>CM029520.1:22295561-23763960 GCA_017140615.1 Eucalyptus cladocalyx
CTCTCTTTCCTCTTGATTCATTCTCTCTTCTTTTTCTTCAGGTCTTTCCTCCTCTGCTTCTTTTTCGCCAGCTGCTTTTTCTTCTACTTCTTTTTCTTCTTTTTCTCTTTCTTCTTCTTCTTCTTCTTCTTCTTCTCTCTCTTCTTCTTCTTTTTCTTCTTCTTCTCTCTCTTCTTCTTCTTTCTCTTCTTCTTCTATCTCATGATGTTCCATTGACTTTGGAACAGAGCGGCTTACCTTCTTCAAAGCTATTGCTGAAATGGTAAGGTCGTCATCCTCTTCATCTTCCACGATGAGAACTCTTCTTTTCTTGGGTAGAGCAACCATGGGCTCCTTCCCTTTCCTTTTTGATGCAGAAGAGAATTGATGAGACTTTACAGGAGTCTTCTCCTTAAATTTCTCCAACTCCTTTCTTAGCTCCTTCAGACGCATCTTTGTAACCATTCTCAGTCCTACCACCATATGATCACACGATCAAACACAAAAGATTTACGGAGGCTGAATATTCAGATGTCTGAATAACTTCATCACAAGGCTTGGGTAAGAGAGTTGACCTCTGTCCTTCATCATGGCTCTATATATGTGGAACATGATAGTGTGAGGAAGAGAAAACCTTTTCCTAGTGAGGATTGCGTACATCAGCTTTGCCTCTGAACTTGAGACATCAGTTTTGGAAGTTGATTTCAGTCGGAGGCAATTGATCACAATCTTGTGAAGCAAGATATTGAATGCACTCATCCTTAAGTAGGTGATCTTCTCCTCTGTTCTCCTATCCTTTACCAGTTCCAGTGTAGCCCGAGCAATAGAAACTTTGATCGGTTGATATCTTCCTCTCTCAACTCCTAACACATCCGCCAGCATATTCATATCCACAACAAAATCCTGATCTTTGACACTGAGAGAAAATCTATTCACATCCAAAAAGCTAAGATTTGAATAGAAATCTTAGCTTCTGTGGTGTCAGAGTAGAACTTTCAAGTTGAAGATGACCGAACTTTTCTCTCAAGTTCACATTCACAACATCCAGAAAATCAAAATCTACACTCCTAGGGTTTATCACCCCACGCTTCAACAGTTTTGAGTATAAATCCTTCTGTTCTTTCGATCTAAATCACTCTCCTCTTTTTCCTCGATTCTCCGCCGCAATACCCATCCTCGGTTGAAATTGGCTATACAGTTTGTCATCATCATTTCCATCTACAGGATTAACTCTCCAATCACGAGGATCACTTAGGATATTCACAAGGGTTTCTTCTGCCACCCCTTTACGAGCAATTCCCAAACTTTCCATTTTCCGCAAAAAGATATACTCATTCTCATAGTTCAAAGGAGTACGAGTTCCTTTTAAGGCATGATACATCTTATAAATAAAAGCGGGCTTTTGAACTCTTACAGGATCTGCATCCTTAATGATTTCTTCCTCTTGTTGATGATCAACGCCTTGAGGACTAGATGGAGGAGAATGACGCTACCGAGAATGTTGTGGGCTCTATTGCTGATCTAGAGACACTTCTTCTTCGGTGAGATCGAAGTGCGTAGGCCCCTCACTCATTCGCCGTGGTCCCCTACTTGCTATTCTTGAAGACTTTCTTGAAGACGACATTTTTCTCAGATTTTGGAAGATTCCTTGCTTGACTTTCCCAAGAAAGATGACAACTTTTTGAAGATTAAACAAGGGAAGAAAACGGGAATGGAGGATTGATGCTTTCTAGGGTTTTTTTAGAGTAAAGTGAAGAGGAATCAACAGTATACGATCGATTAAAAAGAAAGGTATACGAATCGTTTACAAAGGAAAATAAAAAGATGCCTTTTCAAAATAACTATCATTTTTCCACGGAAATAGTCATTTCAAAAAATAACTTCTTTTTCAAAAAGGAAACGTTGCAATAATTACGCCGATTTAAAGATAGCAATAAAAAGACACGGTTCGACGATCGTACCTTTTCAAGATAATATTCGAGAGAGAGAGAGAGAGAGAGAGTAACTTACGGTCAAAGTCTTGTATGTCACGAGTCGAGAGTCTCTAGACTTTAACTTCTTCAAATCTCAATATGTTGAGTCTGGAGAGAATAATTTCAAATTGATTTTTCTCTAAGGGCTTTGTGAATATATCCATCAGTTGGTTCTTTGAATCAACATACTGAATAGAAACTTCTCCATTTTGAACATGATTTCTAATGAAGTGATGTCGAATTTCTATATGCTTTGCTCTTGAGTGAAGAATTGGATTTTTGGTGAGATTGATAGCGCTAGTGTTGTCACAATTAATCTCTGAGCTGTTGCTTTATCCATAGAATTTGTGAACAACAACTTCCAAGAGCTACATACTCTGCTTCTGCCGTAGAGAGAGCTACTGTACTTTGTTTTCTTGAAAACCATGACACTGTCCTGCCTCCAAGTAGTTGACAGGTACCCAAGGTGCTCTTTCTATCAACTCTGCATCTAGCTAGATCTGTGTCTGAGTATCCAAGAAGAGTAAAGTCTCCCTTTTTAGGATACCATAGGCCGATACTTGAAGTTGAAGCAATGTATTTGATAATACGCTTAGCAGCACTTAAATGAGATTCTTTAGGGTCTACTTGAAATCTGGCACAGATGCAAACACTAAACAAAATGTCAGGTCTAGAAGTAGTAAGATAAAGAAGTGAGCCAATGATACTCCTGTATAGCTTCTGGTCGACTTTCTTTTATTCTTCATCTTTGTCTATCTTCAAGGCACTTGACATTGGAATGTCAGTCTTTTTGCAAATGTCCAGTCCAAACTTTTTGACAAGATCATTAGCATATTTTTCTTGACGAATAAAGGTTCATTCCTTTAGTTGTTTCACTTGAAGTCCAAGAAAGAAGGTTAACTCACCCATCATGCTCATTTCAAATTCATCCTGCATAGTCTTAGAGAATTTCTTGCACAGACTTTCATTAGGAGATTCGAATACAATATCATCAACATATATTTGAACTAGCACAAAACTTTTGCCTTCTCGTTTGATAAATAGTGTAGTGTCTACTTTACCTTTTACAAAACTGTTTTGAATTAAAAACTTACTCAGCCTGTCATACCAAGCTCGAGGTGCTTGTTTCAAGCCATATAAGGCCTTTTTGAGTCTGAATACTGAATCTAGTTTCCTTGGGTCTTCAAACCCAGGTGGTTGTTCCACATAAACTTCCTCATGGATGAATCCATTTAGAAAAGCACTTTTGACGTCCATTTGGAATAGCCTGAAATTTTTATGACAAGCAAATGCAAGTAGTAAACGAATTGCTTCTAACCTTACTACTGGTGCGTAAGTCTCGTCATAATCGATCCCTTCTTCTTGCGTGTAACCCTTGGCCACGAGTCTTGCTTTGTTTCTTACGACTTTGCCTTTCTCGTCCATCTTGTTTCTGAAAACCCATTTAGCCCCAATAACAGATTTATCTTTAGGTTTAGGAGTCAATTCCCAGACATCATTAATACTGAATTGCCTGAGTTCTTCTTGTATGGCTTCAATCCAACTTTCATCAGATAAAGTTTCATCTATGCTTTTGGGTTCTAGTTCATAGATAAGAGCCACAGCACTAGACTCTTCGCACCTTTTGGATCTTGTGCGAATTCCTTCATTGATGTCGCCAATGATAAGATCTTTGGGATGACTGGACTTATGCTTCCAGTTGCTAGTTAATTTGTCAGATTGATGATCACTTCCTTCGCTTGAATCCTCGAAAGTCACTTGTTGCTGGTCCTTCAAAGTCTGAGCTGCTTCTTGAGATTTAGACTTTGTAGAGTCTGGAGCAGGTTCAGTCTCTTCAACATGAGTCTGAATAGATTCATTTTGAGTAGAATCTTGGAATTTGACATTAATTGATTCTTCCACTGTTTGAGTCTTCTTGTTGTAGACTCTGTACGCTTTGCTTGTGGTTGAATATCCAAGAAAGATGCCTTCATCTAACTTTTCTTCAAACTTACCAACTCAATCATTTGCATTTTTTAGTATAAAACATTTGCATCCGAATACATGAAAATATGAAACAATGGGCTTCTTTTCTTTGAATAGTTCATAGGGGTTTTTTTTCTAGAATAGGCCTTAGAAAAACTCTATTAATAATGTAAAATGCTGTAGGGACTGCTTCAGCCCAAAAAACGTAAAGAGATATTGCTTTCAATTAAAAGAGTTCTTGCCATCTCTTGAAGAGATCTATTCTTCCTTTCCACAACTTCGTTTTGCTCTGGAGTATATGGAGAAGAGAATAAATGCTGAAAATCAGATTCATCACAAAATTTTGTAAAATCTTGATTTTCAAATTCACCTCCATGATCTGTTCTTATACTAGAAATAACATATCATTTTTCGTTTTGAACATTTTTAGCAAATTTTTCAAAGTAAGAGAAAGTTTCAGACTTACTTGCCAGGAAATACACCCAAGTAAATTGTGAGTAGTCATCCACAATTACTAGGCAATATTTCTTACCACCAATGCTCTGCGTTCTGGTTGGTCCAAAGAGATCCATATGCAGAAGCTGCAGTACACGGTTAGTGGAAACTTGATTTATTGGTTTGAAAGAATTTCTTACCTGTTTTCCCAATATGCATGGTGTACATAGGTCGGACTTTTGGAATGATAAATTAGGTAGACCACGAACAAGCTTCTTTACTGAGATTTTGGCTATCTGCTTCATGTTAATATGCCCAAGCTTTTTGTGCCATAAACTTGCTTCGTCTTGAATTGAGATTAGACATTGCGATTCATCTGGTTTCACATCCAGGAGGTAGATATTTCCATGCCTTCGACCCATAAATGACTGAGTAGAGTCTTTACTAGTTCCAGAACATATTCCCTCTTGAAAGAAGATTTTGAAACCGGTATCACATAGCTGGCTTACACTGAGCAGATTGTAGTTGAGTCATTCAACTAAAGAAACATTATTTATTGTGAGGTTTCCAATCTTCACAGTTCCAAGTCCCACTATTCTTCCTTTGCTATTTCCTTCAAAAGAAACTTTTCCACCATTCATTTGAACAAGCTTTATGAAATAATTTGAATCTCCTGTCATGTGTCTCGAGCATCCACTATCCGGTACCATTTCACCTTTTTCTTGATAGTGACTGCATTTAAAAAGAGACTCAAACTTTCTTTAGTACCCATATTTTCTTGGGTCCTTTTGAGTTAGTCGATATGCGGTTTTTGCCCAAAATTTATTGATGTGTCTCCAAACCATAGGACATTCTTTCTCAAAATGGTCCGCACATGTTGCATTTTCAACATCTGAAAGTATTGCAACCTACTGGTTTTACAAAAGTCCTTTTAAAATGATTTTTGTAAGCATCTCTTGAGGGTCTTTGTTTGATTCTTTCCTTCACTTTAGGAAAATCAATTAAAAGAATGGTTTCAGCGAGTCATTCCCAAACAAGAATTGTTGAAATAAGGTCTTTGAGCAGAAAATATTTTTTCTAGTTTCTCAGATCCTATAGAAAATCTTTTGGAAATGTTTGAAATATCATTTTTCAAGAATACATTTTCTTTTGAAAGATTATTTTCACTTTCTCTAAGAGAAGAAACATTCATATCTAAACATTTCACCTTTTCTTTCAAAACATTTTCTTGTTGTTTTAAGGCAGAATTTTCCTTTTTGAGTTCGAAAATCCTTTTCAGAGAAGTCTTAAGACTAAAACACAACTCATCAATGTATTTAGAAACTTTAATAGGGATTTTGAAGTTGCTCACCTCAAATTCACATGTCTCCGAGTCTGTCTCGGAGTTTGAGTCTGAATCCGATTGTGCCATCAGACATGTTAGCATAATCATCATCACTTTCTTCACATTCTGTATCACTCCAGGTTTCTGCTTTAAGAGCCTTTCAATACTTTTCAGCTTTTCCTTTCTTCTTCCTCATAAGAGGACAGTTGGGTCTGATTGTCCCTTTTTCTTACATTCAAAGCAGACTACATCTTTGTTTGATTCATCATCCTCAACAGACTTAGTCTGTTGCTTTTGAAAACTTTGTTTGCTTGAATTGAATCTTCTTCCTTTTCTATTCAGCTTTCTGAATCTTTTTATCATGAGAGTAAGCTCCTCATCGTCCATATCGTCTTCAGAATCTGCAACATCAGAATCATCATTGGATTTTAAAGCAATGGATTTCTTACCTTTAGGGTATTCGTCTTCATTGATTCGTTCTACTTCATAAGACTGAAGAGTTCCAACCAACTCATCAACAGATAGTGGCATGATTCTTTGAGTTTTTTTGATTAAGGTCTTTATGTGATTCCAATCCTTAGAGAGTCCTCGCAATAGCTTATTTACCTTCATGGGATCAGAAATTGGTTTGACCTTGATTTTCAAGACCATTCACGATATCTGTAAAACGACTAAACATGTCAGTTATAGATTCTCCTAATTTCATTATGAAGGCTTCGTATTAACCAAGGAGAATATTGATTCTGGTTTCGTTCACTCGATCTGTTCCTTCATAGATAATATGTAATCTATCCCAGACTTCTTTAGCTGTAACACAAGAAGATATTCTGTTATATTCAGTAGGTGATAAAGCACAATATAAAGAATAAATTGCTTTTGCATCAAGAGCTTGTCTCTTGATTATCTCTTCCTGAGTCATTTGGCTAGACTCCACAGTATCTTTTCCTCTCTCTGAGACAGGTGCAGCTTTAGGAGTGATTCATTTTTCTACAACATCCCATTCCAGAGGATCCTTTGATCTTAGAAATGCCTTCATTTTGTTTTTCCATAATGTTGTAATCATTTCCATCAAAGTAAGGTGGTCTAGTATTGCTTTGCCCTTCTACCAGCCCTGGAGCCAACATACTAGTCATGGATCTTTAACTCTGAAGTAAAACACTTCAAACAAAGTGAGTACACAGGCTCTGATACCAATTGATGTAGCTAGTATAAGTACCTAGAAGGGAGATGAATAGGTGTAAAAACAATTTCTCGAGATACCACAGTAATACTAAGCAGATGTTAGAAAGGAAATACTCTTTTGCTTTCCAAAATGAATTACAATCAAAGTAAAGTAAAGAGTAGGGAAGAGAAGATTAAACATAAGGTTTATAGTGGTTCGGCTTATCCTAAGCCTACGTCTACTCTTCCGAACTGACAGCCTATCGGCTGGATTTCACTATGAACAAAAGAGATGTTACAGCACAATTCTTCCTTGATTCCACAATGTGGATTTTCTCTCACACTTCCTCCAAGTTTCTCACAAGTATAAACTCTCTTTTGAGTACAAGTTTTTTGCTCAAATGAATTGACTAAACAAATAGGAAGCTTCAGATTTTGGAATTCTTCTATCGCGCTCTCCCTGAACAACTTAGAACGACTTCCTTATATACTCCTTTACGCCATCATACCCGTTGGCACTTACCAAAGGAATTCCTCCAATCTACCCGTTGGACGAAATCAATTAGGAAGATTATTCGAGCTATTAAAGGAACGAGTCAATAGCCTATCAATCATGTTCGCCCATACAATCAGGATCTCGGTTTCCATAAGTAGAACCTTCCACGAATATTTTGCCAATCACCGGATCCTTGATCATTGAAATCAATCTCGATCAATTAAAGGGATTCCGTTATGTCATATCCAGTCAAGAGATCTTCTCAAGTTGATAAGGTCATATCCTTAATAAAACATCCAGTTCTGGATACCCTTTCTTCAACAGATTAGAAACTGCCAATGAGGATAGACTTTGAATCTTGAGTCTAGCTGTTCGGAGGTCTTCAGACTTTAAATAGCAGAGTCTGCAAACCTTCAGACTAGACTGATGGAAACATTTTGTCAGCTTCAAAACACTTCAAGAAGATTTCTCCAACAGCATTATTTGACGAAAGTTGGATAGACGTAATGCAGGAAGAATTCAGACAATTTAGTATCAATGATGTCTAAGAGCTAATTCCAAATCTGAAAGGGAAATCTGTGATTGGAACGAAGTGGATGTTCAGAAACAAGATTGATGAAAAAGGCAAAGTAACTAGGAACAAAGTAAGGCTTGTTGCAAAAGGATACACACAAGAAGAATGAATAAACTATGATGAGACATATGCACCTATAACCAGGTTAGAAGCAATTAAACTATAGATTGCATATGCATGTCTTCATAATTTCAAGTTATTCCAAATGGATGTCAATAGTGCTTTCCTAAATGGATTCATACAAGAAGAAGTCTATATAGAACAACCACCAGGATTTGAAGATCCCAGAAAACCAAACATTGTCTATAGACTGAAGAAGGTGTTGTATGGTTTGAAACAAGCACCTTAAGCTTGGTATGAGAGACTAAGTAAGTTCTTGGTAAGCAATTGTTTTAAGAAAGGAATGGTTGATACAACCTTGTTTATCAAAAAGGAAGAAAAAAGTTTTCTAATTGTTCAAATATATGTAGATAATATAATCTTTAGATCTTCTAACGAAAATCTGTGCAAGAAATTCTCAAAGCCTATGCAGGAAGAATTCGAAATAAGTATGATGTGTGAATTAACTTTCTTTCTGGATCAACAAGTTAGACAATCAAAGAAAGAAACATTCATCTATTAAAAGAGATATGCTAGAGAAGTTATCAAGAAGTTTGGGATGAAAAATTACAAGAAGACTGAGACTCCTATGTAAAGTTCTTCAAAACTTGACAAGGACGAAGGTGGAAAGAAAGTTGACCAAAAGACATACTGAAGCATGATTGGTTCTCTTCTTTATCTCACTGCCTCTCAACCTGATATTCTCTTCAGTGTGTGCATGTGTGCTAGATTCCAAGCTGACCCAAGACAGTCTCATCTTAGTGTTGCCAAACATATTATCATATATATTTCGACTTATCCAAAGTTAGGTATGTGGTATCCAAAAGGAGGAGACTTTACATTACTCGGTTACTCTAATGCTAATCTAGCTAGTTGTAAAGTTGACAAGAAAAGTACTTTAGGAACATGTCAATTTGTTAAGACAATTTTTTTTTTTTTTTTTTGGGTAAAGGTAAGTAATATAAAGGGGAAATGCCAAACTATACAAACAACCAGCTTTAAAAACTTGCACTCAAGATGAACATACTCATTATGCGTGAAAGGAAGCCGAGAGAAAAGGCCAAGTGGCTACAGCAAGAACACACAGAAGAAGAGAACACCAGATGGCAAGAACAATCGCTAGTTAGAAGCAACCAACAACAACTAGTAGCTTAGACAAACGATTGGAGATCTGTAGAAGAGAAGATAATTGGGTCAACATCCCAAGAATGTTGCAGCATTTTATTTCTAATAGAGTCCTCAACATGTCTGAAGGTGACCGCTTTGTCTTTGACGACTTTGAGAAGATGCTTTTTCAGGGCCGGAACAAAAAGCGACTCCACCTTGAAGAGTATATTGTTCCCATTCCTCCAAATGATATGGCAAAGTGCACCAAAAGAAAAGCAGGCAACACACTTATAAAACTCCTTGCTCAAAAGCAAGGTAATGGCCCATTGAAGATTCTCTTCCCAAGACCTGTTCCGCCAAGGAAGATTACATCTGGCCACCCAAAAGAAAGCAATACTAGATGTAATGCAACACCCATAAAAAGAGATGATCTATATAGTTAGGCACATCATTGCAAAAGGAGTAGGAAGCGGCATCAATCCTATCATGAGACATAAGGAGAGATTGGGTAGGAAGCATCCGTTTGGTGATGAGCCAAAGGTTAAGTTGGTACCAAGGCAGGATGGCATTGTTCCAGATGAAAGGATGCCAATTGACACAGGCCTTCTTCCACCATAAGGCCTCCCATGCCAAGCCAATCGAGAACACACTCGATGAATCCTCCCTCCAATAGAAACAATCCTGGCTCCTAGACAAGGAGAGAACTGGCGAACCCCAAGACTCAATCGCCGACCTAATAGCCTCGCCATCATCAAAAAAGAGGTCAGCCAGTGAAGCCTGCTTAGTGAAACTGAATCTGTAGATGAGCGAATTTGAGAAATATGATTTCAAAGAACCCCTTGGGTGCCAATTGTCAAACCAGAGTGACGCTGATAGGCCATCCCTTATCCTCCAAAAGAACCTAAGCTGAACTTCCATCCTAAGTTGTAGGATCTTCTTCCCAACCCAAGAATAATAAGTTGGCTTATTTACGATCCATAAATTCTTCCTCTTTAAGAAGGTCAAGTAGACCCACTTGCACCATAAGAACTCCTTATCTAAAAGTAAATTCCATATATGTTTGAGCATGGCCGCCGTATTGCACTCACGCAATCTCCGAATACCAAGACCTTCCTCTGCTTTAGGAAGGCACACATCATCCCAAGAGACCTTGGTGAGATAGCTAGTATAAACACCTAGAGAGGCTGAATATGTGTAAAAATAATTTATCGAGATACGGAAGCGATACTAGGCAAACGATAGAAAGGGAGTTCTCTTTTGGTTAACAAAATGAAATACGATCAAAGTAAAACAAGGAGTAGGGAAGAGAAAATTGAACACAAGATTTATAGTGGTTCGGCTTATTCCAAGCCTACGTCCACTCTTCCGCACTGACAGCCCACCGGCTGGATTTCACTATGAACAAAAGAGATGTTATAGCACAGCTTTTCCTTGAATCCACAGTGTAGATGTTCTACCACACTTCCTTAAGGTTTCTCACAATTATAGACTCTCTTTTGCATACAAGATTTCGCTCAAAGGGATTGACTAAACAACAAAGAGCTTCAGACTTTGGAATTCTTCTATCGCGCACTTCTCGAACAACTTAGAACGTCTTCCTTATATACTCCTTTATGCCATCATACCCGTTGGTACTTACCAAAGGAATTCCTCCAATCTACCCGTTGGACGGAATCAATTAGGAAGATCATGTCAATAGCCCATCAATCCTGTTCGCCCATACAATCAGGATCTCGGTTTCCATAAGTAGAACCTTCCAAGAATATTTTGCCAATTATCGAATCATTAATCTTTGAATCAATCATGATCAAATAGAGGATTCCGTTATGTCATATCCAGCCAAGAGATCTTTTCCAGTCGATAAGGTCACATCTTTAATGAAACATCCAGTTCTGGATAGCCTTTCTTCAACGGATTAAAAACTGTCAATGAGGATAGACTTTGAGTCTTGAGTCTGGCTGTGCGGAGGTCTTCAGACTTTAAATAGCAGAGTCTGCAAACCTTCGAGACTAGGCGATGGAAACGATTTGTCGGCTTCAAAAGCAGTTCATGAAGATTTCTCCAACAATCTCCCCCTTTTTTATGGTGACAAAACTTTCCTGCAGATTTGGATAACTTTGACCTGCAAAACATTAATCAATAAATATGGATATCTTATAAAGATAAATGGCTTAATGAATGATAACACTAGAATCTGCAACCACAGAAAATAGGTTAGTCTAGTATGTGATAAAGCCATCCATAAGATATCAATAGTAGTTAATATAAACAATCAAGTTCAAATCCAAATTCAGTCCTCACATCCAGACATAAAAGTAAAGTCAAACATCAAAACAATCTAAGTTAAACAGTACAAACGATTAAAAATCAAGGTTTCAAATCTTGCATATCTCCCCCTTTTTGTCAGCATAAAAAAGGTTGAGATGAAAATGGAATAGAGTCAAGAATGCTTAGGAACTCGGACAAGCTGGAAATCTCCAATTGACTGAACGATACCTTCCAGCCTTTTCAAGTCTTCCTTTAGTTGTGCAACATCCTCTCCCTTAGCATTAGCCTAAATCTGATCAGAAAGGGCTTGGATCTGATCATTCAAAGAACCCGAAGAAGCTTGACCTACATTCTGTAAATTCTGAACTTCGCATCCTAAAGCATATATCTGACCTCGCATTTCCAAGAGAATATCCATAATTCTGCTGAATTATTGGTGCAACGTCGTGCGGCTTCAGCCCGATCGATAGAGTAAAAGGCGCGGATGATGACAGATCAGCATAATCACGCAGATTTGGTGATGAAACATCATGTCCTTCCTCAGCAAATTGAGAGGCATAAATGTCCTCTGGATCGGTGGAGAGCGGCCCGACTCCCTCACTGGTAGCAGGATATGAGGACATTCCTCTTTTCTCATGATCTCCCTCTGTTTCCATACCTTCAGGTGGAGAAGAGTGTCCCTCATGTTCTCCTTCTTCTTGATCTCTTTTCTCCTCTTCTTCTTTTTCGACTCTTTCTTTCTCAGCATCTCTTTCTTCTTTTTCTCTTTCCTCTGTTTCTTTCTCCTCTACTTCTTTTGTCCTCTGTTCTAAGTCTTTCTCTGGAACAGAACAACTCAGATTCTTCAAAGCCATTGCAAAAATGGTGATGTTTTCCTCATCCTCTTCATCCTCGACGATGAGAGCTCTTCTATTATTGGATGGAGCAACCATGGGCTCCTTCCCTTTTCTTTTGCTGCGAAGAGCTTTGATGAGTTTTGACAGAGTCTTCTCCCGAATTTCTCCAATGCCTTGCTTAGTTCCTTCAGACGCATTTTAGTCACCATTTTTAGCCCTACCACCATATGATCACACGATCGAGCACAAAGAATTTGTGGAGGCTGAATGTTCAGATTTCTAAATAACTTCGTCACAAGACCTGGATAAGGAAGTTGACCTTCGTCCTTCACCACTGCTCTATACATGTTGAACATAACAGTGTGAGGAAGAGAAAACTTTTTTCCAGTGATGATGGCATACATCGCTTTGCCTCGAACTTGAAACATCGGTCTTGGAAGTTGATTTTGGTGCGAGGCAATTTGATCACAATCTTATGAAGCGAGAATGTTGAAAGCACTCATCCTTAAGTAGGAAATCTTTTCCTCTGTTCTCCTGTCCTTAACAAGTTCCAATGTAGGATGAGCAATAGAAACTTTGATAGGTTGATATCTTCTTCTCTCAACCCCTAACACATCTGCTAGCATATCCATATCCACTACAAAGTCTTGATCTTGGACACTGAAAGAGAATCTATTCGCATCCAGGAAACTAAGATTCGAATAGAAATAAGCAGTTTATTCAGCGTAAGCTTCTGTGGTGTCATAACAGAACTGCTCAAGTTGAAGAAAACTAAGCTTTTCTCTCAAGTTGACATTTACAGCATCAAAGAAATCAAAATCCACACTCCTAGGGTTCATCACCCCATGCTTTAGCAATTTTGAGTATAAAGCCTTATGTTCTTTCGATCTAAACAACTCTCCCCTTTGTCCTCGATTTTCCGCCGCAACACCCATTCTCAGTTGAAATTAGCTGTACAATTTGTCATCATCATTCTCATCTATCAGATTGAATCCCCAATCACGAGGATCACTTGGGATATTTGCAAGGGTTTCTTCTGCCACCCCTTTACGAGCAATTCCCAAACTTTTCATTTTTCGCAAAAAGATATATTCATTACCATATCAAGATCTACGTCTTCAATGATTTCTTCCTCTTGTTGATGACCAAAATTCTGTGGACTAGATGGTGGAGAATGATGCTGTTGAGAATGTTGTGGGCTCTGCTACTGATTTGGAGACACTTCTTCCTTGGTGAGATCGAAGTGAGTAGGTTCCTCACTCATTCGCCGTGGTCCCCTGCTTGCGATCCTCGAAGACTTTCTTGAAGACGAAATCTTTCTCACTCTTTGAAAGATTCCTTGCTTGACTTTCCCAAGAAAGATGACAACTTTTTCGAAGATTAAACAAGAGAAGAGAACAGGAATGGAAGATCGGTGCTTTTTAGGGTTTTGGAGTTTTAAACGAAGAGAAACCGACTGTATATAACTCGGTCGAAACGAGGGAATGCTAAACATCGTAATGGAAAGTGAAAATATCCCTTTTTAAAAAATAACTGTCTTTTTTGATAAAATAGTCTTTTCAAAATAACTCCTTTTTTCGAAAAGGAAACGTTGCAATAATTACGTCGATTAAAAATATCAATAATAAAACACGGTTGATGATCGTACCTTTTCAAGATGAGATTCGAGAGAGAGAATAACTTACAGTCAAAGTCTTGTATGTCTGAGTCTGAGAGTCTGTAGACTTTGATTTCCTCAAACCTCAAAATATTGAGTCTAGAACGGATGATTTCAAATTGATTTTTCTCCAAAGGCTTTGTGAATATATCCGCCAGTTAGTTCTTTGAATCAACAAACTGAATCGAAACTTCTCCATTTTGAACAGGATCTCTAATGAAGTGATGTCGAATCTCTATATGCTTTGCTCTTGAGTGAAGAATTGGATTTTTGGTAAGATTGATTGCACTGGTGTTGTCGCAGTTAATCTCTGTGCATGAATCTTCAATTTCAAAGTCTCTTAACTGTTGTTTTATCCACAGTATTTGTGAACAACAACTTCTGAGAGCTACATACTCTGCTTCTGCTGTAGAGAGAGCTACTGTACTCTGCTTCCTTGAAATCCAAGACACTGTCCTGCATCTAAGTAGTTGACAGGTACCTGAGGTGCTCTTTCTATCAACTTTGCATCCGGCTAAGTCTGCGTCTGAGTATCCAAGAAGAGTAAAGTCTCCTCTTTTAGGATACCAAAGGCCAATGCTTGAAGTTGAAGCAATGTATTTGATAATACGCTTTGTAGCACTTAAATGAGATTCTTTAGGGTCTGCTTGAAATCTAGCACAAATGCAAACACTAAACAAAATGTCAGGTCTAGAAGCAGTAAGATAAAGAAGTAAACCAATGATACTCCTATATACATTTTGGTCGACTTTCTTTCCTCCATCATCTTTGTCTATCTTCAAGGAACTTGACATTGGTATATCAACCTTTTTGCAATTGTCCAGTCCAAACTTTTTGACAAGATCATTTGCATACTTTTCTTGATGAATAAAAGTTCCTTCCTTTAGCTACTTTACTTGAAGCCCGAGAAAGAAGGTTAACTCACCCATCATGCTCATTTCAAATTCATCCTGCATAGTCTTAGAGAACTTCTTACACAGACTTTCATTAGAGGATCCAAAAATAATATCATCGACATATATTTGAACAAGCAGAAAAATTTTGCTTTCCTTTTTTAATAAATAGAGTAGTGTCTACTTTACCTTTGACAAAGCCATTTTGAATTAGAAACTTACTGAGCCTGTCGTACCAAGCTCGAGGTGCTTGTTTTAAGCTATATAAGGCCTTTTTGAGTCTGAATACTGAGTTTGGTTTCCTTGGGTCTTCAAACCCAGGTGGTTGTTCCACAAAGACTTCCTCATGGATGAATCCATTTAGGAAAGCACTTTTGACATCCATTTGGAATAACTTGAAATTTTTATGACAAGCAAATGCAAGTAATAAATGAATTGCTTCTAACCTTGCTATCGGTGCGTAAGTCTCGTCATAGTCTATCCATACTTCTTGCATGTATCCCTTGGCCACGAGTCTTGCTTTGTTTCTTATGACTTTTCCTTTCTCGTCCATCTTGTTCCTGAAAACCCATTTAGCTCCAACAATTGATTTACCTTTTGGTTTAGGAGTCAACTCCCAGACATCATTAATTCTGAATTGTCTGAGTTCTTCTTGCATAGCTTCAATCCAACTTTCATCAGATAAAACTTCATCTATGCTTTTGAGTTATATTTCAGAAATAAGAGCCACAAGTACTAGACTTTTCGCGCCTTTTGGATCTTGTGCGAATTCATTCATTAATGTCACCAATAATAAGATCTTTGGGATGACTGGACTTATGCTTCCAGTTACTGGTTGATTTGTCAGGATGGTGATCACTTCCTTCATTTGAATCTTGAACAGTCACTTGTTGCTGGTCCTTCAAAGTTTGAGCTGCTTCTTGCAATTTAGACTTTGTAAAATCTGGAGCAGATTCAGGTTCTTCAAGATGAGTCTGAATAGATTCATTTTACATAGAATCCTGTAATTTGACATTCATTGATTCTTCCACAGTTTGAGCCTTATTGTTGTAGACTCTGTATGCTTTGCTTGTGGTTGAATATCCAAGGAAGATGCCTTCATCCGACTTTTCTTCAAACTTACCAACTCGATCATTTGCATTTTTCAGTATAAAATATTTGCATCCGAATACATGAAAATATGAAACAATAGGCTTCTTTTCTTTGAATAGTTTATAAGGGGTTTTTTCTAGAATAGGCCTTAGAAAAACTCTATTGATAATATAACATGCTGTAAAAACTGCTTCAGCTAAAAAACGTGAGGAGATGTTGCTTTCAATTAGAAGAATTCTAGCCATTTCTTCAAGCGATCTATTCTTTCTATCCACAACTCCATTTTGTTCTAGAGTATATGGAGAGAAGAACAAATGCTGAAAATCAGATTCATCACAAAGTTTTGTAAAATCTTGATTTTCAAATTCACCTCCATGATCTGTTCTTATACTTGAAATAACATATCATTTTTCGTTTTAAACCTTTTTAGCAAATTTTCCAAAGTAAGATAAAGTTTCAGACTTACTTGTAAGGAAATATACCTACATGAATCATGAGTAACCATCCACAATTACTAGGCAATATTTCTTACCTCCAATGGTCTGTGTTCTAGTTGGTCCAAAGAGATCCATATGCAGAAGCTGCAGTACACGGTTAGTGGAAACTTGATTTATTGGTTTAAAGGAATTTCTTACCTGTTTTCCCAATATGCATGGTGTACATAGGTCAGACTTTTGATACGATAAATTGGGTAGACCACGAACAAGCTTCTTTGCTGAGATTTTGGTTATCTGCTTCATATTGATGTGCCCAATCTTTCTGTGCCATAAGCTTGCTTCATCTTGGATTGAGATTAAACATTGCGATTCATCTGGTTTCACATCCAAGAGGTAGATATTTCCATGTCTTCAACCCATAAATGACTGAGTAGAGTCTTTACTGGTTCCTGAACATATATCCTCTTGAAAGTAGATTTTGAAACATGTATCACACAGCTGACTGACACTGAGCAGATTGTAGTTGAGTCCTTCAACTAAAGAAACATTGCTTATTGTGAGGTTTCCAATCTTTACAGTTCCAAATCCCACAATTTTTCCTTTGTTGTTTCCTCCAAATGAGACTTTTCCACCATTCACTTGAACAAGCTTTATGAAGCAATTTGAATCTCCTTTCATATTTCTTGAGCATCCACTATCCAGATACAATTTTACCTTTTTCTTGATAGTGACCTGCATTTAAAAAAGAAACTCAAACTTTTTTTGGTATCCACATTTTCTCAAATTCACTGTCTGAATCTGATTCTGTCTCGGAGTTTGAATTTGAATCCGATTGTGCCATTGGACATATGTTGGCATAATCATCATCACTTTCTTCACACTCTGTATCACTCCAAGTTTCTGTTTTGAGAGCCTTTCAATACTTTTCAGTTTTTCCTTTCTTCTTCCTCAGAAGAGGACATGTTGGTCTAATGTGTCCCTTTTTCTTACATACAAAGCAGATTACTTCTCTGTTTGATTCATCATCTTCAATAGACTTGGTCTGTTGCTTTTGAAAGCTTTATTTCTTTGGATTGAATCTTCTTCCTTTTCTATTCAGCTTTCTGAATCTTCTAATCATGGGAGCAAGCTCCTCATCATCCATATTGTTTTCAGAATCTGTAACATCAGAATCATCATTAGATTTTAGTGCAATGAATTTCTTACCTTTAGGGTCTTCGTCTTCATTGATTCGTTCCGCTTCATAAGACTGAAGAGTTCCAACCAACTCATCAACAGATAGTGGAATGATTCATTGGGTCTCTCTAATTGAGGTCTTTATGTGATTCCAATCCTTGGAGAGTCCACGCAGTAGCTTGTTTAGCTTCATGGGATCAGAAATTGGTTGACCTTGATTTTCAAGACCATTCGCAATATCTATAAAATGACTAAATATGTCAGTTATAGATTCTCCCGATTTCATTTTGAAGGCTTCATATTGACCGAGGAGAATGTTGATTCTAGTCTCTTTCACTTGATCGGTTCCTTCATAGGTAATATGTAATCTATCCCAGACTTTTTTAGAGTATCTTTTCCTCTTTCTGAGACAGGTGCAGCTTTAGGAATGATTCCTCTTTCTACAACGTCCCATTCTAGAGGATTCTTTGATCTTAGGAACGACTTCATCTTGTTTTTCCATATGTTGTAATCCTTTCCATCAAAGTAAAGCAGTCTGGTATTGCTTTGCCCTTCTACCAGCCCTGGAGCCAACATACTAGCCATGGATCTTTAACTCTGAAGTAAAACACTTAAAACAAAGTGAGTACACGAGTTCTGATACCAATTGAGATAACTAGTATAAACACCAAGAGGGGGGTGAATAAGTGTAAAAATAATTTATCGAGATACGGAAGCGATACTAGGCAAACGATAGAAAGGGAGTTCTCTTTTGGTTAACAAAATGAAATACGATCAAAGTAAAACAAGGAGTAGGGAAAAGAAAATTGAACACAAGATTTATAGTGGTTCGGCTTATTCCAAGCCTACATCCACTCTTCCACACTGACAGCCCACCGGCTGAATTTCACTATGAACAAAAGAGATGTTACAAAGACTGACTTTTCCTTGAATCCACAAAGTGTAGATGTTCTACCACACTTCCTCAAGGTTTCTCACAATTATAGACTCTCTTTTGCGTACAAGATTTCACTCAAAGGGATTGACTAAACAACAAGGAGCTTCAGACTTTGGAATTCTTCTATCGCGCACTTCTCGAACAACTTAGAACGTCTTCCTTATATACTCCTTTATGCCATCATACCTGTTGGCACTTACCAAAGGAATTCCTCCAATCTACCCGTTGGACGGAATCAATTAGGAAGATCATTCGAGCTATTAAAGGAACATGTCGATAGCCCATCAATCCTGTTCGCCCATACAATCAAGATCTCCGTTTCCATAAGTAGAACATTCCAAGAATATTTTGCCAATCATCGGATCCTTAATCTTCGAATCAATCATGATCAAATAAAGGATTCTGTTATGTCATATCCAGTCAAGAGATCTTCTCTAGTCGATAAAGTCACATCCTTAATAAAACATCCAGTTCTGGATAGCCTTTCTTCAACGGATTAGAAACTGTCAATTATGATAGACTTTGAGTCTTGAGTCTGGCTGTCCAGAGGTCTTCAGACTTTAAATAGCAGAGTCTGCAAACCTTCAAACTAGACTGATGGAAACGATTCGTCAGCTTCAAAACACTTCATGAAGATTCCTCCAACACTTGGCACCCCTTCCGCCTAACTCCAAGCCTCTCCAAAGGAATTGTTTGAGAATACGCTCAATCTGGTCCAGCACTACCGTAGGAAGAATAAAAACACTCGTCCAATAAGCCTGAATGGCATACAAAACTGACCTGATCAGCTGAAGTCGGTTGGCAAGAGAAAGAAATCAATGAGTCTAGGATTGCACCCTCGATGTGATGCATCTAACAAGAGAAGCACAATCCGCCTTCCCCAGCCTCAATGTAATAATTGAAACTCCCAAGTAGCGGACTGGTAGGTTCCCTTCAAGTAAACCAAGATGCAACAGGATTTGATTCCTTAAGGACAGCGAGCCTCCTAATAAGAACACCTCATTTTTCCTTGGATTCTGTAGTAGGCCACTCGAAGTAGAAAACGTTTGGAGTCCTTCTTTGAGGAGCTTCACAGATGGTAAGTGGCCTTCAGAAAAGAGGAATGCGTCATCTGTAAAGAATAAATGTGAGAGGCTAGTAGACCTACATCTCCAAAAGAATCTAAAATCCGGGTGTAGCAAGCACCTCCCAAGTATCATCGAGAGCACCTCCATAACCAAAGTGAATAAATAGGGAGATATGGGATCGCCCTGGTGTAGGCCCCGCCCACTAGGAAAGAAACCATGCAGCTCCCTATTCAACACAATGGAAAACCTAGGTGTTCACACACAGGTCATGATGAGTTGTACAAGTCGATCAAGGAACGAAAAAGCAAAGAGAACACTCTTAAGAAACTGCCAATCCACAGTATCATAGGCCTTTCTGAAGTCCACTTTGACAGCACACTTAGGTGTATAAGGCTCCAAATGGAAGCTGGAAAAAAGTTCCTGCGCTAGGAGGATATTGTCTCTGATCCACCGCCCCTTTATGAAGGCATTTTGAGACATGCTTACAAGATCCTTCAGCACTGCAGCAACCCTATTCGCCAACACTTTTGTAATTATCTTATAGATAGTATTGCAGCATTCAATAGGCCTGTAGTAATCAATTGTAGTGGCATTAGGAACCTTCAGCACCAAAACTAAAATGGTGTTGTTGATTTCCTTGAGGAGCTCCCAAGGTGAAGAAATCCCTAATGGCTTCTGTGACTAGCTGACCAACCGTCTCCCAGTTCTCCTTGAAGAACTCCACCGTGAAACCATCCAAACTTGGGGCCTTGCCCCAAGCTAGAGAAAATAGAGTGTGTCGAATCTCTAGGTCAGAGACAAGCCTAACAAGAGAGGTGATCAGGTCGTCCTTAAGCTGAGAGTAGATGACCTCCCGAATCTTTAGAACCAAAGGTGTAACTTACTCCACTCGAGGCTTCAGGAGGTCCTGGAAGTACTGACAAAATGCTGTTGGACTAGCTACAAATCAGTGATTTGGTTACCCTGAGTATCCTCCATAGAAAGAATTATGTTTCTCATCTATCTCTTGGTGACATATTGGTGGAAGAACTTCGTATTTCAGTCTTTTTCCTTTAGCCATATGATTCTAGCTTTCTATCTAAAAAATGACTCCTCCTGAGAGTGAAGCTCCAAGAAGGCGCGGCGTTGAACCTTCTCCAAATCCACAAGCGCAACACTGGAAGGATCTTGAAGGAGGCCAACCTGAGTCTGATTTAAAGCCTCCCTCGCTTCTGAAGTCCTTATGGAGATATTGGCAAAAGAATCTCTATTTAACTATTTGAGCCGACTTTTCAAGGCCTTTAGCTTGCAAACAAGCCTAAATATAAGAATCCCTTCACCTGGCGCCTCTTAAACTTGCTTCACAATTGCCTCATAGTCCGTGTGCTTCATCTAGAAATCAGAGAACTTGAATAGCCTCGTCTGAAAGAAAGAGTTCTCCACCAACCACCAAAGGTGAGTAGTTAGAAATCCTATGAACAAAGAAGGAAACCTTCGAGAAGGAAAAAACCTAGCTCCAACGGGGAATTACCAAGACCCTATCAATCTTTCTCGTCTTACGAGAAGAACCAGAAGAAGTAGACCACATGTACTGAAACCCCACATACTTGAGGTCCTCCAGTTCCACCTAATCTAGACACTGCCCAAACTCGTCAAAGCACAACAACCATAAGTCCAAACCACCTAACCTATCTGAGGGGCCTTGATAGCATTGAAGTCTCCCATAACAAGCCAAGGCATATTCTATAAAGTAGAACTCCTAAGTACAAGATCCTCCCAAAGAGGTCTCCGAGAAGTGAAGGTGTGCTCAACATAAACAATTGAATCATAATAGACAGCTCCTAAGTCCAAACACCTGAGATTCCCATGAATCGCCTGGTCCAAAAACAAGAAAGGTTCAAAGGAAACAGAGGAAGGATCTCAACCATAGATCCTTCCTTGATGGGAGTGCTCATAGTTAGCCAACCAACACCAATTCATCATCAAATTCCAAGAATAGCACTAAATAGATTGTGGGGGACTTTCATCTCAACTAAATTGATCAAAGCCAACCGCTTCGCCAGAACAAGATTCCAAACCTTCGCTTGTCTAAGAGGGGCAACAAGGCCCCTGATATTATAGCATCCTATGTACATATATACAACAAAGAAGAAGGGAAGAAGGAGGGTTACCTCCTTTTAGAGGAGCTGCGCTAGTGGGAAGTAGAGCAGCACGGGTCATCGAACGGGGAGGATCTGGAACCAAAGTGAGTAGCTTGTCATGCATAGTCTCAACTCTCCTATATGTAGTAGACGCCTTCAGAGAGGGGCATGAGGAAAGTAGATCATCATCCGAAGAGGAGACCCGATTGCCTGAGGCCTCTAACTCCACTCCCGGGTTAGGCAACTCATGAGGGAAAGGCTCCGTAGGGCTGGCAATCTCGTTCGTAGAAACGGGGGTAGCTTCAACCTGCTTCGAATTAATTTTGGGCCCTCTAAGAGCTTTGCGAGAAGAGGTAGAAGGTAACCCCTTCTCCACTGCCACAGCTTTAAGCTTCATAGACCACCCCTCATCGCACGAACTATCCTAGATGGTCGAGCTAACATTCACCGGGGGAGGAGGCATCTTCTTTTTGCCCTTAACCTGCTTCCAAGCTTGTACTGGTACTACGGGGTTTGCCGAAACAAGGGCGAGGGCCTGGACAGGAGTTGAAGAAGCAGGGGCAGTGTGAGTCTGCATCGACGACGCCCTCAGGCAGGTGGGAGTAGAGGAGACCTCACACTTGTAGCCAAACACGCCACACTTTAGGCACTCCATAGGCCTTCATTCATATTCAATGGCAATGGAACGCAAAACTCCATCCACATTTACTTCAACCGCCGAAACTCTTGGCTGATTTGCTTAGATCTCAACACATACTCTAACAAAAGAAATCATCCTCATACCCTCCGTGCCTTGATCCACATAAAAAGGGGTGCCAACGGAGCTAGTTATGGCACTAATTGCCGACACGAACCAAAGGTCAAGAGGAAGATTCTTGAGCCTAATCCATATCGGGACAAAAGACTACTTGTCCTTTTTTAGTTCTAACAGAGGCTTCCACTACTGCAAAATAAGGGGAACCATTGCTACCGTGAGAGGCCCCTCTTCCAATATCTTCCTACAAAACAAGGGATCTGAGACATGAAAAAATAAGAAACCCTAGTCATTAGCCAGCACATCCACCAACTTAGGGCCCCAAGTATTCTTCAATGTTTGCTCGATGAGCTGAAATGGAAGTCTCTTCCCTACAAAGTGCCCAACCAAGTATTTGTTCCACTTGGGGTTCGCTGCCTGCAACACCTCACTAGATAGGTTAACAATCGGCCTATCATCCACAAAGGAGGGAGGGACAAAAGACAACTCATAACCCTTCACTGCAAGACGTGTTACATTGGCCCAAGACCGGGCTTGGGGAGGCCTCGAGGTGCTAGCCAGCTTTCTCAGGTCCTGGAGATGCTTAGAAGGGGCACGTGCTTGACTATGGCCCTTAGACCATTCGTCATGAGGAGGCCTAGACCTTAGCCCCAGCTTGAACCTGTCCTCGATTGAAGAAAGCCCCATGACGGTATGAGAGGGCTAAGTTGGCTTCCCAACATGTCAGCCAGCTTCATTACGAGCAGGAGGGCTAAGCCCCTTACCACTAATAGCACCTAGGTGGGCCTTAATTAAGAGGCCACTCTTCTTGGCCGAAGAAGATGCCATATGAGCAGACAAAACCCTCCAACAGCCCAACAAACCCCTCTACAGTACAAAAGGCTCAGGAAGAGAGTCCATACCAAGGGAGAGGCTAGAACAGGAAGAGGATG
Organism: Eucalyptus cladocalyx; assembly: GCA_017140615.1. Lineage (NCBI taxonomy): Eukaryota > Viridiplantae > Streptophyta > Magnoliopsida > Myrtales > Myrtaceae > Eucalyptus > Eucalyptus cladocalyx. The sequence continues at coordinate 22,318,844 of CM029520.1, forward strand.
GGAGTTGAATTGGGGACTACATCCAGCTCTGGAACCAACTCAAGTAGAACCAAAGCAGAGGTCGGCAGTGAATTAGGGAAGAAAAAGGTTGCTTTGATCTCCACTTAGGGCCAAACCGACTAGAAGAGGAAGAGGAAAGGTGTTGAGGGACCAACCCAACCACCCCATGGCCCTACGTCCAGCTCCTCAACCAACTCGAGCAGAAACAGTGCAGAGGCCGGCAGTGAATTAGGGAAGAAAAAGGGTTGCTTCGATCTCCACTTGGGGGCCAAAGTGATCAAACCGCTTGATGTGAAGATGGAGGGAAGCCAAAAGAAGAAACCCTCAAAAAATTGGAACAAACCAATGGCTGCAACTCCTGGGCTGAGCTAAAGACCAGTTGGCATGAACAGTGAATCGATAACTTTTCCCTAAGATAGTTAAAAGAGAATTATGGGAAAAGAATTAAGACAAATGTTAGTGTCTTGGTTCTCAAGGAAACATAATACTGTGGCACTTTCAACAGCAAAAGCAGAATATGTCCAAACTTCTTGGAAGTTGCTGTTCATAGATTCTCTGGATCAGGCAACAACTACGAGTTTTTGGAATAGAGGAACTTTGCATCAAAATTAGATGTGACAACACAAGTGCAGTCAATCTTACCAGAAATCATATTCTTCATTCAAGGGCAAAGCATATCGAAATTCGCCATCACTTCACAAGAGACCATGTGCAAAATGGTTAAATCAACGTTCTATTCATTGATTCAAAGAATCAACTGGTAGATTTCTTTACCAAGCCTTTGGAGAAAGGCTTATTCGAGTCCATCCGTGAAAAGCTAAATATTACTCTTGCATCTGGCTAAAGTCCATGGATAAGCAGAATCACCAATTCAACATATGGAATATACATCCTTTTGAAAAGCCTTCCAGACTTAGGTAGCTTTATTTTAAATTTTGGCACGTAAGTTTCTTTTCTTCTTGAATAGGTATCATTATTCTCAAATTATTACTTGTCTTTTATATTTTTGGAAATTGTAATATCTCTACTGATTTTCGGAATTTATTTCTAGAATTATTGATATTTAAAATTTTGAATTTTTAAAAAGGGAAGTTTCTTTTTATGACGGTTTGGTTGCCGTACTTCGTTATCTTTAAAACCTTCATTTTTTTTTTCTGATAACCATACTATATTCAAACCCTATTCTTACTCTCAAATCCTCGCCTCTCTTGATCTTCTCTCACATCCTTTGCAAAATTTCTTAGCCATTCACATACGAACATGTCATTAAAGTCCTCCAAGTCTGCTTCAATGTCCTACTAGAGGAAATCCTCTCGTATTGCTAGTCACGGATCTCAGTTTGTCCCTGAATAATTGATGCATTTTGATCTCATTGGAGACAATTCGCCTTGAAGCTCTCCTCGCCATTCAATAAAAGATGAAGTTACTCGAGAAACAACTCCAATTTTCATAAGAAGGCCTGAGGTACTTCTTAAGTATTATGAATTTTTGAAAAAGGGAGGAAGTGCCATGGATTTCATAAGTTCTTTCCTAAAGGTAAATGGTTACGAAAATAAAACTCTGTTTTTGAGAGCCATGGAGTAGCTAGGGCCAGTAGAGGCTAGAAGAGCAAAAAAGGAATTCTCAAACTTCCCTGTTGATCCCCACTTTGGGACAAAGGGTCAAACTGAGAGCAAAAAGAAGGATGATGGTGAGAAGGTTTTCAAAAATTCTCAACCAAAAATGGGTATTGCTGCTAAAATTGTTGGAGAAAAAGGGAAGTTGTTTCATTCAAAAGGCCCGAAGAAAGTTTTCTCTCAGATGCTAAACAGAGGGATCATTTGTTAGGGAAATACCTTATGATGTTTTGAAGATGACAAAATAAATCAAAGGCTACTAATGTGTTTAATGGTTGAGTAATAGACAATGCAAATGATAGAACATGTAAAAATATTGTTGAAGTCTATACTTGGAAGAACCAGAAGACAGACTCTATGTTGGAGCTGAACTTATTCAAACTGTTTCTAGACCTTAAGGCTAAATATGTTCACACTTACGTCCAGATTGTAAAGTCTATTTCAAACACAAGACACTCAGATTTTACATATAGAATGAGACACAAGTCTAGAACGTGACAAGGTCCAGAATGAGACTCAAGTTCATAATGTAACAAATTCAAAACGAAGCATGTTCAAAACGAAACAACTTGACAGAACATAACATAAGCCCCAAACATATAACGGCTAGTGATTTGGTTTGGATTCTACATCAAGATATATTTGATTGACTCAATTTAATTGATTGACCATTGGATGTTGAAGATAAGAACTTTTTTTTTACAGAGCAATCAATTTAGGGTTCTACTTCTGTTACTCAACAACTACTAAATCTTCAAAATACAAATCTATCCAATGGGTAGATTGAAAGACGATCCTCTAGATACTATCCAACAACTAGTTTGGAAGTGCAGGAGTATTTAAGGAGACCAAGGACTGATGAGCAAGGAAGAGACGAAGCATAGAATTTATAATTCCAAAGTCCGAGCAACCTTCGATCATACATTTGTCTTTGGTGAGCTTAAACGTTTATGATCGTGACAGAAATACCAAAAGAGTGACTTAGTGAGATAGTGTGATCTACCACTAAGTTTTTGCACTCAAAGTTGTAATATTTTGTTGATCACATAGTGGAATCCACCCAAAAGATTGTTAGCATGGGAGAGTGGACGTAGGTTTGATCTAAGCCAAACCACTATAAATTTTGTATGTAACATTCTCTTCTCTTAACTCTTCATATTTAAGTTTGTTGCATACTTATGGGTTATTTCAGAAATCTATTCCATCGCATGACAAATTCTGAACATCTACTAGAAGTTTGGTGGCTCACTTATCAGACTTTGATCCTTATTCAGACTTTGTTTGTAACTTATTTTATTCCACATTTATTTGTCGAGATCTCTTTTAAACACCTATTCACCCCCCTCTAGGTGTTTGTACTAGCATTTTAATCATCAACCCTCATACTGTGGATTTTGACTTTCTGGATTTCATCAAGGTAAACTTGAGAGAAAAGTTTGCCAAACTTCAGATGGAGAAGTTATGTATGGAGACATTACAGGCTTACCCTGAATTAACGACGCACTTTCAATTCATTGTGTGGGATAGAATGTTTGATGTTGATGTTAATCTGCTGGCTGACATTCTGAAGGTAGAGAGGAGTGGATTCTTGCCCATTAATGTGTCTAACGAGCAGGTCACCAAGTTTCTAGTAAGGGACATGATTCCTAGGGGTAGCATTACTTACTCTCGGATGTCTACTACTAATATCTTGCTGCACAAGATAGTCATCAATTGCATTAGACCCAAGACTGCTTCAAAGACTGATGTTTCTAGATTTGAAGCAAAAATAATGTGGGCCATCTGCAATGGTGTTACTTTTTCACTCCCTCACACAATCCTACTGCACATGTACAAAATTGTTATGAAGGGGAAGGGACAACTACCATACACAGCATTGGTAAGCAGACTCTTCAAACACTTTCAGATTCACTCGTCATCCTAGCTTCACTCTAGAACCATTGTTCCCATGCAAATTGGATTGAAAATGATCTCAAATATGAGATTAAAGGATCTCTTCAGAGCCTTGACATTTCTGAAGAAGAAATCCCTTAGCAAAGTCAAACTAGGATCTGCTGCTGAAAAGAAACGCAAAGGAAAGAGCGTTGTCTAAAAAACAACAAAATGGAAACGTCCTATTCTTCTCCAAGATGAAGAAGAGGAAGATGATGATGATGAGACCATGTCTACTATTGCCTTGTGTGATCTTAGAGGTATAGCTAATTCTAAGAAAGAAGAAAATGATGAAAGCAAGAAAGAACCAGAAGAAGAGAGTGATGGTGAAGAAACTAAAGTGAAAGTGAGTGAGAATGATGAATTAGAAGAAGATGCCAATGTGAACAAAGAACAGGGGGAGATTGACAAGGAAGGAGAAGATACAAGGAAAATTGATGCCCAAGGTGTTGGCGAGACAAGAACTGATAAACAAACCTATGCTGATAAAGAAAGGGTTCAGAAAGGAGAAGTTACTTCTCAAACTGAAGCCACTAAGACAAGAGGAGTAGGGGAGAAAAATCTTCTTACTAAACCAACTACTAGTGATGGTATCAAGTCGATCTCCTCTAGATGCTAAAGACATTTTTGCATCTCATTTCCTTGAAGTCTCACCTAAGGGTCAACACAAAGAAGCTAATGTTTAGGGGAAGCAATGAATTTCACACGTTTAGGTCGATGTTCCTTCACCTCTGGATACTCTACTGGTATAATTTGTTGAAACTAGTGCCCAAATAGAGCCAGAATCAAACCATCATCAAATAGTAGAACTCCTCTTGGAGATTAAGGCAAAGCAATATGCAATGGAGTTTGAAATCCAAAAGTTGCATGTTGCTCTCGGTGCTACCTTAGAGTCTCTCACAGGAAATGAACAATCTCTTGATAATCAAGTCTTGTGACATTCTGAAATTCGAGCCCTCTGAGGGATAAATGAATGTGAATTTCGTAAATGCATTGTTGGTTGATCTCACTTAAAATTGATCACTCCTGAGATACTGACCTTGAGGGGAAAGGCTAAAGAGGACAGAACTCGTATGACTAAAGAACTTAACCTGGGAAAACGACTTGACCGTGAGACTTACGTGAGGACGATCCTATAGATAGGCAAGTCGATTTCAAGGATGACTAGAAGTCAATTCATGGACAGAACATAATGGAACGATGGGTGATTCCGTTTACTATTATCGAAACCACGAATGACCCTAGGTCGATCCTCAGTAATCATGTATCTTGAAATAAGAATCTATCCTCCACAATTTCATGTAATCAAGGACGTCCATGTGTTGAGATGTCTTGAACGTGGTTTGGCACGAGTCGATTATGTGTGAATTCTCAGAGCCACCAATTAGTCTAAGTTGTACCCAAAATGGCATTAGGGCGAAATTGACATGGCATGAGAACTAAAGATTGGACTTCAAATTATCGGGAACGTCCGGGATGGACTTTGGATGAAGCTACTTCGACGGTCGATCGCGTCAGTTAAGCCGAGTATTTGGAAAAGGGAATTTTAGACCGAGAAAGTGAGCCCGTGAGGACGTGGGCTGAGCCAAGCCAATGTGGGCCTTAGGCCCATGGTGAGACAGCCACCATGATGGACCCAAAGCAAGCAAGTGAGCCTATTAGGCCCAAATCAACTATTCATCTTCCAAGCCCATTGTCTAAGCCTTGAACCATTTCAAGCCCAGTCAATTCTCAAGCCCATTCCTATTCATTTCCAAGCCCAATTCTTAGGCCCACCCATCATTTTCAGCCTAAGGATAGATTGGTAATTTGTGCAAGGTGGAAATGACTATTTTACCCCTAAAAGTGTGGATAAGGGCAAAGGAAGAGAGAGAAGATAAGGTGACTTGCATGGGGACATGGGCTAGCTTTTGGGGCCTTAACAGCAGCCCTCACTTCACTCTCTCTCTCTCCTCCTTCGGCTCCATCTTGACTGAACCTCTCTCTCCCTCATTTTCCCTTTCCTCTGCTTCTGCTCCAGTTGACCTTCCTGTGAAAACCCGAGTTAAAAGTTGTCTTCGCGTGAGAATTAGCTCCGCTGTTCTCCGGACAAAGCTGTCGGTCGATCCGCTGACCCACCAGAAGAAATCACCCACCGGACCGCTTGGAAGCCCACCCGAGTGCACTCTTTCTTGTTTTCTGCGTTTTTCCTCTCATTCCGACCCTACCTCTGCCTAGCCTAGCCACCAGTAGGTCCCCCTTGACCCCTAGGTGCCGCTGGTCGTGGCCACCCCTCTGAAGCTCCAACCAAGCCGCCCAACTTCATTTCTCCTCCGGCAGTCTAGTTTTTGGGAGTTTCAGTGGGAGTCGGAGCTGTGGTTGTTGTTTTGAGATTGGGACCGCCTTGGATTGTTGTGGTAGAGGTTCCCGAGCATAGCCTCCGTGGTCATCGCTCCGTTCGTGTCTCCGGCCCGTTTAACGGGTGAGTTTAGCTCATAATCCTTCGATTAGTGCCTAAACTTGCTTTATTTGCTTAATGTGGTTTATGTGCTCAATTAAGTATGTTTGGCTTTAATTAATTGGTTGTTTTTTGTAATTAATGTTTTTAATGATTTATGAGTTTAATTTATTACTTATTAATTCTGAAAATTTACTATTCACGCGACACTATTCACACGTTACTGTTCACGTGCACTGTTCATCCTGAATGCAAAAGGTGGTCTAATTTCATGTGTGTTCATTTTATGAAGTGAATGGATGTGTAAATGTATGGGCATCCGCATGAATTGAGTGATGATTTGTGCAATTGTGTGGTGATTGGAAATTTTGATAGTTAATTTAGAAAATATTGGTTGTCGGGTTTTGACACCGAAAATGTTTTCTAAGTACTATATCAAATAGTGGGGTTTGAAAATGAAAAATATCACTTTTTAAGGTTCGAATTAACCGTGTACCCACACATGACTATTTTCCGGGATGTTTTTAATATGAAAAATATAGGCCAGGATCACTATTTTAATGAAGGCATTTGAGTGTAATGCATGGTGTCCTAGGCCATGTTTGGATGGTCATGTGTTGGTTAAGAGAACATGTCTCGAGTGTTTACGCCGGACATTACCCTATATGGGTTACCCACTCATTGGGTCTCGGGTCGCAGTAGATTCTAGACCTACGCTCCTTTGGGAAAGTTGTCTTTGAGAGACATTGCCGTGCTCAATGGGGTGAGACGATGGCTAGCTACGCCAATAGACCATCGAACTTGTGAGTAGGCCATGCCCTTGAGGGGCGAGTTTAACAATTGGAACGCATGATTGATTGAGATTGTTGCACCTTATTATGGGGTAAAATTATGTGGCATGGTATGGAACATGTCATAACAATTTTACCTTATAATCGAGACACGTGTGGTGGGTTGATGCGTGATAGGTGGCGCACTAATGTGCAAGAACGCATGAGAATCATTGCATCGTTGATTTCGATCATGTATGAGTTGAGCACATTATTTATGGTACGTACGCATGAATCGATAACGTGCAGGGTGTGGCAATGGTCAGGTGAGATCGCTTTTAATGCAACTCATTTGTGATTGATGAACTGCATCATTTATTGGCCATGTGCATTGCTTGTATCATGCTGAGTTATAACGTGCAGGGTATGGAATACCAAGTAAGGTTGTATGTGAACCAACTATTGATTGTTGGTTGTTAGTTGATGCTTTGTTTTGTGGGGGTGGTTCTAGAGAGATATCCCAAGTTGAGTTGTTGTTCTAATCTAGGGACTAGGGCGAGGACTCGCTGAGATTTATATCTCACTGGTTATTGTATAACCATTTTCAAGTCCCTAGTGTGAAGAACCCGGAGCTTGAAGCGGAAGGGTCAAGAGCATAGGCGGCCTAGTAGTTCTTTATGAGATAGACCTTCTGTATAAGCTTGAGGTGTTTATGAAAGTGTATTTAATTTAAAATTGGTTGTCCTGCTTTTCTATCCAATGTATTTTGTTGTTAGGGGATTAGTTAATTCACTTGCGCATGTGCAATAAAATGAAAAGGGTCGGCAACGAGTCTTGGGAACATCGCAAAATTCTATCGACCATCGAGGGATGTGCGTGCGCTAGAGGTTCGGGGCATGACATCCCCATTTAATGGTATCAGAGCAAGGTTAGCGTTTGGAGAGATAAGGTGCGGAGGGTTTTGGGATAGTTAGTAGGAAAGACTTATTCCTTATGCAGACACCTGTGATTGGCTAGCTGGTTAGTAGTTTGTTTTATGAGGGTCACTTAATTTTCCTAATTCTGCGTGGAATTGGAAAACAGTTTCCGTAGTGATCTTGTAGAATGAGTGATCCAGATCTGAGGACTCCTCGGAAGAGGACTGTTGCGTTTGTCACTTGGGGTAGGATGCCGACTAGGGTGGGTACCCAAGGAAGAGCGCAAGCTCAGGCTCGTACTAGTGTAGCAGCACTTGGTGATCCTAGATTAGATAGGATCATGTGGCCACTTGAGACTTTGGGATTGTTGACGGGGTAGCAAGTTCAGAATCAAGCTATCGATGTCGCTGCTACTGCAGCCACACCTGCTAGAGTCCAACCTAGACTTGGGATCGGGGAGAGACCAATGCATAAGTTAGTTGAGTAATTCTTGAAGTTGAACCCGCCGAGGTTCACCGGCGCAGGAGATCCTGAGGTTGCATCACTCTGGATCCAAGACTTAGAGAAGGCCTTTGCACTGCCAATGTGCACAGAGGAAGCAAAAGTTGTCCTAGCAGTGTACCAGCTACAGGGTAATGCGAGTACATGGTGGAGAGCCATCAAAGGCATGGTATTCCCTGAAGGCGTAGTTCTAATGTGGAACGCCTTTCTTAGAGCCTTTAATGGCAAGTACGTTTCGAGTAGTGCCCAAGAGCAGAAGATGGAGAGATTCTAGTGCCTCCATTAAGGGATGATGACCGTGGACCAGTATGAGGCTAAATTTGCTGAGCTGTCTCAGTATGCTTCAAGACTGGTGGAAGATCTTGAAGATAGAGCTAGAAGGTTTAGGATCGACCTCCGGCTAGAACTGAAGAACCCACTGGTGCCTTTCGACCTGAAGGATTACAATGAGGTTTATGGTTGAGCCCAGCTCTTAGAGAGGAACCTAAGTGAACAGATTGTTGCGTCTAGTTCAAGGTTCAATTCGAACAAATATGGAGATCACCTTGGGGAGAAACTGATGGCTAGAGGAAGGTATTCTATTCCGCCTAACAGGAATGGTGGGATAAGCAAGTCAGCACTGAATCAAAATGGAGTATGTCATTTCTATGGGAGATGACATGGATCGGCCTCGTGTTTTCCCAGGATAAGAGTTTGCTACGGGTGTTGCAAGCAAGACCACCTAGTCAAAGATTTTCTGCATAAGCTGATGGGACCATAGCAGCTACTACTACCACCATCGATGGAACAGAACATAGGGAATGCGCCACAAAATGCATCGTAGATAAAGCACCACTAGGATGGCGAAGGGGATAGGAATGAACTAGGCCATGCACCGATCAGGGGAAGAATGTTTTGGGATAATTTAATCAAATTAGCACATTGGAATTTTGGTTAAGCTTGTAGAATTTCGGTTGTTGAAATGAAGTTGTAGAAAGGAGAATCACTGATTATAGTGGGACTTGGCTATTTTTGCTTATGTATAATTTTGAAGTTGTAAATGAAAAAGATTGGCTCAAGGAGCGACTTGTTGTAATGAATTGTTGTTATGCAGTTATCTAGTTTAACCCATTAGCGGCTGAAAGTTTTGAGTTTATTGGAAGTTGAGGGAAAATCTCGATTACTTGAACTTCGTCGCTTAAGACAACTCAGTTACTGGATGTAGGTTGCCAATGTTATTTGGCAACTGTAGTGGATACGACAGTTGGGGTGCCAAAAGTGGAGAGCATCACCGTGATACGAAAGTTTTCTGATACGTTTCCTGAGGAAGAGTGAGTTCATGATAGTGTTTATCGATAACATCCGGGTATACTCTAGAAGTCTAGAGGAGTATGAAAGACGTCTAAGGACAGTGCTTCAAACCTTGCAAGAACATGGACGGGATTTCCGTGAACCCGACCAAGACTGAAACCGTGATCAGTTGGCCAAAATCGACGATAGTGACAGAGATCAAAAGTTTCTTGAGATTGGCAGGTTTTTACAGACAATTTGTGGGAAGGTTTTCAACAGTAGCTATGCCTTTGACTAGATTGTTGAAGAAGGCGGAGAAGTTCGTAGGGACAGATAAGTGTGACAGTAGTTTCCAGAAGCTTAAGTAGAAGCTGACTACCGCACCAGTGCTAATGACTTCATCTGGTTCTAGAATACTTTTACAACCTTTGGAGTTTCCCGAGTAGAAGTGGGAACACATCACGATGAACCTTGTGATGGGATTATCGAGAATTCAGTCGACGTCGTCAAGGTCATTCAAGAAAGTAAGAACCCAACTTGACTCACGCATGGAACTTTGAAGGAACGGAAGGTGCAAATGCATGAATTGTTGGATAAAGGATTTATACATTCTAGTACATCACCTTGGGGACCACCAGTTCGGTTTGTGACAATCAAGAACCAGTAAAGATGGGTCGTTGCGCCTTTGCATCGACTATCGGCAACTCAACCAAATGACAATGAAGAACCAATATCCGTTGCCAAGAATTGACAATCCGTTTGATCAGTTATAGGGAGCTTCGATGTTCTCACAGGTTGACCTGAGTACGAGGTATCATTAGTGAGATTAAGAAAGAATTGAACAAGAGATAGTGTCGTCAGATGGAACTTCTCAAGGATTGTGATTGCAACCTCCCTGTATCACCCCGGAAAAGCTAGTAAAGTTACAGATGCGTTGAATCGAAAGTCATTGATTGTGCATATGGTGATTCAAGAGTAGATTTTACTCGAAGAAGCTAAAGATTTAATTTCGAATCTAAGGTAGGCCGCCTTTCAAGTCTTATGGGCATCCTCAAAATTGAACCGAAAGTACAACTAAGAATCAAGACGTTGCAGTCGACAGATCCAGAGATCCAGAAGATTCTGCACGAAGATATAGAAAAGAGAAAGACTAACTTGCAAGCTATTGAGGACGGAACACTAAAATTTTGTGGACGATTGTGTGTACTCAACGATGTAGATCTTAAAGAAGAGATATTGTCAGAAACTCACTATAACAGTTATTAGTAGACCGCCCTAAGGGCACAATCTGAAGCATTGTATGGCAGGGAGTGCAGAACTCCAGTTTGTTGGGATGAAATCAGAGAGTAGAAGATTTCCAGCCCAGAGTTAGTTTAGCAGTCAATGGATACAATTGTCATTATCAAAGACAAATTAAAGACTGCTCAAAGCCACTAGAAAAGTTATGCAAATAAGCGTTGGAGACCTTTGGAATTCCAAGTTGGTGATCACATTTTTCTAAAGGTGTCACCAATGAGGATTACTTCGCACTTCAGTAAGAAGCGAAAGTTGAGTCCGAGGTACGTAAGTCCCTTTGAGATTCTAGAAAGAATCGGGATCCTAGTGTATTGTCTTGCGTTGCCACCGAAGTTGACACAAGTGTATGACGTCTTTCACGTGTCAATGTTGAGGACGTATAAGCCTAACCCGACCCACGTGTTTAATTTTGAAGAATTAGACGTTGACGACATAGTGTCGTATGTGAAAAGCTCGGTTCAGATTGCGGATTGAAAAGAATAGATTCTGCATACTCAGACGACCTCTTTGGTCAAAGTGATCTAGCAACACTATAGGACAAAAGAGGCTACTTGGGAAACAGAAGAATTGATGAGATGACAACACCCCCACCATTTTGAAGAAGAATTTTAATGATTTAAATTTCGAGGACGGAATTTTTATAAGAGGGGAAGAGTTGTAAAATCCTAAAATTCGAGCCCTCTAAGGGATGAATGAATGTGAATTTCATTAATGCATTGTTGGTTGATCTCACTTGAAATTGATCACTCTTGAGATGCTGACCTTAAGGGGAAAGGCTAAAGAAGATAGAACTTGTACGACTAAAGAACTTGACCTGGGAAAATGACTTGACCATGAGACTTGCATGAGGACGATCCTGTAGATAGGCAGGCCAATTTCAAGGACAACTAGAAGTTGATTCATAGACAGAACATAATAGAATGACAGGTGATTCCGTTTATTATTATCGAAATCGCGAATGACACTAAGTCGATCCTCAATAATCGTGTACTTTCAAATAAGAATCTATCCTCCACAATTTCATGCAGTCAAGGACGTCCATGTGTCGAGATGTCTTTAACGTGATTTTGCACGAGTCGATTACGCGTGAATTCTCAAAGCCACCTGTCAGTCTAAGTTGTACCCAAAATGGCATTAGGGCGAAATTGACATGGCATGAGAACTAAAGATTGGACTTTAAGTTATCGGGAACGTCCGGGACGGACTTTGGATGAAGCTACTTTGATGGTTGACAGCATTAGTTAAGCCAAGTATTTGGAAAAGAGAATTTCCGACCAAGGAAGTGAGCCCGTGAGAACGTGAGCCGGGTCAAGCCAATGTGGGCCTTAGGCCCAAGGTGAGACTGCCACCATGATGGGCCCAAAGCAACTTAAGTGAGCCCATTGGGCCCAAATCAATTATTCATCTTCCAAGCCTATTGTCTAAGCCTTGAACCATTTCAAGCCCAATCAATTTCCAAGCCCATTCCTATTCATTTCCAAGCTCAATTCTTAGGCCCACCCATCGTTTTCAACCCAAGGACAGATTGGTAATTTGTGCAAGGTGGAAATGACTATTTTGCCCCTAAAAGTGTGTGGATAAGGGCAAAGGAAGAGAGAGAAGATGAGGTGACTTACATGGGGACTTAAGGCCAGCTTTTGGGGCCATGACAGTAGCCCTCACTTCACTCTCTCTCTCTTACTTCAGCTCCATCTCGACTGGACCTCTCTCTCCCTCATTTTTCCCTTTCTTCTACTTATGCTCCAGCTGACCTTCCTATGAAAACCCGAGTTAAAAGTTGTCTTCCCATGAAAATCAGCTCCCATGCCACCCACCATCGTCTTCAAGACATCCAAACCGTACGAGAGGACCCCGCCATTCACTAGACGAAGCCACCGACCGACCTGTCGACCAGCCAGAAGAAATTGCCCGTCGGATCGCCTGGAAGCCCACCCGAGTGCACCCAATTCAAAAAAAAAAAAAAATCCCAAATTTTAGGTTAAATTCCAAATTGCTCCAAACTTTTTTTTTCTTTGGTGACCCGGGAATTACTATATAGCCAGCAGCCAGCGGCGTAAACCCGGGGCGGACTGAGCTGCCACCACAGACCTAGCCGCGGGTGAGTTACGAGAATGCGACACCTCTAGGATTCGAACTCCTCCCTTTCATGAGAGGGAGAGAGCCCAAAGCTAGCTGTGCCACCGCAAGCGGTGGTCCCAAACTTATTTTTTGTCTTCTAAAAATCTCCAAACTTTAGGTTCAATCCCAAATCTACCTCGAACTTTTTTTGTCTAAAAAAAAAAAAAAAACCCAAACTATAGGTCCAATCCCAAATCTACCCCAATTTTTTTATCGGAAAGAAAATCATCAATTGTTACTCGGTCCTAAATTTGCCCCCAATAGCCCTCTGTCCAAAAGTCATGGTTAGTAGTCCCTAATATTTTTATATCCTACAATGGTTTTATTTTGAAGATAATTTTTTATATCACCTTGCCAATGTGTATTTATTATTGATGTTGAAATGTCACGTTAAGTTAGGACTAGTCCATGGAGTAAATATGAGAATAGATTAAAAGTTGGTGGTTTTTTTTTTTGTACAAATGGAGGGTAACCCCAAATCAGTATACCTTTCAACTGCTACATGTCATATAACTTAATAACTTGACAATGAAATTTAACGGAAACTAATGGAAAGTAAATTTGTCAAAAGTGTATTAGTATGAGATTTTTTGTGGTAAAAAAATTAGTTTTTGTAAATTAATCGCAAGTGTACCAGTTTGGGACTTTTCATTATCAAAAAATTAGTTTAGGGTAAATTTGTCACATGTGCACCAATTAGGGATTCTTCGTGGTATTAACCATTTTTTTAGACAAAACAAAATTCGGGGTAGATTTGGGACTAGACTTAAAGTTTAGAGCTTTTCTAAGACAAAAGAAAAGCTTGGGGCAGATTTGGAACTAAACATAAAGTTTAAGGTTTTTCTTAAGATTTAAAAAAATTTCATGATAGATTTGAGATAGGACTTAAAGTTTGGGTTTTTTTTTTTTTTTTTTTTTTTGAAAATTGACCCTTTCTTTCCATGATCATTTTTTAAATATGTCTCAAGTTTGAGCTCGTGAATGAAACTTAACCCGAGAAAAGTTGAATATTTGTGGACGTCCACGGCAGCATGCTATGGAAACCATATTTCTTGTTCGTAGTAGTACACGTCGAAGATTTATCGTATTATCCGTGAAGCAAAACAGAAAAAGGAAATTACGGAAATCAATTTCCTTGTCGTGCATTGAAGATGTTGGACTTTGACCGCGAGAGAGGATAGCGTGGGCTTTGTTGCCACTTGTGTAAGACAAAGGAAAAAACAAACAAAAGATATCGAAATCAGGTTTCAATCGGACATGCAAGTGATCTTCTCGCACATACATATATTCTCCTTTGTGGAAGTCTCATGCGTGGTTGATTTGCAAAGGGACTTCATCGTGGGGTTTCGAATTCAGGTAATTACATCCGGATGCTAGTATTTGAAGCTGAAATTAAATTCTTGGGATAAGAATTTGTGCATAATTTGTTAGTGAGATCAAGAGATTATTTTATGAGAAATTATGAATCCAAACACTGCGTGAGTTATTAAGTATAATTGGAGGTTGCAAAATGTTGAGAGTATTTGAGTAAGTTGAGTATGGTTGTATTCTCTATTGCATCGCTTGATCTATAGTGGAAATTGTTGATGTTCTCCCTATGGATCTGGGTCAATACAACTAAATCACGTAAATCAAATGTCGGGTTTATTTTTTTTTTTTTTTTATTGTTTGATCATTTGCTTTCATATCAATTGGTATCATAGTTAAGCTAGCTTGAATTGAAGTGAATCAATAGCAACAAAAGAAGAAAAAGTGAGAATCGATATATTTGATGGAAATGATTTTGATTTTTAGAAGATGTAGATTGAGGATTATTTGTTTCCGAAGAATCTGCACTTACCCCTATTTGGGGAGAAACCAAAGTCAATGAAGTGAGTTAAATAGGAATTGCTAGATAGACACACGTTGGATGTTATTCAGCTTATGTTATCTCGTAAAGTCGTGTTTAACATTGTGAAAGAGAATACCAATGTCGGTTTAATGAAAGCCTTGTTGGACATTTATGAAAAACCCTTTGCAATCAACAAGATCTATTTGATGCAATGTCTGTTTAACTTTAAAATGAGTGAAGGTGCGTTGATTGCAAATCATATCAATAAATTCAATATGATTGCTATCAATTAAGTTTGGTTGAGATTGATTTTGATGACGAGGTATGTGTTTTAATTTTATTATCCTCGTTGCCTAACAGTTGGAATACTATTGTTAATGTTGTTAATAATTTCCTCTTAGTCAACAATCTTAACATTTGATTAGATTTGAGATTTGACTCCAAGTGAAGACATCTGTAGAAGAAAATATGGTGAATCCGTGTCTATTACTTTAGTCGGTGAAATAGAGGAAGAACTAGTATTCATGTTAATAGAAGTAGCATAAATTTGATCAAACGACGTCAGCCTATTACTGGTGGTGGTGTCAGTTGTAGTTGTGGCAAGATGGGGCATCTTAGAAGAGATTGCCTTAAGCTGAAGAAAGAGAAAAGTAGGAGAATCCTTTTTGCAAACTATCAATGGGCTCAACTTCAGGCTCCATGACTGCTTTCCACAATCGCATGTTAATCCTTTCTACAAACTATCGATATCTCCTTAAGCGACGTGATTGTGGCATCCGGTCATACCTTTAGCATTTAGTTAAATTTACTAAGTATTAATAGTCAACCAGTCATGACGTGTATCGACAACTGTGTCGACACCTCCAACAAATTTATGGTGCATTTTCATTTCAAAGATCAAGTTCGCCAGCAACAATGGGAGTTGAACCCTCCGTAAAAAAAAGTAAATAAATAGAAAGTACTATAACTCTGCAATCCTTATTCTCGCTGTGTTCCTTCTGCACCTATATACGATAAGTATGATAGCTCATTAATAGCTAGGGTTCATTTTGTGTAGGCCATCTGTGCATCTTGTGAAGATCGGGGATCAAAGTGCGCAAATATAGGCGCAATTCGACCCCTAATTGAAAATGTCTGTATTATGTCATCTAGCTTTCTTTCTTTTTCTTTTTTTTTGCCACTGCATTTCTTCTATACTTTTAAGCAAGAGATATTGTAGTTTTACAACCTCGGCCCGGCGGCTAAAATTTTGGTCAACAACAACCCCAAAGAATCTCGACCACCCCAGTTCACGCTTGGTCTCGGGCTCCTTTCCCGCGATTTTTGCCTGTTTTTTTCCTGATTGATTGAAGGCCAAAAGAACTCCAAAAATTGCAAACCAGGGACGATGACAAGCGGCTTTGAGTGTATTTTCCAATTTTATGTGAATCGTGCACTAGTATAGCTTTTGAGGTTTGTCATTTTCCGGGCTGACGTTGGCTGACCCTGCACACGAAAACCAGTAATGTATGGCCTCCAAAAAGGGGACTTCCCGATGTCTTCTGGGACGAAATCTTTATGCAAGTTACGTTGCACTATATCACTTCGTGCCCACCATCTTCCCACTGTCCTTAGTGGTGCCTCCACTATCCTCGCCACCACTACCCTTGGTCCTGCCTCCACTGCCCTTGGTGGTGCCTCCACTGCCCTTGGTGGTGCCTCCACTATCCTTGCCTCCACCACCCTTGGTCCTGCCTCCATTGCCTCCACTACCCTTGGTGGTGCCTCCACTATCCTTGCTCCACTATCCTTGCCTCCACTACCCTTGGTCCTGCCTCCACTACCTCCACTACCCTTGGTACTGCCTCCACCGTCCTTGGTGCTGCCTCCACTATCCTGGGTGATCGTTCAACTATCCTTGGTGTCCTTGGTAATAGATGTATCAAAATGGGTCATGGACCCATTTTTGGACTCATATTTTATTTAT
The DNA here is from genome assembly GCA_017140615.1 of Eucalyptus cladocalyx. Taxonomy (NCBI): domain Eukaryota; kingdom Viridiplantae; phylum Streptophyta; class Magnoliopsida; order Myrtales; family Myrtaceae; genus Eucalyptus; species Eucalyptus cladocalyx. The sequence continues at coordinate 22,335,497 of CM029520.1, forward strand.
ATGGTTTGTATATGAGTTAGAGATTTTTAAAAACCCAACTAAACTGAATCTAAAAAGTGAGTCTGATTTAAATAGGTTGAAAATAGGTTATAAGTTGTGACCCATTTTCGACCCATTTAAAATATCAAGTGGGTTAGAACGTATTTCCAAGTTTCTAACCCAAGCCTCACACACTTTTCCCTCTTTAACTTTATAAAAATGATTTTTTAAAAAATAAAAATAGGAATTATAATCATTTTTTATATTTTGTTTTTCTGTTTTTTTTTTCCTTTCTTTTTCCTCCTTCCTTAGCCGGTGGCTAGCATGGAGACGATCAACAACGCGCCAGGTGAGGCTCGAGCTCGTCAATCTCACATGAGCTCAAGGTCACCAACAATCGGCAAGGCCAAGCTCACTCGACATATGGCAATGCTCAATCTCATTGATCTAGTGAGGCCGAGGCCTCGCCAACGACTAGCGAGGCTCGAACCTTGCCGATCTAGCACACTTGTGACCGGTTGCTAGCTGTCGTTGTGACTGGCAGCCAGCCAAAGAAGAAGAAAAAGAAAAAATAAAAGAAAAAAGAGAAAAAATAATAATTAAAAATTACATTTTAAAAAAATAAGAATAATTAAAAATTCAATTTTTTTAAATAATTACAATTCGATTTAAAATATATATATTTTATCCATTAAATTTGTATTGCAGAAAAGTGTTTTAGCAATGCCATATTTTTAAAAATATCACAAAAATAAGCTTTGTTATGTTTAGTTAAAGGTTTTTTTCGTTTCAGTTTTCAGTTGCTCGATAGTATACTCACTTCAAACAAGAGAAGCATGTGCATGGTCCAATTCTTTATAAATATTTCAATTTATAGGTTTTGCAACATTTTTTTATTTTATTTACTAGTTTTTAATTATTTAATTTTCTTTTTCAATTAATTTAAAGTTTTTATTCAATTAGCATATAGCTTAAAGTAAGCGTGGGTTTTCCTAGAATATTAATGGGTTTTAGTAATACGAATCGAGTCGGTATTGATAGGATATGGGTTACTCGATTTACATTATATGAATATGGGTCAAAATGGGTTAAATAGGTCAAATATGGTCAACCCGACCTAAACCCAAGCTAACCCACTCATTTAATGGGTCTACTTAGTACTGCCACAATTATCCACTATCCTCAGTGATCATTCAACTACTCCCTCATGTTATGACCCTCTTTCCAAGTTTCAACTTTGGGGAAACGGAATAAGAAGAGTTTAAGGGTATTACCTAATGTGGGCCAACGACCTTTGATTAAGCGCAAACTTTCCCAAGCTTATACCTTGCTCGACATTGAATTTCATTTTGAAGTTCAATTTAGCTTAAGGATTCTAGGAGTCACCATTAGTCTTTTCATGATCAGACATGAGAGTTTTGTCTCATTTTCTACACAACTAAAGATTTTCTAAGTCTAGAAACTTAAATATGCTAATTGTCTAATTAGCACACTTTCGGTACCTATAACTTGATGGGATTATTCATCTATGTGATCAAGCAAGTTTTTACCAATTATGATCCTAAAGATCTTTGAGTTGGTATGTATTCACACAAATGCTCTTTTTAGGGCTTATTATGTTCCTAAGGGATAATCCTAACCATTTCTAACAAGGAAAATAAATGATCAATTTATTTAAAGTGTGCAGGAATTAAACACCCAAAGTATCGAAAGTGCATAATAAAAACACACTATAATGAAAACCCGATACAAGTCGAGTAAAGAAAATTACATGGCATTGTTATAAGTTTCAAGACATGACCCCATGAGCTTGAGCCAATGCTAAGTCGGGCAAAAAATATACGCTACCTCCATGTAAGCCATGAGACATAAATCCCCAAGAGCTTGAGATTAAAGACTAAGGCTGCATTTGGGACTAGCATTGGGAAGGAGCTTTGTGTGTCCAAAGCCCATTCAGGCAAATATTGGGTGTTTGGGAAAATTTTCGAAACCCACCTTGAGGGAATGTTGGTCTTTCAAAGGCGATAGGCCTAAGGCAGCCTAGGACCTGCCTTAGGCTTTCGACATTTTCAAAATGACTTCTCTAGGGTTTAGTATAAAAATTTTGTTCCAAAACTATTTCACTTAATTTTTGTTTTTCTGTTTTTGCCCTCGTGATTCACTGTTCATCTTCTTCAACCTCAAATCCTCACATGTCAGCCAGCATGGTTGTGATGGGTTGGTGACGGGCTGGAGAGAGGCTACTGTGATCATGGCTACCCAATGACTGTCGCTGTCCAGTCATGCGACCTTGACAAGTCACATGACCTCCATGAAGGGCCGCCAAGGTCGCCCAACCAATGGCTTTGCCGAGGTTGCATGACCTTCGGCGTCGCAACAAGGTCACACGACCTCCAGCAACCCAGATCAAGGTCACACAACCTCGGCGACCCAAATTTGGGTCATGCAACCTTCGACAACTCAAATTTGGGTTGCCGCGACCTTCAGAAAGGCCACCTAAGTTTGCATGACTAGGCAGCCCTAACCGATGGTCACCAAGGGTCGCCCGATCCCAAATGACCCTAGTAGGTGCCGGTGGCTGCACAGGGACTGCAACTTGAGACGTCGCTACGGCCATAGATTTCGATAGTCGGTAGCCACTTGCCCTTCGCTAGCCAACTTTTTTTTTCCCTTTATTTTTATCACAAAAATCCTTTGTAAATATAATTTTCTCCAAACACTATTTTACTTAAAGATAATTTATAATATATTTTTAGATTATAATTTACCAAACACAATTTGCATTTTAAAAAACTTCTTTAACTTAAAATCATTTGCATTTTCCCAATGGCTTTCCCCAAAAAGTTCATCCAAACACACCCTAAGCCTATTTCTAAAGTGAGCCTAGAGTTTTGCTTTTTTTTAATAATGGTGATGAGACTAAACTATACGAGACCAATCATTGATTTTGAAAGATGCTCCCTAAGTCTAATTAATTTTTTATTTACCAAACTAATTTGATTATTAGAATCTAAGTATATTGGCCAAACCAGACTAATTAGTACTAATTTAGGCCAACGATCCTAAACTCCTTCTTGTATTGCCACAAACCACCACGTGGACCCTCGGCTGCCGCCTCCAATGCTCTCGGCCACCGGCTGTCGGTCTCCAATTATGATCGGTGACACATGCAACCATTCAATTCAAGCGATTAACAAGCGCACACAATCAATCAAAAATCAATAACCTTGAAGTCGGCTCAGGAATTTGATAGTGAACAAGCGATTCAATTACCCATTCACCTCATATTACTAGCATTGATTAATTATCACTACGGGATCATTGACCCCCACTCGAAGCTAATCATGCGATGGGTTGAGTCACTAAGTGCCTAGTTAAATTGTAATCCACTTTCCTAATCTACCCACTGAGGAGTCATGCATCGCTAATCAAAATTAAATGCAATCAATCATCAAATCAAACCCAAGTAAAGTCAATTAAGCATGCAATGAGGCTAATTAGCTTAACTAATCTCAAAGATCCTATATTAAACTAAGAATCCATAATTTAATCTAACATAAACACACAAATCAATCAATCAATCAATCAAGTAAAGACACGAATTATACTAAAAATCAAGGGAAAATTTTCATCAAGGAATAATTTTCCTAACTATATGAATTCTAATGAAGTGGAATGTAATGCTAAAATCCAATGATCCAATCAAAACATATTTTTCTAACCAAATTTTCAATTTTCTTATTTTGTCATTTATTTTTATTTTTATTTTCTAGAAATAGCGACTCGAGCCAGGCCCTTAGGGCTTGATCTGAATATGGGTGCCGGTCTCGCAAAGCTAAACCATGGATACGAATTGGGCTATTATATTGGGTTTTCCCCCTCTCTAATTAGACAAAGCCCCAATTCGAAAAAACCAGTCCAAATCTATCCATAATAAGCCAAGCCCAAACTTTCTAAACCAAATCAAGCCTGAACTTAGTTAAAACTATAACCAGCCCAGATCTTTTAACACCAATCTCAAGCCTTTATATTATCTTTTATCAATTTACTCTATCATTGATTAATTTTATTTCTATTATATTCCCTACGTCCATGGGCGTGAAAGATAATTTTTCTCTTCCAGGAAATAATTTCTGGCCAAAAATATTCTCTCTGTGTTAAAATTTCTATTTGATAAGCCTTAAAATTTGTAGGTGGCAAGCGAAGGTTGGCGGCCCTCAAACATCAAAATAGAAAATTTCTGCTTAGACTTTTTTCATGCCAAATTTCATAATCAAAATGCTAATATCATTAACAAATTTGTACTTAAACCGACACACTCAAAGAGAGACCGTGAGATTATGGCGATCAAGAGTAGGAGGTGCGACGGTGACAGAGCTCAGCAATGTGAGATAGTCGCCACGGAAGAAGAGAGCGCCTGATGAGGAGCAACAAGACACCGACGAAGATTCCTGAGGTTGAAGAACTCCCCCCATTTCATTGCCGCTCAAAAATTGATGAAGAGAAAGGTATCCTTTTGTGCCTTGAATCTTAGTTCTTCAGTGTAATCTTGATTCGAACCAACAAAAAAAATTGTAATCTTGATCCTATGGTTGAAATCAAAACCTTAATTGCTAAGTAAAGTTCCCATTGGCCAATTTTGACTCTCCTGAATTAATTTTGTTTGGTCGAAAATCTTTTGGATTGATGATAAGTCACAACGGGTGACTCGGATTAAGTAAGGATGAAGGACCATGATCACCTGTCACATGGATTAGTGACATGACTAGTTATGTTATGCAGAATGACAATATTGTAAATCTCAATGGAGAGGGCTGGCTATGACATCTACAAATTCATACATCAATCACTAATGTGTAGGAAATGGAGACAATAAATGTCATAAGTAAAAAATTCCAATTATATTATTCACTTTATAGGGACGAAAGATCTAAAATGTATTTCCACACATGTGACTTTTGAAATGTGATTCAATTAAGATGTAATGTTTAAGCATTTGTTTCAAAATATCTTGGTAACTTGTAAATATCTTTATCAAAAACAACCCAAATGTGGCCATGTGTAGTGTTTGTGTTTGACCACATCTCCCTCATTTTCAACCATAAGTTTTAACTATGGAAATATATCATTCATGACCTCAATATTATTAACTTTAGCCCATTAATACTCATGATAAGCTTGAATCATCACACATTTATTTGGGCTATCTTATCTTCTCACTCTCACTTACTAATGCTTGAAATGATTACAGCTCAAATAATATTTTTTTCATCTATGCATTTTACTTGGCCATTGATGTTCTCTCTCTTTCCAATAGAATCCTTTCAGCCAAACCATGCCATGTCACTATTTTAGATTGAACAAATGTCTTAATTTTCACATTGTTATTACCCACATGACCTTAATTGAATTCACTAAACCTAGCTTATAACATATTACTTTTAACCCCAATAACTTTATATCTACTATTAACTCTAATTTAATTGGCATTATTATATTTAATCCAAGCTAATTGTGACTTCAAACCACTCTTTAATACAAAATAAATGTAGAAGACAATAGATTAAATACATTTTCCTTTCTCTTAGGCGTGTAACTCCATCCTCTTCTTTTTTTCAAGTTCAAAACATTTTCTATTCCATTCTCTTTCAACACAATCCAAGGTGAAACTCTTGCTTTCAATCTAGTGTCTTACAAGGTATATTCATGGATTTCTCTTTTATTTTTATAAAAGGTTTTATAAAGCTTTAGACTTGTTAATTTTGGAATTTAATTTGATTTCAAGGTGATTAGGCTTTGCTTGTTGATGATTTCATTTAGGGTAAGTGAAAACTCTAGAGACTAAGTTAGATTGATCTACTTAATACTCTTGATTTGGTTGATTGATTTTTTTTAGTTTAAATTTGATCTTAAGTACAAGTAATTTCTTAGATTGACAAGTAGAGTTATGGTGATTTCTTGCCTATATCAAAATCTTTAATACATGCCTAGAGGGTGTTTGGAAGAATACTTAAATGGTTTTGTTGCGCCATATATGGAAAAGAATGAGAAAATGATAAAACTAGGCATATAAGGTTATTTTGGTAATTTTAAGAAAATTTATGGGCGGTGCTATTAATAGGGTTATTTTGTGGGTTTAAATGTTACTTAGTAGGTTATTCAGTAAGATTAATTACAGGGAATCAAATCGGTTAAAAAATGAGTTTAGAAGCTTTAGGGGCAAATCCATAATTTTACCAAGTTGAGGGACAAATCTGTAAAAATTGAAAGTCTGAGGGCTATTCATAGCACGAGGAACCTTATTTTGATAAGTGATCAAGTTATTTTTAGAGATAATTTCTTAATCTAGACAATTTGTCTAACTCTGCAAAATTGGACCTACTTGTACAATTAATTTGGAAGTAGAATGTTTTGGTAATTTTATAAAATATGTTGCTCACCCATAGTGCAAATAAAATACTTCTATAACTTTTTTTTTTCGCTAGTCCTACTCTAATTCTACTATAACACTCAGTCTCAGACTTTTGGCCTGCTTCCTTGCAAGGCGTGGGAGTTGAAACCCACTCCTAAAATGAAATTGTCCCCACCCCAATCCCTCCTGAGAAAGTGGGGATTTGAACCCCCCACCTCCTCCTTTCAAGTTAGAAGGGTGGCCACTGAAGCAAACCCCCAGTGGTTCAATACTTGTATAACTTAGATGACAAATAAGTAGCCTTTGGCATTTGATTTTATTAATATTGCTTGATTAAGTGAAAATGGTGAAACTAGATTTGATAATAATATTATTGTATTTGACTAAGTTACCGAAATACTAAGTGTTGTTGATGAATCACGTAGTTAGTTCTTTGAGTTGTCTTATTCATGTGGTCGATTCTCTGAAATGACAATGTTCACAATGATGTCGATGTTCATGTGGTCAATTTATTAGCGTCTATACCTAAGTTACCAATTACCTATTCATGGCTTCCAATTAAAATGATAATGACTTGGCATGGAAAGAATGATGATATGTGTGCTGAAGTGCATGAATTAATTATTTATCTTTAATTGCATGAGAAATGGGAAATTAATAAGATGTACATGGCAATTGTTACGTTGTTATGAAATGTTTGTAAATGATGCCATGTAATTAAGGTCTTTGCCATGGCCTATTCGCCACAAAGTGATTCCCTTATGTGAGTATGCAGATGAGACTCTGGAATTAACTAGATATTCTACCATATGAGACAGTTCTCTACAATGTTTTTCTATTTTTTTTGTCGATCATACTCTACTATTATTCTAACTACTACTCTAAGACTTTTGCCCTACCTCCTTGCAGGGTATAGGAGTCGAAACTCACACTCGAAACTAAATCGTCTCCACCCAATCCCCCCGAAAAAGTGGGGATTCGAACCCCCTACTTCCCCCTTCCATGTTGGAAGGGTGGCAATTTTGTGCAAGGTTGAGATGGCATGAAACTCTATGATGACATGAAATGACCATTATTATGCATATGTATAATGGTGTATTTATTCTCACTAATGTAAAGGACACCTGTAAATGGGCTGAAGCATGACAAATGGTATGCGTGATTTCGTCCCCCATGAATTGGTGGTGACGATGCTTCGTTAGTCGAGATGCATTGTGAATCAAATGAACCTGGCCAGTGATGAGTATGATCTTGTATATATCAACAAGCTACAATGTGGTATCTATGCATCATGAAATAATATGACATCTTGCTTGCATTTGAATGAATATCATATGCAATGTTTTTAATGATTTTTATTGGCATATCATGATAAAAAATACAGCAATGCATTTGCTCCCTCACTTGTCGAACATAATTATTTTATAGTTGTCTTGAACACATATCATTTGTTGATATCCTTGCCACTAAAATAAGAAAGTGATGATAAATTCTAACATGTGGTTGAAAATGTAGATTTTGATGTATACTATGATGCACGCACCTACACCTTGGGAATAGATAATATGTTTAGAGATATTACCTAAAAGATGGGCCTATGGTCCTAGTTTTAGATGTGAGCTCTCTTAAGTCCATACTTCGCACGATGTTGGATATTCAAATTGACGCTATAATAATTTTCTAATGAGGAGTCACCACTTTCGCCTATTGGAGTTGGTTAAAAATTAAGTGAGGCACAAGAGTATATCTTACTTCATACGTAACCATAAAATTTACGATCGGGACTTGATTATCTTAGCTATTTAACTAGAGCCCTCTCGATACATAACTTTGTTCATTATATAAAATTTTTGTTAGACAATCTAGATTAATTATAAACATATTCACTAACATGTGAGGTGATTATGCAGGTGCACAATTATTAAAATAATAATCAACAACTAAGGAAGCATTAAATAAATTGCGAGAGTGAGCATATAATGCTAATAAATAAGAAAGATAACATTCCTGAATAGGCTGGAGGTAAACGACAAACAATGCAATGAGGGCGTGCAATCAATTAATAATTGAAATGGGAGCGCATGGATAGCAATCTAGCACTCATCTCTAAGAACATTCAAACCTTATTATAAAGCTGCACAAGTTTGTTCAATTTCGAGCACAATTTCTATCAAAGATTTTCCATATTTTAAAAGAAATTTACCTAAAAACTATTTTTAACCCTTTTTCCTAATTCTTGAAAGATATTTTTTTTTTCCGGAAATTTTTTGAATTTTTAATTATTTTTAATTAACTTGTTAAAATATATTCTTTTAAAATTTAGATCTGAAAATAGGGACTCGGGCTGGGTCCTAAGGCCAGGTCCGAAAATGGGCTACTATAGACTATCAAGTCTGGGCCTCATAAGCATGAAAAGCCGAGAAGCAAAGTGAACTCAATTACTCGAGCCCAATCCGGTTCTGATCCGAGACAAACCTAGACCTGTCAAGCCCGTCTGATCCCCAAAGCTCTGTGGCTCAATTATAGAAAGAGATAAGCCCAAGCTCATCTATGCGAAGTCCTAATCTAAACTCTTAAAAAGAAATGAGCCCAGACTTGCTTCATTAACTACAACCCAACACCGTATAAAACAATTCAAGCCCAATAATCCCCAGCCCAGCAAAATTAGTCAAAGCCCCCAGTTGCTCTCTGCCTCCACGCACTACCCACCATCTTTCCACCAAAGGAGATCGGGGAGCACATATTTGAAGAATTTTTAATTTTTTATCGCAACTCAGAACCAAAGCACTAGAACCCAAACGCTGTGCTTCACAGTGAATCAATCTACATCCACCGCCGGTCCTCCATCACAGGCTAGTTCCTGTCACCGGAACAATGCCACCACCGTGCTCGCAGCCACCACCTTGAATGTATCTACCCGCTAAAATGCCTATGTTCAGCGCAAGACGCACTCCAATAATCTACATCAGACCTCCCTCATCGGCTGGGGAACCCGCTCGACTCACGCTCTCTTTCAGCCATGACGACGTGGGCGTGGATTAGGGGGGGAGTCTTCACGGGTGCCCTGCGGAGCTCTGAACTCAAAGACTCTCACATCCAAACAACCAATACGCAACGACCACACGTAGAAACGACATGCCAAGTAACAGAACGGCTTGAAAAAATCACAAAGCCATGTCAAGCGACCAAAATACTCTGAAACAGACCAAGAATCAAAGAAGACAATGTGAATCTTGTTCAGGCATTTCATCAAGCACTTGGAGGGCGTCACCGAAAGAGAGGCCACAGACTCATTCAAGACACGGTTTTGAGTCAGCATCAATACACAGTGCACAAGCAACACTCGAGGCCAACTCAGAGATGAATTATTTGCATTCAACGTGAGCGGAAAAAGAGAATGAAATGTCCCGGTCTCAGTTGAACCGAGGCCGGGCGAAACAAAGCATCAAACGGGGAAGAGGGGAGCATGAGCTCGGTCGCTGGAGGTGGCCTTACCCTTCTTGGTGGCAGCGAATGGGAGGCGAGCTCCTCGCACGCTTCCAAGCTGGGATCATCGGGGAAACGGCCTGAATCACGAAAAATCAAGAGAAGGTACATGACCCACCGGAGACTTGGTGCGGCAACGTGGTTCGGGTGCGGCTGGACTATCGGAGGCTTCCTCGCTCTCGACTCACTCTCTCTCTCTCTCTTTCTCTCTCTCTCTGCTTGGCCGAAGATCCCCCGAACCAACCTTTTGTTATAATTATAGTTATAATTATGGTTAATGGATCAAAGAAAGCCAAAAAATTAAGATACGTTTTTTCTGTTCACGTATCTCTTTTGGATTCATGAATTTCCTTAACTTTTATGTTCACGTATCTATTGAATTCATGAATTTCCTAGATTCATGTATCTTTTAGTTCATGTATTATAGAGTTCACAAATTTCTTGAATTCGCGTATCTTTGGATTCGTGAATTTCTTGAATTCATGTGTCTCTTGATTTATAAATTTTGTGGATACATGCGTCTATTTAATTCATGTATCTCTTATGTATATGAACTAAAAATCTCTATAAATAGATTGGAGTATAGAACTTCATAATAGTTTTTTTATTTTTCCGACTTGATTCCAAAAAGGCTATGATATACTTTTCTTCTCTTATGATTTTTCTAAGTGTGCTGGTTCAATTGAACGGTTCGACTGAGTCCTGTTTGCATAGTACTAATCCAAACAGGTTCGAGGTGTTGTATCTTGGAAAACATAGTTCGTAAATCTGCGGAGCACCATTGGCAGGAACTAATTGCCTTAAGGAGATTTGGATATCCATACCTCACCTCCAATTTTTATGTTCTGATTGCAACAAACAGTTTGTGGTTTCTATGGATTAATTTCCAACAATCATAAGGCAATTATTTCACTCACTGTTTGTTGTTCTTGTCAGATTATTGAGATGACTGAAAGCAACCGAGTGCCCTTCAATGTCCCGAATATTTCAGGAGACATTCCTATGGTCGATTCAACCATTGTTATGGAAGATGTTCAACCCTCAAGGTCTAAATTTGTAGCAGCCAATGCTACGGGCCCTTGGGCTAACACCAATTTTGGTGGTGCGGGTACAAGTCACATGATTGGTATGCCCAGGACTATTTTTCATAATGGTACAAGCCAAATGGCTTTTGGCTTCATTTTTAGAGGGATAGTTCAACGAACCTTGCCTACTGTGATGGCAACACCTCTAGTCACAGCTAATGAGAGATTGTTTGTTGTGGTGATGTCCAAAGCATCTCTAGTGTCGAGCATTAATGGCTCGTGGCTAGATACAGGTGCCACGAATCACATCTGTGCAGATAAACACATGTTCTCATCTTATGAGAAGGCTGAAGAAGATATAAAGCTTTATATGGCTAACTTTGCATCAGCAAAGATTGCCGGAAGAGGAAAGATGATCCTGAAGTTTACATTTGGCAAGGAGGTTGCATTGCTGAATGTGCTGCATGTACCGAAGATTCAGAAAAATCTAATTTCTGGCCCCATACTTGTCAAGAAGGGTTTCAAAGTTATATTTGAATCTGACAAGTTTGTACATTCGAAAGGAGGGATGTATGTGGGAAAGGGGTATTTGTGTAATGACCTGTTTAAAGCTAATGTGGCTGTCATTGATGTAAACTCGACTTATGTGTACCCAAAGACTATTAATAAAGAAAACTCTTTGGTTTACACTGTTGTGTCTCCTTATCTATGGCATGGTAGATTAGGACATGTAAACTATGATACAATGAAAAGAATAGCAAACTTGGGGTTGATTCCAAGATTTGAGTTGGATGCCCATTACAAGTGTGAGACTTGTGTTGAGGCCAAGTTTGCCAAGAAACTTTTCAAATCCATTGAAAGAACAAGTGAACCTCGACAATTAATCCATAGTGATCTATGTGATTTAAAGTTTGCAGAAAGTAGAGGTGGAAAGAAGTACTTCATCACATTTGTGGATGATTGTACTAGATTTTGCTATGTTTATTTACTAACTAGCAAAGATGAGACTATGAGCATGTTTGTCAAGTATAAAAATGAAGTTGAAAACCAACTTAATAAATGGATCAAAGTGCTTAGGTCTGATAGAGGAGGAGAATACAGTTCAATCAGTTTCAAAGAGTTTTGTGCTAGTTTTGGAATAATTCTCCAAATGACTGCACCTTATACTCCACAACAAAATGGAGTTGTTGAACGATTGAACATGACACTAAAGGAGATGGCTAACGCTATGCTTTTAAGTTTAGGTTTACCTCAGAACTTGTGGGGGAAGGCAATTTTAACTACAAAATATATTCTTAATAAAATACCCCACAAAAAGACAAGTAAAACTCCATACGAGTTATGAAATGGAAAGTTGCCATCCTATAATCTTCTAAAAGTGTGGGGGTGTATAATGTGATTTATAACGGTAAGTCTAGATATATTCGTCGTAGACACAATACTGTAAGGCAGTTACTCTCAAATGGAATAATTTCTTTAGACTTTGTAAAGTCAAAGGAAAATATTGCGGATCCCCTGACAAAAGATTTGTCAAGAGAGCGGATAAACTGCGCATTGAGGGGAATGTGTTTAAGAGCCTTAACCCAATAAAGAGATTCCAGGGTGGAAACCTAATTTATGCGATTGGAAATCCCATGGTCTAGTTCAATAAGACAACACAAATTTTGGAAACTCTAATGTAAAAACTGTCTCCCATTCCTATGATGCAACAGTGCTTTCCTACAGTGTTATTAAAGGTATGCTATGCATTTAATGATTCCTATAACTTGGAGTATAACATCCAAGTAAGATATGGTACGATATCTTTAATAGGAATGCACCTATATGCGTGAAGCTGACCGACTCTATGAAAATCCTTAAGGGCTAAATTTTCTAAAGCACGCATGAATCCCGAGAGGTTCACGGCCGAAAGAAGGAATACAACTAAGAACCATTCTTGAATTGGAAATACTCTATGTGAGGTTTATTATATAGGCTTACACAAACAACTGGCAATTCAAGGCTTAGTCCATCGACTAGTTAAGTAAGTCCAATAGGCTTTCACTAAAGAAGGTTCAAGGTGAAAGCTACCTATCTTGATGCAGTGTATTTCAACAGGTATGTGCAGATTCCTTCGAATAAAAAACATTATGTTGATCCAATAAAGTGGGGGATTGTTATAGTTATAGTTATAATTATGGTTAATGGATCAACGAAAGCCAAAAAATTAAGATACGTTTTTTCTGTTCACGTATCTCTTTTGAATTCATGAATTTCCTAAACTTTTATGTTCACGTATCTATTGAATTCATGAATTTCCTAGATTCATGTATCTTTTAGTTCATGTATTATAGAGTTCACGAATCTCTTGAATTCACGTATCTTTGGATTCGTGAATCTCTTGAATTCATGTATCTCTTGATTTATGAATTTTGTGGATACATGCATCTATTTAATTCATGTATCTCTTATGTACATGAACTAAAAATCTCTATAAATAGATGGGAGCATAGAGCTTCATAATAGTTTTTATTTTTATTTTTCCGACTTGATTCCAAAAAGGCTCTGATATACTTTTCTTCTCTTATGATTTTTCTAAGTGTGCTGGTTCAATTGAACGGTTCAACTGAGTCTTGTTTGCATAGTGCTAATCCAAACAGGTTCGAGGTGTTATATCTTGGAAGGCATAGTTCGTAAATTTGCGGAGCACCATTGGCAGGAACTATTTGCCTTAAGGAGATTTGGATATCCGTACCTCACCTCTAATTTTCATGTTCTGATTGCAACAAACAGTTTGTGTTTTCTATAGATTAATTTCCAACACCTTCTCTCCCCCTTTTTAAATAGTGACCCAACAGTTGCCAGCCTACCCTGTACGAATGTATTGTGCGCAACATTCTTCGCGGCGTTCTCTGTACCTTGTACTAGCGTCCTTGCTTCTTTGTCGTGTTCCTTCCATTCATCGCACAAAGCGGACGGGAGGGGAAGGAGAGAACAGGGTGGGCTAGGAAGAAAAAGACGGGGGAGAAAGAGGAGGGGAGAAAAGGAAAATGGGGCTTTAGACCGGCCTTGCCGCCCTTTTGTTCCTTTTTTAATAATAATTAAATAATTTTTTTACTTTTAATTACAGTAATGCAAATGCTCCTAATGTCTTTATGTGATGTAATTTAATAAAAATTATTTTTGGTTTAGGGGTTAAAAATTAATTCATAATTTTTTATGCGATTAAGTCCTAAATAAATAGATAAAATTTATGTGTTAACAATAGGAGGTGGAATGCTTGACATGTTGTATTTGGATTGGATGACAAGTGCTTGAATCATATATGATGCACGACTGCTGCTTCTCAAATATTCGAATTATTCCTTATTAATACAAGATTAATGAAGGAATCCATTATATTTATATAAACAATGAATTATAGTGAATCCTGTAAGTGTTGGTTGCTATTATGTTGTGGTGCTCTAGGGTCGAGTGGGAGGATGATCTCATATTTTAAACCTAGACAATTCATTTACTGAGCTTGGGCTCATAGCAATATATTTCATAGATTTGTCATCTTAAGAGTTCAAAAGCATTAGATTAACGCTTCCGAAAATCACTAATAAGGATTGGATCAAAATGAACAACAAAAGTGGAGATGGGTTTCAATATGAGAGATTTTGATTTATATTAGTCGAAGTTATATTATTTGTACAATTGGGGATAAATTAGTTATTTATTGGAGGATTAAAGTGAAGTTAAGTTGTATACTAATTTGAGGTTCAGATTTTATAAAAATTTGGGTCATTACATCGACTATGCTAACGGGTTGAGTGGGCTTCACATGTTCGTTCAACTAGGCTGAATGGATGGGGGTTGACTCGAGTTGCCCTAAGGCCTCCCTATTGACTAATTTTGTTCTAATTTGCTCTATGGGTTTGCCCAATTTACTTGATTGGGTCTAATTGGCCAAATTGGCCTAATTTGGCCAAAACATGTGGAGTCAAACAGGTTGATCCGCCCCGACCTTGTTGATCCCATTTTGTCTTTTATCTAAATATTGCCAAAACCATGATATTACCCAAATTGATATTGAAATTGGGTTAATGTGGCTTAATTGGACTTGAGTAGGGTTAACTAACACTATTTACGAAACCGACCAAAAAAAAAACACTATTTACGAAGGACTGATCGAGGCCCTAAACTTGCACTCTAGAATTGAGAATTGGTCAACCTGTCTCAACTTCAAACTCTCAAAATTGGCCTGAAATTTTGATAAGTTATGATCACTAGATCAAATGTCAAGAAGAAAATTATTCTAAAAAAAATGATTAGGAATCAATGGATATTGAAATTTGCAAATTGAAGGTTCTTTTTTTTTTTTTTTGGTCAAAAACGGTAAACTATATAGGAGAAATAAATCCGGTACAACCAACAGCTAAAGCGTCCGCACAAATAAGATCAACCAAGTGAAACGGGGGAAACACAACCCAATTCTGAACAGGGGAAGAGCGGCCGTGGGCCTTGGCAGCCCAATCTGCAGCAGCGTTCGCTTCCCTGCGACAGTGCCCTAGCGACAAATTAGGGAAGAGTGAAAGCAAGGAGGCGGCTTCGAGGAAAAGGGGCCGATCCTCCCATGGCGGCTTGCAGCGGCGTTGCAGTATGTCAACCACCAGGCGGCAATCGGATTCAAGAAGGATCGGGGCTGATGTTAATCCACGGTGTTGCAAATGCTGTAGAGTGAAGGAGACTGCTTGGATCTCGGCTTGGAGTGCAGACGTTGCAGGGAAATGCTTCGAGAAACCATCGGTGAGTCGTCCGTGATGATCCCTACATACACATGCCATAGTGCCTTCGGTGGATTCTAACCTGTGCGATCCATCGACATTGATTTTCAATTTGCCCGAATCGAGAGGCTGCCAAAGAGATCCCCTACGCTGGAGCGAGCGGCCTTTGCTGGTCAGAGAGGACGCTGTAAGATGAGCCACATGATCGTCAGCTAAAGCATCCTCTACCACCCGAAATGGTTGAAGCTTTTCACACCGGAATATGTAGCCGTTTCGAGCGCGCCAGATCTGCCATAAAACAGAGGCCAGAGTCGCTAAGGCAAGTAAGGGATTTCGACCCTGAACTTGCTGTACAATCCACGCTTCTACTCTAGAAATCTACATAGGTGATATCTTGATGTTTAAGCTGGGATGCGACCAGACACTTGTAGTCCATGGACATAATGGAATAAATGCTCTAGAGTTTCTGGTTGATTCCGATCACAGAGAATGCAACAGGGGTTATCACTGATATGTCGCTGATAGAGATTAAATCTTGTGGCTAAAGCATTCTGACAAATCGACCATAAAAACATTTTAATCTTTGGGGGAGAGTGCATCTTCCATATAAGTTTCCATAACCAATCTGGGTGCTGATAAGAAGAGGAAGTCGTACCTATAATCTGATGTTGTGCAGTTGCACGGAAAGTGTTATAAGCAGATTTAACTGTAAAAGTGCCATCTTTGGTAGTAGTCCAAACAAGCTGATCTTTGGCGGAATTCGGTCGCAAAGGTATAGCAGTAATCTGTTCAATGACCTGAAAGTCAAAGAACCTATGTAGGAGATTGACATTCCAGGAATTGGTGGACGAATCAATAAGATCAGCCACCTAAACAGGTTCTTCACGAGCTGAAGGGCCACCTAGGATACCAAATGGGAGCCATTTATCACAACGAATTCTAATAGATTTCCCGTCACCTACAGACCAACATAAGTTGGGTAGGATGGCGTCTCGACCTAGCAGAAGACTCTACCAGCCCCATGAGGGTTGAGAGCCTCTAGCAGCATTAAAAATAGAGCCATAATGGAAATAGAGACCCTTAAAAACCTTACTGCAAAGAGATAAAGGTTGACTGAACAAACACCAAACCTGCTTTTACAACATTGCTCTATTGAAAGTTTGAAGGTCTCTAAAACCTAAACCACCAACAGCTTTGCTTGTCTTCAAAACATCCCATTGTCTCCAATGAATGCCAGCTTTATTAATGTTAGTCTGCCACCAAAATCTGGCTATACTTTTTTCTATAGATCGGCAAATAGACACATGAATCTTGAAAATAGACATTGTGTATTGCGGGATAGCCTGGATAACAGTTTTCAGAAGAATCTCCTTTCCACCTTTTGAAAGCATAGTAGATTTCCAACTTTCCAACTTTGAATGAACCCTATCCATTAACCACGAGAACATTGTCCTTCTTTGAACGTCCCCAATCATATGGTATTCCTAAATATCTGCCAGACTTATTCAGAATAGGAACACGCAGCTCAGAAGCCAAATTCTGTTGCAAAATAGCCGGACAGTCTTTTCCAAAGTAGATACCAGATTTATTTCGATTTATATCCTGCCTTGTTGCAAATTGAAGGTTAAAGT
Organism: Eucalyptus cladocalyx; assembly: GCA_017140615.1. Classification (NCBI taxonomy): domain Eukaryota; kingdom Viridiplantae; phylum Streptophyta; class Magnoliopsida; order Myrtales; family Myrtaceae; genus Eucalyptus; species Eucalyptus cladocalyx. The sequence continues at coordinate 22,352,778 of CM029520.1, forward strand.
TCTCGATTTTATCAAAAAGTCAACTCTCAATTGATTTTTGAAATTAAGAATTGAAAGTCTAATTTACCTTGCAATAGGTTGAATTGATGATTTTTTTATCTTTTTATTTTTTTCAAATTTTCAAAAAATATTGACATAGCTTGACTTTAAAGGTTGACCAAAAAGACAACTGAAAAGTCAAACTTGTTTATTGAGGAAAATGAAGCCTAAGTTTATATAGAATGCAATGGAACTTGAAAATCATTGAAATGACTCTTTTTGGCCAAGAAATAAGCCTTGTCGCAATAGAACCTTAATATTGAGCTTTTGCTTTTATAAGACTTGTCAGTGTTGATATCTAAATTTTGGCAATCTAGTTAAGCATGTATTTTATAGAAAATTAGGGATTGATCCCTGCCCCTAAACAAAAGTTTTAATTACTTAATTGCATATTGATATTATGAGCATTCTGCATTAATGACTAAGCTCATAAATTGTATTTAAATTGGATCGGCAGTGGGATGACTTAGATGAAAGGCTCTGAACTTAATTGAATCATCTGGATTGAACCCATAAAGAAATCAAATTTTACCAAAGCCCATTGCGCACTTACTAGCAGAGAATTACATAAATGGAGGGGGAGGTTCCGAACTTAATGAGCTGGGTTAAAACCCTTCAACCCTTCAGAACTAGAATTGATAAAAAATGGTTTTAAATTTAATGTTAATAGAGCCCATTACTTCTTTAACGTGGCTGAGAGAGAGAGAGAGAGAGAGAGAGAGAGAGAGAGAGAGAGTTTACGGATGAGACTCCATCACAGCCACAATTTGCCATTGCTTATTGTCATGAGACAATGCTCTTCCTTGTCGTGGTTCTCTCCAGTGACGATGCAGCATCGCCTTACTTAGTTGTGCTGCTACCCATCATCGCACCCCTTGGTGTTCCTTTGCCATTGCTTGTCCATGCATGTTCATGAGCCTCGACAAAAGAACTGCTTCCTTGTAGTCGCTGTGCCTCGTTCCCGTGCTTGCACCGTTACTGCGACCAGCGCTAGCCACAAGGTCCTTGCACCGATTTGCTTCCCGCCTGTGATCAACACTAGCCAAGAGTCCCTCACCAACGACCCCCAACCGCCACAGCTCCCTACTCGCTGCTATGTTCCTCAATCAGTTTTCACTCTATTTTGCAGGCTGATTTGGGCACCGATAACCCACGTGTGATCCAGTACTGTCTCCCATTTTCCCTACACCACTGCGATGACCAAGTATCATCCCTTTTGCCATTCACCAAGCCATACTAGCACAGGCTTGGGCGTTACAACTTAGAAGGGAGGGTTAAATAGGTTGTACGGTGATACTATAAATTTTTTCTCGAATATCAAACAATCAGCATAGAAGATAGTGTCAAAAGCAAGTTTGCATGTGTGATGCTAACAAGTAACTAGTGAGATAAGTAGACCACGTAATGATATATAGTGGTTTGGTTTTATATCCAATTCTATGTCCACTCTCCAACTAACAACATTAATAAAAGCTAAATTCCACTAGTAATCAACAATGCAAGTTACAACCAACCTGGTGATTTTCCTTTCACATGATAGATCGCACTATCGTGACACACTCATTGGACTTACACTTATACAATTGACTATTGCTATTACAATGCTAAATCAATACAAAGAGAAATGCAGAACAAGATCAAAGGAATTTCTTGCTTGGATGATAGTAGTAGTATTCAATGAGTCCAACCCTCTTCTTAGCTTCGCTACTCCTTATATATATATCGGATCTTCAATCTATCCGTTGGAGACCTTCAAGGACGCCTAGCTAGCCATTTGAGAGTCATTCGAGACCTTAGACAGAATTGGGACTGCTCTTGCAATCACTTCCTCTAATTGTCTCAAATTTCCTAAAATGGAGTTTGCTGCACTATCTTGAAGTAGAAAACTGCCACATGCATTTCTAATTCTTTCTTGGTATTTTAATTATGGAATCCAGTTTTGTGACAGCTATGTTTTGTACCATCAATGGTCATATTACAATGCATATCTCACCATTATTGAACAAAGGTGAACCATTATAAAGCTTTGAGTTGATTGTCCTTTATCTCTCTACTTATACCTATTATTATCTGATTGAAGCGCACTGCACTAATCAATATACCCGTTCTTGCTTAAATCAACTCGTTATTGTTAGTCTCACTTATATCAAACTTGCCTTTTACAATTTCACATAATTTGGTCAAGTCTCTTGAAATCACCTATTGTTAGCCACCACAATTGCTGGGTGAGAAACATAGATAAAACTTTATTGCCCTCACTTATATCAATTTTCAAGTGTCATATTGCAAATGAACTCAAACGAGAATTTAAGAGCCTTAAAATGATGTAGAGCATTTCTTTCTCTGCCTTATACACTTTTATCCCTTGCAAAGCCTAGTTGAGTTTGCAAATTTGTTTCACAAACCCAGCTGACCATCATCCCCCACACTAGGGCAAGGCTGATGGGTTACCATGTTGGAACAACATAGCCATAGAGTGGCGAAAATTATGGAGAGTATGGTAATACATTATTATTGAGTTAGTTGTTGACACCTTACTTTTAGTCGATGCATCGAAAAAGATAAAAAATCGAGATTTGGGTTTCTAATGTGACAAAGCTCGTTTCTCAGCCAAAAAGTGTTGTTTTTCATCCTTTTTTTTTTTTTTTGCATTATTGTTTTTAAGCAATTTCCAAGTCATTTTAAGAAAAACCTAAAAAAGTCAAACGATTGACTTTCGAGTTGACGTTTTTGGTCAACCCTTTGACCAAAAGTAAAGTCAATCCGGGACAAAAATTGACTTTTTACTTAAAAAGATTCAATTTAGGTTTAATTTTACTTTTATCAAATCGATTTCTCAAATATTCAAAGATTTAATCAAAAAATCAACATTTTAGGAAAATTCAACTAAATGGTTGACTTTTGATCAAACCTTTAACCAAAAAATTGAAAAAAAAATCAAAAGTACACAAATACATTTCTTTTAATGTCAATTTGACTTTTGTGTTGAAATTTTACGAAAATCAATTAAGAATTATGTTTTCCGAATTTTTCGGTTTACGGTTTTAAATTGGCCAAAAATCAAATTACTTTCCATGTAGTCATAATTAGGTGTAATTCCTCCTTTGACATTTGGTTTAGTGACTATTTTAAATCCTCTCATACATTCAATTTGTTGACTTATCAAGTCAAAATATGAATTATTGTTTTGAGTCTTAATTAAGGGACCAAAATTGAGTTTTCATAACTTGCGAACGGATAATTGTTTCTCACTCATTTCCTTAAGATAAGTCCAAATTTGAAATCGATTTCGAAAAATTTACAGTAGAACTTATCAAATTGAAGAATTTTATCCCACTGAGCATAAGAAAGTCAAGCAATTAAGTTTCAATTGTCAAAGTTCAAATTGACTCATTCATGATTATGGTTTAATTTTGTAAATCTAGGTCCAATTTGGATATCAGGCCTCCATTTTTGACATAAGCGCAAGCACTTCAATTCAATGCCAATTCAGACACGATAAGTGATCTTATACATGAATAGTTCATTAAATACTGCAATTGTGACATTAATCGAATTCAATTTTACTTAATTTGCAATTTTGTCCATTGAATTGCAAATTTGACTATTTTAGTACTTTAGGCCCAATTCAAAGCACCCATGGTTTTGACCCATTGTTCTTCATGATAATCATTTAATTAGGTCGATAAAAGATCCCTAGATCACGTTCATGAGGTTTAATTAGCTTAATTGAATCATGATAGGCCAATTTCTTCTTAAAGATGATAAATTTCTTTTTCAATTTGGTTATTTAGGAACCAAATTGCATGATTTGTGAACCCATAGGTAGGGCTGTCAATGGGTTGGATCGGGTTTTGATGTTACCCGACCCGACCCGAATCATAAGGATCACATACTATGACCCAACCCAAACTGACCTGAAACGCATTAGACCCGCATCGAAAATTCAGGTCGGGTTGGGTTTTGGATTTTCCTCTCTTTTTTTTCTCTTTTTTTTCCACCTCCCTTTTTTCTGGTATAACTTTTTTGAAATAAAAGGCCATTTAACTTCTGAAGAACAAATTTCTGACCACATATTATTTCTTTATTGAAGGAGTTAACAAAACAAAAAATCAAGTACATTAACATGCTTCCGAACCATGATGATCAGTTAATAAAATTGTAGACAACCAAAAGAGCATCTACTCTACAGAGGATGATTAATCTTATACATTTTACATATGGTAAACTCTGTAAGAACCCAATGTAGAAGAACCGAATAGTTACTTAAAAAAAAGGACAGAATCAACATTAGGTGAAATTACACCTCGCAGATTCTTTGCAACTCTGTTGACCGGTTCATTCCATTAGCAAAAACACGAAATGCAATTTCGCGGGTACTTGCGAAGCTAAAAGCTTCCCATTTAAGATGCTTCATCGAAACCAACCACACGCCTAGCATAATCTAGACCAAAATCACTACCCCAGCGCCCAACCAACTACTCTAAAAGCTAAGGAAACGCAAGAAGTCGGTGCAGATTCTGCAATTTCTATGAAAATTGTGCACAGTCGGGTTACTCATAGTAATAGAAAAAAAAAATAAGTAGAAAAAAATGCAATATCACATGTAGATTACTCGTAGCAGAATCAACACAGGGAAGAAACCAGAACCACCTCCTACAAACAGCGATCGAGATAAACGAAATCACTGAACCAAATAACAAGGAAAATCCAAGCGCTCAGCCTCCCTTCGACTCCAAGCAAGCACGCGCAGAGCATTTGAAAACTCACGCGGAGAAACAAGTCAGTCCATCGCCTTGCACAGCAATCCAGCAAGCCAAAGAGAGAACACCCATAACACACACGCACGCAGAGCAAAAAAAAAAAAAAAGCGGGAAAGTCGATGGCGAGTGAAGGTCGGCGCGAAGGAATCGTCGCTCATCGAAAGCAGGTGGGTGAGATCAACACGCCCACGGCAGCGGCAGTGGCAGAGTTGATGATCAAAGAAGGCACGCTCGTCGCATCAGGAGGGTCAATAATGTGTTTAGGTGAACAGTGTTTGGGTTTGGGTGAGAGAAGAATGTGTTTGTTTCAAACACAAGGAGCTAATGATGTGTTTAGGGCTGAACAATGTTTCCACCCTAACTCGACCCAAAACATGTTTGTTTCCTTGTTTCATAACAATTACCCAAACAATATTAAGACCCAAAATATGTACTCAACTTGTCTTGTGTTTGATTCGTGTTTGGGTTGGGTCGGGTCGGGTTTTTGGACACCCCTACGCACAGGGGTCACAAATGAGCAGAATGGCCAGAACTGGACCAAACATGAGCAAATCGGTCTGACCGGCCATTGGCGGGGATGGCCGATTTATCCTCTTACTCCCCAGTTCCTAACCTCCAACAACCAGTTCCTAGATACTTTCGATATCAATTTCAATTATGTACCTTTAATTTCTTGAAATTTTATAGATTGATCCCTAAATTTCATTAAATTGGAAATTAACCCATAATTGAATATTTTGATGGAATTCTCGATTTTGGCTTAGGTTTTTGTTAATTAAACCCATTAGATAGATTACCTAACACCTCAAGATCAAGATGCAGCCTTTAAAATCAAATTTTAACTGTTCGATCAAAATTTCAACCGTCGGATTGAATCGACGGATTTGGAGGGACTATATATACCTATTTTCCCTCCATTTTTTAGGGGGACTCATTCTGCACTAAATTTCTGTCTCCTATGTCTCTTTCTCTCTCGATCTGGCCATATCTCTCTCTAACGAGACCATTGCCACCGGTTCAAGCCCCCGTCAGCGGTCCTCATCACCGCACCACTGTCCCTTACCTTCTTCTCCTCTCCCTTAGGTTGATTGAAGCAGCAGCTAAATCCAACGGCCTCCACATTTGCTCGACTGAGCTTGATCTCCACCACGAGCGGTCAAGCCGATGATCCAATCTGATAGGTTCCATTACTGAACCGGATGGTCAAGTAGTTTACTGACTCATCAAAAGCACGTGAGTGAGATCAACACGCCCACGGCAGCGGCAGTGGCCCAGTTGATGATCAAAGAAGGCACACTCGTCGCATCAGGAGGGTCAATAATGTGTTTGGGTGAAGAGTGTTTGGGTTTGGGTGAGAAGAGAACGTGTTTGTTTCAAACACAAGGAGCTAATGATGTGTTTAGGGCCGAACAATGTTTCGACCCTAACTCGACCCAAAACATGTTTGTTTCCTTGTTTCATAACTATTACCCAAACAATATTAAGACTCAAAATATGTACTCAACTTGTCTCGTGTTTGGTTCGTGTTTGGGTTGGGTCGGGTCGGGTTTTTGGACACCCCTACGCACAGGGGTCACAAATGAGCAAAGTGGCCAGAACCGGACCAAACTGGAGCAAATCGGTCTGACCGGCCATTGGCGGGGATGGCCGATTTATCCTCTTACTGCCCAGTTCCTGACCTCCAACAACCAGTTCCTAGATACTTTCGATATCAATTTCAATTAGGTACCTTTAATTTCTTGAAATTTTATAGATTGATCCCTAAATTTCATTAAATTGGAAATTAACCCATAATTGAATATTTTGATGCATCTCTCGATTTTGGCTTAGGTTTCTGTTAATTAAACCCATTAGATAGATTACCCGACACCTCAAGATCAAGATGCAGCCTTTAAAATCAAATTTTAACTGTTAGATCAAAATTTCAACCGTCAAATTGAATCGACGGATTTGGAGGACTATATATACCTATTTTCCCTCCATTTTTCAGGGGGACTCATTCTGCACTAAATTTCTCTCTCCTATGTCTCTTTCTCTCTCGATCTGGCCATATCTCTCTCTAACGAGACCATTGCCACCGGTTCAAGCCCCCGTCAGCGGTCCTCATCACAGCACCACTGTCCCTTACCTTCTTCTCCTCTCCCTTAGGTTGATTGAAGCAGCAGCTAAATCCAACGGCCTCCACATTTGCTCGCCTGAGCTTGATCTCCACCACGGGCGGTCAAGCCGATGATCCAATCTGATAGGTTTCATTACTGAACCGGATGGTCCAGTAGTTTGCTGACTCATCGAAAGTACGTGAGTGAGATCAACACGCCCACAGCAGCGGCAGTGGCAAAGTTGATGATCAAAGAAGGCACACTCGTCACATCAGGAGGGTCAATAATGTGTTTGGGTGAAGAGTGTTTGGGTTTGGGTGAGAGGAGAACGTGTTTGTTTCAAACACAAGGAGCTAATGATGTGTTTAGGGCCGAACAATGTTTCGACCCTAACTCGACCCAAAGCATGTTTGTTTCCTTGTTTCATAACAATTACCCAAACAATATTAAGACCCAAAATATGTACTCAACTTGTCTCGTGTTTGGTTCGTGTTTGGGTTGGGTCGGGTCGGGTTTTTGGACACCCCTACGCATAGGGGTCACAAATGAGCAAAATGGCCGGAAGCTGGAGCAAACTGGAGCAAATTGGTCGTAGGCCATTGGCGGGAATGGCTGATTTATCCTCTTACGCCCAGTTCGACCTCCAACAACCAGTTCCTAGATACTTTCAATATCAATTTCAATCATGTACCTTTAATTTCTTGAAATTTTATAGACTCGATCCCTAAATTTCATTAAATTGGAAATTAACCCATAATTAAATATTTTGTTGCAATTCTCGATTTTGGCTTAGGTTTTTGTTAATTAAACCCATTAGATAGATTACCCGACACCTCAAGATTAAGATGCGGCCTTTAAAATCAAATTTTAACTGTTAGATTAAAATTTCAACCGTCGGATCGAATCGACGGATTTGGAGGGACTATATATACCTATTTTCCCTCCATTTTTCTGGGGGCTCATTCGCACTAAATTTCTCTCCCTATGTCTCTTTCTCTCTCGATCGGCCATATCTCTCTCTAACGAGACCATTGCCACCCGGTTCAAGCCCCGTCGGCGGTCCTCATCACCGCACCACTTTGTCCCTTACCTTCTTCTCCTCTCCCTTCGGTTGATTGAAGCGGCGGCTAAATCCAACGGCCTCCACATTTGCTCGCCCGAGCTTGATCTCCACCACGGGCGGTCAAGCCGATGATCCAATACGATAGGTTCCATTACCGAACCGGATGGTCGATGGTTGCGATGCTCCAAAGCTCGCGATTGGTCTCATCGGCTCGTCCCACAAGTCTTGGTGTCGGAATCCTCTTGGACAAAGATCGGAGGGCCTTTGATCTAAGTGATCTTCATAACAACCTCAAACCGGTCAAATTGGATCGGTTTCTTCAATCACTAAAACCGGCGATCGTTATTGTCCAAAAATCAAGCCACCATTCTGATCCATTTCTAGCCCTATCAATCACTAAACTGTGGTCAGGACCTCGGTGATCGGTCACCAGAAGAGCTCTGGTGACATCAAAACCGATCCAAATTCTAATCGATTTTGCTCTCTCTTGCTACTAGTGGTCTAGTCGATTCTGTGGTGGTTCATGGTGGCCCAATCGTGGTTTTGAAGATTGAGAATTGATCCGGAGGGTTTGATCCGATCGATTGTGATCAAAATCGACGACAAATGCAATAAAGTTAAATATCTTGATCTCGAATACTGTGAAGTGAGGACGGATTAATTGACTGGGGCTAGGGCTCAATTTTTAGGAAAATATATGATATTTAGATTTTAGAATAATGGATTGGGATGTTGATTTGTTGTGGATGAGTGTTCTTGAATGATTATGAATGATTGAGGTTGATTTGGTTTGGATTTGTAATTTTCATGGCTATAGGATTGATCGACTATTTGGCCAAAATGCGGTTCGAAATGACCTTATTTGAACTCGAGTCTTCTTAGACTTTTAAATATACATCACTAGCTTCAAATCGATTGTCACGCCCCGATCCTCGGGCACGCACACATCCTTCTCACTTGGTCGATTTTATAATGCGATATCCCAGGACAAAGTATCGCCGACCCTTTCATTCATTAAGCACATCTTTGAAGCAATTAAAATCCCAGACAATAAAACAATGGGATAGAAAAGCAGGGCCATATTTTTCATATTGAAATTTATAACCAAACTTTTATACAAAACACAAACCAATTCATAACTATTCACTTCAAAAGAAATTCTCAAAAGAAGATAGACTCTCAGCCTATCCAGGCCATACTTAAGGCCCCTCTCGGGATTTCTTCTTCTTTCAAAAATCATTCTCTTTAAGTTTCACCTCCGAGTTCTCCTTCTCAGACTTCTCCTCGGCTCCTCGGCGGGTCGAAATGTTTTTCCCAAAGCGGGATGAGACTACGTCTCAAATGAGTTCTACCCCACTAAGCCCGATTAGTAAACCATTATACTAAAGGCTGCCTAAACACGCATAAGTCAGAAGACGTACCTTAGCATCAGGTCCCACCTGCAAGTCAGTACAATTCATAATAGGCACCCAAGCACTCAAATCACTGATCAAAGCATTGATCAAATCGACCTAGTCGATTAAATGCCAACAAGACCACTCACGATCATTTCCATTCAGTCAATCAATTCACAACATCAAATCAAAACAATGATCAATCGACCTAGTCGATTACGTGTCATCACGACCCATGCTCGATCGGCATATTCAATACTATCTATAAAGTCCTATCAAATCAGGACTGCTCACCCAAAGCTGATAAATAGATAACATAGCTCGCCCAAAGCGATAATAAGGTATTGCTCACCCAAAGCCAAGCATATCGCCCGAAAGGCCGATATAGTATACCATATGCTCACCCAAAGCTCGATAATAAAGATATCGCTCACCCAAAGCCGACATATCGCCTTTGTAGATCGATATAGTATCTTTGATATCTTGTTCACCCAAAGCTGACATATCGCCCGAAGGCCGATATAGTATACCACATGCTCTTTAAAATGTCATTTTAAATCAGCGAGCCCACGTGCATTCTCCAAGGCGATGCATCAAGTCACCGAGCCCACGTGTCTCTTTAAGATGCCAAATGTCTTCATTGGATGCGTGCATTCTCCGTGTAATGCATCAAATTACCGAGCCACGTGTCCTTTTAGATGCCAAACTTAATCACCGGAGCCACATGCATTCTCCAAGGTGATATATCTAATCATCAAGCCCCGTGCATTTCATGATGATTCATCCAATTTCTAATTATTCACAATTAAATCAATTCAGCACAAATTAAAGCTCAATTAAATAAATGAACTGCGCCACGACGATCAGCACGAGATCTCGGTCGTCGGCCATCTCAATCTTAATTTCTGAAAAATAATTAATTAATTAATTAATTAATTTCGAAAATTAATTATTAATATTAAAAATTCCGTTTAGCTCAAAATAAGGCCCAATTAAATAAACGGACTTCACCACGGTCATCGGCATAATTTTCCGGTCACGGGCCATCCCAGTTGAATTTTCAAGAAATAAATAAATAATTAATTAATTTCGAAAATTAAATAATTAATATTAAAAATTCAAAATAAAGCCCGATTAAATAAACGGACTTCACCACAGTCATCCGCATAATATTCCGGTTCCGGACCATCTCCCTTGAATTTTCAGAAAATAAATAATTATTTAATTTAATTCCGAAAATTAATATTTAAATGCCCAAAAATCTCACTTAGGCCCGAATCGCCAAATTGAAGCCCGATTAGGAGTCGGAAAATTCCCGAGATGCTTCCAATAAATAGTAGACCACGTCTACTCGTTAATTGCACAATGAATTTATCTAAATCGCATCACAATTGACTAATAATTGCTATTTTATTCTAATCTAACAACCTAAACATAATTAATTAAAACTAAACTAACCTTAAAGCATAATTAGCCAACTAATCATGGATTAGTGAGATTACTCACCAAATCGCGCGCAAATCGGATCAATCCGACGGCGGCGACGCGAGAAACGATTGTTCCCAAAGCAACTCGCGGATCCGGGGCCCGGAAACGGCCCAAAAGCGGGCCCGAAGTTGCTGAAACCCACTCCGTGGGTCTGCAGGACGAGCCGATCGGGGCTGCTCCGGCGGCTAGGGCGGCGAGGGGAAGCCGGCGGAGGGCGAGGGGGTCGCGGGGGAGGCTCGGCGGGGTTGGGCGGTGGCCGGAGGTGGCCGGACGGTGGCTGGTCGGTGCAGAACAGAGGTGAAACAGGGCTGGGCCGAGCTGGATCGCGCGGCCCGGGCGCGCGCGGACGGCGGGACGGCGGGACAACGGCGAGCGGCGGGCGCTCGGGCGCGGCGCGGGCAGCGGTGCGGCGGCACGACGGTGAGCTGCTGTCTTCGTTCCTGCTTCTGTTCGTTCGGCACACGGAGAGGGAGAAGAAGAGAGATGTCGAGAGAGTGAGGGAGTCCAGAGAGAGAGAGTTAGAGATAAGAGAGAGTTAGGGTTTGAAAAGTCAAAAAGGTGGGGGAAACAAAGTTGGAACTGGCAGAGGGAGTCAGCGGGCGGTTTCGCACGAGGGGAAAGAAAAAGAGAGGGGGAGAGAGAGAAAAAGAAAAAGAAAGAAGGAAAGAGAGAGAGAGAGAAAAGGAAAAAGAGAGTGTTTGGCTAAAAATGGAAAAGAAATGGGAAGATCACAAAATAAAAGGATTTCCTCAAATAGGGAATCCTAATCCCAATTTCTTTTAATTAAGCTCCTAGACTCTCAAAAGGATTTTCCAATTTAGAGTTCTTGATCCTCACTTGCATATCTGCATTCAATTTCTCTCTTAATTTCTCCCGAATAACTCTTACAAAAATCAATTGATATCTCCATTATCAAATTGATTATTTTCTTCATCCAAGAATCTCTCATACTCCTCAATCTCACAATCTCCGGCTTAAACTGAACGAAGACTGCCCTATATATCCCGTCAAATTAGAATCCAAAAATCTGGATGTCACATCGATAGTCGCACACCTCGATCAAGCATCATTTGATCTTCGAAAAACACTTCCAAAGATGAGTGATTCTACAATAATTTAGGTTAGTTTTAATTTTGTTCCTGTTCCACCTTTAGTCTTTTCTATTTTTGTGTAATCTCCTGTGTTGATTTATGGAGAAACTTCCATTCATGAAAATTTTTGTTGTTATCTTGAGAATGTTTTGCATTTTTTTTTCTAGAATTTTCGGATATGATTAGTTAGGTCAAAACCACTTAGATCTGAGCATAGGTCAATATACTCTATGTTGATATTTGATTTTGTCATTTTTGTATTGATCTTTGTGTTGCTTTTTGGAGGAATTTTTCTCATGAAAGTTTTTCATAATTGTGTGAAGTATATCCTATAATTTTTTTGAGTGTTTGAATGTGTTTAACTAGGTCAAAATTGCCTAGATCTGAACATAGGACAATCTATCCTACACTATTCTGAATTGTGTTTTGGTGAAATTGAGTCGATAAATGGGTTTGTTTGGTCTCAAATCCTTTATGAAAGATGAAATAAATACTTCATATGTTCAATTGATGCATAATTTGTGAAGTGTTGATGTTGTCTAGTGTGCCAGTTGCACGAGTTAATGTCAAAGGATGCTGCAGCAATATATAGCTTAGATATACATATCTGTTTTACCATTTTTGCTATGAGTTATACGATTACATTTTGGTTTTGAACTCTTAACAATAAATGTTCCTCATTGGATGTTCTATATGTGGGATATTTCATAGGATTTTTATATGTCTTGAGATGGCTAAAATCAAGTATGTTATGTGGAGTTAATGCCGGAACGAAACCTTACCATATATGCACCTTGTCATGCTTGTTTGAGTCATCTAGAGTAAAAAATCTTGCCATTATGCCTTCATGATAATTGAACCGCATGTTACAAGGTTCACATACATGTTCAGGCCATAACATTTGAGCATCATTTCGCACATTTAATTTGTATCATAAAAGTGTCCATTTCATTTAGGAGTCCTAAGCATATTATTAGGAATCTTGAATCGTTTCATAATGTCATTGAATTGTATGACATTCTCGCACGCTGATTCAGGATTAGATGATTATCCGAATTTTTCATCGCATCCAATCCTAAGTCCCATGTGATTCATTCATGTCGTTTGTGCATTATTTGAATGACTTTGAGGTTTTTTAATGCGTGTTTGTGTTCTGTTTTTCTTAGTTACTAACACACACCTTTAAAGATCTCACTTTTAGGGTACTTAATTGAGTTAGTTTGGACTCAAACCCTTCGAGGAAGTCATAAGGCATACTTAGAGGTTTCCAATGCTACTAATTTCATGTTGATCACTCATCGTTTGGACCACTTTCCATTATTTTCAAAACTAGATTAGAATCTGGATATGAGATCAAATTTTAACCCCTGTTTTGACCCCTGTTTGGACATAATTTTGACATTTTTATTCTACTTGTTCTATAATGATTTTGTACTTGGCCTCTTAATAAAACTTGTTTGTCAGCATGTTGGCTATGTTTTGTGAAAATATTTTGATTTTTAGACCTATTTTGATAGGATAAATCCTTGTGATATTAACTGAATATCCGGTTGTTTTGACAACTTGTTGACATACTATCGCTTGTTGTCTATTTTTTTATAAAATCATGTGTACCTCATTTAGGAACATTTTCTTCACAAAAGTTGTTTGTTATTATGTCATGCATGTTAGGGAATTTTGTCATTTCCAAATTGTCATTAGGCATTACCCAATTTTTCTGTTTTTATATCATTGTTTTGAAATTTCCAGATATGAACTTGATTGTGATTGTTTAGGTAAACTTCCTAGGTTAGTTTGTGCATGAACTTAGGTTATTTCATCTTCATGAAAGTTGCTTTAAACATCTCAATGTTCATTGTTAAATGATTTTTAATGAGTCTTCTTTTCGAATCAAATTTAAAAATGCCTTAGTAAATGTGATGTTTTGAAAACCATTTACTAAGAAATTCTTTTCCAAAGCTCGATTTGGCTTGAGGAAGAGTTGTGGTTTGGATCATATTCAAAATGTTTGCATCGCTTGTGTATACATTTATGCGAGTCTTGAGCTAACTTTGGCAATTAAATGTGTTCCATAACATAAATATTTCTTAATCCGAGATATTTTCAAACCTTTTTAAATCTTGATTTGACATCATGAAAGTCAAGGTTTAAATTGTATTCGAAATGCCTACTATGCTTGTGAGTGCATTTATGCGAGCCCCTGGCTAGCTTTGACAATTGAATGTCTTTCATAACTGATACATCACTTTGTCTCAAAACTCTTTGTGATGATGTCAAGAGATGTCTTTGAAACATTAGATGTACCCTCCATGCATACAAACACGTTATTCATTTAGTAATTTATGTGTTTGTTATTGGCGCATGTTTTTGGAAATAAGTGATCTGTCAACGGCTCACTCATTTGCTTGATTGATTGAGAAATAAGGTCTAAAAGACCTACATGTATGTTTAGTTCATGTAACGCATGTGACTTTTAGATGTATGATAGGGTTGATGCATGATATCGAGGGAAAAACCCTGAGATCACATAGATCGCCTGCTTAGGGGCCTCATAAATGTTATTGCCCATGCGAGAACAAAATTGGTCAATAATAGCCATAAGTCATAAAATGAATCGGGTAAGTGTCTTAGAGGGACCTGCGCATGAATTACAAAGGCCGACCCTAAGCCCCAAATATTCTTTTTGCATTGAATTTCTTTCGAAAGATTAATTTTAGTACGATATTATGCTTTTGATTGTTTTGACATGTATGCTTATTTCTTTCCATTGTATATACCTAATTATAGATTCTCTAGACTAGATTTATATTATGACCTTGAAGGTGGAGATGACATGAAGACGGTGAAAATTGATATCTATTCTGACCATTATTTTGTACCATTCATCCCTGACATATGTCGCGGGTTCTCATTGTCTATATAAAAACTCGACAAGTTGCGGGTTCTCTTTTTCTTTTATCATTTCAATTACATTTCCTTTTTATATTTTTTTAATATATTTTTTTAAGGATTGCATGGTAAATTTACCATTTTCCTTGATTGTTTGCTTTATGTCTCGCAATTTTCAATTCAATTAAGTGTTTTCTTTTTATTTTCTTTAGAAATAGATTAGCATGAAAATGACCAACCTCGCATGATCACTTAGTTTAGGACGAACGATCCACAAAATGTAAGAAGAAATACATGGACATGTTAGGTAAACACAACATACTATTTAGGTACCGAAAGGGCGCTAATAGAAATATTGGCATAATCCAAGTTCCCGGACCTAGATATTTGGTTGAGGGAACACTCCTAACCCTCGATTGGGTTTCTAGCTAACTCCAAAAAACGAGGCTAGTGGCAACTTCAGTTTTATTTTTAGGTTGTTCTAAACAAGTAGATTGTATAAATGAACCCATCACACGGAATACGGGTCCTAATAGGATTCACCATGGTTTAACATACCCGCATGTGGAAAATTCCTAATGGATGAAGTGACACCATCCTTAGAAAGGAGTATCAAAGGAAGGGCTACCATCGTAAAAGTACCCTTAAATCTGACATTCACAACTTACCTCTTTTCTCGAGGTGTGTCGCTCGTGTGAGTACAGGTCGCGACACTCCGTTGTCACACGGGGTATGAGTTTGGGTGAACTCATGACTTTATAAAGGGAACTCACAAGAGTTTCGTCTGGGGGATGTGGTGATGATATCCCTGTGGCTGAGGATCGTGAGGGAACTTTCATGGTCAAATACCCATAAATCCGACCTTTCCCCCTTTCCTTTTCCTTGCGAGAAGGATTAGGTGGCAAGATGGGGTCGTGACAGACTTGGCAACTCCGCTGGGGACTGGTTAATAGATTAAGAGGACTTGTAGCTGTTTAAAAATGGTTACCGTGTTTAACTAACTTGTCTTATGGAGGATCATTTGCATGTCAAAGTCGCGTGGAAAATCAGGTTAGTCACTAACCTCGTGTTAAATGGTCTTGTAGGTGGGAGTTATAAGGGGAGGCGTGTTTGTAAAACTCTTTCTTTATACAAGTGGTGTAAGGATACATGAATGTATGAGGGTTTATATTAAAGTGTTGGATGTTTAAGTTTAAACACATGTTTACGAGCTTTAGCACGATATTGCAAACATAACCGTGGTCTAAAACCCCGATTGCCTAATTTAGGACCTTAGGAGAGTTTATGGGTTGAATCGGCAAGTGAATACTCGTGGTAATCCATTATTTACAGAAACCCGTTCGTCCCAATCGATAAAAATAGCACCGACCGACGATAGTTGAGGTCGGTAAACTATTTTTATCCATAGGTATCAAAACCTCATAATTTCATGCGATATGTGATTTGTGCTTGCCATGTGTTTGGTGGATGAGATATCGTTCCTTTCTTATCATTCTTATCTTCTTACTTTCCGTATTCCAATTATGCACTTTATATTTCAATGACCATATGTTTTAATCACGGATGCCCTTTTAGGTTTAGGCTTAGATGGGTAAACCCGAATTAGATGTCGTCCCCGTGTTGAGGAATCTCAAGACCATATAGGAGAATCTTGACCCAAGAAATCAAGATTATGTGGAAAAGCATATAGGCTTCCTTCCAGCTTTATTAAAAGTGGAACCACATATCACAATGGTGAAGGCATTGGCTCATTTTTGGAATCCCATGATCTTTCCTTTTGAGGACATCATCAAGAAGCGCTTAACGCTGGTTTCTTTCCCTAAAAAAGAAGTGAATTTGGAAGTGACTCTGACTTCCACCTTCGTGTTTAATCAATGTGAATTGACCCTTACAATTGAGGAGTTCCAAAAGTCATTGGGTTAGGCAAAGTCTCTTTAGGTTTTGTTACTCCTCCTATTGGTCAAGATCCAATCTCTCTTCTAAGTCAATTCCTCAATATCCCTATCGACAAAATTAGGGCTATTCTTAAAGGAAATTCGAATCCCATGCCTTATACCTTCCCTGAACAACATTTCCTTGGCCAAGAGCTTAAATTTGGGAACCAAATTCCTCGTATTTTCCTTCTCATATTCTTTGGCTTTGTGGTGTTTCCGCATACCTGAAAAACAATGGACCCTTTAGTCACTTACATTGTCAATCAAGTGTGCGCCTTTAATTGTTTTATACATATGATCCTTGTTGAGACTTTTATATCTCTTAGTCAATTCAAGACAAATGGTCAAGGAACTCTTAGAGCCCCATTAGAACTTCTCCAAATTTGGCTCTTTTTGTTGAAGAAAACTCCTATGATGTTTTGAAGCTGACAAAACTTATCTAAGTTCTACTATGAAAATTGCCAGACTTCTTTGTCAAAATCTATCTTACATCAGAAATCCACCTATTATGACAAGTTTCAGATTGAATGCAACAATGAAGACTTAATCAAACTCAAGATTATTTTCTACTTATGGAAACCAAGATTCTGATTGTATTGGCAAACATGATTGATGGGCTTTCATCTCAATCTTCAAATGGCTCGAGATCTCCTTAATTGATTCTGCCAACGGGTTTGATTAGATGAATTCATCTTGAAAGTGCCAACGGTCGACAAGGCATGGAGGAGTATTTAAAGGGATTTTTCAAGTCATTTGAAGAGAGCATGAAATAAGAATTCCAAAGTCTGAAGCATTCAATTCTCTTGTACTTCATCTTTTAGTGCTTAAACTTGTATTCGAAAGTGAGAAACTCTAAAGAGTGATCTTGTGAGAATAGCGAAGACATCTCACTGAAAACACGAGATCACAGTTCTGCAACATTCTCTTTCAATTCATAGTGGAAACCAGCCAGAAGGCTGTTAGCGTGGGAGAGTGAACACAGGCTTGATATAAGCCAAACCACTATAAATCTTGTGTTTATTTTTCTCTTCCCTGAACTCCTTACGTTATTTGCTGCGATATACTTTTGTGTTTGGAAATAGTGGTTAAAGTCTATTTTCACACCTATTCACCCCCTTCTAGGTGTTCTACTAGCCATTTTAATTGGTATCAGAGCTTGTGTGCTTACTTTGTTGAAGTGTTTTTACTTCTAAAGCTAAAGATCTTCTATGGTTAGTATTCTAGCTCCAGGATTGGTTGAGGGACAAAGCAACTCCAGACCACCTTATTTTGATGGAAAGGAGTACAACATGTTGAAAAATAAGATGAATGCATTTCTCAAATCCAGAGATCCCCTAGAGTGGGATGTTGTTGAAAAAGGAATCAATCCTAAAGCAACATCAGCTTCAGACAGAGGGAAAGAAGTGATTGATGCTGATGAGTCAACACAAGCTGAAATTATCAAGAGACAAGCTCTGGATGCAAAAGTAATTTACTCTTTATACTGTGCATTGTCTCCCACGGAATATAATCAAATTTCTTCTTGTGAAACAGCAAAAAAAGTTTGGGACAGACTTCATGTTACCTATGGAGGGACTAACCATGTGAAGGAAACAGAAATAAACATTCTACTTGGACAATATGAAGCATTCAGAATGAAGCCTGGAGAATCTATCTCTGATATGTTTAGTCGTTTTACAGAGATTGTGAATGGCTTGACTTATCAAGGCCAACCAATTTCTGGACCAATGAAAATCAACAAATTACTATGTGGACTTTCAAAGGACTGTAATCATGTGAAGACTTTGATTAGAGAAACTCAAAGGATTATGCCTCTATCAGCAGATGAACTAATAGGCACATTTCAATCATACGAAGTAGAGCAGATCAATGATGAGGAAGATTCAAAAGATAAGAAATCAATTGCTTTAAAATCTAATATTGATTACAATGATATAGATTCATAAGAAGATATGGATGATGAAGAACTGGCCCTTATGATAAAGAAATTCAAAAGACTAAACAGAAGCAATGCTTGCAGAATTTCCAAAAGAAACCTATAGAATAAGCTGAAATTAACAGGGAAGTAATATGCTTCGAATGTAAGAAAAATTGGCATATCAGACCAAACTGTCCCTTGTTGAAAAAGAAGAAAGGGAAGACTGAGAAATACAAAAAGGCTCTCAAAGCAGAAACTTGGAGTGACACCTAATGTGAAGAAAGCATAGAAGAATTCGCAAACATATGTCTAATAGCTCACTCAGAGTGAGACTTAGAATAAGAGACAAACATTGATTCAGACTCTTGCAAAGAAATTGAGGTTAGTAACTTTGAAATTCCTGTTAAAGTCCCTATGTGTATAGATGAATTTTGTCTCAATCTTAAATCCTCTCTTAAAAGGATGTCCGATTGAAGAAGGAGAATTCTAGGCTCAAGCAACAGGAAGTTTCTTGGAAAGAAAAGTTTGAATATTTGAAAAGAAGTTTTGATGATTTGAAATAAAAATCTGATTCTCTCTCAAAAGAAAATGTTGTTTTAAGAAGGGAGATCTCAGATATTTCAAAAGGGTTTTCAAAAGGATCAGAAAAATTAAAGAAAATTCTTATAGCTCAAATACCCAATTTTAACAAGTTTGGTCTTGGTACGAGTAATGAGACTATTCCTTTAATTGATTTTGCCAAAGTAAAAGAGAGATTTAAGCAAAGGCCTGCAAAGATCTTTTACAAAAATCATTTTCAGAGAGTGTTTGTAAAACCTATTGGTTGAAGTACTCTAAGATGTTCTAAGTGTAATAGCTCCGAATATTTCGAGAAGGATTGTCCTAAGGTTTGGAGACCAATTAAGAAAGATTAGGCAAGAAATGTTTTTAATACTAACACTCCTAGACCCAAGTGAAAGGGCTAGTAAGAACACCTAGAAGGGGGTGAATAGGTGGAAAAATAGATTTTACAAAATGCAGAGAAAAACTTTACTTTTAACCAGAGTCTAATTGACTACAGACTTTGCACAAGGAATCAGACTTTACAGCTATTTTAAAACGTAGAAGTATATCACAATAAATAAAGTAAGGTAAAGTAGTTTAGGGAAGAGAAAAATAGACATAAAGTTTATAGTGGTTCGGCTTGGATCAAACCTACGTCCATTCTCCCATGCTAATAGCCTTCTGGCTAGATTCCATTATGAATCAAAAGAGAATTTACAATCTTGCGATCTCGACTTCTTAGTGAAGAGTCTCTACTGCTCTCACGAAGTCACAGTATAAGTCTTTCTCTTTTTTGAGTACAAATTTGAGCACAATGTAAGAAATAACAAGTAAATGGAAGCTTCAGACTTTGGAATTCTTCTTTCATGCACACTTTTGAACGATTGAAGAGGCCTCCTTAAATACTCCTTCATGCCTTCTCGACCATTGGCACTTTCCAAAGTAATTCTTCCAATCAACCCATTGGACAGAATGATCAAGGAGATCTCGAGCCATTTGAAGATTGTGATGAAAGCTTGTCAATCCTGTTCGCCCATACAATCAAGATCTTGGTTTTCATAAGTAGATTCTTTCGAAAATAACTTGCCTTTAGAAATGATTTGATATATCTAAATTGATTCCAATAAAGATAACTAATCTCGTACTTGATATTTCCAACCAGAAAGCCATATATATCTTGTACGAACTGAAACCTTGAAGAAAATAATCCTAAGCTTGATTAAGTCTTCATTCTTGTGTTTAGTTTGGAATTTGTCAAAGTGAACAAACTTTTGATGTAAGATAGACTTTGACACTGAAGTCTGGCAACCTTGAAGATAAGTTTTGTCAGCTTCAAAACAACATAGGAGTTTTCTCCAACAATCTCTCCCCTTTTGGTGGTGACAAAATTTTCCTGCAGATTTAAAACTTATATCCTGCAACACAATACTTTAGCAGTACATGATAACTTATAAAAACATATTGTTATATATCTGGATAACATCAATTCTACAACCACATAAAACACATTAATCTCATCAATGATTCAACCTAAATCCATAATCAATCCATAATCACAACCACAAAAGGTTACTGCAGAATATAAACAAATAAGTTCAGTTCAAATGATCTGCAAACAAATAATTCAAATCTACACTGATTCTCCTCCTTTTTGTCAACAGCAAAAGGAAAGAGAAAGTTTAAAACGAATTAAAAAGAAAAATGCAATCAAGGTTGTCTAGGAACTCGAACTAGTCAAAAAACCCCTATGAATTGCATTGTCTCCTCAAGCTTCTAACACTATTGATAAACATCTTCGATCTTGGCAACAGTCCGTGAAACTTGTTGATTCAAAGTCTGAACTTGAGTGTTTAGAGACTGTACCTTGCTAGTGAGAAAATCTAAAGTAGATCTCAAGGCAGTGTGAAGCTTCTGGATCTCAACCTCCATAGTGTATTGCTGAGCTTTAATCTCTAAAAGGAGCTCTACTATCCTTGGATAGTCTGCATTAGGTTTAGTCTGAGCGTTGGCCTCAACGAATTGAATTCGTGGAGAATTGAGAGATGAGGGAACATCAACTTAATTGAGGGCAGCTTGTCTTGCACCCTGACTTGGAGTAGACTCTTCAATCTCAACTTCAGGAAACTGAGAAGCAAAAACATCTTCAGGGTTTGCAGGAGATCTGTTGATGCCATCACTCGCAATATGTGGAGAAGAAGTCCCTGTTTTCTCATGAGCTCCTCCTGTTTCTATGCCTACAGGTGGAGAAGAAACTCATTCTTGTGCCTTTTCGATTTAAGAATGAGAGTGAAGTTCTTTCTTAGTTCGTACTCTTGCAGGGTCA
This sequence comes from Eucalyptus cladocalyx, assembly GCA_017140615.1. Taxonomy (NCBI): domain Eukaryota; kingdom Viridiplantae; phylum Streptophyta; class Magnoliopsida; order Myrtales; family Myrtaceae; genus Eucalyptus; species Eucalyptus cladocalyx. The sequence continues at coordinate 22,374,322 of CM029520.1, forward strand.
TCCCCGGTTGCTTCAGAGTCCTCCTATAATGTTATTGCAACAGTCTCTCCATCAGAGTTATCCTCACCCTTCTCTTCTTCTTCTTCTTCTTCATCTTCAGCTCCTGCTTCTTCTTCTTGCTCTACTTCTTCTTCCCCTTATTCTGCTTCTCTGTCTCTTCCTTCTCTTTCCTTTGATTTCTCAAAACCACCTTGAAGATTCTTTAGGGCAATGGCAGAAATGGTCAAATCATCTTCATCCTCTTCATCTTGTAGGATAAGTGATTTCTTTATCTATGTAGTTTCTTGCATAACTTCCTTGCCTTTGCGCTTTCTTGCAATAACAGGATCTTCCTTGGTTTTGCTTGAGGATTCCTTCTTCAAAAGCTCAATGGCCTTAATCAAATCTTCAGCCTCATTTTCGAGATCATCTTCATTCCTATTGCCATAGGAGCAATAGTTCTATAACAAAAAGAAGCGAGAAACTATATATGAATGGCGGAACAGCTTTGTAACCAAGGTAAAGTAAGACAATTGGCCTTCGCTTTTGATAACTGTCCTGTACACGTGTAGCAAGATAGTATGAGGAAGAGGGAAACGCATCCCATTGCATATTGCCCACATGATTCTTGCCTCAAATCTTGAAATATCAGTTTTGGAGGTTGCCTTGGGTCTGATGCAATTGATGACAATTTTGTGCAACAGAATGTTGGAGGCTGGCAATCGAGAGTAAGTGATACCTCCACTTGAGAGTTTGTCTTTTACAAGGAATCTAGTGGCTTGACCAATGGAGATGTTGATTGGTTGAAAATCACATCATTCCACTCCTAGAATATCGGCCAGAATGTCAACATCTACAATAAAAGTTTTATCACAAATAGTAAACTGAATGCGATTTTAGTCAAGGAAAGTCAGATTTGAATAAAAGTATGTTGTCAATTCTGGATAAGCCATAGCTGTCTTAGCACATAATTTCTCAAGTTCAAGAAAGGCCAACTTTTCCCTCAAGTTAACCTTAATCAAGTCAAAAAAGTCAAAATCAACTGTTCGAGAGTTTATCACCCCTCTATTCAACTTCTGGGCATAAACCCTTTTATGCTCCTTAGAATGAAATAGTTCCGTTCTTTCATCGGGCACATCAGTAGCCACACCCATCGTGGGTTGAAAATTCGAAAACATCCGCTCCTCATCATCATCTTTACTTTCAGGTTGATTCTCATAACTGAATCAAGGATCAGAAGGAAAATGCAAAAAAGCTTTTTCCGCTAAACCCTTTGGTGCCACTCTTATCCTTTCCATGGTTCTTAAGAAAATAGTTTCGTTCCCATGTCCATGGCTTTTTAGAAAATCAATGATAAAGGACATTGGAGTACCACCCTCTATCAAATAACCATAATGCTTGTAAAGAACTTGGGGTTCAAAGTTCAGAGAGGAACTGCGTCTTGATCAACTTCATCTTCCAAAGGTTGGCATGGAGGGTTCTGTGGAGAGTGTGGCACCCCTCAAACAGCCCCCAATCCGTTGGGGTCGCCACAGTTCCCTTACCTTTCACTTTCCCTAATAACACGTCACTTTGATACCATTTCAATTGCAGCAGGTCCATACAACCATGGAGGTTTGCATTTTTCTTTTTGATCGGTCCCTTTGCACAGTTCATATAGCGGAAGCACATCCATCAACTCCCTTCCCTATATTCAAAAAACAATGCACACCTACTAAACATTTATAGGTAAAAGCCAAATACTTTTATTTACTTAAACCAGATGGACATCAATCATCGGTACATCAAAATGCCGTAGTCTTCTATACTTGACTATGCTTCAAAAGATGACCGACATCTCCTCCAACAGTCATATATTTAAAGTCCATCGATCAGTGTCGGCGTCCAAAAGTTCCTTCCTTTGCTATCCTCCTCCTCATAGACATATCCAACCACTTGATCCATCTACTGGTGGCAATGGCAGCAAAGGAATCTTATCTAGTCTGAAATGTTAATCTCCAAAAGGGGTGAGTATAACCACTCAGAAGTAAAGATCCACCAAACTACTCATTGCGTTAAATAGAACAATTAAAGCATCATAACAAAGCACATATCATTCATGCATTCAAGCATAACTTACCTTACAGCCATGCATATGTCATCATACCATATGTGCATATACCATCATGTACTCAGCATCAAGTATTCATGCATATCCATGCCATATGTGCATATACCACCATGCAGTCATGCATATCTCACCATGCCATCGTGCATATACCACCATGATTCATATCATCCATGCTATCAAGCACACATCACCATGAGATCCATTCATGCCTTCATGATCGCATTTTCAAATATCAAATAGCAATAATTTACTTTCATAAGCAGATCATTCATCATGCCATATGCATACACCCATGCACATGATTCATTTTCAATTCTTATCTTTCATAAGGATCTCATCAGTTTTTCTTTCCAGGGACCAATGTTTGCATCTCACAATTTATCACTCGCACCCAACCTGGCATCACGAGAAACCTCCGGCACACACCTCCGGGCATCAAGCACCCCCACATTCCGGGCATCTCGTATCCCAACTAGCATCACGAGGAATCTCCTCGGCACACACCTCCAGGGCTTCCCGAATTACGTACCACCATACCACCAGGCATTCCCTCTGGAATTATGTATCGTATACCATCGGGCATTTCAAAACTCCTGAGGACATCCGGGCATGTATTGTAATACAACCGGGCATCCGGCACCCCCACATACTCGCGTATGCCTGCTTCCCTTGCTTAAACTCCCCCTCTCACTCACTCAAAATTCTATTCGGTTCTTCTCTTTCCCTCACATGAGCACTTTCTTTCATTCTCCCTTTTATTTGCTTAATAGACTAGTAATCATTGGATTTTGCATGCAAGTGACAAGTGGCCCCAAGGATGAAGGCGCTTTGCACGTCCATGCAATGGGCGTGCCTCCACTTGTCTGGTTCCTCCTCTCCCCCTTCTCTTTTGGTCGACACTCTTGGGGGCTATTTGGGCCTACTTGGGCCCAAAATTCTGAGGCCAAAAGTCCAAACTAAAATGACCCATAGTCCCCAAAATATAGGCCCATAATTATGAAGCATAAATATATAACCAAAGAAATAATTCTATACTCTTATGTGGCATCCCAAAAAATTCAAGGCAACCTCTAGATGTATTAAAGTCTATGATTAGGTAGTGAAATTTGCCTTTGGGTTATGCCTTAGCTATTGACTTACTTTTAAGACCGAGTGTTATGTATCTTGTGTTCATGAGTTATTAAAATTAGTATTATAGGATAAGTTGATAAGAAGAATTTGTTCCTGGCTATGCACCTCATAGATTTGATCCCTATAGTTTAAATGTTACAAGTTTTATGGTCATATGAAATTGAGAATTTGAAATTTATAAAAGAGGGAATTAAGATGAATTATTAAAAAGTAAAATTGGAATTTATTAAGATTAAACTTTAGGCCCAAGGGTATTGGACCTAAAGTGGGCCAAATTGGCTTGGCCCATGAAGCCCATGAAGGGGGCTGCCATCGATCACAAGGGGGGAGGAGCCGGCCCATCTTCAAGCCCATCATGCATGGGATTTACCAAGTGGCAAAAAGAGAGCTTCACCCATTGGCCACTTTGGGTGGCTCCTAATGATTGCAAATGATGGAATAAAAGGAAATAGAGAGAGAGTGACCGGTTTTGAGAGAGGGAGAGAGAGAGCTGTCGAGAGAGTGAGGGAACCGAGAGTGAGGAGGAAGAGGCCGCATGAAGGAGGAAGCCGCTCGTCCGTCACCCGCAGCCGCCCGTGCGTCCGTCGTTTGCCGCCGTCGTGCTTGCTGTAGCTCGGTTTGGAGGCAAGTTAGATCCATTAATCTGCTCTTGCATGTTGTGTCTAGGATGTGCTAGTGAAAGGTGATGAATTTCGGATGCCTAGGGTGTGAAAAACCGAAGTTGTAAGGGTGTTGTTTTGAAAATAGCAATCTGTTTTCGAGTAAATAGCCTGACCCAGAATGTTGTAGAGGCTTGCATACGGGGTTTGAGTCGGATTTTGGTTTCGACTTCTTCATAAAAGTTGTAGAAAAAGTCTTAAATTATAACATAATAAAATTTGAGACAAAATGGCTGAGTTTTGAGGGGTGAAACTCTCCCTCTACGAAAATGCTAGATCTGAAACTCTTTTGTTGATCTCTTTGTGATTTTGTGTGTTGTATGTAACTTTTTACTGAGAATTTCACGTTGAATTCTTCATGAAAGTTGTAGAGAACATCTTGAAGGCTAACATACTCAAATTTTAGGTAAAACGAACAAGTTTAGCCTAGTGAAACGATTTTTCCTTTGAAGATGATAGATCTGGAAATGTTGTACTGAACTCCGGCGACTTCGTGGACTATAAAGTGAATTTCCTTTGAGAATCTCACCTGGATCCCCCAATAAAAGTTGTAGTGGACCTCTTGAGGCAAAACATATCAAAAAGTCGGAGGAAATTAAGGAAGATAAGTAGGTGAAATCTTGATTTTTCGGAGATGGCTAAACCTGGAATGTTCGGTACTAGGAACAGGGACTTCGACCGTCCATATTTAATTATCTAGGACGAATATGGCCTTGATGTCTTCATTAAGAATCTACCTTAGGGTCTTGACTATCACCTGGTAAAATTTCATAATTTTGGGAGGTCATTCGGGTATTTAAGTTAAAATATTTCAAGAACCGCGCAATCTGAAGTGTCCGAATTTTTGCAAGCTGTAATTCGTGAGCTATATCTTTTTGTGTGAAGTTATTTTGGGCATGTGGTCTTCATGGAGCTGCTGCCTTTATGTCTTGACTAACACATGCTCAGATTTCATAATTTTTGAAGATCATGTGGGTAATTAATTAATATGTTTTCTGAAATTGTGCAAGCTGGACTTTGGTAGATTTCAAAAAGTCATGATGTATGGATTATTCTAAGTTGTATGGACTCCATGGATTATGTTGTCATAAGTGATTGGATCTTGCTGCACAAGTGATGATATTTGGAACTACATATAATAATCAAAATGTTGAAAATAATCTTGTTGCCATCATATCATATGCCATGTTGAAATTGAGCCATAAATGTAAATGTGAACTATGATAAATGAGAATGCTGTCAGAGGTGTGAGCCGACGATGCCCCCGGAGTGTAAATGCTGGATGCCCGGAGGGTGTGTGCCGGATGTCCTCGGGAGTTTCGAGATGCCTGGCATGTGGAGGTGCCGGAAGCTCGGAGGTGTGAGCCGGGGGATACCTCGTGATGCCAGTTGGGGTACGAGATGCCCGGAGTGTGTGTGTCGGATACCCGGAGGTGTGTGCCGGAGGTTCCTCGCGATGCCAGGTTGGGTGCGAGTGATAAATGTGGAATGCGAACACTGGTCCCGGGAAAGAGAAATGTGGCGGCCCAAATTGAAAGAATAAAAATGGGGAAATTGAAATTGAATCATGCATGGTATGGCAACATGTATGCATGGATGCTTGATGATGAGTGCATGGATGTATATGCACCTATGGCATGATGGTATATGCATGAATGCTTGCTGATGAGTGCATGGATGTAAATGCATATATGGTATGATGACATGTGCAGGGTTGCAAGGTAAATAATGCTTGGATGTATGAATGATATGAACCATACTATGATGTCTTGATTGTTCTGTGTGATGCATTGAGTAGTTTATTGGATTTTTTACCTGCTGAGTAGTTGTACTCACCCCTTCGGAGACCAACATTTTAGATTAGAAAGATGCCACTTCCTACCGTCACGCAGGGCACCTTTTATGGCCTCCCATCTAATGTGGAGGTAGAGTGTACGGAGATCGACTGCGTTACCATCCCTGGTCTAATGTTTGTGCAAGTGCAAGTGCTGGTCATGTACGATGTGGGCCTAGCTGGGGGCCCAGTCATTCAGGAGTTTCTATCGGTTCATGTTCGTCAAGATGGAGTGTTTAGGGGGATGTTGCCGTCACCACCGCTCGACGCGCCAGGATGGGTGTGATGGCCGCGTGAGGGGTAGAGAGCTGACGTTTCTTTTTGGGGGTAGCCAACACTGATAGATGGAGGATGTCACATGATCGTTATAGGGGTCGAGATATCCTTTTTGGATGTGGCCAAGTGTAGCTAAAAATCTTGGCTTTTCTTTTGTTGTATCGACCCGAGAAAATCCATCATGTAAATATGTAAATAATAGTGGCTCGGCTTTATCTTTTCCTATGGTGCTTAGTGGTGTGCATTGTATCATGATGGTTGGAGGGAGAGATGGTGATATTCAATTATGCTTCCGCTAATAAGTTGCACTGGGACCGTTTAAAAAAAAAAATTGCCTATGAATAGTGATGCTTCTACTAAGAGATGTAACTAGTGTGCATTTGGTGGAGAGGTAGGTACCTGTGGCGACCTTAGGTGGTTGGGGGTGCCACATCTACATATATATAACCAAAATCTTTACATGAAACATTTTCGATCGAGTGACGAGGTTTCTTTTCCTTTCTCGTCAAATCGCACAAACAAGAGACATTACACGATTTTTCAAGCAAAAACCGAATTCCACTCCTTCGGTACAAAATTTAATTTGATCGATGTCAATGTTCCTCTCTTGTTCCATATATACTTAATTGGTGTAATTGAAATTCTCGGATGCCACAATTCTCCCCTCCTTAGAGAATTTCGTCCTCGAAATTAAATTCCACTCAAGGCCCTATAAACAGATGAGGATACCTTTCTCTCATTTCTTTCTCACTTTCCCATGTGGCTTCCTCCACATCATGATGTCACCATAATATCTTAACCAAGGAATTTTCTTCGTCTGTAGGACTTGTTCCTTTCAATCCAACACTTGCATTGCACAGGCTCTTCAATGTACCTCACTTTCTCATCCACTTTGATGGCTTCATGATCGAGTATGTGACCAGAGTCTGGTTGATACTTCCTTAGCCATGCCTATACTTTTCTGAAAGCTACTGTTATACATAAATTCTACCAGGTATAACTTTTCATCCCAACTTCCTTTAAAATCAACGATGCAACCTCTTAACATGTCCTCTAATGCTTGGATCACTCTTTTCGTTTGTCCGTCCGTCTGTGGATGAAAAACAGTACTAAATTGGGAACTTTTAGTCCCTAAGGCGGTTTCAAAACTTCGCCAAATGTTTTGAAGTAAACCTCGAATCTCGATCAGACGTGATAGTTATAGGAACACCATGTAAGCATACCACTTGGCTTACACGTATATCGGCAATTTTATCCATCGGATAATCTACACGAACTACTAGGAAATGGGCAGACTTAGTCAAGCAATCTACTATCACCTAGATAGGGTCATGACCACTTAATGTCCTTGGTAATCCTTGCATGAAATCCATCATCACATGATCCCGTTTTCATTTTGGTATATCTAACAATCTCAATCGAACACACCATTTAGCCAAATTATTCCTATACCTTTGTCACCATCAATTCAAGCCTAGAACCATCAAAATCGACACCACCAATAACTCATTTGGTTTAGTCCAACAAAGACCTTCACTACGCTTTCACTGCAACATAGATTCAAGCCTAAAATATAGCACCATTCATTCGGTTCAAATATCGATAGTCCACCAAGACTTATTCAATTCAAAGATCGACAATCCACCAAGATAAGAACTTGTCTAGTTTCCATCGAGAATATCTCGTGTCTCACCCTAAAGGATCATCACTTGGACTAATGGCTCATCAAATGCACAACTTGAACTTTCACCTTTTCACCTTGGAAAGACTATAACCACAATTGATCATATCCACTAATTCCACATAACCTTTTCAAACTAAGATCATCACCTAAAATTAAAAGTTGACCATCATCAATTAAACCTATTATTTCGACATATAAACCACAAATAATTTCATGTCTCATATGACCACTCAAACTCATGACTTCCAATATCAATCTATACATACTAAATGCTTCCATGTAATGCATCAAGACTTCCAATGAGATCCTCAAATAGGAAGTCACTACTTAGCTTAAACGATCATAACTTAATCCTCAAATTCATAACTCACTTTCCATAATTCACTTCTCAAGCCTTGTTTACAGCACTACGCTCAGGTGATGCGCATGTTCTTCAGGTCCTTTAGAATATATCAAGATATCATCAAATGAAGACAATCACAATTCGATCCAAATAAGGCTTAAATATCATATTCATTAAATCCATGAATGCAGCTAAGGCATTTGTCAATCCAAATAGCATAACTAGGAACTCATAGTGTCCATAGCGAGTCCTAAATGTGGTCTTAAGAATGTCTTCTTTCTTAATCCTTAGTTGATGGTATCCTAACCTCAAGTCAAATTTTAGAAAAGACTAAACTTCCTTGCAATTGGTCAAATAGGTCATCAATTCTAGGTAATGAGTACTTACTCTTAACAATTAAATGATTCAATTGCCTATTATCAATGCACAAACGCATCGACCCGCCTTTCTTTTTCACAAACAAAAGTTCTACAAGCTTAACTATGCTTCCGCTGCGCCACTCTGATAGAATTATCCCAGAAACACTGCCTTCCCAGTTCAGTTCATAGTTTGGTTCATTCTTGCCCCCTTTTGCCATCCTAGAAGCCTGCCAGGAGCCGCTCCTTTTTCAGGTCCTCTGACCTCGGCGTCCACTCCCTGCCCTCATCGGATCGGGTCGTTACAGGTACACTAGCTTTCGCCTGGTTCGAACCCAAACTACACATCCATTGGAGGGTCTCGTTTCGATAGGAACTAACTTATAGAGATATTATCCGCTTTGGCCTATCCCATTCTTAGCCTCACGGTTTTTATCCTTAGCACACGAGTAAGTACTATCTCAGGAGATCATTCATCCTAGTCCATTGCTTACGGAGCTAGTTCATTCTTACGATGACGTCAAAGTCATACATAACTATCACTATCAAGTCCATTTCCAGATCTCATTCCCCTAGGGTTATCTCACACTTCTTACATACTATCATGGACAGCACCATATTCTTCAGTGGTGTGGAAATACGAAGAGGCATATCTAAAGATTTGGTTCCTACTTCTCACAATCATCTATATTTTTTAGACACAAATGAATGCGTGTCACTCATGTCAAATAACACATATACCTTCTTATCCATCTATCGAAATCGTACTTGAAATAACATTTTTGGAAGCTTCTGCTTCCTCTTGAGTGACCGCATACACCCTTCCTTGTGCTAGTGGTCTCTGTGGATTCCTTGGTAGGTTTGGTCCAGCAGTACGTTGTTGCAATTGTCGCACCGAGCTGACATTCGGCTGCGACCCATCGCATGGACAATTTCTCTTAAAGTGTCCTATTTGCCCACATCCATTACATCTCAGTTGGCTATTACAAGGTCCTGGCCCATGTTGTCTACCACATCTCTGGCAAAAATTACCCTAGTAGGGTACTCTCCCAAAAGTCGAGCCATTCCAAGCTCTTCTAAAATTTCCAAAGTTATTCTTTTTCTTAGGTTCCCAAGGCTGACCTTGATCAGGATAAGGTCTCCTACCCCTTCGAACATCATTAAAGGTCATCTGCCTCTTAGATTCTGATTGCTCTCTCACTAACTCTTGCTTCACTAATTGTGCCCTATCATAAATCTCATTATAATCTCTTATATTTAGAGGCACTAGTTCTTTTCTAATATCAGTCCTTAATCCAGATGGACATCCATCAACTCCATTCCTTATATTTAGAAAACGATACACACCTACTAAACATTTATAGTAAAAGCCAAATACTTTTATTTACTTAAACCAGATGGACATCATTCATCGGTACATCAAAATGCCGTAGTCTTCTATACTCGGCCATGCTTCAAAAGATGACTGACATCTCCTCCAATAGTCATATATTTAAAGTCCATCGATTAGTGTCGGCGTCCAAAAGTTCCTTCCTTTGCTATCCTCCTCCTCGCGGTCATATCCAACCACTTGATCCATCTACTAGTGGCAGTGGCAGCAGAGGAATCTTATCTAGTCTGAAATGTTAATCCCCAAAAGGGGTGAGTACAACCACTCAGCAGTAAAAATCCACCAAACTACTCATTGCGTTAAATAGAACAATCAAAGCATTATAACAAAGTACATATCATTCATGTATTCAAGCATAACTTACCTTGCAGCCATGCATATGTCATCATACCATATGTGCATATCCATCACGCACTCATCATCAAGCATTCATGCATATATCACCATGCCATATGTGCCTATACAACCATGCACTCATTATCAAGCATTTATGCATATATCATCATGCCATATGTGCATATACCACCATGCAATCATCATCAAGCATTCATGCATATCCATGCCATATGTGCATATACCACCATGCAATCATGCATATCTCACCATGCCATCGTGCATATACCACCATGATTCATATCATCCATGCTATCAAGCATACATCACCATGAGATCTATTCATGCCTTCATGATCGCATTTTCAATATCAAGTAGCATTAATTTACTTTCATAAGTAGATCATGCATCATGCCATATGCATACACCCATGCACATGATTCATTTTCAATTCTTATCTTTCACAAGGATCTCATCAGTTTTTCTTTCTAGGACCAATGTTTACATCCCACAATTTATCGCTCACGCCCAACTTGTCATTGCGAGAAACCTCCGGCACACACCTCCTGGCATCAGGCACCCCCACATTCCAGGCATCTCGTATCCCAACTAGCATCACGAGGAATCCCCCCGGCACACACCTCCAGGGCTTCCGGAATTACGTACCACCATACCACCAGGCATTCCCCCTGGAATTACATACCATATATCACCGGACATCTCGAAATTCCCGAGGACATCCGGGCATGTATCGTAATACAATTGGGCATCCGGCACCCCCACATCCCGGGCATCTCGACACTCTCGGGGTATCGTCGGCTCACACCTCCGACGGCATCCTCATTTATCACAATTTATGTTCATAATTGTGTCTCAATATTAACATGGCACATGATGTGATGGCAACAAAGTCAATTTCAGCTTTTGATTTTATATGTAATGCCATATATCATCGCATTTGCAGCAAGATCAATTACTATTATTTTAGAAAACATAATGCATTCTTTTTAATTTACAATTCCTAAAATTTAGTAATTGTCTCTAATAATTTCTAAGAATTTAGTACATCATAGGCAAACCCTAAGGGCATTCATCTCATGAAGAACACAGCACCACCAGAATTTCATACAAAACAGGATAGTCCATGCATCACAGCTTTTGAAATTTGCACAATCCAGCTAGCACGGTTTTAGAAAACATTTTCATTTAGTACAGAAATGACATTAAAAAATTATGAAATTTGAAGATGTGATAGTCAAGACATAAAGACAGATACTTCATGAAGAACACTATACCAAAAGATCCCTATGTAGTTCAATACAGACCACGCATCACAGCACTACTAATTCTGTCCGTTCCACTTGCACATTTTTTGAAACATTTTTGGTTAAATAGGCAAATGAACTTCAAAAATTACGAAATTTGAATATGTTGTAGGAAAGACATAAATAAAGGTATTTCATGCAGAACACTATTCCAAAAGAATCTCATAAAAAACGGTGTAGACCACGCATTGCAACATTACCAAGTCCGAACACATCAGATCGCACAGTTTTAAAAAATAATTCGATTAAATACACAAATGACATTTAAAAATTATGAAATTCGAATATGTGATAGCCAAGACCATAAGGTAAATTCTTCATGAGGACATCGAAGTCAGATTCGTCCTAGGTAATTAAATATATGTGGTTAAATCTTCTGTTCCTAGTACCAAAATTTCCAGATCAAACCATTTTCAAAAGACCACGATTTCACCTACCTAATTTTGTTTTTCTTCTCTAAATTTTTGATATGTTCTACCTCAAGAAGTACACTACAACTTTCATTAAGAGATCAAGGTGATATTTTCACAATAAGGTTACTTTACAGACCACGAAACCACTGAAGGTCAGCACAACGAATTCCAGATCTAGTCTCTCCAAAAAAAATCATTTCACTAACCATTTCTTGTTCGTTTTGCCTCAAATTTTATTATGTTGTTCGTCAAGGTGTTCTCTACAACTTTCATGAAGAAATCGAAACAATATTCTGACTAAAAAGTCACATGCAACACACAATCTCATGGACGGTCGGACTGGTCTTTCCAGAAACAGCATGCATGGCCAACGGATTTCTCTTCAAAGCTCCGAAATTTCATCCCATCTACCACAACCAAGACTTAGCATCTACTACACATACACACAGCAATGCAAAGGGTAGGTTTTAGGACTTCACTTGCCTCAAATCCAAAGAAAACACAGCAAGAACGACAGCGGCAGCTCGGCACGGGCGGAGGACGGTCCTCCTCTTCCCCCTCATGGCCCGTACTCGTGTGTGCCTGCTTCCCTTGCTCGAACTCTCCCTCTCACTCACTCAAAATTCTGTTCAGTTCTTCGCTTTCCCTCACACGAGCACTCTCTTTCATTCTCCCTTTTATTTGCTTAATAGACTAGTAATCATTGGATTTTGCATGCAAGTGACGAGTGGCCCCAAGGATGAAGACACTTTGCACGTCCATGCAATGGGCGTGCCTCCACTTGTTCGGTTCCTCCTCTCCCCCTTCTCTTTTGGTCGACACTCTTGGGGGCTCTTTGGGCCTGCTTGGGCCCAAAATTCTAAGGCCAAAAGTCCAAACTAAAATGACCCATAGTCCCCAAAATATAGGCCCATAATTATGAAGCATAAATATATAACCAAAGAAATAATTCTATACTCTTATATATAACCAAAATGTCACGCCCCGATCCTCGGACGCGCGCACATCCTTCTACTTGGTCGATTATTAAAATGCGATATCCCAGGACTATGCATCGCCGACCCTTTCAATTTCTTAAGCACATGCGGAAGCAATTATAAATCCGCAGACAATAAAACAATGGGATAGGAAAGCAGGCCATAATTTTTCATATTGAAATTCACAACCACACTTTCATTAACAGCACAACTCATAGTATATTTACAATACTATTCACAACATACTTGTCTCACACCTATCTACACTAAGACAGGGTTTACAAAAGGGATGGGATCTCAACCGACATCTGGGTTATACTCAAGATCCCTCTCTGGATCATCCTTTTCTTCAAAAGTCTTTCTTCCCTTTAGGTTCCTCCTCCTTAGCTTCTCCTCAGGGTCCTGAAATGGTTATTCAATAACCAATGAGACCACGTCTCAGCGAGTCCTACCCCCTAAGACTCGATTAGTAAGCCAATACACTAATCAGTTGCCTAAGCACAGCACGAGTCAGATGACTTACCTTGGCCTCAGATTCCATCTGCATATTAGTACAGTTTAATAGATACACAAACAATCACATCACCGATCTAAGCATCGATCAAATTGACCTAGTCGATTTCATTTCAATCGGACCATTTCTAGGTCATTCATTCCACACCAAGCAATTCCTTAGATTTAGTGGCTTTACGGTCCCACCCGACCCTCTCAAGATCTAGTGGCTTTACGGTCCCACCCGACCCTTTCAAGATCTAGTGGCTTTACGGTCCCACTCGACCCTTTCAAGATCTAGTGGCTTTACGGTCCCACCCGACCCTTTCAAGATTCGATTTAGGAATAAATCGTAATTTCACTTCTAAATTACTTTAGCACCAAATAAAGCTCAAATAAATAAATGGACTACACCACGACAATCAGCACGAAATTCTGGTCACCGGCCATCCGGTTGAATTTCCGGAAAAATAAATAATTAAATAATTAATTTCGAAAATTAAATAAATAATTATAAAAATCCAATTTAGGCTTGTAATGCCGAATTGACGCTAATTGAGACAAGCCCGGAAAATTACCGAGACTCCTTCCATAAATAACATGGCATGTCTACTTGCTAATGTCTATTTCTAACCACCTAACATGATCATTAAGTCTCTAATTTAATTGATCTAAACTAATCTAACCACCTAATTGCATTTAATTAAATCTAACCAACCTTAAGTATAATTAGCAAACTAATAAAGCTTTAGTGAGTAAAACTCACTTGGTAAAAGTGAAGATCGAATCACCGCGATGGCGACGCGACGGCGGCCGAACTTGGGCCGGGCCAAGAACTTCACAAGCCCAAAGAAACTTTGGGCTGAAAACAACTTGAACTTCGGCCTGACTTGAAGAGTTGCTGGACAGGGCTTTCTCTTGGACTTTGGCTTGACTGCGAATGGGCTTTCTTCGCAGGCTAAACTTGGGCCGAAATTATTGGCTTCAATCCTGCGGGCTTGAACACTGAAATTGCTGGCCAAATTGTTGAACTCAACCAAGCTGTTGGTGGGCTGACAGTGTTGGAATTCACGGGCTGAGATGCACGGACAACTGGGCTTGGAATTCGCTGGGCTGCTGGAGTCGGCCAATGCACGGAATACACGAAGAAGCTGCTCAATTGATGCTGCTGGGTGGACTCGAGATCAGCGGTGGAGATGGCAACACGAAAATGGAACAGCAGGCATGAGCTGCTGGGTCAACACGGAGGCGTCCAGCTGAGAACTCGCTGCTTCGTTGACCGAGGGAAGGACGCCTAGCAGCTGGATTCGACCGCGGCTTCAGCTGAAGACGTGAGTTGAGGAAGACGCGGCAGGATTCGCTGGTTTGCTCGGTAAAGGCAGCAACTTCAAGAGAAATCGTGGCAGGTAGCTTCAGTCAACAAACCGAAGCTTGTTGCTGGAGTTTGACCCACGGAGCAAGTGGGACGTGTGGTGACGGGGCGATCAGCAACTGGGTTGCTCGGTCTTCATGGACTCCACGAGATGCATGGCTGAAGACGTTGGACTCGTGGCGGCATGAAGAAAGCTCGGTGGAGTCTTCGGTCAGCAAGGCTTCACGAAAATTGAAGCCGCGTGGAGCTCGGGCCTTTGTGGCAGAAGGCGCAAGAAGATAGTGGAAGAACAGGCGGTCTTGACTCCGTGCGGTGATAATCTTCAGTCAACGATGGGGCTTCTTTTGGTTTCGTTGTTGACCCAGTGTGAGCCGGCTGAAGACACGAAGTGGTGGATGCTGAGCTTCTCGGGTAGTTTGGTGGACGCTTGACAGAAGACACGGATGGAGAAGCAGCGTCAGTTTTTCTCTTCCATTAGCTGAGGTCGTCCAATGGAGCGGTAGAGGAGAGAGGGAGAGATGGATAAGAGTGAGGTGGGACCTTGGCTTGATATTATGCAAAAGTATCCTCCAAAATCACTCTTGGCCAAGTAAAAACACTTGGCTATCACTAAACCATCCAAATGACTTCCATAACCTCTCGATATTCAATATAGGGTGAGGGGATGATACGAATTTCACCATTGAACTTCAATTTCTCCAATAAATTCCCAAATTGAGGTCCAATTTCGACGTAGAAAATCCCAAATGATTTTCTATAAATCCCCGACACACAACGGCTTAGCTTGAAAGTTCAATTTCCCATTAATTTAGCCAATCTGAACTTTTGCCAAATTTCTGCAACGTCCGAACCCAATTTCCGTAAAATTTCCCGAATCTCCGAAAGATCTTCTAAGACTGAGTCGATGCTCCTAAAATTTATTGTGACATGGCCAAAACTTCAATTTCTGAAATCGGACTCGAATTGGCGGTTAATTTTCATTCGGCGCGTTTTTAGCGTGACCTAGACTATCGGGTAGTTTTTAGAACTTTTTAAGGCAAATGACCCGTGGTCGATTTTCTCCGAACCACTATGAACCCACTCGACTCCATGATGACTCTTGATTATCGTGAAAATCTCGAGGATTCAATTACGGACACAGCGTACCAAAACAATAAGAAAATCGATCTAGTGTCGGCCGACGAGAATTTTCTAATTTAGTGGTGTCACCCACGATTAGTCACATATCTCTATCGATCCAGTCTATCTCTGATTTCAAATCGATTTTTAACTGTGCCATAGTGACCTCTAAAGATGGACACGGTCAAGAAGCCGATTCCTGATCGAGTTCTCAAGTCTATTGCCTTAAAATTCCTTAATAATTTCCCCAGCTAGTCTAGTTATCTCGAGAGTGATCGGCTCTGAGAATAACCCTATAGACGCGTCAATGAAATGCCCGATTTATTCAGTAGAAGACAGGGTTGAAAATTTGGGATGTCACACAAAATCTTTACATGAAACATTTTCGATCAAGTGACGAGGTTTCTTTTCCTTTCTCGTCAAATCGCACAAACAAGAGACATTACACGATTTTTCAAGCAAAAACCGAATTCCACTCCTTCGGTACAAAATTTAATTTGACCAATGTCAATGTTCCTCTCTTGTTGCATATATACTTAATTGGTGTAGTTGAAATTCTCGGATGCCACAGAGAGTTCTGTGGAGAGTTTTGCGGAGAGTCTTCACCAGTGAGATCGAAATACGTTGGTCCTTTTGGCATGCTCCGAGGAGCTTGACTAGCAATCCAAGAGAACTTTGGCTGGTGTGACAAGGATGTAGACTTGGAGGATTTCATCGACATTTTTGAGTGAAAAGGATTGAAACTTGCAGAGAAATTTTGAGAGTAAAAACGAGAGAGAAAGGGAAAATAGGTATTCTAGGGTTCTGAAAGGATGTGCTCAAAGGAAGTACTATAAAGTAATTAAAGAAAATGTAACATCACAACGAAAATGGGGTATATGAAGCATCATAAGGAAAAATGCCTTTTCAAAACAAAATTTAAAAAGGTAACTGCTAAAATTTAAAATTCGAAAATTACCATTAAAATAGTAATTTCTAAAAAATAAAATAGGCAAGTGATGATTCAGATAATCATACCTTTTCATACCAAAAATAAAATACTTGGATTCAGGAGATTCTCGACTGTAGTAGCTTCTTGAAGTTCTAAGTCTGACCAACATCAGACTTTAATCGATAGGAGAGATGATATTCAGCTTGCTACGAATAGACTCAAATAAGCTTTTCTCTAGAAGTTTCGTGAAGATATCTGCCAATTGATTCTTTGACTCAATGAATTGAACTAGAATCTCGCCACATGATCCTTTATAAAATGATGTTGGATCTCTATATGCTTTGCCCTTGAATGAAGAATGGGGTTTCTAGTGAGATTGATAGCACTAATGTTATTGCATCTGATCTTTGTGCAGGATTCTTCTTTTCCAAAGTCTCTTAGCTATTGTCTTATCCAAAGAATTTGAGAACAATAACTTCCAAGAGTAACATATTCTGCTTCTGATGTTGATAAAGCCATTGTACTTTGTTTCCTTGAGAACCAAAATACCAGCATTTGTCCCAACAGTTGACAAGTGCCAAATGTGCTCTTTCTGTCAATTCTATAACCGGCTAGATCAGCATTAGAATAACCAAGGAGAGTAAAGTCTCATTCTTTTGGATACCATAGACCCAACTTTGGATAAGCCGTAACATATTTTATGATGCGTTTAACAACACTAAGATGAGATTCCTTTGGATTAGACTAAAATCTAGCGTAGATGAACACACTGAATAAAATATCAGGTCGAGAGGCAGTGAGGTAAAGAAGAGAATCGATGATGCTTCTATATAGCTTATGATCTACTTTTGACTATTAAAAGAACAACTCACCCCTTCATTTAATAGAGGGTTTTTAGAATTTTCCATACTTTTGTCTTTTTCTTCAATAATGAGGTGGTCTAGAGAATTCTATCATCCAAGTTGGTTCCAAGGTTGGAGAATGGACATTAGGTACACCTCAAAAAATAGAATCACATACACCTAAGGATTGGCCCTTATGTCCCATATTTGCCCGAACCGTTCCTTTGGACGGTCGGTTGGCCAACTGGGTTGATTGTCCTTAGATCGGTTCAAGGCCAATTCTAAGGTTACCCATGGCCTAGCACTAAGTCAAGGCACTCATGGACCTTAGAATTGGTGACGGAATAGCCGGGTCTATCCCTGGGCTCATTCCGATTGGCACCTAATCCACCGGTAGGGTTCATGGTCGATGCGTTACCGATCCATGATCGGACATCACCAATTCAAGATTCCGTTATGATCACTAAAAATTAAATAGGGAATGATGCATTTTTAGTCATAAGATGGTCATATTTGATCAATTTAGATCGTCCGTGTATAAGTGTATAACCGGGCAGAATCACTCGCGACTAGAAATTGCGACCAGTCAGATTGACCCATAATCATCCACCGATCCAAAATCATCCCATGACCAATTCTCATTATCAAAAATTCATCTTAGGAGTTGGTGATCCTATCCCATCGGTATGGTTAGTAGAAAATTTAGGGCCAATACCTCGACCAAGTCGTGACTAGTTGGTTAGTTGGTCGGTCGGACCATCACCAATCGACAATTCTTTGTCGGTCAAACTGTGGCACCCCTCGACGGCCCCCGATCCGATTAGGGTCACCACAGTTCACTTACCATTCACTTTTCCTAATAACATGTTACTCTGATACCATTCCAATCGTAGCGGGTCCATACAACCTGGGGGTTTACATTTTTTTTTTCATCGGTCCCTTGCGCAATTTATATACGGAAGCACATCCAACAACTCCCATCCCTATACTCAGAAAACGATGCACACCTACTAAATATCTTATATAAGTTAAAGCCGTACACTTTTATTTACATAAAGCAGATGGACATCTTTAGTCGATACATCAAAATGCCATAGTTTCCTATACATTGCTATACTTCAAAAGATGACCGACATCTCCTTCAACAGTCGTATACTTAAAATCCATCGATCATTGTCGGCGTCTAAAAGCTCCTTCCTTTGCTATTCTCCTCCTCACGGTCATATCCAATCACTCGATCCATCTACTAATCTAAAATGTTGGTCCCTAAAAGGGGTGAGTACAACCACTCAGCAAGTAAATGAATCCAATAACCACTCAATGCATCATACAAGTCATACATGCATTGCAGGCATTACTTACCTTGAAGCCATGCATATACTATCATGCATCATTACCACAATCATAACACATACATGTGTATCATCATGTCATACTCATATCATCGTCATCATGACATTATTATATCACAGACATGTCGTCATCATCATCATATACATGATACCATCATACCATACACAAGTCATCATCATCGTGGCATCATCATATCACACATGTCATCATCATCATGACATCATCATATCACACATGTCATCATCATCATATACATGACACCATCATACCATACACATGTCATCATCATCGTGGCATCATCATATTACACATGTCATCATCATCATGACATCATCATATCACAACATATATGCATGTCGTCGTGTCATATATCATCATCATATCATGCATATCATCATGCATAATTCAATTTCAATTTCATTTTGGACCCCCACATTTTTTCTTTCCTGGGATCAATGTTTGCATCCCACATTCATCACTCGCGTCCAATCTTGGCATCGCGAGAACCATCCGGGTATGTATCCAAGATACAACCGGGCATCCAGCACCCCTACATTCTGGGCATCTCGCATCCCAACTGGCATCACGAGGTATCCTCTCGGGCAAAGACCTCCGACGAGGCTTCCGGCATTTACACTCCCTGGCCGAGCATCTCGCATCCCAACTAGCATCGCGAGGCATTTCCCTCGGGCAAAGACCTTCGACAGGGCTTCCGGAATTACGTACCGACATACCACCATGATTCCCCCCCTCCTCTGGAATTACGTACCGTATACCACCGGGCATCCCGACACTCCCGGGGAATAATTATGGCATCCAGAAATTTCGACAATCCTCAAGTATGCAATGGCCATGAGTAATCGACGGGAGTATCGTCAATACCCCATTTGGCCTAGTCTCATCGCCACTCGACGTACCGAAATATCTACTTTTGGAGAAAAAGATATTTGTCTTTGAATGGCCATATGGACAATCCCACCAATGGCCATGTTTTCTTTTACCTATTGGACTCGAGCCTTCTCGCCAATTAGCTAAGTTGAAGACCTCAATGTTATACGCGACGTCACCACCACCCTCCCCTTCAACGGCCACACGAATGGCCCATGCAATTCATATACTTGTAGAAATTATGGTAAGCTTTTGGCAGAAGTTGGGCCACGCACGGAGACCATGCGGCCACGAATTGTTGGCCCAAGCTGC
Source organism: Eucalyptus cladocalyx (assembly GCA_017140615.1). Lineage (NCBI taxonomy): Eukaryota > Viridiplantae > Streptophyta > Magnoliopsida > Myrtales > Myrtaceae > Eucalyptus > Eucalyptus cladocalyx. The sequence continues at coordinate 22,394,441 of CM029520.1, forward strand.
CCGAGTTTCCCCTTTCATTCGGTCGGCAAATGAGTCAACCAAAGGAAACTTCATTGACTCAGCAGCCACGTGAACATACCGATTGGTGGACAACGCATGAGGAAGGATCGAGCAAGAGAGGACACATCACTTGCATGGACGTGTGAGGTGTCACCATTTCCTGCTACCACCAAATCTCATTTTTATTGACTCTCAAAATCAACAAATGAAGAAACAAAATGCTCGTGCAGGTGAGGAAGAGAGAGAATGAACCGAAACCAGCGAGTGAGAGAGTGAGGTACCGAGCGAAACTTGAGAGAGAAAGAGAGAGTTTGAGCGAGAGAATTTGTGAGTGAGCAGCAGAGCAGGTGAACGGCAAAGAGGAAAAAGAGACCACCTTCTGCCGTGCTCGAGTTGCCGCCATCAACGCCACTAGCCTTCGCCGCCGTTGAGCCGAGCCCTCTGTTTTGCTTGCAATTGAGATAAAGGACTAGAGGCAAGTGAAAGTCCATGAATCTATATAATGTGGTGTTGTTATTGTCTAGTATGGTGCAATACACTTGGAAACAATTGAGTTCTGGAATTAGAATGTTAAATTGTGAGTAATCAAAGTAAAGCGGGATCATGAGATTGAGGAATTACGTTGGTTTTGTGTATATCTTGATCCTGTTGATTTATTGATGAAAGACTGACTTTTAGTAGACTTGTGGAAGCAAGATAGTTACTGTGGAAATGGAAATTTATGGGATTCGCTTAATCCAGTGCAGTTTCATGTGTAATCTTGTAATTTTGTGAAATTTTATGAAGAGTTCTAATATGAATTTGATCTCGATTTCTTCATGGAAGTTGTGAGGAATTGCGTGAACTAGAGTATATAATTTTGTTAGAACTTCTCGGAATCAATACAATGGCTTAAATCTTTGTTAATATGCAGTGCTTCCTGTTGGATTTTGTTCTGGGATCAAAGAATACTGAACTGAGTTGTGTGAACTACCACTCATTATACATAACGAATCTGGCTTAGTGTCCTTAATGAAAAATTTTCCTCTAGATCTCATTTATAATGTGTTAAAATTTCAGAATTTTTCATGGTCATTTGATGGTTATTTCGAAGTCTCTACTGAAGGCGTGCATTCTGGTTTTTACACTGTTTTGCTATGAACTGTTCATTTTGTTCTAAGAATCATTGTATCTTGAGTTGTTATTTGTTATTCACTTGATAGATGCATTGATATTCAGCATATCACATGACATTGGAAAATTTGATAAAGTCTTATAAATCCATGGAACCCATGACGTCATTGCATCAAAATGTATTTTGTAATGAGATGTATATTGTGATGTGAATGTTACCGTCGGAGGTGTGAGCCAACGATGCCCCGGGAGTGTCGGGATGCCCAAGGGTCGAGTGTGTCAATGCCGTTGGATGCCCGGAGGTTTGTGCCGGAGGGTCCTCGGGAGTTTCGGGATGCCCGGTTGTAGGGATTGTACGTAAATCCGGAGGGAAGGGGCAACCATTTTCATGGCGAGCCCTGGATATACCTCGTGATGCCAGGTGGGGTGCGAGATGCCTAGGGGTGTGACGGAACACGCTCTGGATGCCCGGAGGTTTGTGCCGGAGGGTCTCGCGATGCCAGGTTGGGTGCGAAAGCCCAGAGGGATGCAAACACTGGTCCCCGGGGAATGAAACCTGTCTTTGAATGCTAAAATCCGGTACATTAGGTAGTGCATGTGTGTGCATGTGGCGTGATATGAGAATTTGTTTATGAAATTGAGTGGGCTTCATCCGGTATTGAAATGCATTCGTTATGGCATTGAATTGTTTTTATGAATGTGGTGCAAGTAAATAAACTCTTGATGGCATATATATAAAATATTAAATTTAATATCTATAACTTCCCAAAAATTATAGAAATTAAGGCAAGTGATAAACAAGACAATAAAATAATAATTTCATGCAAAATACATGGCCAAATAGAATTTCACACAATTTCACAATTCTCACAAAATGGCATGTCATTTTCGGGTGAAATCAGAATGCACAGTTTCTGAAGAAATTCGATTAAAATATCCACACGACCTCAAAAAATTACGAAATTTCACCGAGTTATAGCCAAGACATTTTCGTACATCTTTCATGAAGACTTTCAAGCCAGATTGTTTCTAGATTATTTTCTACAGTCACACGAAGCTTCTGGATCCATTACCGAATCGTCCAGTGCATGCTTCTCCGAAATACTGAGTTTTCACCTACCGTTTCTTCTTCGTTTCCTCTGAAATTTGGATATGTTATACATAAGGATGTCATATACAAGTTTCATGAGAAATCTAAGTCAAATAACCAGAGTCTAGTCGTCATTTAGGTCCATGATGTCTCGGGTGTCCTGTAATACATCTCCAGAATTACCGTCTTCAAGATCTAGTCGATTTACCAAGTTATACTTGTTCATTTTACTTTAAATTTGAGTATGTTGTAGTTTAAGATGTCCCCTAAAACTTTCATGAAGAAATCGAAAATATATTCTTAGCACAAACCAACATGCAACCACAAACCCAACAAGATGTCAGTGAAATCGTTCCAGATCTGAGGTCTCCGTAGAATGAAATTTTAACCCCTCAAATATCCATCATTTTACAAGAACTTTTAGTATGTTGTAGCTCAAGATGTTAGCTACAACTCTCATGAAGAAATCGAAACCAAAATCGGACTCCAAACATGTATGCAAGCTCACACAACATTCTGACTCGAGCGGATTCATGCGAAAACATTCCAGATCTGACATCTCAGTAAGATGAGAGTTTGACCCCACAAATCTCCATAATTTTCCACCAAATTTTATTATGTTGTATTTTAAGATATCCCCTACAACTTTCATGAAGAGATCGAAACCAAAATCGAACTCGAAACATGCATGCAAGCTCACACAACATTCTGACTCAAACTGTTCAAGCGAAAACAGCAACACCACTCAAGAACAAGCCATCCAAGCTTCGGTTTTCCTCTCCTAATCACCCGAAACTCGACATACATATAACACACACACATGCAAGAGCAGCAAAGGACCCCAACTTGCCTCTAGACCACACGAACGGCGGCACACCGGCGACGGACGAACGGCGTGCGGGCGGCGACTCCTCCTCCTCGGCCTCCCTCTCTCTCGCATCTCACTTGGACGGTAGCCCTCACATTCAGCCACTCCCTCTCTTTCTCTTTTTGGTTATATATATTTGCATGTATTCTCTTTTTGCATGGGGGACAAGTGTAATTGTGGAGGAAGACAAGTGTCCACCATGCTTCACCTCCTTCATGCCACTTGTCCGGTTACATGCAAGGCTGATGGGCCTTCTTCTTGGGCCAACCTTGGGCCAGCAAATGGGCTGGTCGACAGCCCCTCCTTGGCTCCAATGGGCCGACCATTTGGCCCTCCAAAATCCATACTCTTTGGCCTAAGGCCCAACCTAATTAAACCCACAATTTCCCTTTCAATTATTCGTCTTTAATTCTTTCTTTTAAGAATTTAATTACTAAATTCCACATGGCCAAAATCTTGAAATCATAATTCCATAAATCCCAATTTATAAAACACATGGCCAATGATAGAATTTTCTTTCCTATCACATAATTATCCCTTAAAAGCTTGGCCATAAATCTTATTGCAAATTATGGATTAAATGGCCATAAAATAACTTGATGGTACTTCCATCACCTATTCATAGACTTTAATGTAACTAGAGGTCATTATGAATTTTGGGATGCCACAATTCTCCCCTCCTTAGAGAATTTCGTCCTCGAAATTAGACATTTCCTATGTCTCTTGAAATAAGTGAGGGTACCTTTTCCCTCATCTCATTTTTACTCTCCCATGTGGCTTCCTCCACATCATGATATTGCCATAATATCTTAACCAATGGAATTCTCTTGGTCCTGAGAATTTGTTCCTTCCGATCCAATATCAACACAGGCTCTTCGATATACCTCACTCTCTCATCCACTTTGATGGCTTCATGATTGAGTATGTGTCCTAGATCGGGCTGATACTTCCTCTTAAGTTAAGGATGGAAGCTCTTTAACACATCTTAATTTATCTCAACATCATAAACAGTTTTAAAACAATAACCACATCTGAAATTTCTTTTGAATGCTTGAGAATCTTCCTTCATGAAATCAAACAATACAAACCGAGGTTTTCAAAAGCATTCAACGACAACAGCAAGCTTTGAAATCATATGTCATTTCCATGTCAAAACGTTTGGAAATCACCAATGTGGAAAATCCTTTGAGTTCTTGAAAATTCCACCTCATGATATCAAATAATGCAAAATAGGAATTTCAAAGAGACAGCGGTATAACAATGATAGTATTTGAGAATAGGTAAATCTCATATTGTTGAAACCAATTCACAAAATCAAAGCATGATACCAATTCCATAAAATCCATGATCACGTTTAAATTTCAAATGTTTTTTTAAATCCATGTGTAAAGCCTTGAGTCGCACTTGCATCACGGCGCGAAATAAAATACTTTATCAAAGCCCTTAGTAAATTTAAATCGATACGTTGGCAAAATTCCAATCTCAATCCCAACTCCAATGGGTTGGAACGTTTTCTATAAAAAGTTCATAATTCTTTGAAATAGAAAACATTTCTTAAAACATTTGGGCACGGTGTCACAGTACTCATAAATTTTGATGAAATTCAAGAAATTTTCTAAAATAGCTCACAATCAAAATCTGCTTTTCGATTGAAGTTCAAAACTTGGAATGTACAGGTGATAATTTTCTCCAAAAACCATAAGCATTTCTTGAAGTATTGAAAATCATAGTTCAGCGAGTCGATAATATTGGTCCCATCGTAAAGATTTTTGAAACTAAAAACTTTGAGATACCAAAATCCTAAGCCTTTCTTGAAATACTAAAATCAACGCATCGGCGAGTCATCAAACTCAATCCCGACCTTAAGATTTTCAAAGTAGTTTGCATGTAAAATCTTAGAGCTTTGAAAACATCCAAACTCAAGTATTTCCAATCTAACTGCACTACAACAACGGCAATGCATTATATAGGTTAGTAGACTTTCACTTGCTGGCATGTTAAACGCTAGGAAACGTATTTAGCTACATCCGCCTTCATACCATTCCACCAAAACTGTTGGTGTAATTTTTGTACATCTTTGTACTACCCGGATGAATACTATAATTACACCTATGTGCTTCCGACAGGATTTCCCTTTTTACTTCTTCATTGTCGGGAACATAGAGTCGTCCTTGACATCTTACTACTCCATCTTCATAGACTTGGAACTCTGGTCTTTTCCCTAAAGACACAGTATTTCGTATCTTCACAATTTCCGAATCAGATTCTTGCAGAATCTTAACTTTCTGAATATTTTCGGGTTCAATCCTTAATACAGTAAGCATACCATTGAGATGGTCTACTTCCAACTTAAAGCCTGAATCTGCTATTGACTTTAACAGATTTCACTATGTTATCCTTAGATTAGCCATGTTCGTAGCTGACTTTCAACTAAGAGCGTTTGCCACCTTATTCACCTTTCCTGAGTGGTACCGTAACAGTCAAAATCTTTTAATAATTCCATCCACCTCCTCTATCTCATATTCAATTCCTTTTTGTGAAAACATCTATTTCAAGCTCAATCCTAAGTGCAATCAATGAGATTCAAATTTAAAGAATTCCACCTTCTCGACTCAATCGAACACACCATTTAGCCAAATTATTCCTATACCTTTGTCACCACCAATTCAAGCCTAGAACCATCAAAATCGATACCACCAATAACTCATTTGGCTCAGTCCAACAAAGACATTCACTATGCATTCACCGCAACATAGATTCAAGCCTAAAATACAGCACCATTCATTCGGTTCAAATATTGATAGTCCACCAAGACTCATTCAATTCAAAGATCGACAATCCATCAAAATAAGAACTTGTCTAGTTTCCATTGAATATATATCATGTCTCATCCTAAAGGATCATCACTTAGACTAATCATTCATCAAATCCACAATTTGAACTTCCACCATCTCATCTTGGAAAGACTATAACCACAAATGATCATATCCACTAATTCCACAAAACCCTTTTCAAACTGAGATCATCACCTAAAATTAAAAGTTGACCATCATCGATTAAAAATATTATTCCAACATATAAACCTCAAATAATTTCATGTCTCATATGACCACTCAAACTCATGACTTCCAAGATCAATCTATACATACTAAATACCTCCATGTAACGCATCAAGATTTCCAATGAAATCCTCAAATAGGAAGTCACTACTTAGCTCAAATGATCATAACTTAATCCTCAAATTCATAACTCGCTCTTCATAATTCACTTCTTAAGCCTTGCTTGCAACACTACGCTTAGATGCTACGCATGCTCTTTAGGTCCTTTAGAATATATCAGGATATCATCAAATGAAGACAATCACAACTTGATCCAAATAAGGCTTAAATATCCTATTCATTAAGTCCATGAATGCAGCTAAGGCATTCGTCAATCCACATAGCATAAATAAGAACTCATAGTGTCCATAGTGAGTCCTAGATACGGTCTTAGGAATGTCTTCTTTCTTAATCCTTAACGGATATCCTGATCTCAAGTCAATTTTAGAAAAGACCGAACTTCCTTGCAACTGGTCAAATAGGTCATCAATTCTAGGTAATGAGCACTTACTCTTAATAGTCACTTGATTCAATTGCCTATAATTAATGCACAAACGCGTCTACTTGTCCTTCTTTTTCACAAACAAGAGTCCTACAAGCTTAACCATGCTTCAGATGCGCCACTCTGATAAAATTATCCTAGAAACACTACCTTTTCAGTTCAGTTCATAGTTCGGTTCATTCCTGCCCCCTTTTGCCATCTTAGAAGCCTGCCAGGAGCCCCTCCTTGTTCAAGTCCTCTGACCTCGGCGTCCACTCCCCACCCTCATCAGACCGGGACGTTACAGGTACACCAGATTTCGCCCAGTTCGAACCCAAACTACACATCTACTGAAGGGTCTCGTTTCAATAGGGATTAACTTACAGAGTTATTATCCATTTTGGCCTATCCCATACTAGGCCTCATGGTTTCATCCTTGGCACATGGGCAAGCACTATCTCAGGTAGCTCTTCGTTTGAATAGAGTCTCTTACCTTATTGTGCATCATTCAACGTCATTTGTCTCCTTGATTCCATTCATTCTCTTAACATTTCTTGCTCTCCAAACTGGGCCCTTTCATAAACTTCATTATAATCGCTCACGTTCAGGAGCACTAGTTATCTCCTACTATCAATCGTCCTCGCTTTAAGGCCCTTAAGGAATCTCTTAACCTTTTCCTCCCAATCCTCTATCAATCTAGGGGCATACCTAGACAGCTCAGAAATTTTCGCTTTAAGAACAATTTGCGACTCAGTGTCACAAATTTGCTAAGAATGAGAAGTAATGTTCATATGTTACTAAAGTCATATAAGTAGCATAAAATGTTACTAACACACAAAAGCAATATCACACTAGTTACTAGGGATCTACGAGTGAATATCCATCACCCGTTGTTCAAAGTTAGTCAACCATTCAAGTTAGTATCCTATGGTGTGCATCATTCTATCCTCATTTCCATCTGAGGCTCCTTATCACTCAAAATAGACCATAGCTCTGATACCAATAAAGAATGTGGCACCCCTCGACGGTCCCCGATCCGATTATGGTCGCCACAGTTCGCTTACCATTCACTTTTCTTATTAACATATCACTCTGATACCATTTCAATTGTAGCGGGTCCATACAACCTGGGGGTTTGCATCTTTTAGATCGGTGCCTTGCGCAATTTAAATACGGAAGCATATCCAACAAACTCCCTTCCCTATATTCAGAAAACGATGCACACCTACTAAACATCTTAAATAAGTCAAAGCCGAACACGTTTATTTACATAAAGCAGATGGACATCTTTAGTCAGTACATCGAAATGCCAATGTTTCTATACTCGGCTATACTTCAAAAGATGACCAACATCTCCTCCCACAATCGTATGCTTAAGGTCCATCAACCAGTGTCGGCGTCCAAAGGTTCCCTCCTTGGCTATCCTTCTCCTCGCGGTCATATCCAACCGCTCAAACCATCTACTAATCTGAAATGTTGGTCCCCAAAAGGGGTGAGTACAACCACTCGGCAGGTAAAGGAATCCAATAACCACTCAATGCATCATACAAGTCATACATGTATTGTAGGCATTACTTACCTTGAAGCCATGCATATACTATCATGCATCATCACCACAGTCATAACACATACATGTGTATCATCATGTCATACTCATATCATCGTCATCATGACGTTATTATATCACACATATGTCATCATCATCATATACACGACACCATCATACCATACACATGTCATCATCATCATGACATCATCATATCACACATGTCATCATCTTCATGACATCATCATATCACACATGTCATCATCATCACGACATCATCATATAACACATATATGCATATCATCATGCCATATCATATATCATCATCATATCATGTCATATATCATCATCATCATGCATATCAGCATGCCATATCATATATCATCATCATTATCATCATCATGCATATCATGCATGTCATGCCATGGGTGATCATCATTATTTCACATCACATATCATCATCATCATCATCATCATCATGCATATCATGCATGTCATGCCATGGGTGATCATCATTATATCACGTCACATATCATCATCATCACCATCATCATCATGCATATCATCATGCACATCATGCCATGGTTTAATTTCCACTTTTAGCTTTCAATTTGATCACCACATCACCCATTCCTCAAATCATCAATTTCATCATCCCCTCGGGCAAAGACCTCCGAGGCTTCCGGCATTCAGCCATCCCAGGCCACCAGGCATCCGGCCCCCCCACATTCCGGGCATCTCGCATCCCAACTGGCATCACGAGGCATTCCCTTCGGGCAGAAACCTCCGACAGGGCTTTCGGAATTATGTACCGACATACCACCAGGCCTCCCCTGGAATTACGTACCGTATACCACCGGGCATCCCGACACTCCCAGGGCCATCCGGCAATGCATCTTTATACATTCCGGGCATCATCATCCATCACAACCAGCTCCTCGCTTATCATTATCCATGTTTACCAATTTCGGTCTTAATTTAGCATGGCATATGACGTGACATCAAACAAGTCATACTTGGCATGGAATTCACACATGCATCTCAATTCAATGTCATGCGTACATCAAGAACTCATCATACATGCAACATGGTATAATTATTTATGAAATAAAATTAATGGAATTTATGGCCAATAAAATAATCCATTTTTCATGCCCTTTTTTTCATGTATTTAAATTGCAGCTTTTTGTTATTTTCAAAAATATTAAATTTAATATCTATAACTTCCCAAAAATTATAGAAATTAAGGCACGTGATAAACAAGACAATAAAATAATAATTTCATGCAAAATACATGGCCAAATAGAATTTCACACAATTTCACAATTCTCACAAAATGGCATGTCATTTTCGGGTGAAATCAGAATGCACAGTTTCTGAAAAAATTCGATTAAAATATCTACACGACCTCCAAAAATGACGAAATTTCACCGAGTTATAGACAAGACATTTTCGTACATCTTTCATGAAGACTTTCAAGCCAGATTGTTTCTAGATTATTTTCTACAGTCACACGAAGCTTCTGGATCCATTACCGAATCGTCCAGTGCATGCTTCTCCGAAATACTGAGTTTTCACCTACCTTTGCTTCTTAGTTTCCTCTGAAATTTGGATATGTTTTACATAAAGATGTCCTCTACAAGTTTGATGAAGAAATATAAGTCAAATAACCAGATTATTGTCGTCATTTAGGTCCATGATATCTCGGGTGTCCTGTAATACATCTCCAGAATTACCGTCTTCAAGATCTAGTCGATTTACCAGGTTATACTTGTTCATTTCGCTTCAAATTTGAGTATGTCGTAATCTAGGATGTCCCCTACAACTTTCATGAAGAAATCAAAGAGAGATTCTTAGCACAAACCAACATGCAACCACAAACCCAACAAGATGTCAGTGAAATCGTTCCAGATCTGAGGCCTCCGTAGAATGAGAGTTTAACCCCTGAAATATCCATAATTTTCCACGAAATTTCAGTATGTTGTAGTTCAAGATGTAAAATAAAACTCTCATGAAGAAATCAAAGCCAAAATCGGACTCCAAACATGCATGAATGCTCACACAACATTCTGACTCGAGCGGATTCATGCGAAAACATTCCAGATCTGACATCTCCATAAGATGAGAGTTTGACACCACAAATCTCCATAATATTCCTCCAAATTTTAGTATGTTGTATTTTAAGATGTCTCCTACAACTTTCATGCAGAGATCACTTGTCACAACACATGCATGGGCTTTTGGGCTTGGGCTTTTGGGCTTGGGCCGGCCACTCTTGGCCCTCCTCTTGGGCCGGTCGACAGCCCCATCCGTGGGCCTAATTGGGCCGACCAGCTTGGCCCACCAAAGGCTCAAGCTATTGGCCCTTAGGCCCAACCCAATTAAAAATAAAATTTTCCCTTTTTATAATTTCTTCTATAAACTTTAAATTTTAAATTCCACATGGCCAAAGTCTTGTGACATTTTACTTATAGGAATTTAATCTATAAGATGCATGGCCAAGCATAGGTCACTAATCTATCTAATTTCAAATCTCATAAACCCAAGCAGAATAACAAATAGCCTTAAGAAAACTAATGGCTAACACATAGACCATAGGTAATTTCATTACCTAATTATAGGCTTTAATTCCTCTAGAGGGTGACTTGAATTTTTGGGATGCCACACAAACCGATCGATGCATGGCCAATAGCCCATGATCGATCCTTTTAAGACCTTATGAATGATCTTTATGGGTCCGAAATCGAGGATGTTACACTTGGATATGTGGGACATAGTTGCAAATGGCACAGGAATACCAGTTCTTGGACAAGCTCCTGCTCAACAAGATGTTCAAGAAGTGACAACTGTCAACAATACATAAAAAGCTTGAAAAAGAGTTGCTTTTAATGCTAAAGTTAAACATCTCCTATATTGTGCACTATCACCATTTGAGTTTAATAGAATTTCCTCTTGTGCCACAGTAAAGGAAATTTGGAACCGCATCATGTTGACATTTGAAGGAACAAAAAGAGTCAAAGAGACAAAGCTAAATATCCTATTCGGGAACTACGAGCTGTTCAAAATGAAGTCTGATGAAATAGTAACACATATGTTCACAAGATTCACTGAGATAGTGAACGATCTTGCTCTCCAAAGAAAATTTATATTGATGCTAAAAAGGTGAACAAACTGTTACGAGCCTTGCCCAAAGAATGGAGTACCATGAAGACTTCACCACGAGAAACTATGAGGATTCAAACAATCACAATGGATGAACTAATATGAACCTTTATGTCTTACGAAATTGAGCTCCAAAATGAGGAAAGCAACTCAAAAGGTAAGAAGATTATTTTATTTAGAGTTAATCATGATGATGCAGGTGGCGAAATATCCTCAAATGAAGAAGAAAGTGACGAAGACATGGCATTATTAATGAAGAAATTCAAAAGCTTCATGAGGAAATGCTGAAACTACAAATGGAAAAAGTTCATCTAACCATTCTAACGACAAGAAGCCGTACAAGAATAAAGAAGAATCCAAAGGTAAGGATATTGTGTCCTATGAATGCAAGAAAATGAGACATAAGACTAGAGTGTCCATCTATCAAGAAAAAGAAAGGAAAGTTCGAGAAGAAGAAAAAGGCACTAAAAGCTAAAATATGGAGTGACACTGAATGTGAGTCAAGTGATGAAGAAGAAAAAAATCTTTGGTTTATGGTTGACTTAGAACTAGAAGAAGATGAGGTAAAAGATTTTGAACTATCTTATGAAGAGTTACAAAATTTTCTAAGAGAAATGTTTGAGGAACACCTAAAGGCTTCAAAAAGAATTTATGTTTTGAAAAAGAAGGCTCATAATTTTACTACTGAATATCTCATTGGCAAAACTCTCATCGATGAGATAAAAAAAGGACTTGACCTTCGAATAAATGAGGTGAAGCTTCTACAAGTTGAAAATGAAAATGTTAAGGATGAGATTTAAAAAATCAATACCAATTTTTTTCTTGGTTCAAAAATGTTATAGCACATTCTCTCAATTCAAATTCCTCATTAGAATAAGAATGGTCTAGAATGTGATGGAAATGAAAATGAGAAGAATCCTTTTTCAAAACACAAAAAGTAAATTAAAGCACAAATTTCCTATACACTATTACAAGTCTCATTTTGATAAACAATTTACTAGAGCCACTGGCAAAAAATTTCTTGAGTGCTCAAATTGTGAAGGATATGATCATTTCAAAATAAATTGTCCAAAACAGCAAAAAGGATTTTGGAAGACTAGCTAGTCTTTTGGTCTGAATCAAGACCTAATCGAAAGGGACCCAAGCTTATATGGGTACCAAAGAAAAAATGAGATTTTCTTTGATTTCAAGTAATCTTGAAGAAAAGCAAGTGGTACTTGGACAGCGAGTATTCTAGGCACACGACTGGAGACAACAACAAGTTTGTAACACTCACGACCATTAATGGAGGCATGGTAACCTTTGGAGGAAAAGACAAGGGAAGAATCATTGGACATGGAAACATCAGGTTATGAAATCTAGTTGTTGAAGATATCTCACTTGTTCAAGGGCTAAAGCATAATTTCATAAGCATTAGCCAACTCTATGACAAAGGATATAAAAAAAAAAAAAATCGAAAAAGGTAAGTGCATTGACACAAGCAAGGATAAATCACGAATATTCGTTAGAAACAGATATGGAAATATCTATTGACTTGACATCAACTTTGAAGAATCTTACTATCTAATGTCCATCAAAGGAGAGAGTGATCTATGATACAAGAAATTAGGTCATATCAACGCAAAGCATATTTACAAAATATCCTCTAAAGATCTTGTTTGTGGTTTACCAAAGATCAACTGCAGCAAATGTGACCGTCGCAATGCATGTACATTGGGAAAACATGTAAGAAACTCCTTCAAATCTACAAAAGTTATTACAACTAACAAATCTTTGCAGCTATTGCACATGGACCTGTTTGGACCAACATGAACAACTAGTCTAGGAGGAAGAAAATATTGTCTTGTAATAGTTGATGATTTTTCAAGATTCACATGAAAAATGTTCTTATCATATAAGAATGAAAGAATAGGCATTTCATTCTTTTAAAAAATTTGCTAGATATGTCCAAAATGAGAAAAGATACAACATCACTACCATCAAAACTGATCATGAAGAAGAATTTGACAATCAACGCTTTGCTAAGTATTGTGATGAGAATGGGGGTAGAACACAACTTCTTCACTACCTATACTCCTCAACAAAATGGGATAGTAGAGAGAAGAATTCGATCACTTCAAGAAATGGCTTGAACCATGATGATCAAAGTGGTGTACCTACTTACTTTTAGGCTGAAGCTACTGCCACTGCATGCTATACACTCAATAGATTACTACTAAGACCTACGGTAGAAAGACTCCATATGAAATCTTCAAAGGAAGAAAGTAAACTCTACATTACTTTCATGTGGTCCGATGCAATTGTTTCATCATAAAAAATACAAATGAAATGTAGGGAAGTTTGATGCACGAGCTAGTGGAGGTATTCTTCTTGGTTATTGAACTACGAGTAAAGCTTATTGAGTTTTCAACAAGGATTCAAAAGTAGTAGAAGATTCCATAAATGTGAAGTTCAAGGATGATAAAAGGGGGTGCAAACTAATGATTGCGAATACATCATACAAACATCTGCACTAGTCACTTATAAATAGCAGCAACCACCGCCATCAACTGATCTTTCAAATTGAGGACAATCTTCCAAGGACCGGAGATGCAAGTCTGAATATCCTAAGGAACAAATTATAGGAAAAGTGGATGAAGGAATCGAAACTAGATCATTTCTCAAAAACATGTTGAACTCCTTGGCTCTCATATCCCAACTTGAGCCTAAAGAAGTGGAAGATGCTCTCAAGGATGAGAACTAGATTAAAGCCATACAAGATGAATTACATCAATTCAAAGTCAACGATGTATGGGAACTAATTATTTGACCTAAAGATCAAACAATAATAGGAATCAAATGGATATTCCAAAACAAACTTGATGAAGCAAGTAATGTTGTCCACAACAAAGCAAGATTAATTGCTAGAGGATATCAACAAGAAGGAGGTTTTGAAGAATCAAGAAGATCAGGTGATGTCTATCGTCTCAAGAACACACTCTATGGACCAAAACATGCACTTAGAGCATGATATGAAAGATTAAGTAACTTCTTGATTGATCATGAATTTGAAAAAGATAAGGTAAACACTACTCTTTTCATCAAAAGAAAATGCAAAGATTTGCTCATTATTCAAATATATATTGATGATATAATTGTTGGAGCAACTGATGATGTACTGTGTGAGGACTTTGCAAACATGATGAAAAGTGACTTCAAGATGAGCCTTATTAGAGAACTAAACTTCTTTCTTGAACTTCAAATCAAGTAAACTCTTGAAGGCACATTCACACATTAAGAGAAATATGCCAAGGAAAAAGTAAAGAAATTTGGTCTAAAAGGATGCAAGAAAATCGAGACACCTATGTCATACTCTATAAAGTTACATAAAGATGAGAAAGGTAAGTCTGTTGACTCTAGGCTATATAGAAGTATGATAGGGTCATTACTATATCGAACAACATCTAGACTTGATATTTTATTTTGCACCTGTTTGTGTGCTCGCTTTCAATTTGGTGCAAAGGAATCTCACTTATTTGCTATTAAGCGAATATTTGATATATCGGATCCTCTCCAAAACTAGGCATTTAGTATCCCAAAAATATAGATTTTATGTTACTTAGATACTCGGATACTGACTACATGGGTTGTAAAATTGATAGAAAGAGTAAATCAAGTACTTGCTAATTGCTAAGTAGTATGCTGATCTTTTGGTTCTCAAAGAAGCAAAACTCAGTCGCTCTTTCAACTAGTGAGGCTAAATATATTACTCTCAGAAGTTGCTGTGCACAACTTATTTAGATGCATCAACAAGTTAGTGACTATGAGTTGCAATGGAAATTCGGCTCTAGTCCCTTTACCAAATGGTTTTCTAGTTACTTTTCCCGTTAGACAATGTTCACTTACGGGTAGATCAACATTAGTAAGTGACCTTAAAAGGCATTCTTTAGCTAATCTTTGCATTCTTTGCAACTCAATGTGACCTAATCTAGCATGCCAAGTACTTGCATCGATCTCAACATTCTTAGAATATGCAATTAAAAAAAAAAAAAAACAACCATCGACATTAATATTGTACTAATCATAGTCAACGTCTAACACCATAAAACCATTTGATACATGACCTGAATTATAATAAATTGTTCCATACAAAATGTCAACACAATCACCATGGAAATTCAATACATTATCTAAGCTAAGAAGAACAACTGCAAAATCCAAGTTTTGTCGAATATCTGGAGCATAAAGGACATCATGTAGGAATAGGTTTTGACCACCACGTAAAATTAATTTACATGTGTCGATACCCTTCAATTTAACTCTTGAGTTATTCCCAACATATATCCATCTTCTTCCAGGCTATATCCGATGATACTTCACAAATACTTCTCGATCTCTAACTATATGGTCTATTGCTCCTGAGTCTACCATCCATATTGGATGAGATTCAGCAATCATTACAGTGCTAGAAACAAAAGCATTACTAAAAGTAATGGAGTAATAGGGTACCTCTTTTGGCTCAGTGCATTCACAAGCAAAGTGACCCATCATGCCACAATTGTAGCACTTCATCTTGGTCTTGTCCTTCTTCCCACCACACTTCTTGCGTTGGAAGGTCTTAGCCCTCTTGGGTGCCTGATCAGTCTTCTTCCCTTTGTTGTTGAATTGAGAATTCCTTTTGCGCTTGAAGCCCGAAGCTTTATAAGAACTCGATTCAGCAACATAAGCATGGGTAGAGGATCTCGCAACCTCTAGGCGCTCATCCTCTAATTCCAAATGACGAGCAATATTATCAAAAGTGACAATATTCTTATTATGCGTCATATTGATCTTCATATGCTCCTAATTATCAGGAAGAGATCTTATAACAGCCTGAACTTGCTGTTCATTAGTAACGGAGTGACCTGCTGACTTCAGCTCACGAATCATGTTTGACATTTCTCGAAAATGCTGCATCATCGTTACATTTGGGCACTTTTGAAATGTGTCAAATTTGATGGTGAGTCTCTTCAGCTTAGTCGCAGATGTACCCCCAAACTTATATTTCATGGCAACCCACATAGCTTCAGCTTTTTCATAACTTTCAAACTCACACATGAGATCATCTTGCATATAGCTCAGCAATGTGATGCAAGCAATGCTATTTTTCTTTTTCCAAGCTTGATAAGCTTCTAGATCTCTCCTATGTTGAGCTGAAATTCCATGCTCAGGTTGATCCATGGTGTGGTTGAGTGTTTCTAAAACCTCTTGCTTCTCAAGGATGTACTGAACATTTCGGTACCAAATATCATAATTGTCACCATTCAACTTCTCACCTTTATTGAGATTAGCCACAATGGTCTTGGATGCCAAAGCCATAATCAATTGCTATAACACATTGGCATAATAAACACAGAATCAATACTAGCACACCTTTCAAAGTAACACACATATTTAATTTGCAGCAAAGATAAACTAAATTAATGATAATTCAACAAAAGACACAGAAGCAAAATTTTACTATGTTCCTAATCAACTTCTATGTACAATTGTTCTATTATCATTAATTAGTTTAATTTGCGCAAATTTTAAGTTCTAGGTGAGAACTCCTTCGAATTTTACCAACCTAGGAACTCCCACTAGGAAAAATAATTACATGACATCGTGTAATTTCCATATTATTTCATTAACACAAAAACATAGCATGACATGAACCAACGTACAAATAGCAATCATGCTTTAACTATAATCAAAATCGCAATTCAACATGTAATGGATATCCTACCATTGTTCGAATTTTCCAACAACTAGAAAATTGCAAGTATATTTTACTACATACATGATATCATCGAACCAAGCTCTACACAACATATATGACATCATTTGCACACAAGCTAGCGACTATATTTCCTAAATCACAAGAAAATACAAGCTACAAATGAATAAACTATGCATTAAACCCCGAAAAATACACATACGTAGGGTTTCCTATGCATTTTCATACATTTATAAAATTCAAAAGTATAAAATAATTATACCATAGTGTAGAGCACATTCATACGAACCAAACGTCACTGACCACACTTAAATCGAACCTCTCACGCGCCTACACGCGCCGCCTGAGTGCGCGGCGTGCGTGGTGCACACGCCAGCGAGCCAAAAGGCTCCATCTAGTCCGACCGGTCCAACTGGTCCAACCGGTGACCGGTCCGACCAGTTTGACCATCGGACCGGTTGACCAGTTTGACCCGTTGACCGGTCAACGGTTGGGTCGGGTCGGATCGGGTCTTGGGTCTCGGGTTGGGTCGCCGGACGGTGAACGGCCGGCCAATCGCCGCCGCTGTTGACGTCATCGATGACGTCAACCGGCGACTAACTGTTGGATGACATCACGGTGACATCACCATGCACTAGTTCACTAACCGACGGGTGCCGGTTTGCCGGCTAGTGCGCGTCGCGCACGTGCCAGTTCGTCGACCGTCGTGTGTCGTGCATGCACTGGTGTTCTTAGTGCTTCAGGCATGTGACGCCCATGCGCAGAGACTTCTGGCCGCGCGTGTGGGCGCGTTTGGCGTCCTCCGGTGGCGATCAACCCATCACCGTACTTGTCTCAACGAGTACTTTCATCTTGTATATTTGAAAATTGATTTTGACTGAAAAATTATTCTAAAAGTTGGCCAAAACCGCACGGATGCACGTGACCTCGAGCCCGTTCCTTTGCTTCGGTTCGATTTCGAGTTTTCAAATGGCAATTCCGACCATTAGACATCCAAATAGTGTAGATTTCATACTCTTGATCTCGATATCAAATGGTAAAAGAGAAAATTCAATGAAAAACAAGGTAAAAATCACAACTTGGCTCCGATACCAATGATGGAATTCAAGTTGGCGAAAGACGACTTACCTGATTCTGATGCGCAAATAGCAAATAGCCTTAGAACGAACACTGATTGCGAATGAATCATGAACAACACTACCTCATGTTAGTTTGGATGCAATCACAAGAAAAGCACCCAATTTCCACGGCGTAAATGCCGATTGTTCTTGCAAAACTGAAATGGAATGCCTTATTCTTCATTGATGGAAAGGGAGAGATATTTGGTGCGTATGTTTTGCCGACAACAACAACCAATGGTTTTCTTCAAAAGCCTTTTATACATCTCCCTTCATACCCTTTCATCGTAGCATATCAAGACGATACGATGCGATCCAATCGCACCCCATCATGGATATACTAGCTAAAGGACAACAGTCTCATCAGCTTGTCCCTAAAGTCTTGGTGTCTGGAATCCTCTTGGACAAAGATCGGAGGGCCTTTGATCTAAGTGATCTTCATAACAAGCTCAAACCAGTCCAAATCAGACCGGTTTCTCAATCACCCAAACTGGCGATCAGTTATTGTCCAAAGATCAAGCCACCATTCCCGATCCATTTCCAGCCCTATCAATCACCAAACTGTGGTCCGGACCTCGGCGATCGGTCACTGGAAGAGCTCCAGTGACATTACAACCCATCCAAATTTGGATCGGTTTTGATCTCTCTTGCTACTAGTGGTCTAGTCGATTCTGTGGTGGTTCGTGGCGGCCCAATCGTGGTTTTGAAGATTGAGAATCGATCTGGAGGGTTTGATCCGATCGATTGTGATCGAAATCGGCGAAAAATGCAATAAAGGTAAAGATCTTGATCTCGAATCCTGTGAAGTGAGGACGGATTAATTGATTAGGGCTAGGGCTCAATTTTAGGAAAATATATGATATTTAGATGTTAGAATAATGGATTGGGATGTTGATTTGCTGTGGATGAGTGTTCTTAAATGATTATGAATGATTGAGGTTGATTTGGTTTGGATTGGCAATTTTCATGGCTATAGGACTGATTTGACTATTTGGCCAAAATGAGGTCTGAAATGACCTTATTTGAACTCGAGTCTTCTTAGACTTTCAAATATACATCACTAGCTTCAAATCGATAGTCGCACACCTTGATCAAGCATCGTTTGATCTTCGAAAAACACTTCCAAAGATGAGTGATTCTACAGTGTTGGACAAAACTTCCTTGTGTGTTTTGAAGTTGATAAAACATTTTCATCAGTCTAGTCTGAAGACTTGCAGACTCTTTCATCAAAGTCTGAAGACTGCCGGACCGCCAGGCTCAAGACTCAAAGTCTATCCTCATTGACAGTTTCTAGACCGTCGAAGAAGAGTTATCCAAAACTGAGTATTTCGTTAAGGATTTGATTCTATCAACTGAATAAGATTTCTTGGCTGGATATAGCATGTCGGAATCCATTATTCAAATTGAGAATGATTCAAGGATTTTGGATCCGTTGATTGATGAAGTATACTTGAAAGGTTCTACTTATGGAAACCTAGATCCTGATTGTATGAGCAAGCAAGATTGGTGGGCTATTGTCATATTCCTTAAATAACTTGAAATGTCCCTAATTGATTCTGTCTAACGGGTAGATTGGAATCCTTCGGTAAGTGCCAACGGGTGTGATGGCATGAAGGAGTATATAAGGAAGACGCTCCAGTTATTCGAGTGTATGCACGATAGAAGAATTCCAAAGTCTGAAGCTCCTTATTCTTTGTCAATTCAATTGTTAAGCGAAAACTTATACTCAAAAGAGAGTTTATACTTTTGTGAGACCTTGAGGAAGTGTAGCAAAGTCTCTACACTGTGGAATCAAGGAAGAGCTATACTATAACAACTCTTTTGATTCTTAGTGAAATCCAACCGGTGGGCTGTCAATGCGGAAGAGTGGACATAGGCTTGGATTAAGCCGAACCACTATAAACCTTGTGTTTTTATTCTCTTTCCTAAGCTCTTTTGCTTGATCATAATCCTATTTGATTATTAGAATTTAATTTCCTTTTTATAATCTATTGTTAAGCAATGTTGGTTTAAAAGTAAAATTATATACTTTACTCTGCAAAATTTACTTTTGCACCTATTCACCCCCTCTAGGTGTTCATAGTAGCTTTCACAATTGGTATTAGAGTTAAAGATCCATGGCTATTATGTTGGCTCCAGGTTTGGTTGAAGGGCAAAGCAATACCAGACCGCCTTATTTTGATGGAAAAGAATACAACATATGGAAAAAAAAAAAAAGAAGAAGATGAAGGCATTCCTAAGATCAAAGGATCCTCTGGAATGGGACGTGGTAAACAAATGAATCATTCCTAAAGCTGCAACAGACTTAGAAAGAGGAGAAGAAGCTGTTGAGTCTAGTGAAATGACTCAAGAAGAGATAACCAAGAGACAAGCTCTTGATGCAAAAGCAAATTATTCCTTATTTGTGCATTATCTCCTACTGAATATAACATAATATCTTCTTGTGAAACAGCTAAAAAAGTCTGTGATAGATTACACATCACCTATGAAGGAATTGATCGAGTGAAAGAAACCAAAATCAACATTCTACTCAGTCAATATGAAACATTCAAGATGAAACTAGGAGAATCTATCACTGACATGTTTTGTTGTTTTATGGAAATCGTGAACGGTCTTGAGTATCAAGGTCAACCAATCTCTGGACCCATGAAGGTTAACAAGTTACTACGTGGACTGTCCAAAGATTGGAATCACATAAAGACCTCAATAAGGGAGACACAAAGAATCATACCACTCTCTATTGACGAATTGGTTGGCACTCTTCAGTCGTATGAAGTAGAGCAAATCAACGAAAATGAAGATCCCAAAAGTAAGAAATCCATTGCATTAAAATCTAATGATGATTCTGATGTCACAGATTCTGAAGACGATATGGATGATGAAGAGCTTGCTCTCATGATAAGAAGATTCAAAAAACTGAATAGAAAGGGGAGAAGATTCAATCCGAAGAAACAAAGTTCTCAAAAGCTACAAAATAAATTAGCTGAGGATGATGAATCCAACAAGGATATAGTCTACTTCGAATGTAAGAAAAAGAGACACATCAGACCCAACTTTCCCTTGCTGAAGAGAAAGAAAGGAAAAGCTGAGAAATATAGAATGCACTTAAAGCAGAAACTTGGAGTGATACTGAGTGAAGAAAGTGATGATGATTATGTCAATATCTGTCTCATGGCACACTTAGAATCAGATTCAGACTCTGAGATAGACTGAGATTCAGACAATGAAATCGAGATAAGTAATTTTAAAATTCCTACTAAAGTCTCTAAATATATTGATGAATTGTGTCTTAGTCTCAAAACCTCCCTCAAGAGAATTTCCGAACTTAAAAGAGAAAATTCTGCACTAAAGCGACAGGAAATTGTTTGGAAAGAAAAGGTCAAAAGTTTAGACAAAAGTGTTACTACTTTGAAAGAAAATGCAGACAATCTTTCAAAAAAAAATGCATTCTTGAAAAATGATATCTCAAGCATTTCTAAAAGGTTTTCTATAGGATCTGAAAAACTATAAAAAATTGTTTTAGCACAAAGATCTTACTTCAACAAATCAGGTCTGGGAATGACTACTGAAACCATTCCTCTAATTGATTTTCCTAAGGTAAGGGAAAGAATTAAACAAAGACCTACAAAAGATTCTTACAAAAATTATTTCTAATTTTTTTTTTGTAAAAGCTGTAGGTCGCAGTGCTCTTAAATATTATAAGTGTAACAGCTCAGAACACTTTGAGAAAGAATGTCATATGGTTTGGAAACCTATGAGGAAGGTTTGGGCAAAGACTGTATATCACACTAATTCCACTGAACCAAAGAAAATATAGGAATCAAAGAAAGCTTAAGTTTCTTTTTTAAATACAGGTCACTATTAAGAAAAATGTTAAATGGTACTTGGATAGTAGATGCTCGAGACATATGACAGGAGACTTAAACTGCTTCATAAAGCTTGTGCAACTTAATGGTGGAAGAGTTTCTTTTGGTGGAAATAGCAAAGGAAGAATTGTGATATACGGAACTGTAAAGATTGGAAGTTTCACGATCAGTAATGTTTCCTTAGTGGAAGGACTCAACTATAACTTGCTGAGTATCAGCCAGCTATGCGACATTGGTTTCAAAATCAACTTTCAAGAAGGAATATATTCAGGAACCAGTAAAGACTCCTCTCAAACTTTCAGGGGGCGAAGACATGGGAATATCTACCTCTTGGATATCAAACCAGATAAAGCCCAAAGTCTAATCTCAATTCAAGAGGAAGCAAACTCATGGCATAGAAAATTTGGGCACATCAACATGAAATAAATAGCCAAGATCTCTACAAAGAAGCTTGTTCGTGAACTACCTAAACTGACATACCAAAAGTTTGATCTATGCACACCATGCGTGTTGGGAAAACATGTAAGAAATTCATTCAAACTAATAAATCAAGTATCCACTAATCATGCACTGCAACTCTTGCATATGGATCTCTTTGGACCAACCAGAACTCAAAGCATTGGAGGTAAAAAATACTGCCTAGTAATTGTGGATGATTATTCACGATTCACTTAGGTATATTTCCTAGCAAGTAAGTCTGAAACATTTTCTTATTTTATAAAATTTGCTATGAAAGTCCAAAATGAGAAAGCGTATGTTATTTCAAGTATATGGACAGACCATGGAGGTGAATTTGAAAATCAAGACTTTGATAAATTCTGTGATGAATCTGGCTTTTAGCATGTATTTTCTTCACCATGTACTCCAGAGCAAAATGGAGTTGTGGAAAGAAAGAATAGATCACTGTAGGAAATTGCTAGAACTCTTTTAATTGAAAGTAACATTTCTTCTCGTTTTTGGGTTGAAGCAATTTCGACAACATGTTATATTATTAATAGAGTATTCTTAAGGCCTATTATGGAGAAAACTCCCTATGAGTTATTCAAAGGAAAGAAGCCAATTGTTTCATATTTTCATGTGTTTGGATGCAAATGTTTTATATTGAAAAATGCAAATGATCGAGTTGGTAAGTTTGAAGAAAAATCAAACGAAACCATCTTTCCTGGATATTCAACCACTAGTAAAGCTTACAAAGTATTCAACAAAAAGACTCAATATGTGGAGGAATCGATGAATGTCAAATTTCAAGACTTTATGCAAAATCAATCGATTTAGACTCAACCTGAAGACTCTGAACCTGCTCCAGACTCTACAAAATCTAAATCTCTAGAAGTAACCCAGACTTCAGAAGACCAGCAACTGGAAGCACAAGTTCAATCATCTCAAAGATCCCATTATTGGTGATATTAATGAAAGAATTCGCACAAGATCCAAAAGGCTTGAAGAGTTTAGTACTGTGGCTCTTATTTATGAAATAGAATCCAAGAACATAGAACAAGCTTTATCTGATAAAAGCTGGATTAAAGCTATATAAGAAGAACTCAAGCAATTCAGTATCAATGATGTCTGGGAATTGACTCCTAAACTGAAAGGCAAATCTATTATTGGAGCTAAATGGGTTTCCAGGAATAAGATGAACGAGAAATGAAAAGTAGTAAGGAACAAGGCAAGACTCGTGGCCAAAGGATATACACAAGAAGAAGGGATAGACTATGATGAGACTTACGCACCAGTAGCAAGGTTAGAAGCAATTAGATTATTACTTGCTTTTGCTTGTTATAAGAATTTCAGGATATTCCAAATGGACGTCAAAAGCGCTTTCCTAATTGGATTTATCAAAAAAGAAGTCTATGTGGAACAACCTCTCAGTTTTGAAGACCTAAGGAAATCACATTCTGTATTCAGACTAAAAAAGGCCCTATACGGTTTAAAGCAAGCACCTCGAGCTTGATATGACAGACTAAGTAAGTTTTTAATTCAAAATGGCTTTGTTAAAGGTAAAGTAGATACTACACTGTTTATCAAAAGAGAAAGCAAAAACTTTTTACTTGTTCAAATTTATGTTGATGATATTATTTTTGGATCTTCTAATGAAAATCTATGCAAGAGATTTTCTAAGTCTATGCAGGATGAATTTGAAATGAGCATGATGGGTGAACTAACCTTCTTTCTCGGGCTTCAAGTGAAACAACTGAAGGAGGCAACTTTTATTCATCATGAAAAATATGCTAAAGAACTTGTCAAAAAGTTTGGATTGGAGAATTGCAAAAATGCTAATATACCAATGTCAAGTTGCTTGAAGCTAGACAAAGATGAAGGAGGAAAGAAAGTTGATTAGAAGCTATACATGAGTATCATTGGTTCACTTCTTTATCTTACTACTTCTAGACCTGACATTCTATTTAATGTTTGTATCTGTGCCAGATTTCAATTAGACCCCAAAGAATCTCATTTAAGTGCTGCAAAACGTATTATCAAATACATTGCCCCAACTTCAAATTTGGGTCTCTGGTATCCTAAAAAATGAGACTTTACTCTTCTTGGATACTCAAACGCAGACCTAGCAGGATGCAAAGTTGATAGAAAGAGCACCTCGGGCACTTGTCAACTACTTGGTAATAGGACAGTATCTTGGTTTTCAAGGAAGCAAAGTACCGTAGCCCTTTCTACTGCAGAAGTAGAATATGTGGCTCTTGGAAGTTGTTGTTCACAAATTATGTGGATAAAACAACAGCTAAGAGTCTTTGGAATTGAAGATTCATGCAATGAGGTCAAATGTGACAACACCAGCGCAATCAATCTCACCAAGAATCCAATCCTTCATTCAAGAGCAAAGCATATAGAGATTTGACATCATTTCATTAGAGATCATATTCAAAATGGAAAAGTCTCGATTCAGTTTATTCACTCAAAGAATCAACTAGCAGACATTCTTACAAAGCCTTTGGAGAAAAATCAATTTGAAGTTATTCATTTCAGACTCAATATCTTAAAGTCTAAGGAAGTTCAGACTCAGGTCTAAAAGTCCAAAGTCACTCAGTCTCAGATGATCAAGATTCACGATTGTAAGTTATTTCTATTTTAGAAATTTATCTTTCAGATAAAATCTCGAGAAGGTACGATCATCTATTAATCCATAATTGATTGATATTTCCCAGTTTTCGTGATTATTACAATCATTCCTTTTTTTCAAAAAGGCAATTATTTTTTGAAAAGGCATATTTATTTTTCCTTTTACGTTGTTCTGTATGCCTCGCTTCGATTGCTTTATATACTGTTGGTTCTTCTCAGTTCTAACCACAAAACCCTAAGAAAGCACAGATCTTCAACCTCTCTTTTCTTCTCTTATTTAATCCTAAAAAAGTTTTCACCTTTCTTGCGAAACAAACTTGGAATCTCTGAAAGACTGAAGAATGTCGTCAAAAAGAAAGTCTTCGTGGATCGCGAATAGGGGACCACAGCAAATGCGTGAAGGTCCTACGCATTTTGACCTTATCGAGGAAGAGGAATCTCCTAGACAGCAGCAAAGCCCACAACATTCTCAGCAGCGTCATCCCCTCCATCTAGACCTCAAAATATTGATCATCGAACAGAGGAAGAAGTCATCGAAGATGCAGAACCTGATAAAACTCAAAAGCCCGCTTTTATTTTTAAGCTTTACTGTGCTTTGAAGAAGGGTGGTACTCCCTTGAACTATATTGATGAATTCTTGAAAGAAAAATGGTATCAAAATGAAACCCACTTTCTACGCACAATGGAACGATTGGGAATGGTTCCTGTGGGATTAGCAGAATAAGCATTTGCAAATATCCCAAACGATCCACGTGTTGGAGGGCTCAGTCAACCTGATGGGAATGATGTTGATAGAATGTACACTCATTTTAAGCCTAGAATGGGTGTTGCGGCGAAAATCCGAAGCAACAGGACATATTTGTTTCGCTCAGAGGAACACAAGCAACTGTACTCTAAGTTGCTAAAGCGAGGTGTGATTAACCCTAGAAGTGTGGACTTTGATTTTATTGATTCTCTAAATGTTAAGCTGCGAGATAAATTCAATCTTCTTCAACTAGAACAGTTTTGTTCTGAAATGATAGAGGCTCATGCTGAACTCATTGCTTACTGATATAGCTAGTACGAGTACCTAGAAGGGGGGTGAATAGGTATATAAAAATTTTCTTTTTATTTGCACGATATTTAGACAATTGAAAGATTTGCAACAATTAATAATCAATCGTAAGACTGAGTAAAGGAATGAGAGAATTGAACACGAGGTTTTATAGTGGTTCGGCTTGATTCAAGCCTACGTCCACTCTTCTGCACTGACAGCCTATTGGCTGGATTCCACTATGAACAAAGAGATGTTACAGTGTTGATCTTCCTTGACTTCTAGGTGTAGATGATCTACCACACTCGCTCAAGGTATCACTAAGTATAAACACTCTCTGTGTATACAATTTCGCTCAAACTGTATCGACTAATAATCAAGGGTCTTCAGACTCTGGAATTTCTCTATCGATCACGCTCTTCAAAACAACTAGAACGTCTTCCTTTTATACTCCTTTATGCCATCATAGCCGTTGGCACTTACCAAAGGAATTCCTCAAATCTACTTGTTGGACGGAATCAATCAAGAAGATCATTCGAGCTATTTAAGGAACCTGACGATAGCCCATCAATCCTGTTCACCCATACAATCAGGATCTTAGTTTCCAAGAATAGAACATTCCAAGAATATTTCGTCGACCATCGGATCTTCAATCGATCTAGATAAGAATCAAAGAATCCGAAATGATTATCCAACCAAGGGATCTTCTCTAGAGGATAGAATCGAATCCTCAACCATATACTTCAAGACCTTTGGATTTCCTTCGCCCTTTGGATTAGAAAGAGGCGTCGGTGAGAATAGTCTTGAGTCTTTAGTCTTAAGTCTGATGAACATAAAGTCTTCGGACTTTAAACGTCGGTCTCCAAATATCCAGACTTAGACTAATAGAAACTTTTTGTCAGCTTCAAAATATTCTGGAAAGATTTCTCCAACAATCTCCCCATTTTTGATGGTGACAAAACTTTCTTGTAGATTTGAACAACTTTGACCTGCTAAAACATTTCTCAAGCAATATGGCTAACTCATAAAGATTAATAAAGCAACCAGACTCTGCATCCACAGCAAATTGGTTAGTCTTTCATGAGTAATATCATATAACAACACTTGATATAAATGCAACCAGTCAAGCATCTAAATCCACAGCTAATTCAATCAAATTTAACACCCAAGTTCACTCAAGTCAAACTCAAAAACATAACCACAAATTCAAAGTTTAAAAGATGATGAAAGTTGTTGGTTCAAATTGGTTCTCCTCCTTTTTGTGATCATTAAAAAGGTGAGAGAGGAATCAGGTCTGCTTGGGAATGCGAACGATCTGGAAATCTCCCATAGACTGGACTATGCCTTCTAGCCTCTTTAAGTCTTCCCTTAATTGAGCTACCTCCTCTCCTTTAGCATTGGCTTGAAGTTGTAGAGCGAGGTCTTTCATTTTGTCCTCCAGGGTAACCGAAGATGCGTGTCCAGCATTCTTGATGGTTTGAATCTCACGAGTCTAGAGCATATATGTCGTCCCGCATTTCCATAAGAATATCAAGAATACGACGAAAATCTGCTGAGTTGTCCGTCTGTGTACTTGCATGAGCTTTTTCAGATGGAGTGAATGCAGACGATGGAGATTCTGTATAATCTTGTAGATATGGAGTCGACGTATCATGCCCTTCTTCAGGCAATTGAGAAACCAGAACTTCTTCGGGGTCTGCTGGAGATTGTCTAAGACCTTCACTATCGGCAGCATGTGGTGAGGACCTTTCTTGCTTGCCAACTCCCCCTGTCTCTAGGACATCAAAAGGGGAAGAGTGATGATCATGCTCTTGATTTCCCTTTTCTCCAGATTCAGTTGCAGACTTTTCTTTCTCTCCTTCTCTTTCTTCTTCAGCTTCTTTCTCCTTCTCTCTCTGCTTTTCTTCTTCTCTGATCTTGGCTTGCTCCTCTTCTTCTCTCTGTTTCTTTTGAAGTTCTGTCGGTTGAGGAACAGAACGTGTGGTTCTTGTTAAAGCAACGATAGTGGGATCTTCATCCTCTTCATCTTCATCCTCTAAGATGAGAGTTCTTTTCTTCTTTTTCGATGAGGCTCCAATGGCCTCCTTTCCTTTTCTCTTTGGAGCAGACGGAACTGGAGACTTCACTCTGAACTTCTCCATTGCCTTGGAAAGCTCTTGCAGACGCATCTTCGTTAACATCTTCCAACCTACCACCATCTTATCGCACGGTCGAACACAAAGTGTATGGGGTGGTTCAATATTCATGTGTCTGAAGATCTTGGTCACCAGACTAGGATAAGGCAATTGTCCCTTGTCTTTCGACATTGCTCTGTACATATGGAAGAGAATTGTGTGCAGGAGAGAGAACTTCCGTCCTGAGTTGATTGCGTACATCAATTTTGCTTCAGAATAAGACACGGAAGTCTTTGACGTAGATTTCGGTCTGAGACAGTTGATCACGATCTTATGAAGCACAATGTTGATGGCATTCATCCTGGAATAGGTAATTCTCTTCTCTGTGTCCCTATCTTTGACAAGTTCTAGAGTAGTACGAGCATGTGAGACTTTGATTGGTAGATAACGTCCTCGTTCAACTCCAACTATGTCCGCCAACATATTCACATCTACCACGTAGACTTGGTCTCGTACACTGAATGAAATTCTATTCGCATCCAAAAAGCTAAGATTTGAATAGAAATAAGCGGTCAGTTGTGCATACCCGTCCGTGGAGTCAGAGCAAAAAT
The DNA here is from genome assembly GCA_017140615.1 of Eucalyptus cladocalyx. Taxonomy (NCBI): domain Eukaryota; kingdom Viridiplantae; phylum Streptophyta; class Magnoliopsida; order Myrtales; family Myrtaceae; genus Eucalyptus; species Eucalyptus cladocalyx. The sequence continues at coordinate 22,423,347 of CM029520.1, forward strand.
TCTCAAGTTGAAGCAAATTCAACTTCTCTCTTAAGTTCATGTTGATGGCGTCCAGGAAGTCAAAATCGACACTTCTAGGGTTTATCACCCCTCTTTTCAACAGCCTAAAATACACATTCTCCTATTCCTTTGATTTGAACAAATTCATCCGATTTCCTTTCACCTTTGCTGCCACACCCATTCTCGGTTGGAATTCAAGGAACATTCTGTCATCATCGTTCCCTTCAATCAGATTTTGTCCTGGCATACGAGGATCACTTGGAATATTTGCAAGTGTGTCCTCCGCTTTTCCTTTCGGAGCAATTCCTAACTCCTCCATTCTCCGCAGAAAAATATATTCATTCCCATAGTTCTTGTTCTTAAGGAAATCGTCTATGTAGTTCAATGGTGTACCGGTGCTTTTCAACGCAAGATAAAGTTTATAGATAAAGGAGGGTTTTTGGACTCTTACTGGGTCGGCATCCTCGATTATCTCTTCTTCCAGATGTTGACTTGCACCTTGTGGGGTAGGAGGCGTTGAATGACGTGGATGAGAGCGAATCGGACTTTGTCGCTGACTTGATAAGTCTTCCTCCCCAGTAAGATCGAAGTGTGTCGGTCCCTTCTCCATTCTTTGTGGTCCCCTGCTTGCTATTCTCAATGATTTCCTCGAAGAAGACATTCTTCTTTGTCGTTTGAAAGATTCATTCACTTACTTTCCAAGAAAAAATGACCACTTTCTCGACGATGAACAAGAAGTTGAAACAGGATCAGGAGGAGAGTGCCTTTTTAGGGTTTTGACGATTTGGTAAAGAAAAACTGTATATATATAACTCAGTTTTGAAAAGGGAAGTTCAATCGGCACAAGGAAAGTGTACGAACACTTCTTTTCAAAATCAATAACTGCCAAAATTAATCCTTTTTTTTTTAAAAGACAAGTTTTCGATTTTCACACAGATTATAATTGAACGAAAAAATCGTACATTTTCGAGTCCGGATAAAATAGCAACTTACAGTCTATAGCCATGAATGTCTGAGTCTGAGGATTTAGAGTCTGAGAGATTAGAGTCTTAGAGTTGGTGAGTCTCTAGACTTTAACTTCTTCAAGCTTCAAAATGTTGAGTCTTGAACGGATAACGTCGAATTGATTTTTCTCCAAAGGCTTTGTGAAAATATCCGCTAGTTGACTCTTTGAATCAACAAATTGAATCGAGATTTCTCCATTTTGAATATGATCTCGAATGAAGTGATGTCGAATCTCAATATGCTTTGCTCTTGAATGAAGGATTGGATTTTTGGTGAGATTGATCGCGCTGGTGTTGTCACATCTGATTTCTGTGCATGAGTCTTCAATGCCAAAGTCTTGTAGCTGTTGTTTTATCCATAGAATTTGCGAACAGCAGCTTCCAAGAGCTACATACTCTGCTTTTGTCGTTGAGAGAGCCACGGTACTTTGTTTCCTTGAAAACCAAGATACTGTTCTATTTCCAAGCAGTTGACAAGTTCCAGAAGTGCTCTTTCTATCGACTCTGCAACTGGCCAGATCTGCGTCTGAGTATCCTAGAAGATTAAAGTCTCCTCTCTTTGGATACCAAAGACCGATGCTTGAAGATGAGGCAATGTATTTGATAATACGTTTCACGGCACTGAAATGTGATTCTCTAGGATTTGATTGAAACCTAGCACAGATGCAAACACTCAACAAAATATCAGGTCTAGAAGCAGTAAGATAAAGAAGTGAACCGATCATGCTCCTATACAGCTTTTGATCTATTTTCTTCCCTTCTTCATCCTTGTCTATCTTCTGAGAACATGACATTGGTATGTCGGTCTTTTTGCACTTTTCCAATCCAAACCTTTTGACAAGATCATTTGCATACTTTTCTTGATGAATGAAAGTTCCTTCCTTCATTTGCTTCACTTGGAGTCCAAGAAAGAATGTTAACTCTCCTATCATACTCATTCAAACTCATCCTGCATAGACTTAGAAAATTTGTTGCATAGACTTTCATTAGGAGATCAAAAAATAATATCGTCCACATATATTTGAACAAGTAAAAAGCTTTTGTTTTCCTTTTTGATAAACAAAGTAGTATCTACTTTACCTTTGACAAAACCATTCTGTATTAGGAACTTACTCAGTCTGTCGTACCAAGCTCGAGGTGCTTGTTTTAAACCATACAAGGCCTTTTTCAGTCTGAAGACTGAGTCTGGCTTCTTTGGGTCTTCAAACCCAGGTGGTTGTTCCACATAAACTTCCTCATGGATGAATCCATTTAGGAACGCACTTTTGACGTCCATTTGGAATAACCTGAAATTTTTATAACAAGCAAACGCAAGTAATAGACGAATAGCTTCTAACCTTGCTACTGGTGCGTAAGTCTCGTCATAATCCATTCCTTCTTCTTGCGTATACCCTTTGGCCACGAGTCTTGCTTTGTTCCGTACGACTTTTCCATCCTCATTCATCTTGTTCCTGAATACCCATTTGATTCCAATAACAGTTTTACCTTTTGGTTTAGATGTCAATTCCCATACATCATTGATATTGAACTATCTGAGTTCTTCTTGCATAGCTTCGATCCAGCTTTCATCAGATAAAGCTTCTTCTATGTTTTTCGGTTCAATTTCAGAAATTAGAGCCACAGCACTAGATTCTTCACGCCTTTTTGATTTGGTGCGGATTCCTTCATTGATTTCACCGATAATGAGATCTTTGGGATGACTGGACTTGTGCTTCCAGTTAGTGGTTGATTTGCCTGGTTGATGATCTCTTTCTTTATTTGAATCTTCATGAGCATCTTGATGTTGGACTTCCAGAGTCTGAGATGCTTCTTGAGTTGTAAGCCTTGAAAGGTCTGGAGCAGGATCAGACTCTTCATACTGAGTTTGACTGGATTCATCTTGCGTTGAGTCTTGGAATTTGACATTCATTGATTCCTCCACCGACTGGCTTTTCTTGTTATAGACTCGGTAAGCCTTGCTTGACGTAGAATATCCAAGGAAGATACCTTCATCTGATCTTTCTTCAAACTTACCAACTCGATCATTTGCATTTTTCAAAATAAAGCATTTGCAACCGAACACATGAAAGTATGAAACAATAGGCTTCTTACCTTTGAACAATTCATAGGGGGTTTTCTCTAAAATAGGTCTTAGAAAGACTCTATTGATGATATAGCATCTTTGTTGAAACGGCTTCAGCCCAAAATCGAGAAGAAATTTTACTTTCAATTAAAAGTGTTCTAGCCATTTCTTGAAGAGATCTATTCTTTCTTTCCACAACTCCATTTTGCTCTGGAGTATATGGAGAGGAAAACACATGATTAAAACCAGATTTATTACAAAACTTTGTAAAAATCTTGATTTTCAAATTCACTTCCATGATCTGTTCTTATACTTGAAATAGCACATCATTTTTCATTTTGAACCTTTTTAGCAAACTTCTCAAAGTACGAAAAAGTTTCTGACTTACTTGCAAGAAAATATACCCAGGTAAAGCGAGAGTAATCGTCCACAATTACTAAACAATATTTCTTACCTCCAATGCTCTGGGTTCTTGTTGGTCTGAAGAGATCCATATGTAGCAACTGTAGTACATGATTAGTAGAGACATGATTTATTGGCTTAAATGAATTTTTTACCTGCTTTCCCAGAATACATGGTGTGCATGAATCAGACTTTTGGCTAATTGTTTCATGTTGACATGGCCAAGCTTTTTGTGCCATAAGACCGCTTCATCTTGAATAGAGATTAGGCATTATGTTTCATTTGGTCTTACATCAAGAAGGTAGATATTTCCATGCCTTCGACCCATGAAAGACTGAGTCGAGTCTTTACTAATTCCAGAACATATTCCTTCTTGAAAGGAGATCTTGAAACCAGTATCACACAATTGGCTAATGCTGAGAAGATTGTAGTTGAGTCCTTCCACTAGAGAAACATTGCTTATTGTGAGATTTCCAATTTTCACAGTTCCAAATCCCATAATGCTTCCTTTCTTTGTTTCCACCAAAATGAAACTTTTCCACCATTTACTTGAATAAACTTTATGAAGCAATTTGAGTCTCCTATCATGTGTCTTGAGCATCCTTGTCAAGATACCACTTTACCTTCTTTTTGACAGAGACCTGCATTCAAAAGAGAGTCTCAAGCTTTCTTTGGTACCCAAATTTTCTTGGGTCCTTTGGTGTTAGTAGGATAAGCATTATTAGGCCATACCCTTTTAACAGGCTTCCAAACCATAGGACACTCTTTTTCAAAGTGTCATGACTGTTACACTTTAAACACCTTAGAGCATTTCGACCTACAGACTTTACAAAAACTTTCTTGAAATGATTTTTGTAAGCCTCTCTCGTCGGTCTTTTCTTAATTCTTTCTTTTACTTTCGGAAAATCAATCAAGGGGATTGTTTATTTGTCATACCTAGACCAGACTTATTGAAGTAAGGTCTTTGAACTGAAAGAACTTTCTCAAGTTTTTCAGACCCTATTGAAAATTTCTTTGAAATATTTGATAAGTCAGTTTTTAAGAAAGCATTTTCTTTTGAAAGTTTATCTTCTTTCTCTTTAAGAGTAGAGATATTCAAGTCTAAACTTTTCACTCTTTCTTCTAAAATGTTTTCCTTTTGTTTTAGAGCTGAGTTTTCCTTTTTCAGTTCGGAAATCTTTTTGAGAGAAGTCTTAAGACTAAAACATAGTTCATCAATGTATTTAGAGACTTTGACGGGAATTTTAAAATCACTTACCTCAAATTCGTCGAATCGATCCAGTCGAGTCTAATTGTGCCATCGGACATAGATTGGCATATTCCTCATCACTTTCTTCACACTCAGTATCGCTCCAGTTTCGGCTTTGAGAGCTTTTCGAGACTTTTCGGTTTTTCCTCTCTTCTTCTTCGAAGAGGACGAGTTAGTCTCGATGTGTCCCTTTTTCTTACATTCAAAGCGAGACTACATTTTTGTTTGGTTCCTCATTATCAATAAACTTGGTTTGCTGTTTCGAAAACTTTGTTTCCTTGAGTTGAACCTTCTTCCTTTTCTATTCAGCTTTCGAATCTTCTTATCATAAGAGCAAGCTCCTCATCGTCCGAGATCTTCTTGGAATCAGTAGCATCGAATCATCATTAGATTTTAATGCAATGGATTTCTTACCTCTTGCATCTTCGTCTTCATTAATTCGTTCCACTTCGTAAGACTGAAGGGTTCCAATCAGCTCGTCTACAGATAATGGCATAATTTTCTGCATCTCTCTTATTGAAGTCTTTATATGATTCCAATCCTTGGAGAGTCCACGCAGAAGTCTTTATATGATTCCAATCCTTGGAGAGTCCACGCAGCAGCTTGTTCATCTTCATGGGATCAGAAATTTTCTGTCCTTGATTCTCAAGGCCATTGACAATATCTGTAAAACGGCTAAACATGTCAGTTATAGATTCTCCTGGTTTCATTTTGAAGTCTTCATATTGACCAAGGAGAATGTTAATTCCGATCTCCTTCACTCGGTCTGTCCCTTCATAGGTGATATGTAATCTATCCCAGACTTTTTTTGCTGTAACACAAGAAGATATTCTGTTATATTCAGTTGGTGACAAAGCACAATATAAAGAGTAAATTGCTTTTGCATCGAGTGCTTGTCTCTTGTTTATCTCTTCTTGAGACATTCCGCTGGTCTCAACAGTTTCTTTCCCTCTTTCAGACACTAATGCAGCAATAGGAGTGATTCCTCTTTCCACAACGTCCCATTCCAGAGGATCCTTTGACCGAAGGAAAGCTTTCATCTTGTTCTTCCAGATGTTGTAATCCTTTCCATCAAAGCAGGGTGGTCTGGTATTGTTTTGCCCTTCCACCAGCCCTGGTGCTAGCATACTAGCCATGGATCTTTTACTCTGAAGTAAAACACTTCAAATAAAGTAACAACGCGAGCTCTAATACCAATTCATATAGCTAGTACGAGTACCTAGAGGGGGGTGAATAGGTATATAAAAATTTTCTTGATGTTTGCACGATATTTAGACAATTGAAGGATTTGCAACAATTAATAATCAATCGTAAGACTGAGTAAAGGAAAGAGAGAATTGAACACGAGGTTTATAGTGGTTCGGCTTGATTCAAGCCTACGTCCACTCTTAAACGATGACCTATTGGCTGGATTCCACTATGAACAAAGAGATGTTACGGTGTTGATCTTCCTTGACTTCTAGGTGTAGATGATCTACCACACTCGCTCAAGGTATCACTAAGTATAAACACTCTCGTGTATACAATTTCGCTCAAACTGTATCGACTAATAATCAAGGGTCTTCAGACTTTGGAATTTCTCTATCGATCACGCTCTTCAAAACAACTAGAACGTCTTCCTTTTATACTCCTTTATGCCATCATAGCCGTTGGCACTTACCAAAGGAATTCCTCCAATCTACCCATTGGACTGAATCAATCAAGAAGATCATTCGAGCTATTTAAGGAACCTGACGATAGCCCATCAATCCTGTTCGCCTATACACTCAGGATCTTGGTTTCCAAGAATAGAACATTCCAAGAATATTTCGTCGACCATCGGATCTTCAATCGATCTAGATAAGAATCAAAGAATCCGAAATAATTATCCAACCAAGGGATCTTCTCCAGAGGATAGAATCGAATCCTCAACCATATACTTCGGCTCTAGATTTCCTTCGCCACTGGATTAGAAAGACTGTCAGTGAGAATAGTCTTGAGTCTTGAGTCTTGAGTCTGATGAACATAAAGTCTTCAGACTTTAAACTGTCGGTCTCCGAATATCCAGACTTAGACTGATAGAAACGTTTTGTCAGCTTCAAAATATTTTGGAAAGATTTCTCCAACACTTACTTCTATTCTAATATAAGTTTCTTGGATGCGAATAGATTCTCTTTCAGTGTTCGAGATTAGGATTATGTAGTTGACATGGATACATTGGCTAATGTGATTGGGGTTGAAAGAGGAAAATTCCAATCAATCGGTGTGTCTATTGGATGTGCGACGGTAGAGCTTGTTTGGGATAGAATGGTGGAAGGAAAGATTTTATATTTGAGGATGAATGCATTAAATATTTTGCTTCACAAAATAGTGATCAACTGCCTCAGACCCAAATCGACTTTGAAGACCGATGTTTCAAACTTGGAGGCAAAGCTGATGTATGCCATTAACGCTGGCAAAAAGTTCTCTCTTCCACATGCTATCATGTTCCACATGTACAGAACGATGGTGAAAGACAAGGGCCAACTTCCTTACTCAGCACTTATCGCTAAGTTATTCAGACATTTGAACATTCAGCCTCCTAGGATTCTATGCGTTCGAACATGCGATCAAATGGTGGTGGGACTAAAAATGGTATCCAAAATGCGTCTGAAGGAACTTAACAAGGCTTTGGAGCAATTCAAGGAGAAAACCACTATCAAGACTCATTTAGTCTCTTCAGTTGCAAAACAAAAAGGAAAGGAGCCCATGGTTGCTCCATCCAAGAAAAGAATAGCACTCATCTTGGAGGATGAAGAGGATGAGGATGATATTACAATTTCAGCTCTTGCATTGAAAAACTTAAGTCGTTCTGTTCCAGAGACAGAGGAGAGACAGGATCAAGACAAGGAGGAGATCGAATAGAGGAGTGGAGAGAGAGAATCAATGGAGAAAGAAGCAAAGGAAGAAAGGATTGCGAAAAAAGAAGAAGATAGAGGTGAACAAGAGGAAACAGAGCATGAAGAGTACTTCTCACTACCTGAAGGCAATGAAACAGGGGGATATGCTAAGAAAAGACGTACATCTTCAATTGCTGCTACTAGTGAAGGAGTGAGTCGTTCACCTGCAGATCCAGAAGACATCTATGCATCTCATTTCCCTGAAGAAGGCCATGAGGTTTCCTCGCCAAATCTGAGTGATCATGCTGACTTGCCATCATCTGCCAATACACCTACTGATCGTACATAAGCCAGTACTCAGATTGATAATTCAGCAGACCTTCACAGAGTGCTTGATGTTCTTATAGAGATGCGAGGCCAAATTTATGTTATGGGATGTGAAGTTCAGAACTTGCAGAATGCAGGACAAGCCTCTTCAGTTTCTTTGCATGATCAAATTCATGCCCTTGCTCTTCAAGTTCAAGCAAATGCCAAGGGTGAAGATGTGGCTTAACTGAAGGAGGATTTGAAAAAGCTGGAAATGTTGTCTAGTCAATGGGAGATTTCCAGCTTGTTCATGTTCCAAAGCAATCCTAATTCCATTTTCTTTTTGTCTCTACCTTTTTATTATGCTGACAAAAAAGGGGGAGAGATGTTGTGCAGAATTGAGATTTGGGACTTAACACTTGATTTTTTCGATTCACTTTACTTTTGTGTTTGGCTATTTTCTTGTGACTGGATTTTGATTTGGATTGTTTGATCGTTTGTTTATTTTAAGCAATATTGGTATTTCATGGCAAAGATAGTTGCTTATTTACGGGACTAACTTATTTCCTGTGGATGCTAATTTTAATGTTATCTTTACTAAGCCAATTATCTTTTGTGAGATATCCATGTTTGCTTGAGTATTGTTTTGCAAGTCAAAGATATCCAAATCTGCTGGAAAGTTTTGTCACCATCAAAAAATGGGAGATTATTGGAGAAAACTTCTTTGAGTGTTTTGAAGTTGACAAAACGTTTCCATCAGTCTAGTCTGAAGACCTGCACACTCTTTCATCAAAGTCTGAAGACCGCCGGACTGCCAGACTCAATACTCAAAGTCTATTCTCATTGACAGTTTCTAGACCGTCGAAGAAGACTTATCTAGAACTGAGTATTTCGTTAAGGATTTGATTCTATCGACTAAAGAAGATTTCTTGGCTAGATATAGCATGTCGGAATCTATTATTCAAATTGAGATTGATTCAGGGATTTTGGATCCGTTGATTAGTGAAATATACTTGGAAGGTTCTACTTATGGAAACCTAGATCCTGATTGTATGGGCGAGCATGATTGGTGGGCTATCGTCATATTCCTTAAATAACTCGAAATTTCCCTAATTGATTCTGTCCAACAGGTAAATTGGAATCCTTTGGTAAGTGCCAATGGGTGTGATGGCATGAAGGAGTATATAAGGAAGATGCTCCAGTTATTCGAGTGTGTGCACGATAGAATAATTCCAAAGTTTGAAGCTCCCTATTCTTTGTCAATTCAATTGTTGAGCGGACACTTGTACTTAAAAGAGAGTTTATACTTTTGTGAGACCTTGAAGAAGTGTAGCAGAGTCTGTACATAGTGAAATCAAGGAAGAGCTATACTGTAACAACTCTTTTGATTCTTAGTGAAATCCAGCCGATGAGCTGTTAGTGCAGAAGAGTGGACGTAGGCTTGGATTAAGCTAAACCACTATAAATCTTATGTTCTTATTCTCTTTCCTAAGCTCTTCTGCTTGATCGTAATTCTATTTGATTATTAGAGTTTAATTTCCTTTTCATAATCTATTGTTAAGCAGTGTTGGTTTAAAAGTAAAATTATATATTCTACTCTGCAAAAAAAATTTTCGCACGTATTCACACCCTCTAAGTGCTCGTACTAGCTTTCACATATAGTAATTTAGGTTAGTTTTTAATTTTGTTCCTATTCCACCTTTAGTCTTTTCTATTTTTGTGTAATCTCCTGTGTTGATTTGTGGAGAAACTTCCATTCATGAAAATTTTTGTTGTTATCTTGAGAATGTTTTGCATTTTTTTTCTAGAATTTTCGGATATGATTACTTAGGTCAAAACCACTCAAATTTGAGCATAGGTCAATATACTCTATGTTGATTTTGATTATGTCATTTTTGTATTGATCTTTGTGTTGATTTTTGGGGGAATTTTCCTCATGGAAGTTTTTCATAATTGTGTGAAGAATATCCTATAATTTGTTTGAAATTTTTGAATGTGTTTAACTAGGTCAAAATTGCCTAGATCTGAACATAGGACAATCTATCCTACACTACTCTGAATTGTGTTTTGGTGAAATTGAGTCAATAAATGAGTTTGTTTGGTCTCAAATTCTTTATGAAAGATGAAATAAATAATGTATATGTTCAATTGATGCATAATTTATAAAGTGTTGATGTTGTCTAGTGTGCCAATTGCACGAGTTAATGTCAAAGGATGCTGCAGCAATATATAGCTTAGATATACATATCTGTTTTACCATTTTTGCTATGACTTATGCCATTACATTTTGGTTTTGAACTCTTAACAAAAAATGTTCCTCATTGGATGTTCTGTATGTGGGATATTTCATAGGATTTTTATATGTCTTGAGATGGCTAAAATCAAGTATGTTATGTGGAGTTAATGCTGAAACGAACCCTTACCGTATATACACCTTGTCATGCTTGTTTGAGTCATCTAGAGTAAAAAATCTTGCTATTATGCCCTCATGATATTTGAACCGCATGTTACAAGGTTCACATACATGTTCAGGCCATATCATTTGAGCATCATTTCGCACATTAAATTTGTATCATAAACGTGTCCATTGCATTTAGGAGTCCTAAGCATATTATTAGGAATCTTGAATCGTTTCATAATGTCATTGAATTGTATGACATTCTCGCACGCTGATTCAGGATTAGATGATTATTCGAATTTTTCATCGCATCCAATCCTAAGTCCCATGTGATTCATTCATGTTGTTTGTGCATTATTTGAATGACTTTGAGGTTTTTTAATGCGTGTTTGTGTTATGTTTTTCTTAGTTACTAACACACACCTTTAAAGATCTCACTTTTAGGGTACTTAATTGACTTAGTTTGGACTCAAACCCTTCGAGGAAGTCATGAGGCATACTTAGAGGTTTCCAATGCTACCAATTTCATGTTGATCACTCATCGTTTGGACCACTTTCCATTATTTTCAAAACTAGATCAGAATATGGACATGAGATTAAATTTTAACCACTGTTCTAACCCCTGTTAGGACATAATTTTGACATTTTTATTCTACTTGTTCTATAATGATTTTGTACTTGGCCTCTTAATAAAACTTGTTTGTCAGCATGTTGGCTATCTTGTGTGAAAAATATTTTGATTTTTAGACCTATTTTGATAGGATAAATCCTTGCGATATTAACTGAATATCCGGTTGTTTTGACAACTTTTTGACATACTATCGCTTGTTGTCTATTTTTTTTTCTAAAATCATGTGTAGCTCATTAAGGATTTTTTTTTTTTCACAAAAGTTGTTTGTTATTATGTCATGCATGTTAGGGAATTTTGTCATTGCCAAATTGTCATTAGGCATTACCCAATTTTGCTGTTTTTATATCATTGTTTTGAAATTTCCAGATATGAACTTGATTGTGAACTTCCTAGGTTAGTTTGTGCATGAACTTAGGTTATTTTATCTTCATGAAATTTGCTTTAAACATCTCAATAGTCATTGTTAAATGATTTTTAATGAGTCTTCTTTTCGAATCAAATTTTAAAATGCTTTAATAAATGTGATGTTTCCAAAAATCATTTACTAAGAAATTCTTTTCCAAAGCTCAATTTGGCTTGAGGAAGAGTTGTGGTTTGGACCATATTCAAAATGTTTGCATCGCCTCGTGAGTACATTTATGCGAGTCTCGAGCTAACTTTGGCAATTAAATGTGTTCCATAAGCTAAATATCTCTTAATCCAAAATATTTTCTAACCTTTTTTAAATCCTGATTTGACATCATGAAAGTCAAGGTTTGAATTGTATTTGAAATGCCTACTATGCAAGTGAGTGCATTTATGCAAACCCCGGGCTAGCTTTGGCAATTGAATGTCTTTCATAACCGATACATCACTTTGTCTCAAAACTCTTTGTGATGATTTCAAGAGATGTCTTTGAAACATTTGATGTGCCCTCCATCCATACAAACACGTTATTCATTTAGTAATGTCTATGTTTGTTATTGGCGCATGTTTTTAGAAATAAGTGATCCGTCAACGGCTCACTCATTTGTTTGATTGATTGAGAAATAAGGTCTAAAAGACCTACATGTATGTTTAATTCCTGTAATGCATGTGACTTTTAGATGTATGATAGGGTCGATCCATGAGATCGAGGGAAAAACCCTGAGATCACATAGATCGCCTGCTTAGGGGCCTCATAAATGTTATTGCCCATGCGAGAACAAAATTGGTCAATAATGGCCGTAAGTCATAAAATGAATCGGGTAGGTGTCTTAGAGGGACCTGCGCATGAATTACAAAGGCCCAAATATTCTTTTTGCATTGAATTTCTTTCGAAAGATTAACTTTAGTACAATATTATGCTTTTGATTGTTTTGACATGTATGCTTATTTCTTTCCATTGTATATACCTAATTATAGATTCTTTAGACTAGATTTATATTAGGACCCTGAAGATGGAGATGACATGAAGACGGTGAAAATTGATATCTATTCTAACCATTATTTTGTACCATTCATCCCTGACATATGTCTCGAGTTCTCATTGTCTATATAAAAACTCGACAAGTTGCGGGTTCTCTTTTTCTTTTATCATTTCAATTACATTCCTTTTTATAATTTTTTAATATATTTTTTTTAAGGATTACATTATCAAGAAGCGCTTAACGCCAGTTTCTTTCCTTAAAAAAGAAGTGAATTTGGAAGTGACTCTGACTTCCACCTTCGTGTTTAATCAATATGAATTGACCCTTTCAATTGAGGAGTTCCAAAAGTCATTGGGTTAGGCAAAGTCTCTTTAGGTTTTGTTACTCCTCCTATTGGTCAAGATCCAATCTCTCTTCTAAGTCAATTCCTCAATATCCCTATCGACAAAATTAGGGCTATTCTTAAAGGAAATTCGAATTCCATGCATTATACCTTCCTTGAACAACATTTCCTTGGCCTAAAGCTTAAATTTGGGAACCAAATTCCTCATATTTTCCTTCTCATATTCTTTGGCTTTGTGGTGTTTCTACATACCTTAAAAACAATGGATCCTTTAGTCACTTACATTGTCAATCAAGTGTGCATCTTAATTGTTTTACACATATGATCCTTGTTGAGACTTTTATATCTCTTAGTTAATGCAAGACAAATGGTCAAGGAACTCTTAGAGCCCCATTAGAACTTCTCCAAATTTGGCTCTTTTTGTTGAAGAAAACTCCTATGATGTTTTGAAGCTGACAAAACTTATCTAAATTCTATTATGAAGATTGCTAGACTTCTTTGTCAAAATCTATCTTACATCAGAAGTCTACCCATTATGACAAGTTTCAGATTGAATGCAAGAATGAAGACTTAATCAAACTCAGGATTATTTTCTACTTATGGAAACCAAGATCCTGATTGTATTGGCAAACATGATTGATGAGCTTTCATCTCAATATTCAAACGGCTCGAGATCTCCTTAATTGATTCTGTCGAACGAGTTTGATTGGAATAATTCATTTGGAAAGTGCCAACGGTCGACAAGGCATGGAGGAGTATTCAAAGGGATTTTTCAAGTCATTCGAAGAGAGCGTGAAATAAGAATTCCAAAGTCTGAAGCATTCAATTCTCTTGTCCTTCATCTTTTAGTGCTTAAACTTGTATTCGAAAGTGAGAAACTCTAGAGAGTGATCTTGTGAGAATAGCAGAGACATCCTACAGTGCTGTAACATTCTCTTTCAATTCATAGTGGAAACCAGCTAGAAGGCTGTTAACGTGGGAGAGTGAACGTAGGCTTGATTTAAGCCGAACCATTATAAATATTGTGTTTATTTTTCTCTTCCCTGAACTCCTTACGTTATTTGTTGCGATATACTTTTGTGTTTTGAAATAGTGGTTAAAGTCTATTTTCACACCTATTCACCCCCTTCTAGGTGTTCTACTAGCCTTTTCAATTGGTATAAGAGCTTGTGTGCTTACTTTGTTGAAGTGTTTTTACTTCTAAAGCTAAAGATCTTCTATGGTTAGTATTCTAGCTCCAGGATTGGTTGAGGGACAAAGCAACTCCAAACCACCTAATTTTGATGGAAATGAGTACAACGTGTGGAAAAATAAGATGAATGCATTTCTCAGATCCAGAGATCCCCTGGAGTGGGATGTTGTTGAAAAATGAATCAATCCTAAAGCAACATTAGCTTTAGACAAAGGGAAAGAAGTGATTGATGCCAATGAATCAACACAAGCTGAAATTATCAAGAGACAAGCTCTGGATGCAAAAGCAGTTTACTCTTTATACTGTGCATTGTCTCCCACGGAATATAATCAAATTTCTTCTTGTGAAACAACAAAAGAAGTTTGGGACAGACTTCATGTTACCTATGAAGGGACTGACTGTGTGAAGGAAACAAAAATAAACATTTTGCTTGGACAATATGAAGCATTCATAATGAAGCCTGGAGAATCTATCTCTGATATGTTTAGTCGTTTTACAAAGATTGTGAATGGCCTGACTTATCAAGGCCAACCAATTTCTGGACCAATGAAAGTCAATAAATTACTACGTGGACTTTCAAAGGACTGTAATCATGTGAAGACTTCGATCAGAGAAACTTAAAGGATTATGTCTCTATCAGTAGATGAACTAATTAGGCACACTTCAGTTGTACGAAGTAGAACAGATCAATGATGAGGAAGATTCAAAAGGTAAGAAATCAATTGCTTTAATATCTAATATTGATTACAATGATATAGATTCAGAAGAGGATATGGATGATGAAGAATTGGCCCTTATGATAAAGAAATTTAGAAGACTAAACAGAAAAGGTCCAAGATTCAATTGGAAGAAGCAATGCATGTAGAATTTCCAGAATAAACCTATAGAATAAGCTGAAACTAACAGGGAAGTAATATGCTTCGAATGTAAGAAAAATGGGCATATCAAACCAAACTGTCCCTTGTTGAAAAAGAAGAAAGGGAAGACTGAGAAATACAAAAAGGCTCTCAAAGCAGAAACTTGGAGTGACGCATAATGTGAAGAAAGCAAAGAAGAATTCACAAACATATGTCTAATGGCTCACTCAGAGTCAGACTTAGAATTAGAGACAAACATTGATTCAGACTCTTACAAAGAAATTGAGGTTAGTAACTTTGAAATTCCTATTAAAGTCTCTATGTATATAGACGAACGTTGTCTCAATCTTAAATCACCTCTTAAAAGGATCTCCGAACTGAAGAAGGAGAATTCTAGGCTCAGGCAACAGGAAGTTTCTTGGAAAGAAAAGTTTGAAAATTTGAAAAGAAGTTTAGATGATTTCAAATAAAATTCTGATTCTCCCTCAAACGAAAATGTTGTTTTAAGAAGGAAGATCTCAGATATTTTAAAAAGGTTTTCAAAAGGATCATAAAAATTAGAGAAAATTCTTACAGGTCAAATACCTTATTTTAACATGTCTGGTCTTGGTATGAGTAATGAGACTGTTCCTTTAATTGATTTTCCTAAAGTAAAAGAGAGATTTAAGCAAAGGCCTGCAAAGATCTTTTACAAAAATTATTTTCAAAAAGTGTTTGTAGAACCTATTGGTCGAAGTACTCTAAGATGTTCTAAGTGTAACAGCTCAGAATATTTCGAGAAGATTGTCCCAAGGTTTCGAGACCAATTAAGAAAGATTAGGCAAGAACTATTTTTAATACTAACACTCCCGGGCCCAAGTGAAAGGGCTAGTAAGAACACCTAGAATGGGGTGAATAGGTGTGAAAATAGATTTTGCAAAATGCAGTGAAAAACTTTACTTTTAACCTGAGTCTAATTGACTACAGACTTTGCAGAAGGAATCAAACTTTATAGCTATTTTAAAATGTAGAAGTATATCACAGTAAATAAAGTAAAGTTAGATAAAGTAGTTTAGGGAAAAGAAAAATAGACATAAGGTTTATAGTGGTTCGGCTTGAATCAATCCTACGTCCACTCTCCCACACTGATAGCCTTCTGGCTAGATTCCACTATGAATCAAAAGATAATTTACAATCTTGCGATCTCGGCTTCTCAGTGAAGAGTCTCTACTGCTCTTACGAAGTCATAGTATAAGTTTTTCTCTTTTTTGAGTACAAATTTGAGCACAATGTAAGAAATAACAAGTAAATGGATGCTTCAAATTTTGGAGTTCTTCTTTCACGCACACTTTCGAAGCGTTTGGAGAGGCCTCCTTAAGTACTCCTTCATGCCTTCTTGACCGTTGGCACTTTTCAAAGGAATTCTTCCAATCAATCCGTTGGACAAAATGAATTAAGGAGATCTCGAGCCATTCGAAGATTGTGATGAAAGCCCGTCAATCCTATTCGCCCATACAATCAGCATCTTGATTTTCATAAGTAGATTCTTTCCAAAATAACTTGCCTTTAGAAATGATTTGATACATCTAAATTGATTCCAATAAAGATAACTAATCTCGTACGTGATATTTCCAACCAGAAAGCCATATATATTGAAACCTTGAAGAAAATAATCCTAAGCTTGATTAAGTCTTCATTCTTGTGTTTAGTCTGGAATTTGTCGAGTAGGCGGACTTTTGATGTAAGATAGACTTTGACACAGAAGTCTGGCAATCTTCAAAATAGAACTTAGATAAGTTTTGTCAGCTTCAAAACAACATATGAGTTTTCTCCGACAATCTCCCCCCTTTTGATGGTGACAAAATTTTCTTGCAGATTTAAAACTTATATCCTACAGCACAATACTTTAGTAGTACATGATAACTTATAAAAATAGATTATTATAGATCTGGATAACATCAATTCTACAACCACATAAAACACATTAATCTCGCCAACGATTCAACCTAAATCCATAATCAATCCATAATCACAACCACAAAAGGTTACTGCATAATATAAACAAACAAGTTCAGTTCAAACAAAATTGGCAAACAAATAATTCAAATTTGCACTGATTCTCCTCCGTTTTGTCAACAGGAAAAAGAAAGAGAAAGTTCAAAAAAGAAGTAAAAAGAAAAATGCAATCAGGGTTGTCTAGGAACTCGAACTAGTCGAAAATCCCCTATGAATCGCATTGTCTCCTCAAGCTTCTAGCACTATTGATAAACATCTTCAATCTTGGCAATAGCCTATGAAACTTGCTGATTCAAAGTGTGAACTTGAGTGTTTAGAGATTGTACCTTGCTAGTGAGAAAATCTAAAGTAGATCTCAAGGTAGTGTGAAACTTCTGGATCTCAACCTCCATAGTGTATTGCTGAGCTTTAATCTCTAAATGGAGCTCTACTATCCTTGGATAGTCTGCATTAGGTTCAATATGAGCATTGGCCTCAACGAATTGAATTCGTGGAGAATTGAGAGATGAGGGAACATCAATTTAATTGAGGGCAGTTTGTCTTGCACCTTGACTTGGAGTAGACTCTTCAATCTCAACTTCAAGAAACTGAGAAGCAAAAACATCTTCAGGGTTTGCAGGAGATCTACTGATGCCATCACTAGCAATATGTGGAGAAGAAGTTCCTGTTTTCTCATGAGCTCGTCCTGTTTCTATGCCTATAGGTGGAGAAGAAACTCCTTCTTGTGCCTTTTCGATTCCAGAATGAGAGTGAAGTTCTTTCTCAGTTCGTACTCTTGCAGGGTCATCCTTAGTTGCTTTAGAGTCCTCCGATAATGTTATTGCAAAATTCTCTCCATCGGAGTCATCTTCACCCTTCTCTTCTTCTTCTTCTTCTTCTTCATCTTCAGCTCCTGCTTCTTCTTCCTGCTATGCTTCTTCTTCCTCTTCTTCTGCTTCTCTGTCTCTTCCTTCACTTTCCTTTGATTTCTCAAAACCACCTTGAAGATTCCTTTAGGCAATGGTAGAAATGGTTAGATCATCTTCATCCTCTTCCTCCTGCAGGATAAGTGATTTCCTTTTCTATGTAGTTTCTTGCACAACTTCCTTGCCTTTGCGCTTTCTTGCAATAGCAAGATCTTCCTTGGTTTTGCTTGAGGATTCCTTCTTCAAAAGCTTAACGGGCTTAGTCAGATCCTTCAACCTCATTTTCGAGATCATCTTCATTCCTATTACCATAGGAGCAATAATTCTATAACAAAAAGAAGCGAGAAACTAGATATGAAAATGGCAAAATAGCTTTGTGACCAAGGTAGAGTAAGACAATTGGCTTTCGTTTTTCATAACTGTCCTATACACGTGCAGCGGGATAGTATGAGCAAGAGGGAAACGCATCCCATTGCATATTGCCCACATGATTCTTGCCTCAAATCTTGAAACATCAATTTTGGAGGTTGCCTTGGGTCTGATGCAATTGATGATAATTTTGTGCAATAGAATGTTGGAGGCTGGCAATCAAGAGTAAGTGATACCTCCACTTGGGAGTCTGTCTTTTACAAGGAATCTAATGGCTTGACCAATGGAGATGTTGATTGGTTGAAAACCACATCTTTCCACTCCTAGAATATTGGCCAGAATGTCAACATCTACAAAAAGCTTTATCACAAATTGTAAACTGAATGCGATTTTGGTCAAGGAAAGACAGATTTGAATAGAAGTATGTCTTAGCAGAGAATTTCTGAAGTTGAAGAAAGACTAACTTTTCCCTCAAGTTAACCTTAATCGAGTCAAAAAAGTCAAAATCAACTGTTCGAGGATTTATCACCCCTCTATTCAACATCTATGCATAAACCCTTTTATGCTCCTTAGAATGAAATAGTTTCTTTCTTTCACAAGGCACATCAACAGCCACACCCATCGTGGGTTGAAAATTTGAAAACATTCACTCTTCATCATCTTTACTTTCAGGTTAATTCTCAAAATTGAATCTATGATCGGAAGGAAAATGCAAAAAA
This sequence comes from Eucalyptus cladocalyx, assembly GCA_017140615.1. Classification (NCBI taxonomy): domain Eukaryota; kingdom Viridiplantae; phylum Streptophyta; class Magnoliopsida; order Myrtales; family Myrtaceae; genus Eucalyptus; species Eucalyptus cladocalyx. Next base: position 22,442,025 of record CM029520.1, read on the forward strand.
GCTTTTTCTGCTGAACCCTTTGGTGCGACTCCTATCCTTTCCATGGTTCTTAAGAAAATAGTTTCATTCCCATGTCCATGCCTTTTCAAAAAATCAGTGATAAAAGACATTGGAGTACCACCCTCTTTCAAATAACCATAATGCTTGTAAAGAACTTGGGGTTTAAAGTTTAGAGAGGAACTACGTCTTGTTCAACTCCCTCTTCCAAAGGTTGGCGTGGAGGGCTCTATGGAGAGTTCTGCGGAGAGTTTTACAAAGAGTCTTCACCAGTGAGATTGAAATACGTTGGTCCTTCTGGCATGCTCCGAGGACCTTGACTAGCAATCCAAGTGAACTTTCGCTGGTGTGACAGGGATGCAGACTTGAAGGATTTCATCGACATTTTTGAGAGAAAAGGATTGAAAGTTGCAGAGAAATTGAGAGTAAAAACGAGAGAGAAAGGTAAAATCGGTATTCTAGGGTTCTGAAAGGATGTGCTCGAAGGAAGTACTAGAAAGTATTTAAAGAAAATGAAATTTTACAACGAAAATGGGGTATAGGAAGCATCATAAGGAAAAATGCCTTTTCAAAACAAATTTTAAGATGGTAACTGCTAAAATTTAAAAATGAAAATTACCATTAAAATAGTAATTTCTATAAAATAAAATAGGCAAGCAACGATTCAGATAATCATACCATTTCATACCAAAGATAAAATACCTGGATTCTGGAGATTCTCAGCTGCAGTAGCTTCTTGAAGTTCTAAGTCTGACCAACATCAGATGTTAATCGATAGGAGAGATGATATTCAGCTTGCTACGAATATACTCAAATAAGTTTTTCTCCAGAAGTTTCGTGAAGATATTTGCCAATTGATTCTTTGACTCAACAAATTGAACCAGAATCTCGCCACATGATTCCTTATAAAATGATGTCGAATCTCTATATGCTTTACCTTGAATGACGAATGGGGTTTCTAGTGAGATTGATAGCATTGATGTTATCGCATCTAATCTTTGTGCAGGATTCTTCTATTCCAAAGTCTCTTAGTTGTTGTCTTATACAAAGAATTTGAGAACAATAACTTCCAAGAGTAACATATTCTGCTTCTACTGTTGATAAAGCCATTGTACTTTGTTTCCTTGAGAATCAAAATACCAGCATTTGTCCCAACAGTTGACAATGCCAAATGTGCTCTTTCTATCAATTCTATAATTGGCTAGATCAGCATTAGAATAACTAAGGAGAGTAAAGTCTCATTCTTTTGGATACCATAGACCCAACTTTGGATAAGTCGCAACATATTTTATGATCCGTTTAACAACACTGAGATGAGATTCCTTTGGATCAGACTAAAATCTAGTGCAGATGCACACACTGAATAAAATATTAGGTCTAAAGGCAGTGAGGTAAAGAAGAGAATCGATGATGCTTCTGTATAGCTTCTGATCTACTTGCTTCACTTCTTCATCCTCATCCAGTTTCGATGAACTTGACATAGGTGTCTCTATCTTCTTGCAATTCTCCAATCCAAATTTCTTGATGAGATCTTTGGCATGTTTCTCTTAGTGAATGAATATACATTTCTTTGATTGTCTGACTTGTAATCCTAGAAAGAAAGTTAACTCACCCATCATGCTCATTTCGAATTTATCCTACATAGATCTTGAAAATTTCTTACAGAGATTTTCGTTAGGAGAACCGAAGATAATATCATCTACATAAATTTGTACTAGCAAAAAATCTTTCCATTCTCTCTTTATAAACAAAGTAGTATCAATCTTTCCCTTTTCCAAACCATTTTGAATTAGAAACTTACTCAACCTTTCATACCAGGCTCGTGGAGCCTACATTAGACCATATAAAGCCTTCTTCAATCTGTAGACTGAGTTTGGTTTTCTTGGATCTTCAAATCATAATGGTTGTTCCACATAGACTTCTTCTTGAATGAATCCATTGAGGAAGGCACTTTTGACGTCCATCTAGAATAACCTAAAATTTTGGAAACAACCAACATCAAGCAATAATCTAATTGCTTCTAACCTTGCTACAGGTGCATAGGTCTCATCATAATCAATCCCTTCTTCCTGTGTGTATCATTTCCCCACGATTTTTGCTTTATTTCTGACCACTTTTCCTTTCTCATTCATCTTGTTTCTGAAAACCTACTTTGTTCCAATAACAAATTCGCCTTTGGGTTTTGGAATCAACTCCCATACATCATTAATGCTAAATTGTCTGAGTTCTTCCTGCATAACTTCTATCCAGCTTTCCTTAGACAAGGCTTCATCTACTCCTTTTGGTTCTATCTCAGAAACAAGTGCTAGAGCACTGGAGTATTCTCTTGCTTTGGATCTGGTGCAAACTCATTCATCAATGTTGCCAATGATGAGTTCTTTGGGATAACTTGACTTATGCTTCCAGTTACTATTTGGTCTGATAGTTTGTTGATCACCTACTTCGTTTGAATCTTCTCGATCTGCTTGTTGCTATTTTCCAGAAGTCTAAACCTCTTTGGGGGAAATAGACTTTGTTAAGTCTGGAACTGGTTCAAACTCTTCAAGTTGAATCTGATCTAGTTGAATATGCAAATAATCTTGGAACTTGACATTCATAGATTCTTCCGCAAATTGAGTCTTCTTGTGAAAGACCCTATAAGCTTTGTTTGATGTTGAATAGCCAAGGAATATTCATTCATCTGATTTTTCCTCGAACTTTCCAAATCGTTCATTTGCATTCTTTAGAATAAAACATTTACAGCCAATGACATGAAAGTAGTAAACATTCGGCTTCTTTCCTTTATACACTTCATAGGGAGTTTTCTCTAGGATATGCCTTAAGAATACTCTGTCGATAATATGCTCTCTCTTAAAAGAGTTCTGGCCATCTCCTATAAAGATTTGTTTTTCCTTTTCACAACCCCATTTTGTTCTAAAGTGTATGGAGAAGAGAAAACATGTTGCAAACTAGATTCATCACAAAACTTTGCAAAGTCCTAATTTTCAAACTCACCTTCATGGTTAGTTCGTATGCTAGAAATAGCATAACCTTTTTCATTATGAACCTTCTTGGCAAACTTCAAGAAATAAGATAAGGTTTCAGACTTACATGCTAGAAAGTATACCCAAGTAAAATGAGAGTAATCATCCACAATTACTAGGCAATATTTCTTTCCACCAATACTCTGAGTTATGGTTGGTCTAAAAAGGTCCATATGGAGTAGCTGCAACATTTGATTGGTAGAAACTTGATTTACAGGTTTAAAGGAACTTTTGACTTGTTTACCCAAGACGCAGGGAGTGCATAATTTAGACTTCTGATAAGCTAGATTAGGAAGTCCTCAAAGCAGCTTCTTTGAAGAAACTTTAACAATTTGCTTCATATTAACATGGCCAAGCTTCCGATGCCAGAGACTTGCTTCATCTTGAATAGAAATAAGGCACTGAGAACTTTCTGGGTTTACGTCCAAAAGGTATATGTTGACATGCCTTCGCCTAGAAAAAGATTGAGAGAAGTCTTGACTCGTTCAAAAATAAATACCTTCTTGGATGTTTATTCTGAAGCCAGTATCGTAAAGCTGACTTATGCTCAGTAGATTGTAGTTCAATCCTTCCACCAATGAAACATTGTTGATAGTCAGGCTTTCAATCTTCACAGTTCCACATCCTACAATTTTTCCTTTACTATTTCCTCCAAAAGAAACTTTTCCTCCATTCAATCTAACAAGCTTTATGAAGTAGCTTGAGTCTCCTGTCATATGCCTCGAACAACCACTATCCAAATACCATTTGATCTTTCTTTTAATAGTGACCGATTATCAAAGGAAAAACTCAAACTTTCTTTGGTACACAAATTTTCTTGGGTCCAAGAAAGTTAGTATTAAAGACAGTTTTTGCCCAATCCTTCTTAACTGGTCTCCAAACCTTGGGACATTTTTCCTTGAAATGTTATGAGCTATTACACTTCGAACATCTAAGTGCATTTCGGCTAACAGGTTTTACAAAAACCTTTTGAAAGTGATTTTTGTGAAATTCCTTTGCAGGTCTTTGTTTAATTCTCTCTTTTACTTTGGAAAATTCAATTAATGGAACAATTTCTGAAGTCATACCTAAACCAGATTTGTTAAAATAGGGTATTTAGGCTGAAAGGATTTTCTCCAATTTTTTCAGATCCTTTTGAAAATCTTTTTGTAATATTTGAAATATCTCTTTTCAAAATAGCGTTGTCCTTTGAAAGAAAGTCAAAATTTTCTTTCAAATTATAAAAATTTGTATTCAGACTTTTGAACTTTTCTTTCCAAGAAACTTTCTATTGCCTGAGCTTAGAATTCTTCCTTTTTAGTTCTGAAATCATTTTAAGAGAGGATTTAAGACTGAGGCAAAGTTCAATTATATATTTAGAGACTTTAACAGGAATTATGAGTTACTAACCTCAATTTCTTTGTCTAAGTCTGAATCAGTGTTTGTTTCTGATTCTGAGTCTGATTTTGAAGAAGCCATTAGACATATGTTGGCATACTCTTTTTCACTTTCCTCACACTCGATGTCATTGCAAGTTTCAACTTTGAGAGCCTTTTTGTACTTCTCAGATTTTCCTTTATTCTTCTTCAACAGAGGACATATTGGTCTAATATGCCCATTTTTCTTGCACTCGAAGCATATAACATCCTTGCTATTTTCATTGTCCTCCGTTGGTCTCTTATGAGAATTTTGTGAGCTTTGCTTCTTCCAGTTGAATCTTCTTCCCTTTCTATTCAACTTTCTAAATTTCTTAATCATAAGCACCAGCTCCTCATCTTCTATATCATCATCTAAATCTGTATTATCAAAATCAATGTTAGACTTTAAAGCAATTAATTCTTACATTTAGGATCTTCTTCATCATTTATCCGCTCCACTTCGTATGACTGAAGCGTGCCTATCAATTCATCAACTAATAGTGGCATGATCCTCTGAGTTTTTCTAATAGAAGTCTTCACATGATTCCAGTCTTTCAATAGTCCATGCAGCAATTTGTTGACTTTTATTGGTCTAGAAATTGGCTGACCTTGATAAGCCAGACTATTTACAATATTTGTAAAGTGACTAAACATATTAGTAATAGATTCTCCATGCTTCATTCTGAAGGGTTCAAATTGTCCAAGCAAAATGTTTATTTTAGTTTCCTTCACACGGTTAGTCCCTTCGTAGATAACATGTAATATGTCCCAAACTCCTTTTGCTGTTTCACAAGAAGAAATTCGGTTATATTTAGTGGGAGATAAGGCATAGTTATAAATAATAGATTGCTTTTGCATCAAGAGCCTATCTCTTGGTAATTTCGGCTTGTGTTGTTTTGTTAGCATCAATAACTTCTTTCATTTCTATTAGAAGCTGATGTTGCTTTAGGGTTGATCCCTTTTTCAACAAAATCCCATTCCAGAGGATCTCTGGATCTGAGAAATGCCTTCATCTTGCTCTTTCACACATTGTACTCCTTTCCAATGAAGTAAGGGGGTCTGATGTTACTCTAACCTTCAACCAAACCTGGAGCCAAAATACTAGCCATAGAAGATCTTTAGCTTAGAAGTAAAACACTTCAACAAGTAAGCACATCAGCTCTAATACTAATTGAAAGGGCTAGTAAGAACACCTAGTGGAGGGTGAATAAGTGTGAAAAAAGATTTTGCGAAATGCAGTGAAAAACTTTACATTTAACCTGAGTCTGGTTGACTACAGACTTTATAGCTATTTTAAAACGCAGAAGTATATCACAATAAATAAAGTAAAGAAGGTAAAGTAGTTCAAGGAAGAGAAAAATAAACACAAGGTTTATAGTGGTTCGGCTGGGATCAAGCCTACGTCCACTCTCCCAAGCTAATAGCCTTCTAGCTGGATTCCACTATGAATCAAAAGAGAATTTACAATCTTGCGATCTCGACTTCTTAGTGAAGAGTCTCTACTGTTCTCACGAAGTCACAGTATAAGTCTTTCTCTCTTTTGAGTACAAAATTTGAGCATAATGTAAGAAATAACAAGTAAATGGAAGCTTCAGACTTTGGAATTCTTCTTTCACGCACACTTTCAAATGACTGGAGAGGCCTCCTTAAATACTCCTTCATGCCTTTTCGACCGTTGGCACTTTTAAAAGGAATTCTTCCAATAAACCCGTTGGACAGAATCAATCAAGGAGATCTCGAGCCATTTGAAGATTGTGATGAAAGCTCATTAATCATGTTCGCCCATATAATCAGGATCTTGGTTTCCATAATTAGATTTTTTCCAAAATAACTTGCCTTCAGAAATGATTTGATATATCTAAATTGATTCCAATAAAAATAACCAATCTCGTAAGTGATATTTCCAACCAGAAAGCCATATATATCCTGTTCGAATTGAAACCTTGAATAAAATAATCCTGAGTTTGATTAAGTCTTCATTCTTGCATTTAGTCTGGAATTTGTCAGAGTGGGCAGACTTCTAATGTAAGATAGACTTTGACACAGAAGTTTGGCAATCTTTAGAATAGAACTTAGATAAGTTTTGTTAGCTTCAAAACAACATAGGAGTTTTCTCCAATACTATGAAAATCTGGGTACCAAAGAAAGTTTGAGTTTTTCTTCTGATTGTAGGTCATTATCAAAAGAAAAATCAAATGGTATTTGGATAGTGACTGTTCAAGGCATATGATAAGAGACTCAAGCTATTTTGAAAAGCTTGATAGGCTAAAAGGAGGAAAAGTTTCTTTTGGAGGAAATAGTAAATGAAAGATTATAGGCTGTGGAACTATGAAGATTGGAAGTCTGACAATAAAAAATGTTTCCCTGGTGAAAGGTTTAAACTACAATCTTCTGAGCATAAGTCAGCTTTGTGATATTAGTTTTAGAATAAACTTTCAAGAAGGCATTTGTTCTGGAATAAGTCAAGACTTCTCTCAATCCTTTACTGGGTGAAGGCATGGCAATATATACCTTCTAGATGTAAATCCAGAAAGCTCACAGTGTCTTATTTCCATTCAAGATGAAGCAAGTCTTTGGCATCGAAAGCTCGGTCACATAAATATAAAGCAAATTGCCAAGATTTCTCCTAAGAAGCTAGTTCGAGGGCTTCCTAATATGGGTTATTAAAAGACTAAGTTATGCACTCCTCGTGTTTTGGGAAAATAGGTCAGAAGTTCTTTTAAACCAGTAAATCAGGTTTCTACTAGTTGAGTGTTGCAGCTTCTTCATATGGATCTCTTTGGGCAAACAAGAACTTACAGTCTTGGTGGAAAGAAATATTGTCTGGTAATCATGAATGATTATTCTTGTTTCACTTGGGTGTTTGTCTTAACAAATAATTCTGAGACTTTTGCATACTTCTTAAACTTTGCCAAGAAAGTTCAAAATGAGAAAGGTTATGCAATTTCAAGCATAAAGACATATCACAAAGGTGAATTTGAAAATCAAGATTTTGCAGGCTTCTGTAATGAATTTGGTTTTCAGCATGTTTTCTCCTCTCTATATACTTCTAAACAAAATGGGGTCATCGAAAGGAAAGACAGATCTCTACGGGGAGACGGCTAGAACTCTTTTGATAGAAAGCAAAATACCCTTGCGCTTTTGGGCATAAGCAATTTCTACTGCATGTTATATTATCAACAGGGTGTTTTTAAGGCCTATCTTAGAGAAAACTCCTTATGAAGTATATAAAGGGAAGAAGTCAAAAATGTTTCCTACTTTCATGTCTTTGGCTATAAATGCTTTATTTTGAATAATGCAAATGATCGATTTGAAAAGTTTGAAGAAAAATTAGACGAAGGAATTTTTCTTGGCTATTCATCTTCAAGCAAAGCTTATAAGGTCTTTAACAAGAAGACTCAATCTGTGGAAGAATCTATGAACATCATATTTCAGGAAAATTTGCATATTCAACCAGATCAAGTTCAACTTGAAGAATTTGAACTAGTTCCAGACTTAACAAAGTCTGTCTCCCCCAGCAAAGTTCAGAATTCTGGAGTACAGCAACAAGCAAAACAAGAAGATTCAAACGGAATAAAGGATTAACAGACTCTCAGGCCAAATAGTAATTGGAAGCACAAGTTAAATCATCCCAAAGAACTCATCATTGGCAACATTAATTAAGGAATTTGCACCGATCCAAAGAAAGAGAAGACTCTAGTGCTTTAGCACTTGTTTCTAAGATAGAACCAAAAGGAGTAGAAGAAGCATTGTCGATGAAAGCTAAATAAAAGCTATGTAGGAAGAACTCAAAAAATTAACATCAAGGATGTATAGAAGCTAATTCCAAAACCCAAAGGCAAATCTGTTATTAGAACGAAGTGGGTTTTCAGAAACAAGATGGATGAGAAAGGAAAAGTGGTCATAAATAAAGCAAGACTTGTGGCAAAAAGATATACACAGGAAGAAGGGATTGACTATGATGATACCTATGCACCTGTAGCAAGGTTAGAAGCAATTAGATTATTACTTTGCTTTTGCTTGTTTTCAAAATTTCAGGTTATTCTAGATGGATGTCAAAAGTGCCTTCCTCAATGGATTCATTCAAGAAGAAGTCTATGCAGAATAACTGCTGGGATTTGAAGATCCAAGAAAACCAAACTCAGTCTACAGATTGAAAAAGACATTATATGGTCTGAAGCAGGCTCCATAAGCCTAGTATGAAAGGTTGAGTAAGTTTCTAACTCATAATTGTTTTGAAAAAGGAAAGGTCAATACTACTCTGTTTATAAAAAAGGGAAGGAAAAGATTTCTACTTGTACAAATTTATGTAAATGATATAATCTTTAGTTCTCCTAACGAACGTCTCTGCAAGAAATTTTCGAGATCTATGCATGATGAATTCGAAATGAGCATGATGGGTGAATTGACATTCTTTCTGGGATTACAAGTCAAATAATCAAAGAAAGGTATATTCATCCACTAGGAGAAGTATGCCAAAGATCTCATCAAGAAATTTGGATTGGAGAATTGCAAGAGGACAAAAACTCCTATGTTGAGTTCTTCAAATCTGGACAAGGATGAAGGAGGAAAGAAAGTATATCAGAAACTATACAAAAGCATGATTGGCTCTCTTCTTTACCTTACTACCTCTAGACCTGATATTTAATTCAATGGGTGCATCTATGCTAGATTTTAGTCTGATCCAAGGGAATCTCATCTCAGTGCTGTTAAACGCATCATAAAATATGATGCGACTTTTCCAAGGCTGGGTCTATGGTATCCAAAAGAATGAGACTTTACTCTTCTTGGTTATTCTAATGTTGATCTAGCCGATAGTAAAATCGACAGGAGGAGCACATCTAGCACTTGTCAACTCTTAGGACAAATGCTGGTATCTTAGTTCTCAAGGAAACAAAGTAAGGTGGCATTATCAATAGCAAACGCAGAATATGTTGCTCTTGGAAGTTATTGTTCTCAAATTCTTTGAATAAGACAACAACTAAGAGACTTTGGAATAGAAGGATCTTGCACAGAGATCAAATGTAGCAACACAAGCGCTATCAATCTCACCATAAACCCCATTCTTCATTCAACAATGACACATATAGAGATTCGACACCATTTTATAAGAGATCATGTCTAGAATGGCGAGATTATGGTTCAATTTATTGATTCAAAGAATCAGCTGGTAGACATCTTCACAAAATTGTTGGGGAAAAACTTATTTGAGTTTATTCACAGCGAGCTGAATATTATCTCTCCTATCGATTAAAGTCTAAAGTTGGTCAGACTCAAAACCTCAAGAAGCTACTTTAGTTGAGGATCTCTCGAATCCAGGTATTTTATTTTGGTATGAAAATGTATGATTATTTGAATCGTCGCTTGCCTATTTTATTTTTAGAAATTACTATTTTGTTGGTAATTTTTGGTTTTTAAATTTTTAGCAGTTACCTTTATAAAATTTGTTATGAAAAGACATTTTTCCTTGTGACGTTTTGTATACCCCCTTTTGTTGTGACCTTTCAATTTCTTTAAATACCTTCCTATATTTCTTTCAAGCACATCTTTTCAAAACCCTAAAATACTGAGAATTAGTCTCTCTCTCTCTCTCTCTCTCTCTCTCTCTCTCTCTCTCTCTCTCTCTCTCTCTCGATTTTTACTCTCAAACTTTCTCTGCAAGTTTCCATCTTTTCTTCACTCGAACGTGTCAAGAAAATCTTCCAATTCTGCATCCATGTCGTACCAAAGGAAATCTTCTCGGATCGCAAGCCAGTAGCCTCAAAACTTGCCAGAAGACTCATTTTGATCTTAGTGGTGAAGAGTTGCCTCAGGACTCTCCTCATCAACCTTTGGAAGAAGAAGTTGAACAAGATGTTGTTCCTCTCAGAGTTTTGACACCCCAAGTTCTTTACAAGCATTATGGTTATTTGAAATAGGGTGGTACTCGAATGTCCTTTATCATTAGTTTTCTGAAAAGCCATGGGCATGGGAATGAAACTGTGTTCTTAAGAGCCATGGAGAGAATAGGAGTGGCGCCGAAAGGATCGGCATAAAAAGCTTTTCTTCATTTTCCTTCTTATCCTAGATTTAGTTCTAAGAATCAGCCTGAAAATAAGGATCATGATGAGCGGATGTTTTCGAATTTTCAACCCAGGATGGGTGTGGCTGCTGATGTATTTGGTGAAAGAATGAAACTGTTTCATTCTAAGGAGCATAAAAGAGTTTATGCCCAAATGCTGAACAGAGGGGTGATAAACCCTCAAACGGTAGATTTTGACGTTTTGGACTCAATAAAGGTTAACTTGAGGGAAAGTTTAGCCATTCTTGAACTTGAGAATGTCTGTGCTAAGACGATTGTGGCTTATCCAGAATTGACAGCATACTTCTACTCAAATTTGTCTTTCCTTGATTAAAATCGCATTTAGTTTACGATTTGTGATAAAGCCTTTGTCGTGGATGTTGACATTCTGGCTGATATTATAGGAATTGAAAAGAAGTGGTTTTCTACCAATCAATATCTCCATCGGTCAAGCCACTAAATTTCTGGTAAAGGATAGACTGCCAAGTGAAGGTATCACATACTCTCGATTGTTAGCCTCCAACATTTTGTTACACAAAATTGTCATCAACTGCATCAGACCAAAGGTAACCTCCAAAACTGATGTTTCCAAATTTGAGGCAAGAATAATGTGGGCAATTTGCAATGGGATGCGTTTCTCACTTCCTCATACTATCCTGTTGCATATGTATAGGACAATCATGAAAGAAAAAAGGCCAATTGCCCTACTCTGCCTTGGTTACAAAGCTATTCCGCCATTTTTTGATCCAGTTTCCCGCTTCACTTTGTTCATGAACTATTGCTCCTATGAAAATTGGAATAAAAATTATCTAAAAAATGAGGCTAGAGGATTTGGATAAGGCCATTGAGCTTTTGAAGAAGGAATCCTCGAGCAAAGTCAAGGAAGGATTTGCTGCTGCAAGAAAGCGCAAAGGCAAGGAAGTTGTGCAAGAAACTGCAAAGAAAATGAGATCACTTATTATGTAGGATGAAGAGCAGGAGGATACAAAGAAGATGAAGAAGAGGAAGAAAAAGCAGAGCATGAAGAAGAGGCAAAAGAAGACGAAGCAGGAGCTGAAGATGAAGAAGAAGAAGAAAAAGGTAATTCTAAAGAGAATGATGAGGATGATGACTCTGATTGAGAGACTATTGCAATAACAGTATTAGAGGACTCTGAAGCAACCAGGGATGACCCTGAAGGAGTACGAACTGAGACAAAACATCACTCTCGTTTTGGAAAAGAACAAGCACAAGAAGAATGAATCTCTTCTCCACCTATAGGCACAGAAATAGGGGGAGCTCATGAGAAAACATGGACTTCTTCTCCACATAATGCGAGTGATGGCATAAGTAAATCTCTTGCCAACCCCGAAGATGTTTTTGCTTCTCAATTTCCTAAAACTGAGGTTGAAGAGTCTACTCCAAGTCAGGGTGCAAAATAAACTGCCCTCGATCAAGTTGATGTTCCCTCATCGCTGAAGCTAGTGCTCAAACAGAGCCTGATGCAAACTATCCAAGGATAGTAGAGCTCCTTTTGGAGGTTAAAGCTTAGCAATATGCGATGGAGGTTGAGATCCGGAAGCTTCACACTGCCATGAGATCTACTTTAGATTTTTTCACTAGCAAGGTACAATCTATAGACACTCAAGTTTAGACCTTGAATCAACAAGTTTCACAAACTGTAGCAAAGGTTAAGAATGTTTATCATCAATGCCATGAGAAACTTGAGGAGGCAGTGCAGTCACTGGGGATTCCGTTCGAGTTCCTAGACAACCTTGATTACATTTATCTTCTATTTCTATCTTTCTATTTTGACTTTTTATTTCTTTTTGTTGTTGACAAAAATGGGGAGAATGAGTGCAAATTTGAACTTTTTGTTTGCAGATTTGATTTGTTTGAACTTGTTTGAGTTTGAACTTGTTTGAACTGTTTGTGTTGGAACTTTTATGTTTTGCAGTAACCTTTTTTAGTTGTGATTATGGATTTGGATTGAATCTTTGTCTAAATAGTCAAGATTAATGTGTTTTCTAGGGTTGCAAAATCAATATTATCTAGATCTATAACAATCTATTTTTATAAGTCATCATGTACTGCTAAAGTGTTGTTTTGCAGGATATAAGTATTTAAATCTGCAGGAAAGTTTTGTCACCATAAAAAATGGAGAGATTGTTGGAGAAAACTCCTGTGATGTTTTGAAGCTGACAAAACTTATCTAAGTTCTATTCTAAAGATTGCTAGACTTCTATGTCAAAGTCTATCTTACATCAGAAGTTTACCCACTTTGACGAGTTCTAGAATGAATGCAAGAATGAAGACTTAATCAAACTTAGGATTATTTTTTTCAAGGTTTCAGTAATACAAGATATATCAGGCTTTCTAGTTGGAAGTATCACTTACCATATTGGTTATCTTAATTGGAATAAATTTCAAAGAAGCAAATCATTTTAGGAAGGCAAGCTTATTTGAAAAGAATCTACTTATGGAAACCAAGATCCTGATTGTATGGGCAAACAGGATTGACAAGCTTTCATCTCAATCTTCAAACGGCTTGAGATCTCCTTGATTGATTTTGTCCAATGGGTTGATTGGAAAAATTCTTCTGGAAAGTGCCAACGGTCGACAAGGCATGGGGGAGTATTTAAAGGGATTTTTCAAGTCATTCGAACGGAGCGTGAAAGAAGAATTCCAAAGTCTGAAGCATCCAATTCTCTTGTCCTTCATCTTTTAGTGCTTAACTTGTATTCGAAAGTAAGAAACTCTAGAGAGTGATCTTGTGAGAACAACAGAGACATCTCACTGAAAACTCGAGATCACAGTGCTGTGACATTCTCTTTTGATTCATAGTGGAAACCAGCCAGAAAGCTATCAACGTGGGAGAGTGGACCTAGGCTTGATCTAAGCCGAACCACTATAAATCTTGCATTTATTTTTCTCTTCCCTGAACTCCTTACATTATTTGCTGCGATATACTTCTGTGTTTTGAAATAGTGGTTAAAGTCTATTTTCACGCCTATTCACCCCTCTCTTTTCCATCAAGATTTTCCTATACTCATTTTCATATTACATGTAAAATTGAACCACTTTGTAAGTTTCAAGAATGAAAGATCTTGTTTCCCTTTTAATTGTTTGATGTAATCAATAAAAATTCATGAAGATTTTCATGTAATATTTTAGAAAAGGGGCATTCTAATTAAATATTTGTCATCGTCATTTTCAGTTGTATAATTTCTTTTGAAGAAATTTTGATGAGAGGTTGCTATATGATACTAGGATCATATACACTTCTTATCACTATTTCATTTCAAGCAAATATATAATTGACTAGGTTTTGTATTCTCTTGATTTCTTTTGACTTGTACTAATTTGAACCATCCTCTTTCAAAAGGTATTGAAAGACAGTTGAGAAACGGTTTATTATACGTACTTACCACCAAGCAAGGATGGAGAATGAAGACACCCACACTCATGTTGTTAACATGGAGTCGCTTACCTTTCACTTTCCTTATTAACATGTCACTCTGATACCATTTCAATTGCAGCGGGTCCATACAACATAAGGGGTTTACACTTTCTTTTTTTTGATAGGTTCCTTGCGCAATTCATATATGGAAGCACATCCAACAAACTTCCTTCCCTATATTCAGAAAACGATGCACACCTACTAAACATCTTATATAAGTTAAAGCCGAACACGTTTATTTACATAAAGCAGATGGACATCTTTAGTCGGTACATCGAAATGCCAATGTTTCTATACTCGGCTATACTTCAAAAGATGACCGACATCTCTTCTAACAATCGAATACTTAAAGTCCATCGATTAGTGTCGGCGTCCAAAAGTTCCTCCCTTTGATATCCTCCTCCTCGCAATCATATCCAACCACTTGATTCATCTACTGGTAGCATTGGTAGAGAGGATCTTATCTAGTCTGAAATGTTATTCCCCAAAATGGGTGAGTACAACCACTCAGCAGGTAAAGGACCAATAAACCACTCAATACATCATGCCATGCAATCATCACAATCATAGCATCACATGTCATACAAGCATCCACGCACAACATACCATGGCATCATGCACATGTCATCATACCTCATGTACCATCATCATCATATAGACATCATCATTATATCATACACTTACCATCAACATGTCACATATGGCATCATCCTTACCATGCATCCATGTGTATAACATCATCATCATATCACCATATCACATGTACCATCATCATTACCATGTATCCATGCACATCTCATCATCATATCACATGTACCATCATCATTACCATGTATCCATGCACATCTCATCATCATATCACATGTACCATCATCATTACCATGCAACCATGCACATCTCATCATATCATGCATATATCATCATGCATAATTCAATTTCAATTTCATTTTGGACCGGCACATTTCTCTTTCCCGGGACCAATGTTTGCATCCCACATTCATCACTCGCGCCCAATGCTGGCATTGCGAGAAACCTTGGGGCATGTATCCAAGATACAACCGGGCATCCGGCACCCCACATTCCGGGCATCTCGTATCCCAACTGGCATCACGAGGAACCTCCGGGCATGTATCCAAGATACAACCGGGCATCCGGCATTTACACTCCCTGGCCGGGCATCTCGCATCCCAACTAGCATCGCGAGGCATCCCCCCGGGCACAAACCTCCAGGGCTTCCGGAATTACGTATCGACATACCACCAGGATCCCCCCCTCCTCTGGAATTACGTACCGTATACCACCGGGCATCTCGAAACTCCCGAGGAAATCTCCGGGGCTTGCCATGAAAATGGTTTCCCCTACCCTCCGGAATTACATACCGACATACCACCAGGCCTCCCCTGGAATTACGTACCATATACCACCGGGTATCCCGACACTCCCGGGGCATCATCGACTCACCTCCGACGGCTTCCACATTTATCTCAATTCTCATCTCCAATTATAGTTCACTTTTAACATGGCATGTGATGTGATGGCAATCAAGATTATATTCATCATTGAATTCATACATGCATCTCAATTTATTATCATACATGCATCAAGACACTATCATCCAATCAATACAATTCATGGAGTCCATGCAATTTAAAATGGTCCATATTTCATGCCTTTTTACAAAATTCCAGCATGTACCATTTTTAGAAAATATTTAAATTAAATATCCATATGATTTTCAAAAATCATGAAATTAAGATAGCAATTTCATGAAAATACATGCCCAATAGAGTTCCACACAAAGAGATATGATTCACACCAATACAGCATGCAATTTCGGATAGAAACAGAATGAGCAGTTTTCGAAATAATTCGATTAAAATACACGAAAAACCTCAGAAAATTATGAAATTTTCTCAGGTTATAGGAAAGACACTAAAGTAGATTTTTCATGAAGACTTCCAAGCCAAATTATTTTTATATTATTTTATACAGTCACACGAAGCTTCCGGATCTAACACCGAAACGTCCAGTGCATGTTTCTCATAAATACTGAGTTTTCACCTACCTATTATTCTTCGTTCCCTCTGAAATTTGGATATATTTTACTTCAAGATGTCTCCTACAACTTCCATGAAGGGATCTAGGTCAAATTTCCAAAGGACAGTCTCCATTTGGGTCCATGAAGTCTCGGGTGTCCAGTACCGCGTCTCCAGATTTACCGTCTTCAAGAGTAAGTCAATTCACTAGGATATACTTGTTAATTTTACTTCAAATTTGAGTATGTTAGTCTTGAAGATGTTCTATACAAGTTTCATGAAGAATTCGAAGAGAGATTCTTAGTAAAAATCAACATGCAATCACAAATCTACCACAAGGTCAGCAAAACAGTTGCAGATCTAATGTCTCCGTAGGATGAGAGTTTGACCCCTCACATCTCCATCATTTTGCACAAAATTTTAGTATGTTATATTTTAAGATGTTGGCTACAAATTTCATGAAGAGATAAAACTCAAAATAGAACTCAAAACATGCATGCAAGCTCTCACAAGATTCTGGGTCAGGCGGTTCATGCGAAAACATTCCAGATCTAGCATCTCCGTAGGATGAGATTTTGACCCCTTAAATCTCCATAAATTTGCACCAAATTTTATTATGTTGTAGTTTAATATGTCAGATACAACTTTCATGAAGAGATAAAGGTCAAAATCGAACTCAAAAAATGCATGGAAGCTCTCACAAGATTCTGGGTCAGGCGGTTCATGCGAAAACAGCATGCAACTCAAGAACAAGTCACATTCTAGCTTCGGTTTTGCCTTCCCGATGATCCGAAACCTACCACCAACAAATCACACATGCAAGGCACACATGCAAGAGCAGAAATCAGTCCCAAATTGCCTCCAAAACCGAGCAAACGAGGCACACCGGCGACGGACGAACGGCGTGCAGGTGGCGACGGATGGACTCCTTCTCTCGGCTTCCCCTTCTCTCGGCCTCCTCTCTCTCGCATCTCTCTCTCTCTCTCTCTCTCTCTCTCTCTCTCTCTCTCTCTCTCTCTCTCTCTCTCTCTCTCTCTCTCTCTCTCTTTTGGTTGCTTATATACTTGCATGCATCCTCATTTTGCATGGGGGACAAGTGTTCTCATGAGGAGAACAAGTGGCAAGGTTGAAGACAAGTGTTGGAGGACATGCAAGGTTAATGGGCTTCAGTTTTTTTTTTTTTTTTTTGGGCTGGTCTTGGGACTTTATGGGCTGGTCGAATAGGGGGCTGGCGTGGGCTGGTTGGATGGGCTTTGGGCCTAAAAATCAGCCCACCCCCTCCTATTCCTATTCCATTAAATCCACAATTAAATAAACACCTAATTTCAACTTATAAGCCCACAAAACTCTATAATTTAAATCAATAAAATTCTACTTATAAAGTGCACCACCAAGAATAAGATTTTCTATATCAATTTGCACTTTAATGATTCCTTGGGTCACTTGAAGACACACCTCCATCCAAACAATCATCCTTTACAATGCTTGGCCGTAGAATTTTCGGCCCACTAACCTTTTAATAATCTATTAACATTTTCCACTTAAATAAATACCTAACTTGCAAAAGTAATAAGGCCATAAAACTTGTAGTCACAAATCCATAAATTCCAATTTATAATACACATGGCCAATGATAGAATTTTCTTATCTATCACATAATTATCCATTAAAAGCTTGGCCATAAATCTTATTGCAAATTATGGATTAAATGGCTATAAAATAACTTAATGGCACTTCCATCACCTATTCATAGACTTTAATGTAACTAGAGGTCGTTATGAATTTTGGGATGCCACAATTTCGTCCTCGAAATTAGACATTTCCTATGTCTCCTTAAACAAGTGAGGGTACCTTTCCCTCATCTCATTTTTACTCTCCCATGTGGCTTCCTCCACATCATGATATCGCCATAATATCTTAACCAATGGAATTCTCTTGGTCCTGAGAATTTGTTCCTTTCGATACAATACTTGCACAGGCTCCTTAATGTACCTAACTTTCTCATCCATTTTCATGGCTTCATGATCGAGTATGTGTCCTGGATCGGGCTGATACTTCCTCTAAAGTTAAGGATGTAAGCTCTTAACATATCTTAATTTATCTCAACAACAAAAACAGTTTTAAAACAATATCCACATCTGAAATTTCTTTTGAACGCTTGAAAATCTTCCTTCATGAAATCAAACAATACAAATTGAGGTTTTCAAAAGCACATCAATACTACAATAGCAGGCTTTGAAATCATATGTCATTTCCATGTCAAAACGTTTTCAAATCACCAATGTGGAAAATCCTTTGTGCTCATGAAAATTCAACTTTATGATGTAAAATAGGGATTCCAAAGACACAGAAATATAATAGTAATAGTCTTTGAAAATAGGTAAATCTCATATCGTTGAAACCAATTCACAAAATCAAAGCATCATACCAATTCCATAAAATCCATTATCACGTTTAAATTTCAAATGTTTTTCGAAATCCACGTGTAAAGCCTTGAGTCGCACTTGCATCACGGCACGGAATAAAACACTTTATCAAAACCCTTAGTAAATTTAAATCGGTACGTTGGTAAATTCCAATCTCAATCCCAACTCCAATGGGTTGGAATATTTTCTATAAAAAGTTCAGAATTCTTTGAAATAGGAAACATGTCTTAAAACATTTGGGCACGGTGTCACAGTACTCATAAATTTTGATGAAATTCAAGAGATTTTCTAAAACAGTTCACAATCAAAATCTACTTTTCGATTGAAGCTCAAAACTTGGAATGTACAGGTGATAATTTCCTCCAAGAACCATAACCATTTTTTTGAAGTATTGAAGATCACAGTTCGGCGAGTCGATAATATTGGTCCCATCGTAAAGATTTTTGAAACTAAAAACTTTGGAATACCAAAATCAACGCATCGGCGAGTCATCAAACTCGGTTCCGACCTTAAGATTTTCAAAGTAGTTTGCATGTAAAATCTTAGAGCTTTGAAAACATCCAAACTCAAGTATTTCCAATCTAACTGCACTACATCAGACAACAACGGCAATGCATTATATCGGTTGGTAGACTTTCACTTGCTGACATGTTAAACACGAGGAAATGTGTTTAGCTACATCCGCCTTCATGCCATTCCACCAAAACTATTGGTGTAATTTCTGTACATCTTTGTACTACCCGGATGAATACTATATTTACGCCTATGTGCTTCCGATAGGATTCCCCTTTTTACTTCTTCATTGTCGGGAACATAGAGTCGTCCTTGACATCTTACTACTCTATCTTCAGAGACTTGGAACTCTGGTCTTTTCTCTAAAGACAGCATTTCGTATCTTCATAACTTCCGAATCAGATTCTTGCAGAATCTTAACTTTTTGAATATTTTCGGGTTCAATCCTTAATGCAGTAAGCATACCATTGAGGTGGTCTACTTCCAACTTAAAGTCTGAATCTGCTATTGACTTTAACAGATTTCACTATGTTATCCTTAGATTAGCCATGTTCATAGCTGACTTTCGATTTAGGGCATCTGCCACCTTATTCACCTTTCATGAGGGGTATCATAACAGTCAAAATCTTTTAATAATTCCATCCACCTCCTCTGTCTCATATTCGATTCCTTTTTTGTGAAAACATCTATTTCAAGCTCCATCCTAAGTGCAACTATCAATGAGATTCAAATTTAAAGAATTCCACCTTCTCGACTCAATCAAACACACCATTTAGCCAAATTATTCATATACTTTGTCACCACCAATTCAAGCCTATAACCATCAAAATCGACGCCACCAATAACTCATTTGGCTCAGTCCAACAAAGACATTCACTATGCATTCACCGCAACATAGATTCAAGCCTAAAATACAGCACCATTCATTCGGTTCAAATATCAATAGTCCACCAAGATTTATTTAATTCAAAGATTGACAATCCACCAAAATAAAACTTGTCTAGTTTCCATCAAGTATATCTCATATCTCATCCTAAAGAATCATCACTTAGACTAATCATTCATCAAATCCACAATTTGAACTTCCACCATTTCACCTTGGAAAGACTATAACCACAAATGATCATATTCACTAATTCTACCAAACCTTTTCAAACTGAGATCATCACCTAAAATTAAAAGTTGACCACCATCGATTAAACCTATTATTCCGACATATAAACCACAAATAATTTCATGTCTCATATGACCACTCAAACTCATGACTTCCAAGATCAATCTATACACACTAAATGCCTCCATGTAATGCATCAAGACATCCAATGAGATCCTCTAATAAGAAGTCACTACTTAGCTCAAATGATCATAACTTAATCCTCAAATTCATAATTCACTCTCCATAATTCACTTCTTAAGCCTTACTTGCAGCACTACGCTTAGGTGCTACGCATGCTCTTTAGGTCCTTTAGAATATATCAGGATATCATCAAATGAAGACAATCACAATTTGATCCAAATAAGGCTTAAATATCCTATTCATTAAATCCATGAATGCAGCTAAGGCATTCGTCGATCCAAATAGCATAACTAGGAACTCGTAGTATCCATAGCGAGTCCTAAATATGGTCTTAGGAATGTCTTCTTTCTTACTCCTTAACTGATATCCTGATCTCAAGTCAATTTTAGAAAAGACCGAACTTCCTTGCAGTTGGTCGAATATGTCATCAATTCTAGGTAATGAGTACTTACTCTTAACAATTACATGATTCAATTGCCTATTATCAATGCATAAACACATCGACCTATCCTTCTTTTTCACAAACAAGAGTTCTACAAGCTTAACCATGCTTCCGCTGCGCCACTCTGATAAAATTATCCCAAAAACACTACCTTCCTAGTTCAGTTCATAGTTTGGTTCATTCCCGCCCCCTTTTGCCATTCTAGAAGCCCGCCAGGAGCCGCTCCTTGTTCAGGTCCTCTGACCTCGGCGTCCACTCCCCGCCCTCATCAAACCGGGACGTTATAGGTACACCAGCTTTCACCTGGTTCGAACCCAAACTACACATCTACTGAAGGATCTCGTTTCAATAGGGATTAACTTACAGAGTTATTATCCGTTTTGGCCTATCCCATACTAGGCCTCATGGTTTCATCCTTGGCGCATGGGCAAGCGCTATCTCAGGTAGCTCTTGGTTTGAATAGAGTCTCTTACCTTATAGCGCATCACTCAATGTCACTTGTCTCCTTGATTCCATTCATTCTCTTAACATTTCTTGCTCTCCAAGCTGGGCCCTTTCATAAATTTCATTATAATCCCTCACGTTCAGGAGCTCTAGTTATCTCCTACTATCTGTCTTCAGGCCCTTAAGGAATCTCTTAACCTTTTCCTCCCAATGCTCTATCAATCTAGGGGCATACCTTGACAGCTCAGAAAGTTTTGCTTCAGGGACAATTTGCGACTCAGTGTCACTAATTAGCTAAGGAGAAGTAATGTTCATACGTTACTAAAGTCATATAAGTAACTTAAAAAGTCACTAGCACACAAAAGCAACATTACATTAGTCACTGGGGATCTACGAGTGAATACTCATCACCCGTTGTTTAAAGTTAGTCAACTACTCATGGTTAGTACCCTATGGTGCGCATCATTCTATCCTCATTTCCATCTGAGGCACCTTATCACTCCAAATAGACCATAGCCCTGATACCAAAAAGGGGCCGTGGCACCCCTCGACGGCCCCCGATCCGTTATGGTCGCCACAGTTCGCTTACCTTTCACTTTCCTTATTAACATGTCACTCTGATGCCATTTCAATTGCAGCGGGTCCATGCAACATAAGGGGTTTACACTATTTTTTTTTTTGGATAGGTCCCTTGCGCAATTCATATATGGAAGCACATCCAACAAACTTCCTTCCCTATATTCAGAAAACGATGCACACCTACTAAACATCTTATATAAGTTAAAGCCGAACACGTTTATTTACATAAAGCAGATGGACATCTTTAGTCGGTACATCAAAATGCCAATGTTTCTATACTCGGCTATACTTCAAAAGATGATCGACATCTCTTCTAACAATCGAATGCTTAAAGTCCATCGATTAGTGTCGGCATCCAAAAGTTCCTCCCTTTGATATCCTCCTCCTCGCAATCATATCCAACCACTTGATTCATCTATTGGTAGCAGTGGCAGCAGAGGGATCTTATCTAGTCTGAAATGTTATTCCCCAAAAGGGGTGAGTACAACCACTCAGCAGGTAAAGGACCAATAAACCACTCAATACATCATGCCATGCAATCATCACAATCATAGCATCACATGTCATACAAGCATCCATGCACAACATACCATAGCATCATGCACATGTCATCATACCTCATGTACCATCATCATCATATAGACATCATCATCATATCATACACTTGCCATCAACAAGTCACATATGGCATCATCCTTACCATCCATCCATGCGTATAACATCATCATCATATCACCATATCACATGTACCATCATCATTACCATGTATCCATACACATCTCATCATCATATCACATGTACCATCATCATTACCATGTATCCATGCACATCTCATCATCATATCACATGTACCATCATCATTACCATGCAACCATGCACATCTCATCATATCATGCATATATTATCATGCATAATTCAATTTCAATTTCTTTTTGGACCGCCACATTTCTCTTTCCCGGGATCAATGTTTGCATCCCACATTCATCACTCGCGCCCAATCCTAGCATCGTGAGAACCATTCGGGCATGTATCCAAGATACAACCGGGCATCCGGCCCCCCACATTCCGAGCATCTCGCATCCCAACTAGGATCACGAGGCATCCTCTCTAGCAAAGACCTCCGACGAGGCTTCCGGCATTTACACTCCCTAGCCGGGCATCTCGCATCTCAACTATTATCGCGAGGCATCCCCCGAGCACAAACCTCCGGGGCTTCCGGAATTATGTACCGACATACCACCAGGCCTCCCCTGGAATTACGTACCGTATACCACCAAGCATCCGAAACTCCCAAGGAAATCTCCGGGGCTCGCCATGAAAATGGTTTCCCCTACCCTTTGGAATTACGTACCGACATACCACCAGGCCTCCCCTGGAATTACGTACCGTATACCACCGAGCATCCGGACACTCCCGGGCATAATCATCACCTCCAAACAGTTTCCACATTTATCTTATCTCATCTCCAATTATAGTTCATTTTTAACATGGCATGTGATGTGATGGCAATCAAGATCATATTCATCATTGAATTCATACATGCATCTCAATTTATTATCATACATGCATCAAGACACTATCATCCAATCAATACAATTCATGGAGTCCATGCAATTTAAAATGGTCCATATTTCATGCCTTTTTACAAAATTCCAGCATGTACCATTTTTAGAAAATATTTAAATTAAATATCCATATGTTTTTCAAAAATCATGAAATCAAGGCATGTGATAGATAAGACAATAAGATAGCAATTTCAAGAAAATACATGCCCAATAGAGTTCCACACAAAGAGATATGATTCACACCAATACAGCATGCAATTTCGGATAGAAACAGAATGAGCAGTTTTCGAAATAATTCAATTAAAATACACGAACGACCTCCGAAAATTATGAACTTTTACCAGTTATAGTCAAGACACTAAAGTAGATTTTTCATGAAGACTTCCAAGCCAAATTATTTTTATATTATTTTATACAGTCACACGAAGCTTCCGGATCTAACACCGAAACGTCCAGTGCATGTTTCTCCGAAATACTGAGTTTTCACCTACCTATTATTCTTTGTTCTCTCTGAAATTTGGATATGTTTTACTTCAGGATGTCCCCTAAAACTTCCATGAAGGGATCTATGTCAAATTTCCAAAGGACAGTCTCCAAATGGGTCCATGAAGTCTCGGGTGTCCAGTACCGCGTCTCCAGATTTACCGTCTTCAAGAGTAAGTGAATTCACTAGGCTATACTTGTTCATTTTACTTCCAATTTGAGTATGTTAGTCTTGAAGATGTTATATACAAGTTTAATGAAGAAGTCGACGAGATATTCTTAGTAAAAATCAACATGCAACCACAAATCTACCACAAGGTCAGCAAAACAGTTCCAGATCTAGTGCCTCCGTAGGATGAGAGTTTGACCCCCAAAATCTCCATCATTTTGCACAAAATTTTAGTATGTTATATTTTAAGATGTTCTATACAACTTTCATGACGAGATCAAAGTCAAAATAGAGCTCAAAACATGCATGCAAGGTCTCACAAAATTCTGGGTCAGGCGGTTCATGAGAAAACATTCCAGATCTAGCATCTCCGTAGGATGAGAGTTTGACCACTTAAATCTCCATCATTTTGCACCAAATTATATTATGTTTTATTTTAAGATGTTAGCTACAACTTTAATGAAGAGATCAAAGTCAAAATCTAACTCGAAACATGCATGCAAGCTCTCACAAGATTCTGGGTCAGGCGGTTCATGCGAAAACAGCATGCAACTCAAGCACAAAAACATTAGCTTCACTCTCATGCCTCCAAACGTCCTAAAAGACATGCAAAACATTGGTGCAAGAGTAGGAAGTGGATTCCCAACGTGCATTCGGATGGCACACGGCGGCGAACGGGCGGCACACGGGTGGACGGACGGCGAGCTCCTTCCTCTCCCTCTCGGCTTCTCCTCTCTCGGCCACACTCTCTCCCTCACTTGGCTGAACACTCAACCGGCCATCTCTCTCTCTCCTCTTCCCTTTTTATTCCCCCTAAACCTCATCATTAGTAATGATTAGATTGCCTCTCAATTGGCCAATGCATGCCATCTCCGTTTTTGCCACTTGTCGCAACACATGCGTGGGCTTGGGCTTTGGGCTTGGGCCTCCTCTTCTTGGGCCTCCTTTGGGCCGGTCGACAGCTACTTTTGTGGGCCTAATTGGGCCGACCAGCTTGGCCCACTAAGGCTTAGGCCAATGGGCCTAAGGCCCAACCTAATTAAAATTAAATTTTCCCTTTTTATAATTTCTTCTATAAACTTTAAATTTTAAATTCCACATGGCCAAAGTCTTGTGACATTTTACTTATAGGAATTTAATCTATAAGATGCATGGCCAAGCATAGGTCACTAATCTATCTAATTTCAAATCTCATAAACACAAACGCATATCACTTAGCTTTAAAAGAAAACTAATGACTAAAGCATAAACCATAGGTAATTTCATTACCTAATTACGAGCTTTAATACACCTTAGAGCTTGTCTTGAATTTTTGGGATGCCACAGTATCACACCTTTCTTTGATTGCCAATTAAAAGGTGACATCACTCGTGATGAGAAGATAGCTTGTTTAGCCAAGCTGGTTGAGGTAGGGATTTTTCAATATGAAGATAGTGAATCGGCTTCGGGACATATGTCCCTTGTTGAGGTTGATTTTTCTTATGAATGCATAATCTTTAAGGTCATAGAGGAAGCTGAGAATCCGAATCTGAGTGATGCTCAAGACTATCACCAGGCCTCAAAAAGCAAAACCCCTATGTACCAAGACTCTGACACTAGAATTGAGGATGAATATAAAGCTTCTTAGATGGACTGTGAGTTTGTTCAAAAAGCTCGCGAAAGAAGTGAAGTTGTTGATATCTTTGGCCATGGTAATTATGACTTCAAGGTGAAGTTCACACTACCATCGAGTTTCTTCGTTGACGTAAAGGATATTATCCCGAGCAGATGGGATGATGAAGAAAACCTTACTCTAACTTTGTTGAAAGATAAAGAAATCCACTCTAATGATGAGGATGAGGATGAATACAAAACTGCTCATTGGGATCATGAGTTCATAAGGAAGGCCCATGAGAAAGGTGAAATAATGGACACCCTTGGGCAACCGAGTGGGAAGTATGACTTTATGGTTAAGTATACTCCTCCCTAGTGGATGGGGACATGAATTTAGGGATGACTTTGTGGCTATGATTGAGCCCGTTGTGATTGATCGAGCTAAGGAGAAAATGCCTCATGGGGCTAGTGCAACCGACAAGGGTGTCATCGAAGTCAGCTTATTGATTGACAATTTTGAAGCCATGAAGATCTCAAGTTTTGGACCCGTCATCATTGAGTTGCCACCAAAAGTTGGTAAATGCTCTAATACCAAGGTATTTCCTACTTATGACACTGAGGCGGTCTCAGGAACTATAATACAAATGAAATAAACATTGTCACCCAATCGGGTCGAATCTACTGAAGGTGTGGAAAAGAAGGCCGTAATCGAAGAGGAAGCCAAACAACTCCTCAAAACACTCGAGACAAGTGAGGTAGAAGCGATAGATCAATTGCGCAAGATGCCCACCTAGATTTCCTTACTGGAGCTTTTCAAGACTTCTGAAAAACATAGAAATGCCCTCCTCAAAATCTTGAACAAAGTCCATGTGCCCAAGACCATTAGAGAAGTACAATTGGAGGAGTTTGTAGGTGACATACTCCTTAGAGATTAGATAACCTTCTTTGAGAGAGTCGTCCCTCTTAAAGGCCAAGCACACATTAAGATGCTATATGTGTCTGCTTAATATCTTGGAACCAAGATTTTGAGGATATTGGTTGATAATGGTTCCTCATTGAACATTTGCTCTCTATCCACCCTCTATCAATTAGGGATAGGAATGGAAAATGTTCGCTCTCCAAAGAAGCCTGTTCAAGCCATTGACGGGATGAGAAAGGAATCGATAGGGGAACCTACTACAGACGGTCGACCTTATTACCATCACCCAAAAATTCCAAGTATTGGATATCTCAAGCAACTTTAGCCGATTATTGTAATGGCCTTGGATCCACGCTACAAGGATCATTCCTTCCAGTCTTCATCAGATGATGAAATTTCCCATCGATGGAAAGATCATGACTATCTGATGTGAACGAGATGTAGAGACTTTCCATAATACCGTCATACCATTCATAGAGCCTGAAGTCAAGGGAGAGTCGAGCTACCACTCATTTGAGCTTGTGTCTGTCACTCATGTGCCTATTGGATTAATCATCATGAAGGCTCAGTTATCAAAGGCATCCTTAATGTCAAGTAACGAACTGCTCAAGAATGGTTTTGCTATTGGAAAAGGTTTGGGTAAGCTCGCCCAAGGCATGCCAAATCCCATTGAGGTGGTTAAGATGAACAAGTGTGAAGGCTTAGGTTATTAGGGTGACTATAAGAGTTAAGGTAATCATAAAGGCCCGAACATAGGTAAGAACTACCAACACCTCCTACCTCCATCATTGAAGGATTTCTTTCTTGATCCACCAAATTTCTTGCAAGAAAAGGAGGTCAATGTCTACCACTTCACTAACTTATTTGAAGATGGTTTAGTTGGCACCGTTAAGGAAGATGGAAAAGCTTGCAGATCCCGCCGTGTAAGGGATGTTTCTAGTTCCTACATTTCATTTTACTTGTATTCCATTCATTTCTCCCCTACAAAGGAATTATATTCATTTCATTCTTTTGCACTTGCTGGATCACAAACTTTATGGATCCAAGATGACATAAGTTGTAAGGCAGTTTTTGCATATCAATACAATTCACATTTTGTTAATAGACGTGTGAAGTTTTCCAAACTAGACCTATGATGATGCTTTAAGGCATTGGCCTCCACACGATTTATAGTTTCAAAACGTTTTAGTGGAAGAATGACATCTGATGACATGAGGGCTAGTACCCCCAATAAATTTTCCAAAACTCGCATTCAAAAATAAGTTTTTCATGGCATTTGCATGCATCCTACTCATTTATATATGTATTCTAACCAATTTTAATTGCATCTCAATTATGACATTTCACATCATGATAGTCATTTGCATGACTCGGATTCGCATTCAAGAGATTTTGACAAACCCAACTATTCCAACTCAGAGAATGAGAATGATCCTCGAGTTATTAAGAGGGAATGGCTCAGACTTGAAGAATCCAAACCTCCTTCTACTGAGCAACCAATCACCATGAACTTAGGAGATTCGAATAACCCTAAAGAAACCAAGATTGCGGCAGGTCTCTCTCAAATGGATGATGATAGATTAATTAGACTTTTGAAAGAATACCAAGATATTTTTGCTTAGTCGTATGTTGACATGCCGAGTTTAGATCCTAAAATAGTGGAACATGCTTTACCACTTGATCCCAATTTTCCGCCTAATAATCAAAAGCTCAAAAGGGCGAAACCTGAGTTGTCGAAAAAGATCGAAGAAGAAATCATAAAGCTCTTAAATGTTGGTTTCATCGAAGTCACCCATTATACTGATTGGATTGCTAATATAGTCCCGGTTATGAAGAAGGATGGATGGATCCAAGTTTGCGTTGATAACCATGACTTGATTAAGGCAAGTCCCAAATATGACTTTCCTTTACCACATATTGATGTCTTAGTTCACAGTACTATTGGCTTCGAATTATTTTCTTTCATGGATGGATTTTCAGGTTATAATTAAATCAGGATGAAAGAGAATGACCAGACTAAAACTTCTTTCATCACTCAATGGGGAACTTTTTGCTATAAAATTATGTCATTTGGCTCGAAGAACGCAAGGGTAAAATATCAAAGAGCCATGGTGGCACTATTCCATGACATGATGCATAAGGAGATTGAAGTCTATGTCAATGACATGATTGCAAAGTCAAGACAATGCGAAGACCATGGTGAAGTCTTAAGAAAATTATTTGATCGATTGAGGAAATTCAAGCTAAGGCTTAGCCCTGCAAAAATGTATATTTGGGGTAAATTCTGGGAAGCTGCTTCGATTTATGGTTAGTAACAAGGGTATCGAGATAGATCCCTCTAAGGTGAAGGGCATAGCGAGCTTAAACCTCCCTTTACTGTTAAGGAAGTACAAAGTTTACTAGGAAGATTGAATTATGTTGCAAGATTCATCCCCCAATTGTTAGAAACCGCTAAGCTATTCTTTAAGTTGTTGAAGAAGAACACCAAGGTCAATTGGGATGAAGAATGTCATAAATCATTTGAAGAGTTTAAGCGATATCTTTCATAATCTCCTATACTCGTACCGCCTATCCAAGGCGTGTCTCTTATCTTATATCTCACCATTCATGAAGAGTCTTTAGGAGCCATGTTAGTGCAAAAAAGACCAAAGGGTGGAATAGAACGCACCATATATTACCTCGGTAAGAAGTTTACTACCTTCAAGATCCGATATCCTGAAGTGGAAAAGACCTATGTGGCCTTGATTTGGGTCTTACACTGACTGAGGCAATATACTCTTTACCATCGCATCTTGCTAGTGATTGAGAACGACTTGATTACATATTTTTTGGAGAAGTCTGCATTGGTTGGAAGGCTCGCTAAATGGCATATATTCCTCTTTGATTTTGATATCTGAAGCATGGCACAAAAGTCTGTCAAAGGGCAAGTCATAGTTGATATGTTAGCTAAAAATCTCGAGAATTCTGATGATTGGGATGAAGTCGATGAACGAATCTATCCGGTCGTACTTGACAAGTGGACCATGTATTCGATGGTGCTGTTAACCTTTCTAGTTCTGGCACTACGGCAATTTTAATATGCCTAGAAGGTCAACATTACGTAGTAGCTACAAAGTTGGTATTCCCTTGTACCGATAAGATTTCTAAATACGAACCTTGCATTCTTGGTCCGCAATTATCCATCAATATAAAAGTTAGAAAGTTTCAAGTTTAAGGTGATTCTACACTCATCATCCTCTAGACAAGAGGCGAATGGCAAATGTGAGATGTAAAGTTGATTCCTTACCATAAATACCTCAAAGACCTGGTTAAGGAATTTGACAAAATATCTTTCGATTATCTGCTAAGATCACAAAATCAATTTGCTGATGCCCTAACAACCTTATCATCACTATTACAAGTAACTGACGGTTTGAGCATTGATCTTTTTGCAAATCAACATCTTGAAGAAACCTATTTATTGCCTGATGATTGAAGAAGAACCTTATGGTCAACTCTGGTATTATGATATCATGAATTACCTTTGAGAAGGCAAATTTCTTCAAGGGAGTTATGCC
The DNA here is from genome assembly GCA_017140615.1 of Eucalyptus cladocalyx. Taxonomy (NCBI): domain Eukaryota; kingdom Viridiplantae; phylum Streptophyta; class Magnoliopsida; order Myrtales; family Myrtaceae; genus Eucalyptus; species Eucalyptus cladocalyx. The sequence continues at coordinate 22,471,965 of CM029520.1, forward strand.
AATGATTAAAAATACCTAATGAAATTGGCATTGCAATTCTTCCTTAGTGGGGGAACCCCATATAAAAGGTCTTTTGATTTAGTTTTACTAAAATGCATGGATGCACAAAAAGCCAAATTCCTGATGAAAGAGATATATGAAGGAGAGTGTGGCCTTCATATTAATTATCATCTCCTGGCAAGAAAACGCATGAGGCTCGGTTACTACTGGTTGACCATGGAAGCCGATTGGGTTCAACATGTAAGGTGTTGTCACCAATGCAATGTCTACAAAGACAAAATCAACGCTCCTCCTAATGAATTGCATCCAATGTTTGAGTCCTAGCCTTTTTCAATGTGAGGCATTGACATCATCGGTCCAATTAATCCTAAAGCATCCAATGGACACCGTTTTATCTTAATGACCATCGATTACTTCACCAAATGAATTGAAGCCAGTTCTTATGCCCATGTCACTGCTAAAAACATGGCAAGGTTCATCCATCATGATATCATCGCTCGATGTGGAGTTCTTGAAGAAATCATCACTAACAATGGATCAAACTTAAATAACAAGATAGCGGATGAATTACTTGGAGAGTTCCACATTTGCCACTTGAATTATTCTCCTTACCACTCACAAATGAACAGAACAATGGAAGCAGTAAACGAGAACATCATGAAGATTTTATCCAAAACAGCTGAAAACTATCATGATTGGCATGATCGGTAGCCATATACTTTGTTGGCTTACCGAACTTTAGTTTGCACTTCAATTGGGGCAACACCATTCTAATTGGTCTATGGAATGGAGGTCGTGCTACCAGTGAAAATTAAATTTCTTCATTGAGGGTACTTTCTCAGGTCAAGCTCTGTAAAGCTGAGTGGGTTCAATAATAGTTTGGACTACTCAACATGATTGATGAAAAAGATGGTAAAAGCCCTATGCCATGGACAGAGCTATTAGAAGAAAGTAGCCAGGTCGTTCAATCGCAAAGTCAGGCCATGACATTTTAAGATCAACGATCTCATCTTGAGAAAAGTCATACTTATCATTTCAGATCCTCGTGGGAAGTTTACTCCGAACTACGAAGGTCCATATATTGTAAGGAAAGTGCTACCTAGCGAAGCATTGATCCTTGTAGAAATGGATGGCTGAGAATTGTTAAGGCCTGTAAATGCTGATGCTGTTAAGAAGTACTATCCATGAATAAAGTGAAAGGCCTTTGAGCCATTTTTGGATTGAATCCGAGCCACTTTAGGATATTTGCATCATACATTTCATGCATACATGTCGCATCTACATGTTTATTCATTTTGTAGGATCTCTGAAGAAGATTCCACTTGTCCATAGGAGGTTAAAAGTACAAAACCTCTAAAAAGTTATCATCTTCTTTAAAGCTTAGAAGTGACCCCGTCCCTTAGAACGCCAATAGAGTCAGTTAGAACTCTAGAAATGAACCCTCGTGCTAAATAAATCATGTTCTCTCTATAAATTTTATTCAATCTTGTTTTCAAAAGTCTCCTTAATAAGGTCAAAGGAACATATTTTTGTTCAAGAAAAAATTATTTTTAGTATATTCTCATTCGCTAAGGAGTGGAATTTTGCCAAAATGTATTTTAGAAAATGCGAACACTGATTGTTAAATTTGCCAAGTGATAATTCTTGAAATGATGAGAGACAACCCCTTTGCTAAACCCATCCTTATACACTCTTTGAGAGAATTGAGTGAAAAGAACCATGTCCTAGGTCATAGGGTTTATTCACAATGGAAATATGGTTTGAGATGATAAAGGCATTATCTTATTAATCCCAAATACTATTGATATCTCTTGCAAGCGACTTTGAGCAAAATAGAGAACATTTCCAAAATAACCCTATCAAGAACAAACCCACATTTGGGGCAAAATATGGGGTCTTGGCTGAAAATTATGGAGTAAAAGACTAAGAAAGATTTTATTGATTTAACTTGCATCAATCTTCTTGTGTTAGCTTCAGGTGATTTCTTATCGAAGCTTGAAGTATCTCGAAGTGATGAAAAGCATTTCATTCACTAACCTAAACACAATTACCCTTTACTTAGCCAATTTGAGCCTTATGCAATTCCTTCATAATCTCAAGTGATGATTATTTCCCCACACTAGAGCAAGGCATGTGATTTACCAACAAAATTGAGAATGTTGGTCATGTTTATAAATACCACTCGAGAGTCCTAAATGCTCAAAAGAGAAAGAAAACTATGGGGCATGAAACGGTAGTGTGTTTGGTAAAAGTAAGACTAATGCCCATGAAAAAAAAATACAAAGAAAAGCAAAAATGCAAGGAAAAGCAAAACCAATGGTCATGCAAAAGACCGCTCATTTAAAAAAACAAAAGAAAAGCTTTGCAAAATATGTATTGCAAGCAAGGTCATTAGAAAAGAGAGTGAAACTCTCATGTCTCAAGACAAATAATCAAAAGGACTCTCGAGATAGGTTAAATTTCAAGAGTCAGATTTTTGAAAAGTTATGTGATGGTAATGATACTAAGATAATCACTCACTTTTAACCCCTTGATATTTGAAAATTTTTCAAGCCTTTTTAAGCCTCACCCAAACCAACATTACAACCCATGTCTGAAGTCTCTTCTGATTGGGATCGTTCCAATTGAAATAAGAATCTCACACAGCATCTACCACCAAAAGGAATGGAAGCAATCGTTTCTTATCATATTTTCAAGGTTGTTGACTTATAAACCTAACGAAGATATTGATTAAATATTCATTGTTTGGCCTCAAAGCGCATATCCTTTATGTAAGCTCACAACCAAGCCATCATTACAGTTCTTTCAAAAGACCTTTTGGTCAATGAATTATATTCACTATGAACGTTTCCAAAAGCTATAGACATATGTCACGGGCCGATCGATCAACTCTCGATCACTCCTCGATTCACCCGTGCGGCTTTAAGGTTTTACCCCTAAGCAGCCTTTCCCACTCGACTCACAAGACTCGTATGTATAGAGAGAAACTCTTAGAGAGAGAAGCTCTGGTTTTGATATTGCTTGTGAATGAAAATACAATGAGGGAGGAGACCTCTTTATATACAAGTACAAGGCAAACCGTATCCGTAGATCTCTCTTAAATCTAATGGTGGAGATTGCACCTCCCCATCTACCAACTACCAGCATTAATTACACAACTACTAGCTACTCGCATTTATAGCGTATGCGTACAAATACAGTATCGCCCGCCCCCAGGAGAATACTCTAAGTCTTGGGGGTATAAGCCGAGGGTCTTTATTGTGTCATGCCCGTGTTCGAGAAACCTCTTGGACATGCTTTCTTTCGGGTCATGACATTCTCCCCCACCTAATCAAGCGATGCCCTTGTCGCATCTTCGGCATGAAAGGCTTCGATCTCTTTCTTGAACAGCTAAAGACTCTCCTCGGACTCCCAACTGGCTTCGCTCTCCGGAAGACCTTTCCATCGGATCAAATACTCACGTTTGGGCACACAATACCGCTTCCATTTGACTCGATCCGCCAAGATGCTCTCGACCTCTCAATCATAAGAGGTTTTAGCCCCGAGTGGCGCCCGATGAGACTCCCCACGATCTGAATCTTCCTCATCAACTTGGAAAGGTTTGAGCATACTTACGTGGAACACCGGATGTACCTTGAGTTTTGGTGGTAGCTACAGCTTATATGTGACCTTCCCGATCCATTGCAGCACACGAAATGGCCCCTCGTAGCGATGGATCAACCCCTTGTGCACGTCCTTGTAGCGAAGGACTGCGTGTAGCTTGACCAACACTTGGTCTCCTACCTGGAACTCCACATGCCGTCGCTTCTTGTCCGCACATTTCTTCATGCACTTGGAGGCTTTGTGTAGACACGCCCGTGCCAAATCCGCCTGTTCTTGCATATTCTTGGCGAACTTGTACAAGGGCAAACTACTCCCCCGGTAACCCGAAGCGATAGTGCTCGGGGTATTTGGTTGCTGCCCAGTTGCAACCTCAAACGGACTCTGGCCGGTCGACTCACTCCGCTGCAAGTTGTATGAGAACTGGGCTACGTTGATCAACTTTGCCCAATTCGCTTGCGTCGTGCTCACATAGTGCCGAAGATAGATCTCCAAGAGAGCATTAACCCGCTATGTATGACTGTCGGTTTGGGGATGCAAACTTGTTGACATATTCAGCTCCGACCCTAGCAACTTGTACAACTCGGACCAGAAACGTCCCGTGAAGCGGGGATCCTGATCGCTCACGATCGTTTGTGGCACTCCCCAATACTTCACCACATGCTTCATGAAAAGTTTGGCCGCCTCCTCGGCCGGGCAATCCTTTGTCGCAGGCACAAAGGTTGCATACTTTCAGAATCTGTCAACCACCACCATTAGAGTCCGACACCCTTCAAACTTCGGTAGGTTGACGATGAAGTCCATGGAAATGCTTTCCCATGGACGAGTTGGAATGGGAAGTGACTCCAGCAAACCCGGCGACGACCGTTGCTCTAGCTTCTCTTGTTGGCAAACCAGACAAGTCTTCACATACCCCTCCACGTCATCCCACATTTGAGGCCAGTAGTAGCGATCTTCGACGAGGGCCAATGTGCGGTGGATCCTCGGATGACCCACCCATTTCGAGTCATGGCACTCGTGCAAGATCTCCTTCCTCAGCTTGATGATACCACTTGTCACAGGCCGATCGATCAACTCTCGATCACTCCTCGATTCACCTGTGCGGCCTTAAGGTTTTACCCCTAAGCAGCCTTTCCCACTTGACTCACAAGACTCGTATGTAGAGAGAGAAACTCTTAGAGAGAGAAGCTCTGGTTTTTATATTGCTTGTGAATGAGAATACAATGAGAGAGGAGACCCCTTTATATACAAGTACAAGGCAAACCGTATCCGTAGATCTCCCTTAGATCTAACGGTGGAGATTGCACCTCCCCATCTACCAACTACCAGCATTAATTACACAACTACTAGCTACTCACATTTATAGTGTATGCGTACAAATACAATATCGCCGGCCCCCAGGAGAATACTCTAAGTCTCGGGGGTATAAGCCAAGGGTCTTTATCGTGTCACGCCTGTGTTCGAGAAACCTCTTGGACATGCTTTCTTTCAGGTCGTGACACATAGGTTGAGTGAAACCTCTCTAATGAGATTCAAGCAATTTTCCCACATAAATGGTTGGGAATAAAAGCCCTTTTTGATAGCCAGTATGAAAGACCTCTTTTGATAGGTTTCGCTTAGCATATTTGATTTAACCCTTAGGTGGTTAATCAAATCTCATTTTGTTAAAGTCCTCTCTAAAGAGATTTGAAATCCGTATCGTTTGCATGATTGGCCCTCAAGCAATCTCGAAACATTTTTTTCAAAATATGTGTTCCCCAATGAACCGGTTGTTGGTAATCTTAAGCCATATCCTTGTTTCCGATTTTTGGTAATCCTAAACCATATCATCATTTCCAATTTTTGGTAATCCTAAACCATACCCTTGTTTCAAATTTTTTGGTAATCCTAAACCATACCATTGTTTCAAGTTTTTGGTCAACCTAAACCATACCCTTGTTTCCGATTTGTGGTCATCCTAAATCATTTCATACCCTTGTTTTAGGTTCCTGGTCAACCTTAAATTTCATCCTTTAGGTTTTCGGTTATCCATAAACCTTGTCCTTTAGGTTCTAGGTTATTCATAAATCTTGTCATTTAGATTCTAGGTTATCCTCACAAACCTTGTCTTTTAAGTTATAGGTTAATAAACCTTATCTTTTACGTTTTAGGTTATTCTTAAACCTTATCTTTTAGGTTTTAGGTTATCCATAAATCTTGTTTTTAGGTTCTAGGTTATCTAAACCTTGTCATTTAAGTTCTAAGTTATCCTTAAACTTTGTCTTTTATGTTTTAGGTTATCCTTAAATCTTGTCTTTTAGGTTCTAGGTGAAAATGCTAGTACGAACACCTAGAGGGGGTAAATAGGTGTTTAAAATAAACGTTGGCAAATAAATGTGGAATAAAATAAATTTCGAGCAAAGTTTGAATAAGAATCAGAGTCTGATAAGCGAACCACTAGACTTCTGGTAAATGTTCATAATCTGTTATGTGATGGAACAGACTTCTAAAATAACCTGTAAGTGTGCAACAAATTTAAATAAGGAGAGTTAAGGGAAGAGAGTGTTGCACACGAAATTTGTAGTGATTCGGCTTAAATCAAGTCTACGTTCACTTTCCTACATTAACAACCTTCTAGCTGGATTCCACTATGTGATCAACGAGAGATTACAACTTTGAGTGCAAACACTTAGTGGTAGATCGTACTATCTCATTAAGTCACTCTTTTGGTATTTTTATCATGATCACAAATGTTTAAGCTCATGAAAGATATGTGTATGATTGAAATTCGCTCAAACTTTGGAATTATAAATTCTACACTCCATCTCTTACTTACTCATCGATTCTTGATTTCCTTAAATACTCTCCCTTTTCCAAACTAACTGTTGGACAGTATTTAGAAGATCATCTTCCAATCTACCCATTGGACAGATTTGTATCCAGAAGATTTAGTAGCCCTTGAGTGACAAAAGTAGAATTTTAAATTGATTTTGATCACCCATACAAACAAAATCTTGATTTTCATAAGTAGAGCTTCTTCATTTAGAAAGTTCTTGTCTTCAAGATCCAATTATCAATCAATTAGATTGAATTAATCAAATCTATCTTGGTATGAAATCCAAACCAGATCATTAGCCATTATATGTTTGGGATTTGTGTTACGTTATGTCAAATTGTCTCGTTCTAAACATGCTTAATTATGAATTTGTTACATTCTGAACTTGTGTCTCATCCTAAACCTTATCACGCTCTAGACTTATGTCTCATTCTGGATGTAAAGTCCAAGAGTGTTCTATTTGAAGTAAAGTCTGAGTGTTTTCCGTCTAACATAGACTTTACAATTTGGACATAAGTCTGAACATATTCTGCTTCTGAATATATTTAGCCTTAAGGTCTAGATATAGTCTGAATAAGTTCAGCTTAAGTATAGAGTTTATCTTCTAGTTCTTTCAAGTATATAGTTTGACAATATCCTTTACATGTTATATTATCTGCATAGTCTATTACTCATCCATTAAGTATGTTAGTAGCTTTTGATTTATTTTGTCATCTACAAAATATCATAAGAGATTTCCCTAACAATCTCCCATTTTTTGATGATGATAAAACAATCTCTAGATATGCAGATTTGTAAACACGCTTTTCAAAATATTAATAAATCATAGCAATCTTAAAGAATAATGTAATTCAAATCAAAAGATAGCAGAAGATAGCAAATAGATTGAGCATAATTATGTATGGAAAGATAATCGCAGCTCAATAACTAATATCAACACATATGCATATTTATATTCTCTCATTCTTTTTGTCATAATCAAAAAGTGATAAAATGGAAAAAGTATCATGTAGAGAATATAAAGCGATAACAAATATATCTCGCATGAAACACAATTTCCAAAAAATCAGCTTTTAAAAAGAAAGTCAAATATCAAAGATATGTAATATAGCTCATTTCGATCATATATATCGGCAAATATCCAATAAAAATCACAGATGCATTATAAAATTCATTTACCCTTTTTGTCATGATAAAATGATAATGTAAATAAGAGATTTGTTAATGACAAAAAGTAATAAAAGATGCACTAATTGGATTTTGTAGAACTTAATAAGTCTAACACATTTACCTTTTCCTTCCTTCCATAATAATCAAGATCATGATCAATTCAAAAAGATTTTTCCATAATTGATCAATGCTCCCCCTCAATTTATTTTCTTCAAGCAAACTCATCTCGAATTCAACCTACATAAATTTAACGAACTTTTTGCACAAATAAATTGTTATAATATCAACGTAATATATAAGGCCCTTTCTTCAAATAAATAAATTGAATAGCATATATAAGATTATCAAAAATTTAAACTTAGAGCTACTCAACCTTTCATATGACACATTAGGGAGTTACTCAATAATTTGCAAAAACTTTGCGTAAGGAAGAAAATTTTTTAGCCTCCAGAAAAAAGCATAGAATCTCCACAATTTTTGGATCGAGCTTTCCAAAATCCATATGGAAGATTCTTTTGCTACGAGTAAATTCTTGTATAATAGATAACAATCCTTGCAAAAACATCATGTAATACCTTCATTCGATTTTGCGGATCAAACTTGCTAGATATAAGATATTTTCTAAGAATATAGCAAGAGTATTCATGAATATGCAATAATATCTTTAAAGATTAAAAAAATTTCTTGAGCATAAATCTTAAAAATATATTATTGATGCATTTCACAAAAAGAAAGTAGATATTATTATCACGTGCCAAATCAAGTAAAAGAGAAAATTGCAATGCCTTATATCTATGAGAAGAAATATTTGCAATATAAATGATAAGCAATCGTCCAAAATCAGGATAAATGCATGTAGAAATTGTAAGGCAGAATGATAAAAATAATTATTCTCTTACCCAAGGTATATGTTTGAAATATACCATTGATTAAAAATAATCATTGTCAATCTTCGCATGAGATACTTTTCTGATTGCACCAAAATTTGCGTAGATTCGCGATTATTCTTCCCTTATAGAATTTCCTGCAATCAACTCATTTCCTTTTTGGTATCCATCGATTTGGATCCTTCCATTTTATTAGAGCAAAATATAAAATCTCCATAGATAATCGAATATTCTTTCTTAATTCATCAAAACATATTATTAAAGGAAAGAACATTATGCACAATGATATCTTGAAAAGGTAATTCTCACTTAGTCAAAGCACAATAAAATCAGAAAGAATAAAATCCTTGAGTATCCAAGAATGAATATCTTGCATAATAAAGTAATATCTCATAAAACATACTTATCACTTTGCAAAATATAATAAAATCTGAGAGCATCAAATAAACTCAATTGTCTCTAAGCAAGATATAAAAAATAATCACACGTATTAAATCAAATCTCAACTCACGAATCATAAAACAAATCACACGATTCTTCCTTAGTAAAACCAATCATAAAATATGGTCATTATAAAGTCTAAATCAATCAAGGCACGAAGTGTGACATCCTGAATTTCAGGCTCTGTTTTTCAATTAAATGAATTGGGCCTTTCATCGCTGGCCTATAGTGCTATTTTCTCAGCTGATCACTCATGAGATAACTAGATTATTGGGGGAAGTCATTAAGGGATTTTAACGAAATAGACTTGAGAATTCGACTAGAAATCGACTACTCGACCGTGCTAGTCTGCAAAGGTCATTGCAGCACAGTTAAAAACCGATCAGAAATTAGAGACAGGTGATCAAAGTGTGGGTGATTCCACCAAATTGTAAAATTCTCGTCAATCGGCACTAGACCGAGTTTTCGTCGTTTTGATACCTTGTGCCTGTATTTGAAATCTCGAGATTTCCATGACAACCGAGAGTCACTAATGTATTGAAGATATACATTGTGACTAAAAAAAAATCGATCACGGGTCAATTGCACCAAAAATTCCTAAAAACTACTCGGTAGGTTAAGTCACACTAGAATGGCGTCAGATTGAAATTAACCCAAGAATTTGAATCCAATTTCAGAAATTGAAAGTCATGTCATGTCACAATTCATTTTAGGAAATTCGACTCATCCCCTAAAGTTTTTTCTCGCAAACCGAGATTTTTGCGAAAATACAAATTAGGGCCTTTTTTTTACCGAGAAATTCAGGGGACAGTTTTTATTGAGTTTTTCGGATGCAAGTTGGTTCTATTAGCGAGGAAAAATGTCAATTTGATCGTGGACACCTTGGTTGAATTTATGGGAGCCAAATTGGATCCAATTGGAGAGGATTTGAATCCAATTTGGGGGAAATTAAGTCCAAATTCGTAGGCCCCTTGGTCCCTCACCTTTTGGACCATTTGGGACATGTTATAGGGAGAGTTTGATGCACAAAATTGGATGAGGAGGTCTGCCAATGGAGGTGGGACCTTCCCTTTGAGATAAAGAGATAGGATGAAACTTGGAGGGACCCTCCACTTGGGCAGTTGTCTTCATCTTCTTCCTTAGACCACTTTTCTCCATTTCCAGCCACCTTGAGCTCCCAAAAGTTGCAGAAAACTAAGCCCCAAGTCCCCCTGCCATCGCCAAGCCGCTAGAATCGCCACCGCTCGCCGTCCCGCCGCCCACCAGCCTTACACAAGCCGTGCCTATCCCGCGCTAGTTCGTGCATCGTTTTGCTTCAGCCGCAACTCTAGGCCATCCCTCGAGCCCGTCCAGCTTAGCCAGAGCCTCGTCGTCGCCGCTCAAATAAAGGAAATCTGATGGAAAGACAAGCGCAACAACAACCCGAAGTGGGACGTTGCCCTCAAGGACTGGTAGAACAATTTCTCAAGCTAAAGCGACCTAAGTTTAGTGGAACAGGAAGTCCTAAGGAGGCGGAACAATGGATTGATGGAATGAAACAAATTTTCCGGTTGTTGGACTGCAATGATGCTGAGAAAAAGTACTTTGGCAAAGTACCAGTTGGAGGGAAATGCAAAATTTTGGTGGAGAGCTTCAAGAGATACGATCTTTCCACCGGGTACTGTCATAAATTGGGATGAATTTGTTAGAGCTTTCAATAGGAAGCATTTCTCTGATTGTGCCAAGGATAGGAAGATCACTGAATTTGTTCAGTTGGAACAAAGGGAGCTGACAGTAGAACAATATGAGGCGAAATTTTTTCAATTGTCTAGGTATACTTCCAAATTGATTGAGGATCAAGAGGAAAAAGCTAAGAGATTTCTAAAAGGGTTGAAGATTGATATTAGGAAACAACTGGTGCCTTTGAATATAAGAGATTATAATGAAATTTATGAAAGGACACGGTTGGTGGAGTAGGAATTGGTGAGAGAGCGATCAGAGTCTAAGAGACAATTAACCTTTAGTGATATCAGATGGGGTAAGAGACCCTATCCTAGTCAAGGTCAGACCTAGGATGCTAAGAAAAAGAGTAATTTTGGAAATTTTGGAAAAGCCAAGGATGGCCAGAATATAGGGAAAGCACCCTATCAACATGATGCTTGTCGAAGATGTGATGGGTAGCATGGCCCAGGACCTTGCAATGGACGGCTAAAATGCTATGGTTGTGGACAGGTAGGTCACCTCAAGAGAGACTGTCCACAAGAGAGGTCGCAGCTGAGTGTCGGGTCGGTGCGACAGGTACAACAAAGTACTATTAGACCAAACCTACCAAGGAATCCATAGAGGCCACCAACACAAGGAATGGTGTATGCGATCACCCAAGAGGAAGTGGAAGCTTCCAAAAACGTTATCTCAGGTACGATTTTCATAAATGGCAGGAAGGTATATGCATTGTTTGACACGGGTGCTACGCATTCAATTCATGTTACCTGATCAGTCTAGTTTGGAGATTAGACAAACCCCTCTATAGCCATCATCTCAATGGCAGAAGCTCGTGAACTACTTGACGAAGGATGTCAAGGATACTTAGCAGTAGTAAGAGATCTTAATAAGAAAGAGGCTAAAATCGATGAGATTCGAATAGTCAGGGAATTTCAAGATGTGTTTCTTGAGGAATTGCTTAGATTACCACTGGAACAAGAGATCGAATTTGAAATTGAACTAATGCCTGAAATAGGACCAATATCAAAAGCCCCGTATAGAATGGCCTTTGTAGAGCTGAAGGAGTTGAAGGTGCAACTACAAGAGTTGCTTGATAAGGGATTTATTAGGCCAAGTGCTTCATCTTGGGGTGCACTAATTCTATTTGTGAAAAAGAAGGACGGGCCGATGCGTCTATGTATTGACTATAGACAGCTGAACCAAGTGACTGTAAAGAATAAGTATCCCTTGCCTAGAATTGATGATTTATTTGATCAGTTGCAAGGAAGTTCAGTCTGTTTTAAAATTGACTTAAGGTTAGGATACCATCAGTTAAGGATAAAGAAAGAAGACATTCCTAAGACTGCATTTAGGACTCGTTATGAACATTATGAGTTCCTAGTTATGCCTTTTGGATTAACGAATGCACCAGTCGCATTCATGGATTTAATGAATATGATATTTAAGCCTTATTTGGATCAATTTGTAATTGTCTTCGTTGATGATATCCTGATATATTCTAAAGGACCTGAAGAGCATGAACGACACCTACGGATAGCATTGCAAATACTAAGAGATCATAAGTTATTCTCCAAATTCAGTAAGTGTGAATTCTGGCTAGACCCAATAATATTTTTAGGGCACGTTGTCTCGGGTAATGGAATTGCAATAGACCCTGCAAAGGTTGAGATGGTAGTGAATTGGCCAAGATCGACAACGCTGACTAAGATACAGAGTTTCTTAAGGTTGGCTGGCTATTATAGGAGGTATATCGAAGGATTTTCACAATTGGTAGGCCCTTTAACGAAATTGACTCGAAAGAATATAAGGTTTGAAAGGACTGGAGAATGTGAAAGAAGTTTTCAAGAACTTAAAAGGAAGTTAACTACAGCTCCAATTCTAACTATACCATCTGGATCTGAAGGATTCATGGTGTATAGTGATGCATCTCATAAAGGGCTGGGATGTGTTCTGATGCAATATGGCAAGGTCATATCTTATGCATCAAGGCAGTTGAAACCTCATGAGTTAAATTTCCCAACCCATGATTTAGAATTAGCAGCTATAGTATTTGGTTTGAAAATATGGAGACATTATATGTATGGAGAGAATTTTGAAATTTATACAAATCATAAGAGTTTGAAGTATATGTTTTCGCAAAAAAAGTTGAACATGAGATAGAGAAGGTGGATGGAATTACTAAAAGATTATGACTGTGAAATACGATACCATCCAGGAACGGCAAATAAGGTGGCAGATGCCCTTAGTCAAAAGTCGGCTATGGACATGGCTAGTCTAAGAATAACATAGTGGAATCTGTTAAAATCAATTGTGGATTTAGACTTCAAGTTGGAAATAGACCACCTTACTGGCATGTTCACTACATTAAGGATTGAGCCTGAAATTATTCAGAAAGTTAAGATTCTACAGGAATCTAATCCGGAGGTTGTGAAAATACGAGACACCGTATCTTTAGGGAAAAGACTAGAGTTTCAAGTCTTTGAGGATGGAGTAGTAAGATGCCAACGATGGCTCTGTGTTCCTAATAATGAAGAAGTAAGGAGGGAGATCCTATCAGAAGCACATAAGAGTAATTATAGTATTTATCTAGGGAGTACAAAGATGTATAGAAATTTACGCCAACAATTTTGGTGGAATGGCATGAAGAAGGATGTAGCTAAACATGTTTCTCAATGTTTAACATGCTAGCGAGTGAAAGCGGAACACCGCAAACCAGCAGGACTATCGAGACCATTGGATGTACCAGAATGGAAATGTGAGCATATGACGATGGATTTTGTGCAAAGACTGCCAAGGACATCAAGTGGTCATGACTCTATTTGGGTAATAGTAGATTGTTTGACTAAGTCTGCTCATTTCCTAGCGGTCCGCGTAGACTATTCAATGGATAAACTCGTTGAGATGTATGTAAGCCAAGTAATACGCTTGCATGGTGCTCCTGTGACAATCACTTCTGATTGGGACTCAAGATTCACTTTAAATTTTTGGCGAAGTCTCAAAAATGTTTTAGGGACGAAGCTCAATTTAGTACTATTTTTCATCCTCAAATAGATGGACAAACGGAAAGAGTGATCCAAATTTTGGAAGATATGCTGAGAGCATGTATTATTGATTTTAAGGGAAGTTAGGATGAAAAATTGCACATGATAGAGTTCGCCTATAACAATAGTTTTCAGAAAAGTATAGGCATGGCTCCATATGAAGCATTATATGGAAGAAGGTGTAGGACTCCTGTTTGTTGGAATGAAGTATGTGAAAGGAAATTGACAGGACCTAAATTGGTACAAATTACTACTGAGGTTGTTGAAATTATCAGAAAAAGACTTAAAACGGCCCAGAGTAGGCAGAAAGACTACGCAGATAAGCGTAGAAGACCTTTATTGTTTAATGTGGGAGATCATGTGTTTCTTAAAATCTCCTATGAAAGGAATACCTTGATTTGGAATGAAGGATAAGTTGAGCCCTAGATTTGTTGGACCTTTTGAGATACTTGAAAGGATAAGGGATGTAGCCTATCAATTAGCTTTACCTTCTAAGCTAGAGAACTTGCATGACATATTCCATGTATCGATGCTGAGAAAGTATCAGTCGGATCCTAGTCACATACTCGATCATGAAGCCATCAGAGTGGATGAGAAAGTGAGGTACATTGAAGAGCCTGCGCAAGTACTAGATCAAAAGGAACAAATTCTCAGGACCAAGAAGATACCATTGGTTAAGATATTATGGCGACATCATGATGTGGAGGAAGCCACATGGGAAAGTGAAAATGAGATGAAGGAAAGGTACCCTCACTTGTTTAAAGAGACATAGGTAACGTCTAATTTCGAGGACAAAATTCTCAAAGGAGGGGAGAATTGTGGCATCCTAAAATTTTATGACAACCCTTGGATATACCATGAACCATGAATAGGTAATGGAAGTGCCATCGGACTATGTTATGGTCATTAGGCTAATAAATTACAATAGATTAAGGCCGAGCATTTTAAAGGACGATTATTTGGTTGGAAATATATCCTATGTCCATGAGTGACCAAGGATTGTACTAAGGGACAAATTGATAAGGAAATTTTTTATTCTTGGCCATGTACTCTATAAGTTGGATTTTCACTGATTAATGTTGCAATTTTATATGGCCATGTGAGTATTTGAGATTATGAAATTAAGTGGGGATTAAAGTAAATTGTTAAGAGCAAATATGGGCTTATTTAGTATTATTTTTGGGCCATTTTAAAAAAAAAAAAAGGACTTTAGGCCCAAAAGTGTTGGGCCCAAAGTGGGCCAAGAGGCCCGGCCCAAGAAGCCCCAAGGGCCGTCGACCGAAGGAGGGTGGGGGGAATCAGATGGGCCTCCTCCATGTGTCTTCAACAAGAAGACACTTGTCTCCTTCTATGCAAAATTAATCAAAGGCAAGTAATTAAACAACCAAAAAGGAAAAGGAGAGGGGGCAGATTGAGAAAGGCACCGAGAGAGAGAAAGAGAGAGAGAGGAAGGGAGAGTGAAGTCGAGAGAGGAGGAAGAAGACCGGCCGCTGTGCATCCGCCTAGCCTCGCCGTTGTGCTTGCTATGATTTTCATTGGATTTAAGGCAAGTAGAGTTCATTGATCCACACTTTGCCTGTTGTGATTGTGTGTGATGTATGGTGAATTTCAGAGGTGGTGGAGGTGAGAATTTTCGAAGTTATGGGAGTAGTGCCTTAGTCTAGTATTCTGTTTTCTGGAAAAACAATCCGACCTTTGGTGATTTCGTGAGCTGCATGCAATTTTCTAGTTGGAATCTCACTTTGACTTCTTTATAAAAGTTGTAGAGAACTTCTTGAATATTAACATACTAAAATTTGAGATGAAATAGACAAGTATTAAATGGTGAAACCATTTTTCTTCAAAGATACTAGATCTGGAAAACTGATATGTTGATCCCTTGCAGTTCTATGAATTTTGTGAAATTATCCAGTCCGAATTTCATTTTGTGTCCTTGATATGAGTTCTAGAAGACATCTTGAGGAGCAACCTACTGAAATTTGAGAATAAATGGACCAGTATTGATCGGGGATATGATTTTTCATTGAAGTGTTAAATCTGGAAATCGTTACCGAGGGTTAGGGGGAGTTTTGGTGAATGTAGCTCATGATATATAATGAATCTGACTTCGAGTTCTCACGAAACTTTTACCTCTAGGTCTTGGTTATGACATATAAAAATTTCAGAATTTTATGAGTTGATTTAGGGTTTATACCGAATTTATGAATAAAACTGTGCAATGGTGATGTTCCGAAACTTTAAATTGTGATGCATGGACTGTAGTGACCCGTACGAAGCTATTTTGACATGGTGTTCTGTATAAAACCTTTTTCTCTAGATCTTGTTTATAACATGTTAAATTTTCAGAATTTATTGAGATTGTTTACTAATTTTCCAGAATTTTTATTTATGGAGTGCATTCTGCTTTGTCCGAAAAATTGCTCCATTTTAAGAACAAATGAATTGTTTTATGAAGTGTGATATCTTGGGTGTGCATTGTGATTATGATAATACCGTCGGAGGTGTGAGCCGACGATGCCCCGGGAGTGTCGGGATGCCCGAAGTGTGTGTGTCGGCTGACAGGAGGTATATGCCGGATGTCCTTGGAAGTTTCGAGATGCCCGGAGGTGCGTGCCGGATGCCCGAAGGTGTGTACCGAAGGTTCCTCGCGATGCCAGGTTAGGTGCGAGCAATATATGAGGGATGCAAACACTGGTCCCTAGAAGAAAAAAATGAGATCCTTTTGAATATAAAAAGTTGAGAATATTGAATCATGTGCATGTGTGTGTGCATATGGTATTGAGAATGCGATCATGAAGGCATTCAATGGATCTCATGGGAATATGTATATGTAATTGTATGGGTGATATGGATCATGCGCATGTATGTGCATATGGCATGGAATATAAATTCCCTTAATGTATGAACCTCATGGAAATACAAGCATGATCACATGGATGATATGTACATCTTACATGAAATTGTGGTTGTCTTGCCTGTTGCATTGTGTAGTTTGATGGATCTTTACTGCTAAGTGGTTGTACTCACCCTTTTTGGTAATTAACATTTTAGATTAGAGATGCCTCTATCACCTGTCACACATGGTACATTTTATGGCTTACCATATGATGTTGAGGTCGAGTGCTTAGAGCACCCCTGCATTGGTGTTCATGGACTGGTGTTTATCCGTGTCCATGTTTTGGTCATGTATGATGTGGGTCTACCTGATGGCCTCGTAGTCCAAGAGTTCCTATCCGTCCATGTACGTCGAGATGGGAGGATGATGGGGATGCTGCTGTCGCCACCGGCTGATGCACCGGACTGGGTGTGATAGGAGCGTGTGACTGGTAGAGGATGACACTTTTTGGATAGCCGACACTGGATGATGGATTGATGTACATGTCTGATGTAGAGTCGGGTTCTTTTGGGTTATAGTCGAGCTTAGTTAAAGCCTTGGCCTGTTTGTACCAACTCGTGATGTCCATCAAAGTATGTAAATAAAAGTAGTTCAGCATTAGCTTCTGTATATATGAAAAGTGTAGTTGGTGTGCATTGCATTGTAGTATTTAGTTTGAGTACGAGTTAGGGAGATGTCGAGTATGCTTCAATTATATGAACTGCGCTGGGACCGATTGAGATGATACAAACCCCCAGGATTTATGGACCCACTACAATTAAATGGTATCAGAGTGACATGTGATTAGGACAAAGAAAATGTAAGTAATCTGTCGTGACCCTAGCGGATCAGGGGCCGTGTCGAGGGTGCCACACAGAGTTGGTTTAGCAATTAGTGGATACAGTTACAGTCATCAGAGGCAAACTAAAGACCATTCAGAACTGCAAGAAAAGCTACGCAGATAAGCGTTGGAGACCTTTGGAATTCCAAGTTAGTAATCACGTCTTTTTGAAGGTGTCACCAATGAGGGGTATTTCACGCTTCGGCAAGAAAGGGAAACTAAGTCCGAGGTACGTAGGTTCCTTTGAGATTATGGAAAGATATGGACTCTAGCGTATCATCTTATTGTCATCGAGGTTGATGCAAGTATATGACATCTTTCACATGTTAATGTTGAGGAAATATAAGCTTGACCTGACCTATGTGCTTAATTTTGAGGAATTAGACGTGGACGACAAAGTGTCGTATATGGAAAAATCGATTTAGATTATAGACCGCAAGGAACAAGTTCTGCGCACAAAGATGATTCTGTTGGTAGGAGCAACCTGGGAGAGTGAAGAATCGATGAGACGACAGTACCCCCACCTTTTTTGTTTAAAGAATTGTAATGGTTTAAATTTCGAGGACGAAATTTTTATAACAGGGGAAGAGTTGTGACATCCTGAATTTCATACTCTGTTTTTCAATTAAATGAATCGGGCCTTTTATCACCACACCTATAGTACTATTCTCTAAGTTGATCACTCATCAGATAACTAGATTATCGGGGAAAGTCATTAAAAGATTTTATCTCAATAAACTTGAGAATTCGACCATGGATCGACTACTCGATCGTGCTAGTCTACAATGGTCATTACGGCACAGTTAAAAACCAATCAGATCAGTTCGACCGAGATAGGTGATCAAAGTGTGGGTGATTCCACCAAATTGCAAAATTCTCGTCGATCGGCACTGGACTAATTTTTCTGTCAATTTCGTATCATGTGCCCATATTTGAAACCTCGAGATTTTCATGGCAACTAAGAGTCGCCAATGTGTTGAAGATGTAATTGTGACTCGAAATAAATCGATCACGGGTCAATTGCACCAAAAATTCCTAAAATCTACTTGGTAGGCTAGGTCACGCTAAAATCGCGTTAGATTGAAATTAATCGTGAATTTGAATCAGATTTCAGAAATTGAAAGTTTTGTCATGTCACAATTCATTTTAAGAACGTCGACTCATCCCCTGAAGATTTTTCTGCAAACTAAGATTTTTGGCGAAAATACAAATTAGGCCTGTTTTTTACCGGGAAATTCAAGGGACCATTTTTATCATGTTTTTAGGATGCAAGTTGGTTCTATTGGTAAGGAAAAATGTCAATTTAATCATGGACACCTTGGTTGAATTTATAGGGGCCAAATTGGATCCAATTGGAGAGGATTTGAATCCAATTTGGGGAAATTAAGTCCAAATTCGTAGGCCCCTTGGTCCCTTGCCTTTTGGACCATTTGGGACATGTTATAGGGAGAGTTTGATGCACAAAATTGGCTGAGGAGGCCTGCCAATGGAGGTGGGACCTTGTCTTGGGGACAAAGAGATAAGATGAAGCTTGAAGGGACCCTCCACTTGGGCAGCTATCTTCATCTTCTTCCTTAGACCACCTTTCTCTATTTCTAGCCACCTTGAGCTCCCAAAAGTTGCAGAAAATTGAGCCCCAAGTCCCCCGCCATCGCCGAGCCACCCGGATTGCCACCGCTCGCTGTCATGCCACTCGCAAGCTCTGCACAAGTTGCGCTTGTCCCACGCCGTTTGTGCGTCGTTCTGCTTTAGCCGCGACCCTAGGCCGTCCCTTGAGCCCATCGAGCTCATTCAGAGCCCCATTGTCGCCGCACCGTCGTTGTTCGCCTCCATTTAGCCCTGCTGCAACTGTCCACCAATTACCCTTGCCGTTTCCAGCCCAACCGGTCTCCGTTGTAGCCTCTCGGCCCACCCAAGAACCAAAGTCCAACAAGCCACCGTGGGCTTCAAGGCCCACTTTGGACCACTTCCAAGCCTCATAGTGTGCTGTCACTTCGGAGTTTGTCGCCCGTCACTGCCTTACTGTCATCGTGGACTCATCGGATTTCAAAATCGGTGAGTTTACTCACTAAACTCTACTTAAGGAGTTAATTATACTTAAGGGTTGATTAGTTTAGGCTAAGTATGGTTTAGGTTGTTAGTTAGAACATATTAGCGATTTAAATATTCGTTTATGCATGTTAGGTGGTTAGATCGGCTTAATTAGCAATTGGATAAGCTGTATTATTTATCTAGTTAGGTTCTGAATTTTTCTGGGCCTGTTTCGACATTTAGTTAGGCTTTTCCAGCCTAAGTTTGCATTTGTGGCATTTAAATGTATTTATTTAATTAATTTTGGTATTCATTTAATTATTTATTTTTTCCAAAAATTATGCCGGAAAAGCTAGTAACCGAAATTTCGTGCTTGATTGCAATGGTATGCTTGGTTTATTTAATTGAGTGTTGATTTGCGCAAATTGAGTGGTGATTGAAATTGTGAGTATTTATTCCTAAGTTGAGTAATTTCGGTATTTAATTAGAAAATACTGGACGTACGTTTAGAACGCCAAAAATGTGTTTGTGGACTATTATATTTAGTGGGATATTATAAAAGAAAAATATGGTGTTTTTGGCTCAGGCTGACCATGTATGCATAGAAGACTATTTTTATCGAGTACTTTTAACCTGGGGTTTTATCAGTTTGGGAGACCATGTATTGCTTGTCAGCTTGTGAGAGCCCATTTGCATTTCAGCTTATACGAGCTAAGATTGTTTTATCAGCTTGAGTGAGCACAATCTATATATATATGTCAACTGAGATCGTTTTATCAACTTAAGTGAGCACAATCTATATATAATTATATCAACTTGAGTGAGCTCAGATCATTTTATCAGTTTGAGCGAGCACAATCTATATATATATATATATCAATTTGAGCTAGCTATGACCATATATTACAACGGTTGTGAGTAGTGGTGGTATCAGAGGATTGATATATGGTATCAAATTGAGCTGATTGATTGATTGATCGATGGTTCAATCTAACTTGAGTGGATTGGTTGAGATCATAAACTATACTGACTTGCAGGAATGAACTGAGGTAAAGGTAAGTCATCTATCTCATGTGTGCTTAGGTAGTAGTTAGGCATATTTCCTTCCTAGTCGGAGTTTAGGGAGTGAACTTGTTGAGACATCGTCTCACCCCGTCGTGGGCTAATATTTTCAAGTCCTTAGATGGAGGTTCTTCCCGAATATTTTGGCTAGCCGAAGAAGGTCACCGAACAGGTCTCTTACATTCCTCTTCCTAGGGGCCAAGGAGCCTAGGTCTACGAACTCGTGAGGTCTATGGTCTGGGTTGATGCGGGTCTATCCCGAATGGTATCCCATCAATACAGATCATGGTATCGTTGCGGGCGAGATGGACCCAGAGAAGGTCCCCTACCAGAACCTAAGATCCCTATGTCGGTGCTGGAAATCGCTTTTAGCAAAGGTACGACTGACCCTCCTAGTGGAGCAATGGTAGATCCAAGTTCCCTAGAGCTAGAGACCCCAGAGTCCTCGGTTGAGGGTTCGAATGCTTAGAGGATCTGTAGCCCCTCTATCTTTTGTAGACTTATATATATGACTTAGTTTGATGTGTATAAAAGTGTGTTGTGATTTTCAAAATTTGTGGGTCCTGCTTTTTTATCCCATCTTAGTGTTGTCTGGGGATTTATTTATCGCTTCTGCATACTTATTAAAGTGAAAGGGTTGGCGACGCGTCTTGGGATGTCGCAATTTAATCGACCAGCGAGGGATGGGCACGCGCTCGAGAATTGAGGCGTGACATGAAGAGAATATAAATATAATGAGAATTTTCAAATTATATACTAAAACCAAATAAAAATTACCTTATTTACCAAATTCTCTTTCTTCTTTTCATTTATCTCCTACAAAAACAACTAACATTTTCTTTGGTACTCATATTTTCTTGAGTTCATGAGAGTTAGTAGAGTATGTTTTTTTTACCCAATCTTTCTTAACAAGTCTTGTGTTACATTATGTCAAATTGTTTTGTGCTGAACATGCTTCATTCTGATTATGTTACGTTTTGAACTTATGTCTCGTTCTGGACCTTATCACGTTTTGGACTTGTGTCTCGTTCTGGATGTAAAGTCTAAGAGTTTTCTGTCTAAAGTAAAGTCTAAGTGTTTTCCGTCCGAAGTAGAGTCTGAGTGTTTTCCATCTGAAATAGACTTTACAATTTAGACGTAAGTCTGAACATATTCTGCTTCCGAACCTATTTAGCCTTAAGGTTTGGACACAGTCTGAATAAGTTCAACTTCAGCATAGAGTTTATCTTCTGATTCTTTCAAATATAGACTTTAACAATATCATTTACATGTTCAATCATTTGCATAGTTTATTACTCAACCATTAAGCATGTTAGTAGCTTTTGATTTATTTTGTCATCTTCAAAACATCATAAGGGATTTCTCTAACACTAGGTTACCATTAAACCTTGTTTTTAGATTCTAGGTTATCGTTATAAACCTTGTCTTTAGATTCTAGTTTATTCATAAACCTTGTCTTTTGGTTTAAACCCTAGCCCTAGATTGATCTCATCTTGAAAGGGACTATATCAGCATTTTCCCTACAAATTTCAGAGGGGGACTCACAATTCAGATCTACTTTCTCTCTCTTAGCTCTCTCTCTCTCTCTCTCTCTCTCTCTCTCTCTACTACTGCTCTTCACCGCCGCCCACTAGATTAAAACCCTAGGTCGTCATTATACGTCTAGAATGATGATTAAGATAAAGTTGTGATGATTGATGAATGATCAATTGCTTGATATTGCATAGTCACTTGTTCTGGAAATTCGTAGGCCTATGTTGACTGATCTGATATACATCTCGATATGAGCTGGTAAATGACCTTGTTTGGTTTTGATGGCTTCTAATGATTCGAAGTGGACTCCGTGAGATTTTCATAGACATATTATATGCTCGATTTGGCCATCGTTTGCCCGGTCATTTACCTGTTGCAAGATTAAAGTCTGCCTTTGGAATTTTTATTGTTCTGTTGAATGTTCTGTTTTCACCGACCCATGCTATTTGTTCATTTTTCTGATTATTTTTGTTATGATTTTCGAGTCGGTTCTTCATGAAAATTACTTAGAACACATGGATCTATAGCATATAAAAATTTCAAGAAATTTAAAAATCATTTGGTAGGGTTGATCACCTATAAATCATCCGTGCTGCATTTTGGAAAATCATTGTTCTGACTGACTTGCGTTCGTTCTTCATTTTTTTTTTTTTTTAATGAAATCGCACGTTGAGAATCTGAAGTCGGTGCCTCATAGATTTTTTCAAAACATTAAGATATTTAACATACAAAATTTTCATGAGATTTGAAATTGATTTACTTGGTTCGGTTGGCCATAAATCGACCTCGTTGCATTCTGTGAAACCTATTTTACCGATTGATGTGCGTCAGTTCTTTGATTTTTATAAAATCATGCACTTAGAATCTAGATTCGATGCCTCATGAGTTCTACTTCTCATGTCATGATCTTTGATGTGTAAAATTCTTCGGTCGAAAGAAGCTCATTAGGTCGATGAGAATTTCTTGAACCGAACTTGTCTCTGTATATTGGACTACTTTTTCCATAATAACCTTCGTGTGCTCATTGATTTTTATAAAATCACGCATGCTAAATCAGATGATGTTTTCTTCATGAAGATTTCTTCTCGCATGTTGATATTTGTTGTCGAAAAGTTTCCAAAAATAAAAATGACATTTGCTATTTTTTCTATTCATTCAAAAGTTGTAGAAATTCTGTAAACTATGTTTTTTAGAACTGAATATCGGTCATTTTTAAATTTTTATAAAATCTTGTGATACAAATTTTGAAATGTGTTCCTCATCAAACTTGTTAAAGACATTTCTAACTTAGATTTGGCACTAATTTCATTAAATTTGAAACCCAGTAGGATGTTCAAAAGGGCTTGATCAGAGTGCCATTTATTCCGCACCCAAGTTCTTCTTAGATATTTGAGTGTGTTTCATAATTTTATTCAATTTAGTATCCTTTTCTGAAAATCTTCAAAACACGAAAGTTACAACGATCTCAGCTTTCTTTTGACATCAATTTGGTTGAAATTGATACACGTTTGATCATTCAAGGAACCCGATCAGTGTGCCGACTTATTCGCACCCGAGTTCTAGAATTGAGTTCCCAAGAACATCAAACTTGTTTCAAAATTTCAACAAAGTTGATTTCCTTGTTTGCCCTCATTCAAAACATGAAATCTCCCTTTGAGGACTTTTTTGCAAATATACAAATCTTGTGTCCTTGGTTGCAAATTTTCAAAGTTCAACTCTGGAATTGCTTTGTTTGTATTCCATTTGATCGGTCTTTGGTTCACTTTCTTTAGTTGATTGCTTGAGAACCAAGGCCTCATGGCATAAACGTGTGTCCTTCTCATTATGCATATGATTTCTAGATGTACGGTTTAGGACCGATGCATGTTCATAGGGAATCCAAAGGGATACACTTAGACCCTAAATTAGGAGTTATTTGATCTTGACCACCACTTATGAACATAAGAGATGGCTAAATATTGATGTCTAAAATCAATCAATTAGTGATCATAGGTTGGTTCGATATACACGAATCTCAAAGGCCGACCCTGAAGCCCTTGTTTAGTGTCATGATTCTTTTTTGAGTTGCTTGAACTTGTTTGGGTTCATATGGTTGTGTTTGGTTGTATTGTGTACATGATATGATTTTGAATGCCAGTTTAGCTTTAGTTTAGGATTAGAATAGTCCAAAGGCAACCCTTGGAGGAGATGGCCACACAGACTTGAAGACGGCAATATGGTCAATGTCCAATCCAACCTTTGTCTATTTGCACCTATTCATTCCCCAACATATGTCTCAAGTTTTCAATTATACAAACACCGAATGAGTTGCCAGTTTTCTTTGTATCGCACTTAGTGTAGCTTTTATATGCTTACCTAGAGTGTTTACTTTCTTATATCGCAATTTCAATTATTTGATTGCTTTGTTATTTCATTTTTAATAGTTAGTATAGAATGGCGCGAATAAACCATCTATGTGTGATCACTTAGCATTAGGATTCAAGTTGCACAAAAATGTAAAAAGATTGTTTGACCACTTTAGATAACAACCCAACTCATAGGTACCAAAGGGGCGCTAAGAAACATCTTCAGCATAACCCAAATCCCCGAACCCACGAAGTATCTACTTTAGTGGAGATCAAGGGAGGTCTCCTAGCCCTTAATTAGGACTCCTAACAAAGAGGCTAGTAGCAATTCCTAAATAATGTTTTTATGTTGTCTAAAAGTTTAAAATGAATCGTTGTTGTGCAAGGTATGGGTTAGGAGAACCCACAATCATAATCAGTGGACCAAGCATGGCCCACGACTAGATGTCACTTTTGAAGCCGTCTCTTTTAAGGATGCTTGCTTGGACACTTTTACGAGCAAATACCCCTATATCTATCCATTAGAGAAATATCTTCTCGCCTCGGAGGGTAGATCGCGACAATGCACTTGCAATAAACTTATCCAAAATTAATTTTTTTATCACTAAAAATCCTAAACTAGTACACCCATGACAAATGTATCTCAAACTAATTTTTCGATAACCAAAAACCTCAAATTTGTACAGTTGTAATAAATTTATCATCTATTAGTTTTCGTCAAATTAGATTAATAGCACGAAAAATCACAAATCGGTACATTTGTGATAAACAAAGGGTAAAACTCCAAATTGCTATACTTGTTAACAGCAACATGTTATCCAACTTAGCATTTTAAGGGTAAAATTTAACGGAAATTAATAAATGGTAAATTTGTCATATATGTATCAGTTTGAGGTTTTTCATGATAATAACCCCTAGAATTAAGTTACATGTGGATTGCATCTGAGTTCATGTCACATGTCATTAGTTAAATTAAGATCCAATAGACATAATTTAGAATAGAATTACATCTAATGCATTATATATAATTTAATCTTTTATGAAAAGAAGTGAAACCCAGAAAGATTCATTGTCAATACATTCAGAAATCATGTTTATGTTATGCATGCATTTTTTAAATTAATATTTTACAGATTTTGGGGCATAATCACAACGAATTTATGATTTGCTTAATGCATTGAGGTTTGCTCTATTTCTCTCATTTTATATACTACTTCGATGTTTTTAGTGTTACGTCATTGATTGCACATCCACATGATCACTTATCACGTATTTGAGGTGTAAAATTGAAATTAATCAAGACAGCCTGCAAAATATTTTTGAAATAAGAGATTGGGTACCAAAAAGGCATTCGATTTATTCAGCGTATCCAAGTCCCTGTATTTGTGATATCTTTAGTCTACATAAGTATAGTGTTATCCCACATTTTACATGGATTTCTAATCGACCTATTATAAATCAATGGCAACTCTTAAATGAATCAAAACCTCAAAGTTGCGATTGGTATAAATTTGAGAGAGGCTGGGCAAAGTCTTTAACTTAGTAATCCATTAGCTTTCCATTTGATGGTTCACCTCTGAGAAGGTTGAGAGATACAAGACTAAAAATGCTTTGACTTTTTCCATCACCAGGTATTTCATATTTAACACAGTGCAAACTTCCATCTTTTATAATGGAAGCATAGTTTAAGGTCCAGATAGAATTTTATTCAATACAAGCAAGAAGCACTAGCAAATGGAAAAGCGACTGGGCGACATCTACGTACTTTGACCCCGACGTGATCGACGGACTAGTCGACATTCCACACAAAGTGACGTGATCTAGTGTTACATAACGTGAAAATCACCTTAAACTTGCAGGGCGACAGCAGTGACGGCACACTCGATTTGGAAGCAACCATATAACATTACACCCATAAACACCAAAAGCAGCAGCAGTGTCAACCAAGATGCGACCTTTCGTCGGATGACTAGAAATTCAAAGCGGGTCATCATATCCTGTCTAGCATTTGGCGGGGTCTCCAGTAGCGTCTGGGCGTCGACCAAGTCTTTGTAGAGATGCAGTGACATCCGGATGTTTACACATACCGCGATGAAGTTGAAAATAGAAACCAGTAAAGAGAGGGTGAATGGAATCCATTTCACTCTACAGTTGATCTTTGTCGAGGATGACACAATATAAGAAAAAACCATACCTTGGAAGACGAAGTACAGATTAATGAATTGCAGAGTCTTACTAAAGCTGTCCGAGATTGAATCTTTTATATCCTTAATGGCCTTCCGTAGTTGTTCCTTCATCTGTAGATTCTCATCAGCTGGTGCGGTTGAGGCCAGCATTTTGGAGTTCTCTCTTTTTATGTGTGTTTGTTTAGGACTTAGGACTAACGAGAGACGGGGAGAAAACTAGAAAGGGCATCTTCAGTATTGCCTTCATGATACATATATATAGGTTGTAACCTCATGGGTATGTTGCATTAAGTGAGCTACACCAGTACCACGTGCTGAGACAGTCATTTTAAGCATCTAGAAATAAGATTTCTAGTTATATATGCAACAATGTCAGGGAAAAGTACAAAAAAAAAAAAATCCTAAATTTATTACATTTGTATCAATTTAGTTCTAAATATTTCAATCGAAACAATTTAGTTATAAACATTTTTATATTGATACCAATTGAGTCCATCTGACCAACTTAAAATAAAATCGCTAACATGGATACCGGCCATCCTACGTAATACTATTAGTGTTGACATGAACAATTTTTTAAAATTTTTTTTAAGTATTTTGTTGAATTTTTATTAAAATTTTCTTTTATATTTTCCCCTCTTTTTTTTTTTTTTTTCCTTTCCCTTTTCCTTAATTCCCTATGCTAATCACAGCCTCCATGGTGGCTAGCGAAGGTCGTTGGCCGCAATGAGGGCAAGGGCCAAGACAACCAATTGGTTGAGATTGCCCCTCATCGGCCTATGGCAAGGATTGGACGAGGGTCCCCTCCCTATATTTGGTGAGGAGCAGCTTCACCCAAGTGGCTTTGGCACTCTCTGGCCTTTGGCAAGGGCTGGACGAGGCCATCCCTCGCAAGATTTGACAAGGGGCATCCTAGCCATCATTGAGGGTGGCAAGTAGTGGAGGGAAATAAGGAAAGAATAAAAAAGATAAAGAAAAAAAAAAAGAAAAAGGAAAGGAAAAAAGCAAAATTAATTAAAAAAATTGAAAAAAAATATATTTAAAATTAAATAAAATGTCCATGTTAGCACCAATCATGTCACACAAGACAACAAGCATCCACATCCACAATTTCCAATCTAAATTAACCAGATGGACTAAATTGATACTAACATAAAAGGATTTATGACTAAATTGGTCCAATTGAAAAGTTTAAAACTGAATTGATATCAACGCAATAGATTTAAATTTTTTTTAATATTTTCCCACCAATTTTGTTCAAGGAACACGTGAAATGCATTATACAGCTCATTGTCCTCGGTTTCAACTTGCTACTCCAAACCGAAGAATTATTTGTTTGATTCAAAACAATAATCAAATGAAGAGTAAGGTAAGAGAAACATGTTCTTCGTCTGGGGTTTTATTCACAGTCAAATATTAATTCCAGGAAAAGAAACATGCAATGCACATTTCGGGCCACAAAGTTCACCCTTTTTTTCCTGCAATTGATAAATGGCTCCTTTGCTTTAGCGGCGGAAGAAAAAAAACGTGATTATAGTCTTCTTATATTTTTGACAGTTTCACATTCAACAACATACGTATAGAAGATGTGTTTCCTTAGTATTGATTCCACAATTTTAGGGAACAAATCTCCCTTTAATGTTGTCCTGATTAACTTACGGCTTTGTGTATTCAATATTGCTTTTGCCATATGCTCAGTACGACGGTAAAGAGGCCACAAGTTCAAACGTGAATGAACCTTTGGTCAGTTTGTGCCTTGTGCACTTGCTACCTCATATGAAAGTATTTCCTGATTAATTTATGGCTTTGTGTATTACATATTGGTTTTGCTATATGCTCAGTTATGGCGGTAAAGAGGTCACAAGTCCAACGGATGTTGTGAACGAACCTCTAGTCAGCTTGTGCCTTGCGTATTGTTAACTCATGTAAAAATTATTCCTAACTTTTGGCAAGCGCTACGGTCAAACGGCTCAGACAAACTAAGTGTAGTCATGACTCAAACAGAATCTTCCATAACGAGAGACTCTCATGGTAACGTCTGGAAAGGTGTCTGCGCTATCGCCCCTCACCGTCATTTTGCTTACAATGAAATATCTTCTTTGTTGTTCTCGTGAGAATTTGTTTTTAGGCTTGTTTATTTGTGCTGTCTGTACTGTCGACAGTATTTATTTCCGTCGTAAAATTTCACTGAGTTAGGTGATGGAAGGGGACAATAAGTAATGCAAACCGCGCACATGCTTCCTCCCAACTATCGCACGTGAATGCACTGGCAAATTGGCTATGATCTTGTCACCGTTCAATAGAAAGGGAAAAAGAAAAACCATGAAACCTATCTATGGGTTTCGATTTTCATGTTCAAAAGCAGTCGGCCAACTTGAGAAATAGGAATATCAGGAATGTTTTCCACAGATTCCTATTTCTCACTCTTGGAAGAGCGCAAGAATCATTTGCCAAGGAGTCGGGCAAAGGAATCCCCAGATTAATTACCCAAGGTCTTCCCTATTGGCCTGTACAACGGGCCATGTGCACCAACTGCCTAGACAGCTGAAGTATTCGGGCCATTTATTTTATTTATTTCACTTTCTTTTCTCTTTTTTTTTTTTTTTCTGGTTGAAACTTGCCTCTTTTTTGTTTTCATTTGAGAATATCATTAATCAAATATAGATTCGATAACCCGCAAATGATCTTTCACCATACCTGCACAAATAATGTTGTCTAAGATTTATTTTAGTTTCAGTCACTTTTCTTCGTGGACATTTGACTTTTTTTTGTTCTTTTTTTAGAATATCAGTATTTAATACATTTCGATAACGTGCTAATGATATTTTACCACAAATGTGTTTTCTAAGATTAGTCACCCGAGGTCTTCCCTAATAGCCTGTACAACGTGCCAGCTGCGCATTATTTTCTCTAGACAAATTGAGGAGTGGGGCGTTCCTTTTTT
Organism: Eucalyptus cladocalyx; assembly: GCA_017140615.1. Classification (NCBI taxonomy): domain Eukaryota; kingdom Viridiplantae; phylum Streptophyta; class Magnoliopsida; order Myrtales; family Myrtaceae; genus Eucalyptus; species Eucalyptus cladocalyx. The sequence continues at coordinate 22,501,437 of CM029520.1, forward strand.
TTATTTTTTAGTCACTTTTTTTTTGTCGGTCCTACTCTAACACTCACTCTATTTTTTTAGTCACTTTGCTTCGTGGAAATTTGCCTCTTTTTTTTTGGAGAATCTCATTAATCAAATACATATCCACAATTAAATGTAAAAATATATAAAAGTCGCTAATTAGAATTATTTTACTTTTTTGTATGAAAAATGGAAGATTTTTTTTTTCATTTTTATAATAGGTTTTGTTTTTTGGTCGGTCATAATTATAAGAGGTTGAAAGTTAAATTTCCTTATTGAAAATTCAACTAAGCGCATGAACAATTAATAGTTACAATGAGTGCGTGCTTACTTTTCCAATAATTAAAAAAAATAAAAATGAAGCTATCAGTGGCGGTGTAATTTATTCATTGGATTTAACAATATATTACAAATTACTTTCCTAAATCAGACATAGTGACTACTATATATAAAGAAGTAACAACTGTATCTATCCATATTCTATACGTCTGAGTCAAAACTGAGTTTCATGTCATTTGTATGTCGGTTATATATTTTGTTAATAATAAAATTTCTCCTACTCACACTATAAATGGCAAAGAAGTAAAGTCTCCCTATCATAGAGAACTTTCACTCAAAACAACTCACTACGACAAAATTGGTCGTTTTTTACACTATATTAGCATCATTTATTAGCAGCAATTTTCAATACCATCGGTGGCATTTTTTGGAGGGGGGGGGGGTGCGGGAATTTTCTACTTCATTGGTGGCGTTTTATTAGTGACTCGCTAAATCAGATCAAGGAAAGGAAAATAAATAAATTAAGGCAAAGAAAAAATCAAGAAATAACTCACACCACTCTCATCTGGGTAAAAAAACACTCACACCACTCTCGTGTCTCAAGTGCGTCTCTCTTCGAGGAAGACGAATCTCTCTCTCTCTCTCCCCCCCCCCCAACACTCGATCATCTCTTCCTAGTTCGTACCGTGCCTTTCAGCCGTCGTATCCTTTGCTCACAAAAAATCATCGGGGCCCAAGCCTTACGCGACATTGTTCCTGGGCTTCCTTGGAACCATCGAGGAAGACGAATCTCTCTCTCTCCCTCACTCGATCATCTCTTCCTTGTTCGTACCGTGCCTTTCGGCCGTCGGATCCTTTGCTTGCAAAAATCATTGGGGCCCAAGCCTTACGCGACATTGTTCCTGGGCTTCCTTGGAACCATCGAGGAAGACGAATCTCTCTCTCTCTCTCTCCCAACACTCGAGCATCTCTTCCTTGTTCGTACCGTGCCTTCGGCCGTCGGATCCTTTGCTTGCAAAAAATCATCGGGGCCCAAGCCTTACGCGACATTGTTCCTGGGCTTCCTTGGAACCATCGAGGAAGACGAATCTCTCGCTCTCTCCCAACACTCGAACATCTCTTCCTTGTTCGTACCGTGCCTTTGGCCGTCGGATCCTTTGCTTGCAAAAAATCATCGGGGCCATTTTGCATCGGGGCCCAAGCCCTACGCGACATTGTTCTTGGGCTTCCTTGGAACCACGAATCTAAGAGGTATCGACACTGTTGTCCTTCATGTCCTAGTTTTGTATCATTGTATCATTGTCGACACTGTCGTCCTCCATGTCCTAAGTTTTGTATCATTGTCGACGCTATCGTCCTCCATGTCCTAAGTTTTGTATCATTGTATCATTGTCGACACTGTTGTCCTTTATGTCCTAGTTTTGTGGTTGTCGACACTTTTGTCCTCTTCGGTCTGGTTTGGGACTTATGCGACAAAGAGTTGATTAGATGCTAGTTTAGATAGTTAAGTAGCACCGACACTATACCAACACACGACACCAACACAACACGACGACACATAATTTCTTGAAAAGTAAAAAATTCCAATACATTGGAATATATTGTATATTAAATATATATTTTTATATATGTACATGGTAAATTATCAATTTTATAATTATTTTTATCAAATTAATTTGATTCAAATGAATAAGAAAGAGCCTAAAATAAATTTACACTAAAAACATTAATCCACCACTTGTTATGTCATACATTGTTTTAATTTGACAAATTCAACTATATTCAATTCCAATAATTCATAAAACTTGAGAAAAAAATAAGCAATTTACATTTCGTTCCAAGAATCATGAGTGACAGAAAGTGAGAGTTAGAAGAGAGGAGATCTTCCCCCTTTATTATTTTTATTATTTTTTATTTTTCACGTATATATATATATATATATATATATATATATATATATATATATATATATATATATATATATATATAGGTAAGTTTACATATTTATATTTTGACCTCTTTTTTATTGAAAATTTTTAAAATTGACTCTATGTATGTCAGAATTTTAGACTCGAGTGTCAGAGCGTGTTAGGAGAGTTAATCATGTGTTAGATTTCTCGACACCTATTGATCGCATGTCAAAACATGTCGAACATGTGTCAAAGTGTCAAATACAACATGAAAACTTTCAGAGAGTGTCGGTGTTTATTAAGTAGAGAAATATTAAATATTTTGGCATTTTAGATGCACATTGAACCTGAAATGGACGAGGTATAACAAGCAAGAGGGGTTAATTGAATCTTCTAGGAGAACCTTTTCGCGAAAGACGTGACGATGAGGGCGTAGAAGCTACTATTGAAATGTAAACATCTATGCAAAAGCACAATCTTCTATAAAACAGATGTTGAAGGAGTTAAAATAGACAAAAGACGTGCAATCATATTTATGGTGATACGGCCTTCTACTTGGCCTACTCCATTCTGTGAGCTTTAATAATCTCAACAGGATTCGAATTTAATGTGTAATCTTTAAGATGCTATAGCTTGTATATAGTGCTGCTTCTATCAAAGTTTCAAGAGTTGCTTCTATACACTCGAGCACCTTTTTGCAGCGCATTGAAGGCCATTTAACATTTTGCTTCTGCAGTTTGCCTAACATCTTCCTTTCTTTCATAAAACAACAAAAACATTTTGGATTTACTCTAGGTTGCTTTTCGCGGATTTTAACAATTGTAGACCGCTGTGAAACATCAACATGAATCCAATTCAAATTAATAAACATCTAGGTCTTCCCATTAGGACCATAGAGACTCATATGGGGAACCACCTACTTCATTTGTACCATGTACTGCTTCTACAAGACCTTTCAAACTATTCACAATTTCAATGTGTGGTCTATTTAGGGCGCGTTTGATAACGTTTCTAAGAACAATTTTTCAACAGAAAGACGCATTTGATAATCAGACAAAATTTCCATTCCTGAATAAAAAAACAACAAAAACACATTTGATAAACTTGTATAATTTTTTTGTTTCTTTAAAATTTTTAAAATTTTATTATATTTTTCCTTTTTTTTTTCTTTTGCTCTTTGGCTTGTCGCGGGCCATCACCGTGGCCGGCGATCGGCTGGGCGACATCCAGCGAGCCTCGCCAGCTACCAGCGAGGCTTAGCCTTGCCAGATCTAGGTGAGGCTCGGCCTCCCTAGCCAGTGCGAGGCCAAGCCTCGCCAGGCACCGCCAGGCAACACCATCTTGGAGGTGGCCCGGCGAGGCTAAGCCTCATTGGTGCTGGGTAACGCCAACTTAGCGATGGCCTGACGAGGCCGAGCCTCGCCGATGGCCGAGCGAGCTCGGCCTCTCCGAGGGCCGGCGATGCTTCGGTGAGGTTGCCGGCCCTCGATGGCCATGGCTAAGGCCGATGACCAGCCAAAGAAAAAAGAAGAAGAAAAAAGAGAAAAAGAAAAAGAAACAAGTTTTGTGTTTTTGTTCTTTTGTTTCTTCAAAAAGTGTTCATAGGAACAAGAAACAAGTTTTTAAGTTTTTCTTGTTTCTGCTCCAAATTTGTTTTTAACAAAAAAATAAATTTTTTGTCATGGGAATAAAAGTGTAAACAAACGAGTTTCTGTTCTTTTTTTTTCTCCATAATAAAATAACAGAAATTTGTGTTTCAGGAACAGAAACAAAATAAACAAACAAGCCCGTAGCTTCTACAAACTGGCTCTCCTAGGCTAATTAATGTCCTCGTGTTCCATAAGTTATTCACGTTTTACAAGTCCAGCCAAATCTTCAGGAATCCCATTCTATAGCTTGTTTTCCTTCTACAAAAGTCTTTCTAGACATAGACACATTTCTTATCCAATAGCTTGTTCTCATTTTACAAAGCCAAAGCCTTTATATGCTTTAATTATCTTGTTATCAGCGCTATCTGCATATGACTTGTTAATACATAAGCTGTTTTACACATCCAAGTACACATGTTAGTAACTTTGAGTTATTTTGTCATCTTCAAACATAATAGAGAACTTTCTCAACAATTTCTAACCTTCCAACGTGTAGATGTGCTCACGCAAGATGATTTTGAAACTTGAGTGCGTGCAAATCAAAGAGGTGGTACTATTACGCGTTAAATAATTGAGTTAGAGCAAGGCATGATATGCAACCCTTATAATCTCCAAGATATAGGATTTTAAATGCATGTGAAAGGAGATATCATTATCACAAAGGAATATTCGGCGATTTACATGAATTCGTACCAGCTCTTTATACTACAAGATTATTTATGAGAAAAGATGCATAATCATCTAAGCTGAATAAGTTTGACCATGAGGAATTTGTGAACTCTTGGGTTTCGTTTGTTTTGTAGAATACATTTCCCAAGAAAACATTTTCCTTCTTTTTGGGTAATTGAATCACTTAGAAAAATTAATTAATAGAAAATATATTCTTAGCAAAGCTTAAATTCAGGAAATTAATTTCCTCTTTTTTAAAGAGGAAATCATTAACAAAATATGATTGGGTATTAGCGTTTTGATGACAAACTTGGCGCTTGAACATGGAAACCCCAATGCTCATTCTCGGTAAAATTACCAAAAAAGTTTTAAATCTATTGCAATTGTGTTAATTCAGTCATAAACTTATTTTTTTGACCAATTAAGTCTTAAACCTTTTATAATTATTCTCGATCAGTTCATCTAGCCAAAAATGGCTGACCAATGTCGACGTGCCCACCGGCCAGCGCTGGTGACATTTTTTTATCTTTTTTTTTTCCTTCTCCCTCTCCGTTCTTCTTCCTTTGGCTTTGGCAATCGGCCAAAAGGGAGGGCTTGCCGGTCGTTGGACTAAAGCACCGGGCTAGCTCGCCTCACCGTCGTTAGGTCTAGCAAGGCGAGCCCTGCCTAATCTGGCGAGGGCTTGCCTTGCCAATTGGTGAACTCGTGCCCAGCGATGGCGGGGCAAGCCCCCGTTAGATCTGGCGAGGGCTCGCCTTGCAATCATTAGGCGAGGCGAGCCCTCCCCAAATCCAGCGATGAGGGCCTTGCCAGATGCAACTGTGAGCCCCCCTCGCCGGATCTGGCAAGGGCTTGCCTTGCCCGATGACCACGAGGCGAGCCCATGCTAGATCTAGTGGGGGCTCACCCCGCCGTCATCGGGCACGAGCTCGCCGACGTCGAGGCAAGCCCTCGCTAGACCCGGCGACGGCAAGGTCCCCTTGCCGGATCCGGGCAAGGGCTCGCCCCGCTAGTGGTTGGGGAAGCTTGCCCTCGCCTAGCGATGATGAGGCCAGCCATCCTAGCCGCCTCAATCCGGCCAGCCTCCCCTTTGGTCGATCGCCTGAGCTAAGGGAAGAAGGAGGGAGGAGGAAGGATGGAGAGGAGAAAAAAAAAGTGGAAAAAATATAAAAAATATAAAAAAATATTTCATAAAAATAAATATTATTAAAAAAATGTCATCGATGTCGGCCACCGGCCATTTTTGGTCGAATGAACTTATCAGAATAATTGTAAAAGGTTTATGACTTAATTAGTCAAAAAATAAGTTTATGATTGAATTCAAGACATAATAAGTAATAAGTTTACGATTTTTTGATAATTTTCCCACTCATTCTCAAGCCCTTGATAGCGGGTCTAGGTCCATGGCACTTGGGCCTAGGACTCCAACGCCTTGGCCCGTGCTTAAGACCTCACCATCATGCCTAATTCCTCAAGGTTGGGCCCAAGACACTCGTGCCTATGCTCGGGACACTAGGCCTTATAATATCGAGGCCAAGCCTAGGTCTTGGGTGCCCGTGCTTGGGTCCACTGAGGCCAATTATTATTATTATTATTATTATTATTATTATTATTATTATTATTGAATTTTTTAAATATTTTTATATTTCTTTTTCTTTTTTAATTTTTAATTTTATTTGTTTTTTTTCATTTTCCTTCTTCCTTCACCAATTATTAGGCCTTAACTTCGCTGACAACTGGCCACAAGCACATGCTAACACCTAAAATTTTGTGACTAAATCTCGATCATTTATTAATTACATAGAAAATTATCCACTCAATTTTAAAGTTTAGCAAAAATTATTATTAAATCATATAGGCATTAGGACTATTTTCATTACTAGTATTAAAATTAAAATAAAAAATTAATTTTTTTAAAATTATAATTATAAAAATAAATTTAAAAAAAAAGGAAAAGGGAAAAGCGAGACCGGGCCGGGGGCGCGCCCAGCCTCTTTCTTTTATTTTCCTTTTTCTCTTCCTCCTGGGCCTGGCCCAGCCCATTCTTTTTGACCTTTTCAGCACGAGCCAGCCTTTCCTTTCCTTTCTTCTCTCTTCACGCGTTCTGCAAAAAGAGAACGAAGAAGAGCGACATCCAAGGACAGAGGGGGCAGAGCAGATGGCGCGGCGCGATCGTTGGTCGCGGCCAGACCGGCAGGGCGGCAGGCGCGAGGGAGGCTGGCGTGGTGGCAGAGGCCATGCGCGCCGGCCGCTGGCCATTAAAAGGAGAAGGACGACGGCCGGTTTGAGGGAGGGTTCGGAACGGAGAGAGAAACGGGGAGAGAGAGAGAGAGAGAGAGAGCGAAGAGTGAGGCCGTGAGTGAAGGGCCTCCTCCGGTAGCCATCGTGCTTGGAACTCGGCCGTTGATCCTCGCCGACACGTGCCACTCCCTACGGAATGTCTCGTGCGTTTCTATTTGATTTGTGTCGAGTTGCATCGATCTCCCGAGGATGTCGGTTCGGAGGCGTGCGGAGCATGAAATTCAAGCCCAATGAATATCCCACGTGACCGAATGAGACCTAAATTCCTGGTTCAGGCCGGGAACCCTCGTTCCAGTAGTGTTTGCCCACTGTTTGTTAAAATGCCTGAATGAGACCTAAATTCCGCTTTCTTGGTTTTGGCGATGAGACTTGTTCTTTTTTGTTAATCCATATGCTTGTGGGGGTTTTACTGAGCCGCTATTTCTGATTTCGAGCATGTCTGGGTGGTCTCTTTGAAGTCTGGATGTGGGTCCGAGTTTTGCAATGCTTAAAGTGCTCTCTTCAATCCATTGCACATCACATGCTTGACAAAACGTTCAAACCGAGTTCATATAGATTTACCTCCGATTTTGACTTGCTTCGAATGTGTAATGATGGGAATCGCTTGATGGTCATCTATCATAAACTTCAACACGCGTTTGTGTATCTTTTTTGTTGTTTTTGTCGTGGTGGCTCAATATGCTTCTTTGTTTTCTCTTTTCGAGTCTTGTTAAGTGCTTCTGCGGTGTTGTGTCAGTAAAGGTTGGTGAGGGAATGAACCAAAACTCTTGATGGTGAAGTGGATCATTATTGGACTTGTTGATACCTAAATTTTGACATCCTATTTAATAATTCATTGCATAGAAAATTAGGAGTCGACCTCGACCTCTAACAAAAATATTAAGTTAAATTGCATAGACTTTAGAAGCATTTATCATTTAGTTTATATTTTTTTATTATTGCATTTACATTGGATTGGTGATGGATGGGATTGAATCAATGGTTCTGAATTTTAATTTAGTGAATTAGACTGAGGCCGCGAAAGCATGAAAATCAAGCCCAATGAATATCCCACGTGACCAAAAATTGCATGTGCAGCACATGGGTAATTAAAATTGGAAAATTTGGAAATTCGGAGAAAAATATTATGAGAATTCGACCATAATATGAAATGGGAAGGGATATCTTGGGCACATTCATGTGCTTGAAGCGAGGATGATACAAGCGTGCAGAGAGGTCAGGAAAGGATTTTGAATAGGGGATAATATCTCACGTGGGGACATATATTTGATCTCATTATTTAAGCAATATATACTTTTGACAATTTTGCTGTTCATTAGGAAGGAAGGTCCGCAAGCTTGCCTCTTTCAATATCTTTATACAAAGAAAGGATATATAAAGATTACAAGGAGAAAATTGGTCGACATGGGTCATATATTGAGTAATATATTTCTTGTCTTAAAACAAGAAAAAAGGCGCGCTGTCAAGGAAGATTCCAAGCATCCATAGGTTTGAGCAAGAAGGAAGAAACAACTGTTGACACCTAAATTTTGCCTAATCATTTAGTAATTAGTTGCATGAAAAAAAAATTAAAATTAAAAAAATAAAAAAAAATAGTAAAATTGCATTTCATATAGTTGCATTTGCATCGGTACCAAAAGGCAACAAGAAGCAGGGCCTCGCGATCGAAGGGATGGTCTCTTTCCATTGGTTTGAGCACGCAAAAGAGCGAAAGTCAAAAAAAGAGGAAGTTTTTAATGCATGCGCATGCACGCACACATTCAGCGGACGTGCAGATTCTAAAGGAATCCTCAGAGAAGCAAAATGAGCCCATGATATATTATATAATATGCTCTCTCTCAAGTGTGGGTTGTCAGGAGAAGCAACGAGAAATTTACTGAAGGAGGAAGCAAATAACGAGAAAGAAAAGTCAAAAGTTGCGGCAATCCTATAGAAGGGAGGGACAAGTAGCCGCACAAGAAGCCCCAAGCATGAAGAAGAAAGAAGAATCCAACGTCCATTTGCTCCCCCCTCATTAATGCATGCACATGCACGCATGGAATGGGGGACGTGAAAATTCTACAGACGCCTGCAAAAGATGGGCTAACGTTTTTATAATACTTTCCTTCCTAGAGAGCAGATCGGTGGCCACCATATTTGAAAAAAAAGAACCAAACTTGAACAAGCAAGGAAAAGTTGCGGCTGCCTCCTGTTCACCTGTTCACACTAAAGACGGTGGGACGCCTATAAATAAGCAAAGATCCTCGGTTCAGGGAGGAGGGGGAACGGAAAATTGATTTGAGGGCTTTCTCTTTCGTGGGGGACTGACGAGTAGAGAGGAGGGGGAGATTAAAAACCAGAGAGATAGAGAGGTTTGTCGAGAAAAAAAACAAAAGGGGGAAGTCAAAGAGAGGAGAGCTGAAAAAAATATTCATTGTGAAGGGGCTTCTCCTTCGGACAAGAAAAAATGAAGTCGAGGGAGGAGGAAAAAAAAAAAAAAAAAAAGAGATGAATAGAGAGTCTGTCAGAGAAAAACCAAAGAGAAGGTGAAGTCAGAGAGGGCAACAGAGAGAGAAAGAACGTGAGAGAAAAATTAAAAAAGGAGGGGTTGTCTTTAGGGGTGAGCGGTTCTCGGTTCCGGTTCGGTTCCATCCGAAACCTGGAACCTACCCTCAGGTATAGGTTTCTCAATTTTTGGAACCTAAAACCTACCCGTTAGAACCGAGAACCTAGAACCTACCCCGTCCGCATTCCGAGGTCGGTTCCTGGTTTCAACGGTTCTTTTTTTTTTTTTTTTCAGATTTAACTATAACAAAAAATGAAAGAGACTATATTAACTCAAGCCAAGATCAGAAAAAGAATTGCATCTTAGCAACTTTTGTTGTGACTAACACAAGAAAATCACTAATACAAGCAACAAACTTCGACCAAGCATAAGTGGTTTTTATTTTAATTTGTTCTAATTGTTGAGCTCTCGTACTAGTGCACCTTCTGTTGGCAATGGAAGAGATTAATGAAGCAGTGCCTCAAAGGAAAATGGGAAACAAATAAGAGAAATATGGAATCCCAGATTTGGGAATTGCATACGAGCTCATTTCATAGCTACATTCAAACAAAAATGAAGTCTGTTTGACCGAATAGGAAGTTGATCGAGCAGAGCCTTGAAAAAAAAAGGTAGATTTCAGAGTCCAGATCTCAGAATGATATTATGTCTCTAAGAACTCTAATCGAAACGTCAAAGTAAATGGAGCAATCGGTTACCTAAGAAGTGCACGAACAACGCAATCCACCACTGCTATGATCTTTGCCGGTTCCTAGCCTTCGACCTTGGATTAACTACATTCAACACACCCTCCCACACTTGCTCAAATGATGCCGAGTTATTGACGTCTAACTGTTCGAGACCCTTTTATCCAAAAAAACAGAGTAGAAATTTGCCTCATGGATTTGCTTTTGTCTCTTCATGTGGGACCCACGCCGCTTCCTCCTCTTTGCTTTGCGTTTGCCGTCCAATTGTTCAAAGACCCACGCCGCTTCCGGTGGCGGCGTCGACAACAAGTTGCTGAGTGGCGAGGGGTGACGGCGTCAAGCGGTGGTGTCAAGGGAGGTCCAATGACGGCGAGCACGCAGCGACGGCGATGCGACGGCGACGAAGACACGAGTCTCACGGCACCAGCGGTGGCGATTTGGAGCAACGACAGCCTGGACGATCGAGGGAGCAGCGGCAAGAGGTGGTGACGGTGGCTTGGGGATGGCAGCGGCAGCTCACGGTGGCGCGACAGCTCGTCGGGCTCAACAGCAAGACGGCTCGTCGGACGAGCAGTGGGTGGTGGTGAGTAGGGCGTGGGATGGCGATGCGGTGGTGGGTGAGCAGCCAGCAAAAGGAAGGAAGGAAGGAGGAGCAGGAGGAGGGGTTTCGGATCAGAGAGGGGGAAAGAGGAGAGAGAGAGAGAAGAAAAGAAAAAAGTTGGGAAGAGGAAGTTACTTGAGGAAAAAGGGAAGAAAAGAAAGAGAGAAAAAGAAAGGGCATGGGGGAAGCGTTGGCAGAGGGGGGGGGGAAATCACGTGAGGAGAAGTGACATCTAGGGTTTTTTTTTTTTTTTTTTTTTTTTGAATTTTGATCGGTTCCGGTTCCAGTTCCTAGAAAAAGGGAACCGGGAACCGGAACCGGTCTCTTTAGAACCAGGAACCGAATCGGACCCTTCGGTATGGTTCTCCGGTTCCCGATTCTACCCGGGAGCCGTGCTCACCCTTAGTTGTCTTCTTCAAGGGGAGGCTTTGAGCAACGCCTGCACCTCCGCCCCGGCGTCCACTACAGCCCACATCACCGCGTTGGTTCGAGACCCATCGCTGCTCGCGACCTCACCAGGCACCGCCTTTCGCCAGAGCTCCGAACACCATCACTATTGTAGCCCTCAGCCTGAGCTGCACCTTGCTCGCCACGCCTACAACCCGTGCCTCCGCACCTCTGCCTGCTCGCCACTGTCTTCTACAAGCAGCACCTCTGCAACCGCGAGCACCAGCAGCTCGCCACCACCGCTGCTGTGAAGCCCATCGTGACCTCCAACTCAGCCCCATCGCCCTCTGTGGGTCTGCTCCCTATGTCTGCTCAGTCGTGCAGCAATCCGACCCCTACTGCCAAACGTTGGTCACCCCCGACGCCCTTCCCACCGTCGCCCACTGCCACTGCTCGAGCTAGCACCTAACGACACTCCTCTCCGCCTCTTCTCGACGCCGACGCCCTTGCTCTGCCTGTGACATCTTGAAATTCGACCCCGTTTCAATAAAGTATAATGGGTATGTCGTCAACGTGCCTATAGTCCTTTTTCTCCGAGCTGATCACTCACGAGTTAACTAACCTATTGGGTGAAGCCGTTAAGGGATATATCTACAGTAAAATCCCTAAAAGCTACTCAATTGGTTGGATTGGACTAGAATTGTGTTTGATTGATTCTAATCATAAAATTTAATTTGGTTTCGGGAATCGAATATTCGAGCGTATCATAATTCATTTTTAGGATCCTGTCTCATCATCCGTCAAATTATTGACGAATCCGAAATTTCAAGAAAGAAATTATCGGAGGAAAAATCGAAGACCAAAAGAAAATAGAAAGGGAAAGAGAAAAGAAAAATAAGAATAATGTTATTATTTTATTTATTTTCTCTCTCTCCCCTTTTTTCTCTTTTCTCTCTCTTCTCGCCCTCCCCTCGTGCGTTTTTTCCCCACCGAACACCTGCCCCTTGCCAAATTCAATTTGGCTTCTTTCTCTCCCCATTTGACTAGTCAAAAGCTTATCCCTTCTCTCTCTCTCTCTCCCCTCTCTTCTCTCTTCTCCCCCACGTGACCGAACCAACTTCTTCTTCTTCCTCCTTCTTCGTGCAAACCAGCGAACTAGGAAGAGGAAGACAGCGCAGCTCGCCGTCGCCACCGCACCGGAGCTAGACCGCCGCCCGCACCGCACGCCTGCGCGTCCACCTCTCACCGCCGTGCGCCGCCTGCCCTCTCCACCACCCAGGCGTCCTCCCCCGTACAACCCCACCTCTGTTCAGCCCTTGTTCCGCCCCGTCCGGCCATCTCTGGCCGCTGTTTGACCTCACCGAACCTCCACCGGCCTTCCCCCGCGCCTTGCCGCCCTTGCCGTGGTTGTAAGTTGCTGTTTTGTGCATTTTTCCAGCCATTCCAGCCACCCTGCCGTGTGGGTTTCCAGCTGGTTCGGGCCTGCTTTTGGGCCGTTTCCGTGCCCCGAACCCAAGACCCGCTTTGGAGTTTATCGTTCCTCGCGTCGTTCCCGTCGGATTGGTCCGACTTGCGCGCGATTCCAGTGAGTAATCTCACTAATTCCAGATTAGTTAGCTAATTATGCTTAAGGTTGGTTTAGTTTTAATTAATTATGTTTAGGTTGTTAGTTTATAATAAATTAGCAATTATTAGTCAATTGTGATGCGATTTAGATAAATTGATTGCGCAATTAGCAACTAGATGTGGTCTACTAATTATTGGAAGTGCCTTGGGATTTTTCCCGACCCCTAGTGGGCTCCAATTAGGCTTTTCGGGCCTAAGTGGAATTTTTAATATTTAAATATTAATTTTCGGAATTAAATTAAATAATTATTTATTTTCCGAAAATTCAATTGAGATGGCCTAGGACCGGAATTTTAGGCTGAGGATTGTGGTGAAGTCCGTTTATTTAATCGGGCTTTATTTTGAGCTAATTGAATTTTTAATATTAATTATTTAATTTTCCAAATTTATTTATTTATTTATTTATTTTTGGAAATTAAGATTGAGATGGTCGACGATCGAAATCTCGTGCCGATTGTCGTGGCACAGTCCGTTTATTTAATTGAGCTCTACGTTGCATGGAATTAAATAAATTATGATATTTTAGGGATTTACCCTAAATTGATTGGAATTGATTGAGATTTAATTATTGATTGGTAAATGGCCAAGTATGTTTATTTAGCATTTATAATGCTTTGTTGAGTTGTAAAGTGAGTAGAATTGTGAGAGTGATTTGAATATACTCTTGGCGAAGATCCATCAGGTATGTTAATATCGTTTGAAAATTGATGAGTATGTGGGGATTCATCCTAAGATTGATCAGTGTCGGCATTCAATTAGGATTTGACTGTGAGAGGTTGTGAGTTAAACCTCGGAAGCCGCCGAAGTATGGCTATGCCAGTTGGGCCGAGATTTGCCACCGAATTTGGAGTCGGTCGCGCCTGATAAGGCCGTAATCTGCCACCCGATATGGGTCGCGCTTGATATGGTCGTAATTTGCCACCTGATATGGGTCGCGCCTGTTAAGGCCATAATTTGCCACCCGATACGGGTCGCGCCTGATAAGGCCGTAATTCGTCACCTATTAAAGGTCGCGCCCATTGGGCCGTAATTTGCTACCTAAAGATAGGTCGTGTCCTTCGGGACTGTAATTTGTTGCCAAGATTTGGTAGTCTATGCTTGTGAAGTTGTGAGTACGATTTGAAACTGAATAAGGGAAACGACTGGGGAATGATCCAACTGACATGTAATCGACTAGGTCGATTGATCTTTGCTTTGATCTGATATTGTGAAATGATTGATTGAATGGAATTGACCGTGAGTGGTTTTGTTGGCGTGTGATCGACTAGGTCGATTGATCGAAATGTCGATCTGTGATGTGACTGCTTGGGTGCCTATTGAACTGTGCTAATATGCAGGCGGAATCTGAGGCCAAGGTAAGTCATCTGCCCTGTGCATGTTTAGGCAACCTATAGTATAATAGTTTACTAATCGCGCCTTAGTGGGGTAGAACTTACTGAGACATAGTCTCATTCCAGTTTGGGGAAAACATTTCAGGACCCTGATGAGAAGCTGAGGAGGAGAAGTCTGGGAAGGAGAACTCGGAGGTAAAACTTGAGGAGAAGGATTTTGGAAGAAGAAGATAATTTCGAGAGGGGCCTTGAGTACGGCCCAGATGGACCGAGAGTCTATCTTCTTTTGAGAATTCAATTTTGAAGTGAATAGTTATGAAGTGGTTTGTGTTTTGTATAAAAGTTTGGTTATAAATTTCAATATGAAAAATATGGCATTGCTTTTCTATCCCATCGTTTTATTGTCTGGGGATTTTAACTGCTTCCGCATGTGCTTAATAAATGAGCGGGTCGGCGATACATAGTCCTGGGATATCGCATTATAAAATCGACCAATTGAGAAGGATGTGTGCGTGCCCGAGGTGTGACATCCAGATTTTCGAGATTTAATTTCGACTGGATAAATAGGGCCGTTTTAATCGGAATTTTGTAGAGGACCGTTTTTACTGTGAAATCGGGATGCAAGATGGGTTATTGGATGAGGAGAATATTCAATTGAAGCATTGAGGCATCACTTGGATTTATTGAGGCCTTACAAGATTAAATTGAGAAGAAATGAGTGATCAATTGGAGGAAGTATCAAGCAATTTCGTGTGCCCCCATCCCACTAGCCATTTTGGATCAATTCACATGTCCAAGAAGGAGCTTGGGTGGTTCAATGGCAGCCAAGGAATAAATACTTGGCCTAGAGTGAATATGGGAGATTTTTGTGGAAAGATCAAGCTAAGAGGGACCCTCCATCCCCTCTCTTTCTCTCTCCCCTCATCTCTTCGCGGACGCCCCCTTGCAGCCATCCCATTCCACCGAACGAAGCATCCACCAGAGCTCCAATTTTTCCCCCTCATCTCCAAGCTGCCACACGTCCGTGTAGGACTCCTACTCGGTCAACACTCCATGGAGATCTCTTAAGTTGCTGACCGTGTCTGCATCTCCACGACACAGCCGCCCCACGTTCTCTTTTCCCCACGCCAATGAAACCGCGAAGCAGCCCCACGATTCCTCTTCTCCTCTGCCATGCCGCACTCACGCATGCCTCGCCCCCACCGAGAATTTTCTTCCCTGTAGCTCACCCACGTATTTCATTCGGTCAGCAAATCAGCAACTTCTTCTCACGGTTAACTCCAGCAGCGACGAAAAGGATTCCTCCGAGAGACCTCACGTCCCGCAAGCCCCGCAGCTGCAACTCAGCCCGGTTCCTGGTCGTTCCATCACTGCGGCCACCGAATCCAGTCAAACCGTGTCCATTCAGCCATTGATTTCATCCCTGCAGAACCGATTCAGCAAGGTCAGAAGCTCGGGAGCAGAATACCCATCTCGAACAGCGAGCTTGTAGGCCGATTTCGGCCCCGGTTTCTCCCCGCTTGGCAGTCCTGCTTTGAGGTTTATCGGCACTCGTCGCGTGCTCGTCAATTTGATCCAAGCGGATCTTTAATCCAGTGAGTTTTACTCACTAATGCCTCCTTAGTGTGCTAATTACACTTAAAGGTTGATTAGCTTTAATTAAGTGTAATTAGGTTGTTAGATTAGAATTGATTAGTGATTATTAGTTAATTGCTTTGCATATTAGTTGTGTGGTTAGTGTAATTAGATAGAGAATTGCCTGTAGTATTTATTGGATGCTTCTTGGGATTTTTCACGTCCCTTATCGGGTGTTAATTAAGTGATTCGGGCCTAAGTGGTATTTTTAGGAATTAAATATTAATTTTCGAAATTAATTATTTAATTATTTATTTCCCGGAAATTCAACTAGGATGGCCAGTGACCGGGATTTTATGCTGATGATCGTGGCGCAGACCGTTTATTTAATTGAGCTTTGTATTGTGCTAAATTGAATTTATTGTATTTATTTATTTAATTTTCGAAATTAATTATTTAATTATTTATTTTCCGGAAATTCAACTGGGATGGCCAGTGACCGGAATTTCGTGCTGATTGTCGTGGCGCATTCCGTTTATTTAATTGAACCATATTTCATGCTAAATTGAATTATTTGTGAAAGAAGGAATTATTCTTTAATTGAATAATCTTTGGTTATTAATTGAAAAAGAACTGGGCTTCGGTTAATAATGCCAAACGGATCTGAGTGGGTTACAGAAAATGATGGAAATTTATAAAAAGGAAATTATTATGTTTTGGCTAAGGCCAATCAAGTACCCACTCATGGCATCCTATCGGAAATGAGAAAAAACCGGTTATTTGATTATTTGCTTGGAATGATATGATCTACCGGCTCGATGACTCTACGGAGCATCTGGAGACAGGATGGTATGATAAATTGTGTGTATACCGGCTCGATAACTCCATGGAGCATCTTGAGACAGGACGGTATGATCTACCGGCTCGATGACTCTACATATTATCTTGAGACAGTACGGTATGATATACCGGCTTGATAATCCTATAGATCATCTTGAGACAGTATGGTATGATAAAGGATCGGATGGGACCGTAAAGCCACTAAATCTTGAGAGGGTCGGGTGGGACTATAAAGCCACTAGATCTTGAAAGGGTCGGGTGGGACCGTAAAGCCACTAGATATTGATAAGGTCGGGTGGGACCGTAAAGCCACTAAATCTAAGGAATTGCTTGGCATTGGATGAATGACCTAGAAATGGTCCGACTGACTTGTAATCAACTAGGTCGATTGATCGATGATTCGATCTGAGAGTGACTTGATGTGATTCGTTGCCTTGGTTTGATGTTGTGAATTGAATGATTGAATAGAGATGATCGTGTGGGGTCTTATTGGCGTGTAATCGACTAGGTCGATTAGATCGATGCTTCGATCTATAGTATGATTTCTTGGGTGCCTGTATGATTTGTGCTAATATGCAGGTGAAAATCTGAGGCCAAGGTAAGTCCTCTGACTCATGTTGTGCATAGGCAGCCCTAAGGTGTATTAGTTTACTAATCGAGTCTTAGAGGATAGAACTTGCTGAGACGTTGTCTCAGTGGTTATTTCATAACCATTTCAGGACCTGGATAAGGAGCCTAAGGAGCATGAATCTGATGAGGAGATCCTTGTTGAGGAACCTGAAGAGGAGTACGTGAAGGAGGACCCCGAGGATGATCCAGAGTAGGATCCTGATGTCGATTGTTATAGAATCAATTTGAGTAGAAACCAATCGTTTTAGTATGGCTTGTATTTGAGCATAAGGGTGTTGGTTTTCAGATTCAATTTCCTAGTCCTACTTGTATATCCCATTGCTTTATTGTTTGGGGATTTATAACTGCTTCCGCATGTGCATATATAAATGAAAGGGTCGGCGATACATAGTCCTGGGATATCGCAATTTAAAATCGACCAAAAGTTAAGGGATGTGCGCGTGCCTGAGGATCGGGACGTGACACGAGGATCGGGGCGTGACATCCAGTTTTTGTGGTATCAGAGCGAAGTTGAAGATTGGAGTGATAAGGAGCGTTGACCATGGGATAGTTAGTAGGAAAGGCCTTTAAATTGATGATGGTGCATGTTTGTGTTAGCTGAATGCTAGAATTGTTTGTTGTGTGTGGATTGCTCACCTTCTAATCCAGTGTGGGTTTGGAAGACAAGTTTTAGTGTAAAGACTGAACCATGAGCAAGCAGGAGCTGAGAACTCCTAGTAAGAAGGCAATGTCCTCTGTGACTCGGGATAATGCACTGACAAAGGTCGGTACCTGAGGTAGTTGTGGCAGAGTGTCGGCTTTGGCCAGCTCGTGTGTAAAAGTACCACTGCAGGTTGGTACTAGTGTAGTAGCGTCGAATGATCCTAAGTTCGATAGGACCGTTTTGATGCTAGTGTTCCTTGGGAACTAGATGAGCTAGAAGGCTCAGGATCGAACCGTCGTTAGTGTTGCAACCGCCATTGATGCCGTACCTGGTAAGGTTCAAAGTGGAGATGTGATCCGGGAGCGAGTCATTGCATTCGAGCCGAGGTATAGATCCAGTTCAGACAGAAATGGAAATCGGTCAGGAAAAAGACCGAGGTCGAGAGAAAAGTATTCTATTCCACTCGCGAGGAAGGGTGGGGTAGTCAAGTCAGCATCGAGTCAAATAGATAAGGTTGTTTCCGGATGTGATGATGGAGATTGGTCTTATGTCCTTCCTAGGACGCGAAATTGTTTGGAGTATAGCCAACAGGGATATCTGGTCGGGAGTGGTCCTAGCAGACTGATGGGGCAACCAGAAAAAGTGTGTGCTGTCACTTGACAGGAGATAGAAGACTCACTTGATAGGTGTCAAAATTGTAGAATGAAGCATGGATAAATCCAATGTCTGAGTATGACTAGAACATGTTGTGATGATGACCAGCATAGCCACCAGGTGAAGGACTGTCAGTGGAAGTCTAAGGTAGCATAGACATCGCTACTGCGGCCAGAATGCCACTAGGATGGTGAAAGGAATGGGAGTAGAATTGACCTTGCACCGATCAAAGAAAGAATGTGTTGGAAGTGATTTTATCAAAGTAGCGCAATGGAGCTTTGTGCTGAGTTGGTAGGACTTAAATTGTTGAAGTAAAAGTGAAAGAGAGGGGAATCACTAGCAATAGTTGTGCTTGACTAGTTACTGAAGTGTGAATTTGATGCCACATGAATAGTGTGGGCTTATGGAACATCTTGTAATAATGAATCATAGTCATAGAGTAATCCAGTTTAGTCTTTTAACATGTGAAAGTGTCGAGGTTATTGGGAGGCGAAAAGAATATTCGATTTCATTAATCTCATTGGTTAAAGGCAATTCGTTTGTTAGACTAAGGTTGCCAAGATTGATTTGACAGCTGTGTGGATGTGTCAGTTGAGAAATAGAATGAGAAGAAGGTGCCTGTGATACAGAAAATTTCTAAGATGGTTCCAAAGGGATTGCTTGGGATCGCGAAATAGATAGAAATCGCGATCGAACTAGCACCGGGATAGAGCCATTCTCAAAGGCTTCTTACCAGCTGTTGTTGTCTGAATTGGTAGAATTGAAGATATAGATGTGAAGATTGATGAATGAGGAATTCATGCATATCAGTGCATCACTTCGGGGAAACATCAGTTTTATTTGTGAGAAAAAGAAAGATGGTTTGTTGCAAGTATGCATCGACCATCGTCAACTCAATTAGGTGACGATCAAGGACAAGTGTCCATTGTAAAAGATCGGCGAATTGGGTGACTTGACATCAAGAGTGTCAATGTTTTCAAGGATCAACTTGAGAACAAGATGTCGTCAGTTATGAACCAGGAAGGAGGTTGTATGAAAGACAGCTGTTCGTACTTGATATGGTCATTACGAGAGTATTGTAAGATCGTTTGGCTTGGTGAACACTCTAGTTGCTATCATGGATTTGACAAACAGAATGTTCAAGGAATATTTGGATCAGTTTGTGATCATGTTCATAGATGATATTCCGGTGTATTTGATGAATGCTAAAGAGCACAAGAGATGTTTGAGAATGGTGAAGGAATTTCCATGAACCCAGTTAAGATCGAATCAGTTATTAGTGGACCAAGACCGACATCGGAATCAAAGATCAGAGTTTTCTGGGTTTAGCAAGGTATTACAGAAGGTTTATGGAAGGGTTCTCAGTGTTAGCAACTCGACTCCTGGAAGAGGAAGAAAAGTTCATGTGGATAGATCAGTGCAAGTGTAAGTTCCAAGGGCTTAAGGAAAAGCTGGCTTTTAGATTTCTGACGATGAGACATTAAGGTTCCGTGGACGTTTAGTTGTACTTAACGACGTAGAACTTAGAGAAGATGTTTTATCTGGATTGTATCGTAGTAGTTATAGCTTTCATCCTGGAAGTATTAAGATGTATCAGAATTTACGTCAACATTATTGGTGGTCAGGTATGAAGGCGGACATTGCTAAGTATGTGGCCAAGTATTTGACTTGTTAGCAAGTAAAAGCCCAACATTGCAAGCCGAGACGACTTCTGCAACCCCTCGAGATCCCAGAATAGAAGTGGGAGCATATCACGATGGATTTCATGACTGGACTACTAAGGAGTCAAAAAGGAAATGATTCAATTTGGGTCGTAGTCGACAGGCTGACAAAGTCGGCTCACTTCATTACAGTTTGAAAGGATCTGAGCCTGGATAGACACGTAGTCTTGTATGTGCATTAGGTGGTTCGTATGCATGGAGTGTCGGTTACGATAACATCTGACAGAGACCCGAGGTTTATTGCTGCTTTTTGGAAGAGCTTGTAGAGTGTTTTAGGTATAAAGCTTCAGTACAGTACGGCATATCATCCTCAGACGGATGGCCAGTCTGAAAGGACAATTCAGACTCTTGAAGACATGCTGAGAGCGTGTGTAATAGACTTCAAAGAAAGTTGGGAAGATCAGCTTCATCTGGTGGAATTCGCCTACAACATCAGTTACCAGCAAAGTATCAAGATGGCTCCATTTGAAGTGTTGTATGACAAAACATGCAGAACTCCAGTATGTTGGGATGAAGTTGGAGAAAGGAAGATAACAGGCCCAGAGTTGGTTCAGCAATCAGTAGATGTCGTGATGAATCGAGAGAGATTAAAGTCAGCGCAGAGCAGGCAGAAAATTTGTACGGATAAGCGTCGAAGGTCTTTGGAATTCCAAATTGGTGATCATGTTTTTCTGAAAGTGTCACCAATGAGGGGAACTTCGCGCTTTGGTAAGAAAGGCAAGCTGAATCCGAGGTACGTAGGTCCATTTGAGATTATTGAAAGAATCAGAAACCTAGCGTATCGTCTTGTGTTGCCGCCAAGATTGGCGCAAGTGCATGACATCTTTCACGTGTCGATGTTAAGGAAGTACGAGCCTGACTCGACCCACGTGCTCAATTTCGGAAAATTAGACGTGGATGACCGTGTGTCATACGTTGAAAGCCCGGTCCAGATTGTCAATCGTAAAGAGCAAGTTCTGCGTACAAAGACCATTCCGTTGGTCAAAGTGGTCTGGCAACACCATGATTCTGAAGGAGCGACTTGGGAGACCGAAGAGTCAATGAGACAGTTGTACCCCCGCCTTTTTTAACAAAGCGTGTAATGGTTTAAATTTCGAGGACGAAATTTTTATAAGAGGGGAAGAGTTGTGACATCCTGAAATTCGACCCCGTTTCAATAAAGTATAATGGGCATGTCGTCAACGTGCCTATGGTCCTTTTTCTCTGAGCTGATCACTCACGAGTTAATTAACCTATTGGGTGAAGCCGTTAAGGGATGTATCTGCAGTAAAATCCCTAAAAGCTATTCAATTGGTTGGATTGGACTAAAATCGCGTTTGATTGATTCTAACCATAAAATTTAATTTGGTTTCGGGAATCGAATATTCGAGCGTGTCACAATTCATTTTTAGGATCCTGTCTCATCGTCCATCAAATTATTGACGAGTCCGAAATTTCAAGAAAGAAATTATCGGAGGAAAAATCGAAGACCAAAAGAAAATAGAAAGGGAAAGAGAAAAGAAAAATAAGAATAATGTTATTATTTTATTTCTTTTCTCTCTCTCCCTTTTCTCTCTTTTTCGTCTCTTCTCGCCCCTCCCCTCTTTTTTTTCCCCCACCGAACACCTGCCCCTTGCCAAATTCAATTTGACTAGTCAAACTCTTATCCTTTCTCTCTCTCTCTCTCCTCTCTCTTCTCCCCCACCCCACATGACCAAACCAACTTCTTCTTCTTCCTCCTTCTTCGTGCAAACCAGCGAACCAGGAAGAGGAAGAAAGCGCAGCTCGCCGTAGCCGCCGCACCGGAGCTAGACCGCCGCTTGCACCGCACGCCTGTGCGTCCACTGCTCCCCGCCGTGCGCCGCCTGCCCTCTCCACCACCCAGGTGTCCTCCCCCGCGCGACCCCACCTCTGTTCAGCCCCTGTTCCGCCCCGTCCGGCCATCTCTGGCCGCCGTTTGACCTCGCCGGACCTCCACCGGCCTTCCCCCGTACCTTGCCGCCCTTGCCGTGGTTGTAAGTTGCTATTTTGTGCGTTTTTCCAGCCATTCCAGCCACCCTGCCGTGTGGGTTTCCAGCTGGTTCGGGCTTGCTTTTGGGCCGTTTTCGGGCCCCGAACCCGAGACCCACTTTGGAGTTTATCGTTCCTCGCGTCGTTCCCATCGGATTGGCCCGACTTGCGCGCGATTCCAGTGATTAATTTCACTAATTCTAGATTAGTTGGCTAATTATGCTTAAGGTTGGTTTAGTTTTAATTATTTATGTTTAGGTTGTTAGATTATAATAAATTAGCAATTATTAGTCAATTGTGATGCGATTAAGATAAATTGATTGCGCAATTAGCAAGTAGATGTGGTCTACTAATTATTGGAAGTGCCTCGGGATTTTTCCCTACCCTAGTGGGCTCCAATAAGGCTTTTCGGGCCTAAGTGGAATTTTTAATATTTAAATATTAATTTTCGGAATTAAATTAAGTAATTATTTATTTTTCGAAAATTCAATTGAGATGGCCTGGGACCGGAATTTTACGCTGATGACTGTGGTGAAGTCCGTTTATTTAATCGGGCTTTATTTTGAGCTAAATTGAAATTTTAATATTAATTATTTAATTTTCAAAATTTATTTAATTATTTATTTATTTTTCGGAAATTAAGATTGAGATGGTCGACGATCGAAATCTCGTGTCGATTGTCTTGGCGTAGTCCGTTTATTTAATTTAGCTCTACGTTGTATGGAATTAAATAAATTGTGATATTTTAGGGATTTACCCTAAATTGATTGGAATTGATTGAGATTGAATTATTGATTGGTAAATGGCCAAGTATGTTTATTCAGCATTTATAATGCTTTGTTGAGTTGTAAAGTGAGTAGAATTGTGAGAGTGATTTGAATATACTCTTGGCTAAGATCCATCAGGTATGTTAATATCGTGTGAAAATTGAGTGAGTTGATGAGTATGTGGGGATTCATCCTAAGATTGATCAGTGTCGGCATTCAATTAGGATTTGACTGTGAGAGGTTGTGAGTTAAACCTCGGAAGCCGCGGAAGTATGGCTATGCTAGTTGGGCTGAGATTTGCCACCGAATTTGGAGTCGGTCGCGCCTGATAAGGCCGTAATCTGCCACCCGATATGGGTCGCGCTTGATATGGCCGTAATTTGCCACCTCATATGGGTCACGCCTGTTAAGGCCATAATTTGCCACCCGATACGGGTCGCGCCTGATAAGGCCGTAATCCGTCACCTATTAAAGGTCGCGCCCATTGGGCCGTAATTTGCTACCTAAAGATAGGTCGTGTCCTTTGGGACTGTAATTTGTTGCCAAGATTTGGTAGTCTATGCTTGTGAAGTTGTGAGTACGATTTGAAACTAAATAAGGGAAACGATTGGGGAATGATCCAATTGACATGTAATCGACTAGGTCGATTGATCTTTGCTTTGATATGATATTGTGAAATGATTGATTGAATGGAATTGACCGTGAGTGGTTTTGTTGGCGTGTGATCGATTGGGTCGATTGATCGAAATGTCGATCTGTGATGTGACTGCTTGGGTGTCTATTGAACTGTGCTAATATGCAGGTGGAATCTGAGGCTAAGGTAAGTCATCTGCCCTGTGCGTGTTTAGGCAGCCTATAGTATAATAGTTTACTAATCGCGCCTTAGTGGGGTAGAACTTGCCGAGACATAGTCTCATCCCGGTTTGGGGAAAACATTTCGGGACCCCCCCGATGAGAAGCTGAGGAGGAGAAGTCTGGGAAGGAGAACTCGGAGGTAAAACTTGAGGAGAAGGATTTTGGAAGAAGAAGATAATCCCGAGAGGGGCCTTGAGTACGGCCTAAATGGACTGAGAGTGTATCTTCTTTTGAGAATTCCATTTTGAAGTGAATAGTTATGAAGTGGTTTGTGTTTTGTATAAAAGTTTGGTTATAAATTTCAATATGAAAAATATGGCCCTGCTTTTCTATCCCATCGTTTTATTGTCTGTGGATTTTAACTGCTTCCGCATGTGCTTAATAAATGAGCGGGTCGGTGATACATAGTCCTGGGATATCGCATTATAAAATCGACCAATTGAGAAGGATGTGTGCGTGCCCGAGGATTGGGGCGTGACACCGCCTCTGCCGTCGCTGATCTGCAGTGCCATAAGCCCCGAATGTCGAGCTGCTGCTCTTCCCTCGCTGGTCTGCTGTCTCTATTGCGACCCGATGCCACGGCTGCCCACCACGCCGCAGCACCGTCCCCGACACCCGCAACCCGTAGCCACCCGCTCGTCACCACCACCGCAAAGAATCGTTGCAGCAGCCGCCCGAACGCCGTCACTGCTGCTACCCATGCCGCTGCCTCTCGGTCTGCCAAGCACCACTAGCCATGATGCCCCCGTTGTCCCGAGCTCGGCCGACTCGACACCGGCCTGCTCGTTGCTCCGCCAGGTCCACCAGCTCTCCCTCACGAGTTGCTGTGCCTGAGTTGCCTCCACAAAGCCTACGACGAGATTGACCAGGAGCTCGTTGCATTCCTACTGCCCCCATTCTCACTCGTGTCCAAACCGAGTCGGTTCCACAAGCTTTATTGCAAGATATTTGGTCGCGAGCCCGCTGCCACTAAGCCGACCACGACACAAATTGTGTTCGCTAACCCTTGTCGCCGGTCCGTTTTGGAAACGAATCAGCTAAATTAGGTAGGTTTATTTTATTTTATTAGGTAGATTTATTTCATTTTATTTTATGTTTTCGTTTCTTTATTTTAATTATTTCTTGATGCATGTTTGTAAATCCCCGAAGTACCACCTAATTCGCAACCGCACAATGATTTTTTTTTATTTCATCTATAAGGCTTTAGATGGAATAATTAATCACGTGGGAATAAAATTGATATTTTGGTTTTTAAGGCTTAAGATCAATTTATTGATTTTATTAGTGAAACAACCATGGAGAATTTGGTATATTTTAATTGTTTTGTTTATCTCAAAAATACAAAAAAATTGCATTTGCATTTCATGTAGATTAGAATTGATTTTCCTAGATAAAACTGCATGATAAAATAGTTATATTTTTTATTTATGTATCAAAATGCATGTTTAGATGGTATCTAGGTTAGGTAGTATCTTTTGAATTAAATTGCATGACGAGATAATTTTCTAAGCTAAGATAGGATTCAGATTAGTCTATTCCTAACTTAAAATAGATAATATCTCACTTTAATTAGATTTTTATTAGCAATTTTAATTACGAATTTTCATAAAAAATATAAAAAAAAAATCATGCGTATGTCATGAAGAATTAGGCTAAGGAAATGCACATTATTTAGTGGTTGTTGATAAGTTCATTTAATTAGAAATTATTCGTCATTAGAATAATGTCATTTGGTTAATTTAGATTGCATATTTAATTGTTGCATTTATTTCATTTCAAATTTCATGAAAAATACCAAAAAGAATTGTCTTAGAATTAATTTTCTTCTTCAGGATAGATTGCATGCACATTAAGAAAATACAAAAAAAATTTAATTTGCTCATGTCATGTAGTTTAGGTCATATTGTCATGTCATGTCATTTCATGTTAGATTAATAGCATGCATTGCATAAAACATGATTTTCATTAAATAAGTGAAAACAAAAATAAAGAAATTGCGTGTGAATTAGAAATCATATCTACGGTTGTTGATGTGAATTCTGATCTAACAACGCAGATCCTTTCATTACTATGAGGTAAGTCCTGCAATTTATTCACTTCTTTATCTGGGTGTTAAATTGGTGGTTTGTGCACCCGTATGATTACCTCACATGTTAGAGAAGTAAATTAAAATCAATTCAAGCTGCCTGCAAAACATATTTTTTCAAAATAAAAAGAAAAGGTACCAAAAGGGCATTAGTCAAGTCTAGTGTAACCAAGTCCCCGAACTCATTTAATCTTTGGTTCGTAAGAGTGAAGTAATTCTCCCATTACTTTACTTGGGTTTCTTTCTAATCAACCCACCGAAAATAGTTTAGTGGCGACTCCATGATAAAAATCATTTGCATATTAAAAACTTAAACCATAAGTCGTGAATTGGTATGAGCTTGGGAGAGCTCGAGCTAAGTCTAGACTTAATATTCCATTAGCCGAACCCTTAGGTGGTGCAACCTGCTTCGGGAGGTCGCGACAACGACCAAAGTGAAGGAAAGGACAAAATATAATATTTTTAGCGTCCACAAGAGGAAATGACTTCAAAGAAAGTATAGAGAAGTAGGAGGAAACACAAGTGAGAACTTAGATACATAGGTCGCTTGCCATTCGTAAGAATCCACCTAAGAGATAGAAGCAAAACAAGAAATCATTCTTGCTCTCAAGCCTTCTTATTAAGACTCTTTGAAAAGACAATGGACTCAAAGTAACGCAAACTAGAAAATAACGAAAATTAAATAAGGACCCTAGAATCTTTAAACCATAGTTATAAGATCTTGAAAATTATAAGAAATAAATGTTGTTGGATGCATATATTTAAGATTTGCTTATTACTGAGTTAATGGCCTTCAAGGAATATAGACACCTTCAAAATGCGAAGCGATCGAAATAGACTCGGAATTGATAATTGCCTTGTTGATTGATGACTAGGTTGTAGGTCAATAATCAATGTGATCGATGATATGCCCACTAAATTGACAACTCTCATCTAAAATAGATGACTTCTGGGAATGCTCTGGCATCATGAAATAAAATCTGCTTTCTTTCCTTGATAATTCAAGCCCTTTCCCTATAAAAAGGGACCTTTCGCAGACGAGGGGAGGAGAGGCTCTCTTTTGATCTGACAACACAGATAAAAAAGAAAAGACAAGCAAAGAGAGGAGGGAGAGAGACAGAGAGAGCGAATCATCTCCCTTCCTTGGCCGTGCGTCTCCACAATCACAACCACGACCACGACCACGACCGAGCTCCTTCACCCTTGACGACGACCCTACGCTGTTTTTCTTTGCTGTGAAGCTCAGTTGCCCCACCAACGCCGTTGCTTCCTGAACTACTGTCACCAATCCTGCACTGGCAAACGCTGCCCTCTACCGCTCAGGAAGTTTCCCCCACGTTGAACCGCAACATTTGCTGCTGTGGTGCTTCGTGGTTGTTCCTTCGCTCATTGTCACGTCACTTGACTGAGACGGCATCCTTGCTGCCTCTGTGTCCGATGCCCGACGATGTTCAGTTGTTTCACCAAGCTCCGCAATTTGCCATTTTGTTGCATCCTCGTACTGTGAGTTACTGGATGACGAAGGTGCTGTTTTGACCAGTCCGTTGCCGCTCTATTGCTTACCGATCTTCACTTTCGACGGCCACCTGAGATTCCAGAGTTGCTGTTCTGGCCATCGTTGGGGTTCGCATCTTACTTGCCGAGCCTCTTCATAGTTCGAGAATTCTTTTTTTTAAGCGATTTCAGGTGGCTACTCCTGCTGGTTTTGGGACACGTTACTCAGTCCTCTGTTGCTGCACTCATCACGTCGAACACTCTTAGAGTTCGTGGGGTTTCTAGGGAGTTACTCCAATAGATTTTATTCCCATCAAAGCAACACCACCGCAAGCCATTGTCGAAGGACACCGTGGCATTCCTTCCTCGGCTGAGAACTGGTGCAAACCGAGCCATCACAGAGCCACCCACGAGCCAACACCGGTCCCATTTTGGAAACAAATCATCCGAACTAGATAGTTTTCTTGAACCAAATTTGGTCTTAATATTTTCTTGCTTGAATTGGATTCGTTGAGATTTAGGCATTATCCAATAGGATTTTATTGACAAAAATTATAATTACTAATTTGATCCGTAAGACTTCGGATCATTTTTAATTTGTTTTTATTTTTCCTACAAAATAATTGTTAATTTAATCCATATTATTGTAATTACTAATTTGATTATTATAATTACTAATTTGATTCGTAGGACTTTAGTTCATTTTTTTTAATTATTTTGATTTTTCTTGCATGTTG
Organism: Eucalyptus cladocalyx; assembly: GCA_017140615.1. Classification (NCBI taxonomy): domain Eukaryota; kingdom Viridiplantae; phylum Streptophyta; class Magnoliopsida; order Myrtales; family Myrtaceae; genus Eucalyptus; species Eucalyptus cladocalyx. The sequence continues at coordinate 22,529,409 of CM029520.1, forward strand.
GTTGATGTTTAGGATAAAAATAATTGTTAATTTAATATGTGAAATGATGGATTATTTTTTAAATTATCTTAACCCTTTATTTGAAATCTTGATGAATATCTTGAGGTGGATTGTATATGATGCTTATATTTAATAACTACTTGTTTGAAAAAATCAAAAAGACTGAATTGTGGGACAAATAGGATAATTTCCTAAATATATTAGGATTGCATAGTTAGAATTTATATAGTTAGATTTGTCTTTTAGATTAGATTGCATGTTAGGTAAAATCTACTTAATTAAGTTTCTGAATTAAAATAGGATTTAATCTAAATTATTTCCTAGTTTAAATTGGATAACTTTTCAAATTTGGTAGAATTTTTTAAATTATTTATTTCGAATTTTAATATAAAATACCAAAAAATTATATGCATGTCACATAGTTTAGGACATGTCATATTGTTCCATCATATGTGTGTCACATAGTTGTATGTAAGATTCATTTAATTTGAAATTGCATGTCATATAGGCTAATTTAATTCCATAACTAAAAGAAAACCAAAAAAAAAAAAAAATATTGCTTATTATGGTTTTTAATTTTCTGCAATTTATTTATTGATTGAGTGTTATCTTTTATGTTTATGGATTCACGTGATCATTCCATTGCATATTAGTGATTTAGGCTAAAACCAATCCAAATTGCTTGCGAAATATTTTTCAAAAGGAAAGAGAAAATGTAGAGAAAAAGCGTTATAGTAATCTAGCATGTTCAAGTCCTTGGAATCATTTAATCTCTGATTTGTAGAAGTAAGGTATTTCTCTCAATGCTTGGGTATTTAATTGACTCACCATAAAGCGATTAGTGGCAAATCCTAAATAAAATTCATTTATATGTTAAATAATTTGAACCTAGGTTGCAAATTCATATAGGCTTGGAAGAGCCTGAGCTAAGTTTATGTTTAATAATCCGTTAGCCAAACCCTAGGTAGGTAGTTCACTCGAGGTAAGTTCAATTGTGCCCTTTAGCCTTGATCGTGAGCCCAATCTCAGCCCATGGCCCAACCTAAAGACCAACGACAACCCTAATACCATTTTTGGATTAAAAAATAATAAAAAAAATATATTTTTACTAAAACTAAAAAATTCTGAATTTTTTAAATCAAAAAAAGCTTAAGAAATAGTTTTTGGGTAGTTTTCTCTTAAAGTCTGGGAAATCATTTTTTTTTTTTTAAAGTTATGAAAACAATTAAAAAGTAGATTTTGAGTAGTTCCTCTTAAAAATGTGTGAAGATATTCGATGAAAAATCATACTCAAGTTTAAACAAATTCTTAGGGCTTTACTCTAGGTTCTGAATGTTCTTTTTTTTAAGATTGATGCTTTTGATGGCACAATTTCAATATGTTGATTATGGTTTCCCTATAAACTAGTTAGGGATGGAGTGTTTGTTATTTTGCAGCATAAGATTCTTGTTTTCTCTTGCCATTTATTTAATACTTTCCTGATTACTAATTGTTATTTTAATGATTGCATGTCCGCATGAACATCTCACATGTTAGTGGATAGATTTAAATTCAATCTAGATTGTCTGATAAATATCTTTTTGAAATGAACAAGATTAGGTACTGAAAGGGCCCTAGTTGATCAAACAGTGTAACAAAGTCCCCGATCCTAGATTCTCTAATTGTGTAGAAAGTGAGGCATACTCTCGTATGTCACTTGGTTTCTTGTTGATCCTAATAGGCTAGTGGTGACTTCTTATTAGAAAATCCTTATAGCATCAATTGAAGCTAATATGAATATCCCAATGTAAGGCGAAGTATGAGTTTGAAAGAGTCCATGCCTAAACAAGGGTCATAGGCCCACATTTTAGGCTGTCACGCCTTAAACCTTGAGCGCGTGCCTATTCCTCGGTAGTCGATAAAGTTGCGACGTCTTAGGATGTGTTGCCGACCCATTCATTTTATCGACATGCGCAAGTGAGTAAATATCCCTTGACAGTAAACAACTTTGGATAAAAAAGTAGAAAACAGATTCACAAAGAAAACACTCTTTTATATACACACTGAGTCATATACAAAAATCTACCAAAAAGATTTATGCCTAGAAGTCTAGGTCAGAAAGGGACTACGGAGACTCTAAACTCCAAGCTCTCTAGTCCTCAACTCCGGGTCATCCACTCTTCGGTCCTGAAAAGAATTGAGCCCACGACGGGGTGATATATAAATTTTAGCGAGTTTATGCTCTAAACCCCGATTAAGAGGGTAATACACCTAGATGTGTCATAATCACACAACCACACAACTATAGAGACTTACATCATCTGAGATCCACTCTGCATGTCAGCACAATTCATATCACAAACAGCCATAAAAACATGAGCAGCAAACAAGCTCAATCAATTGGAATGCCACACTCAATTTCAATCAAGCACAGGGGTCCTGGTTATAAGGCCAAATCATTATGAAACATCTCATACCGGGTCATACAATTTTGTCCCATAACCCGACGCGTCTAACTCAATTACTCATGCGTTCCTAGTTTTAATCTTGGCTTAACGACACGGCCTACTCAATGTTCGGTAGTCTTCTAGTGTAGCCAGGTGTCGTCTCACCCCCATTAAGCATGGCAACCTCTCTACTAGACGGCTTTCTCGAAGGAGCATAGATCTAGAATCTACTGTGACCGGCTTCCGTTGTCCAGGGGCATCTCATATAGGGGCACATCCAACTTAACAGCTTGGGACGGGTTCTCTTAACCAGCACACGACCATTTAATCTCAGCCCAGGACACCGTACATTACACTCAAATGCCTCAATTAAAATAGTGAATCTGGCCTAGTTTCTTCGTATTAAAGATACACGGTAAAATAGTCATATGAGGGTATATGGTCAATTCGAACAAGAAAAACTGATACTCTTCTCTTTAAAATCCCATTATTTGATATAGTTCTTAAAACCATTTTCGGTGTCAAAACCCAACACTCGGCAATTTCTAAATAACTATCGAAATTTCCAAATTTTGAATTAAATACTCATATTGCAATCACCACTCAATTTGCACAATTTAACACTCAATTACAGAAATTAACCACACCATTGCAATCGGCACAAAATTCTGGTCACACGGGTATCTCGGTATAATTTTCGAAAAATATTAAATAATTAAATAATTACCAAAATTAATTAAATAATTCAATTTAAATGTAATAAATAGCAACTTAGGTCGGAATGCTTAATTAACCTCCCGAATGGGCTGGGAAAATTTTCGAACCTATCTAGATAAATAGTACAACTACTATAGTCCCTAATCTATCCATTTTAATCACCTAATATGCACAAACGGATAATTAAATCACTAATTCATTCTAACTATCCGCCTAAACTTTATATAGCCTAAACTAATCATCCCTTAAGCATCATTAACTCCCTAAGTAGAGTTTAGAAAGTAAATTTACTGGTTTAGTGTTCTGATGAGTTCATGGCGACGATGGCATGAAGGTGGATGACAAACAACCCTACGGCGACACCAAGCGGGGTCCGGAAGGGCTTGGAAAAGCCACATGAAGTCTCAACTGGGCTGAGCTCTGGTTTCTGCTCCTTGGTTGCATGGACTTGTCGAAGGGCTGAAAATGCACAAGATGGACAGCAATGGCTGTAGCGGCCTAGGCGAGCAATGGCGGAGGCTGACGGTGACTCAACGGCCACGTATTGTGGTTGGATGGTGGCAGAGAAGGCTCGAATAGTGAGCTGGGCTCACGGGACAACGAGCACGAGTAAGCACGAGTGGGAGGCCGACGTGGCTTCGGGCGTGCGAAGGGCAGTCTGGTATCTCCGACGATGGTCGACAATGAAGGGGGAGGGGCTATCGATTTTCTCTGCAATTCTAAGCTCTCTAAATACTCTCTAATGGAGAAATACATAGCCAGGGAGAAGAAGGTGGCTGCTGCAACTTGGAGGGGGCCACCAAAATATCTAAATACTTAAGAGCATGCCCCCACTAGCTTGGCTGTCTTCCTCAGCCATTTGTAGCTGCCAAAGCTTCCTCAACAAGCCCCCATGTGGTCCAAATGTTGTGCACCACCAAGGCCTACGAATTTTGTGCAATCCCCCTTCAATTCCATTCAATTTGCTTCAATTTCTGTCAAATTGAACCTAAATCGGTTCCCATAAATTCAACCAAGATGCCATTGTCCCTCTTAGGATTTTTCCTCTTCAATTGAACCAACTTGAATCCCAAAAATGTGACAAAAAAACGGTTCTATATTTTTCCCGGTCAAAAAACGGCCCTATTTTGAATTTTCGCCAAAAATCTCGGTTTGCAGAAAAATCTTTGGAAGGTAAGTCAACGGTTCTAAAATGAATCGTGACATGACAGAACTTTCAATTTCTAAAATTGGGTTCAAATTCACGGTTAATTTCAATCTGGCGTGATTTTAGCGTGACCTAACCTACTAGGTAGCTTTTAGGAATTTTTAGTGCAATTGACTCGTGGTCGATTATTTTTGAGTCACATTGTACATCTTCGGCACATTGGTGACTCTCGGTTGTTGTGAAAATCCTAAGGTTTTAAATACAAACATAGGATACAGAAATGACAGAAAAATTGGTCTAATGCCAATCGATAGAAATTTTGCAATTAGGTGAGATCACCCATGCACAAATCACATATCTTTATTGAATCGACCTATCTCTGATCTCTGATTGATTTTGACGGTGTCGTAATGAGCCTTGCAGATTAGCACAGTCGAGTAGTCATTTCCCAGTCGAATTCTCAAGTCTATTGCGTTTAGATTCCTTAACGGCTTCACTTAATAGACTAGTTATCTCGTGAGTGGCCAACTCAGAGAATAGAACTATAAGTGCGTCGATGAAAAGCCCAACTTATTCAATTGAAAACAGAACCTGAAATTCAGGATGTCACATAAGCAATACCCCTAAACCTATGTCTTTTTCCCCTTCGGACGGAAAAATAGGTTGTGACAAGGCAAGTAGGCTAGTTGACGTCATTGAGCGTCACCTAAGGCTGGCCCATGCCTATGGCTAGTCACTAGCCATCGCCGAGGCTCGGCAACCGGTGGAGGAAGAAGAATAAAGAAAAATAAATAATAACTAAATAAAATAGAAATTATTAACAAATTATATTTTTTAAAAAAATTAAAAAAATTGTCCACATCAACACGGCCATGCCATGTAGGACAACTGGTATCCACATTAGCAATTTTCTGATTAAGTGAAACTTTCCTTATCAAACAAAAAAATATTTTCCAGTTCATTTTCAAGTTTCAGTTAAACCTCGGAAATATATTTTCATTTTCTTGGAAAATGATTTTTTGGAAAACATTTTCAGAAATGTCACATTTTCCATTAAACAAATGAAGCCTTAAGCACTTCTCACATTCTAAGGGAAAAATTGCTATTTCAATTATAAACTAATTGTACATATTCCAATATAGTTTTAGATGTTTCAATTGCTTCAGTGTAGTTCTAAACATTTACGCAAATTTATAGTGTACTTCGTCTGGCCTATCATTGCCTAAAATTGCTCATGGCGGTCTAGTCATATCTAGTATAGCCAACAATCTAATCTGGGCAAACTAAATTGAAACGGTCTCATTTTGCTTAATTTTCTAAATTTTCTAGCTTTTTTCTTTTTTGTTTCTTCCTCTTTTACTTTGTGGTTACTATTCATCTTCTTCCTTGTTCCTTTACGATTCATCATTGTTCAAGAACTAAGGAATAGCTGCATCAAGCACAAGCTCACTAGTTGTGGAATCGACTACTTGACCCGGCACCCTATAGGTCCGCTGTCCCTAGCGTCCTTCCGATAGCCATTTCCCCTCCCTCTCCCTCCTTGCTTGTCAAGGAAAGCACCCTTAGCTTGAGCCTTGATTGTAAGCACTTCTATGGTTTGTTTGGTTTAGTTTTCCCAAAGAGCTTTCAAGAGGAAAAGTTGGGTTCTTTGGCAATCCATCCCAAGGGGCTTACGTTAGCCTTGGGAAAGCTAAAAGTCTAATATTATTAGGGACTAGCATTGGGCTTTCACCATTTAACCAAATGCTGACACTAGATTTTTTCTTCCAGAACTACCATCACCAATTCATTAGTTTTCTAGTTTTGGCCCTCTGCATAACTATTTATCTTCTTCATGCGATGACAGCTAATGGCCGACGAAGGGCCAGCTAGAGGTTGGCAAGGGTTGCCCAACCTAGGCGACCTCCGCAAAAGGTCGCATGACCTCCGGTGATTGCCGCTTGGGTCGCATGATGCCTATTTTTTTATAATAAAAATATATAAATTATAGTTAAAGCCCTTTGCAAAAGGTTTTTATTAAACACAAATTGCATTTCCTCAAAGGGCTTTGGCTTTTAGCATTTGCATTACATCCAAAATCCATTTGAAAAACTAAACCAAACACACCCACAATCCTCTAGATCTCGGCAAAGCTCAACCACCCTAGATCTCGGTGAACCCATTAATTCTCTATTCCGAATTGTCTTTTGTGAGAAAAATTCTTCGAATTTTTTAGAGATCCAAATGATGAGTTGTGCTTGCTGTTGTAGTTGCAGGCCTCTCCACCGTCAAGCCTAACAAACTTTTGCATGATGCTCGAGAAAAAAAGGCAACTGCGCTTGTCGCTCAACCAGAGAATCCGTTGTAGGACATTCTCCAAGGGGTATTGTTGCCCAAGTGCCAGATACCCTGAGTGCCAGATACCCTAAGTGCCAAAACTTCACACTAATGGACACTCAAATGCCAAAAATTTTGAAAGGCACATTTAATTGCCAAATTTGGAGAAGAAAGGGATACTTAAGTACTAGCGGCGAGAAATTCTGGCCAAACTGCTGACGTGGCAATTTTTCTCGGCGAGAACTTTTTATTGACATGGCAATTCATACACAAACACCAAGAGTACACTAAGCAACATTTGGCACTTAAGTAATCACATTTGGCCATGTAGACAAATATTATTATTAAAATATTGCTACATTGCATTTTGGGCAAGCTCACCTGAGTTGGCACTTAAGGTGCGAATAATAACCATTTTGGCCAGAAATTGATTTATGGAAGAAAAACAGATTTTTTTATTTCTATTCTTGGATGAATTTCTAGGCAAAAATAAGTGTTTGATGATGACACATTATTTCTCCCTCCTAAGAGGTGGCAACAGACGGCCACTGAGGAGTGGTGACGGCAGACGGTGGCTGGTGGCAATGGATGGGCAACTCGGTTAGTAGTGAAGATGAATGATGAGAAGAGTTTTTATTTCTCATTTCTATTCCAAAAATAGAAAAGTAAAAAAAAAAAAATTTACTTTTGATTTCTGTTCCAAACCTATTTATAGAGTAGAAATCTATTCTAGAAATAGAAAAATGAAATAGTTTTGCCAAACAGAATTCTATTCCAGAAACAAGTTTGGAATAGAAAAATAGTTCTAGATCAGAAATAAAATGGTTATCATGCGTACCCTAAGTGTCCCAATTTTCAAAAAAAGTGGCACTTAAGTGTATTTTTTTGAGCTTTTGTCACTTAAGTGTCAACTAGTGCCAAGTTTTGGCACTTGCGGTATACTTTAGCCTCGATGCCTTTTAATTTTGTAGACAAGCCAATCATTGACGGTGGTGACTTGCTTGTGGTAGTTCACTCGAGGCTAAGTCAATGAGAGGCAAGAGCCCTTGCTCACAAACATATATTTAAATAATTCACACTAATATATATGGAATAATTCAAAACTTCATCCTATAATATTTTATATAATTTTTGTCCAATATTTGTGATATAAGTCATGGAGTAGGGATTCGATTTGTAGTATTTTTGAAATGTCCCAAAATCAGTGGCACTTGCAAAGTGTCACTACTAATTTCTCTAGACAAATCCTCTATGACACTTGAAAACTGTCACCAAACAGATTCTTGAGGCGTTCAACTAACGCCTTAGAATACATCTTTAGTGGCATTTTCACGTCATAAAGAAATGTCCTTACCAATTAGCTGTTAACTATATGCCCTAAAACAGCTATGGAATAGTTATATATTAAGGATTCAAGTTGCAAGAAATATTCAATCATCGTACTAATTATATGAATGGGTCCATAAGATTAGTTGTGACTGAATCTATTCTTAAAGTGTTAAAAATATGTGTGACGGCTTTACGGTTATACTGAATCGTTAAACAATTCTTAGTTGACAAATCATTGAAGGATATTGATGATCCAATTGAGACTAGCATGTTCTCAAGCTTCACCATAGAGTATTGGATACCTCAGGGGTGATGAGTCACAAGTCATTGAATATTGTGATACCTGAGCTAGAGCACAAATACTTGTCTCCGACAAGTTCACTAAACATGATTTGCATAGAATGATTAGCAATATGGAAGCTTTTAGCGAGGTTAATGACTAATCGATTGTGCTTTGATCTTGTGTAAAATCCTTAGACCTAAAGCATGATGCTAATTTGTATATTGGATGACTGTGGTTCAAAAGTGCACATATTGACTTGATGGTCACAATTTGTTCACATATGCTTCTGTCTTCCTATTATATATGTAGATATACAAGATAAAATTTTGATGTCCTAATTGATCTAATCGTGATATTATATCGAAATCCTCATCCGAGGTTATAATCGAGAATGAATGATTCATGTCTCGTAGAAATATATGTCAATTAGATTTGGACATATAATTGAATTGGTGGCTTGACAAACAATTCTATGGCCTTTGTTCGATCGGAACATAATGAGACATAATGATTACATTACATGGTTGCCAAAACTAATAGGTTCATTATGTTCTTGAAACATTCACACCGTCTAAGTAGTCATGACATATTGCTAGATCTCACTCATGGTTTATAGGAACTAGAGATTGATTGGGACAATCGGTTCTCCTGGTTATTCAAATGTGTTAGTACAAATCATACTACTAGCTCAGTGATGAATCTAGGGATGTTACACACTATAACCAATTTAGAATGGAAGAATAGGAGAGACAATATTGCAAATGTGTTTGCGATTGAGGCAACCCAATTAGGTCGGGTTGAAAATCTAAGTTCTGAAATAGTTTCATACTTTACAACAAACTCAAAGATCTGAATCGGCTTCGGATTCAACAACCAAATTAATAATTTGAAATGACTTTAGAATTAATAGCTGCATTAATAGTCTAAATTAAGTTTCATAATCAATGGCCACATTAATGATTTGAAGTGAGTTCAAAATCAATGACATATTAATGATCTAAAGTGAGTTCATGATCAATAGCCAAATTAATGTTCTGAAACGATTTTAGACTAAATAGCTAAATTAAAGATATGAAACGGTTTCTACAGCTATATTAATGATTTGAAACGACTTTAAAATAATTGGGTAGTTTAATGATATAAAACGATTTTAGATTTAAACGATCAAATCAATGTTTTGAAACGATTTCAAACTTAATGGTCAAATTAAAGTTTTGTGTTGGTTACAAAGTTAATGCCTAGAATAAAGTCTTGTAATTGTTATGAATTAATGCTTGTAATAATACTCTATGGCGGCTATAGAATTAATGGCCGAATTAACTTTCTGAAATGATTTCAAAATTTACGTCTAGATCAAACGTTACAGCCGAAATAATGCTTTGAAAAGATTTTAGAGTTAATGAGCCGAATTATATAAATATATGTGATATGTGACTGCCTATAAAAGGTAATTGAGAGAGGGTCATTCGAAAATTGCGGGTGATGATAGTGATAATCAAATAGTCACACATGAGAGCAATTACTAGCACAATTGTTGAGGTGAGCTCTCTCAAGTTTCTCTCTACCGTTTGACGCAAGTTGGTGGTTTATCTGAACTAGAGACCCGACATTTGTGGGGCTGGAATTGAAGAACATAAAAACTGAAGTAAGTCAGAACTAGCGCCACGAGGAGATTAGACATTCATAGTTAAGATATGAAGAATGTCAAAACCAACGTAAAGAACACACCAAGTGTTTGTGGTTTGGATCTAGACCAGATATGAAGAACGTCAAAACCAACATTATGAGAAGACTAGGTGTTCATAGTCAAAATCTAAAGAACGTCAGAACCAACATTATGAGGACATCAGATGTTTGTGATCAGAATCTGAAAAACGTCAGAACTAAACTTTTGAAGCATAGTACAAGGGTAATGTGATTAGCGTCTTTTTATTTCTATGTGCTTCCTATTAAAATACACAAACAATGTTAAGGACATATGTGTATGGACGTTTTCACTTGTACTGCGAATCATTATTTTGATTCTATTTTCTCTATGCACGAGTTCTAATTTTTCAAAAGAAACACCAGCATTAGCATGATTTCCAAAAGCTTCTTGGAATTTGTCACCATTAAGCATCCTCGACAACTTCTATGTTTTCATCTTAGGAACTACCACCTTAGCATTTGACGTCACTTTTCCTACTTCCGGTGGCGTACCAGAATGCCCTTAATGCCTATTTCTATAGTACCCACACCTTCGACAGCTACATAAAACCACGTTCATTAACTTCTCCTACCATCTCCATGTCCTATCACCATTCTTTTATATTTTTGAAAAGTAGAATGAAATAGATGATTATATTTGTTGCATTACAAATAAAACTTATGTTGTTACAAAGCTTGATTAGAAAATAAGTTGGATGATAATTGAGCACTAGCGTGCATAAGGTCTGTACTACTTAAGTAGCAAATTTGTATTTTCGTCTCACTTTCATCTACCAAATTTGACCCCCCAAATTAATTAGAAAAGAGTAATAGCCCCTAGGATCAAAGGAAATACATGTCAATCACCTGAAAAACTGGAAACTACCCCATTTCAAATTAGTTTCTTGCCAGCAGTAGTTGATCTTATCTTCGGGTGAAAGGATTAGTTTCCTTTTTTAGAAAACTACTTAGGAGGGACTGGGGAGGGAACACATCTATTCTCTTAAATAACTTTAGAGAACTCCCACGTATGTACTTGAGAGTTGAGACTTTATGTTGAAAGAGAAAGATCTATGGCATGATTTTGGATCCCATACACCATTTAATAGTGCAAAGGTATGTGCAATGGAGAGAGAGATATTCCAATTTTTAAGGGTAAGGGATTTCCAGCTTCCTTACAGATTTCATCTAGAACCTAGAACTTATCTATCAGAATAGATTTTTTTTTTTAGGAACCTAGAACCCGTTGGAGAAAACATCTTCAAGTGATTTAATGATGCATAAACTATCCCTAGTATATTACTTAGTATTTTGTAAGTAGATGTTTGGATCAAAGGATTGCGCAATATCCATGGTGCGATCCATTGGAGAGAAGTTCGCAAATGTCCTGTCATGACAAACAATACCGGTCAACCTAAAAGATCAGCTACTGATGATGTTTATGTCAAAGCTATAAAGATCAAGTTGATAGTGATGTAACAACCAAGTACATCAAATGATGTCTGTTGGGTCAACTAAGTAGCCATTGAAAGATCTAGATTCACATAGTAGCAGAATCAAGATAAAGCACATAGCAGAGTAGCTAAGTTGTTTGACAAGTTAGTTAAACACTACATTTAGAAGACAACAATAGTTGCTATTTTTGGTTAGCCTATAAAGATTCAAGGAAAGAAATTATATGGGCAGTACCTTCCCTGGAAAGCAGCTCAATAGAAACTCTCCAACGGTTATCTACTTCTCTTATTCATCTTCAACGGATAGATTGAGGAAGAGTATAAAAGAGAAGATCACATGAAATAGAGAGATTGTGTAACATACATACAAGATCAAGTAGCTTACATACTGTTGTTTTTAACTATAAGCTCTCTATTGTACTATTTTGATATTCATGTTGATTGCCAATTGTGCTAAGGATTAAATGTACAAGTGTAAGAGCAGTAGCTGAATCCAGATAATGGCATCTATCGTGTAAAGGACCAGTGCTAGCTGTTTATAACTTTCCAAGCAAATTGTTAATGGAATCCAGCCCGTCTTGAGACTGTTAGTTTGAGGAGTGGACATAAGCTTGTGGATAGAGCTGTACCACTATAACTCTTTGTGTCCCACTGTTTACATCCTCTTTATATACATTGGCATATAACTAGTTAGTACTTGTTGGAGAAAACATCTTCAAGTGATTTTGATGATGCGTAGACTATCCTTAGTATATTACGGACTATGTTGTTTATAGATATTTGGACCAAAGGACTACACAATATCCATGGTGTGATCCATTGGAAAGAAGCTTGCAAATGTCTTGTTATAACAAATAGCACTAGTCGACCAAAAGATCAGGTATTGATGATGGTTTCATCATGGCAGTAAAGATTAGATTGATGGTGATGTAACAGCCAAGTACATCAGTTGATGTTCGTTGGGTTAGCTAAAGAGCCGTTAAAAGATCTGGATTTGCACAGCAGCAGAATCAGAATAGAGCATCTAGGTTGTCCGATTGATCAATTAGAAATTGCAATGAGAAGACAACTGCAATTGCTATTTTTGGTTAGTCTGTAGAAGTCCTAGGAAAGAAGCTATATGGGCAATCCCTTTTTGGATAACAGCTCAACGGAAACTCTCCAATGGTCATCTACTTCTCTAAATCATCCTAAACAGATAGATTAGGGAAGAGTATAAAGGATAAGGCATTGAGGAACCAAATGAGAGTGCGCCACATAAAAGATTGTCTGTCTAACTGTTTTAATTGTCATGCTGTTTAGTAATTGTGCTGATTAAGTGTACAAGTATTAGAGCAGCAACTGAGTCTAGATAGTGTGACCTATCATGTAAAGGATCAGTGATTGCCATTTGTAACTTTCCAAGCAAATTTTTTGTGGAATCCAGCCTGTCTTTAGGCTATTAGTCTAAAGAGTGGACGTAGGCTTAAGGATAAAGGCGAACCACTATAATTCTCTATGTCCCACTGTTTTTCATCTTCTTATATATATTGGCATACAATTAGTGAATGTTTACATAAACATTAGGTTGAGGCGATCTTTACTAAGCAGTCAGCTAATTTCCGCAAAAGATTGCCAAAGTTTGAGAACAATCTATTCACCCCACTCTAGGTTGTATTGTTAGCCTCAACAATGCTTACTTAAACATTAAGTGAAGCTAATATTTACTTAGCGATTAGCTAATTTCCACAAAAGATCATTAAAGTTTGAAAACAGCAATTCACTTCCCTCTAGGTAGTATTGTTAGCCCCAACAATTGGTATCAGACCTCTGTTGCTTACTATATGAAGTGCATTTCTTATGAGTATAAAGATAATTTATATGGCTAACCTTGGTAGCTTCTTTTCCAATGATGTTCAAGCTACCATTAAGCCACTGTGCTTTGACGGGAGCAACTATGCTTATTGGAAGCAGATAATGAAGTCATACATCGAAGTCGCAAACCTAGATATGTGGGATGTAGTTGCTAATAGTCCAGAAATACCAGTTCCTACACAAGCTCTTTCTTGACAAGATGGTCAAGAAACAGCAACTGTCAACAACATAGAAGAAGCTCGAAAAAGAATTACTCTTAATGCTACAGCTAAACATCTCCTATATTGTGCACTATCACCATATGATTTTTAGCAGACGTTCTTCTTATGATACAACAAAGGAAATCTAGGATCGACTCATGCTAATATTTGAATGAACAAAAAGAGCCAAAGAAATAAACCTAAACATCTTACTTGGAAACTACGAGCTGTTTAAGATGAAGATGATAAAATAATAACATAGATGTTCACATGATTCACTGAAATAGTGAACAAGCTTGCTCTTCGATCTACATAGATGCTGAGAAATTGAATAAGCTATTATGAGCCCTTCCTAAAGAACAAAGTACTATGAAGACCTCACTACGAGAAACCATGAGGATTCAACCAATCACGATGGATGAGTTGATAGGAAGATTCATGTCCTATGAAGTTGAACTCCAAAATGAAGAAAGAAATTCCAAAGGTAAGAAAGTTATTGCATTTAAAGGTGGAGAAATATCCTCCGATGATAAAGAAAGCAATGAAGACATGGCATTATTAATGAAGAAATTTGAGAGCTTCATGAGGAACCGAGGAAACTACAAAGGAAAAAGATCATCTAAACATTCTTAGGAAAAGAAAAGAATCCAAAGGTAAGGATATTGTGTGCTATGAATGCAGGAAACCAAGACATAAAAACAAAATATCCATCGATCAAGAAAAAGAAAGGGAAATTCGAAAAGAAGAAAAATGCACTGAAAGCTGAAATATGGAGTGACACCAAATGTGAGTCAAGTGCTGAAGAAGAGGCAAATCTTTGTCTCATGGATGACTCAGAACTAGAAGAAGATGAGGTAAATGATTCTGAACTATCTGATGATGAATTATAAGATTTTTTAAAAGAAATGTTTTAAGAACACCAAAAGGCTTCAAAAAAAAATTCTTGATTTAAAAAAGGAGGTTCATGATCTTACTACTTAAAACATCATTGGCAAAACTATCATTGACGATCTTAAAAAAGAGCTCGACCTTAAAATAAATCAGGTAAAGCTCTTTTAGGTTGAAAATGAGAATGTCAAGGAAGAAATTTAAAAAATCAGCAATAAATTTTCTCTTGGTTCAAAAGCCTTACAACACATTCTCTCAATTCAAATTCCTCACTACAACAAGAGTGGTCTAGAATGTGAAGGAAATGAAAATAAGATGAATCATTTTCCAAATACAAAATATAGATTAAAGCATAGACCTCTTGTATACTATTACAAGTTTCACTTTGATAAATAGTTCACTAGAACTACTAAACAAGAAATTTCCTGAGTGCTCAAACTATGAAGGATATGGTAATATCAAATTGGACTGTCCAAACTAGCAAAAGAAATTCAAGAAGACTAGCTAGTTTCTTAACCCCGAAACCTAACCACAAGGGACGCAAGCTTATGTGGGTACTAAGGAAAATATGAGATTCTCTTTGATTTAAGGTAATATTGAAGCAAAACAAGTGGTATTTAGACAGTGGGTGTTCTAGACATATGACTAGAGAAAACAACAAGTTTGTAATACTCACGACCATAGATGAAGGCACAGTCACATTTGAGGGAAAAAATAAAGGCTGCTTCATCCGAAAAGGAAATATTAGGTTGGGAAAGCTAGTTGTTCAAGATGTCTCACTTGTCCAAGGGCTAAAGCATAATCTCCTACGCATTAGCCAATTATGTGATAAATGATACAAGATAAAATTCAAAAGAGGCAAGTGTATTGACATCAGTAAGAAGAAATTCTTTCAAAATCTACAAAAACTATTGTAACTAATAGATCTCATATGGACCTGTTTGGACCAACTTGAACAACCAATCTAGGAGGAAGAAAATATTGCCTTGTAATAGTTGGTGATTACTCAAGATTTACACGGGTAATGTTCTTAACACATAAAAATGAAGCATTTTAGTTTTTTGAGAAATTTGCTCTATAAGTTCAAAATGAGAAGGGATATAGCATCACCACCATTAGAACTGATCATGAAGGAGGATTTGATAATCAAAGTTTTGCTGAGTATTATGATGAAAATGAAGTATATCACAACTTCTCCATTACTTACACTCCTTAGCAGAATGGGGTGGTAGAAAGAAGAAATCGATCACTTCAAGAAATGGCCAAAACCATGATCATCAAGAGTGGTGCACCTACTTATTTCTGGGCTGAAGTTGTCGTCACCTCATGTTACACACTTAATAGAGTATTGTTGAGACCCATGGAAGAAAGGACTCCGCATGAAATATTCAAAGGAAGAAAGCCCACTCTACATTACTTCCATGTATTTGAATGCAAATGTTTCATTCTCAATAATACAAACGATAATATCAGGAAATTTGAGGGTAAGTACACTAGAAATGTCAAAAGTTGTGTATGTCACTCATTTTAGTGCAAAAGTTTTTTCTGGATAACTTAAGTGTTACTTTTATAAATATATAAAAAAAGAAAACAATCATTTAAGTGTCAACTCTGGTTCGGATAGTCGGAAATCTAACATGGCTATATTTTATTAATTTTTCAGTCCTACGTGGCGTGCCAACATGCCTAGTTAGCATATGTCACGCCCTGAATCTTGAGTGTGCACACATCCCTCGGTGGTCGATGAAATTGTGACGTCCCTGAACTTGTTGCCGACCCATTCATTTTATTGCACATGCGGAAGCAAATAAACAAATCCACTGGCAACAAACAACATGGGATAGAAAATGAGGATAATAAATTCACAACCAAAACACGCATTTATAAACAAACTAAGTTTATATACAAAACTAGTCTGTCTACCAAAAAGATCGGCCCTCAAAAAGGAAATTGTACTACGACCTACTAGTTGGATTCATTGATCCTTCGAACTCCATAGGCTCCGGGGGTGCCGAGTCCTCCACAGCACCATCAAGAGGGTCAGCTGCACCCTCGCCTAGAGCAGCATCAATTACCATAGCGGGGATCTCAAAACCTTGAAGGGCACCGACTCTGTATCCATTAAGCCCACAACGATTGTGACATCTTGATTTTTAGGCTCTGTTTTTCATCGAATAAGTTAGGCTTTTCATCGACAGGTCTATAGTTCTTTTCTCTGAGTTAGCCCACTCACGAGATAACTAGCATATCAGATGAAGCCATTAACGAATTTTAATGCAATATATTTGAGAATTCGACCAGAATTCGACTGCTCGACTGTGATAATCGACAAGGGTCAATATGACACCGTTATAAGTGATTAGCGATCGGATATAGGTCAATTCAACGGAAGCACACAATTGAAGTGTGGGTGATTCCACCTGATTGCAAAATTTACGTCGAACGGCATTAACCCAATTTTCTATCAATTTGGTACCCGGTACCCATATTTGAAATCTCGAGATTTTGACAACAACCGAGAGTCACCAATGAGTCGAAGATGCACAATGTGGGTCGAGAATAATCGACCATGGGTCAATTGCACTAAAAATTTCTAAAAGTTACCCGATAGGTTAGGTCACGCTAAAATCGCGTTAGATTGAAATTAACCACGAATTTAAACCTGATTTCAGAAATTGGAAGTTCTATTGTGTCATAAATTACTTTAGGAATGTCGACTCATCATTTGAAGAATTTTCGAAGAGTTCGGGATTTTTACAGAAAATCAATTTGGACAATTCGGAAAAAAAACGGAAATTCGGACGGGGCGAATTGAAGGGAATTTTGGCCTCCTTATTGAGCTATTTGGTGAAGGGATCTTGTAGAAATTGTGTGGACTTCCTCCTTAGCAAAATTGGATACCAAATTGAGAAATTTGGTGAAGAAATTGAAGTGTAAGGTGAGGAAATTCGGAGCCTTGGATGGGGGCTGCAACATTTGGCTTCAAATTGAATTATTTGTGAAGATTTATACAAGAAAGTAATAAGGGGACCAAGCATTTAATTAAGAGGATATGTTTGTTGACTTTGCCCCCCCCCCCCTTTTTCCTATCTTCTCAAGCACGCCGAGCTGCTCCCTCCTTCTTCATGCATCGTTTTCCCTTGACCCCTCCTACTTCTGTTTTATGCTTTCTCTCATTTTCCTTCGATCAGCCCCTTTATCAAAGTCTACTACTCCACCATCTGTTGCCACACGTCCATCTCCCCTTTCCACCGAGTCAAGCGCCCAACAAGAAGCCCCCAACGTTGACTCCTCTCCACCGATTCTCCTCTAATAGCTGCTGCCGTCTCCACCGACTTTTTTCCCATCTTCGTTGGCGTTGAATCTCCACCTAGCAGCAATGTCTGCATCTCCCTTCCACAGAATTCTCCAGCTTCTACCGTGCGTCTCCCAAGCGTCGACCACCCTTTGCATGAAGTCAGCCACTAGCTCCTCCTCCACTTCGATTCTGCCAGCGAATTCCCACACCAGCTCTATTTCCTTTGAAGCTGCTCCTTCGTCCATCTCCCTTTTAGCTGGCCCATCACCCATCGAAGCCAGCCCATCTTCAGTCGCTGTAACCAACGCAAGTTCAATTCATCCTGCTCATTTCAGCCCATCGAGCTGAGGCCAACAGCTACAGAACTTCCAGCAGCAACCGTGGGCTTTGTAGCCGTTTTTGGCCCGGTCCGAGCTCCCGTTGGTGTCACCGCTTCAAAGTTTATTGCTTGTCTCCGTGTCGCCGTTGCCGTGGACTCACCAGCTCACAAATCTGGTGAGTTTACTCACTAAACCTTGCTTAGGAGGTTAATTATGCTTAGGTGGTGATTAGTTTAAGTTAATTAAGGATTAGGTAGTTAGTTAGATTATATCAGTGATTTAATTATCCAATTTTGCATGTTAGGTTGTTAGATTATATTAATTAGAGACTAGACAGGTTGTATTAATTATCTAGATTGGTTCGGAAATTTTCCACGCCTATCTCGGTATTTAATTAAGCTTTTCCGGCCTAAGTTCCTATTTATAGCATTTAGTTGTATTATTTAATGAATTTTAGTAATTATTAAATTATTTATTATTTATAGGAAATTAGACCGAATAGCCGTGATCGGAATTTTGTGCTGATTGTAATGGTGTGTTCAGTTTATGTAATTGGATGTTAATTTGTGTAAATTGAGTGCTGATTGGATTTTTGGTAATTTACTCCAAATTTTGGGAAATTTCAATATTTAATTAGAAAATCTCAGGTATTGGGTTTTAACACCAAAAATGGTTTTATATTCCATATGAAACAGTGGGATTTTTAATTGGAGGTTATGAATTTTTCAGGTTCGATTTGATCGTGTACCCATACACGATTATTTTCACAGAGTGTTTTTAATATGAAGAAAATAGGCCAGGATCACCATTTTAATTGAGGCATTTGACTGCAATGCATGGTGTCCTAGGCCGAGATTAATTGGTCGTGTGTTGGTTAAAGAGAACCTGTCTCGATCTTTTAAGCTAAACGTTACCCTATATGGGTTGCCCATTTATTTGGAACTCGGGTCACAGTAGATTCTGGACTTATGTTCCTTTGGGAAAGCCGTCTATTGAGAGACATTGCTGTGCTTAATGATGGTGAGACAATGCTTGGCTACGCCAATAGACATCAAACTTATGAGTAGGTCGTACCCTTAAGGAGCAAAATTAACAATTGGAATGCATGGTTGATTGAGTTAGATGCCCCTGATTACGAGACAAAACTGTGTGGCATGGTATGGGACATGTCATAATGGTTTGGCCTTATAATTGGGACCCTTGTGATTGATTGAGTTGATGAGGCATTTCAATTTGTGTGTGTATTAATTATATGCATTTAGGATATGAACTGTGCTGACATGGAGGAAGGAACCGAGACGAGGTAAGTCCCCTATTCTAATTGTGTGGGTGTGTGGCTAGAGCACCATGAGGTGTATTTCTTCCTAATTGAGGTTTAGGGGGTAAACTTGCTGAGACAATGTCTCACCCCATCATAGGCTTAAATTTTCAGGCTCTTAAATGGTAATCGTGGAGGACCGAAGCCCCGTAGTCTATGGAGGTGGAGTCTGAAGAATCGGTGCATGTGTCCTACTACTATGTTGTAGGTCATCTTCTTTTGAGAGTCGATCTTTTTGTAGGCTTTTGACCAGACTCGTTTTATATCTAAACCCTGTTGTTTATAAAAGTGTGCTTTTGTGAAATGTTGCCCTGCTTTCCTATTCCATGTTGTTTGTTGTCAAGGGTTAGTGTTTCACTTCCGCATGTGCTTTAAATGAATGGGTTGGCATCGTGTCTTGGGGTCATCGCATTTGTATCGACCGCAGAGGGATGTGTGTAGGTTCGAGGATTGGGGCGTGACATTCTCGTTTAAGTGGTATCCAAGCGGGTTAGTAGTTGAAGTGATAAGGTACGATGAGTCATGTAATAGTTAGTTGAAAAGACTTTTAATATGCGGATGCATGTGAGTGATAGCTGATTGGTAGCTTGTTTGTGTGGTTACTCAGTTTCTAATTCGGTGAGGATTTGGAAAATAGGTTTCTATAAACATCCCGTGGCATGAGTGACTAGGAGTAGACAACTCCTAGGTGGAGGTTAGTAGGACTTGTAACTCAGGGTAGGACGTCGACAAGGATCGGTACTTGAGGCAGAGGGTAGGCTCAAGCTAGCGCGGGTGTGAGAGTACCGCCGCAAGCCAGTATTGAGAGTGTAGCAGCATTGAGCGATCCTAAGTTCGATGCGATCATTCAGGCATTAGAGACTTTGGGAAGTATTTTGAGCCAGCAAGCACAAGATCAAGTCACCGTTGTTGTGTGGCACCCCGAAACACCTAAGGTCACTACAGATACCAAAGAAGAACCTTAGTTCCTATATATATATATATTTATAATGGTCCCAGCGCATCTTATTTGCGGGAGCAAAATCAAGTCTTACTAATTCTCCCTCCAACAATCATGATACAATGCACACCACTAAACACCATAAGAAAAGATAAAGCCAAGACACTTTTATTTACATATTTTCATGATGGATTTTCTCGGGTCGGTACAACAAAAGAAAGGCCAAGACTTTTAGCTACACTCGGCCATAACCCCAAAAAGAGACAACTCGACCCTCTATGTTGATCATGTAAAATCCTCCATCTACTAGTGTCGGCTATTGATCAAAAAGTAGCAGCTCCTACTCCTCACACGTGGTCTGTCACACCCATTCCGAGGCGTCAGGTGGTGGCGGCGGCAACATCCCCCACATCACTCCGTCTCGATAAACGTGAACAAATATGAACTCCTGTATGACCGGGCCCCTAGCCAGGCCCACATCATACATCACTAATGCATGAACCCGAATGAACGTCACACCAGGGATGGTGAAAAAGTCGATGTCCACACACTCGACCTCCACATCCGATGGAAGGCGTAAAAGATGCCTCGCATGACAGCGGGGAGCAGCATCTTTCTAATCTGAAATGTTGGTCCCCGAAGGGGTGAGTACAGCCACTCAGCAGGTAAAAGATTCAATAAACCACTCAATGCATCACACAATACAATCATAACAATCATAGCATAGTACATGTCATTCATGCATCCAAGCATAACTTACCTTGAAGCAATGCACGGGTCATCATACCATATATGCATATACATCCATGCATTCATCATCAAGCATACATGCACATACCATCATGCCATAGGTGCACATACATCCATGCACTCACCATCATCATGTGTTCATGCATACATGCAACCATACCATGCATGACTCAATTTCAATTTCCCAATTTATATTCATTCATTTTGGATCGCCACATTTCTCTTTCCCAGAACCAGTATTTGCATCCCACATTTATTGCTCGCACCCCACCTAGTATCACGAGGAACCTCTGGCACACACCTTCGGGCATCTCGTACCCCAACTGGCATCACGAGGTATCCCTCGGCTCACACCTCCGAGCTTCTGGCACCCCCACACCCTGAGCATCTCGAAACTCCCGAGGACATCCGGCACACACCCTCCGGGCATCCGGCATTTACACTCCCTAGCCAGGCATCCCGACACTCCTGGGGCATCGTCGGCTCACACCTCCAACGGCCTTCTCATTTATCATAGCTCACATTCACAATTATAGCTCAATTTCAACATGGCATATAATATGATGGGAACAAGATCATCTTCAGCATTTGATTCTTATATGTAGTTCCAATCATCACCATATATGCAGCTAGATCCAATCACTTACGACAACACAGCCCATGGGGTCCATACAACTTAGAATAATCCATACATCATGACTTTTTCAAA
This sequence comes from Eucalyptus cladocalyx, assembly GCA_017140615.1. Classification (NCBI taxonomy): domain Eukaryota; kingdom Viridiplantae; phylum Streptophyta; class Magnoliopsida; order Myrtales; family Myrtaceae; genus Eucalyptus; species Eucalyptus cladocalyx. The sequence goes on from CM029520.1 coordinate 22,551,044, forward strand.
TTTACCAAATTCCAGCTTGCACAATTTCAGAAAACATATAATTAAATATCCATATGACCTTCAAAAATTATGAAATCTGAACATGTGGTAGTCAAGACATAAAGGCAGCAATTCCATGAAGAACACATGCCCAAAAGAATCTTCACACAAAAAGATATAGCTCACGCATTACAGCTTGCAAAATTCGCACACATCAGATTGCGCAGTTCTTGAAATATTTCAATTTAAATACCCGAATGACCTTCAAAAATTATGAAATTTTACCAGTTGATAGTCGAGACCCTAAGGTAGATTTTTCATGCAAATATAAAGGCTAGATTCATCCTAGATAATTAACTATGGGCGGTCGAAACTCCTGTTCCTAGTACCGAACTCTCCAGATTTAGCTGTCTCCGAAAAATCAAGGTTTCACCTACTTATCTTCCTTCATTTCCTCTGAATTTTTTATATGTTTTGCCTCATGAGGTTCACTACAACTTTTATTAAGGGATCTACGTGATATTCTCAAAGGAAATTCACTTTATAGTCCACGAAGTCACTGGGGTTCAGTACAACATTTCCAGATCTAACGTCTTCAAAGGAAAAATCGTTTCACTAGGCTATACTTGTTTGTTTTAACTCAAATTTGAGTATGTTAGTCTTCAAGATGTTCTCTACAACTTTTGTGCAGAAGTCAAAGCAAAAATCCGACTCAAACCCCACATGAAAGCCTCTACAACATTCTGGGTCAGGCGGTATACTCGAAAACAGAATGCTATTTCAAAACAACACACTCAAAGCTTTGGTTTCTCACACCCTAAACGTCCAAGATTCATCACCATTCAAACACATATGCAAGATACAACATGCAAGAGCAGAATATGGATCCCAACTTGCCTTTGTACTGAGCTACAACAAGCACGACGGAGGCAAACGGACGCACGGCGACGAGCGACGGACGAGCGGACGGACGGACACGCGGCTTCTTCCTCCTCTCTCTCGGTTCCTCACTCTCTCGACAGCCCTCTCTCTCTACCTCTCTCAAAACCGGTCACTCTCTCTCTCTCTCTATTCCCTTTTATTTCCCTTCGATTCAATCATTAGCCATCATTAGGAGCCACACAAAATGGCCAATAGGTGAAGCCCCCTTTTTGCCACTTAGCAAATCCCATGCATGATGGTCTTGGAGGTTGGGCCGGCCTCTCCCCTCTCTCCTTGTGGTCGACGGCTGCCCCTTCACGGGCTTCATGGGCCAAGCCAATTTGGCCCACTTTTGGTCCAATACCCTTGGGCCTAAAGTTCAATCCTAATAAATCCCAATTTTACTTTTAATAATTCATTTTTAATTCCCTCTTTTATAGATTTCAAATCCTCAATTTCATATGGCCATAAATCTTGTAACATTTAAACTATAGGGATCAACTTTATGAGGTGCATAGCCAAGAACAAATTCTTCTCATCAACTTATCCTATAATACTAATTTTTATAACTCATGAACACAAGATACATAACACTTGGTCTTAAAAAAAAAAAAAAAAAAAAAACCAATGGCTAAAGCATAAACCAAAGGTAATTTCATTACCTAATCATAGACTTTAACACATCTAGAGATTGCCTTCAATTTTGGGATGCCACAATTCTCCCCTCCTTAGAGAATTTCGTCCTCGAAATTAGACACCACTCATGCCCTTTTGAAACAAGTAAGGGTACTTTTCCTTCATCCGATCTTCACTTTCCCATGTGGCTTCTTCCATATCATGATGTCGCCATAATACCTTAAACAGTGGAATTGTCTTGGTCTTAAGAATTTGTTCCTTCCGATCTAGTACTTGCACAGGCTCTTCAATGTACCTCACTTTCTCATCCACTTCAATGGCTTCATGATCGAGTACGTGACCAGGATCCGGCTGGTACTTTCTTAGCATCGATACATGAAACACATCATGCAAATTTCTCAACTTAAGAGGCAGTGCCAAATGATAAGCTACATCCCCTATTCTTTCAAGTATCTCAAAAGGTCCGAAAAATCTAGGGCTTAACTTACCCTTCATTCCAAATCGAGATATTGTGGCATCCCAAAATTCAAGACAACCTCTAGATGTCTTAAGCCTATGATTAGGTAATGAAATTACCTTTGGTTTATGCTTTAGCCATTGGTTTTCTTTTAAGACCAAGTGTTATGTATCTTGTGTTCATGAGTTACTAAAATTAGTATTATAGGATAAGTTGATAAGAAGAATTAGTTCTTGGCTATGCACCTCATAGATTTGATCCCTATAGTTTAAATGTCACAAGATTTATGGCCATGTGAAATTGAGGATTTGAAATCTATAAAAGAGGGAATTAAAAATGAATTATTAAAAGTAAAATTGGGATTTATTAGGATTGAACTTTAGGCCCAAGGGTATTGGACCTAAAGTGGGCCAAATTGGCTTGGTCCATGAAGCCCATGAAGAGGGCTGCCGTCGACCACAAGGGGGGAGGAGTCGGCCCAACCTCCAAGCCCATCATGCATGGGATTTGCCAAGTGGCAAAAAAGAGGGCTTCACCTATTGGTCATTTTGGGTGGCTCCTAATGATTGGTAATGATTGAATTGAAGGGGAAATAAAAGGAAGGAGTGGCCGGTTTAAGGGGGGCTGTCGTCCAAAGTGAGAGAGAGAGAGAGAGAGCTACCGAGAGCGTGAGAACCGAGAGAGAAGGGAAGAGGCCGCGTGAAGGGGGAAGCCCGCTCGTCCGTCGCTCGTCACCGTGCATCCGTCGTTCGCCGTGTGCTCATGCTTGCTCGGTTTGGAGGCAAGTTGGGATCCATATTCTGCTCTTGCATGTTGTATCTTGCATATGTGTTTGAATGGTGATGAATCTCGGACGTTTAGGGTGTGAGAAACCAAAGCTTTGAGTGTGTTGTTTTTGAAATAGCATTCTCTTTTTGAGTATACCGCCTGCCCAGAATGTTGTAGAGGCTTGCATGCGTGGTTTGCGTCGGATTTTGGTTTCGCCTTCTTCACAAAAGTTGTAGAAAACATCTCAAAGTATAACATACTAAAATTTGAGACAAAATTTCTGAGTTTTGAGGGGTGAAACCCTCCCTCTACAAAAACGCTAGATCTGAAACTGTTTTGTTGACCTTTTGGTGGTTTTGTGTGTTGTATGTCACTTTTTACTGAGAATTTCACTTCGAATTCTTCACAGCAGTTGTAGAGAACATCTGAAGACTAACATACTCAAATTTGAGGTAAAAAGAACAAGTTTAGCCTAGTGAAACGATTTTTCCTTCGAAGACAACAGATCTGGAAGTGTTGTACTGGACTCCAGCGACTTCGTGGACTATAAAGTGACTATCCTTTGAGAATATCACCTAGATCCCTTAATGAAAGTTGTAGTGGACCTCTTGAGGCAAAACATATAAAAAATTCAGAGAAAATGAAGGAAGATAAGTAGGTGAAACCTTGATTTTTCGAAGACAGCTAAATCTGGACTGTTCGGTACGAGGAACAGGGGCTTCGACCGTCCATAGTTAATTATCTAGGATGAATCTGGCCTTGATATCTTCATAAAAAATATACCTTATGATCTTGACTATCACCTGGTAACATTTCATAATTTTTGAAGGTCATTCGGGTATTTAAATTGAAATATTTCAAGAACCGCACAATCTGATGTGTCCGAATTGTGCAAGCTGAAATTTGGAAATTTCAAAAGTCATGATGTATGGATTATTCTAAGTCGTATGGACCCCATGGATTGTGTTGTCAAAAGTGATTGGATCTTGCTGCATATATGATGATGATTTGAAATACATATAAGAATCAAATGCTGAAAATGATCTTGTTGCCATCATATTACATGCCATGTTGAAATTGAGCTATAATTATGAATGTGAACTATTTTAAATGAGAAGGCCGTCGGAGGCATGAGCCAACGATGCCCCGGGAGTGTCGGGATGCTCGGCCAGGGAGTGTAAATGCCAGATGCCCAATGGCCTAGTGGCGTAATTTCGAAGGGTCCTCGAGAGTTTCGAGATGCCCGGGATGTGGGGGTGCCAGAAGCCCGGAGGTGTGAGCCGGGGGATACCTCGTGATGCCAGTTGGGGTACGAGATGCCCAGAGTGTGTGTGCTGGATGCCCGGAGGTGTGTGCTAAAGGTTCCTCGCGATGCTAGGTTGGGTGCGAGCGATAAATGTGGGATGCAAATACTGGTCCCGGGAAATAGAAATGTGGTGGCCCAAAATGAAAGAATAAAATTGGGAAATTGAAATTGAATTATGCATTGTATGACAACATGTATGCATGAGTGCATGATGACGAGTGCATGGATGTATGTGCACCTATGGCATGACGGTACATGTATGACATGATGATGGTGAGTGCATAATGACGAGTGCATGGATGTATGTACACTTATGGCATGATGGTACATGTATGACATGATGATGATGAGTGCATGGATGTATGTGTACCTATGGCATGATGGTACATGTATGACATGATGATGGTGAGTGCATGATGATGAGTGCATGGATGTATGTGCACCTATGGCATGATGGTACGTGTATGACATGATGATGGTGAGTGCATGGATGTGTGTACACCTATGGCATGATGGTAAATGTATGACATGATGGTGATGATTACATGAGGATGTATGTACATGTGGTAGATGACATATGCATAGCTTCAAGGTAAGTTATGCATGGGTGCATGAGTGACATGTGTTATGTTATGATTGTTAGGATTGTATTGTGTGATGCATTGAGTGGTTTATTGGATCTTTTACCTGCTGAGTGGCTGTACTCACCATTCGGGGACCAACATTTCAGATTAGAAAGATGTCGCTCCTTGCTGTCACGCGGGGCGTCTTTTACGGCATTCCATCGGACGTGGAGGTCGAGTGTGTGGAGATCGACTGTCCCACCATCCCTCGTTCGACGTTCATTCGGGTTCATGCATTAGTGATGTATGATGTGGGCCTAGCTGGGGGCTCGGTCATATAGGAGTTCATATCTATTCACGTTTGTCGAGACGGAGTGATGCGGGGGATGTTGCCGCTCCCATCGCCTGACGCACCAGGATGGGTGTGACGGCCCGCGCGTGAGGAGTAGGAGCTGCTACTTTTTGGACAATAGCCGACACTGGTAGATGGAGGATTTCGCATGATCGACATAGAGGGTCGAGTTGTCTCTTTTTGGCGTTATGGCTGAGTGTAATTAAAAGTCTTGGCTTTTCTCTTGTTGTACTGACCCGAGAAAATCCATCATGTAAATAAAAGTGTCTTAACTTTATCTTTTCTTATGGCGTTTAATGGTGTGCATTGTATCATGATTGTTGGAGGGAGAATTAGTAAGACTTGATTATGCTTCCGCAATTAAGATGCGTTGGGACCGTTATAAAAAAAAAAAATGCCTAGGAACTAAGGTTCTTCTTTGGTATCTGTGGTGACCTTAGGTGTTTCGGGGTGCCACAGATATTCCTTTCATTGGAGATACCTTAAGGAATACATGGTCTCCTACACTAAACTCCAAAGGCCTTCATGCCTATTTGCGTAGTCTTTCTGTCTACTCTGAGCTGTTTTAAGCCTTTTTCTGATAATTTCAACAGCTTTAGTGGTAACTTGTACCAGTTCAGGTTCTATCAATTTCCTTTCACCTACTTCATTTCAACAGACAGGAGTCTTACATCTCCTTCCATATAATGCTTCATCAGGAGCCATGCATATACTTTTCTTAAAACTATTATTATAGGCAAACTCCACCAAATGCAATCTTTCATCCCAATTTCCTTTGAAATCAATTGCACAAGCCCTTAACATATCCTCTAATGTCTAGATTACTCTTTCTGTTTGTCCATCTATTTGGGGATGAAAGGCAGTACAAAATTGTAGTTTAGTTCCTAATGCAATTTGAAGACTTCACCAAAAGTTCAAAGTGATTCTCGAATCCCGATTTGAGGTAATAGTTACTAGAACACCATGTAAGCATACCACTTGACTCACATATATATCCGCATATTTATCCATTGGGTAGTCCATGCGAACCGCTAGAAAATGAGCAGACTTAGTCAAATGGTCTACTATAACCCAGATAAAGTCATGACCACTTGACATCGTTGGTGATCCCTGTATAAAGTCCATTGTTATATCTCCCATTTCCATTCCGATATGTCTAATGGTCTCAAGAGTCCTGCAAGTTTACGATGTTCCGCTTTTACCTGTTGGCATGTCAGACATTGAGAAACGTGCTTAGTCGTATCTGCTTTCATACCATTCCACCAAAACTATTGACGTAAGTTCCTGTACATCTTTGTACTGCCTGGATGAATACTATAATTACTTTTATGTACCTCCGACAGAATTTCCTTCTTTAATTCTTCGTTGTCGGGAACACAAAGTCGTCCCTGGCATCTTACCACTCCATCTTCAGAGACTTGAAATTTTGATCTTTTCCCTAAAGACACTGCATCTTTTACTTTCATAATTTCCGGGTCAGATTCTTGTAAGATTTTAACTTTATGAATAATTTCAGGTTCAATCCTTAATGCACTAAGCATACTGATAAGACAATCTACTTTTAATTTAAACTCTGAGTCTGTTATGAACTTTAACAATCTCCATTCTGCCATTCTTAAACTGGCCATCTCCATAGCCAACTTACGACTAAGAGCATCTGCTACCTTATCCGCCTTCCCTAGATGGTATCTTATCTCACAATCATAATCCTTCAACAATTCCATCCACCTCCTTTGTCTCATGTTCAACTCTTTTTGTGAAAATAGATATTTCAAACTCTTATGGTCTGTATAAATCTCAAACTTTTACCCATACAAATAGTGCCTCCATATCTTCAAGGCGAACACTATATCTGCTAATTCTAAATCATGCGTTGGGTAGTTCAGTTTATGGGTTTCAATTGTCTAGATGCATAGGCTATGACCTTACCATGCTGCATCAAAACACATCCCAGTCCTTTGTGAGATGCATCACTATACATTGTAAACCATTAGGTCTAGTTGGTATAGTTAGGATTGGAGCCGAGGTCAATTTCCTTTTAAGCTCCTGGAAACTCCTCTCCCATTCCCCATTTCATTCAAATTTCATGTTCTTTCGAGTCAATATAGTTAAAGGACCTGCCAGTCGTGAAAGTCCTTCAATAAACCTCCTATAATAACCAGCCAGTCCTAAGAAACTCCGTATTTCAGTAGGTGTTGTCAATCTCGGCCAATTTATTATCACTCAACTTTCGCCGGGTCCATTGCAATTCCTCCTCCTGATACTACGTGCCCTAAAAATATTATCTAGTCCAGCCAGAATTCACACTTGCTAAATTTAGCGTACAACTTATGTTCTCTCAGAGTTTGGAAAACTATCCTCAAGTGTTGTTTATGCTCTTTAGGTCCTCTTGAGTATATCAGGATGTCATCAATAAAAACAATCACAAACTAGTCTAAATAAGGCCTAAATACCCTATTCATTAGATCCATAAAGGTAGCTGGTGCATTTGTCAATTCAAATGACATAATAAGGAACTCGTAGTGTCCATAACAAGTCCTAAACGGAGTTTTAGGGATGTCTTCTTTCTTAATTCTTAGTTGATGGTATCCCCACCTTAAGTCAATCTTAGAGAAGACCGAGCTTCCTTGGAGTTGGTCAAAAATATCATCAATTCTAGGCAAAGGATATTTATTTTTAATGGTCACCTAATTTAGTTGCCTATAGTCAATGCACAAGCACATCGACCTATCTTTCTTTTTCACAAACAAAATTGGTGCACCCCAAGGTGAAGCACTTGGCCTAATGAATCCTTTGTCAAGCAACTCCTGTAATTGCATTTTCAATTCCTTCAATTCGACTAAGTTCATCCTATATGGGGCTTTTGATATAGGTCCTGTTCCAGGCATTAACTCAATTTCAAGCTCAATTTCTCGTTTCGGCGGTAATCTAAGTAATTCCTCAGGAAATACATCTTGAAATTCATTAACTACCCAAATTTCATCAAGCTTAGGCTCTTCCTTAGTATAATCTCTAACCATGGCCAGGTACCCTTGACATCCTTTGTCAAGTAACGCACGGGCCTCTATTGTTGAAATAAGTGCTATAGATAGGTGGGTCTGGCCTCCCAAAAATTCACAACTAGACTGATCAGGTAAGACAAATTGGATCACTTTCCTATAACAATCCATCTTGGCCCGATACTTATGAAGCCAATCCATTCCTATGATAACATCAAAATCATACATGACCATTACGACTAAGTCTATTTCCATATCCTTTCCTCCCACTGTTATCTTACAATTTCCACACACCAGCATAGACAATAACATATCCTTTAAAGGTGTAGAAACACAAAGATGCGTCTCAAGAGGTGTAGTTTCTATGTTATTCAACTGTTTATATCTTTCAGACACAAATGAATGCGTAGCACCCGTATCAAACAATGCATATGCCTTTTTATCATTTATAAGGATTGTACCTGATATAACATTTTTGGAAGCTTCCGCTTCCTCTTGGGTGATCGCATACACCCTTCCTTGTGTTGGTGGCCTTTGAGGATTCCTTGGTAAGTTTGGTCTAACAGCATTTCGCTGTGGCTGTCGCATTGAGCCAATACTCACTTGCGACCTTTCCTGTGGGCAGTTTCTTTTAAGATGACCTATTTGTCCATAACCATAACATCTCAGTTGCCCATTGCAAGGTCCTAGGCCATGTCACCCATCACACCTTCAACACTCCTCATTTCGATAAGGTGCTTTTTCTAAATTCAGACTACCTCTACCCTTGCCAAAGTTCCCGAAATTGCCCTTCTTCTTAGACTCCCAAGTCTAACCTTGACCTATATAGGGTCTCTTACTCCGTTTCACATCACCAAAAGACAATGGTCTCTTATTCTCCGAATGTTCCCTTACCAACTCCTGCTCCACCAACTGTGCCCTTTCATAGATTTCATTATAATCTCTTATGTTCAAAGGCACCAGTTGTTTCCTGACATCAGTCCTCAACCCTTTCAGAAACCTCTTAGCTTTCTCTTCTTGATCCTCAATTAGTTTAGGAGCATATCTAGACAGTTCAGAAAATCTTGCCTCATACTGGTCTACTGTTAGCTCCTTTTGTTCTAGTTGTACAAATTCTGTAATTTTCTTATCCTTAGCATAGTTAGAAAAATGCTTTCTGTTGAAAGCTCTTACAAACTCTTCCCAGTTAACATCAGTACCTGGTGGGAAGATTTTGTCCCTCAAAGCTCTCCACCAAAACTTTGCATTTCCCTTCGGCTAGTACTTTGCCAAAGTTATTTTCTCAGCATCATTGCAGTCCAACAACCTGAAAATTTGTTCCATTCCATCAATCCAATGTTCCGCCTCCTTAGGACTTCCCATTCCACTGAACTTAGATGGCTTCAGCTTCAAAAACTACTCCACCAGTCCTTGAGTACGGCGTTCTGCTCCAGGTTGTTGCTGCGCCTATCTTTCCATCAGATTTCCAATATTGGCCAATGCCTGCAGGATGTCTTCCATTCGGGGTTCAGCCCTTGCAGCAGAGGCTATAGCCCTCGATGGATGAGCACTTCCAGCTTGCACCATGACTTTCCTGCAATTTCCAAGCATTGCCTCAGGAATAATCCGAGACTCATTGTCTCCATTCAAAGTAACTACTACTACTACATAACTAAGATATACATGTTACTGGTACCTAAAGACAACTCAAAATAAACTATTAGGGATCTACGAGTGAATACTCATCACCCGTTATTCAAAGTTAATCAATTATTCCCTTTTATATCCTATGGTGCGCAATGTCATCATGTTCATTAGTTTCCAAGTGAGGCTCCTTATCACTCCAATCCAATCTATAACCATTGCTCTGATACCAAAAAGGTGGCCGTGACACCGTGAAACACCTAAGGTCACCACAGATACCAAAGAAGAACCTTAGTTCCTAGGCATATATGTATATATATATATATATATATATATATATATATATACACATTTGATAACGGTCCCAGCACATCTTATTTGCGGAAGCAAAATCAAGTCTTACTAATTCTCCCTCCAACAATCACGATACAATGCACACCACTAAACACCATAAGAAAAGATAAAGCTAACACACTTTTATTTACATATTTTCATGATGGATTTTCTCGGGTCGGTAAAACAAAAGAAAGGCCAAGAATTTTAGCTACACTCGGCCATAACCCCAAAAAGAGAGAACTCGACCCTTTATGTCGATCATGCAAAATCCTCCATCTACTAGTGTTGGCTATTGATCAAAAAGTAGCAGCTCCTACTCCTCACACGCGGTCTGTCACACCCATTTCGATGTGTCAGGCGGTGGCAGCGACAACATCCCTCGCATCACTCTGTCTCGATGAACGTGAAAAGATATGAACTCCTGTATGACTGGGCCCCCAACCAGGCCCACGTCATACATCACTAATGCAAGAACCCGAATGAACGTCACACTAGGGATGGTGAAAAAGTTGATCTTCACACACTCGACCTCCACGTCCGATGGAAGGCGTAAAAGACACCCCGCGTGACAGCGGGGAGCGGCATCTTTCTAATCTGAAATGTTGGTCCCCGAAGGGGTGAGTACAGCCACTCAGCAAGTAAAAGATTCAATAAACCACTCAATGCATCACAAAATACAATCATAACAATCATAGCATAGTACATGTCATTCATGCATCCAAGCATAACTTACCTTGAAGCAATGCACGGGTCATCATACCATATATGCATATACATCCATGCATTCATCATCAAGCATACATGCACATACCATCATGCCATAAGTGCACATACATTCATGCACTGACCATCATCATGTCATACATGAACCATCATGCCATAGGTGCACGAACATCCATCCACTCACCATCATCATGTGTTCATGCATACATGCAACCATACCATGCATGACTCATTTTCAATTTCCCAATTTATATTCATTCATTTTGGACCGCCACATTTCTCTTTCCCGGAACCAATATTTGCATCCCACATTTATAGCTCGCACCCCACCTAGCATCACGAGGAACCTCCGGCACACACCTCCGAGCATCTAGCACACACACTCCGGGCATCTCGTACCCCAACTGGCATCACGAGGTATCCCCCGGCTCACACCTCCAAGCTTCCGGCACCTCCACACCCCGGGCATCTCGAAACTCCCGAGGACATCCGGCACACACCCTCCGGGCATCCGGCATTTACACTCCTTGGCCAGGCATCCCGACACTCCTGGGGCATCGTCGGCTCACACCTCCAATGGCCTTCTCATTTATCATAGTTCACATTCACAATTATAGCTCAATTTCCACATGGCATATGATATGACGGCAACAAGATCATCTTCAGCATTTGATTCTTATATGTAGTTCCAATTATCATCATATATGCAGCAAGATCCAATCACTTATGACAACACAATCCACTGGGTCCATATAACTTAGAATAATTCATACATCATGACTTTTTGAAATTTACCAAATTCCAGCTTGCACAATTTCGGAAAACATATAATTAAATATCCATATGACCTTCAAAAATTATGAAATCTGAACATGTGGAAGTCAAGACATAAAGGCAGCAATTCCATGAATAACACGTGCCCAAAAGAATCTTCACACAAAAAGATATAGCTCACGCATTACAGCTTGCAAAATTCGCACACATCAGATTGCGCAGTTCTTGAAATATTTGAATTTAAATACCTTAATGACCTTCAAAAATTATGAAAATTTTACCAGGTGATAGCCGAGACCCTAAGGTAGATTTTTCACGAAAATATCAAGGCCAGATTCGTCCTAGATAATTAACTATGGGCGGTCGAAGCCCCTGTTCCTAGTACCCAACAGTCCAGATTTAGCTGTCTCTGAAAAATCAAGATTTCACCTACTTATCTTCCTTCATTTCCTCTGAATTTTTGATATGTTTTGAATCAGGAGGTCTGATACAACTTTCATTAAGGGATCTAGGTGATATTCTCAAAGGAAATTCACTTTATAGTTCTCGAAGTCACTGGGGTTCAGTACAACATTTCCAGATCTAACGTCTTCAAAGGAAAAATCGTTTCACTAGGCTATACTTGTTCGTTCTACCTCAAATTTGAGTATGTTAGTCTTCAAGATGTTCTCTACAATTTTTGTGCAGAAGTCGAAGCCAAAATCCAACTCAAACCGTGCATGCAAGCCTCTACAACATTCTGGGTCAGGCGGTATACTCGAAAACAGAATGCTATTTCAAAACAACACACTCAAAGCTTCGGTTTCTCACACCCTAAATGTCCGAGATTCACCACCATTCAAACACATATGCAAGATACAACATGCAAGAGTAGAATATGGATCCCAACTTGCCTTTGTACCGAGCTACAGCAAGCACGGCGGCGACAAACGGACGCACGGTGACGAGTGACAGATGAGTGGACGGACGGACACAGGGCATCTTCCTCCTCTCTCTTGGTTCCTCTGTGGCACCCCGAACCACCTTAGGTCGCCATAGGCACCTAATGCTACGCCTAATGGAACACTAGTTACATCACCTAGAAGAAGCGTTGTAAATCATAGACTTTTTTTTTTTTTTTTGAAAACGGTCCCAGCGCGACTCATTAGCGGAAGCAAAGTATAATATCGCCATCTCTCCCTTCAACAACCATGATGCAATTGCACACCACTAAACATCATAGGAAAAGATAAAGTCATGACACTTTTATTTACATATTTTCCATGATGGGTTTCCTTGGGTCGGTACATCAAAAGAAAGGCCAGGACATGTAGCCACTCTCGGCCATAAACCCAAAAAGAAACACTCAACCCATTGTGTCTATTGTGCAAGATCCCTCATCAACTAGCGTCGGCTATCATCTCAAAAAGTTTCAGCTCCTACTTCTCACGCACGCGCCCTCACACCCATCCCGGTGCATTAGGTGGTGGCGGCGGCAACATCCCACGCATCACTCTGTCTCGACGAACATGGACGGATATGAACTCCTGAATGACAGGGCCCCCAGCCAGGCCCACGTCATACATCACTAAGGCGTGAACTCGAATAAATATCAGTCCAAGAATGGTGGGATAGTCGATCTCCACACACTCGACGTCTACATTTGAAGGAAGGCCATAAAATAAGCCCTATCTGACAGCAAGGAGTGGCATCCTACTAATCTGAAATGTTGGTCCCCGAAGGGGTGAGTACAATCACTCAGCAGGTAAAGGTCCAATAAACCACTCAATGCATCATGCCACACAATCATCACAATCATAGCATCACATGTCATTAAAGCATCCATGCACAACTTACCTTGGTATCATGCACATGTCATCGTACCTCATGTACATACATCATCATATAGTCATCACCATCATATCATACACTTACCATCATCATGTCACTTGTATCATCATCATTACCATGCATCCATGCACTCATCATCATCATATCACATGTACCATCATCATTACCATGCATCCATGCATGTAACATCATCATCATCATCATATCACATGTACCATCATCATTGCCATGCATCCATGCATATAATGTCATCATCATGTCATGCATATATCATCATGCATAATTCAATTTCAATTTCATTTTGGACCGCCACATTTCTCTTTCCCGGGACCAATGTTTGCATCCCACATGTATCCAAGATACAATCAAACATCCGGCTCCCCCACTCTCCGGGCATGTCGTACCCCAATTGGCATCACGAGGACCCTTCGGCATTCAGCCATTTAAGGCCATCGGGCAACCGGCCGTACCCTTGTAGCCAGGCATCTCGCACCCCAACTGGCATCGCGAGGCATCCCTCGGCACAATACCTGCCGAGCTTCCGCCTCCCCCACTCTCCGGGCATCTCAATACCTCTCGGTACTCCCGAGGACCCTCCGGTATCCTATTCAAGGTCACCGGGCAACCGGCCGTACCCTTCAAGACAAGCATCCCGACACTCCCGGGGCATTGTCGGCTCACACCTCCAACGGCCTTCTCATTTATTTCAATTCTCATCTTCAATTATAGTTCAATTTTAACATGGCATGTGATGTGATGGCAATCAAGATCATATTCATCCTTCCATTCATACATGCATCTCAAATCATCATCATACATGCAGCAAGACACAATCATCCATAACAATACAATTCATGGAGTCCATACAATTTAACATAGTCCATTTTTCATGCCTTTTTAAAGTTTACAAAATTCCAGCTTGTACCATTTTAGAAAATATTTAAATTAAATATCCATATGATTCTCAAAAATCATGAAATCAAGACATGTGATAGACAAGTCAATAAGATAATAATTTCATGAAAAACACATGCCCAATAGAGTTCCACACAAGAAGATATAATTCACACAAATACAGCATGCAATTTCGGATAGAAACAGAATGTGCAGTTTTTGAAATAATTCGATTAAAATACCCGAACGACCTCCGAAAATTATGAAATTTTTCCAGATTATAGTTAAGACACTAAATTATATTTTTAATTTAGGCCAGATTCGTTCTAGATAATTTTCTATAGTCATCCGAAGCTTCTGATTCTAGCACCGAAACGTCCAGTATAGCTATCTCCGAAATATCGAGTTTTCACCCACTTATTCTTCTTCGTTTCCTCTGAAATTTGGATATGTTTTACTTAAAGAGGTCCCCTACAAATTTCATTAAGGGATCTAAGCCAAATTTCCAAAGAATAGTCACCGTATGGGTCCATGAAGTCTTGGGTGTCCAGTACCGTGTTTCCTGATTTACCGTCTTCAAGAGTAAGTCAATTCACTAGGCTACACTTGCTCATATTACTTCAAATTTGAGTATGTTAGTCTTTAGGATGTTCTCTACAAGTTTCATGAAGAAGTTGAAAGGAAGATTCTCGGTAAAAAGTGACATGCAGCACACAAAACCATCAAGAGGTCGATGAAACCGTTCCAGATCTAGCCTTTTTGTAGAGGATGGGTTTCACCACTTAAAACTCAGCTTTTTTGTCTCAAATTTTAGTATGTTATACTTTGAGATGTTTTCTAAGACTTTCATGCAGGAGTCGAAGTCAAAATCAAACTGAAAACATGCATGTAAGCCTCCACAAGATTCTCGGTCGAGCGGTTTACACGAAATCAGCAAGCATTTTCAAGAACAAGTCACATTCTAGCTTCGGTTTTGCCTACCCTAATCATCCGAGATCTACCACCAAACAATCACACATGCAAGACACACATGCAAGAGTAGAATACGGATCCCAACTTGCCTCTAAGATCAAGCGGATGACAGCAAACGGACGGCACACCGGCGACGGACGGACGGCGTGTGGGCGGACGAACGGTGGACTCCTTCTCCTCCTCGGTTCCTCTCTCTCGCACTCCCTCTCTCTCTCTTTGGCTTGGCCAAATTCTCAACCGGCCACCCTCTCTCTCCCCCTTTTGTTTCCCCAAAACTCCATCATTAGCAATCATGATGTGCCTCTCCACAAGCCAATGCATGTAATCCTCTTTTTGCCACTTGGCAAAGCTCATGCAAGGTGGGCTTGGGCTTGGGCTTGGAAGAAGTGGGCCGGCCACTCCTCCCCCCCCTTGGTCGACGGTCACACTCCTTGGGCTTCAATGGGCCGGCCATTCGGCCCACCAAGAGCTCAAGCCATTGGGCCTAAGGCCCAACCTAATTAAAATCAATTTTAATCTCCTTTTTAAATACTAATTAATTCTTATTAAACTAAAGTACTATAGGGTAAAATTAAATAACTAAACACTTAGAATTACAAACCTATGGATTCTAATTCACGATGCACATGGCTAAAGATAAGCCATCCTCTTCCAAGATCTATCCATTTAAACTCAGCCATAGATTTCAATACGAGACACTAATTGGAGCACCCCTAATGGTTAGCAAAGAATTTTAGGATGCCACATCCTCACTCTCTCGAAAGCCCTCTCTCTCTCCCTCTCTCAAAACCGGTCACTCTCTCTCTCTCTCTCTCTCTCTCTCCCTCTCTCTCTCTCTCTCTCAAAACCGGTCACTCTCTCTCTCTCTCTCTCTCTCTCTCTCTCTCTCTCTCTATTCCCTTTTATTTCCCTTCAATTCAATCATTAGCCATCATTAGGAGCCACCCAAAATGGCCAATAAGTGAAGCCCCTTTTTTGCCACTTGGCAAATCCCATGCATGATGGGCTTGGAGGTTGGGCTGGCCTCTCCCCTCTCTCCTTGTGGTTGACAACTGCCCCTTCATGGGCTTCATGGGCCAAGCCAATTTGGCCCACTTTAGGTCCAATACCCTTGGGCCTAAAGTTCAATCCAAATAAATCCCAATTTTACTTTTAATAATTCATTTTTAATTCCCTCTTTTATAGATTTCAAATCCTCAATTTCATTTGGCCATAAATCTTGTAACATTTAAACTATAGGGATCAACTCTATGAGGTGCATAGCCAAGAACAAATTCTTCTTATCAACTTATCCTATAATACTATTTTTAATAACTCATGAACACCGGATACATAACACTTGGTCTTAAAAGAAAACCAATGGCTAAAGCATAAACCAAAGGTAATTTCATTACCTAATCATAGACTTTAACACATCTAGAGGTTGCCTTGAATTTTGGGATGCCACATGTTGTTGCCGTCACTGCTGCCGCCAATGCTGTAATCGCCGTTGTTGCTGCAACTGTTGAGGCCCAACTTGGAATTGTGACCGGGGAACAAGCCTCTGCATCTGAGTTGTGGTTTAGGTCCAAAAGAGATGATGATCGATTTGGGAGAAAGTCAATGACATAAGGAAAGCACCCCATTCGTCTCAACCGAAGGAGTAGAATCGGGAAGTTAGCGCGGAGCCAGAATGTTGTGTGTCGCTTCTGTGGAAGACGGAATGGATCGGCCTTGTGCCATTTTAGGACAGGTGCTTGTTTTGTGTGTGACCAACAGGGTCACCTAGCCAGAAACTGTCCGTGCAGGCAAATGGGATCAGAATAGCTGTCACCACCGCCGATGGAATAGAATAAAGAGAATGTGCCACAAGACGCACAGTGGGGTACTTAGATTAGGCCTCTGATACAAGAAAGGGTGCATACTATCACCTAACAGGTGCCAAGTTTGTAGCAAGAAGCATGGACTAACCTAAAGTCCAGGTTTAACGGGAGTGTGCCTTGGATGTGGCCAGCACGGCCATCGGGTGAAGAATTGTCTGCGTAGGTCTAGGAGAGCATAAGCACCGTTACTGTAGGTAGGATGCCATTAGGATGGCAAAGGAGACTGAAGCATGCACCGATCAAAGGAAGAATGTTTTTGGGGTGATTTTATCAGAGTGGCGCAGCAGAATTTTGGTTTAGTTTATAGAACCTCAATTGTTGTAATGAAATTGTAGAAAGGAGAATCGCTAACTAGAGTTGTACTAGATGATTTTGTATATGTATAACTTTGATATCAAATATGAAAAGGTTTGGCTCGAGGAGCTTTTTATTGTAATGACTTGTTGTTGTAATATAATACAGTTTGACTCATTGACGGATAAAAGTTCGAATTTATGGGAAGTCAAGGAGGATCCTTGATTCCATTAATGTTGTCGTTGGAGGCAACCCGTTTGTTAGATGGGGGTTGTCAAGGTTACCTAGCGACTATTGTAGATACGACAACTGAGGAGCTAAAGATCGAGGACATTGCAGTAGTCCAAGAGTTTCGAGACGTGTTTCCGAAGGAATTGCTAGGTCTGCCACTAGAAAGAGAGAAAGAATTTGTGATTGAGTTAGCCCCCGCAACAAAGCTAATTCCTAAGGCTCCTTACCGGATGGCTTTGTTTGAGTTATTAGAATTGAAGGGGCGGATGCAAGAGTTGTTGGATAAGGGATTCATATGTCCCAGCGCATCACCTTGGGGAGCACCAGTTATGCTCATAAAAAAGAAAGATGGTTCGTTGCGCCTATGCATCGACTATCGTCAACTCAATTGGGTGACAATCAAGAACAACTATCAATTACCGAGGATCGATGACTTGTTTGATTAGTTGCAAGGTGCATCGATATTTTCAAAAAATGACCTGAGGACGGGATATCATTAGCTGAGGATAAAAAATGAGGATATACCGAAATCAACGTTTTGTACTTGATGTGGCCATTATGAGTTTAGGGTAATGCCGTCTGGTTTGACGAACGCCCCAGCTACATTCATGGATTTGATGAATCGAGTATTCAAGGAATACCTGGATCAGTTTGTGATCGTGTGCATTGATAACATCTTGGTGTACTAGAGAAGTCTAGAGGAGCACGAGAGGCATTTGAGGATGGTACTCCAGACCTTGAGGATTCATGAGCTGTACACTAAGTTCAGCAAGTGCGAGTTTTGGTTGACTTTTGTTGCTTTTCTAGGTCATGTGATTTCAGGCGAATGAATCTCCGTGGTCTCGACCAAGATCGAAGCAGTGATTAACTAGCCAAGGCTGACAATAGTGTTAGAGATCTTAAGTTTTCCAGGTTTAGTAGGGTATTACAGAAGGTTTGTGGAAGGGTTTTTAGCCTTAGCATCGCCTTTGACTCGACTGCTAAAGAAAGAAGAAAAGTTTGTATGGACAAATAAATGCGAGTGTAGTTTGCAAGAGCTTAAGCATAAGCTGACTACCGCACCTGTATTGACCATACCATTTGAACCTGGAGGATATGAGATCTACAGTGATGCATGATTTAGAGGACTAGGTTGCGCCTTGATGCAACATAGTAGGGTTGTTGCATATGCGTTCCGTTAGCTGAGACCTCACGAGCTAAACTACTCGACGCATATCAGAGCAATTATTTTCACTCTGAAGATTTGGAGACATTATTTGTGTGGAGAAAGATTCCAAATCTTCACAGACCATCAAAGTCTCAAATATCTATTCTCTCATAAGGGGTTGAAAATGAGACAACGTCGCTGGATGGAACTCCCAAAAGACTATGATTATGATATTTTGTATCACCCTGGAAAAATGAACAAGGTCGCTAATGCGCTAAGTCGGAGATCTTCAGTAGCGCAAATGTTGATCAAGGAATAGACTTTGCTTGAGAAAGCTCGAGATTCAGTTTTCAAGTTTGGGGTAGGCCATCTTTCAAGTCTTATAGCCACCCTCAGAATTGAACAAGAATTGCAGATATGGATCAAGATGCTTCAGCCGACAGACCCATATATTCAGAAGATCCTACAAGAGGATACCGAGAAGAGGAAGACCGACTTTCAGATTTCTGAAGATGGAACATTGAGGTTCTAATGATGATTATGTGTAGCTGACGATGTAGTGCTTAAGGAAGAGATTTTGTCAGAAGCTCATCGCAGCAATTACAACATTCATCCTGGTAGTATGAAGATGTATCAGAATCAACGTCAATACTATTGGTGGTCTAGTTTGAAGACGGACATCACCAAGCATGTCGCCAAGTGTCTAACATGTAAGTAAGTGAAGGCACAACATTGTAAGCCGGGAGGACTTCTACAACCTCTCGAGATTCCCGAGTGGAAATGGGAACATGTCACAATGGACTTTGTGACGGGTTTATTGAGGAGTTAAAGAGGTAATGATTCCATTTGGGTAGTGGTCAACAAGCTGACGAAGTAGGCTCACTTCATTGCATTACAAAAGGACATTGATTTGGATAGGCATGCAGAGTTGTACGTGCATCAGATAGTTCGTCTACATGGAGTGTCAGGAATGATTACATCAGACTGAGACTCAAGGTTTACAGTTGCATTTTGGAAAAGTTTATTGACCACTTTAGGAACGAAGCTACAGTACAGTACGGCCTATCATCCTCAGACGGATGGCTAGTTCGAGAGGACGATTCAACCCTCGAAGACATGCTACGAGCTTATGTGTTGGATTTCAAGGAAAGTTGGGAGAAACAACTTCACCTTGTTGAGTTCACCTACAATAACATCTATCAGCAGAGTATTCAAATAGCTCATTTTGAAGCGTTGTATGGCTGAGTGTGTAGAGCACCAATATGTTGAGGCCTAGAGTTAGTTCAACAGAAAGTGGATGCAGTTGTTGTCATTAGGGACAAATTAAAGACCGCTCAGAGTCGTCAAATAAGCTACTCAGATAAGCGTCGAAGGCCTTTGGAGTTTCAAGTTGGTGATCACGTTTTTCCAAAGGTGTCACCAATGAGAGATACTTCGTGCTTCGGCAAGAAGGGAAAGCTGAGTCCGAGGTACGGTGGTCCCTTTAAGATTTTAGAAAGAATTGAGATGCTAGTGTATCGTCTTGCATTGCTGCCGAGGTTGGCGCAAGTGTATGACATCTTTCACGTGTCGGTGTTGAGGACGTATGAGCTTGACGTGACCCACGTGCTAAATTTCGAGGAATTAGACGAGGACAACAAAGTGTTGTACATGGAAAGCCCAGTTCATATTGTGGATCGGAAGGAACAGGTTTTGCGTACCAAGATGTTTCCCTTGGTCAATGTGGTCTGGTAATACCACGGGACTGAAGGAGTAACTTGGGAAAGTGAAGACTCAATGAGGCGACGATAATCTCACCTTTTTGTTTAAAGATTGGTAATGGTTTAAATTTGAAGGATGGAATTTTTATAAGAGGGGAAGTGTTGTGATATCCTGATTTTCAGGCTCTGTTTTCGATTGAATAAATTGGGTTTTTCATTGATGCGCCTATAGTTCTTTTCTTTGAGTTAGGCCACTCAAGATAGAACTAGCCTATCAGGTGAAGCCATTAAGGGATTTTAAAGCAATAGATTTAAGAATTCGATCAGAAATCGATTGCTCGACTTTGATAATTAACAGGGTCAATATGACACCGTTATAAGCGATTAGCGATTAGTTTTAGGTCAATTCAACGGAAGCACGCAATTGAAGTGTGGGTGATTCCATCTAATGGAAAAATTCATGTCGAACGGCACTAACCCAATTTTCTGTCGGTTCGGTACTTGGTGTCCATATTTGAAACCTTGAGATTTTGACGATAATCGAGAGTCGTCAATTAGTTGAAGATGCACAATGTGGCTCGAGAATAATTGACCATGGGTCAATTACACTAAAAATTCCTAAATGCTACCTGGTAAGTTAGGTCACCTTAAAATCGCATCGATTGAAATTAACCACGAATTTGAACCCGATTTCAGAAATTGGAAGCTCTATTGTGTCATGACTTATTTTAGGAACGTCGACTCATCCTTCAAAAAATTGTTCGAGAGTTCGGGATTTTTATGGAAAAATCAATTCGGATAATTCGAAAAAGAACGGAAATTTGGATGGGCAGAATTGAAGGGATATTTGGCCTCTTATTGAGCTATTTGGTGAAGGGATCTTGCAGAAATTGTGTGGACTTTGTCCTTAGCAAAATTGGATATCAAATTGGGGAATTTGGTGAAGAACTTAAAGTGTAAGGTGAGGAAATTCGGAGCCTTGGATGGGGGCTGCAACATTTGGCTTCAAATTGGATTATTTCTGAAGATTTATAAAAGAAAGTCATAGGGGGGACTAAGCATTTAATTAAGAGGATATGTTTGTTGACTTTGCCCCCCCCCCCAATTTTCCCATCTTCTCGAGCACGCCGAGCTGCTCCCTCCTTTTTGTGCATTGCTTTCCCTTGACCCCTCCTGCTTTTGTTTTATGCTTTCTCTCATCTTCCTTCGATCAGCCCCTCCATCGGTGTCTATTGCTCCACCATCTGCTGCCACACGTCCATCTCCCCTTTCCATCGAGTCAAGCCCCCAGCAAGAAGCCCCCAACGTTGACTCCTCTCCACTCCACCAACTTTTTTCCCAATCTTCCTTGGCATTGAATCTCCACCAAACAGCAATGTCTACATCTCCCTTCCACAGAATTCTCTAGCTTCTGCCGTGCGTCTCCTAAGCGTCCACTGCGCCTTGGATGAAGTCAGTCACCAACTCCTCCTCCAATTCGGTTTTGCCAGCGAATTCCAGCGCCAACTCCATTTCCTTTGAAGCTACTCCTTCATCCGTCTCCCTTTCAACTGGCCCATCACCCATCAAAGCCAGCCCATCTTCAGTCACTGTAGCACACGTAAATTCAGCTTAGCCCGTTCGTTTCAGCCCATCGAGCCAAGGCCAGCAGCCACAGAACTTCCAGCGGCAACCATGGGCTTTGTAGCTATTTTTGGTCTGGTCTGAGCTTCGGTTGGCGTTGCCACTTCGGAGTTTATCGCTCTTCTCCGCGTCACAAATCTAGTGAGTTTACTCATTAAACCTTGCTTATGAGGTTAATTATACTTAGGGGTGATTAGTTTAAGTTAATTAAGGATTAGGTGGGTTAGTTAGATTAGATTACTGATTTAATTATCCAATTTTGCAAGTTAGGTTCTTAGATTAGATTAATTAGAGACTAGACAAGTTGTAATAATGATCTAGATTGGTTCGGAAATTTTTCGGGCCTATCTCGGTATTTAATTAGGCTTTTTCGGCCTAAGTTCCTATTTATAGCATTTAATTGTATCATTTAATGAATTTTGGTAATTACTAAATTATTTTTCATTTTTCGAAAATTAGACCGGGATAGTCGGTGACCGGAATTTCGTGTTGATTGCAATGGTGTGTTCAGTTTATGCAATTGGATGTTAATTTGTGTAAATTGAGTGCTTATTGGAGTTTTGGTAATTTATTCTAAAATTTGGGAAATTTCAATATTTAATTGGAATCCTGAGTGTCAAGTTTTAACATCAAAAAATGGTTTTATATATTATATAAAACAATGGGATTTTAAATTGGAGGTTATGAATTTTTCGGGTTCAATCTGTTCGTGTACCTACACACGATTATTTTTACTGTGTTTTTTTTTTTTTTTTTGTTAATATGAAGAAAACAGGCCTAGATCACCATTTTAATTGAGGCATTTGAGTGCAATGCACGATGTCCTGGGCTGAGATTGATTGGTCGTGTGTTAGTTAAAGAGAACCCGTCTCGAGCATTTAAGTAAGATGTTACCCTATATGGGTTACCCATTCATTTGGTACTCGGGTTGTAGTAGATTCTGTACCAACACTCCTTCGAGACAGCCATCTATTGAGCGACGTCGCCATGCTCAATGGTGGTGAGATGATGTTTGGCTACGCCAGTAAACACCAAACTTATGAGTTGGTCATACCCTTGAGGGGCAAAATTAACAATTGGAACGCATGGTTGATTGAGTTAGATGCCATTGATTATGAGACAAAACTATGTGGCATGATATGGGACGTATCATAATGATTTGTCATTATGATTGGGACCCTTGTGATTGATTGAGTTGATGAGGCGTTTCAATTGTTGTGTGCATTAATTATATACATTTGGGATGTGAACTATGTTGATGTGCATAAAGGAATTGAGGCGAGGTAAATCCCCTATTCTAATTGTTTAGCTGCGTGGCTAGAGTGCCCTGAGGTGTATTTTATTCCTAATATGGGTTTAGGGGTGAACTTGCTGAGACAATGTCTCACCCCATCATAGGCTTAAATTTTCAGGTCCTTAGATGGTGATCGTGGAGGATTGAAGCCCCGCAATCTGTGGAGATGGAGTCTGAAGGATCGGCGTATGTATCCTACTAGTATGTTGTAGGATAGCTTATTTTGAGAGTCAATTTTTTTGTAGGCTTTTGACCAGACTTGTTTTATATCTAAACCTCGTTGTTTATAAAAGTGTGCTTTTGTGAAATGTTTCCCTGCTTTCCTATCCCATGTTGTTTGTTGTCAGGGTTATTGGTTCGCTTCTGCATGTGCTTAAAATGAATGGGTTGGCAACATGTGAGAACATCGCATTTGTATCGACCGTAGAAAGATGAGCGCATGCTCAAAGATCGGGGCATGACATCCCTGTTTAAGTGATATCAAAGCGGGTTAGTAGTTGGAGTAATAAGGTGCGATGAGTCATGGTATAGTTTGTAGGAAAGACTTATAATATGTTGATGTATATGAGTGATAGTTGATTGGTAGCTTGTTTGTGTGGTTACTTAGTTTCTAATTCGGTGAGGAATTGGAAAACATGTTTCTATAAAGATCCCGTGGCATGAGTGACTAGGAGCATATTACTCTTAGCCAGAGGTTAGTAGGACCTGTAACTTGGGGTAGGACGTTGACAAGGCAGAGCATAGGCTTAGGCCAGCATGAGTGTGAGAGTACCGCCACAAGCCTGTATGAAGAGTGTAACAGCATCGAGCGGTCCTTGGTTCGATGGGATCGTTCAGGCACTAAAGACTTTAGGAAGCATTTTGGGCCAACAAGCACAAGATCAAGCCGTCGCTGTTGCTACTGTCATTGCAGCCGCCAATGCCGTAACCGTCGTTGTTTTTGCACCTATTGAGGCCTAACCTGGAATTGCGATCGGGGAACAAGCCTCTGCATCTGAGTCGTGGTTCAGGTCCAACAAAGATGATGACCAGTCTGGGAAAAAGTCAATTACAAAAGGAAAGCACCCCATTTGTCCCAACCGAATGAGTAAAATCAGGAAGTTAGTGTGGAGCCAGAATGTTGTGTGTTGCTTCTGCGGAACACGGCATGGATCAACCTCGTGCCATTTTAGGACGGGTGCTTATTTGGTGTGTGACCAGTAGGGTCACCTAGGCAAAAATTGTTCGTGCAGGCAAATGGGATCAAAACAGCTGCCGCCACCGCCGTCGATGGAACAAAATAGAGAGAATGTGCAACAAGACGCACAGTGGGGTACTTGGATTAGGCCTCCGGTACAAGAAAGGGTGCGTACTGTCACCCGACAAGAGGCAGAGGACTCACCTGACAAGTGTCGAGTTTGTAGTAGGAAGCATGGACCAACCTAGTGTCCAGGTTTAATGGAAGTGTGTTTTAGATGTGGCCAGCACGGCCATCAGGTGAGGAACTATCCTCGTAGGTCCAGGAGAGCATAAGCACCGTTACTACAGATAGGATGCCACTAGGATGGCAAAAGAGACTGAAGCATGCACTGATTAGAGGAAGAATGTTTTTGAGGTGATTTTATCAAAGTGCCATAGCAGAATGTTGGTTAAGTTTATTGAACTTCAGTTGTTGTAATGAAATTGTAGAAAGGAGAATCGCTGACAAGAGTTGTACTTCATGATTTTGCATATGTATAACTTTGATATCATATATGAAGAGGTTTGGCTCGAGGAGCTTTTTGTTGTAATGACTTGTTGTCGTAATATAATACAGTTTGACCTTTTGACGGATAAAAGTTTGAATTTTTATTGGAAGTTGAGGAGGACCCTCGATCCCTTTAATCTTGTCGCTGGAGGCAACCTATTTATTAGACGGGGGTTGTCATGGTTACCTAGCGATTGTCGTGGATACGATATTTGAGGAGCTGAAGATCGATGACATTACAGTAGTCCAAGAGTTTCCATTCGTGTTTTTGAAGCAATTGCTAGGTTTACTGCCAGAAAGAGAGATAGAATTTGTGATTGAGTTAGCCCCTGACATAGAGCCAATTTCTAAGGCTCCTTGCGGGATGGCTTTGTCTGAGTTGAAAGAACTGAACGTGCAGATGTAAAAGTTGTTGGATAAGGGATTCATACGTCCTAGTGCATCACTTTATGGAGCACCAGTTCTATTTGTAAAGAAAAAAGATGGTTCGTTGCACCTGTGCATTGACTATTGTCAACTCAATTAGGTGACGGTTAAGAACAACTATCTACTGCCGAGGATCGATGACTTGTTTGATCAGTTGCAAGGAGTATCGATATTTTCGAAAAATCGACCTGAGGACGGGATATCATCAGCTGATGATAAAAAAAAAAGGAGGGTATATTGAAATTAGCGTTTCGTACTCGATACGGCCATTTTGACTTTACGGTAATATTGTTTGGTTGACAAATGCCCCAGTTGCTTTCATAGATATGATGAACCGAGTATTCAAGGAATACCTGGATTAGTTTGTGATCGTGTTCATTGACGAAATCCTGGTGTACTCAAGAAGTCCAGAGGAGCACGAGAGGCATTTGAGGATGGTACTCCACACTTTGAGGATTCATGAGCTGTATGCTAATTTCAGCAAGTGCGATTTTGGTTGAGTCGTGTTGCTTTTCTAGGTCACGTGATTTCAGGCAAAGGAATCTCCATGGACTCGACCATGATGGTACTCCACACTTTGAGGATTCATGAGCTGTATGCTAATTTTAGCAAGTGCGATTTTGGTTGACTCATGTTGCCTTTCTAGGTCACATGATTTCAGGCGAAGGAATCTCCATGGACCCGACCAAGATCAAAGCAGTGATTAACTAGCCAAGACCGACAATAATGTTAGAGATAAGAAGTTTTCTGGGTTTAGTAGGGTCCTACAGAAGGTTTGTGGGAGGGTTTTCAGCCTTAGCGTCGCCTTTGACTCGACTGCTAAAGAAAGAAGAAAAGTTTGTATGGACAGATAAGGGGGAGTGTAGTTTCTAAGAGTTTAAGCAGAAGTTGACTACCGCACCTGTATTGACTATACCATATGGTCCTAGAGGATACGAGATCTATAGTAATGCGTCATTTAGAGGACTGGATTGCGTGTTGACGCAACATGGTAGGGTTGTTTCATACGTGTCCTGTCAGTTGAGACTTCACGAGCTGAACTACCTGACGCATGACTTAGAACTCGCAACAATTATTTTCGCTCTGAAGATTTGGAGATATTATTTGTGTGGAGAAAGATTCCAAATCTTCATAGACCATCAAAATCTCAAGTATCTATTCTCTCATAAGGAGTTGAATATGAGACAGCGTCGCAGGATGGAACTCTTAAATGACTATGATTATGATATTTTGTATCACCTTGGAAAAGCGAACAAGGTTGCTGATGCACTGAGTCGGAGGTTTTCAGTAGGGTAGATGTTGATCAAAGAATGGACTTTGCTTGAGAAAGCTCAAGATTCAGTTTTCAAGTTTGGGGTAGCCTACCTTTCAAGTCTTATGACCACCCTCAGAATTGAATTGGACGTTCAGATACGGATCAAGACGTTTCAACCGACAGACCCAGATATTCAGAAGATCTTGCAAGAGGATATTGAGAAGTGGAAGACTGACTTTCACATTTCTTAAGGTGGAACATTAAGGTTCCAAGAACGATTGTGTGTACCTAATGATGCATCGCTTAAGGAAGAGATTTTGTTAGATGCTCATCACAGCAGTTACAACATTCATCCTAATAGTACGAAGATGTATCAGAATCTACATCAACACTATTGGCAGTCTGGTATGAAGACAAACATCGCCAAGCATGTCGTCGAGTGTCTCATGGTTAGCAAGTGAAGGCATAACATTGTAAGCCGGAAGGACTTTTGCAACCTCTCGAGATTTCTGAGTGGAAACGGGAACACGTCACAATGGATTTTGTGATGGGTTTACCAAGGAGTCAGAGAGGTAATGATTCCATTTGGGTAGTGGTCGACAAACTGACGAAGTTGGCACATTTCATTGCAGTACGAAAGGAGCTTGATTTGGATAGACACAGAGAGTTGTACGTGTGTCAGATAGTTCACCTGTATGGAGTGCCAGTAACAATTACATCAGACTGAGACCCAAGGTTTACAGCTGCATTTTGGAAAAGTTTGCAGACTGCTTTAGGAATGAAGCTGCAGTATAATATGGCCTATCATCCTCAGACGGATGCCTAGTTTAAGAGGACGATTCAAACCCTCGAAGACATGCTGCGAGCTTGCGTGTTGCATTTCAAGGGAAGCTAGGAGGAACAAGTTCACCTTGTCGAGTTTGCCTACAACAACGTGTATCAGCAGAGTATTCAGGTGGCTCATTTTGAAGCATTGCATGGCAGAGTGTGCAGAACACTAATATGTTGGGATGAGGTCGGAGAACGAAAAATCACAGGACCATAGTTAGTTCAGAAGTGAGTGGATGTAGTTGCTGTTATTAGGGATAGATTAAAGACTGCTCAAAGCCGTCAGATAAGCTACACAGATAAGCGTTGAAGTTCTTTGGAGTTTCAAGTTGGTGATTACGTTTTTCTAAAGATGCCACCAATGAGAGGTACTTTGCATTTCGGCAAGAAGGGAAAGCTGAGTCCAAGGTACGTAGGTCCCTTTGAGATTCTAGAAAGAATCGGAATCCTAGCATATCGGCTTACATTGCCACCGAGGTCGGCGCAAGTGTATGATGTCTTTCACATGTCCGTGTTGAGGACATATGAGTCTGATCCGACCCATGTGCTAAATTTCGAGGAATTAGATGTGTACAACGGAGTGTCTTACGTGGAAAGCCCAGTTTAGATTGTGGATTGGAAAGAACAGGTAACGTACCAAGATGGTCCCCTTGGTCAATGTGGTCTAGCAACACCACGGGACTAAAGGTACAACCTGGGGAAGTGAAGACTCGATGAGGCAACAATACTCCCACCTTTTTGTTTAAAGATTGGTAATGATTTAAATTTCAATGACGAAATTTTTACAAGAGGGGAAGAGCTGTGACATCCTGATTTTCAGGCTTTGTTTTCAATTGAATAAGTCGGGCTTTTTATCGGCATGCCTATAGTTCTTTTCTCTGAGTTAGGCCACTCACGAGATAAATAGCCTATCAGGTGAAGCCGTTAAAAGATTTTAACACAATAGATTTGAGAATTCGACTAGAAATTGACTGCACAATCGTGATAATCAACAGGGATCAATACGACATTGTTATAAGTGATTAGCAATTGGATATAAGTTGATTCGACAGAAGCACGCAATAGAAGTGTGGGTGATTCCACCTGATTGCAAAATTCATGTTGAATGACACAAACCCAATTTTCTATCGATTCAGTACCTGGTGGCTGTATTTGAAATCTTGAGATTTTGACGACAACCGAGAGTTGCCAATAAGTTGAAGATGCACAGTGTGGCTTGAGAATAATTGACCATGGGTCAATTGCACTAAAAATTCTCAAAAGTTACTTGGTAGGTCAAGTCACACTAAAATCACGTCAGATTAAAATTAACCACGAATTTGAACCCGATTTTATAAATTCGAAATTATGTCGTGTCACGACTTATTTTAGGAACGTTGACTCATCCTTCGAAGAATTTTTAGAGAGTTCGGGACTTTTACGGAAAATCAATTTGGACGAGTAAAAAAAGAACGGAAACTCAGATGGGCCAATTTGAAGGGATTTTTGGCCTCCTTAGTGAACTATTTAGTGAAGGAATCTTGCAGAAATTGTGTGGACTTCCTCCTTAGAAAAATTGGATATCAAATTGGGGAATTTGGTGAAGAAATTGAAGTGTAAGGTGAGGAAATTCGAAGCCTTGGATGGGGGCTGCAACATTTGGCTTCAAATTGGAATATTTGTGATGATTTATACAAGAAAGTAATAGGGGAGGGACCAAGCATTTAATTAAGAGGATATGTTTGTTGACTTTGCCCCTCTTTTTCCCATCTTCTCGAGCATGCCGAGCTACTCCCTCCTTCTTCGTGCATCGCCCTCCCTTGACCTCTCTTGCTTCTGTTTTTTGCTTTCTCTCATTTTCCTTCAATCAGCCCCTCCATTGGAGTCTACTGCTCCACCATTTGGTGCCACACATCTATTTCCCCCTTCCACCGAGTCAAGCCCCTAGCAAGAAGCCCCCAATGTTGACTCCTCTCCACCGATTCTCCTCCAATAGTTATTGCCGTTTCCCCATCTTCGTTGGCATTGAATCTCCACCTAGCAGCTACGTCCGCATCTCCCTTCCATAGAATTCTCCAGCTTCTGCTATGCATCTCCCAAGCATCCATCGCCCCTTACATGAAGTCAACTGCCAGCTCCTCCTCCACTTCAGTTCTGCTAGCAAATTCCCGTGCTAGCTCCATTTCCTTTGAAGCTGCTCCTTCATCCGTCTTCCTTTTAGCTGGCCCATCACCCATCGAAGCCAACCCATCTTCAGCCGTTACAGCCCACGCAAGTTCAGCTCAACCCGCTCATTTCAGCCAGTGGAGTAGAGGCCAGTAGCTGTAGAACTTCCAACAACAACCGTAAGCTTTGTAGCCATTTTCGGCCCGGTCCAATCTGGCTCAGTCCGAGCTCTTGTTGGCATCGCCGCTTTGGAGTTTATCACTTGTCTCCACATCGCTATCACTATGGATTCCCTGGCTCGCAAATTCGGTGAGTTTACTCACTAAACCTTGCTTATGAGGTTAATTATGCTTGAGGGGTGATTAGTTTAAGTTAATTAAGGATTATGTGGTTAGTTAGATTAGATCAGTGATTTAATTATCCAATTTTGCATGTTAGGTTCTTAGATTATATTAATTAGAGACTAGACAGGTTGTATTAATTATCTAGATTGGTTCGGAAATTTTCTAGGCCTGTCTCAGTATTTAATTAGACTTTTTCTGGCCTAAGTTCCTATTTATAGTATTTAATTGTATTATTTAATGAGTTTTGGTAATTATTAAATTATTTATTATTTTCCTGAAATTAGACCGGGATAGCCGGTGACCAGAATTTTGTGCTAATTGTAATGGTGTGTTTAGTTTGTGCAATTGGATGTTAATTTGTATAAATTGAGTGCTGATTGGATTTTTGGTAATTTATTCCAAAATTTGGGAAATTTGAATATTTAATTAGAAAGTCTCGGGTGTCGGGTTTTAATACCGAAAATTGTTTTATATAATATATAAAATAGTGGCATTTTAAATTGGAGGTTATGAATTTTTTGAGTTCGATCTGACCATATACCCACATACGATTATTTTCATAGTGTTTTTAATACGAAGAAAATAGGTCAAGATCACCATTTTAATGGAGGCATTTGAGTGCAATGCACGATGTCCTAAGCCGAGATTGATTGGTCATGTGTTAGTTAAAGAGAACCCATCTCGAGCTTTTAAGCCGGACATTACCCTATATGGGTTGCCTATTCATTTGGGACTTAGGTCATAGTAGATTCTGGACCTACGGATCTTCAAGAAAGCCATTTATTGAGAGACGTT
Source organism: Eucalyptus cladocalyx (assembly GCA_017140615.1). Lineage (NCBI taxonomy): Eukaryota > Viridiplantae > Streptophyta > Magnoliopsida > Myrtales > Myrtaceae > Eucalyptus > Eucalyptus cladocalyx. Next base: position 22,581,847 of record CM029520.1, read on the forward strand.
GCCATGCTAAGTGGTGGTGAGACAATACTTGGCTACGCCAGTAGACATCGAACTTATGAGGAGGTCGTACCCTTGAGGGGAAAAATTAACAATTGGAATGCATGGTTGATTGAGTTTGATGCCTCTGATTATGAGACAAAACTATATGGCATGGTATGGGAATAGGGTGAACTTGTTGAGACAATGTCTCACCTCGTCATGGGCTTAAATTTTCAAGTCCTTAGATGGTAGTCATGGAGGACCGAAACCCTAGAGTCTATGGAGGTGGAGTTTGAAGAATTGGCGTATGTGTCCTACTAGTATGTTGTAGGATAGCTTCTTTTGAGAGTCGATCTTTTTGTAGGCGTTTGACCATACTCGTTTTATATCTAAACCTTGTTGTTCATAAAAGTGTGCTTTTATGAAACATTGCCTTGCTTTCTAATCCCATGTTGTTTGTTGTCAGGGGTTATTGTTTCGCTTCCTCATGTGCTTAAAATGAATGGGTCGGCGACGTGTCCTGGGAAAGTCACATTTGTATCAACCATAAAGGGATGCGTGTGCACTCGAGGATCGGGGCATGATAGTGAAACCACGCCCTAAATTGATGAGGTACCCTATGAGGTAGGCCCTCATCGACCTAGATGGTGGTCACTACGAACTCATAGATCCAGTGGCCTCTGGAACAGGGAAGTTAGTAATCAGCTCAGAAACCCTCCAAGGTTGACCATAATGTATTAGAGGGGCCGCCATCTAAGGACATGAAAAGATTGAGCCCACGACAGGGTGAGACAATATCTCAGCAAGTTCACCCCCTAAACTTCGACTATGAAGGAAATACTCCTAAAGGCAGTCTATACAGACAAAACAGAGGACTTATCTTGCATCAGTTCCCTCCTGCATGTCAGTACAATTTGTGAAATCTAGTGTGAGCACCTAGAGGGGGTGAATGGGTGGGAAAACAAATTTTGTAGAGTAAAGTATAAAATTTTGCTTTTAAACAAACTTTGTTTAGCAATAGACTTTGAAAAGGAAATTAGACTCTAATAATCATATAGAGTTATGATCAAAGTAAAAGAGTTTATGGAAGAGAATAAGAACATAAGGTTTATAGTGGTTTTGCTTAATCCAAGCTTACGTCCACTCTTCCGCACTGACAGCCCACCGGCTAGATTTCACTAAGAATCAAAAGAGTTGTTACAGTATAGCTCTTCCTTGATTTCACAGTGTAGAGACTCTACTACACTTCCTCAAGGTCTCACAGAAGTATAAACTCTCTTTTGAATACAAGTTTACGCTCAACAATTGAATTAACAAAGAACCAGGAGTTTTAGACTTTAGAATTTCTCTATCGCGCACGCACTCGAATAACCGGAATGTCTTCCTTATATACTCCTCCATGCTATCACAGTTGTTGGCACTTACCAAAAGAGCTCTTCCAATCTACCCGTTGAACAGAATCAATTAAGAAGATTTCGAGTTATTTAAGGAATATGACGATAGCCCACCAATCCTGCTCGCCCATACAATTAGGATCTAGGTTTCTATAAATAGAACCTTCTAATTATACTTCACCAATCAATGGATCCAAAATGGCTGAATCAATCTCAAAATGAATAATGAATTTCGAGATGCTATATTTAGCCGAGAGATCTTCTTTAATTGATAGAATCAAATCCTTAAAGAAATACTTAAATTCTGGATAAGTCTTCTTCAACGGATTAAAAACTGTCAATGAGGATAGATTTTGAATCTTGAGTATGGTGGTCCAGCAGTTTTCAAACTTTGACAATAGAGTCTCGCAAGTTTTCGACTAGATCGATGGAAACGTTTTGTCAGCTTCAAAACACACAAGGAAGTTTTCTCCAACAATCTCCCCATTTTTGATGGTAACAAAACTTTCCTGCATATTTGGATATCTTTGACTTGCAAAACAATACTCAATCAAACATGGATATCTTACAAAAGATAATTGGCTTAGTAAAGACAACATGAGATCTGCACCCACAGGAAATAAGTTAGTCCTGTAAATAAACAACTATCTCTGCCATGAAATACCCATAGTGCTTAAGATAAACAAATGATCAAATAATCCAAATCCAGTCACAACCACAACTAAACCAAACAAAAGTAAAGTCAATCAAAAAGTCAAGAGTTAAGCTTCAAATCTGCAACATCTCTCCCCCTTTTTTGTCAGCATTAAAAGGTAGGGACAAAAAGAAAGTGAAATTAACATTGCTTTGGAACGTGAACAAATTGGAAATCTCCCATTGATTGGACAATCCCTTCCAGCATTTTCAAATCCTTCTTCAGTTGAGCCATTTCTTCACACTTGACATTTGCTTGAACTTGAAGAGCAAGGGCATGAATTTGATCATGTAAGCAAATTGAAGAAGCTTGACCTTCATTCTGCAAGTTCTGAACTTCGCATCCCAGGGCATAAATTTGGCCTCACATCTCCAAGAGAATATCAAGCAGTCTTCGAAAGTCTGCTGAATTATCAGTCTGAGTACTGACCTCTACATGATCAGTTTGAGGTGTATCGGCAGATGATGGCATTTATGTATGAGCGCCTAGACTTGGCGATGAAACCTCATGACCTTCATCAGGGAATCGAGAGACATAGACGTCTTCTGGATCTGCAAGTGAACGACTAATATTTTCGCTAATAAAAGCAATTGAAGATGTACCTCTTTTCTTAGTAACTCCCCCTGTTTCATTGCCTTCAAGCAGTGAGAAGTACTTTTCATGCTCTGTTTCCTCTTGTTCAAGTCTGCCTTCTTCTTCTTTTGCAGTCCTTTCTTTCGCAGCCTCTTTTCTCAACGATTCTCTTTCTCCACTTCTTTGCTCTGACTCTTCTCTGTCTTGATCCTGTCTCTCCTCTGTCTCTAGAACGGAACGATGTAAGCTTTTAAGTGTGGAAATGGTAATATCCTCCTCATCTTCTTCATCCTCCAAGATGAGTACTCTTCTTTTCCTAGATGGAGCAATCATGGGCTCATTCTCTTTATGTTTTGCAGCTGAAGAGACTGGGTGAGTCTTGATAGGGGTTTTCTCCTTGAATCACTACAAAGCTTTATTAAGTTCATTCAGACACATTTTGGAAACCATTTTCAGTCCCACCACCATTTGATCGTAGGTTCGAATACATAAAATCCTAGGAGGCTAAATATTCAAATGTCTGAATAACTTAGTAACAAGTGTCGAGTAAGAAAGTTGGCCCTTGTCTTTCACTACGGTTTTGTACATATGGAACATGATAGTGTGGGAAAGAGAAAACTTGTTGCCAGTGTTAATGGCATACATTAGCTTTGCCTCTGAGTTTGAAACATCATTCTTCGAAGTCGATTTGGGTCTGAGGCCATTGATCACTATCTTGTGAAGCAAAATATTTGAGGCATTCATCCTCATATATGAAATTCGTCCTTCCGTCATTCCATCCCGAACAAGCTCTACTATCACACGTCCAACAACCAATGTGTCCATGTCACCTAATTTCGAAAACTAAATGAAAATCTATTCGCATCAAAGAAACTTAGATTAGAATAGAAGTAAGCAATGAGTTCAGCATGAGCCTTTGTTGTCTCAGAACAAAACCGTTCTAGTTGAAGAAGAGTGAATTTCTCTTGCAGCTTAATATTCAGAGAATCAAGAAAATCAAAATCCACACCTCTAGGGTTGATCACCCCCCACTTTAGCAACTTAGAATAAAGTCGCGTGTGTTCCTCTGAGCGAAACAAATCTGTCCTATTTTTTCGAATATGCGCTGTAACACCCATTCTAGGCTTAAAATGAGTGTACATCTTATCATCATCATTCCCATTGGGTTGACTTAGCCCTCCAACATGTGGATCGCTTGGGATATTTGCAAATATTTTTTCTGTTGACCCCGCAAGGGTAATTCCCAATCGTTCCATTGTGCGTGAAAAGTGGGTTTTATTGCTATACCATTTCTCTTTCAAGAATTCATCAATATAGTTCAAGGGAGTATCACCCTTCTTCAAAGCAAAGTAAAGCTTGAAAATAAAAACGGGCTTTTGAGTCCTTACAGGTTCTACATCTTCAATGATTTCTTCCTTTGCTTGATTATCAATATCCTGAGCTCTAGATGGAGGAGATCGACGCTGTTGAGAATGTTGTGGGCTCTGCTGCTGTCTAGGAGATTCTTCTTCCTCGGTGAGGTCAAAATACGTAGGACCCTCACGCATATGTTGTGGTCCCCTGTTTGCGATCCTTGAAAACTTTCTTTGGAATGACATTCTTCATAGTCTTTGAGAGATCCCAAGCTTGTTTCGCAAGAAAGGTGAGAACTTTTCGAGGATTAAACAAGAGAAGAAAAGAGTAGTTGAAGATCTGTGGTTTCGTAGGGTTTTGTGAGTAAAATGGAGAAAAACCAACAAAAGATATAAAGTAGTCGAAACGAGGCATATAGAATGACACAAAAGGAAAATAGAAAAATGCCTTTAAAAAAATAATTGCCTTTTTAAAAAAAAAAAATAGATAACCGTCATTTCAAAAGATAACTTCTTTTTCAAAAAGGAGTGATTGCAATAATCACGAAAAGTGGGGAAGATAACATCAATCAATTACAGATTAATAGATGAAGGTACCTTTTCCAGATTTTATCCAAGAGAGAAATTTCCAAAATAGAAATAACTTACAGTCGTGATTGTTGATGTTCTTAGTTTGAGTATCTTTATACTTTTAGTCTTGAGTTTGAACTTCTTCAGACTTTAAGATATTCAGTCTAGAATGAATAAACTCGAATTGACTTTTCTCCAAAGGCTTTGTAAAAATGTCTACCAGTTGATTCTTTGAATCAATGAACTGAATCGAGACTTCTCCATTTTGCACATGATCTCTAATAAAAAGATGTCGAATCTCTATATGATTTGCTCTTGAATGAAGAATTGGATTCTTGGTGAGATTTATTGCGCCGGTGTTGTCGCATCTAATTTCAGTGCATGAATATTCAATTCCAAAATCTCTTAGCTGTTGTTTTATCCACAGAATTTGTAAACAACTTCCAAGAGCCACATACTCTGCTTCTGCTGTAGAAAGAGCTACAGTACTTTGCCTCCTTGAAAACCAAGATACTGTCCTATTACCAAGAAATTGACAGGTGCCTGAGGTGCTCTTTCTATCAACTCTGCAATCGGCTAGGTCTGCGTCTGAATATCCAAGGAGAGTAAAGTCTCATTCTTTTGGATACCATAGACCTAAATTAGAGGTTGATGAATGTATTTAATGATACATTTGGCAACACTCAAAGGAGATTCTTTAGGGTCTGATTGAAATTTGGCACAAATACAAACACTAAACAGAATGTCAGGTCTAGAAACAGTAAGATTGTGGCATCCCAAAATTCAAGACCACCTCTAGAGGAATTAAAGCCCATAATTAGATAATGAAATTACCTATGGTTTATGCCTTAGCCATTAGTGTTCTCTTAAGGCTAAGTGATATGCTTGTGTTCATGAATTTTTGAAATTAGGACTATAGGATAAATTAATGAGAATCATCTATGCTTGGCTATGCACCTCATAAATTAAATTCCTATAAATAAAATGTTACAAGACTTTGGCCATGTGGAATTTAAAATTTAAAATTTATAAAAGAAAGAGTAAGAAAGGGGTAAAATTTGATTTTTATTTAGGTTGGGCCTTAGGCCCAAGAGTGGACCTTTAATGGGCCAAGTTGGCCGGCCCATTGAAGCGCACAAGTGGGCTGCCGTCAACCATGAAAGGGGGAGGAGTGGCCGGCCCATTGCTGGCCCAAATGCCTCCAAGCCCAAGCCCAAAGCCCATTGCATGTGTTATGACAAGTGGCAAGAGGAGTTCATGCATTGGCCATTGGAAGAGGCAAGCTAATGATTGCAGATGATGAGGAATTGGGGAAATAAAAGGAAGAGGAGAGAGAGAGAATCGTGTGGGAGAGAGAGAGAGAGTGAGGCCGAGAGAAGAGAAGCCGAGAGGGAGGAGGAGTCGCCCGTCGCCGCCGCAAGCCGCCCGTTCGTGCACTGTGTGCCGTCGTCCTCCTCGGTCTAGAGGCAAGTTGGGATCCGCTTTCTACTCTTGCATGAATGTCTTGCATGTGTGGTCGGAATCTAGGATGTTTGGAGGCACGGGAGTGAAGCTAATGTGGTTTGTTCTTGAGTTTGCATGCTGTTTTCGTATGAACCGCCTGACCCAGAATATTGTGAGAGCTTGCATGCATGTTTTGAGTTCGATTTTGAATTTTATTCCTAAATGAAAGTTGTAACCAACATCGTAAAATACAACATACTAAAATTTGGTACAAAATAGTGGAGATTTAAGGGTTCAAACTCTCATGCTACGAAGACACCAGATCTGGAACGATTTCACTGACCTTTCGGTGGATTCGTGGTTGCATGTTGATTTTTACTAAGAATATCTCTTCGACTTCTTCATGAAACTTGTAGAGAACTTCTTAAAGACTAACATATTAAAATTTTAAGTAAAATGAGCAAGTTTAGCCTAGTGAATCGACTTACTCTTTAAGACGGTAAATCTGGAGACGCGGTACTGGACACCCGAGACTTCATGGACCCATATGGTGACTGTTCTTTGGAAATTTGACTTAAATCCCTTAATGAAAGTTTTAGGGGGCCTCTTGAAGTAAAACATATCCAAATTTCAGAGGAAACGAAGAAGAATGAGTGGGTAAAACTCGGTATTACGGAGATGACTACACTGGACGTTTCGGTATGAGAACAGAAGCTTCGGACGACTATAGAAAATTATCTAAAACGAATATGGCCTAGAAGTCATCATAAAAAAATGTAATTTAGTGTCTTAAACATAACCTAGTAAAATTTTATAATTTTCGGAGGTCATTCGGGCATTTTTAATCAAATTATTTCAAAAACTGCACATTCTGTTTTTATCCGAAATTGATGCTGTGATTGTGTGAATGATATCTTTTGTGTGGAACTTTATTGGCCATGTGTTTTTCATGAAATCATTATCTTATTGTCTTGGTTATCAGATGCTTTAATTTCATGATTTTTGGGAATCATATGGATATTTAATTTAAATATTTTCAAAAATGGTACAAGCTAGAATTTAAATAAATTTCAAAAAGGCATGATAAATGGACTATTCTAAATTGTATGAATTCCATAAATTTTATTTTGCATCTTGCTGCATGTATAATGATGACAGATGATGCATGTGTAAATCAAAGGATGAAAGTAATTTTGTTTGCCATTACATCATGTGCCATGCTGAGTTGAGACCTAAATTGGTAAGCATGAATAATGATAAATGAGGAAACTTTTTGTGGCGGATGATAATGCCCTGGGAGTATCAGGATGCCCGGGAAGGGGGGTGTCGGATGCTCGGAATGTATAGAGATACATGGCCGGATGGCCTCGGGAGTTTCGAGATGCCCGGAATGGTTGAGTGCCGGAAGCCTTGGAGGTCTTTGCCCAAGGGGATGCCTCGTGATGCCAGTTGGGATGCGAGATGCCCGGAATGTGGGGGTGCCGATGCCCGGTGGCCTTAAATGGCTGAATGCCGGAGGTTTTTCTCACGATGCCAGGATGGGGTGCGAGTGTAGTATGAGATGAAATTGATGATCCCGAGAAAGAGTGATGTGGTGATCGAATTGAAAGTTAAAAGTGAAAATTGAATCATGCATATATGATATGATATGATGATGATGATGATCACCTATGGCATGATGATATGCATATATGATATGATGTGATGATGATCGCCTATGGTATGATGACATGTGTATGATGTGATGATGACCATATATGGTACGATGACATGTGTATGATGTGATGATGGTCACCTATGGTATGATGACATGTGTATGATGTGATGATGATCACCTATGGTATGATGATACATGTGTGTGACATAATAATAATCACCTATGGCATGATGACATGTATGTGATATGATTGTGAGGAGGATGTATGATGGTATATGCATGGCCTCAAGGTAAGTATGCTTGGCTGCATGCATGGCATGTATGATGTTATGAATGTATTGTATGATGCATTGAGTGGTTATTGGATTCCTTTACCTGCTGAGTGGTTGTACTCACCCCTTTGGGGACCAACATTTCAGATTAGCAAGATGCCGCTCCCTTCTGTCACGTGAGGCGTATTTTACAGTATTCCTTCAGATGTAGAGGTCGAGTGTGTGAAGATCAAATGTCCTACCATTCCTGGACTGACTTTTATTCGAGTGCGCGCCTTAGTGATGTACGACATGGGCCTGGCTGGGGGCCCTGTCATTTAGGAATTTATATTCGTCCATGTTCATCGAGATGGAGTGATGCGTGGGATGTTGCCGCTGCCACCGCCTGATGCACCGAGATGAGTGTGAGGGCCAGTGCGTGACAAGTAGGAGCTGAAACTTTTTGGGATGTCTAGCCGACACTAGTAGATGGGGGATCTTTCACGATGGACGTAGTGGGTCGAATGTCTCTTTTTGGGTTTATGGTCGAGTGTGGCTACATGTCTTAGCCTATCTTTTGATGTACCGACCAAAGGAAAACCCATCATGAATATATGTAAATAAAGTGTCGTGGCTTTGTCTTTTCTCATGATGATTAGTGGTGTGCAATTGTATCATGGTTGATGGAGGGAGAGATGGCGACGTTATATTTTGCTTCCGCTAAATGAGTCGCGCTGGGACCATTTTTTTAATAAAAAAAAAGTCCATGATTTACGACGCTTCTTCTAAGAGATGTAATAAGGTGTAACGTTGGTGCCTGTGGCGACCTACGAGGGGTTCGGGGTGCCACAAAGATAAAGAAGTGAGCCAATGATACTCCTGTATAGCTTCTGGTCTACTTTCTTTCCTTCTTCATCTTTGTCCAGCTTCAAGGAACTTGACATTGGTATATCAGTCTTTTTGTAATTCTCCAGTCCAAACTTTTTGACAAGTTCTTTAGCATATTTTTCTTGATGAATGAAAGTTCCCTCCTTTAGTTGTTTCACTTGAAGCCCAAGAAAGAAGGTTAGTTCACCCATCATGCTCATTTCAAATTCATCTTGTATAGACTTAGAGAATTTCTTACACAAATTTTCATTAGGAGATCCAAAAATAATATCAACATAAATTTGAACAAGCAAGATGTTTTGGCTTTCTCTTTTGATAAATAGGATAGTGTCTACTTTACCTTTAACAAAACCATTTTGAATTAAAAACTTACTTAACCTATCGTACTAAGCTTGAGGTGGTTGCTTTAAACCATATAGCGCCCTTTTTTAGTTTGAATACAGAGTCTGGTTTCATTGGATCTTCAAAATCATGAGGTTGTTCCACATTGACTTCCTCTTTGATAAATCCATTTAGGAAAGCGCTTTTGACGTCCATTCCGAATAACCTGAAATTCTTATAATAGGCAAAAACAAGTAATAATCTATTTGCTTCTATCCTTACTACTAGAGCATAAATCTCATCATAGTCTATCCCTTCTTCTTACGTATATCCTTTGGCCACGAGTCTTACTTTGTTTCTTCTGACTTTTCCTTTCTCGTTCATCTTGTTCCTGAAAACCCACTTTGCTCCAATGATAGATTTACCTTTTGGTTTATGAGTCAATTCTCAAACATCATTGATATTGAATATCCTGAGTTTTTCTTACATAGCTTCAATCTAGCTTTCATCAGTTAAAGTTTCTTACATGCTCTTGGGTTCTATTTCAAAAATAATAGCCACAGCACTAGACTCTTCACGCCTTTTGGATCTAGTACGAATTCCTTCATTAATGTTACCACTAATGAGTTCTTTGGGATGACTAGACTTGTGCTTATAGTTGCTAGTTGGCTTGTCAGACTATTGATCTTTTTCTTCATTTGATTCTTCAATGATTATTTGATGCTGGTCTTATGAAGTCTGAGCTGCTTTTTGAGGTTTAGACCTTGTAGAGTCTAGAGTAGGTTCAGATTCTTTTAATTGGGTTTGAATCGAATGATTTTGTATAAAGTCTTGAAATTTGACATTCATCGATTCCTATACAGATTAAGTCTTTTTGTTGTATACTTTGTAAGCTTTGTTGGTGGATGAATATCCAAGGAATATGCATTCGTTTGATTTTTCTTCAAACTTACCAACTCGATCATTTGCATTTTTTCAATATAAACATTTGCATCCAAACACATGAAAATACAAAACAATTGGCTTTTTTCCTTCGAATAACTCATAGGGAGTTTTCTCCATAATAGGCCTTAAGAAAACTCTATTGATAATATAGCACGATGTAGAAACTGCTTCAGCCCAAAACGAGAAGAAATGTCACTTTCAATTAAAAGAGTTTTTGCCATTTCTTGCAGCGATCTATTCTTCCTTTCCACAATTCCATTTTGCTCGGGAGTGTATGGTGAGGAGAACACATGTTGAAAGCGAGATTCATCACAGAATTTAGCAAAGTCTTGATTTTCAAACTCACCTCTATGGTCTGTCCGTATACTTGAAATAACATACCCTTTCTCATTTTGAACTTTCTTAGAAAATTTTATAAAATATGAAAAGGTTTCAGACTTATTTGCTTGGAAATATACCCAAGTGTATCGTGAATAATCATCCACTATTACTAGGCAATATTTCTTACCTCCAATGTTCTGAGTTCTGGTTGGTCCAAAGAGATCCATATGCAAGAGCTGTAGTACACGATTAGTAGACACTTGATCTATTGTTTTGAAGGAATTTCTTACCTGTTTTCCTACCACGCATGGTGTGCATAGATTTGATTTTTTATATGTCAGTTTATTTGCTGAGATCTTGGCCATTTGCTTCATGTTGATGTGTCCAAGTTTCTGTGCCATAGATTTGCTTCCTCTTGAATTGAGATTAGACATTGAGATTTTTCTGGTTTGATATCTAAGAGATATATATTCCCATGTCTTCGCCCCGTGAAAGTCTGAGAGGAATCTTTATTGGTTCCTGAACATATTCCTTCTTGAAATTTGATTTTGAAACCTGTGTCGCACAGCTGGATAATACTCAGCAAGTTGTAATTGAGTCCTTCTACTAAGGAAACAAAACTGATCATGAGACTTCCAATCTTTACGGTTCCGTATCCCACAATTCTGCCTTTGCTATTTTTTCCAAAATAAAGTTTTCCACCATTAACTTGCACAAGCTTTATGAAACAACTTGAGTCTCCTGTCATGTGTCTTGAGCATCCACTATCCAAGTACCATTTAACTTTTTTCTTGATAGTGACCTGCATTTAAAAAAGAAACTAAATTTTTTTTTTTTGGTACCAATACTTTCTTGGGTCCAATGGAGTTAGTGTGATATACGGTCTTTGCCCAAACCTTTCTCACGGGTTTTCAAACATAGGACAATCTTTTTCAAAATGTTCCAAGCTGTTGCACTTAGAACATTTAAGAGCACTGCGGCCTACAGGTTTTACAAAAACTTTTTGGAAATGATTTTTGTAAGAATCTTTTGTAGGTCTTTATTTAATTCTTTCTTTTACTTTACGAAAATCAATTAGAGGAATGGTTTTAGCAGTCATTCCCAAACTTGATTTGTTAAAGTAAGGTCTTTGTATTGAAAGAATCTTTTCTAATTTCTCAAATCCTATAGAAAACCTTTTGGAAATACTTGAGATATCATTTTTTAAAAATACATTTTCTTTTGAAAGACAGTCTGCATTTTCTTTCAAAGTAATAACACTTTTATCTAAATTTTCAACATTTTCTTTCCAAACAATCTCCTGTTGCTTCAATGCATAATTTTCTCTTTTTAGTTCTGAAATCCTCTTGAGAGAGGTTTTGAGATTAAGACACAATTCATCAATATACTTAGAGACTTTAGTAGGAATTTTGAGATTACTTACCTCGATTTCACCGTTTGAGTCTCGAGTCTGTCTCCGAGTCTGAATCCGATTCTGATTGTACAATAAGATAAATATTGGCATAATCATCATCACTTTCTTTATATTTGGTATCACTCCAAGTTTCTACTTTAAGAGCTTTTCCGTATTTCTAAGCTTTTCCTTTCTTTCTCTTCAGTAAGGGATAGTTGGGTCCGATGTGTCCATTTTTCTTGCATTCAAAGCAGATTACATCCTTGTTGGATTCATCATCCTTAACTGATTTATTCTATAACTTTTGAGAACTTTGGTTCTTTGGATTGAATCTTCTTCATTTTCTATTCAGTTTTTTGAACCTTCTTATCATGAGAGCAAGCTCTTCATCGTCCATATCATCTTCAGAATCTGTGACATCAGAATCATCATTAGATTTTAATGCAATGAAGTTTTTACCTTTGGGATCTTCATCTTCATTGATTTGCTCCACTTCACAAGACTGAAGAGTGCCAACCAATTCGTCAATAGAGAGGGGCATGATTCTTTGTGTCTCATTTATTGAGGTCTTTATGTGATTCCAATCTTTGGAAATTCAACACAATAACTTGTTAACTTTCATGGGTCCAAAGATAGGTTGACCTTGATACTCAAGAACATTCACGATTTCTGTAAAATGACTAAACATGTTAGTGATAGATTCTCCTAGTTTCATCTTGAATGCTTCATATTGACCGAGCAAAATATCGATTCTAATTTCTTTCACTCGATCGGTTCCTTCATAGGTGATAGGCAATCTATCACAGACTTCTTTAGCTGTTTTACAAGAAGATATTCTGTTATATTCAGTAGGAGATAATGCACAATATAAGGAATAAATTGCTTTTGCATCAAAAGCTTGTCTCTTGGTTATCTCTTTTTGAGTCATTTCATTGAACTCAACAACTTCTTTTCCTCTTTTTAAGACTGTTGCAGCTTTAGGAATAATTCATTTGTCTACCACGTCCCATTCCAGAGGATCTTTTGATCGTAGGAATGCCTTCATCTTCTTTTTCCATATGCTATATTCATTTCCATCAAAATAAGGCAGTCTAGTGTTGCTTTGCCCTTCAACCAGACTTGGAGCCAACATACCAGCCATGGATCGTTAACTCTTAAGTAAAAACACTTCAACTTAAATGAGTACATAAGCTCTAATACCAATTGTGAAAGCTAGTACGAGCACCTAGAGTGGGTGAATAGGTCCAAAAACAAATTTTGTAGAGTAAAGTATAAAATTTTGCTTTTAAATTAACTTTGTTTAGCAATAGATTATGAAAAAGAAATTTGACTCTAATAATCAAATGGAGTTACGATCAAAGTAGAAGAGCTTAAGGAAGAGAATAAGAACACAAGGTTTATAGTGGTTCAGGTTAATCCAAGCCTATGTCCACTCTTCCACACTGACAGCCCATCGATTGGATTTTACTAAGAATCAAAAGAGTTGTTATAGTATAGCTCTTCCTTGATTCCATAGTGTAAAGACTCTACTACACTTCCTCAAGGTCTCATAGAAGTATAAACTCTCTTTTGAGTACAAGTTCACGCTCAACAATTAAATTGACAAAGAACAAGGAGCTTCAAACTTTGGAATTTCTTAATCGTGCACACTCTCGAATAACTGGAATGTCTTCCTTATATACTCCTCTACGCCATCACAACCGTTGGCACTTACCACAGGAGCTCTTCCAATCTACCTGTTGGACAGAATTAGTTAGGGAGATTTCGAGTTATTTAAGGAATATGACGATAGCCCACCAATCCTGCTTGCCCATACAATCAGGATCTAGGTTTCCATAAGTAGAACCTTCCAATTATACTTCGCCAATCAACGGATCCAAAATGGATGAATCAATCTCAAAATGAATGATGAATCCCCAGATGCTATATCCAATCAAGAAATCTTCTTTAGTCGATAGAATCAAATTCTTAAAAAAATACTTAATTCTAAATAATTCTTCTTCGACGGACTAGAAACTGTTATTAAGGATAGACTTTTAATCTTGAGTCTGGTGGTTCGGCAGTCTTCAAACTTTGACGATAGAGTCTGCAAGTTTTCAGACTAGATTGATGGAAACGTTTTATTAGCTTCAAAACACGCAATGAAGTTTTCTCTAACACAATTCACATAATCAATCAATCAATTCAATCAATACAATCGATCAATCAATCCATCAATCCATCAATCACAAGGGTCCTGATTATAAGGCCAAATCATTATGACATGTCCCATACCGTGCCACATAATTTTTTCCCATAATCCGGCACTTTAATTTCAATCAAACACATTTTCCAACTTGATTACTACTCGCATAGGCACAATATACCGACGTATATTGGTCTACTGGCATAACCAGGTTTCGTCTCACACCTTTGAGCACTACAACATCCATTAACGCACATCGGGGATGGGTTCACTTGGCCATCACAAGATCAATCAATCCTGGCCAAGGACATTGTGCTTTGCACTCAAGTTCATTAATTAAAATAATGACTTGGTCTATTTTCTTCGTATTAAAAACACCCGATAAAAATAATCGTGTGTGGGTGCACGGTCGATTTGAGTGAAAAATATGATATCTTCCTTTTCAAAAATCCCACTATTTAATATAGCATATAAAAAAAAATTGGTTTTAAAAACCGACGCCCGGTATTTTCTAATTAAATAAGAAAATTTTTATTTTTGAAATAATAACTCAAAATCACAATCACCACCAAATTTGCACAAATTAGCACTCGATTACATAGACTAAGTACACCATTGCGATCAACATGAAATTTCGGTCACCGACTATCCCGATATAATTTCCGAAAAATATTAAATAATTAAATAATTAACAAAAATAATTAAATAATGTAAATTAAATACAATAATTAGTACAATTTAACCACCTAAATGGGCATAAAAAATTTATGCACCTATCTAGATAAATAGTACAATTTAATTAGCCCATAATTAGCTTAAACTAATTATCCACCAAGTGTCATTAACTCCCTAAGCAGAGTTTAGCAAGTAAACTCACTGGTTTAGTGGGCCGGTGAGTCCACGATGACGGCGACACGGAGGCAAGCGATAAACAAGCCTGCTGCGACACTAACGGAGGTTCGGACGGGCCTTAAAATGGGCCTAGAAGTCCAAGAACCTTTGCTGGTCTTTGGCGTCTGCTTTGGGCTGAGAGAGCCGGGTTGAGCGGGTGAAATGGCACGAGACAGGGCTAGGCGGCTACATCGTCTCCAAGCGGGCGATTGCAGTGGTTCCGACGGCTAGATGGCCACTAGGCGGCTCGCAAGACTTGCGAGTAGACATGGACGACAACGTGGGATGGCGAGACAATCGCAGATGGGCGGATGGTGCTGGCTCGGCTTGCGGACGGCATGACGGGCATGCAACGAGTCTGGCGGCTTCAGGTGGTGGCCAATGGTGAAGGGGGAAGGCTGGCTGGTTTCTCTGGTTTTCTATAAAAGGGCTAGTAATAACACCTAGAGGGAGGTGAATAGGTGTGGATAAATTTTTTTGCAAAGTTCAGTAGAAATATTTTGCCTTTATAATATAACATACTATAAATGAATTCAGTATTAAACAGTTAGATAAAACTTCAAACAAAATAAATGAGTTCAGGGAAGAGAATAAGAACATAAAGTTTATAGTGGTTCGGCTTAGATCAAGCCTACGTCCACTCTCTCGTGCTGATAGCCCACTACCTGGATTTCACTAAGAATCAAAAGAGATTTTACAGTCTTGGAGTCTCGAGTTCACAGTGAAGAACCTCTACTGGTCTCACACAAAGTCTCACTATGAGTTTCTCTCTTTTGTATACAACTTTGAGCTTCGTGAATGAAATAACAATGAACTAGGAAGCTTTAGACTTTGAAATTTTTCTTTCACTCACTCTTTCGAATATCTAGAGAGTTCGCTTTAAATACTCCTTCATGCCTTCACGATCGTTGGCACTTTCCAATGGAATTCTTCCAATCAATCTATTGGACAGAATCAATCAAGGGATCTCGAGTCGTTAGATGATTATGATGAAACCCTATCAATCATGTTCGCCTATACAATCAAAATATTGGTTTTCATAAGTAGAACCTTCCAAGTTTACTCGCCTTCCAAAAGATTTGAATATCGAAAATGATTTTAATAAGGATAATCAATCATATAGGTTCTATATCCAACCAGAAAGCCATCCATAAGCCATATGGATCGAATCCTTGAAGAAATAAGGATAATCTTGCATTTGAATAAGTCTTCATTCTTCAGTCTGGAAACTGTTAGTATGGGCAAACTTTGAACCTAAAGTTTGGCGGTTATCAGACTTTGACACTAAAGTCTGGAAGTCTTCAAACTAGACTTTGGAAAGGTTTTGTTAACTTCAAAATAATAAAGAAGTTTTCTCCAACAATCTCCCCCTTTTTGATGGTGACAAAACTTTCCCATAGATTTAAGAACTTTTAACTTGCAAAACAACTCTTAAACAATACATGATATCTTATAAAAATAAGTTGATTAGGATCTGGATATCATCAATTCTGCAGCCACAGAAAACATGTTAATCTTGTAAAGATAATAACTATTCAACCATAATCAGTCTCACTAAAGTAAGTTGTTGCAAGCGTCAACGTCAAAAAGTTCAACAAAGAACCAATCAACGAAAGTTCAACAGTCAAACAATAGTCAAACAAAAGTTCAACCAATAAGAGTAAAAAACCAAAAGAATTAAATCTCAAATCTGCACATTCTCCACCTTTTTGTCAACAGCAAAAAAGTGGAGAAGGATAAAAAAGTTCAATCAAATTAGGTGTTTTTGGGGATGCGAACGAGCTTGAAATCCCCCATAAACTGAACAGTTGCCTTTAGCTTCCTCACTGTCTCCTTCAGCTTCTCAATATCTTCACCCTTGGCAGTCTCTCGAACTTGAAACTTAAGGGCCTATACCTGCTCGTGTAGAGAGTTTGAAGTAGATTTCAAAGCTAATTAGAGGTTCTTTATCTCATACTCCATTCCATATATTTTTTTTGGTAAGTTACTCCATCCCATATTGCTGTGCCTTCAGCTCCAAAAGGAGCTTTATTATCCTTGGATAATCACTAGTTGGTTCGGTTTGTGTGCTATCTTTAGCCAAAGTAATTCTAGGAGTGTTGAGATTCGAGGGAACATTAGCACGTCGATCACCAAGACTTGGAGAGGATACCTCAATATTAGCTTTAGGAAAATGAGAGGCATAGACATCCTCTAGATCAACAGGAGATCTATTAACATCATCACTGGTAAAAATAAGAGAAGAAGTACCTATTTCCGCATGAGCTCCCCCTGTTTTCGTGGCTACAGGTGGAGAAGGAAAATCTTCTTCTTATTCTTTCTCAATTTCAGCTCCTAAGTGATGTTCTCGTTCTCTTGCATCTCCTGTAGCTCCACTCCTAGTCTTCTCAGAATCCTCAGATAAGGATACTGCAAAAGTGGGTTCATCCTGACCCTCTTCCTCTTCTGCTTCTCTTCTTTCTTCTTATATTTCTTATCTTGTTTCTCTATCTCCTTCCTTTGCTCTTCCTTCTTTTTCTTGTTTTGTGTCTTCTCGTCCTCTATCTTCTCTGTCCTACCGTTGCTCAAAACTAACAAAACTCTAAAGATTTTTCAAGGCAAATGCGGAGATAGTGAGATCACCCTCATCCTCTTTGTCCTACAAGATAAGGGCTCTTCTCTTCTTGATCGATTCACTCATGGGCTCCTTGCCTTTTCTTTTCTTTGCAGCAGAGCCTTGTTTGGTTTTGCTGGGGGACTTGTCCTTCAAGCGCTCTAGAGCTTTGTTTAGTTCCTTCAATCTCATCTTGGACACCATTTTCAATCCTATAACCATAGGAGCAATGGTTCGAACATAGAGAGATGCTGGAAACTAAATTTGAAAGTGTCTGAATAGTTGAATGACCAGCACTAAGTAAGGGAGTTGTTCCTTATCCTTCACAACAGTCCTATACATGTGCATGAGGATTATGTGTGGCAGTGAAAACTTCACCCCCTTACTGATGGCAAACGTCAGTTTTGCTTTAGAACAAGAAACATTTGTTTTTGAGGCTGACTTTGGTCGGATGTAGTTGATTACAACCTTGTGTAGCAAAATGTTTGAGGCAAACAATCTAAAATAAGTAATGCCACCTTCAGCAAGTCTGTCCCTAACAAGAGAACTGGTAGCATGACCAATAGAGGCATTTATTGGTTGGAAACTCCCTATTTTCACAACAATAACATCCGCCAATGTGTCCACATCCACCACGAACTCTTTCTCCCGCACAGTAAAATGAAATCTATTTGTGTCAAGAAATGACAAGTTTGAATAGAAATATGTAGCTAATTTAGGATAAGCGACAAAAGTCTTAAAGCAAAATTTTTCAAGTTGAAGGAGAGTTAGTTTCTCCCTGAAATTCACCTTCAAATAATCCATGAAATCAAAGTTCACAAATCAAGGGTTCATCACCCCTCTTTTAAGCAATTTCGAGTAAGTCTTTTTGTGCTCCTTAGAACAAAACAAACTCGTTCCTTCACCATGCACATTAGCAGCAACACCTATTCTAGGCTGAAAATTTGTGTACATTCTCTCATCATCATCCTTCACCTCTGGCTGATTAAAAGAACTAAAATGGGGATCAACTAGAATGTTATGAATTGCTCTATTGGCCTATCCTTCAGGCGCAATTCCTAATCTTTCCATCATTCGCAAAAACCGAGTCCCATTTTTGTATCATCTCCCTTTCAGAAATTCATCAATAAATGTCATAGCAGTACCACCCTGCTTCAACGTACTATAAAAGTTTATAAATAACCTGGGGTTTCATTGTCCTGAGAGGTTCAACAACTTCCACGATTTCCTCTTCTTCTAGTTGGCGCTGAGGATTTTGAGTAGGACGCTATGGAGAGTGTTGTTGTGGAGAATCTTCTTCCTCGGTCAAATCAAAATGTGTAGGACCCTCAAGCATATTCCATGGTCCCTTGCTTGAGATTGAGACGATTTCTGTGGAAAGGCATTTTCACAGTTGAGGAGGATTTCTCAAACATGTTTGGTTGAAAAACATGAAAACTTGTAGAGCAAACTTGAGAGTAGAAATGAGAAAGTAGAAATTTTGTATTCTAGGGTTTTGAGAAATAGTAAATGAAGAAGAAAGACTCAATGGTATATAAAGAAAGTAAAATGGGGTAAACAAACTGTCATAAGGAAAAATAAAATTGCCTTTTTCGAAAATAAAAACTGTCAAAAATTCAAAAATTCGAAAAAGATAATAATGAAAATTAAAATAGGCAAGTAACGATTCAAATATCAATGTACCTTTTTGAGATTAAAATTAAATTGCCTGTAATAAAGAGATTAACTTACAGATGTAATTTCTGGATATTCGGAGTTTGATCAACTTTAGACTTTAACTGGTAGAAGATATAATATTCAGTATGGTGCGAATAGACTCAAATAAACTTTTCTCTAGTGGCTTTGTAAATATATCTGCAAACTGATTCTTCGAGTCAATAAACTAAATAATAATTTCTCCATTTTGAACATGATCTCTCATGAAATGGTGTTGAATCTTTATATACTTTGCTTTTGAATGAAGAATTGGGTTCTTCGTAAGATTAATAGCACTGGTGTTGTCGCATTTGATCTCGGTGCACCATTCCTCAATTCCAAAGTCTCTCAGCTGTTGCCTTATCCAGAAAGTTTGAGAATAACAACTCTCAAGAGCCACATACTCTGCTTCTGCTATTGTACTCTTTCTATCAACTTTATAACCTGCTAAATCTGCATTTGAATATCCAAGGAGAGTAAAGTCTCATTCTTCCATAGACCTAGCTTTGGAGTAGTTGCAACGCATTTGATGATGCGTTTTGTAGCACTTAAGTGAGATTCTTTGGGATTTGATTGGAATCTAGAACAGATGCAAAAACTAAACAAAAAGTCAGGTCTAGATGTAATAAGATAAAGAAGTGAACCTATAATGCTCTTGTAAAGCTTTTGGTCTACTTTCTTTCCTCCTTCATCTTTGTCCAACTTTGAAGAACTTGACATTGGTGTCTCTGTCTTTTTGCAATTCTCCAATCCAAATTTCTTGATGAGATCTTTTGCATTCTTCCCTTGGCGAATAAAGATACCTTTCTTTTGATTGTTTAACTTGCAATCCTAGAAAGAAAGTTAACTCACCTATCATACTCATCTCGAATTCATCCTACATACATCTAGAGAATTTCTTGCATAGATTTTCATTAGAGGATCCAAAAATAATATCATCAACATAAATTTGAACCAGTAGAAAATCTTTACCTTCTCTTTTTATGAATAAAGTAGTATCTACCTTTCCCTTAACAAACCATTTTGGGTTAGGAATTTACTTAACATTTCATATCAAGCTCGAGATGCTTGCTTCAATCCATATAAGGCCTTTTTAATCTATAGATTGAGTCTGACTTTTTTGGATCTTCAAATCAAAGTGGTTATTCCACATAGACTTCTTCTTGGATAAATCTATTTAGGAATGCACTTTTTGCATCCATCTGGAATAACCTGAAATTTTAATAGCAAACAAAAGTAATTAATAATCTAACTGCTTCTAACCTCGCTACTGGTGCATATTATTCATCATAGTCTATTCCTTCTTCTTGTATATATCCTTTTGTCATGAGTTTTGCTTTGTTCATGACCACTTTTCCTTGTTCATCCACCTTGTTCCTGAAATAGGCTTACCTTTAGTTTTAGGAATTAGCTCCCAAACATCGTTGATACTGAACTATCTAAGCTCTTCTTGCATAGCTTCAATCCAACTTTCATCAGACAGGGCTTCTTCCACACTTTTGGGTTCTATCTCAAAAACAAGTGCTAAAGCATTAGACTCTTCTCACCTTTTGGATTTGGTACGAACTCCTTCATCAATATTTCCAATGATGAGTTTTTTGGGATGACTTGACTTTTTCTTCCAATTGCTGGTTGGTCTAAGAGTCTGATGATCCTCTACTTCAGTTGAATCTTCTAGTTCTGCTTGAAGTTAATCTCTAGAAGTTTGAACTGCTTCAGGGGAAGTAGACTCTATAAAGTCTTGAACAGGTTCAGATTCTTCAAGTTGAGTTTGATCCAATTTTTCTGCATAGATTCTTAAAACTTGACGTTCATAGATTCTTCCACAGATTAAGTCTTCTTGTTAAAGACTATATATGCTTTGCTTGAGGTTGAGTAGCCATGGAAAATTCCTTCGTCTGATTTTTCTTAAAACTTTCTAGTTTGATCATTTGCATTTTTCAAGATATAACATTTACAACCAAACACATGGAAGTAAGAAACATTTGGCTTATTCCCTTTATACACTTCATAAGGAGTTCTCTCAAGAATAGACCTCAAGAATACTTTGTTGATGATGTAGCAAGCTGTAGAAACTACTTCAGCCCAAAATCAATAGGAAATTTTGCTCTTAATTAAGAGGGTTTTGGCCATCTCCTACAAGGATCTATTATTCCTTTCTATAACCCCATTTTGTTTTGAAGTGTGTGGAGAAGAAAACACATGCTGGAAACCAGACTCATCACAGAATTTCGCAAATTCTTGATTTTCAAACTCACCTCCATGGTCTGTTCATATGCTCGAAATAACATATTATTTTTCATTCTGAACCCTCTTGGCAAACTTTGAGAAGTGAGAGAAGGCTTCAAACTTATTTGCCTGAAAGTAAACCCAAGTAAAGTGAGAGTAATCATCCACGATTACTTGGCAGTATCTCTTTCCACCAATACTTTGAGTTATGGTTGGTCTAAAGAGGTCCATATGCAGAAGCTGCAAAGCTCGATTAGTAGAAACTTGATTTACAGGTTTAAAAGAGTTTCTAACCTATTTTCCCATAACACATGGAGTGCATAATTCAGACTTTTCATAAGCCAGGTTGGAGAGACCACGAACAAGTTTATTGGAAGAAATCTTGGCAATATGCTTTATGTTGACATGGCCAAGCTTTTGACACCAAAGATTTACTTCATCTTGAATGGATATAAGATACTGAAAACTTTCTGGTTTTATATCCAGAAGATAAATATTCCCATGCCTTCGTCCAATTAAAGATTTAGAGTACTCTTTACTCATTCCCAAACATATGCCTTCTTGGAAATTTATTTTGAATCCAGTATCACAAAGCTGAATTATGCTGAGTAAATTATAATTTAAACCTTTCACCAAGGAGACATTGTTGATAGTGAGGCTTCCAATCTTAACGGTTCCACATCCAACAATTTTTCCTTTGTTGTTTCCACCAAAGGAAACTTTTCCACCATTTATTTGAATAAGTTTAATAAAACAACTTGAATCTCCTGTCATGTGTCTTGAACAACCACTATCCAAATACCATTTAATCTTCTTCTTGATAGTGACCCGTGATCAAAAGAAGAACTCAAGCTTTCTTTAGTACCCATATTTTCTTGGGTCCAGGGGAGTTAGTATTAAAAATAGTTTTTGTCCAATCCCTCTTAACAGGTCTCCAAACCTTAGAACATTCATTCTCGAAGTGTTCTGAGCTGTTACACTTTAAACATTTGAGAGCATTTCGGCCAATAGGTTTTACAAAAACCTTTTGAAAATGATTTTTGTAAAGAGCCATTGTAGGTCTTTGTTTAATTCTTTCTTTAACTTTGGGAAAATCAATTAAAGGAATAGTTTCTGAAGTTATACCAAAACCAAATTTGTTAAAATAAGATCTTTATACCGAAAGAATTTTCTCCAACTTCTCCCATCCTTTTCAAAATCTTTATGTGATATTTATAAATTCTTCTTTCAAAAAGGCATCTTCCTTCGAAAGAAAATTTGAATTTTCTTTCAAATTGACAAATTTTTTTTCCAGATTTTCAAACTTTTCTTTCCAAAAAGTTTCCTATTGCCTCTATTTAGAATTCTCCCTTTTTAGCTCGAAAGTCCTTTTAAGAGATGTTTTGAGACTAAGACAGAGTTCACCTATATACTTCAAGACTTTAACAGTGATTTTTAAATTGCTAACCTCAACTTCTTTGTCCGAGTCTGAATCAGAATCTGTTTTAAGGTTTGAGTCTGACTCTGAATTGGCCATTAGATAAATGTTGCCATATTCTTCATCACTTTCCTCATATTCGATATCGCTCCATGTTTCTGCTTTGGGAGCCTTTTTGTATTTCTTAGTTCTTCATTTCTTTTTCTTCAACAAAGGACAGTTGGCTCTGATGTACTCATTTTTCTTGCATTCAAGGCATATCGTATCTTTGTTTGTTTCATTGTCCTCAGCTGGTTTCTTCTGGAATTTTTGAGTGCTCAGCTTTTTCCAATTGAATCTTCTTCCCTTCTTATTCAACTTTCTGAACTTCTTAATCATAAGTACTAGCTCCTCATCATCCATGTCATCTTCTGAGTCTGTATCATTAGAATCATCGTTAGATTTTAAAACAATTGATTTCTTACCTTTGAGATATTCTTCCTCATTGATTTGCTCCACTTCATATGATTGAAGTGTGCCAACTAGTTCATCTAATGAAAGAGGCATGATCATTTAGGTTTCCTTAACTGACGTCTTTACATGAATCCAGTCTTTAAAGAGTCCACGCAGTAGTTTATTGACCTTCATTGGTCCTGAGATTGGCTGTCCTTGGTATGCTAGGCCATTCACAATCTCTGTGAAGCGACTGAACATATCAGTGATGGATTCTCTAGCCTTCATCTTGAAGGCTTCATACTGTCTGAGTGAAATATTGATTTTTGTTTCCTTTACTCGATCAATTCCTTTGTAGGTAACATGCAACATGTCCCAAACTTCTTTAGTTGTTTTATAATAAGAAATTCGATTATACTCAGTTGGAGATTAAAGTACAGTATAAGGAGTAGATGGCTTAGCATCAAGAGCTTGTCTCATAGTTATTTCTGCTTGTGTCAATTCGCCAGCATCTACAGCTTGCTTTTCTCTTTCTGAGGTTGATATAGCTTTGGGATTGATCCCTTTTTCTACTAATTCCCATTCCAGGGGATCTTTTGATCTCAGGAATGCATTCACCTTGTTTTTCCACATGTTGTACTCATTCCCATCAAAGTAAGGAGGTTTGGTGTTGATTTGGCCTTCAACCAAACCTGAAGCTAAAATACTATCCATAGATCTTTAACTTTAGAAGTAAAAACACTTCAATAAAATAAGCACACAGGCTTTGATACCAATTGAAATGGCTAGTAATAACACCTAGAGGGGGGGTGAACGGGTGTGAATAAAATCTTTGGCAAAGTTCAATAGAAGTATTTTGCCCTTAGAAGATAATAGACTATAAACGAATTCAGCCTTAAGCAGTTAGATAAAACTTCAAACAAAATAAAGGAGTTTAGGGAAGAGAATAAGAATACAAAGTTTATAGCGGTTCGACTTAGATTAAGCCTACGTCCACTCTCCCACGCTGACAGCTCACTGGCTAGATTTCACTAAGAATCAAAAGAGATTTTACAGTCTTGCAGTCTCGACTTCACAGTGAAGAACCTCTACTAGTCTCACACAAAGTCTTACTATGAGTTTCTCCCTTTTGTATAGAACATTGAGCTCGGTGAATGAAATAACAAGGAGCTTGGAAGTTTCGGATTTTGAAAATTTTCTTTCATTTACTCTTTTGAACAATTAGAGAGTCTGCCTTAAATACTCTTTCATGCCTTCACGACCGTTGGCACTTTCCAAATGAATTCTTTCAATCAACCCATTGGATAGAATCAATCAAGGAGATCTCGAGTTGTTAAATGATTGTGATGAAAGCCCGTCAATCTTGTTTGCCCATACAATCAGGATATTGGTTTCCATAAGTAGAACATTCCAAGTTTACTTACATTCCAAAATATTTGAATGTTCGAATAGATTCCAATAAGGATAATCAATCATATAGGTGCTGTATCCAACCAGAAAAACATCTATAACCCATATGGATTGAATCCTTGAAGAAATAAAGATAATCTTGCATCTAAATAAGTCTTCATTCTTTAGTTTGGAAATTGTCAGTGTGGACAGACTTTGAACCTAAAGCCTAGTGGTCTTCAGACTTTGACACTAAAGTCTAGAAGTCTTCAAACTAGACTTTGGAAAGGTTTTATCAACTTCAAAATAGTAAATGAGTTTTCTCCAACACTCTCAAGCTCCAAAACACACTCAACAAAGGATAAAGTGAGTCCAATGAAAAAAAAGAAGGCTGTTGAAGCAATGGGGCTCCCAAGTACTCAAGTTCTGTGCCCTACCAGCCCATGGTTGTCATACTCAGCCCTTTGCCCCACCATGGCGTCCCAAATGAACTTCCCAATGGGTCCAAATGTGGCTAACCACCATAGCATACGAATTTGGACATTTCCCTCTTCAATTTCACTTTAATTCCCCTCCAATCGGACTCAAATTGGAGTCCATAAATCTAGCCAAGGTTCCATCATCTATCTCGTGATTTTTTCTCATCAATTGAACCAACTTGACAACTAAAAATGTGATGAAAAATAGTCCTCTAATTTCCTCGGTCCAAAATAACCCAACTTTGATTTTTCGCCGAAATCTCGTGTTTGCAGAAAAATCTTCGGAGGATGAGTCAACGTTCCTAAAATGATTCATGACATGAAAGAACTTTCAATTTCTGAAATCGGGTTTAAATTTGTGCTTAATTTCAACCAGGCGCGATTTTAGCATGATCGAGCCTACCGAGTAGCTTTTAGGAACTTTTGGTGTAATTAACCCATGGTCAATTATTTTCAAGCCACATTGTGCATCTTTGACACATTGGCGACTCTTGGTTGTGAAAATCTTGAGATTTCAAATACGGGCACATGGTATAGAAATAATAGAAAAATCGGTCTAGTGTCGTTTGATGAGAATTTTGCAATTAGGTGAAATCACCGACACTTTAATCACATGCCTCTGTCAAACCGACCTATCTCCAGTTTCTGATCAATTTTGATAGTGTTGTATTGACCCTTGCAAATTAGCGCGGTCGAGCAGTCGATTTTTGGTTGAGCTCTCAAGTTTATTGCGTTAAAATCCCTTAATGGTGTTGGAGAAAACTTCCTTATTTGTTCTGAAGTTGAAAAAACATTTCCATCAGTCTAGTCTAAAGACTTGCAGACTCTATCGTCAACGTCTGAAGACCTCCAGACTCAAGATTTAAAGTCTACCCTCACTGATAGTTTCGAGACCGATGAAGAAAAGATTTATTCGATGAAGAAGACTTTCTAGATGCGAGTATATCTTTAAGGATTTGGTTCGTATGGTTGAAGAAGATCTCATGCTTGGAGATAGCATCTCATGATCAATTATTCTAATTGAAATCAATTCGGATAATTAGATCTATTGATTGGCACAGTATACTTGCAATGTTCTACTTATGAAAACCTAGATCTTGATAGTATGGGTGAGCATGATTGGTGGGCTATCTCACATTCCTTAAATAACTTGAGATCTCCCTAATTGATTCTGTTCAACGGGTAGATTGGAAGAACTCTTTTGGAAGGTGTAAACTATTATAAAGGCATGGAGGAATATATAAGGTAGACACTTAAGTTATTCAAAGGTGTGCATGAAAGAAAAATTCTAAAGTCTAAAGCTCCTAGTTCTTTGCTGTTTCAATTGTTGAGCTTAAGTTGTACTCAAAAGAGAGATTAAATACTTGTAAGACCTTAAGAAAGTGTAGCAGAGTTGCTACATTATGGAATCAAGGACATGAGACTGTAAAATCTCTTTTGGTTCTTAGTGGAATCCAGTCAGTGGGCTGTTGGTGCGGGAGAGTGGACATAGGCTTAGTCTAAGCCAAACCACTATAAACCTTGTGTTTCAATTCTCTTTCCCTAATCTGTTTACTTTAATTCATAGTTTTATATAATTGTTTATAGTCTTTTACATTTTTAGTCTATTATTCTCAAAAGACGAATTAATCTGTTAAGTTTTGCAAAAACTTCTTTGATCACCTATTCACCCCCCTCTAAGTGCTCTTACTAGCCCTATCAATTGGTATTAGAGCCTGTGTACTCATTTAATTGAAGTGTTTTTACTTCTAAGTTAAAGATCTATGGCTAGTATGTTGATTTTAGGCTTGGTTGAAGGTCAAAGCAATACCAGACCACCTTACTTCAATGGAAATGAATACAACATATGGAAAAACAAGATGAAGGCATTCCTAAGATCGAAAGATCCTTTAGAATGTGATGTGGTAGAAAAAGAAATCATTCTTAAAGCTATGTCAGTTTCAGAAAAAGGAAAAGAAGTTGCAGACGCTAGTGAGATGACTCAAGAAGAAATAATTAAGAGATAAGCTCTTGATGTTAAAAGAATTTACTCCTTATATTGAGTGTTAACTCCTATTGAGTATAACAGATTATCTTCTTGTGAAACAACCAAAGAATTTTGGGATAGGCTACACATTACCTATGAAGGAACTGATCGAGTAAAATAAATAAGGATCAATATTCTACTCAGACAGTATGAAGCTTTCAAGATGAAGCTAGGAAAATCTATCACTAACATGTTTAGTCGTTTTACATAAATTATAAATAGTTTAGAGTATCAATGAAAGCCAATCTCAAGACCAATGAATGTCAACAAA
This sequence comes from Eucalyptus cladocalyx, assembly GCA_017140615.1. Taxonomy (NCBI): domain Eukaryota; kingdom Viridiplantae; phylum Streptophyta; class Magnoliopsida; order Myrtales; family Myrtaceae; genus Eucalyptus; species Eucalyptus cladocalyx. The sequence goes on from CM029520.1 coordinate 22,609,235, forward strand.
TTGTTGCGTAGACTCTCCAAAGACTGGAATCATGTGAAGACTTCAATAAGCGAAACACAAAGGATCATGCCACTTTCAGTAAACTAATTGGTTGGCACACTTCGGTTTTATGAAGTAGAGCAAATCAACGAGGAAGAAGATCCCAAAGGTAAGAAGTCAATTGCCTTAAAATCTAACGATGATTCTGATGTTACAGACTCTGAAGAGGATATGGACGATGAAGAGCTAGCACTTATGATAAAGAGGTTTAGGAAATTGAACAAAAAGGGAAGAAGGTTTAATTGGAAGAAACAAAGCACTCAAAAGTTTCAAAATAAATCAACTGAGGATGATAAAACAAACAAAGATTTGATCTGCTTTGAATGCAAGAAAAATGGACACATCAAACCCAATTGTCCTTTTTTGAAGAAAAAGAAGGGAAAAACTGAGAAATACAAAAAAGTTCTCAAAGTATAAACATGGAGTGATACTGAATGAGAAGAAAATGATGAAGATTGTGCCAATATTTGTTTAATAGCAAAATTAGAATCAAACTCAAACTCTGAGATAGATACTGACTCAGACTCAGACAACGAAATTGAGGTAAGTAATTTAAAAATTACTACTAAAGTCTCAAAATACATTGATATACTTTGTCTTAGTCTCAAAACCTCTCTTAAGAGGATTTCCGAGTTAAAAAGGGAGAATTCTACATTGAAGCAACAAGAAAATTCTTAGAAAGAAAAGTTTGAAAATTTAGACAAAATTTTTGCTGTTTTAAAAGAAAATGCAGACTCTCTTTCAAAAGAAAATACATTTTTGAAAAATGACATTTCAAATATTTCAAAAAGGATTTCGATAGGATCTGAAAAGTTGGAAAATATTCTTTCAATACAAAGACCTTATTTCAACAAGTCAGGCTTGGGAATGACTTTAGAAACTATTCCTCTAATTGATTTTCCAAAAGTGAAGGAAAGAATCAAAGAAAGACCTACAAAAACATTTTATAGAAATCATTTTCAAAAAGTCTTTGTAAAACCCATTGGCCGAAGTACTCTCAAATGTTCTAAGTGCAACAACTCATAACATTTTGAGGAAGAATGTCTTATGATTTGGAGACTTGTTAAGAAGGAATGGACAAATATTGTATATTACACTAACTCCACTAGACCCAAGAAAATGTGGGTACCAAAGAAAGCTTGAGTTTCTTTTTTAATTGCAAGTCACTATCAAGAAAAATGTTAAATGGTATTTGGATAGTGGCTTTTCAAGACACATGACTGGAGATTCAACTTGTTTTACAATATTTGTTCAAATAAATAGTGAAAAAGTCTCTTTTGGTGGAAATAACAAAGGAATAATTGTTGGGTGTGGAATTGTAAAGATTGGAAGTCTCACAATCAACGGTGTCTCCTTGGTGGAAGGATTAAATTACAATCTACTCAGCATAAGCCAACTATGTGACACTGGATTCAAAATCAATTTCCAAGAAGGAGTATGTTTGGGAACTAGTAAAGATCTTTCTCAATCTTTTACTGGATGAAGACATGGGAACATTTATCTTCTGGATATAAAACTAGAAAGATCTCAATGTCTAATTTCAATTCAAGATGAAGCAAATCTTTGGCATCGAAAGCATGGCCATGTCAACATGAAGCAAATTGCTAAGATCTCTTCCAAGAAACTTGTTCGTGGATTGCCCAACCTGAAGTTTCAAAATCCAACTTATACACACCATGTGTGTTAAGAAAACAGGTAAGAAGTTCTTTTAAACCATTAAATCAAATTTATACTAATCGTGTTTTGCAGCTTCTGCATATAGATCTCTTTAGAACAACCAGAACTCAAAGCATTGGTGGAAAGAGATATTGCCTAGTAATTATGGATGATTATTCACAATTTACTTGGGTTTACTTTTTGGCAAGTAAATCTGAAATCTTTTCTCACTTTTCAAAGTTTGCTAAGGAAGTTCAGAATGAGAAAGGATATGCTATCTCAAGCATACGGATAGACCATGGAGGTGAGTTTGAAGATCAAGACTTTGCAAAATTCTATGATGAATCTGATTTTCAGCATGTTTTCTCCTCTCCATACACTCCAGAACATAATGGATTTGTGGAAAGGAAAAATAAATCTTTGCAAGAAATTGCAAGAACTTTTTTAATAAAAAGTAATATTTCTTCTCGTTTTTGGGCTGAAGCAGTTTCTACAGCTTACTATATTATTAACAGAGTATTCTTATGACCTATTCTGGAGAAAACTCTTTATGAGTTATTCAAAGGAAAGAAGCCACTTGTTTCTTATTTCCATGTGTTTGGATGTAAATGGTTTATTTTGAAAAATGCAAATGATCGAACTGGTAAGTTTGAGGAGAAATCAGATGAATGAATCTTCCTTAAATATTCAACCACCAGTAAAGCCTACAGAGTATTCAACAAGAAGACTTAGTCTCTAAGAGAATCTATGAATGTCAAACTTCAAGACTCTTTGCAGAATCAATTGATTTAGACTCAACTTGAAGAATCTGAACCTGCTCCAGACCTTGCAAAGTCTACCTCCCCTGAAGTAGCTCAAACTTCTGAAGATCATCAACAAACGAAAATTGAAGAACTAACTGAAGTAGAAGAACAACATTCTGTCAAACCGACCAGCAACTGGAAGCACAAGTCTAGTCATCCCAAAGAACTCATCATCGGTGATATTGATGAAGGGATTCGCACCAAATCCAAAATGTAAGAAGAGTCTAGCGTCATGGCACTTATTTCTGAAATAAAATCCAAAAGCATAGAAGAAACTTTGACTGACGAAAGCTGGATTGAAGCTATGCAATAATAGCTCAGACAGTTCAGCATTAACGATGTTTTGGAATTAACTCCTAAACCAAAAGGTAAATCTATTATTGGAGCTAAATGGATTTTTAGGAACAAGATGACGAAAAAGGAAAAGTGGTCAGAAACAAAGCAAAACTCGTGGCCAAAGGATATACGCAAGAAGAAGGAATAGACTATGACAAGACCTACACACCAGTAGCAAGGTTAGAAGCAATTATATTATTACTTGCTTTTGCTTATTATAAAAATTTCAGGTTATTCCAAATGGACGTCAAAAGTGCATTCTTAAATGGATTTATCCAAGGAGTCTATGTGGAACAACCTTCCCAATTTGAAGACCCAAAGAGAGCAGACTCAGTATTCAGATTGAAAAAGGCTCTATATGGATTAAAGCAAGCACCTAAAGCATGGTATGACAGGTTAAGTAAGTTTTTAATTTAAAATAGTTTTGTCAAAGGAAAAATGGATACTACCTTGTTTATTAAAAGAGAAGGTAAAAACTTTCTATTTGTTCAAATTTATGTTGATGATATTATATTTGGATCACCTAACGAAAACCTGTGCAAGAAGCTTTCTAAGTCTATGTAGGATGAATTTGAGATGAACATGATGGGTGAACTATCATTCTTTCTCGGATTACAAGTGAAACAATTGAAGGAAGGAATTTTCATTCACCATGAAAAATATGCAAAAGAACTTGTTAAAAAGTTTGGATTGAAGAATTGCAAAAAGACTATGATACCAATGTCTAGTTCTTCGAAGCTGGACAAAGATGAAAGAGGAAAGAAAGTTGACCAGAAACTCTACAGGAGTATTATTGGTTCATTTCTTTATCTTACTGCTTCTAGACCTGACATTTTGTTTAGTGTTTGCATTTGTGCTAGATTTCAATCTGATCCCAAAAACTCTCATCTAAGTACGGCAAAACGCATCATCAAATATGTTACAACTACCTCAAAGTTAGGTCTATGATATCCTAAAGAATGAGACTTTACTCTCCTTGGATATTCAGACGCAGATCTAGCAGGTTGCAAAGTTGATAGAAAGAGTACTTCCGGTACTTGTCAATTGTTGAGAAACAAGACAGTATCATAGTTCTCAAGGAAGCAAAGTACTATGGCTCTTTCAATAGCAGAAGTAGAGTATGTGGCCCTTGGAAGTTGCTGTTCTCAAATCTGATGGATAAAACAACAACTGAGAGACTTTGGAATCGATGATTCACGCACCGGGATCAAATGTGACAACACCAGTGCAATCAATCTTACAAAGAATCCAATTCATCAATCAAGAGCAAAGCACATAGATATTCGACATCACTTTATTAGAGATCATGTTCAAAATGGAGAAGTTATGATTCAAAGAATCAACTGGCGGACATATTTACAAAGCCACTGGAGAAAAGCCTATTTGAGTCTATTCGCACCAAACTGAACATCATATCTTTTATTCAATAAAGTTTGAAGAAGCTTAGATTGAGAGATAAAGTTCGAAGGTGCTTAGACTCAGAAGATCAAGAGTTACGACTGTAAGTTATTTCGATACTAGTAATTTAACTTTTGGACAAAGACTTGAAAATGTACGATTACTTATTAATTGCTAATTGATTGAAATTATATTTCCAATTTTTTTTTGAATTTATCGCAGTTATTCATTTTCAAAAAGGCAGTTATTCTTTTTCGAAAATGTATTTTTATTTTTCATTTTATGTCGTTTTGTTTACCTCGCTCCACTTGCTTTATATACTGTTGAAATCCGTCTTCTTCGTTTTCACTCTCAAACCCTAACATACTAAACTCCCACTTGCATTCACTTTCAATCTTGTTTAACCCAAAAAAATTTCACCTTTTCGAGCAAGTTTGAGAATTTCTCCCTTGAAGCGACAATGTCTTTGAGAAAGTCTGCGAAAATCGCAAGTAGGGAACCACAACACATGCCTGAGGGTCCTACACATTTCGACTTGACCGAAGAAGAAGATTCTTCTCCACCACAGTGACCAAGTCAGCAACAACCTTCTCCGCAGCGTCAGTCTTCTCCATTGACTCATCTAGAAGAAGAAATTTTGAAAGAAGCGGAACCTGTAAGAACGTTAACTCCTAAGGTTACTTTCATGCTTTATTCTAGTTTGAAAATAGGGGGAACTGCTATGTCCTTGATCGAAGAATACCTAAGAGAGAGAGGCTATACAAATGAAACTCTTTTTTTGCACGATATGGAGAAGATGGGTATTGCAAAAAAGGGATCGGCTGAAAAAGCGTTCGCTAATTTTCCTAGTGACTCGCGTTTTGGTACTGCTAATCAACCACAAGGACAGGACGATGATGAACATATGTTTACCCATTTTCAGCCTAGAACGGGAGTGGCTGCAAATGTTGCTAGTGATGGTTCAAGCCTTTTTAGGTTGAAGAACCACAAGAGGGTCTATTTGAATCTAATGAAGAGAGGGGTTATGAACCCTAGGAGTGTCGATTTTGATTTCCTTGATTCGATAAAAGTTATCTGTGAGAGAAGTTTGCTTTACAGCAATTGAAGCGCTTTTGTTCTAAATCTATTGCTGCTTATCCAGAACACACCGCTTACTTTTACTCAAACTTATCTTTCTTGGATGCATACAGTTTCTCTTTCACAGTGAGGGATAAGGAGTTTTTGGTGGATATGGACACTTTGGCTGACATAATTGGGGTGGAAAGAGCAGGTTTCCAACCAATTAGCATGTTTGTTGCTCATGCTACTCTATCATTGGTGAAAGATCGGGATGCTGAAGACAATAATTCCTACTCTAGGATGAATGCCTCCAACATCTTGCTACACAAGATTGTAATCAACTGCATCCATCCAAAGTCAACATCCAAGACCGATGTCTCTCGATCTGAAGCAAAATTGATGCATGCCATCAATATTTGCTACAAATTCTCTTTGCCTTAGACCATCATGTACGGGACAGTGGTGACGGATAAGGGACAACTCCCTTATTTTGCTCTTATCACGCACCTTTTTAGAACTTTTAAAATTCACATCCCTGCACCATTATGTCTAACAAACATCTCTCCAATGGTGATTGGATTTAAAATGGTCACAAAGATGCGTTTGAAGGAGTTGAACAAGGTGTTAGAGCACATGAAAAAGAAGTCTTCCGTCAAAGCAAAACAAGACTCTGCTGCAGCTAAAAGGAAAGGCAAGGGCCCATGGCTACTCCCATAAAGAGGTAGAGAATTCTCATCATGCAAGATGAAGATGATGAGGATGAAATGACCCTTTCAGCCTTAAGAAATTTGAAGAGTTTTGTCAGCTTTCAAGAGACACGAGAAGAGCTAGAAGAAGGAGAAAAAGAGAGAGAAGAGATAGAGAAGGATGATGAAGAACAGCGGAGGACAGAGGAAGAAATAAGAGTAGAGGAAGAAGATGAAAGAAGAGGAGAGGAGGAAGAAGAAGAAAGAAGAGAAGAAAGAGGACAAGAAGGAGAAGAAGAGAGAGACTAGGGTCAAGAAGACTCATTTGAGCCAACTTTGGCTGTCTCCTTGTCCAGTGATTTTGAGATGGCAGGAATTGGAATTGCTGACGCACATTACTCTGAAGCTGAAGCTGATCAAGAAGAAATCTTACCTACTCCACCTGTAGGTAACCAAACAGGGGGAGCTATTAGACAACAAGGTATTTCTTCACCTATCTTCACCAGTGATGTGAGTCATTTTGCAGTGGATTCAAAGGATGTGTATGCCTCTCATTATCTAGAAGCATCCACTCATAGTCATGGTGGACAATCTACTGAAGTTCCATCCATTCTCAAAACTCCTAGAATCGACTCGGCTGGACCTAGTGCTACAACAAAACAAACAACAGACTTTTCGAGACTGCTAAAGATTCTATAAGATGTAAGGAAGCAATAATATGCTATGGGGTATGAGATGCAGGATCTCAAGAACGCTTTCATGGCCACTTCAGTGTCTTTGCACGATCAATTAAATGACCTGAAGAATCAACTGTAGTCTACTGTGTAGGCTAAAGATTTCCAGTCACTAAAGTAGAGTTTTGCAAGGCTTGAGAAGACAGTGAATTCTATGGGAGTGTTCGGGCTTGTTCGTCTTCCAAAACAGCCATGATTCTAACTCTATTTTCAACAACTCTTTTTATTTGCTCTCCACTTTTTGCTATTGACAAAAAATGGGGAGAAATTTGATGCAGATTTGATTTGACTTTGCTTTGGATGGTTGGATTTTTGGACTTATCCTTTGTTTGGTTGTGGTTTTGACTATTTGATTTGACCTCTTGATGCTTGCAGTAACTTAGGCGATCATAATGATTATGGAAAGGATAGTTGTTTTGCAGAACTAACACGTTTTCTGTGGTTGCAGAATCGCTACTATCCATATCCTAATCTACTTAGTTTTTATGAGATGTCTTGGTTTGCTTAAGTGTTGTTTTGCAGGACAAAAGTGTTCAAATCTGCATAAAAGTTTTGTCACCGTTAAAATTGGGGAGATTGTTGAAGAAAACATTCTTATTTGTTTTGAGGTTGACAAAACGTTTCCTTCAATCTAGTTTGAAGACTTGCAGACTCTATCGTTAAAGTCTGAAGACCTCTAGACTCAAGATTTAAAGTCTACCCTCACTAATAGTTTCCAGACCGACGAAGAAAAGATTTATCCGATGAAGAAGACTTTGCAAATGCGAGTATATCTTCAAGGATTTAGTTCATACGGTTGAAGAAGATCTCACAGCTGGAGATAGCATCTCATGATCAATTATTCTAATTGAAATCAATTCAGATAATTAGATCTGTTGATTGGCGAAGTATACTTGGAAGGTTTTACTTATGGAAACCTAGATCCTGATTGTATGGACGAGTAGGATTGGTGGACTATCATCACATTCCTTAAATAACTCGAGATCTCCCTAATTGATTCTGTCCAATGGGTAGATTGGAAGAACTCCTTTGGAATGTGTCAATGGTTAAAAAGGCATGGAAAAGTATATAAGGTAGACGCTCAAGTTATTCGAAGGTGTGCATGAAAGAAAAATTCCGAAGTCTGAAGCTCCTAGTTCTTTGCCGTTTCAATTGTTGAGTTTAAGTTGTACTCAAAATAGAGATTAAATACTTGTGAGACCTTGAGGAAAGTGTAGCAGAGTTTCTACACTGTGGAATCAAGGACATGAGACTATAAAATCTCTTTTGGTTTTTAGTAGAATCCAGCTAGTGGGCTGTCAGTGCGGGAGAGTGCACGTAGGCTTGGTTTAAGCCGAACCACTATAAACCTTGTGTTTCAATTCTCTTTCCCTAATCTCTTTACTTTAATTCGTAGCTTTATATAACTGTTTATAGTCTTTTACATCTTCAGTCTATTATTCTCAAAAAACGAACTAATCTATCAAGTTTTGCAAGAACTTCTTTGATCACCTATCAGCCCCTCTAGGTGCTCTTACTAACCCTATCAAACGGCTTCATCGGAGACTAGTTATCTCATGAGTGATCAACTCAGAGAAAAGAGCTATAGGCATGTCGATGAAATTTAAACCATTACAAATCTTTAAACAAAAAGGTGCGGGTATTGTCGTTTCACCGAATCTTCACTTTCCTAGGTTGCCCGTCTTTGTGCCGTGGTGGTTCCAAACCACTTTAACCAACCTGATTGTCTTGCTACGCAAAACCTATTCCTTTCGATCTACAATCTAAACTAGTCTCTCCACGTACGACACCCTATCGTGCATGTCTAATTTTTCAAAATTCAGCACGTGGGTCAGGTTAAGCTCATACTTTCTCAACATTAACATGTGGAAGATGTCATGCACTTGCGCCAACCTCGGCGACAATGCAAGACGATATGCTAGAGTCCCTATCCTTTCCAGAATCCCAAAGGGACCTACGTACCTCGGACTTAACTTCCCTTTCTTGCCGAAGCAAGAAGTACCTCTCATCAGTGACATCTTCAGAAAGACGTGCTCACCAATTTAGAATTCCAAGGGTCTTCGATGCTTACCTATGTAGCTTTTTTGGCGGCTTTAAATGGTCTTTAATCTGTCCCTAATGACTGCAACTACATCCACTGATTATTGAACTAACTCTGGGCTTGTGATCTTCCGCTCTCCGACCTCATCCCAACAAACTGGCATTTTGCACGCTCTGCCATACAACACTTCAAAAGGGGCCATCTGAATACTTTGCTCGTAGCTATTGTTATAGGTGAACTCGATGAGGTGAAGCTATTCCTTTCAACTTTCCTTGAAATCCAACACACACGCTCTCAACATGTTATCGAGAGTCCGAATCGTCCTTTCAGATTGGCCATTTTTCTGTGGATGGTAAGCCGTACTAAATTGTAGCTTTGTTCCCAAGGTGATCTACAAACTTTTCCAAAAGGTAGCTGTAAATCTCGAGTCTCTATTAGATGTGATTGTCACTAGCACTCCATGTAGATGAACAATCTGGCGCACGTACAATTCTACATATTTGTCCAATGCAAGGTCCTTATGTACGATGACAAGGTGAGTCGACTTCGTGAGTCTGTCGACCACAACCCAAATATAATTATTACACCTTTGACTACTCGGTAAGCCCATCACAAAGTCTATTGTGATGTGTTCCCATTTCCACTCGAGAATCTCATGAGGTTGCAAAAGTCCTCTCGGCTTTCAGTGTGGTGACTTCACTTGTTGACACGTCAGACACTTGACGACATGCTTGGCGATATCTGCATTCATACTAGTCCATCAATAGTGTTGATGCAGATTCTGATACATTTTCATACTACTTGAATGAATACTGTGACTGCTACAATGAGCTTCTAAAAAAATCTCTTCTTTAACCTCTGCATCGTCAGGTACACACAATCGCCATCGGAACCTTAGTGTTCTGTCTTCAGAAATCTGAAAATCAGTCTTTCTCTTATTGATATCCTCTAGTAGGATTTTTTGAATCTCTAGGTCTGTCAACTGAAGCGTCTTGATTCTAATTTGCACTTTTGGTTCAATTCTGAGGGTGGCCATAAGATTCGAAAGGTGGCCTACCTTGAATTTGAAGATCGAATCTCGAGCTCTCTTGAGTAAAATCCATTCCTTAACCATCATCAATGCAATTGAAGATTTCCGACTCAGCGCATCTACAACCTTATTTGCCTTTCTAGGGTGATACAAGATATCACAATCATAGTCCTTCAGAAGTTCCATCCAACGACGCTATCTCATATTCAACTCATTCTCAGATAATAGGTACTTGAGATTTTGATGATTTGTAAAGATCTTGAATATTTCTCCACACAAATAATGTCTCTAAATCTTCAAAGCGAAAATAATCGCTGCAAGTGCTAAGTCATGCGTTGGGTAATTCTACCCATGAGGTCTTAACTGACGGGACGTGTATGCAATGACTTTGCCATGTTGCATTAACATGCAACCTAGTCTTCTAAACGACGCATCACTGTAGATCTTGTACCCTCCAAGACTAGATGGAATTTTTAACACTGATGTGGTAGTCAACTTCTGCTTAAGCTCTTGGAAACTACACTTGCACTTATCTGTCTACACAAATTTTTCTTCTTTCTTCAGTAGTCGAGTCAACGGTGAAGCTAAAGCTGAAAATCCTTCCATAAACCTTATGTAGTATCATGCTAATCCCAAAAAGCTTATGATCTATGTCACAGTCGTCGGTCTTGGCCAGTTGATAATTGCTTCAATCTTGGTTGGGTCCACAGAGATTCTTTTGCCTAAAACCACGGGACCTAGAAAAGCAACAAGAGTCAACCAAAACTCGCACTTGCTGAACTTGGCATACAGTTCATGATTCTGCAGAGTCTGGAGCACCATTTTCAAATGCCTTTTGTGCTCCTTAGTACTTCTCAAGTACACCAGAGTGTCGTTGATGAACACGATCACAAACTGATCCAAATACTTTTTGAACACCTGGTTCATCAAATTCATGAAAGTGGCTAGGTGTTCGTCAAACCAAACAGCATTACAGTGAACTCATAATGGCCGTATCGAGTACGAAACGCTGACTTCGGTATGTCCTCCTTTCTAATCCTCAGTTGATGATATCCTATCCTCAAGTCGATTTTAGAAAATATCGACACTCCTTATAGTTGGTCAAACAAGCCGTCGATTGTTGGGAGTGGATACTTATTCTTGATTGTCACCTGATTGAGCTGCCGATAATCAATGCAAAGGCGCAACGAATCATCTTTCTTCTTCACGAATAGAATTGGTGCTCCCTAAGGTGATTCACTGGGACGTATGAATCCCTTATCCAGCATTTTTTGCATTTGCACTTTCAGTTCTTTCAGCTCAAACAACACTAGGCAATTCCTTTGGAAACACGTATGGAAACTCTTGCACTGTAGCAATGTCCTCAATCTTTAGCTCTTCAATTGTCGCATCCACGATAGTTGCTAAGTAACCTTGGCAACCCCCGTCTAACAAACGGGTTGCCTCAAGTGACAAGATCAAGGTCATCGAGGGTCCTCCTCGACCCCCAATAAATTCGAAACTTTCAGATGTTAATGGGTTAAACTGAATCGTTTTACGATAGTAGTCCATCTTAACTCATTACTTAGTGAGCTAGTCCATGCTAATTATCACATCAAAATTATACATGACAAGGACTATCAAATCAATTTTCCCCTCTCGCCCACCAATTACTAACTTGCAACCAAGACAACCCACTACAGCTAACACCTTATCCTTTAACGATGTAGATATGCTGACCACTAACTCCAACAACTCAGGACTCAATCCTACTAGCTTAAAAAATTGCTCGACTATAAGTGAATGAGTCGCACCAAGATTAAATAAAGCATAAGCAGCGTGGTCGTTCAATGTAACCTTACCTATGATCACATCAGGCGAGTCCTCAACCTATCCTCTAGTGATAGTGTAAGTCCTTCCCTGAGCTTGAGGTCTGTTCTGTCCACCTTATTGTGCAATCTATGAGGTGAACCCTCTATTATGACCCATCAGTGGCGACAGTGGTGGCGGTAACTGCTGTAGTCCCCTTGGGTTTCTGGGACAGTCTCTAGCTTGGTGACCCTGCTGGCCACACTCAAAGTAAGCACCCGTCATAAAATGGCAAGGGGCCAATCCATGTTGCCATTCACAGAAGCAACACACGCCATTCTGACTAGGCGCTAACTTTCTAATTCCACCCTTCCTATTAGGTAGGACATGATACCTTCCTCCAGTCATGGGCTTCTTCTTGAACTGGTTTCTATCTCTATCTGAACTGAACCTTGATCCAGATGAGGCAACTTGTTTACTAAGATTCCTCTCTATCAGTTGGGCTCATCTATATATCTCATTGTAATCCTTGAGATTGAACAGCACCGGCGAATTCTTCAACTCTAGTTGGAGGCCATTCCTAAACCTTATAGCTTTGTCTTCAGGATCTTCCACCAGGCTTAAAGCATATTGTGACAGCTCCACAAATTTAGCTTCATGCTAGTCCATGGTCATCATCCCTCGACGAAGGCACTAGAATTCCTCCATCTTTTGCTCTTGGGTGGTGCTAGAAAAATACTTGCCATTAAAGGCTCTAAGGAAGGTGTTCCACACTGGGACCACGCCTTCTAGGAATACCGTGCCTCTGGTGGCCCTCCACCAAGTACTCGCGTTACCTTACAGCTAGTATACGGCCAAGACAACTTTCTCCTCCTCAGAAGTGTAAAGGCTTTCTCCAGGTCTTGGATCCAGAGCGATGCAGCTTCAGGATCTCCTATGCTTATGAACCTTGGTAGGTTCAGCCTTAAGAACAGCTCCACTAACTTGTGCATTGGCCTCTCTCTCTTAACAACCATGTTCCCAAATAGAACTTTGACAAGTGTGGCTGCGGCAGCAGCAACGACAGTAGTAGCAATAGCTATAGAGGCAGCAGTAGTGGCGGCGACTTGATTTTGGGCCTGTTGCCCCATCAACGCTTCGAGAGTCTCAAGCACCTAAATGATCCCGTCTATCCTAGGATCGCCAGGGGCTGCTAACCTAGCATCGACAAGAGGCGATGCTACTCTAATAGCACTGGCTTGAGCTCGCGCTCTACCACGACTACCTCGGGTATCGACCCTTGTCGGCATTCTACCTTGAGTCACTAGTTCAATGGTCCTCTTCCTAGGAGTTCTCTACTGTTGATCACTCATCATGTAAGTTCTTTACAGAAACCTACCTTTCAATTCCACACAAAATTAGAAGCTGAATGATCACCACCAAACAATCTGCCAAACAGCTATCAGTCACATGCATTAGCATAAGAAAATGGCCATTGCTACTAACTATCCCATAACCCATCGCACCTTATCACTCTAACTACCAACCTAACTCTGATATCACTTCGGGCGAGGATGTCATGCCCCGAACTTCGAGCACGTGCACATCCCTCGGTGGTTGATGAAAGCGCAACGTCTCAGGATGCTTCGCCGATCCATTCATTTTTATTGCACATGCGGAAGCGAATAAGCAAATCCCCTAATAGCAAACAACATGGGATAGAAAAGTAGGATAACAAATTCACAACCCAAACTCGCCTTTATGAACAAACTAGGTTTATATACAAAACTAGTTTGTCTGCCAAAAAGATCGGCCCTCAAAAAGGAAACTGTCCTAGGACCCACTAGTCAGACACATTTATCGATTATTCAGACTCCATAGGCTTCAGGGGCGCTGGGTCGTCCACAACATCATTAGGAGGGTCAGCTGCACCCTCGCCTAGAGCAACATCGACTAACCATTGATGGGATCTCAAAACCCTAGAGGGGATGAACTCTATATCCATTGAGCCCACGGTGAAACCACACCCTAAATCGATGAGGTACCCTCTGAGGTAGGCCCTCATGGACTCAGACGGTGGTCACTACGAGCTCATAGACCCAGTGGCCTCCGAGAAGAAGGAACTCAGTAATCAGCTTAGAAACCCTCCGAGGCTGACCATAATGTACTGGAGGGGCCGCCATCTAAGGACTTGAAAAGATTGAGCCCACGACGAGGTGAGACAATATCTCAGTAAGTTCACCTCCTAAACTTCGACTATGAAGGACATACGCCTAAAGGCAATCTATACACATAAAACAGAGAACTTAACTCGACCTAGTTCCCTCCTGCACGTCAGTACAATTCACATACTCAATCAATCAATCAATCAATCAATCAATCAATCAATTTAATCAATACAATCGATCAATCAATCCATCAATCTATCAATCATAGGGGTCCCAATTATAAGGCCAAATTGTTATGACACGTCTCATACTCTGCCACACAATTTTGTCTCATAATATGGCGCTTCAATTTCAATCAAACACACTTTCCAACTTGATTACCGCCTGCACAGGCACAATATACCGATGCACATCGGTCTTCTGGTGTAGCCAGGCTTCATCTTTTAGCCTGGCAACATCCATCGATGCACGTAAGGGACAACATTCCCGGACGAGCATCGGTCTATAATCTACTGCGACTGGCATCCATTGTCTAGTGGCATCCCATATAGAGGCAATGTCCTATCAACGCACATCAAGGATGGTTTCAATTAGCCATCAAGCAATCAATCAGTCCCAGCCAAGGATATTGTGATTTGCACTCAAATGCCTCAATCAAAATGATGACTTGGCATGTTTTCTTCACATTAAAAACACCCGATAAAAATAATCGTGTGTGGGTGGACAGTCAATTTGAGTAAAAAATGTGATATATTCGTTTTCAAAAATCCCACTATTTAATATAGCATATAAAAACATTTTTGGCGTTAAAAACTGACACCCGGTATTTTCTGATTAAATACCAAAATTTCCGATTTTCGAAATAATAACTCAATCACAATCACCACCCAATTTGCACAAATTAGCATTCAATTACATAAATTAAGCACACCATTGCAATCAACACGAAATTCCGATCACTTGCTATCCCAGTATAATTTCCGAAAAATATTAAATAACTAAATAAATAGAAAAAATAATTAAATAATGAAAATTAAATACAATAAATACTAACTTAGCTCAAAAATGCTAATCTAACCACCTAAGCAGGCTTAGAAAATTTTTGCACCTATCTATATAAATAGTACAATCTAATTAGCCCCTAATTAGTTTCTTCTAACCACCTAACATGCATAATTAAGCAATTAAATCACTAATCTAAACTAACTAACCACCTTATCCCTAAGTAGCCTAAACTAATTATCCGCTAAGCGTTAATAACTCCTTAAGCAGAGTTTCGCAAGTAAACTTACCGGTCTAGTGGTCCGGTGAGTCCACAGTGATGGCAACGCGGATGTGAGTGAGAAACAAGCTTACGGCAACACCAACGGAGGTCTGAACAGGCCTTAAAACGAGCCTAGAAGTCCAAGAACCCTTGCCAGCCTTCGACCATTGCTTTGGGCTGAGAGAGCTGGGCTGAGCGGCTAAAATGGCACGGGACAGGGCTAGGGGTGCAAATGATAACCATTCTAGCCAGAAATTGATTTCTCAAAGAAAAATATATTTTTCTATTTCTATTTCTAGATGCATTTCTAAGTAAAAATCCTCGTTTGATAACAACATAAAATTTTTACTCTAAAAATAGAAATTCGTTTGATAAAGATACAAAATTTCTTCCTTTTGGACGGTGGCAGACCAGCGATTGGCAGTGGCGGGAGCGACAACGGTGGTTGGCGACCAGTGGCAGCGACAGGCGGGCAAGCGGTGGGTGACTAGTGACTAGCGGTGACCGACGACAACCAGCAGACAGTGGTTGGCGGCAACAGATAGAGGATCGGTTCAATGAATGATGAGAAGAATTTTTATTTCTCATTTTTGTTCCAAAAATAAAGAAGTGGAAAATTTTTACTTTTGATTTCTATTCCAAACCTATTTTTGGAACAAAAATCTATTTCAGAAATAGAAAAATGGAATAATTTTATCAAACATATTTCTATTCCAAAAACAAGTTTGGAATAGAAAATTTGTTTTTGGAATAGAAATTGGTGGTTCTCATGCACCCCTTAGGTGGCTGCGGCTCTAGGCGGATGACAATGGCGGTTCCGGTGGCTAGACGACAGCTAGGTGACTCGCGGGACTTGTGAGTAGACATGGATGACGGCGCAAGATGGCATGACGATCGCGGATGGGCGGACAGCACTGGCTCGGCTTGCAGGAGGCACAACGAGTGTGAGACGGGTTAGGCGGCTTTAGGCGGTGGTTGATGGTGAAAGGAGAAGGCTGGCTGGTTTCTCTAGTTCTCTCAAGCTCCAAAACACAATCAACAATGGATAAAGTGAGTCCAATGAAAAAGAAGGCTGCTGAAGCAAGGGGGCCACAAAATATCCCAAGTACTCAAGTTCTATGCCCCACCAGCCCATGGCTGTCATCCTTAACCTTTTGCCCCTCCATGGCTTCACAAACAAACTTTTGAATGGATCTAAATGTGGCTGACCACCATGGCATATGAATTTGGACATTTCCCTCTTCAATTTCACTTTAATTCCCCTCCAATAGGACTCAAATTATAGTCCATAAATTTAGCCAAGGTCCCATCGTCCATCTCATGATTTTTCCTCGTCAATTAAACCAACTTGACAGCCAAAAATGCAACCGAACTTTGAGGTTTCGCCGAAATCTTGAGTTTGCAGAAAAATCTTTAGAGGATGAGTCAACGTTCCTAAAATGAATCGTGACATGACAAAACTTTCAATTTCTGAAATTGGGTTTAAATTCATGGTTAATTTCAACTGGGCACAATTTTAGCGTGACCTAGTGTACCGGGTAGCTTTTAGGAATTTTTGGTGCCCGTGGTCGATTATTTTCGAGCCATATTGTGCATCTTTGATACATTGGTGACTCTCAGTTGTCGTAAAAATCTCGAGGTTTAAAATATTGGCATAAGGTGCAGAAATGACAGAAAAATTGGTCTAGTGTCATTTGACAAGAATTTTGCAATTAGGTGGAATCACCCACACTTTAATCACATGCCTTTGTCGAACCGACCAATCTTTAGTCTCTGATCGATTTTGACAGTGCCGTATTGACCCTTGCAAATTAGCACGGTCGAGCAGTCGATGTCTAGTTGAATTCTCAAGTCTATTGCGTTGAAATCCCTTAACGACTTCACCAGATAAATTAGTTATCTTGTGAGTGATCAGCTTAGAGAAAAGAACTATAGGTGCATTAATGAAAGCCTAACTCATTCAATTGAAAACAGAATTGGAAAATTAGGATGTCACAGCATATAACCCCTAAATGACATTGTCTAAAAGTTGTAAATAGTGATTATTTAAGTGTCAAATTTTATTTAAAGTGATCACTTCAGAGCTAAGCATGCCACATGTAAATGCCACAAGGATTGGATTTTTTTAAAAGTTTTGCCAACTCATATTATAATTTTTATTATAATTAACACATAATCAATTTGGAGGAAATTTCTCGCTGTTGGCACTAAAGTGATCATTTTTTTTCTCCTATTTAGCACTTAAGTGAGCCGGCAAAAACTTTTAGCACTAAAGTAAGTGCCATACTTGGCACTTCTAGTGTACTTATCCCAAAAATTTGATACACAAGATAGTCAAGGTATCTTTCTTGGTTACTCAACTACAAGTAAGGTCTATTGAGTCTTCAATAAAGATTCAAAGGTAGAAGAATAATCCATATATATAAAGTTCAAGGATGACAAAAAAAGGAGTGCAAACTAGTTATTGCAAAGACATTATACAAATATCTGCACTAGTAGCTTATAAACAACAGCAACTACAACCATTAGCTAATCTTTCAAATCAAGGACAATCTTCTAAGGGTTGGAGAGTTAAGTCTGAGCATCCTAAGGAATAGATTATCAGGAAGGTGGACGAAGGAATCAAAACTAGATCATCTCTCAAAAGCATGTTAACTTCATTGGCTCTTATATCCCAATTTGAGTCTAAGGAAGGTGGATGAAGGAATCAAAACTAGATCAAGTAAACTCCTGAAGGTAGCTTCATACATCAAGAAAAGTATGTAAATGAAATAGTAAAGAAATTTGGTCTAGTGGGATGCAAGAAAATCAAGACACTTATGTCTTACTCTATCAAGTTAGATAAAGATGAGAAAGTAAGTTTGTCGATTTCAAGCTATATAGAAGTATGATAGGTTCATTACTATACCTAATAGAATCAAGACATGATATTTTATTTAGCACGTATTTGTGTGCTTGCTTTCAATATGATCCAAAAGAATCTCACTTATCAGTTGTCAAACGAATTATTTGATACATTGGATCTACTAAAAAATTAGGGATTTGGTATCCAAAAGAATCTTGGATGTTGACTTTATAGGTTGTAAGGTAGATAGAAAGAGTACATCAGGTGCTTGCCAACTACTAGGTAGTATGCTGATTTCTTGGTTTTTAAAGAAACAAATTTCAGTTTCCCTTTCAACCACTGAGGCTGAATATATTGCCCTTGGAAGTTGTTGTGTACAACCTATTTGGATAAAGCAACAACTTAGTGATTTTAGAGAAGATGGGGAATGTATTCCTATTATGTGAGATAACACTAGTGCTATAAATCTTACCAAAAATCCAATCCTACACTTAAGAGCAAAACACATTTAGGTAAGACATCAATTTGTTAGAGATCATGTTAGAATGGTGATATCTGTTTACAATTTGAAGAATCAAAACAACAATTAGCAGACATTTTCACTGCGTTGCTAGATAAGCTAGCCTATGAATCCTTTGTTTTCACATTTTGAGGATAGAACTATGTTATGACTCTAGGTGAACTGGTTGAAATCATCTAGATTGAATACAATGTTTCTAAATGTATTCTAGTAGAGCCTGATGAAGCCCACGACTTTGTTTTAGAAAGTCCAAATTTCTCTTGCAACTCTAGGGAAATTGCACCACTGAGTCTCCTCCCTCTCAAAATGAATTTCATTCAAAAGATCCTCACTCTTTGCCTTCGTCTAAAAACATCTTCTACGAACAACGTCTCTCGTTACAATGTAAGAGTGATCTGGGCCATCCTAAACAAGTATGATGAGTTTTTCTTCCCTCACATGATCTTTATCCACATGTATTGCACACCAAAAGAAAGACAGGGAAACTACCTTATGATGCATTGGTCATATGCATTTTCAAGCATCTCAAGATTGACTACTCTAAAGCACCACCAATTGTCATGCAAAATTGTCACGACCCAACCTTAGGAAATGTCGGGTTTAGGGGTACCTGACCAAGAGAACTCCCTCATGGTTCACATTCCAAAAGATGTCATCACCTCACCTTTTGGGACGAACCATTTGTGAATTCCACTTGATCGAGGTCGCGAGCTCTCCCAAGCTTGTACCTTATGGGATAGTAGAAAGTGTTGCAATCCGTACTCACGTAGGCAACACACCTTGAAGGAAGAGATCAAGTGTGGACATTAGATTTTGAGGTATCTTTACCTCAATAGCCCTATTGATAGTACATTTCACCCATAGAGATGGCATCACTTCATTCTTAGGGCTACTGTTAAATCGATCTAAGTCTCATTGAGATCCATACTTTTTGTGACAGGTTAATATTTTAAACTAATTGTTTAAATAACCTAACAAAAGATGGGAGTTGCCACTAGTCTCGTTTTTTGGGGTTGGCTAGAAAACCCAATCGAGGGTCAAGAGTTATCCCTTGATTTTTATGCAACTAGATATCTAGGTTTAGGGACTTTAGTTATGCTAATATTTCTACCAGCACCCTTCTGGTACCTAACAGTATGTCGTGTTATCTAAGGTTTTCATGCATGCTTTTTTACTTTATTCATGACATTTTATTTCTAGATAAAAGAAAAGAAAGCACAATTGAATTTAAAGATGAAATGGTAAGTAAACAAACAATTGAACAGTTAACAAAAAACGATAAATATAACATGCACTCTAACAATAAATCAAAAAAAAGTACAAGAAATAAAACCCATATCTCATCGAGAGTTCATACAAATGACAAACCCAAAACATATATCGGGAAAATGGGTACAATGACACAGTCAGAGTGGACATCAACCTAATCTAATCCTAACCTAAATCTAAGCTAAGTACATATAATGGAAAGAAACACTCATTCATGAAGAAACAATCAAAAGTATAGAAACAATGAAAGACAACCAAAACCACAATATTGTATGCACAAATGAACAAATAGGGCTTAAGGATTGGCTTTTGCAATTCATGTGTAGGTGTCTTTAGACATCTACCCAATTCATTTTTATGACTTATGGCCATTAGTGACTATTTGCATTCTCGCATGGCAACACTAACGCTCGTAAGTGTGACAGCCCGAATTTATGCTTCTGTTTTCAGTTGAATGAGTTGGGTTTTCATTGATGCGCCTATAGTTATTTTCTTTGAGCTGAAGACTCACGAGATAACTAGTTTATCAGGTAAAGCCATTAAGGGATTTTAACGCAATAGACTTGAGAATTCAACCAGAAATCGACTGTTCGAACATGCTAATCTACAGAGGTCATTACGGCACTGTCAAAATCAATCAGAGGTTAGAGATAGGTTGGTTCGATAGAGGCATGTGATTAATGTGTGGGTGATTCCACCTAATTATAGAATTCCTATTGAACAGCACTAGACCTATTTTTCTATCATTTATGTACCTTGTGCTCGTATTTGAAACTTCGTGATTTTCATGACCACCGAGAGTCGTCAATGAGTCGACGATGCATAATGTGACTCGAAATAACTGACCATGGGTCAATTGCACTAAAATTTTTTGAAAGCTACCCGAAAGGTTAGGTTACGCTAAAATCGCACCTTGTTGAAATTAACTGCGAATTTAAATCCAATTTCATAAATTGAAAGTTCTGTCATGTCACGGTTCATTTTAGGAATGTTGACTCATCTACCAAAGATTTTTATGCAAACTTGAGATTTCGGCGAAAAATCAAAGTAAGGCTATTTTGGACCGGGAAAATTAGAGGGCCGTTTTTAGTCGCATTTTTAGCCATCAAGTTGGTTTAATTGATGAGGAAAAATCATGAGATGGACGAGGGCACCTTGGTTGATTTTATAGGCACTAATTTGAGCTCAATTGGAGAAGGATTGAATTAAACTTGGAGGGAATTGTCCAAATTCGTAGGCCAAGGGTGCAGCAACCTTTTGGACCATTTCAATCGCTTCTAGGGGAAGTTTGGTGTAGCAAGTTGGTTGAGGTCGAAGGCTGAACAAGGTGGGGCCTTTGCAATGAGCAAATTAGGATATTTTGTTTGATATTTAGGAAATTGGGTCCCCCTCTTTAGCCAGTAGCTTCTTCTTCCTCCTTGAAGCTCTTTTATCTATTGTTGTAGAAGTTTTGAGCTCAAAAATTACAGAGAGAACAAGAAAAGACCCCTACCATTGATCGCCCCTTGCCACCGCTTGCCTGTTGCTATCGTCCGGTGCCACTCGCGAGCCCTCGCACACTTCCCTGTGTCCACGCCTCTTGCTCACCATCGTTCAACTACGGGAAGCACAACCGTCGACCGTTGTAGCCGCTTAGCCTTGTCCCGTGCCATTTTAGCAGCTCAGTGCAGCCTATCTCGACCCAAGCAAAAGCTGAACCACAGCTGTGGGCTAAGGCTTTGTGGCCCAAGGCCCGTTTGGACCTCCGTTGGTGTCGCCGCAAGCTTGTTTATCACGCGCCTTCGCATCACCATCACCGTGGACACGCTAGCCCGCTCAACCAGTGAGTTTACTTGCTAAAGTCTTCTTAGGGAGTTAATGACGCTTAGTGGATAATTAGTTTAGGCTAAGAGTGGATTAGGTGGTTAGTTAGTTTGGATTAGTGATTTAATTGCTTAATTATGCATGTTAGGTGGTTAGAATAGATTGATTAAGGACTAGATAGATTGTGCTATTTATCTAGATAGGTTTGGAAATTTTCTAGGCCTGTTTAGGCGGTTAGATTAGCGTTTCCGGCCTAAGTTGGTATTTAGTGTATTTAAATGTCATTATTTAATTATTTTTTGTATTTATCTAATTATTTTATATTTTTCGAAAATTATACCGGAATAGCTGGTAACCGAAATTTCGTGCTAATTGCAATGGAGTGCTTATTTTATACAATTGAGTGTTAATTTGTGCAAATTGAGTGGTGATTGAAATTTTGGTTATTTATTCCAAAATTGAGAAATTTTGATATTTAATAAAAAATTCCCAAGTGTCGGGTTTTGACCTCAAAAATGGTTTTAAAGGCTATATCAAACATTGCGATTTTAAATGGGAGGATACCAATTTTTCTGGTTCAAACTAATTGTGTACCAACACATGATTATTTTTATTAGGTGTTTTTAATACGAATAAAACAAGCCAAGTCATTATTTTAATTGAGGCATTTCAATGCAAAGCACAATGTCCTTGGCTAGGATTGATTGATCATATGATGGCTAAGTGAACCCATCCCCGATGTGCATCGGTAGGATGTTGCCCCTATATGGGATGCCCCTGGACAATGGATGTCGGTCGGAGTAGATTTTGGACCGATGCTCATTTGGGAATCCTATCCCCGATGTGCGTCGATGGATGTTGCCATGCTCAAAGGAGTGAGACGAAGCCTAGCTACGCCAAAAGACCGATGTACGTCGGTATATTGTGCCTGTGGGGGCAGTAATCAAGTTGGAACGTGTGTTCAATTGAAATTGAAGCGCCTGATTATGAGACAAAATTGTGTGGCACGGTGTGGGACGTGTCATAATGATTTGGCCTTATAATCAAGATCCTTGTGATCGATTGGATTGATGGATTGATGGATAGATTGATCGATTGTATTGATTGATTTGATTGATTGATTGATCGATTATATTAATTGAATTAATTGATTTATTGATTGAGTATGTGAATTGTACTGACATGCAGGAGGGAACTGAGATGAGGTAAGTCTTCTGTTTGTGTGTATAGACTGTTATTAGGCGTATTTCCTTCCTAGTCGAAGTTTAGGGGGTGAACTTGTTGAGACATAGTCTCACCCCATCGTGGGCTCAATTTTTTCATGTCCTTAGATGACGGCCCTGCCAGTTCGTTATGGTCAACCTCGGAGGGTTTCTGAGCTGATTATCGACTTCCCCGTTCTTAGAGGCCACTAAGTATAGAAGCTCGTAGTGACCATCGTCTAGGTCGATGAGGGTCTATCTCATAGGGTACCTGATTGATTTAGGGCATGGTTTCGTCGCGGGCTCAATGGATATAGAGTTAGGCCCCTCCAGGGTTTTGAGATCCTCACTCTAGTAGTCGACGTTGCTTTTGGCGAGGGTGCAACTAACCCGCTTGATGGTGCTGTGGTGGACCCAGCGCCCTCGGAGCCTGTGGAGTCCGAAGGATCGGTGAATGTGTCCAACTAGTGGGTCGTAGGACAGTTTCCTTTTTGAGGGCCGACCCTTTTAGTAAATAGACTAGTCTTATATATAAACCTAGTTTGTGTATAAAAGCATGCTTTGGTTGTGAATTTGTTTTCCTACTTTTCTATCCCATGTTGTTTGCTATCAGGGGTTTTGTTTATTCGCTTCCACATGTGCCGCCGCTGTGTCATCCCAAAAATCCAAGACAACCTCTGGAGGAATTAAAGCCCGTAATTAGGTAATGAAATTACCTATGGTTTATGCTTTAGCCATTAGTTTTCTCTTAAGGCCAAGTGATATATGCTTGTGTTCATGAATTTTTGAAATTAGAACTATAGCATAAATTAATGAGAATAATCTATGCTTGGCTATGCACTTTATAGACTAAATTCCTATAAATAAAATGTTACAAGATTTTGGCCACGTGGAATTTAGTAATTAAATTCCTAAAAGAAAGAATAAAAGGGAAAATTTTGATTTTTATTTAGGTTTGGGCCTTCAGCCCAGGAAGTGCATTTTGGTGGGCCGAATGGCCAGCCCAATTGAAGCCCACGAAGGGGCTGTCGTCGACCCAAGTGAGGCCCAAGGGGAGTGGCCGGCCCATTGCATGGGCTTTGCCAAGTGGCAAGGAGGTCTTCATGCATTGGCCATTGGAAGTGGCAGGTGATGATTGCTAATGATGAGGATTTGGGGAAATAAAAGGAAGAGGAGAGAGAGAGGGTGGCCGGTTGGTGCTATTCGGCCAAGTGAGAAAGAGAGAGAGAGAATTGCGAGAGAGAGAGAGAGGGGCGCCGAGAGGAGAGGAACCGAGGAGGAGGAGGAGGAGCCGTCGCCGCCCGTTTGCCGCCCATTCGTTCGCCGTGTGCCGTCGTTCTCTTGGGTTTAGAGCCAAGTTGGGATCCACTTCCTACTCTTGCATGTGTGTTTGGAGTGGTGTCGAATTCTGGGTGGTTAGGAGTGAGAAAACGGAGCTAGTAGGTTTTGTTGTTGAGATAGCTTGCTGTTTTCCTATGAACCGCCTGAACCAGAATTTTGTGAGAGCTTGCATGCATGTTTCGAGTTGGATTTTGACCTTGATTCCTTCATGAAAGTTGTAGCCAACATCTTAAAATACAACATAATAAAATTTGGGACAAAATGGTGGATATTTAAGCGGTCAAACCCTCATCCTACGAAGACACTAGATCTGGAACGATTTTGCTGACCTTTTTGTAGATTTGTGGCTGCATGTTGATTTTTATCAAGAATCTCTCTTCGACTTCTTCATGAAACTTGTAGATAACATCCTAAAGCCTAACATACTCAAAATTTAAAGCAAAATGAGCAATTTTAGCCGAGTGAATCGACTTACTCTTGAAGTTGGTAAATCTGGAGACGCGGTACAGGACACCCGAGACTTCATGGACCCATATGGTGACTATTCCCTGGAAATTTCACTTAGATCACTGAATTAAAGTTGTAGGGGACCTCTTGAAGTAAAACATATCCAAATTTCAGAGGAAAAAAACAATAATACAGGGGTGAAAACTCAATATTTTGGAGATGACTACACCGGACGTTTCGGTGCTAGAACCAGAAGCTTCGTACGACTATAGAAAATTACCTAAAACGAATATGTCCTATATGTCTGCATTAAAAATCTACTCTAGTGTCTTAAATATAACCTGGTAAAATTTCATAATTTTCGGAGGTCGTTCGACTATTTTAATCGAATTATTTCGAAAACTGCGCGTTCTGTTTCTATCCGAAATTGCATACTGTATTTGTGTGAATTATATCTTTTGTGTGGAACTCTATTGGGCATGTGTTTTTCATGAAATTACTATCTTATTGTCCGTCTATCACGTGCCTCGATTTAATTATTTTTGAGAAGCATATGAATATTTAATTTAAATATTTTCTAAAAATGGTACATGCTGGAATTTTGTAAAATGCATGAAATATCGACCATTTTAAATTGCATGGACTCCATGAATGGCATTGTTATGCATGATTGTGTCTTGCTGCATGTATGACGATGATTGGAGATGCATGTATGAATCAAAGCATGAAAGTGATCTTGTGTGCCAATACATGATCTGCTATGCTGATTTGAGTCCTAAATTGGTGAACATGAACAATGGTAAATGAGGAAACTGTTTGAGGAGGATGATAATGCTCTGGGAGTATCAGGATGCCCAGGATGGGGGGTGCCGGATGCCCGTAATGTATAGAGATACATGGCCGGATGGCCTCAGGAGTTTCGAGATGCCCGGAATGGTTGGGTTCCGGAAGGCTCAGAGGTCTTTGCCCGAGGGGATGCCCCGTGATGCCAGTTAGGATGTGAGATGCTCGGAATGTGGGGGTGCTGGATGCCCGGTGGCCTTGAATGGCTGAATGCCGGAGGTTTTTCTCGCGATGCCAGGTTGGGGTACGAGTGGTAAAGTATGGGATGAAATTGCTGATCCCGGGGAAGGGAGATTTGGTAATCGAATTGAAAGAAAAAAAGGGGGGGGGGAAATTGATACATGCATATATGATATGATGATGATCACCCATGGCATGATGACATGCATATATGATATGATGATGATATGTGTATGATGTGATGATGACCACCTATGGTATGATGATACATGTGTGTGACATAATAATGATAACCTATGGCATGATGACATGTATGTGACATGATTGTGATGAGGATGTATGATGGTATATGCATGACTTCAAGGTAAGTATGCTTGGATGCATCAATGACATGTATTATGTTGTGATTGTATTGTATGATGCATTGAATGGTTATTGGATCTTTTACCTGCTGAGTGGCTGTACTCACCCCTTTAGGGACTAACATTTCAAATTAGCAGGATGCTACTCCCTGCTGTCACACGGGACATATTTTACGGCCTTCCTTCAGATGTAGAGGTCGAGTGCGTGGAGATTGACTGTCCCACTGTCCCTGGTCTTACGTATATTCGAGTGCACACTTTAGTGATGTACGACGTGGGCCTGATTGGGGGCCCTGTTATCCAGGAGTTCATATTCGTCCATGTTTGTCGAGACGAAGTGATGCATGGGATGTTGCTGCCGCCACCGCCTGATGCATCGGGATGGGTGTGAGGGCCCATGCGTGACAAGTAGGAGTTGAAACTTTTTGGGATGGTTAGCTGACACTAGTGATGGGGGATCTTTCACATTAGTCGTAGTGGGTCGAGTGTTTCTTTTTGGGTTTATGGCCAAGCGTGGCTACATGCCCTAGCCTTTCTTTTGATGTACCGACCTAAGGAAACCCATCTTGAAGATATGTAAATAAAGTGTCATGGCTTTGTCTTTTATTATGATGTTTAGTGGTGTGCAATTGTATCATGGTTGATGGAGGGAGAGATGACGATGTTATATTTTGCTTCCGCTAATGAGTCATGCTGGGACCATTTAAAAAAAGAAAAATGTCTATGATTTACGACACTTCTTGTAAGAGATGTAATTAGGTGTAACGTTTGGTGCCTATGGCGACCTAGAGGGGGTTCGTGGTGCCACAACTGCTGCTCTATGGCCGCCCGCGCACCCTCCGTTCCCTCTCTCTCCTTCCTTCCTCTGGTTCAAGCAAGCTGGAATAGCAGAAGCAAAAGTAGCGACTGGTGACGCTCGAAGGAGATGCAACCGCACCGGAGCTATCATTGCCGTCGTGCCGTCGGGCCAGAGCGTTGCCTTACTGCCATTCGCCTCACACTTGCTCACCATGCGCCGTCTGCCCCCTGTTCGATCGAGTTGCCATCCAGCTTCTATACCGCCTTTGTTCAGCTCCATTTTGGCCAGCACAGGCCACGGTTCGGCCACCTCCGGCCACCATGCGCCGTCACCTCAACCCACCAAAGCTCCATTCGCCCTCCACCGGCCTTGCTCTACCATCTCAGCCCCAAATCCGCCTCATCCAGCAGTGAGCAGAGAGGGCAGAAAATGGGTATTGCAACAAGGTTTTGGCCCGTTTTGGCTGCCTTCCTGAGCCCGGATGCTCGGCCCGCTTTGAGGAAAGTCAATCATTGCGTCGAGCCCATCGTTTTGAGTGAGTTTTACTCACTAATGCCTTCTTAGTGTGATAATTATACTTAAAGGTTCATTAGTGTTAAATAAATGTAATTAGGTGGTTAGATTAGAATTGATTAGTGATTATTAGTTAATTGCTTTGCATATTAGTTGTGTGATTAGTGTAATTAGATAGAGAATTGCCTGTAGTATTTATTGGATGCTTCTTGGGATTTTTCCGTCCCTTATCGGGTGTTAATTAGGCAAATCGGGCCTAGGTGGAATTTTTAGAAATTAAATATTAATTTTCGAAATTAATTATTTAATTATCTATTTTCCGGAAATTCAACTAGGATGGCCAGTGACCAGGATTTTATGCTGATGATCGTGGTGCAATCCGTTCATTTAATTGAGCTTTATATTGTGCTAAATTGAATTTATTGTATTTATTTATTTTTTTTTTGAAATTAATTATTTAATTATTTATTTCCTGAAATTCAACACGGGATGACCCGGTGACCGAGATTTTATGCTGATGATCGTGGTGTAGACTGTTTATTTAATTGAGCTTTATATTGTGCTAAATTGAATTTATTGTATTTATTTATTTAATTTCGAAATTATTTATTTAATTATTTATTTTCCAGAAATTCAATTGGGATGGCCGATGACCGAAATTTTGTGCTAATTGTCGTGGTGTAGTCGGTTTATTTTTTTTTGAGCTCTACATTGCGTGGAATTGATTTAATTGTGCAATTTCGGTGATTTATCCCAAATTGAATGAAATTGAATGATTGATTGGTTGATGGTGAGTGTTATTATTTAGCATCGATAATGCTGTAATGAAGCGTAAAGTAGAGGGAACTGTGAAAGTGAATTGGTGAAATTCTCGGCTGAAACCAATCAGGAACGATGTAATGAGACATACATGGTTCGGTGATATCATTGGTGAAAATGGCGCCTTAAAGAACGCACGAGTGCTGTCTATTACATGCACTAGTATAGACATACGTGGTTCGGTGATAGAGAATATCATTGCTGAAAACGACGCCTTAAAGAACGCACGAGTGCTGTCCATTATACACGTCACCTTGGCGGAAGCAGCGCCCGAGAGCATTAATGAGGCTCTGTGACTAAGTGTACTGCTAGAGGTTATCGTGATCGGTAATTGATACGTCACCTTGGCGAAAAAGACGCCCGAGAGCATTCATCTGGCTTTATGACTAAGTACCCGAATAGAGATTATAAAGTATGGTGTTGATGTGACCGAGATGTGGTCCGAATGACATGTAATCGACTAGGTCGATTTATCATTGTTTTGATCTGATGTTGTGAATTGGGTGATTAAATGGGAATGATCGTGAGTGGTTTTGTTGGCGTGTGATCGACTAGGTCGATTTGATCGATACTTCGATCTGTGATGTGATTGCTTGGGCCTATTTGATTTGTGCTAATATGCAGGTGGAATCTGAGGCCAAGGTAAGTCCTCTGACTCACGTTGTGCATAGGCAGCCCTAAGGTGTATTAGCTTACTAATCAGATCTTAAGGGGTAGAACTTACTGAGACGTAGTTCATCCCGGTTTGGGGAAAACATTTCAGGACTTTGATGAAGAACCTGAGGAGAAAGAACTCGAAGAGGAGTATCTGAAGGAGAATCCCGAGGATGATCCAGAGTAGGATCTTGATGATTGTTGCTGCATAATCTAATTGAATAGAAACCAACCTTTTTAGCATGGTTTGTATATGTACATGTATGACTGAGTCATTATAGATGTACATAAGGGTGTTGACTTTCAGATTCAATTTTCTAGTCCTACTTATCTATCCCATTGTTTTATTGTCTGGGGATTTATAACTACTTCCGCATGTGCATATATAAATGAAAGGGTCGGTGATACATAGTTCTAGGATATCGCAGTTTAAAATCGATCAAAGGTAAGGGATGTGCGAGTGCTTGAGGATCAAGGCGTGACATTTGGGATATTTGCCAGTGCTTCTTCCGCTGACCCCACAGGGGCAATTCCCAATCGTTTCATTGTGCATAAAAAGCAAGTTTCATTTCTATACCATTTGTCTTTAAGAAATTCACTAATGTAGTTCAACAGAGTACCACTCTTCTTCAAAGCACGGTAAAGCTTGTAGGTAAAAGTGGGCTTATGAGTACTTATGGGTTCTGCATCTTTGATAATTTCTTCCTATTCTCGATGTGCAACATCCTGAGGTCTAGATGGAGGAGATGGACGCTGCTGAGAATGTTGTGGGCTCTGCTGCTATCTAAGAGATTCTTCTTCCTCGGTGAGATCAAAATGCGTAGGCCCGCCACGCATTTGCTGTGGTCCCCTATTTACGATCCACGAAGACTTTCTTTGAGACGACATCTTTCACAGTCTTTGAGAGATTCCAAGCTTGTTTCCCAAGAAAGATGAAAACTTTTTTAGGATTAAACAAGAGAAGAAGGCTGAAGTGGAAGATCTGTGCTCTCTTAGGGTTTTGTGAGTAAAACGAAGAAAAACCAACAGTATATAAGGCAGTCGAAGCGAGGAATACGGAATGCCGTAAAAATGAAATATAAAAATGCCTTGTAAAAATAACTGTCTTTTCAAAAATTAGATAATTGTCATTTCAAAAATAACTTCTTTTCGAAAAGGAATGATTGCACTAATCACGAAAATTGGGAAAATAACACCAATCAATTTTGGATAGATGACCGTACCTTTTCAAGATTTGATCCGAGAGATAAGTTTCTAAAATAGAAATAACTTATAGTCGTAGATTTTGATTGTCTGAGTCTGAGTGCCTTTAGACTTTCAGCCCTGAGTCTGAATTTCTTTAGACTTTAAGATATTGAGTCTGGAACAAATAACTTCAAATTGATTTTTCTCCGAAGGCTTTGTAAATATATCCACCAGTTGATCCTTGAATCAATAAACTGAATCGAAATTTCTCCATTTTGAACATGATCTCTAATGAAATGATGTAGAATCTCTATATGTTTTGCTCTTGAGTGAATAATCGGATTCTTGGTGAGATTGATTGCGCTGGTGTTGTCACATTTGATTTCAGTGCATGAATCTTCAATGCCAAAGTCTCTTAGCTATTGTTTTATCCACAGAATTTGTGAACAACAACTTCCAAGAGCTACATACTCCTGCTGTAGAAAGAGCTACTGTACTTTGCTTCCTTAAAAACCAAGATACTGTCCTGCTTCCAAGTAGTAGTTAACAGGTGCTCGAGGTGCTCTTTTTATCAACTTTGCATCCGACTAGGTTTGCGTCTGAGTATCCAATAAGAGTAAAGTCTCATTCTTTAGAATATTGGGGACCCAAATTTGAAGTTAAGGCAATGTATTTAATAACATGTTTTGCAGCACTTAAATGAGATTCTTTAGGGTCTAATTGAAATCTAGCACAAATACAAACACTGAACAAAATATCAGGTCTAGAAGCAGTTAGATAAAGAAGTGAACCAATGGTACCCCTGTATAGCTTCTGGTCAACTTTCTTTCCTCCTTCATCTTTGTCTATCTTCAATGAACTTGACATTAGTATATCAGTCTTTTTGCAATTTTACAGACCAAACTTTTTGACAAGTTCTTTGGCATATTATTCTTGATGAATAAAGATTCCTTCCTTCAGTTGTTTCACTTGAAGCCCGAGAGAGAAGGTTAATTCACCCATCATGCTCATTTCAAACTCATCCTGCATAAACTTAGAGAATTTCTTGCACAGACTTTCATTAGAAGATTCAAAAATAATATTATCAACGTAAATTTGAACAAGTAGAAAACTTTTACTTTCTCTTTTGATAAACATTGTAGTATCTACTTTACTTTTGACAAAATCATTTTGAATTAAAAACTTACTTAGTCTGTCGTACCAAGCTCGAGGTGCTTGCTTTAAACCATATAAGGCATTTTTCAGTTTGAATATAGAGTCTGGTTTCCTTGGCTCTTCAAAACCGGGTGGTTGTTTTACATAGACTTTCTCTTGGATAAATCCATTTAGGAAAGCACTTTTGTCGTCCATTTGGAATAACCTAAAATTCTTATGACAAGAAAAAGCAAGTAATAATCTAATTGCTTCTAACCTTACCACTGGTGCGTAAGTCTCATCATAGTCTATCCCTTCTTCTTACATATATCCCTTAGCCACGAGTCTTGCTTTGTTTCTTACGACTTTTCCTTTCTTGTTCATATTGTTCCTGAAAACCCGTTTAGCTCCAATGATGGATTTACCTTTCGGTTTATGAGTCAATTCCCAAACATCATTGATGCCGAATTGCTTGAGTTCTTCTTGCATAACTTCAATCTAGCTTTCATTAGTTAAAGCTTCTTCTATGCTCTTGGGTTCTATTTCAAAAATAAGAGCCACAGTACTAGACTCTTCGCGCCTTTTGGATCTTGTGTGAATTCCTTCATTAATATCATCAATAATGAGATCTTTGGGATGACTAGACTTATGCTTCCAGTTTCTGGTTGATTTGTCAGACTGTTGATCTTTTTCCTCATTTGAATCTTCGTTGATCATTTGTTGCTCGTCTTCTGAAGGTTGAGCTGCTTTTAGAGATTTAGACTTTGTAGAGTCTGGAGTAGGTTCGTATTCTTGAAGAAGAGTATGAATTGATTGATTTTGCATAAAGTCTTGAAATTTGACATTCATTGGTTCCTCCACAGATTGAGTATTCTTGTTGTAAACTCTGTAAGCTTTGTTTGTGATAGAATATCCAAGGAAAATACCTTCTCTGGTTTTTCTTCAAACTTACCAACTCGATTATTTACATTTTTTAATATAAAACATTTACATCCAAACACATGAAAATATGAAACAATGGGCTTCTTTCCTTGGAATAACTTATAGGGAGTTTTCTCCGGAATAGGCCTTAGAAAGACTCTATTAATAATATAACATGCTATAGAAACTGCTTCAGCCCAAAAACGAGAAGAGATGTTACTTTCAATTAAAAAAGTTCTAGCCATTTCTTAAAGCGACCTATTCTTTATTTCCACAACTCTATTTTGCTCTAGAGTATACAGTGAAGAGAACACATGCTGAAAACCAGATTTATCACAGAATTTTGTAAAGTCTTGATTTTCAAATTCACCTCCATGCTATGTCCGTATACTTGAAATAACATACCCTTTCTCATTTTGAACCTTTTTAGCAAACTTTATAAAATAAAAAAATGTTTCAGACTTACTTGCCAGGAAATATACTCAAGTGAATCGTGAATAATCATCCACAATCACTAAACAGTATTTCTTACCTCCAATGCTCTGAGTTTTGGTTGGTCCAAAGAGATCCATATGCAAGAGCTGCATTACACGATTAGTGGAAACTTGATTTATTGGTTTGAATGAGTTTCTTACCTGTTTTCCCAATATGCATGGTGTGCATAGATTAGACTTTTGGTATGACAGATTGGGTAGTCCACGAACAAGCTTCTTTGTTGAGATTTTGGCTATTTGCTTCATGTTGATGTGCCCAAGTTTTTTGTGCCATAAGTTTGCTTCTTCTTGAATTGAGATTAGACAATGAGTTTCATCTGGTTTGATATCCAAGGGTAGATATTCTCATGTCTTCAACTCGTGAAAGACTGAGAGGAGTCTTTACTGGTTCTTGAACATATTCTTTCTTGAAAGTTGATTTTGAAACCGGTGTCGCACAGCTGACTGATACTTAGCAAATTGTAGTTGAGTCCTTCTACTAAGGAAACATTATTGATCATAAGGTTTCCAATCTTTACAGTTCCGTATTTCACAATTCTTCATTTGCTATTTCCTCCAAAAGAAACTTTTCCACCATTAACTTGAACAAGTTTTATGAAGCAATTCAAATCACCTGTCATATGCCTTGAGCATCCACTATCCAGGTACCATTTAACATTTTTTCTTGATAGTAACCTACATTTAGAAAAGAGACTCAAGCTTTCTTTAGTATCCAAATTTTCTTGGGTCCATTGGTGTTAGTGCAGTATACGGTCTTTGCCCATACCTTCTTAATAGGTTTCCAAACCATAGGACATTCTTTATCAAAATGATCTGAGCTATTGCACTTAGAACATTTAAGAGCACTGCGACCTACTGGTTTTACAAAAACTTTTTGAAAATGATTTTTATAAGCATCTCTTGTAGGTCTTTGCTTAATTCTTTCCTTTAATTTAGGAAAATCAATTAGAGGAATGCTTTCAGCAATCATTCCTAAACCTGATTTGTTGAAGTAAGGTCTTTGTCTTTGAAAGAATTTTTTCAAGTTTCTCAGATCCTATAGAAAATCTTTTGGAAATACTTGAGATATCATTTTTCAAGAATGCATTTTCTTTTGAAAGATTGTCTGCATTTTCTTTCAAAGTAGTAACACTTTTGTCTAAACTTTTGACATTTTCTTTCCAAACATTTTCCTATTGTTTCAGTGCAGAATTTTCTCTTTTAAGTTCGGAAATCATTTTTAGAGAAGTTTTGAGACTAAGACACAATTCACCATTGTATCTGGAGACTCTAATAGGGATATTCAAATTACTTACCTTGATTTCATTATCTGAATCTAAGTTTGTCTCGGAGTCTAAATGTGAGTCTAATTGTCCCATGAGACAAATATTGGCATAATTATCATCACTTTCCTCACATTCTGTATCACTCCAAGTTTCTGCTTTAAGTGCCTTTCGATATTTGTCAATTTTTCCTTTCCTTTTTCTTAGAAGGGGACAGTTGAGTCTGATGTATCCCTTTTTCTTACATTCAAAGCAGACTACATCTTTATTGGATTCATCATCCTTAACTGACTTAGTCTATTGCTTTCGAAAACTTTGTTTCTTTGGATTGAATCTTCTCCCCTTTCTGTTTAGTTTTCTAAATCTTCTTATCATGAGAGCAAGCTCTTCATCATCCATATCGTCTTCAGAATCTGTGACATCAGAATCATCATTAGATTTTAATGCAATAGATTTCTTACCTTTAGGATCTTCATTTTAATTGATTCACTCCACTTCATAAGACCAAAGAGTCCAAACTAATTCGTCAACAGAGAGTGGCATAATTCTTTGTGTCTCCCTTATTGAGGTCTTTGTATGATTCCAATCATTGGAGAGTCCACGCAGTAGCTTGTTTACCTTCATGGGTTTAGAAATTGGTTGACCTTGATTTTCAAGACCATTCATGATTTATGTAAAACGACTAAACATGTCAGTGATACATTCTCCTTATTTGATTTTGAATGCTTCGTATTGGCTGAGTAGAATGTTGATTCTGGTTTCTTTCACTCGATCAGTTCCTTCATAGGTGATGTGCAATCATCCCAAACTTCTTTAGCTGTATCACAAGAAGATATTCTGTTATATTCAGTATGAGATAATGCACAATATAAAGAATAAATTGTTTTTGAATCAAGAGCTTGTCTCTTAGTTATCTCTTCTTGAGTCATTTCACTGGACTCAATGGCTTATTTTCCTCTTTCTAAGATAGGTGCAGCTTTAGGAATCATTCCTTTGTCTATCACATTCCATTCCAAAGGATCCTTTGATCTTAGGAATACCTTCATCTTGTTTTTTCATATGTTGTATTCATTTCCATCGAAATAAAGCGGTCTGGTATTACTTTGCCCTTCAACCAGTTCTATAGCCAATATACTAGCCATGAATTTTTAACTCTGAAGTAAAACACTTCAACTTAAGTGAGTACACATGCTCTGATACCAATTGTGAAGCTAATACGAGCACCTAGAGGGGGGTGAATAGGTGTAAAAACAAATTTCCCCTAGTGAATTATGCAACTTAGATCAGTAATAAATTATGAAAAGGAAATTAGACTCTTGTAAACAAATCGAGTTACGATCAAAGTAAAAGATCATAGGGAAGAGAATAAGAACACAGGGTTTATAGTGGTTCGGCTTAATCCAAGCCTACGTCCACTCTTCCGCACTGACAGCCCACCAGCTGGATTTCACTATGAAACAAAAGAGTTGTTACAGTGAAGCTCTTCCTTGATTCCACAGTGTAGAGACTCTGCTACACTTTCTCAGGGTCTCTCAAAGATATAGACTCTCTTTTGCGTACGAGATTTCGCTCAATAGTTCAATTGACTAAGAACAAGGAGCTTAAGACTTTGAAATTCTTCTATCGCGCACACACTCGGACAACTAGAATGTCTTCCTTATATACTCTTTCATGCCATCACACCTGTTGACACTTACCAAAGGAATTATTCCAATCTACCCGTTGGACAGAATCAATTAGGAAGATTTTCGAGATATTTAAGGAACACAACGTTAGCCCATCAATCTTGCTCGCCCATACAATCAGGATCTCGGTTTCCATAAGTAGAACCTTTCAAGTATACTTCGCTAATCAACGGATCCAAAATCCCTGAATCAATATTGATTTGAATAATGGATTCTGACATGCTATATCCAGTAAAGAGATCTTCTTTAGTCGATAGAATCAAATCTTTAATGAAATACTTCTTTTCGGATAAGCCTTCTTTGATGGTCTAGAAACTGTCAACGAGGATAGACTTTGAGTCTTGAGTCTGGCAGTCCTGAGGTCTTCAGACTTTGATGGAAGAGTCTGCAAGTCTTCAGACTGGACTAATGGAAATGTTTTGTCAACTTTAAAACACTCAAGGAAGTTTTCTCCAACACTTATGATACCAAGGTGGTCCCTTGAAACTATAATACAAATAAAATCGATGCCATAACCCGATCAGGTAGAATCTGCCCACCATGTGAAGGTGTGGAAAAGAAGGCCGTAACTGATGAAGAAGCTAAACCACTCCTCAAAACATTCAGAACAAGTGAGGCAGAAGTGATAAACCAATTACGCAAGATATCTACTCAGATTTACTTATTTGAGCTTTTCAAGACCTTTGAAAAGTATAAAAAAGCCCTCCTTGAAATTTTGAATGAAGTCCATGTACTCGAGACCATTAGAGAGGTACAGTTGGAGGAGTTTGTGGGTGCCATACTTCTTAGAGATCAAATAACCTTCTTTGAGAAAGACCTC
Source organism: Eucalyptus cladocalyx (assembly GCA_017140615.1). Classification (NCBI taxonomy): domain Eukaryota; kingdom Viridiplantae; phylum Streptophyta; class Magnoliopsida; order Myrtales; family Myrtaceae; genus Eucalyptus; species Eucalyptus cladocalyx. The sequence continues at coordinate 22,645,314 of CM029520.1, forward strand.
CCTCCTGAAAGCTAAGCACACACTATGGCGCTATATGTGTCCACTCAACATTTTAGAATCAGGATTTCGAGAATACTAGTCGATAATAGTTCCACATTAAACATTGTCATTTATCCACCATCCATCAATTGGGGATAAGAATGGAAAATGTCTACCCTCCAAAGATTCTGGTCTGAGCCTCTGACGGGACGAGAAAGGAATCGATAGGGGAAATCGACCTAACATTGACGGTCAACCCTGTTACCATTACTAAAAAATTCTAAGTGTTAGATATCCCAAGCAACTTTAGCCTGCTTTTAAGATGGCCTTGGATTCACACTGCAGGGATCATTCCTTCCATTCTTCATTAGATGATGAAACTTCTGATCAATGGAAACATCGTAACTATCCAATGTGAAAGAGATGTGGAGACTTTCCATAACACCAACATACTTTTCATCAAGCCTGAAGTCAAGGGCGAGTCAAGCTACCACTCGTTTGAGTTGGTGTCTGTCACTCATGTACCTGTTCGATCGATCATCAGGTTGCCTCCATTCTCAAAGGCATCCTTAATGTCAAGTAAAGAATTGCTCAAGAACGGTTTTACTATTGGAAAAAGTTTGGGTAAGCTCGACCATGGCATGCCAAATCCCATTGAGGTAATCAAAATGAACAAGCATGAAGGCCTAGTTTATCAAGGCGACCATAAGGGTCAAGGTAATCATAAAGGCCTGGTAAGAGCTACCAACACCTCCTGCCTTTATCATTAAAGGATTTCTTTCCTAGACCACCAAAGTTCTTGCAAGAAGAGGAGGCCAATGTCTACCACTTCGCTAATTTATTTGAGGATGGTTTGGTTGGCACCATTAGTAAAAATGAAGAGCCTGCAAAGCCCACTATGTAAGGGATGTTTCTAGTTCTTGAATTTCATTCTAACGCATTCCATTCATTTCTCCCCTATGAGGGAATTCCATTCATTTCATTTGTAGACATTTGTAATAATTCGGATCACAAACTCTATGGATCTAAGATGATGTACGTTGTAATGCAGTTTTTGCATATCAATAAAATTCACGTTTTTGTGAATAGACATGTGAGGTTTCCAAACCATTCCTATGATGATACTTTGAGGCCTAGACCTTCACACAATCTATAGTTTCAAAATGTTTTAGTGGAACAAGGATGTCCGATGACATGAGGGCTAGTTCCCTGATAAATTTTTTGAAAACTCGAATTTGAAAATAAGATTTTCATGGCGTTTGCATGCATTGTATTCATTAATATTTATATAATAACCATTTTTTATTGCTTCTCAGGTATGAAATTTCACATCATGACAGTCATTTGCATGGCTCGGATTCACATCCAAGAGGCTTTGGCAAACCACCGAGCAACCTGATGGTTTTATGTGATGGGCTTAAGGCCCGTCCACCCATGTTGGGCCTGAAAGCCTGGCCCACTTTATTAGGGCCCATCGATGAAGGGGTACGTTTCCATTTTTAGGGAACGTATATAAGTGAGGAAAGAGAGGGACGAACACACCCTTTGGCATAAGTACGTACGTTCCTCTCCCTCTCTTACTCCAAAAGAAAAACGAGCGCAAACGGCGACGTCATCTTCCCTTCAAGGCCAATCAACGTCATTGGATCAAACAGGATCGGATTTCTCTTCCTTTTATCGGCATTGGTGTTTAATCTGTGACAAACAAGGTACGCTCGATTCCGTGGTGTGCTTTAGGATCGGTGATTCATGAATTTCTTAGGCTTCGCTTCCGCTACGTTTGTGATTGATTTTATGTTGAATCACCGTTTTGGGAATCCGTTTCCTGAATCTCAACCCAACATTGGTATCAGAGCCTCTTAATCATGTTTCCCGATTACTGTTTACGTTGATTGATTTTTTTTTGGTTAAACGTCATTGTTAATCGTTTTAGAGAAAGATAAGCCTCGATGCCGTACTATTTCCCCTGTTTTTGGTTTATCCATAGATTGAATTGTGATTCTGATTGCTTAGGGTTGAAGTGCTCAGCGATACGAGAATTTCGAGTGGTCGCTCACCGCCGGAAGTCGCTGGACACGCTGTCACGAGCGGTAACCGAACGCGCGTGCGGCAACCACCTCCGCATACAAGGCACGCACTGGCTGACGTCACCGTGACGTCGGTCGGCGGTTGCCCATGCACGTGCAGGGCATGTGCCGGTCGGTCAGCTCGACCGGCCCGACCGGTCCGATCGGTCCAATCGCCCTCATCGGTCCGACCCGACCCGTTTGACCCGACAACCGGTTGACCGACTCGTTGACTTGACGCGATCATGCATTGACCGTTGATCGGCATTGACCGGCGTTGACTTTGACCGTTGACCCACAAAAAAAAATCTATTTCTTTTTCAATTATGTCTATATAGGTTATAAGTAATCCATTGTTTATTCTGCATCGGTTGCATAAATCATGGAAAATTATGTATTTTTCTTTATGTACATTATGGATTATAAGTGATCCATTTTTTGGTTCTGCATTTGTTGTAGGAACTATAATGTGTTATGCACGGATACCTGCATTCCCAAGAACGGACGAAGGAATTTCAAGACTTAAAAGGCTGATGACAGAGTTAGCTAATTATCGGTGGCATGACAGTGATTTAGTAACACATGTGGTCAGGGTCAATCAAATGATACAGAAAATCATCTGGAATGGCTATCTTATGCCGGATTTTGAAAATGTACCGGCTTTGATGAACACCCTTCCACTTGAATCGCAAGTAGTGTTAGATTGGCTATGGGAGGTCAACGTGGTCCCGGGTTATAAGAGGCTAGTGGTAGCTTTTGTTAGAGAGTACTATAGGATTGAGTTGACCAAAACTTCGACCCTTAGTTTGAGTGCCACATGGCGCAGAATGAATGCGCCTTGTAGGCGACATGAAAGCTCTCCAAAATTTTTTTCATGGTTGGCAAATGTGCCTTCAAATTTCTCAGATATTTTGACTGATAGATTAGAAGAGACATTCCCTATTTATTTCTTAGATTAGTTTGAGATGTTTTTGATGTAAATATCTCTTTCTATATTGATATTTTTCTTTGTATATATTGCTTAGTGTAATGGATAGTTGTATTATGTGAAAGCATTGTTATTCTATTGAATGTCAAATATTATTTGCTTTCTATTATTGTTGACTGATGTGGGTAGTTCATAGAAGTTTTTGTAACTTCATATAATTTATTTTACATAAGACAATTATATTGATAATAATTTTAAGTTAGGATTTTTGGATGATGATTGGAAACATAGTGACATTTTGATTCTGAAACCTTACTTGAAATTGTTCATTGATATGATGGGTCTGTGCAAAGTGGAAGCATAAATGATAGGCATTAATTATTCGTGCATATATGTCTGATGTGTTCAAATCGATGGTTTCGGCAACTAAGAACCTAATTGCTGATATGAACGGCAACAATTGTGAAATATTGAATATGAAGATTCAATATATGCTGGAAAAGAAAAAGCACTAGAAGCTCTTGACCATGTTATGAAAGATCTTGAGGATGCCATGCGCCACCTTAAGCTAGCTGAGGACCGCCTAACGGCATTTGAGTCGAAAATAGATATTTTCAATGCTGGTTCTAGCTCAGAAAGGGCTTTGAGCTCTAAGCGCAAGCGTATTAATTCGTTCAATATGTGGGAATGCAAAGGATCAAGTCCTTATTGCAAGAAATCAATAGTTAACCAACAACAAGAGAGGAAAATGTCCTAAAGTGAAGAAAATGTCAAGGGTGAGGTGTTACAATTGTGACAAAAGAGGTCACTATACTCGCGATTGTCGTGAGCCAAAGAAGGTATACACCTCTTGTACATTTGAGAACTTTGCTTATGTGTCAAGTTTTGTATTATTGGCTGAATCAAATTCTTTGTGGAATATAGATTCAGGAGCGACAGACTATATAGCAAAGGATAGAGAATCCTTCGTGGAATTACGACAATACCAACTGGAACTAAGTGGATCTATGTGGGAAACAACTCCAAAGCTGAAAGTAAAGGAATTGGCACCTGCCAATTGAACATGTGTGATGGACGCACTTTGTTCCTACATGATATTCTATATGCTTCGGAGATTCGTCGAAATTTAAGTGTCTGTTTTATGGTGTTGGTTAAGCTTGGTTTTAGTGTAAACTTCCATAATAGAGGCGTAGATTTGTATTTGGATACAAACTACTATGGTTGTGGTCATTTTCTGGATTGTTTTATTGTATTAAATGTTGACTGTGGTAATGTCAATATTTGTTATTCCCTTTTCACGTCTTCTACTTCATATGATAATGATGTGAATGTGAGGCATGCTAGACTTGGTCATATTGGCCAGCAACGCATGAATAAACTAGCCAAAGAGGACTTGTTGGGTAACATTGAAAAAGTTGATTTGCCCATATGTGAGCATTGTCTAGTAGGGAAAACGACAAGGAAACCATTTAGAAAAAGATAAAAGAGCTGAATTTCCTCTGCATTTAATCCATTCTGACGTCTGTGGTCCAATGAATGTGAGAAGAAGGCATGGGGCTGTTTATTTCATCACTTTTATAAATGATTATACTCGATTCGGATATGTCTATTTGATTTCTCATAAATCTGAAGCAATAAGTTGTTTCAAAAGATTTATGAATTTGGTAGAAGATCTATTAGATAAGAAAATAAAAGCATTGAGATCCGATCGAGGTCGAGAATATTTATCTGATGAAGTCAAAAAATTATGTGATGAAAAATGAAATAGAAAGACGGTTGTCTATTTCATATATTCCTCAAGAAAATGGTGTTGCAGACAGAAGAAACAGAACCCCACTGGAAATAGTTAGGTCCATGATGGCGCATGCTAACTTACCTATTACTTTTTGGAGTGATGTGTTGTTAACTGCTGCTTATAAACTTAACCGGGTGCCTTCTAAATCAGTTACTTCCACTCCATATGAGTTATGGACAGGTAGAAAACTAGACTAAAGTTTTCTTAAGCCATGGGGTTGTACTGCCTATACTCATGAGCCCTCTCACAAGTTTGGGAAATTGGGTCCCAAAGGAAATAAGAGTATTTTCATGAGATACTCCGAACACTCGAAAGAGTATGTGTTCATAGGTGAGCAGGAAAATGGGAGTATAACTGAATTTGAATCACGAATTATCACATTCTTAGAGGATGAATTTCCTAAGAAGGGCGAAAGAGGGGAAGATTACTCCCTATTTGTAATCTCGGATCAAGATCATGATATTAGTGGAGTTCGTCCAAGTGGAAGTAACATGAGAAGTCATGAATCTAATTCAACTCACTCTTAATTACAACCACATGATGAGATGATATCGTCATTATCTAATTCGAGTGGGAGCATAATGGGGAATGATGTGATAAGTGTACAATCTCCCATACGGCGAACAAGTTGCCAAAGTATTCCCATCGACGTTTTGACATTGAAGGGGAAACTTTTATGGTTGCTCCACAAAATGAGGATGAGCCAAGAAATATTAATGAGGCTCTGAATTGCCCTATTAAGGAAAAATGGATTCATGCAATGGAAGAGGAAATTGAGTCAATGAAGTTAAACTAAGTCTGGGAACTGGTTGATCTTCAAGAAGGACACAAAGCTATTGGGAATAAGTGGGTTCTCAAAATAAAGCGAAAGGCTGATGGCTCGATAGAAAGGCATAAGGCTCGCCTTCTGGCGAAAGGGTATAATCAACAGGAAGAAATTGATTATGAAGATATATTTTCTCTTGTAGTGAGATATACCTCGATTCGCATTATTCTGGCAATAGTGGCTAGTATGGATCTTGAGTTACATCAAATGGATGTAAAGACTGCTTTTCTCAATGGAGAATTAGAGGAAGAAATATATATGGAACAACCTGCTGGTTTCATAGTAAAAGGCCAAGAAGAAAAGGTATGTCGACTTTTGAGGTCGATAATGGCCTTAAGCAATCGTCAAGACAATGGTATATACGTTCTTCATAATGCCATAATGGCATATGATTTTATAATGATTGATGAGGATCATTGTGTATATATCAAAAGATCTAAGGATCAATTTGTAATCATATCATTATATGTTGATGATGTACTGATTGCCGGAAACAATATGGAGTTTGTTAACACGGTCAAGAGTTGGTTATTTTCTAACTTTTAGATGAAAGATATGGGTAAGGCTGCATATATTCTTGGAGTTAAGATTTCAGGAGATCGTTCGAAGAGATTGTTATTTCTTTCACAAGAAATATATATAAAAAAAGGTTCTTGAACGAGTTCGTATGCAAGATTGTAAACCTATAGACACTCCTATTGCAAAAGGTGAAGAATTGAGCCATAAACTGTCTCCAAGGACTCCACAAGAGAAGAAACAAATGAAACATGTTTCTTATACTAGTGTTGTTGGGAGCTTGAAGTACACTATGATGTGTACAAGACCTGACATATGTTTTACAATTGGAATGGTGAGAAGGTACCAATCCAATCCAGGTCCAGCACATTGGAAAGCTGTTAAAAGAATACTGAGGTATCTAAATGGGACTGCTGATTATACGATGAGTTATAAAGGAAAGGATCTGCCACTCTAAGGCTATTCGGATATTGATTGGGGAGAAGATTTAGATGAAAGAAAATCTATATTTGAGTTTGTTTTCTTACCGAATAATAGCACCATATGTTAGAGCAGTAAGAAACAAAAGTGTATAGCCTTGTCCATGATGGAAACTAAGTTCATGGCATTATTAGCGGCAATATAAGAAGATGTTTGGCTTAAGAGATTATTGGATCATTTAGGTGTTATTGGAAGTGCTGCAAATTCATTGTTGGCTAACTATGGTAGCCAAGCAGCAAAAGTGTACACCAAATATCCAAAATATCATGGCAAGACAAAACATATAGATACTAAGTATAACTTTGTCAAAGATATGGTTGCACGAAAGGATGTAAACTTACAGTACATACTACGCATAGAATGGTAGCAGATCCTATGACAAAACCAATACCTAGAGATGTGTTTTGTGGCCATATGAAATCTCTAGGATTGCGTAGAGGCTGATGTACTGAAGATTGTAATTTCCCTAAAGTGTTCACTTTTGATGAATTTGTGTTTTTTCATCATTAATGCATATGAATCTTTGTTTGATTTTTATGCATCTTAATGCTCAGTGCATTACTTTAAGTTGAGAAAGTATGTCGGACAGATATAAGATTAGCCCACTCACATGGGTAATTACCTCTATTTACTGTGTGATAAATAGAGATGAGACTGTTTCTAAGCTTATTATCTAGGTGATAATCGAGAGCTCAAGCTTATAATACATATGTCGCCTTAACTAGGTGTTAAGATGAGGACATGATACTTACTATGTCCGAAAGTAAAATGCCCCACATATTTTACTTTATCTGTCTAAGATGTCAGATGTGAGTTCTGATGAATTTTGTGAATGAGTAGATACGTGAACTCAAGTTAGACATTGGATATGTCTGAACTATCACATGTACGGTATTGAAAGGTGTAGACATACGCTCCATGGGAAATGAGTTAATACCGTAATACATATTTCGTACTACGTATGCATGAGACGATCAATAAGAGTGACAAAAAGTTTGATCTCAACTTTTATGTCGTATAAGACTCTTGAGGAAAAGAGTTCCTCAATTTTTAGTCCCCTCATGACTCTTACTTATTTTCAAGATTTCTATTTAGTGTTTGCTATCTTAGGATGTTTCTAATGATCATGAGTTGATTCGATCTAATGTGACATTTCTAGAAAAGCAAGCTGAACTGAAATTGAGAGTTTGAAGGAAAGAGGAAGATCGAATTTGGAGAATCACGTTGTAGTTTTGTATTCACCGGTTAACCAATTATGACTATCTTTGGGATAATCATAATTGTGAATACAATATATATATATATATATATATATATATATATCATTATTTGAAAGAGATCAAGAGAGATATAAATGCGATCGATCGATCTAGGGTACTGCATACTAAATCTACTCGGGATGTGATGCCCATTATAAGCTGTTATATATTCCTAACAAATGTATGACAACGAGCTCTTAAAGTATGCTGGATGCACGGATTATTCATATGTATGAATGTTGAAGAGAGATAAAGAGAATCCTGTTTAGCCCACCATGTGCGAGTGGGAGATGATGGTTTTATGTGATGGGCTTAAGGCTCGTCTGCCCATGTTGGGCCTGAAAGCCCGGCCCACTTTATTAGGGCCCATCGATGAAGGGGTACATTTCTATTTTTGAGGGAACGTATATAAGGGAGGAAAAAGAGGGACAAACACACTATTTGGCATAAGTACGTACGTTTCTCTCCCTCTCTTCCTCCAAAAGAAAAACGAGCGCAAACGGCGACGTCATCTTCCCTTCAAGGCCAATCGACGTCATCGGATCGAACAGGATTGGATTTCTCTTCCTTTTATCGGCATTGGTGTTTAATCTGTGGCTAACAAGGTGCGCTCGATTCCGTGGTGTGCTTTAGGATTGGTGATACATGTTTTTTCCCGGGTTTGTCTTCCGCATTCGTTTTAGGGGTTCGATTTAGTGTCGAATCCGGTTTTTGGGAATCCGACATTCCCAACACAAGCAATCACCGTGAACTTAGGATATTCAGATAGCCCCAACCAAGATTCGAGTAGGTCTTTCTCAAGCAGATACAAATAGATTAATTAGACTTTTGAAAGAATACCAAGATGTTTTTGTTTTGTCGTATGCTGACACGCCGGGTTTAGATCTTGAGATAGTGGAACATGTGTTACCACTCATTCCTAATATGTTGCCCAAGAAGTAAAAGCTCAAAAGTATGAAACCTAAGTTGTCTAAAGAGATTGAAGAAGAAGTCATGAATCTCTTAAATGTTGGTTTCATTGAAATCACTCATTATGCTTATTAGATTGCTAATATAGTCCTAGTTATGAAGAAGAATGTACGGGTCTGAGTCTGCGTTGATTACCGCAACTTGAATAAGGCAAGTCCTAAGGATGATTTTCCTTTGCCACACATTGATGGCTTAGTAGACAGTATTGCTGGATTTGAACTATTCTCCTTCACAAATGGATTTTCTAGTTATAACCAAATCCGGATGAAAGAGGAAGACAAGACAAAAACTTCTTTGATCACTCCATGGGGAACATTTTGCTACAAAGTTATGCCCTTTGGCTTGAAAAACCTAAGGGCAACATATCAAAGAGCCATTGTGACACTATTCCATGGCGTGATGCATAAGGAAATTAAAGTCTATGTCGATGACATGATTGCAAAGTCAAGATATGGTGAAGACCATGTTGAAATCTTAAGAAAATTATTTGACCAATTGAGGAAATTCAAGTTGAGGCTTAACCCTGCAAAGTGCATATTTGGGGCAAAGTCTTGGAAGCTTCTTAGATTTATGGTTAGTAACAAGGGTATCGAGATGGATCCCTCTAAGGTAAAGGCCATATGCGACTTGGAACCTCTCTCTTCTGTTAAGGAAGTCCAAAGCTAGGAAGATTGAATTATATTGCAAGATTCATATCCCAATTGTCAAAAACCACTAAGCCGTTCTTCAAGCTATTGAAGAAGAACACCAAGGTCAATTGGGATGAAGAATATTAGAAATCCTTTCAATACCTTAAGTGATATCTTTTGCAATCTCCTTCGAGATTCGATATCCCGAAGTGGAAAAGACTTGTGTAGCCTTGATTTGAGTTTTACACCAACTAAGGCAATATACTCTTCACCACCGCATCCTACTGGTGATTGAGAATGATCCGATTAAATATCTTTTGGAGAAGCTTGCATTGGTTGGAAGGCTCGCTAAATGGCAAATATTACTCTCTGAGTTTGATATCCGAAGCATGGCGCAAAAGTCCATCAAAAGGCGAGTCATAGCTGATATGTTAACTGAAAATCCCAAGAAGTCTTGTGACTTGGATGAAGTTGATGAACGGATTTATTTGGTCTCGCATGACAAGTGGACCATGTATTTTGATAGTTCTATTAACCTTTATAATTCTAGCACTAGGGCAGTTTTAATATCCCATAATGTCAACATTACCTAGTATCTGCAAAGTTGGTATTCCTTTGTATCAACAATATTTATTAATATGAAGGTTGCATCATTGGTTTGCAATTAGCCATCAATATGAATGTTAGAAAGCTTCAGGTTTATGGTGATTCTGCACTCATTATCCTCTAGATGGGAGGTGAATGGCAAACACGAGATGTAAATGTGACAACCCTCGACCCGTTAGGGCCGCCACAACATTCCTTGTTGTTACGCTTAGTTCTATGTGGAAGCAGGTATTGACAACTCCAATATAATTTAAAACGACGCACACAAATGATAAACAAGGCACTTTTATTTATTTATATCTTTAGACGACTCTGGTCAGTACATGTAGGCCAAAAAGTCCCATTTTCTGGCTAATCCAAAATTATTCCCAACCATTATGCAGTCTATTTACATGGTTGTCTTCATATCACATCCTGGTGGTCCAAAAATGCTACCATCCTCCCCCGCATCCTTTGCCTACTCAACCCCACTCGAACCATCGTCGTCGTCATCCAGAAGTGGAAGTGGCCCTATTGTATGTGCATTGACCCGAGCATACAAGACAATGAACCCCATTAGCACGGGGCCCGTAGTGAGACCGGTGTCCATTGTTAAGATCACCCTAATTCAGATGAACGTGACGTCCGAAAAGTCGGGGTCCACATGCTCCACCTGATCCCACCTAAGGTCAATGGGAATGCCGTAGAACATGGTGGAAGACGCGGCCTGGAGTGGCATGGTCACGTCTCTGAAATATAATAGTCCCGTAAAGGGTGAGTACAATCACTCAGCAAATGAAAGCCTATTAGACCATATTACATAAGTCAACCGCTACTTAGCCAACAATGTTCTAAACATGCAATGTGGGGAAGATCGACACAACTTGAGTCACCATGACTTTGAAGGAATTTTAAAAAATAACACATTTTAGAGTAAATAGAAAATCAGGGCAATTCAATAATCGATTCGACTTTAGTTCTAACTACCACCATCTTTTAGAGGGACCCATGTTGCACCCCTCCAGGGATCACGCATCCCACCAGGCATCACGAGGACCTTCAATTTCTTATTTCAGTCCCTGGGCATCCGGAGCATGTCACATTACACCTTCAAGCATCTCGCACCCCAGCTGGCATCGCAAGCACCTTCAGGGCTCAATCACAGTCCCTAGGCATCCAGAGGGCACCATTTTCATGCCCATCTAAGCATCCCGACACCCGAGGTATCATCGCCATGATGGACCGATGGCATCAACATCAATTTCATCCATGACACAGCACCTACAGGTTTATTGTTGCCATCCCACCCATCTAAACCAGACTATTATGGACGCATAAGACTGAAGTCAACTATCAAATTAGAATTAGTACCATTCTATATTTAACTCGATTCAGATGACTCGCCTAAGGAGTTCTAGCATCCAAACCTTAATCAAAACACGTCAAATTGCCATAACATTATGATACTCGCCAATTGACCTTAACCCGAGCAAAATAGTAACAAAACTGGACCAACCAACAACGACTCGGCCATACAAAACCGGTACTACCAATCTATGATCATTAAGACCCACGGCTTCATGCCCAAGCTAGTACCAACTATGTCAACGGTCATCACACGCACCATTAGGCAAATCAACATCAACTCCAGCTCAAACTTGCCTAGAATAGACTCGACCACTCTCATATTGCCTAGGTGTTACATACTTCAAGCTCGACCCAGACCGAACTAGGACCAGACCGCCCAATAGAATTCTACCTACAGAAACCCGTACCACCTACCCGACGATTAGCACCGTGCACCACCACCACACAAACTTGAATTAGTGCCGATCGTGTCGATGGTCATCACCTGCATGCCCGTCCTTCAACTCAACCCCGATCAACACACAAACAGACCCAAATCAAAGTAGCTCAAAGTATTTGGACCCAAATTCTGGTTGATCCTAGATTAGAAAAACGAGTAAGGTATTGTTACACAATATAGAGCAACAAGTACTTCACTTGCCTCAAGTCCATGGAACGCGAGCGGCAGGTGCTGTCACGCCTCAATCTTCAAGTGCATGCCCATCCCTCTGTGGTTGATAAAATTGCAACGTCCCAGGACGCGTAGCCAACCCATTCATTTTAATGCATATGCGGAAGTGAATAAACAAATCCCCTGACAGTAACAACATGGGATAGAAATGCAGGAAAATAGATTCAGAAACAAAACACGCCTTTATATACACACTAAGTCAAGTATAAAAGTCTACAACCAAAAGACTTCAAAAGACCAGCTCTCAAAAAAAGCTGTCCTATCTGACTAACACCTCAGATCCCCTCCGCTCGGCTCCAAATCCTCCACTCTAAGATCCTAAAAAGAATTGTGTCCATGATGGGATGAGATATAAATCCAGCGAAGTCAAGCTCTAAACCCCGATTAGGAGGGTAATACGCCAAGAAGCGTCTTAACACAACCATAGAGACTTACCACATCTCAAATCCTCCCTACATATCAACACAATTCATATCACAAATAGCCACAAAAACATGAGCAGCAATTAAGCTCATCAACTGGAACACCACACTCAATTTCAACCAAGCACAGGGGTCCTAATTATAGGGCCAAATCGTTATGACATGTCCCATACCATGCCACACAATTTTGTCTCATAATACAGCGCGTTCAACTCAATAATCATGTGTTCCTAGTTTTGATCTTGGCATATAGCACGACCTACTCGCTGTTCAGCGGTCTTCAGGCATAACCAAGCGTTGTCTCACCCCATTGAGCGCGGCTATGTCTTCCTTAGACGGCTTTCCCGAAGGAGCATAGGTCCAGAATCTACTGCAACTGGCTTCCGTTGTCCAGGGGTGTCCCGTATAGGGGTTAACGTCCAACTTAATAGCCCGAGACGGTTTCTCTTAACCAACACACAATCACTCAATTAATAGCACGGCTTACTTGCTATTCGGCGGTCTTCAGGCATAGCCAAGTGTCGTCTCACCCCATTGAGTACGGCTATGTCTTTCCTAGACGGCTTTCCCGAAGGAGCATAGGTCCAGAATCTACTACGACTGGCTTCCATTGTCCAAGGTCATCCTATATAGGGGTTAACGTCCAACTTAATAGCCCGAGACGGTTTCTCTTAACTAATACACGACCACTCAATTACGGCCAAGGACATCGTGCACTGCACTCATATGTCTCGATTAAGATGATGCACTTAGCTCATTTTCTTCGTATTAAAAACACTCGGTGAAAATAGTCGTGTGAGGGTACATGATCTGATCGAACTTTAAACAGTGATACCCTTCCTTTTAAAATCCCACTATTTTATATAGTATATAAAATCATTTTTAGTGTCCAAACCCAACATTCGAGATTTTTTGAATAAATATCAAAATTCACAAATTTTGTAATAAATGACCAAAATTCCAATAAGCACTTAATTTGCACAAATTAACACCCAATTGCATAAATGGAACACACCATTGCAATCAGCATGAAATTCCAATCACCAGCTATCCCGATCTAATATCTTGAAAATATTAAATAATTAAATAATTTCAAAAATTAATTAAATAAATACAAAATTAGGCTAAAAATTGCTAATTTAACCACCTATTGAACTAATTAAATTATTCTAACCATTCTAACTACAAGGCCACATAATAAACTAACTAGTTACAATTTCTAACCACCTAAATCACTAATCTAATTGACCTAAATTAATTAAACAAACTAATAACTACACTAATATAATATTAATTTAATCTAAACATTCCTTAAACATCATTAACACCTTAATGAGACTTTAATGCATAAACTCACCAGTTTAGCACGAAAATTGGTTCATGGTGAAAGCGGTGCGACGGCGGCTGAAACTTGGGCCTACGTCGACGCCAATGGGAGTTCGGGAGGGCCCAAAAACAGCCTAACAAAGCTGAGATTTGTCCTTGGGTTGAGCTGGGTCAGAGATTGGGCTGAGTTGCAGGTTGCACGCGGCTGACTTCGTGCGAAACGATGGAGATGAAATGCGTGGCCGCAGCGAGGATTTGGGCCACTAGGTGGGGAACACTGAACTGGGCTGGGCTGCTGAAGTGTGGAGCGCTGGCACGCGGACGTGAAGGCAGAAGGCTAGTCTGCGAAGGAGGACGTTTCGCTGGCGGAGTCAACTTCATGAGGTTGCAAAGGGGTGTTGACTCGATGGAGTTGCCGCACGAAAAGAATGGAGCAGGCTGACGTGAGGGAGCATGCGTGAGTGGAGGCTGGAAGGGTCGCGTCGATTGAGGTTGCTTTAGTGGCAGAGGAGAAGGGGAGGCTTGCTGGGAAGTTTGACTCGGTGGAACAAAAACACAAGAATCGGGGTGGGGCGGTAGTGAGAGAGAGAGAGGAAGTGGAGAAGATGGGCAGACAATGGAGGGCTGCAGCATTCGAAGGAAAATAATGAAAGAGGAAGTGAGAGAGAGAGAGGAAGTGGAGAAGATGGGCAGACGATGGTGGGCTGCAGCATTCGAAGGAAAAGAATGAAAGAGGAAGTGAGAGAGAGAGGAAGTGGAGAAGATGGGCAGACGATGGGGGCTGCAGCATTCGAAGGAAAAGAATGAAAGAAAGCAAAAACAGAAGGGGGATCGGGGGAGATGGCGTGCGACGGAAGGAGGGGAGAGAGAGAGCAAAAGTCAAATAAAATATCTAAAACTCATTAATACAATATGCAAGAAGTCTTCATGCTTATCCTCATGATCTCCCATTACTTTCTTGCATAATAATTCACAAATAACTCATTTTGGTGCCAAATGTTGCAGCCCCCACACCAACCCTCCGAATTTTCTCACTTTGGACTTCAATTTCTTCACAAAATTCCCCAATTTGATGTCCAATTTTGCTAAAGAGGAAGCCCACACAATTTCCATAATTTCTCTTCACCAAATAGCTCACTAAGGAGGCAAAACATCCACTCAATTTGGCCCTTCCGAATTTCCTTTCTTTTCCGAATTGTCCGAATTTATTTTCCGTAAAAATCCTCAGCTTGCCGAAAATTCTTCAAATGATGAGTCGACGTTTCTAAAATAAATTGTGACACGACAGAACTTTTAATTTTTGAAATTGGGTTCAAATTCGTGGTTAATTTCACTTTGACGCGATTTTAGTGTGACCTAACCTACTGGGTAGCTTTTAGGAATTTTTAGTGCATTTGACCTGTGGTTAATTATTTTCGAGCCACATTGTGAATCTTCGACATATTGACGACTCTTAGTTGTCGTGAAAATCTTGAGGTTTCAAATACGGACACAAGGTACCAAAATGACAAAAAAATCGATCTAGTATCGTTCAACAAAATTTTTGCAATTAGGTGGAATCACCTACGCATTAATCACATACCTCTATCAAATCAACCTCTCCGATCTCTAATCAATTTCGACAGTGCCATAATGACCCTTGCAGATTAGCATGGTCGAGTAGTCGATTCCTAGTTAAATTCTCAAGTCTATTGTGTTTAAATTCCTTAATGGCTTCACATGATAGACTAGTTATCCTACAAGTGATTAGCTCAGGGAAAAGAACTATAGGTTCGTCAATGAAAAGCCTAACTTATTTAATTGAAAACAGAACTTGAAAATCAAGATGTCACAGGCGCCACTGGTGGCATGATGACACTCGGTGAAACAAGCTGCGAGCTCTCCTGGTCAGCGGCAGCACTAAGGCAAGACGGCGATGGAGCTGGTGTGTGGCGATTAGCTTCAAGTGGTGGGACACGAGCGGAGTGGTGATAATCTCTAGGTGCCGGATGAAGAAGAAGGAGCGATCTTCTTCTATTTTCCTTAGTTGACTCTAGTAGTCAACACTTGAAGTTATGTGGCCGCTCAAACGAAGGGCAGCTGGAGGGATGCGTAGCCATCAGCCGGGTCTTCATTGCCACCTTGAGAGAGAACGACAGCACGTGGCCGCCACCCTTGAGTACACAATCCCCCCTCTCTTGTTGATCGCCGAGTTGTTGATCGCTGAACGTGATTGGGGAAGTCAACGTGATGAAGGTGGGGGATTTCTCGGCTCTTTGCCCACTGCGTGCACATATGCATGGAGTCGAAACAACTTGCATGAAAGGCTCGCTTAGCAAAGTATAAATGCAGGTGAACATTGGCCTTGTTTGTGACACTTCCTGAAGAAAATTCAAATGAGATGATAGACTAGACGATAATTGAGTTGTCCAATGTGGCAGGGTGTGATGATGAGGGGATGCCGTGATGACATGACAAAACATGAAGGTCCGGTACGACTATGGTCGGGGCGAAACGATGGTCATGAATGGTACCAACAATGTAGTTCGACGACAAACTTGTCGACGTGGCATGGAACATTATGTATTCGAGGTTTGGCGAAATCCAGATATCACGGAAAGGTTGATTCCTTAGCATGAATATCTCGAAAACTTGGTCAAGGAATTTGACGAAATCTCTTTTGATTATCTACCAAGATTACAAAATCAATTTGCTGATGCTCTAGCAACCTTATCATCAATGTTATAAGTAACCAACGACTTGAGCATTGATCATTTGCAAATCGACGTCTTCAAGAAGCCTGCTTATTACCTGATCATTGAAGAAGAACCTGATGGTCAACCCTAATATTATGACATCATAAATTACCTTTGAGAAGAAAAATTTCCCTAAGGGAGTCAAGCCAATGATCGAAAATACCTGATAAAGTTGGCATCCAAATTCTTCCTCAGTGGAGGAGCCCTTTATGAAAGGTCTTTCGATTCAATTTTTACAAAAGTGCGTGGACACACAAGAAAATAAATTCTTGATGAAAGAGATACATGAAGGAGAATGTGGCCCTCATATGAATGGCCAGGCTAGGTTACTATTGTTGACCATGGATGTCACGACTTGAACCTCAAGTGCGCACACATCCCTTGGTGGTTGATAAGATTGCAATGTTTGCAGGAGGTCTTGCCGACCCCAATCGGTTATTGCACATGCGGAAGCGAAACAACAAACAATATAGGATAGAAAAATAGGGCAACCAAATTTCAAACCAACACACTTTTATAAATAAACTGGTTTATCTACAAAAGAGTTTAAACCAAAAAGAGAGAGAGCTAAGTCATCTAAGCCCTAGACTCCTCATCCAAAAGCTCTGGGGGCTTTGGGTCCACCATAACACCATCAGGTGGGTCATCTACTTCCTCGCCCACAGCGGCGTTGACCGCAATGGTGGGGATGTCAAAACCCTACAGGGGACTTTCTCGGACCCCATTAGGTCCATGACAAAACCACGTCCTGAACCGATGAGGTACTAATTGAGGTAGCCCCTCATCGACCAAGATAGTGGTCACGATGAGCTCATGGAGCCAGGGACTCCCAAGGACAGGGATGTCTGTACTCTGCTTGGTATACCCCTGCGACGGTCCAAAATGGACCGGCCTCACATCCATCTAAGGACTTGAAAATTTAAACCCATGATGAGGTGAGAATAAATCTTAGCGAGTTCACGCCCTAAACCCTGATTAGAAAGAAAATATGCCTAGAGGCGGCCTAACCACACAACCAATAAGACTCACCCCGCCTTAGTTCCTTCCTGCACATCAATACAGTTCATAACACATATGCATACAATAAATGCACTCATCAATTGGAACATCTCACTCCTCACTCCTATCTCAAACAATTACAGGGGTCCTGATTATAAGGCTAAATCGTTATAACACGTCAATTCCGTGCCACACAATTTTGTCCTATAATCAGGCGCGTTTATCTTAATTATTCACACGTTCCAATTGATTACTGCCCGCACAGGCACGATCTTCCCAACGCACATCGGTCTTCTGGTGTAACCGAGCATCGTCTCACCCCATTGAGCACGACAATGTCTACCTTGAGACAACATTCCCAAAGGAGCTTCAATCTGGCCTCTACCGCGATCCGGCATCCATTATTAGGAGCATTCCATATAGGAGCAACGCCCACCCGACGCACAACGGGGGACGGGTTCTCATAGCGTTCACATGCACAACCAACCTCAACCAAGGATATCGTGCCTTGCACTCAAATACCTCAATTAAAATAATGTTCTTGGTCTATTTTCTTCATATTATAAACACTCGGTAAAATAATTGTGTGTGAGTACACGGTCAAATAGAACCATAAAAAGTGATATCTTTCCTTTTAAAATCCCACTATTTGATATAGTATTTAAAAATATTTTTTGTGTCAAAACCCGATACCTAGTATTTTCTAATTAAATATCACAATTTTATAATTTTAAAATAATAATTGAAAATCAACAATCATCACTCAATTGCACAAATTAGCACTCAATTGCATAAACTGATTACACCACGATAATTAGCACGAAATTCTAATGACCGGCTACCCTAGTATAATTTCCAAAAAATATTAAGTAATTAAATAAATGCAATTTAATTCAATAAATCTCTAATTAAGCTTAAAACACTAATCTAACCACCTAATTGGACTTAGAAAAATAATACAATAAGCTCATTAAATCATACAATCCAATTAACCCCTAACTAATCTAATCTAACCACCTAATAAGCCTAATTAATAAACTAAACCACTAATTAAACTAAACTAACCACATAAACCCATCTTAAGCTAATCTAATCATCCACTAAGCATAATTAACTCCCTAAGTAGAGTTTAGCAAGTAAACTCATCGGATTAGTGGGCCGGTGAGTTCACGGTGTCGGCAGTGCGAAGGCGAGTAGGACTTAAGCCTATGGCAACACCCAACGAGGTCCAGAAAGGCCCGGAAAACAACCCGCAAGTCTCAGCTATAAGTTGGGACTTCAGTTCTGTCCAAGGGCTGGAAGAGGCTGGTTGAGCGGCGAGACAGCGTTGGAATGGCCATGGCAAGATGGTGACGCGATTAGGTGTCAACAACGGGAGCGACGGCAGCTTGGATGGACAACAGAGGAGCTTGGGGACCTGCGACGGTGACCGGGGGGACAAAGGGCCAATGAGCAGGCACGGGATGGCGGGGGACACGCGGACGAGCGCTCGTGGGCATGCGGATTGGTGACGACTTGGCGGTGCTCGAACAGTGGTGAAGGCGGTCGACAGTGGCTGGCTGGCTTCTCTAGGTTTGCTAGCTGGTTTTTGCGCTATAAACAACAACAATGGAGATCAAGGGAGGCAAAGAGGAAGAATAAGAGCTGCTATAGCTAAAGGGGGACCACAAAGCCTCAAAAGTCTTCACAAATATCCCAAGAATTCAAGTGGCTACCCCCACCACCTTCAACCCTATCCCTACCCATTTTCCTTCATCAAACTTCCCTAAAAAGCCACCAAAGGTGGTCCAAATGTTGCACACCACCCATGGCTACGAATTTTGTCCATTCCTCTTCAATTCAATTCAAATCGTCTCCAATTGGACTCAAATTAATGGCCAACATGCCAATGAGGATGCCCACATCAAATTCCACAATTTTCCTTGCCAATTGATCCATCTTGAACGATAAAAATCCATAGAAAAATGGCCCTCTTAATTTCCCGGTCCAAAATCGCCTAAACTTGAATTTTCGACAAAATTTTGGACTTGCTGAAAATTCCTTGGAGGATGAGTCAACATTCCTAAAATAAATCATGACATGATAGAACTTTCAATTTCTGAAATCGAGTTCAATTTCGTGGTTAATTTCAACCGGATGCGAATTTAGCGTGACCTAACCTATCGGGTAGCTTTTAGGAATTTTTAGCGCATTTCATCCGTTGTCGATTATTTTGGAGCCACATTGTCCATCTTCGACATATAAGCGACTCTTAGTTGTTGTGAAAATCTCAAGGTTTCAAATATGGGCATCGGGTACAAAAATGACAGAAAAGTCGGTTTAATGCCGTTCAACGAGAATTTTGCAATTAGGTGGAATCACCCACGCTTTAATCACATGCCTCTGTCGAACCGACCTATCTCCAGTCTTTGATCAATTTTGATGGTGTCGTATTGTCCCATGTAGATTAGCACAGTCGAGCAATCAATTTCTGGTCGAATTCTCAAGTCTGTTGTGTTTAGATTCCTTAACGACTTCACCTGATAGACTAGTTATGCCGTGAGTGGCCAACTTAGAGAAAAAGGCCATAGGCACGTGGATGAAAAGCCCATTTCATTTAGTCAAAAGCAGCGTCAAAAATCAGGATGTCATAATGGAAGCTGATTGTATTCAACATGTGAGGTGTTGTTACCAAGTCTATGGAGACAAAGTCAAAACTCATCCTCATGAATTACATCAAATGTAAGAGTCCTAACCTTTTTTAATGTAGGGCATCAACATCATCGGATCAATTAATCCTAAAGCATCAAATGGACGTTGTTTTATTCTTGTGGCTATTGATTACTTCACCAAATGGATTGAAGCCCGTTCTTATGCCCACACCACTACAAAAAGCGTGGCAAAGTTCATCCATCGTGATATCATCACTTGATATGGATTTTTGAAGCAATCATCATAAACAATAAATCAAACTTTAAAAAAAAAAAAATAGTGGATGAATTACTTGGAGACGTCCACATTCACCACTTAAATTTTTCTCCTTACCACCCACAAATGAATAAGTTGTGGAAGTAGCAAATAAGAACATCAAGAAAATTTTAGCCAAAATGGCTAAAGATTACAGTGATTAGCATGATCGGTTGCCATATGCTTTGCTTGCTTACCAAACATCAGTTCGTACTTCAACTGGGACAACACCATTTTCATTGGTCTATAGAATGGATGCTATGCTACCCATGGAAGTGGAAATTTCTTCACTAAGGGTACTTTCTCAAGTCAAGCTCTCTGAAGCTAAATGGGTTCAATATAGATTTGACCAACTCAATATGATTGATGAAAAAAGGGCAAAATCCCTATGCTATAGACAAAGCTATTAGAAGAGGGTAGCTAAGTTGTTCAATTGCAAGGTCAGGCCAAGACATTTTAAGATCAACGATCTCATCTTCAGAAAAGTCATACCTATCATTCCAAACCCTCGTGGGAAGTTTACGCCGAACTACGAAGGTCTATATATTGTAAAGAATGTGCTACCTGGTGAGGCATTGATCCTTGTAGAAATGGATAGCCAAGAATTGCCAAGGCCTATAAATGCTGATGTTGTCAATAAGTATTATCCATGAATGAAGTGAAAGGCCATTAAACCACTTGTGGATTGAATTTGAGCCACTTTAGAATATTTGCATCATACATCTCATGCATACATGTCACATCTACATGTTTGTTCCTTTGGCAGAATCTCTGAAGAAGATTCTACCTATCCTCAAGAGGTTGATCCTAGAAATGCAAAACCTCTACAAAGTGATCATCTTCTTTAAAGCTTAGAAGTGACCCTGTCCTTCATAATGCCGAAAGAGTCAACTAGAACTCTAGAAATGAACCCCTATGCTAAGCACAGACTATTTTGTCTACAAATTTTATTCTACATTATTTTCAAAAGTCTCACTGGTAGGGTCAAAGAGCATTTAAAAAAAAAAAAATCGGTACATTTTGATTCCCCAAGGAGTGGAATTTAGCCCAATTGTGTTTTGCAAAACCCAAAAAGGATTGTTAAATATGCCAAGTGGAAGTGCTTAAAATGATGAGCGGCAATCCCTTTGCCAAACACATCCTTATTCACTCTTTGAGAGAATTAAGTGAAAAGAACCATGTCTTTGGGCATAGAGTTCATTCACAATGAATACATGGTTTGAGATGATAGAGGCATTTCCTTTCTCAATTCCAAACACTACCGATATCCCTTGCAAGCCACTTTGAGCCAAATAGGGAGCATTTCTAAAATAACCCTGTAAAAAACAAACCTCGCATTTGGGGCAAATTAGGGGGTCTTAGTTGAAAATTATGGAGCAAAAGATTAAGAAAGATTTTATTGCTTTCACTTACATCAATCTTCTTGTGCTAGCTTCAGGTGATTTCTTATCAAAACTTGAAGCATCCTAAAGTGATGAAGAACATTCTGTTCATTATCCTAAACACAATTACCCTTTGCTTAGCCAATTTGAGCCTTATGCAATTCCTTCATAACCCTAGGTGATGATTATCTCCCCCACACTAGGCCAAGCACATGATTTACCAACAAAATTGAGAATGTTGGTCATGTTTGTAAATACCACATGCTCAAAAGAGAGTGAAAACTAGGGAGCATGAAAAAATGATGTGCCTAATAAAAGCAAGGCCAATGCCCATGAAAAAAATGCAAAGAAAAGCAAAAATGCAAAGAAAACCATAACCAATGGTCATGCAAAAGGTAATTTAAAAAATAAAACAAAAGCTTTCCAAAACATGTATTGCGAGCAATGTCATTAGAACAGAGAGTGAAGCTCTCATGTCTCAAGACAAATGGTCAAAAGGACTGTTGAGATAGGTTTAATTTCAAGAGTCAAATTTCTAAAATGGTGTGTGATGGCAATGATGCCAAGATAATCACTCACTTTTAAACCCATGATATTTGAAAATTTTTCAAGCCTTTTTAAGCCTCACCCAAACCAAGATTACAACTCCTATTTGAAGTCTCTTCCGATTGGGATGGTTCGAGTTGAAATGAGAATATCACACTAGAGTTACTACTAGAAAGAGTGGAACCAATCCTATCTTATCTTATCTTCGAGGTTCTTGACTGTAAACCTAATGAAGATATTGATTAAATATTCATTTCTTGGCTTCAAAGTACATACCCTTTATGTAAGCCCATGTTCAAGTCATCATTATGATCCTTTCAAAAGATCTTTTGATCAATGAATTGTATTCACTATGAACGTTTTCTAAAGCCTTAGACATAGGTTGAGTGAAACCTCTCCAATGAGATTTAAGTAGTTTTTTCCACATCAATGGTTGAGAATAAAAACCCTTGTTTTAAGCTTTGGCCGTTTGATCCCTCTCGCTATACTGTTCACTAGATCCTTTTTAGGGCACAATTGGGCTCTTGTTCATCTCGCCTGGTGTTTTGCTTGTCCCAAAAGATACAGCCGTTCATTTGGGCAAAGTTTTGGAGGTTTGGTTCATCTAACCTCCCTCCTTCCCCTCACCAAGCCGTTTCTTCTGATTTGGCCTACAAGACCAGATCTGGTCCACCCTAGGGCGCGTTCATGCTCATGTTTCTTCCTGTCTAATGCTCTGCTCGTCCTGGAAGATAAAGCTGGTAGTTTGGGCCAAGCTTTGGAGGATAGGTTCACCTTACTTCCCTCCTCACCCTCACTGAGCCATTTCTTCTTATTTGGCCTGCAAGTCCACTTCTGGTCTTCTCTAGGGTGCAATCGAACTGCTGTTCATCCCGCCCAGTTTATTTGCTCGTCCTGGGCGCTATAGCCATTCCTTGGGCTTTAGTGGTGGAGAATAGACTCGTCTGCACTCCCTCCTCAACCCACTGAAGCATTTTACCCGGTATGTCCATAAACTCTAAAATGTCTTTACTATGGTAGGGGTTGCAGGCTATTTATTGTTACTACATTTATGGCTTCTGCTTCTGCCGAGGTGGGTGGCCCTTTAAGTGAGGCCCAGATTGGTGCTGGTAGTTTAAAGGGGTGTAGCCCCACTTCCCTTAGCCCTCTTGCCCAGTCTTCTAAGCTCCCGGGTCAGGCCGACTCTCTCAAATCGGCCCATGTTGCATCAATGGAGTTCTAGCAAGTGCCTCTTAAGGTTCCAGCCCGCGCGGGTCATTCTTGAGGCCGTAGCCGTGCGCGGTCTTCCTCCACTCGACCCCAGGCTTTTAATCGATAGTGAGGAAACTTGAAGCCTCCTCCTGCCTTCTCTTGGGCTAATGTGGTGCGTCTTGCAGCAAAAGGATATGATCTAACTTTTGTCCCCCCCTCCTTTATGGACAACAAGTTGATTATTAACCTCTTTGAGGATGTGCCGGAGGCTATCAATCCTAAGTGGCCCGAGTGCCTGATTGGGTATTTTGTAGGGAAGAAACTCCCTTTCAAGCTCACAGAACAAGCTTTGATGCACAATTAGGGCCCGAAGATTGTTGAAGTAATGGCGAATGGTCAAGGATTCTTCTTCTTTCATATCCTGAACCCTGTTTTCCGTAGAAAGATCCTTGAAGATAGGCCCTTAACAGTTGCAAGGGTTCCTCTCATCTTACAACAATGGCAGCCTTTCTTAGAGTTAAAGAAAGACAATCAATCCTTGGTTTCAATTTGGATTAGATTGAAGAACCTTCCATTTGATCTCTGGTCGGTGCTAGGGATAAGTGCCATCGCAAGTGCTGTTGGAATGCCCTTCTATGTTGATCAATGCATAGAGCAAATGAAAATGATTTCTTTTACTAGGGTGTGCGTGGAGATCTATGCAAAGCAACCAAGGTGTACTTCGGTTGATGTGGTCTTGAATGGGGTGTCACGCTCAGTATCTATTGAGTACGAATGGAGGCCAGTTGAATTCCCGAGTTGTGGCACCTTCGGCCACAGGTGTGCGGATTCTTGTCCAGATCCCCGACCCTGCTCCAGTGGTAGTGGAAGCCCCTAGCAAGCCTGAGCAAGGTTGTCAACAAGTAAAGGGGAAGAAGGAAAAGCCTCTTTTGCCGAAGGAAGAACCCTCATCCCGACTGGTTAGTACCGGCGGAGAAGGGTAAATCATAAAGCTTAAGGATTCTGCCTCTGAGAAAGGATTGCCCTCCACTTCTTCTTGCAAGGCTCTGAGGGGATTTACGATTCTTTTGAAGCTAGAGGTCTCCCTTTCTAGCTCCGCGGTGGACAAGATCAGCCCAGCTAAAGCCTCGACCCTGATTTTGCTCAATCCTAGCACGGAATCGGATGTCTCGGCTAACCTAATTAATAACTCAGATTAGGACTTGCTCTCCCCTTGTCCGTCCCCCAAAGCTCCTCCTACTAGTAGAAGGGTCTATACCATGCAAGATAAGCTGCTGACCCTTGCTACGAACCGGCTCCTTCTACGACTTGTGCTACTCCGGTGGCCAGTTGACGAAAGCCTAGCAAGCGGAGGTAAGCCAATCCTTCCTCCTCTCCCTATGTAAGTATAAATTGTTATATGTACATAGGTTTTTGGAACATCAGGGGTCTTGTTGACCTAGTTAGGCAAGTAGAGGTCCATAACTTGGTTTCCTCGAATGGTCTTTGCTTGGTTGGTCTTCTTGAGACTAAAGTTCCAGAGTCTCTCTTCTCTTCAATTTCTACGAGGTTAATGAGGGATTGGTGCTGGCTAGCAAACTATAGTTGTTCCCCCAGAGGTAGGATTTGGATTAGCTAAGACCCTTTGATTGTTAGTTTTAAAGTTTTCTCGGTCGACGCTCAGGTGATCCATAGGAATGTTGTATCTCAATGGTGATAGGAATGGAAAATATCCACCCTCTAAAGATACTGTTGTCAAGCGTGGAATGTTGTATCTTAGTGGTCTATGGTAAACACACCTTCCCTTCCCGGAGACCACTATGGGAGGACCTTATTCTCAAGAGTGCAGCTATGCAAGACTTGCCTTGGCTTGTGGTGGGTGACTTTAACGCTATTAAAGACTCGTTTGATAGACTGGGTGGCACAGACATTTGGATTCCTTACTTTGATGAGTTTGCTCAGTGCTTAGATCAGGCAAAGCTTGACGATTTGAGGTATGTTAGATTTAGATTCACCTGGTCAACTTCTTCTGGTTATAGACGGAAGTTAAGGAAGATCAACAGAGTTCTAGTGAATGCAAAATGGAGTCAAGTTTTCTCTTACTCGAAAGCTACATTCTTTGCCCGTCATATCCCTATGATAGTTAAGGTTTTGAATCCTGTGGTCTGGAGGAAACCTTTCAAGTTCTTCGATTATTGGATGAAGCATCCAAATTTTAATACAATTATTTCCCAAGTTTTGGTGGATCTGAGAGAAGGTGTTCCCATGTATAGACTAGTGTGCAAACTAAAATCCCTTAAAGCCCACCTCAAGCAACTTAATAGGGAGTCTTTCTCCAATATTTCTTCCAAAACAGCAGAGGTGCTGAGTATGCTTCAGGTCACCCAAGTTGGCCTCCAGTAAGACCCAACCAATGCTGCTCTCACAGAGCTGGAGAAGATGCAACATAGGATCTTTGCGGACCTTCGCTAGCAGGAAGAGTCCTTCTATAGGCAAAAGTCCAAGATTTTTAGGATCATATGGCTTTCTGAAGGAGACCGAAATACTAAATTCTTCCATCACTATGTTAATAATAGACATATGAGGAATAGAATAATCTCGGTCATGGATAGCTCTAGCAGTCTAGTAATAGATCCAAGGTCGGTGCAACAAATATTCATCACTTATTTCCAAGACCTCTTAGTGCCGCGGGATGTGCTGGGTAGACCCTCGGTTCGGGAAATTTGGGATGCTATTTGGCTTCCCTTAAAAAAGGAGCAGGTGAGTTTTCTTTCTCGCCCTATCAAGAATTTAGAGATTTGGGACACCCTATTTTCTATAGCTCGGGGTAAGGCTTCTGGACCTAATGGTTTTAATGTCGAGTTCTTCAAGCACAACTAGGAGATTGTGGGACAGATGGTCACTGCTATAGTGAAGAACTTCTTCACCATAAGTAGGCTCTTGCGGGAGATTAACAACACCATTTTGGTTTTGGTACCAAAAGTCTCCAATGCCACTACAATGTCTAACTACAAGCCCATAGCCTATTATAATACTATTTACAAGTGCATCACCAAAGTTTTGGCAAATCGGGTGGCTGCATTCTTCAAGATGTGATAAGCCTCTTTCGAAGTGCTTTTGTAAAGGGCTGGTAGATCAGAGATCACATCCTTATGGCCCAAGAACTTTTTACCGGCTTTCATTTTGAGCCTTATTCTTCTAAGTTTGCAATCAAAGTGGATTTCCGAAAAGCTTATGACACAGTAGACTGGGATTTTCTTGAGCTTGTTCTCTTTGGCTTTGGCTTTCTTGAGCACTTGATCTGCCTCATCATGGTATGTGTTTATACCCCTAAATTCTCAATGGCTTTGAATGGGGAATTACATGGTTTCTTTGCTAGTGGCCGAGGGCTTAGGCTGGGTGACCCTATCTCTCCCTACCTATTTACCTTGGTCATGGAGGTCTTCTCTGGAATTCTCTATACTCGCTCGTTGAGGCCGGAGTTCAATTTCTTTTGGAGGTGCAAACCAACAAGCTTGTCACATTTATTCTTTACAGACGACGTCTTCCTTTTCTGTGAAGCTGACTTACCTTCGGTTCGCATCTTAAAGGAAGGCCTTGACCTATTTTCCTCTTAGAGTGGTCTCCTCCCAAACTCACGTAAATGTGAGGTTTTTTTGGTAGGAGGGTCGGTGTCTTCAAGCAATGAAATTTTGCAAACTCTTGGGTTTAATGAAGGGAGTTTGCCGGCTCGCTATTTAAGGGTTCCAATCATTACTTCGAGGTTCAATAAGGTGGATTGTTGTGCTCTCCTCGACTATATTACAGCAAGGGTACAATCTTGGACTCATCGCTTTTTGTCTTTTGCCGGACGGTTGCAATTGATCAGGTTTGTCCTCCATGCAATCCAAGTGTTTTGGGCCAGTGTCTTTATTCTACCCAGTGCTGTTTTGGATCAAATTGAATGAATCCAACGTCAATTTCTTTGGAAAGGATCACATTTGGGTAAAGGAGGTGCGAAGTTTCTTGGGAGAAAGTTTGCCTTCCAAAAGAGGAAGGAGGGCTTGGCATTTGAAGGCTTGAGGAGTGTAATAAGGCGGCCATGCTCAAGCATATTTAGATCTTATTCTCTGACAATGAGTCCCTATGGTGTAGGTGGATCCATTCGACCTTTTTAAAAAGGAAAAACTTATGGGTTGCCAAGAAGCCAACCTACTATTATTGGGCTTGGAAGAAGATCCTTCAACTCAGGAGGGATTTCCGGAATTCCTTCCGTTGGAGCATAGGGGATGGTTTATTTGCTTCTCTCCGGTTCGACCATTAGCACCCTAGATCTTTTCATACTTTTTCATCTACAAGTCCAGGATGCCAAGACAAGCAACTGTCGTTGATCTCTTCTCCCCCTCAAGCCAGGCTTTAATGGCTATTTTGGATTCGTGGCAGTTCCCTCTCCCTATCCTTTCTCAGGACCCAGATCGTTTCCACTAGAACAAGAGCTCCTCCGGGCAGTTTCTGATTGCATCGGCTTGGGAGGCCATTAGGCGGAAGAAGGACCAAGTTTCATGGCATGCATTCATTTGGAACTCTTCTATCTCTCCTCAATACCAATTCAACCTTTGGCTTATTACCAAGCACAGACTTTCTACCCAAGTCCTATTATTATCGTATGGCAGAATTGATAGTGGCTCTTGTGCCTTTTGCAATGCTACACCGAATTCTATTGATCACCTCTTTTTTGGATGTCGTATCACTATCGGCATTGCTTTCCTTTGGGCTACCAGATGCAATCTCCCTTGGCACAATAGATCATGGGCAGATAATCTCCGTTGGGCTATGACTCTACTCTCGGGTAAAGAGTTCTATAAATGCATTGCCCGTTTCTCTTTTAGGGCTCTTTGTCATCTCATATGGAAGAGCAGGAATGGTATTCTGTTTAGAGAGCAAACTTTTGTGATCCTGGCCTTGAAAAACCACCTCTTCAAAGTTGTTAAAGACAAGGCTATGACATTCAAGAATGTTAAGGATAAAGCGAGGAACAGGAGATTCTAGCGAGCCTATGGTATTAACCTGATTATTTTCTCTTCAAGTGAAGTTGATCCACCTTCTTGAAGTTGTCTAACCTTGCTGTTGTGAATGTCCCTTTGATGCTCCAATGGCTGGCGGTTAGTCCAATGGTTCGGTTTAACCTCCTTAGGGGTTTCTGGATTTTTGGAAGCCGCTGCTTCTCAGCTCCTTCAGTTCTCTGTCACTTCCTTCGGTGGGCTAGGAGTTTGGTTTTTGAAGTTTTTTTTGGCCGTCGAAGTCTGCTTGGGTCTGCTCATTCGATCTGGCCCTCTTGTCTTCCTTGTCATCCTGGTGCCTGTTGTGGGCTGTCTATGTTGCCATTGTTTGGCTGCTCCTTTTACGTTTCGGCACCCTTCCGCTCACTACGACTTTTGGTCGTTTTGAGTGTAAGTGTTTTGGTGTCGTGACCTCTTCTTGTATAGTTGGTCAAAGCTCAACATAATTTCTTAGCTTTCACCCAAAAAAAAAAACCCCTTTTTAAGAGCCAATGTGAAAAAACCTCTTTTGATTAGGTTATTTCCATTTGGCACATTTGATTTTACCCTTAGGTGATTAATCAAATTACATTTTGTTAAAATCCTCTCCGAAGGAATTTGACATCAATATTGTTTACCAAGATATGTTTGAATGATTTCGAAATATTGGCTTTCAAGCAATCCCAAAATTCTTTTTCAAAATACGTGTTCTCTAGTGGATTATATTTTTGGTTATCCTAAACCATAACCCTTATTTTTTGTTTTTGTCACCCTAAACCACAACCCCCTCGAATTTAGGTTCCAAGTTGTCCCTTAAAACCTCAGCTTTAGGTTCTAAGTTGTCCTCCGAAACCTCAATTTTAGGTTCCAAGTTGTCCTCAGAAACCTCAACTTTAGGGTCTAGGTTGTCCTCAGAAACCTCAACTTCAGGTTCTAGGTTGTCCTCAGAAACCTCGATTTTAGGTTTCTGGTTGTCCTCGATTTTAGGTTCTAGGTTGTCCTTAGAAAACTCGATTTTAGGTTGCAGGTTATCCTTAGAAAACTCGATTTTAGGTTCCAAGTTGTCCTTAGAAACCTCGATTTTAGGTTTCTGGTTGTCCTCGATTTTAGGTTCTAGGTTGTCCTTAGAAAGCTCAATTTTAGGTTCTAGGTTATCCTTAGAAAACTCAATTTTAGGTTCTAAGTTGTCCTCAATAACCTCAGCTTCGGATTCCAAGTTGTCCTCAGAAACCTCGGCTTCAGGTTCCAAGTTGTCCTCATAAACCTCAGTTTTAGGTTTCGGGTTGTTCTTAGAAACCTTGCCTTTAGGTTCCAGGTTCTCCTTAGAAACCTCGATTTCAAGTTCTAGGTTGTCCTTAGAAACCTAGGTTTTAGGTTTTAGGTTATTCTTAAACCTTGTCTTTCGGTTAGTGGTCATCATTAAACCATTTCCTTTTTTCTTAGCAATGTCATTTCCTTCATTCAATTCCATGAGAGAGACACAGAATGAAGAAACCCCAACAAGACTTCAGATACCCTAATGAGCAAAGGTAAGTGTTAGGTATGTCCCTAACAAAAAATCGTTTTTTTTTTTTTTCTATTTCCAAACTACAATCAACTAAAAATTATAGGTATCAATTTTGTCTTAAAGTGAAATCTATTTGAACTCCCACTCAAAGAGGGACCCGATTTTTAGTCGACGTGACATTAAAAGGTAAAACAAATCGAGATTTGGGTTTCGATCGTAACGGACCCCATTTCTCAGCCAAAAAGTGGCGTTTTTCATTTCTTTCTTTTGCATTATCATTTTTAAGCAATTTCTAGTTCATTTTCAAGAAAAAAACCTAAAAAGTCAAACGGTTGACTTTAAGGTTGACTTTTTGGTCAACCCTTTAATCAAAAGTCAACCCTAGGTCAAAAATTGTCTTTTTAAGCAAAAAAAAAATTAGATTTAATTTCATTTTTGTCTCGAAAATTCAAAAATTTGGCCAAAAAATCAACCTTTTAGGAAAAGTCAACTAAATGGTTGACTTTTGGTCAAACATTTGACCAAAGTATAAAAGAAAATAAAAAATGTACAAATACATTTCTTTTAATACCAATTTGACTTTTCTGTTGAAAATTTCATAAAATCCAGTTAAGAACCTTGATTTCTAAATTTTTCAGTTTTAGATTATAAATCAACCGAAAAATAAAATCACTTTTATTTTAATCAAATTAGCTTAGTTGCTTCATCGACCTTTGGTTTAAGGACTATTTTAAATCTGCCTGTGCATTCAATTTTGTGATTTACCAAGTCAAAATGTGAATTACCATTTTGAGCTCTAATTAGGGGACCAAAATTGATTCTTCATAACTTGCGTACAGATGATTATTTCTTACTCATTTCATTAAGATAAGTCCAAATTCAAAATTGATTTTGAGAAATTCACACCAAAACTTATTAATTTGAGGGATTTTATCCTCCCAAACATAAGAAAGACAAGCAATTAAGCTTCAATTGTCAAAATTCGAATTAATCCATTCATGATTATGGTTTAATTTCATAAATCTAGGTTCAATTTGGATATCGAGCCTAGATCCATTTTTGACCGAATCTTGAGCACTCTAATTCAAGGTCAATTTCAATGTGATAAGTGATCTTACACATGGGTAGTTCATTAGGTAGGGCAATTGTGACATTAATTGAATTTAATTTTAGTTAATTTACAATTTTGTTAATTGAATTGCAAATTTGACCATTTTAGCCCTTTAGGCTCAACTCAAAGCACCCATGGTTTTGACCCATTGCTTTTCACAATAATCATTCAATTATGTCAATAAAAGACCCCTAAATCACGTTCATAAGGTTTAATTAGCTTAATTGTATCTTAATTGGCCAATTTATTCTTAAAATGACAAAATTCCTTTTCAGTTTAGTTCTTTAGGGACCAAATTGCATAAATTTTGGACACATAGGGATACCAAGTGGGTAAAATGACTAGAACCAAACCAAATTAGTCAGGAACAGGTCAAAAGCTGACCTAAGCAGACCGAATCAGTCTAATTGATCTAACCGGCCGCTAACGGGAATGGCTTGTTCAGCCCCTTGCGAGTTGGTTTATGACCTCCAACAATCAGTTCAAAGATCCTCTCAATGTCAATTTCACTTTTGCACCTTCAATTTCCCAAAATTGTATAGATTAAGCATTTTAACGCAATTCTTGATTTTGGCTCATCAAATCCACTAGATCAATTACCCAACACCTCTAGATCATATCGGAGCCTTCAAAATTAATTTTTGACTATTGGATCAAAATTTCAACTGTTAGATTGAACCAACAGACGAAATTGGATGGTTTGGGGTAGCATATAAGCTCATTTCCCCTCCACTTTTAGGGGGTTTCAATTGCACGAATTTGCAAAGAAATATCTTCAACAAATTCTCTCTCCAACTCTCTCTCTCCGACCAATTCTCTCCTTCCCTCTCTCCGTCGCGCGTTAGCTTCCGCCGACGACCTTGCAGTCACCAATCGTCATTCTGATCTTCCTCACAATCTCTAGTAGCTGATCAGGGCTTTTGGAAGCCTCAGCAATAGCTTGATCTATCCAATCAAATTGATCAATCTTCAAGTTTCACCAGCGACTTTGGAGACTACATTTTGTTCGTTATCTAAACCGACGATCCAATCATTTTGAAGTTGATATTTGCTGTTCGTATCTAGTGTGTGGAGGCTTGATCGAAGTTTTGGTGAAAACTTCAATTGATTGCGATCAAAATCAACAAAAACGCAACAAAGGTAATAATCTTGATCTCGAACCCCATGAAGCGAGACCGAATTAACCTATTGAGGCTAAGGTTCAATTTTAGGTTAATATACTATGTTTAGATATTAGATCGATGAATTTGAATTTTGATTTGCTGTGCTTGAGTGCTCTTAATTAATTTTGAATGATTGAATTTGATTTGGCTTTAATCTACGTTTTTGCGGTTTTGTAATAAGCTTACCATTTTGGCTAAAACGAGGTTCGAAACGACCTAATTTGAGTTTGAGTCCTTCTAGATTTGATAGTACACATCATTACCTTCAAATTGATAGGTTGCGCACCCCAGTCAAGCATCGTTTGACCTTCTAAAAACATATCCAAAGATGAGCGATTCTGCAGTAGTTTAGGTTAGTTTTCAACTTTGTTCTTATTCTACCTTTTGTCCTTTTTATCTTTTTGCAATTTCCTGTGTTGTTTTTTGGAGGAACTTTCTTGCATGAAATTTGTTGTTTATTGTCTTGAGAATGTTCTATATATATATATTTTAGAATTTTTAGACATAATTAGCTAGTTCAAAACTATTCAGCTCTGAACCTAGGTCAATCTACTCTATATTGATTCTTGATTTTGTCATTTTTGTTACTCATAATGGTGTGGAGAATATTCTGTAATTTTTCTAAATTTTTGGATGTGTTTAACTAGGTCAAAATCAACTAGATCTAAACATAGGACAGTCTACTCTACACTATTCCGAATTGTGATTTATTGCAATTGAGTCCATAAATAAGTTTGATTGGTCTCAAATCATTCATGAAAATTTAAATATATGTTCTATATGTTCAATTGATGCATGCTTTGTAGATGTTGGCAAGTGAGTTAATTGCATGAATTAAGGTGAAAATGTGCTGCAACAATACATAGTTTAGATATGCATCTCTGTCTTGCTATTTTTGTTATGGTTCATGCGATCACATTTAGATTTTGAAGTCTTAATAAGAAATGTTCATCATTGC
Source organism: Eucalyptus cladocalyx (assembly GCA_017140615.1). NCBI lineage: Eukaryota > Viridiplantae > Streptophyta > Magnoliopsida > Myrtales > Myrtaceae > Eucalyptus > Eucalyptus cladocalyx. The sequence continues at coordinate 22,678,667 of CM029520.1, forward strand.
ATGCTCTATATGTAGGATTTTCAAAGGATTTTTGCATATTTTGAAATGGCCGAAATCATGCCTGTTATGTGAAGTTGCTGCTGAAACGAAAGCTTACTATATATGCATCTTGCCATGCTTGTTTGAATCATTTAGAGTCCAAATTTTGCTATCATGTCTTCTTGACAATTAAATTACATGTTACAAGATTTGTATATATATATTTAGGTCATATCCTTTGAAAATCATCTTGCACATTAAATTTATGTCACAAAAGTGTTCATTACACTTAGAATTCCCAAGTATATCATCAAGAATCTTGAATCATTTCATAATGTCATTTAAATTGTATGACATTTTGCATGCCAACCTAGGATTAGATGATTATCCAAAATATCCATCACATCCAATCCTAAGTCTCATGTGATTTTTTCATGTCATTTGTGTATTATTTGAAAGACTGACATTTTCTAATGCATGTTTGTATTTTGTTTTCTTAGTTATTGACTCGCCACACTTAGAGATCTCGATCTTCGGTTACGTTTGGTCGTCTGGATTTCTAAACAAGATGGGGATGGATATGATAGGATAGGATAGGATAGGATAAGAATCTCTGTTTGGTGAACTATAGATTTAAAGTCGGATATCCTCATATCCTATCCAATCTACCATTTGGTGAACTACAGATTTAAAGTCAGATATTTTAAAAATAGTAACATTAGGCAGGTACAAATTTGCAAGTTTAATATTCACAAAATCATCCAAAACAATATATCTTTTTCAAATTAACAAATTGTGATCGAATTTCATGATTATGCATTGTAATAATCTTTTATGTTCCTTTGAAATAATCTTTTGGTTACCCCCTTCAACATCAAACGTTTTTAGAATAACCTCAATTTCAATATATTCACTCTGAAATAGGAATTCTTATTCTCTCTTCCAAGTTTTTCATTTGTTTCCATTTTGTTACAGATCCAATACCAATTCAAACAAATGCCCAATTAGAAGAAAGCAGAAAGTCTGAAGTTCACTCACTTTTTTTTTCCAGTTGTCACGAGGATGCAATGACAGTTAATCACAGTAATGAACAATCTTTAAACAATTTGCATTTATAAAGTACCTTACATTTGTTAAGTATCGGCTAGATGCATTTTGACCAAAGTAAACTCATGTTCATGTCCATACAAAGCAGTAGATGCGAACTGTCTTGACTTAAGGCTCCTTTTAAGTTCGTGGCTAGGTTTTTTGCCAACGAGATAGAGAAACTATCTAGGAAAATAAAAGATAGAGGCAAAGAATATTATAGATAATGGTTTTCTTAGCAATCAACATAGAGATAAAGTTTCGAGTGATATCCACCTCTTTTTAGGTCATGGCTACAATCGAAAGGTCCAAAATGATAACATTAAAGCTTATAGCTCGCCCCAAAAAAACCTTTTTAAAAAAAGAAGAAAAAAGAAAAAGTAGGGGAGAAAGCATATCTCCTACAAACTCAAAAACAACTCAATATAACTAAAATCATAAACACCAAATATAAGACTCTAAAATAGATGTCCAATTTGGAACAAAGCTTAAAGTGCTAAGATGATACGACTTCATTCACTACGATCCATCACTCCCAATCATCACTCGTTCTCTTCTCTCATCTCTTGGAGAAGTAATTCCACAAATGCTTTCTTGTTGTCTCCTTGAAATCCCAAAAATAGATGAATATTCTTAGGATCCTTCACAATTTTTCTACATAATTTTATTCTATCCACAGTACCTAAAGACATTTGAAGAAGCTTCTCATTGATTTTTTGTTTGTCATTATCCAAATCCTTAGCATGTCCGATGTGGCTAGTGTGGCACCTCGAACCCCTCGTAGGTCGCCACAGGCATCAACGTTACACCTTATTACATCTCTTAGAAGAAGCGTCGTAAATCATGGACATTTTTTTTTTTAAATGGTCCCAGCGTGACTCATTTAGTGGAAGCAAAATATAACATCGCCATCTCTCCCTCCATCAACCATGATACAATTGCACACCACTAAACATCATAATAAAATACAAAGCCATGACACTTTATTTACATATTTTCAAGATGGGTTTTCTTGGGTCGGTACATCAAAAGAAAGGCCAGGGCATGTAGCCACGCTTGGCCATAAACTCAAAAAGAAACACTCGACCCACTACGACTAATGTGAAAGATCCCCCATCACTAGTGTCGGCTAACCATCCCAAAAAATTTCAGCTCCTACTTGTCACGCACGGGCCCTCACACCCATCCCGGTGCATCAGGCGGTGGCGGCGGCAACATCCCACAGATCACTCCATCTCAACGAACATGGACGGATATGAACTCCTGGATAACAGGGGGCCCAGCTAGGCCCACATCGTACATAACTAAGGCGCGCACTCGAATATACGTAAGACCAGGAACAGAGGGACAATTAAACTCCTCGCACTCGACCTCTACATTGGAAAGTAGGCCGTAAAATACGCCCCGCGTGATAGTAGGGAGTGGCATGCTGCTAATCTGAAATGTTGGTCCCGAAGGGGTGAGTACAACCCCTCAGCAGGTAAATGACCAATAAACCACACAATACATCATGCCATGCAATCATCACAATCATAGCATCACATGTCATACAAGCATCCATGCACAACATACCATGGCATCATGCACATGTCATCATACCTCATGTACATCGTCATCATATAGACATCACCATCATATCATACACTTACCATCATTAAGTCACATATGGCGTCATCCTTACCATGCATTCATGCATGTAACGTCATCATCATATCACATGTACCATCATCGTTACCATGCATCCATGCATGTAACCTCATCATCATGTCGCATGTACCATCATCATTACCATACATCCATGCATGTAACATCATCATCATATCACATGTACCATCATCATTACCATACATCCATGCATGTAACATCATCATCATATCACATGTACCATCATCATTGCTATGCATCCATGCATGTAACGTCATCATATCACATGTACCGTCATCATTGCCATGCATCCATGCATGTAACATCATCATATCACATGTACCGTCATCATTGCCATGCATCCATGCATCATATCATGCATATATCATCATGCATCATGTCATGTATATATCATCATGCATGATTTAATTCCAATTTCATTTGGGACCGCCACATTTCTCATTTCCGGGACTAATGTTTGCATCCCACATGTATCCAAGATACAATAAGACCATCCGGCTCCCCCACTCTCCGGGCATCTCGTACCCCAACTGGCATCACGAGGACCCTCCAGGCATGCATCATGATACAACCGGACATCCAGCACAAACCTCCGGGCATGTATCATGACACAACCGGGCAACCGGCCACACCCTTCAAGCCAGGCATCTCGCACCCAATCCGACATCGCGAGGTATCCCTTGGCATAATTACCATGCCAAGCTTCCAGCTCCCCCACTCTCCGGGCATCTCGATACCACTTGGTCTCCCGAGGACCCTCCGGTATCCGGCCATTCATGACCATCGGGCAACCGGCCGTACCCTTCTAGCCAAGTATCCCGACACTTCCGGGGCATCGTCGGCTCACACCTCCGACTGCCTTCTCATTTATCTCAATTCTCATCTTCAATTATAGTTCAATTTTAACATGGCATGTGATGTGATGACAATAAAAATCATATTCATCATTGAATTCATACATGCATCTCGATTCATCATCATGCATGCATCAAGACACCATCATCCATAATAATACAATTCATGGAATCCATGCTATTTAAAATGATCCTTATTTCATGCCCTTTTTCAAAATTCCAGCATGTACCATTTTTAGAAAATATTTAAATTAAATATCCATATGCTTCTCAAAAATCATGAAATCAAGGCATGTGATAGACAAGACAATAAGATAATAATTTCATGGAAAATACATGCCCAATAGAGTTCCACACAAAAGATATAATTCACACAAATACAGCATGCAATTTCGGATAGAAACAGAATGTGCAGTTTTCGAAATAATTCGATTAAAATACCTGAACGGCCTCCGAAAATTATGAAATTTTACCAGGTTGTAGTTAAGACACTAAAGTAGATTATTTTTCATGAAGACTTCTAGGCCAGATTCGTTTTAGATCATTTTCTATGGCCGTACGAAGCTTCTGGTTCTCACACCGAAACGTCCAGTGTAGGTGTCTCCGAAAAATCGAGTTTTCACCCCTTTATTCTTTTTCATTTCCTCCGAAATTTGGCTATGTTTTACTTCAAGAGGTCCCCTACAACTTTCATTAAGGAATATAAGTAAAATTTCCAAAGAGTAGTCACCATATGGGTCCATGAATTCTCGGGAATCCTATACCGTGTCTCCAGATTTACCGTCTTCAAGAGTAAGTTGATTCACTAGGCTACACTTGCTCTTTTTACTTCAAATTTGAGTATGTTAGTCTTTAGTATGTTCTCTACAAGTTTCATGAAGAAGTCGAAGAGAGATTCTTAGTAAAGACCGACATGCAACCACAAATCCACCGAAAGGTCAGCGAAAACGTTCCAGATCTAGTGTCTTCGTAGGATGAGGGTTGGACCCCTTAAATCTCCATCATTTTGTCCCAAATTTTATTATGTTGTATTTTAAGATGTTGGCTACAACTTTCATGAAGGAATCAAGGTCAAAATCAAACTCGAAACATGCATGCAAGCTCTCACAAGATTCTGGTTCAGGCGGTTCATACGAAAACAGCATGCAAACTCAAGAACAAACCTCATGTATTTCGATTTCTAGCCTCTAAGTGCCTGTTTGGCAACGTGCCAAACAGTGCCAGATTCTGATTTTTTGTTCCCAAAATCAGTTTGGGACGAGAATTGCATTTGGTAAAATTTTTGTTCCCGGGAACAATTTTGGACAAGATTTGAGAATAAATAAAAAAATTGATTCTTTGTCCGAGAATCAAAAAAAGAATCAAAACAGTGAAACCCTTGCTCTTCCCTTTCGTCATCATGGCCATCGTTCGCCACCGCCCGCCGCCGTCCGCCGCCGCCGGTCACCGGAGGCTTTCCAGGCCAAGGCGAGGTGCGGCGAGCTCACCGGAGGCAAGCCCAGCCACCGGTGAGGCTCGTCCTCGCAGATCGAGCGAGGCCCGCCTCGCCGGTGGCTTGGTGAGCCTCGCTAGCGGCTAGGCAAGGCTCGGCCTCGCCAGACGGGCGAGCCTCACCCGGTTGCCGGGAGGCTCGCCGGCTACCGGCGGGGCTAGGCAAGCCTCGCCCCACCCAGCGAGGCTCGGCCGACGAAGGCCGACCTCGCCGAGGGCCGGCAACGCTCCGATGAGCATCAACGGCCCTCATCCGGTCGGCCGCCGATCTAGTGATAGGCCAAATGAAGAAGAAGAAGAAAAATAGAAAAAAGGGAAAAAAAAAAAAAAAAAAGGAAAAAGAAAAGAAAAAGTAAAAAGTAAAAAGTAAAAAATTATTTAAAATTTATTTAAAAATCAAAACAAATTAATTTGGAACAGAATCAATTAATACGGTATCAAACGCAATTCTATTCCAGAATCAAAAATTTTGGACAGTTACCAAACGCGCTTTTTTACTTAAAATTAGTTCCTGGGAATATAATCAAAAATAATCATTTCTAGTTAGAATCAGCTCCCGGGAACAGAATCGTTACCAAACGCGCCCTAAACATCCAAGAATTCAACCACACATGCAAGACACACATGTAAAGGGTGGAAATCAATCCCAACTTGCCTCAAAGACCGGACGGATGATAGCAAAAGGGACGGCACACCAGCGACGGACGGACGGCATGCGGGCGGCGACGGGTGACTCCTTCTCCCTCTCAATTCCTCCCTATCTCTCTCGGCGAGTCCCTCTCTCTCTCGCAACTCACTCTCTCCCTCTCTTTCTCGCTTGGCCGAACAACACCAACCGGCCACCCTCTCTCTCTCCTCTTTCTTTTATTTCCCCTAATCCTCATCATTTGCAATCATCACTTGCCTCCCCAATGGGCAATGCACGCAAGCCTCTTTTTGCCACTTGGCAAGGCTCATGCATAATGGGCTTTGGGAGCAATTGGGCCAGCAAATGGGCCGGCCACTCCTCCCCCCTTTCATGGTTGACAGCGGCCCTCTTGTGGGCTTCAATGGGCCGGCCATTCGGCCCACCAAAGCCTCAAACCAATGGGCCTAAAGCCCAATCTAAATAGAAATCAAATTTTACCCCTTTCTTATTCTTTCTTTTATAAATTTTAAATTTTAAATTGCACATGGCCAAAGTCTTGTAACATTTTATTTATAGGAATTTAATTTATGTGCATAGCCAAGCATAGATTATTCTCATTAATTTATCCTATAGTCCTAATTTCAAAAATTCATGAACACAAGCATATCACTTAGCCTTAAGAGAAAACTAATGGCTAAAGCATAAACCATAGGTAATTTCAATACCTAATTATGAGCTTTAATACACCTTAGAGCTTGTCTTGAATTTTTGGGATGCCACAGCTAGTGATCATCTCTGTTCTCTCGTTAGCTTTTTCCAAGAATGAGCTAAACGTTCCTGCTATCTCAACTAAGCAAGCAGCCCATTTGTCACTTGCTTTAGCCCTTTTTCTTCTTGAAGAATCATAAACATTTTGTGTCTAAGAAGATGATAGTGGTGGTAAGTTTTGACTTACACCGTTGGTTACCACATTATCATAATTTTCACCTTCCTCATGATCTACAGCCGCATGGGCTTCTGAAGGGTCTTCACTAAGATTTCCCTTGGGGTGGTGTTTTCCAAATGCAACTAATTGTTGATCATATTGAGGGAAGGACTTTCCTCTCAAAGAAGCAGCTCTTGGATAGGTTTACAAAGAAAATATATTATCTTGTTAAAAATGAAACAATTAATAAAGAAGAAAAATGAGAAGATGTGACACAAACATTGCAATATTTTTGCCAACTATCCTCAGAATGAATATCAACACAATGCTTTTCATGGTCCCACCCAAAGTGTGGCACCCCGAAACACTTAAGGTCACCACAGGTACCTGTTGCTATACCTATGAACACTAGTCACATCTCTTAACAAAAGTATTGCAGCTCATAGGCATATATATATATATATATATATATATATATATATATATATATTGGTCCCAGCGCAACTTATTAGCAGAAGCATAATTGAAATATCTTCATCTCTCCCTCCATCTATCATGATACAATGCACACCACTAAGCTCCATAATAAAAGATAAAGCCGAGCCACTTTTGTGGCACCCCTCGATGGCCCCCGATCCAATTAGGGTCACCACAGTTCGCTTACCATTCACTTTTCTTAATAATATGTCACTCTGATACCATTTCAATCGCAGCGGGTCCATACAACCTGGGGGTTTACATCTTTTAGATCGGTCCCTTGCGCAATTTATATACGGAAGCACATCCAACAACTCCCTTCCCTATATTCAAAAAACAATGCACACCAACTAAACATTTATAGGTAAAAGCCGTACACTTTTATTCACTTAAACCATATGGACATCAATCATCGGTACATCAAAATGCCGCAGTTTTCTATACTCAGCTATACTTCAAAAGATGACCGACATCTCCTCTCTCAATCGAATACTTAAAGTCCCCCGATCAGTGTCAGCGTCTAAAAGCTCATTCCTTTGCTATCCTCCTCCTCACGGTCATATCCAATCACTCGATCCGTCTACTAATCTGAAATGTTGGTCCCCAAAAGGGGTGAGTATAATCATTTAGCAGGTAAAAGAATCCAATAACCACTCATTGCATCATACAATACAATCACAACATCATACATGCCATTCATGCATCCATGCGTTCTTACCTTCAAGCCATGCATATACCATCATACATCATCACCACAGTCATAACACATACATGTGTATCATCATGTCATACTCATATCATCGTCATCATGACATTATTATATCACACACGTCATCATCATCATATACATGACACCATCATACCATACACATGTCATCATCATCATGGCATCATCATATCACACGTGTCATCATCATCATGGCATCATCATATCACACATGTCATCATCATCATGACATCATCATATCACACATGTCATCATCATCATGACATCATCATATCACAACATATATGCATGTCATCGTGCCATATCATATATCATCATCGCATCATGCATATCATCATGCCATGGGTGATCATCATCGTATCACATCATACTTCATCATCATCATGCATATCATCATGCCAAGGGTGATCATCATCGTATCACATTATACATCATCATCTTCATGCATATCATCATGCCATGGGTGATCATCATCGTGTCATATCATATCATGCATGGTTCAATTTCCACTTTTAGCTTTCAATTTGATCACCACGTCACCCTTCCTTGGATCATCAATTTCATCTCATATTTTACACTCACATCCCATGCGAGAAAAACCTCCGGCATTCAGCCATTCCAGGCCACCGGGCATCCGGCCCCCCACATTCCGGGCATCTCGCATCCCAACTAGCATCACGAGGCATTCCCCTCGGGCAAAGACCTCCGACAGGGCTTCCGGCATTTACACTCCCTGGCCGGGCATCTCGCATCCCAACTAGCATCGCGAGGCATCCCCCCGGGCACAAACCTCCAGGGCTTCCGGAATTATGTACCGACATACCACCAGGCCTCCCATGGAATTACGTACCGTATACCACCGGGCATCCCGACACTCCCGGGGAATCTCCGGGGCTCACCATGAAAATGGTTTCCCCTGCCCTCCAGAATTACGTACCAACATACCACCAGACCTCCCCTGGAATTACGTACCGTATACCACCGGGCATCCCGAAACTCCCGGGGCATAATCGTCCGCCACAAACAATTTCCTCATTCATCATTATCCATGGTCACCAATTTAGTTCTCAACTCATCATGGCACACAATATAATGACCAACAAGATCATGTGCAGCGTTCAATTCATACATGCATCTCAACAAATAGTCATGCATGCATCAATACATCATCATCCAATCCATACAAAATTCCAGCAAATGACACTTTCAGAAAATATTTAAATATTCATATGATTCTCAAGAATCATGAAATTAAGGCTAGTGGTAGACAAGTCAATAAGATAGCAATCTCATGAAAGATACATGCCCAATCGAATTCCACACAAGAAGGTACAATTCACACAAAACAGTATGTAAATTCGGATAGAAGCAGAATGCACAGTTTCCGAAATAATTCGATTAAGATATTCATATGACCTCCGAAAATTATGGAATTTCACCGAGTTATAGCCAAGACATTTTCGTACATCTTTCATACAGACTTCCAAGCAAGACTCTTTCTAGATTAGTTTCTACAGTCTCACGAAGCTTCTGGATCCATCACCGAATCGTCCAGTGCATACTTCTCCGAAATACCGAGTTTTCACCTTCCTATTCTTCTTCTTTTCCACTGAAATTTGGATATGTTCTACATCAAGATGTCCTCTACAAGTTTCATGAAGGTATCTAAGTCAAATAACCAGAGTATAGTCGTCATTTAGGTCCATGATATCTCGGGTGTCCTGTAATACATCTCCAGAATTACCCTCTTCAAGATCTAGTCGATTTGCTAGGTTATAATTGTTCATTTTGCTTAAAATTTTAGTATGTTGTATTTTAAGATGTCCCCTACAACTTGCGTGAAGAAATCGAGGAGAGATTCTTAGCACAACTCAACATGCAACCACAAATCCATCAAGAGGTCAGTGAAATCGTTCCAGATCTGAGGTCTCCGTAGGATGAGAGTTTAACCCCTTAAATCTCCATCATTTTCCACCAAATTTTTGTATGTTATAGTTTAAGATGTTAGATACAACTTTCATGAAGAGATTAAAGTCAAAATCGAACTCTAAACAGACATGCAAGCTCTCACAAAGTTCTGACTCCAACGGACTCATGCGAAAACAGCATGCACTTCAAAAACAAACACAATAGCTTCACTCCCATGCTTCCAAACGTCCTAGATTTCGACCATACATGCAAAACATTGATGCTAGAGTAGAAAGTGGATTCCCAACTTGCCTCTAGACCACACAAACGGCGGTACACGGTGGCAAACACGGCGGCGCACGGGCGGACGGACGGCACACGACTCCTTCCTCTCGGCTTCTCCTCCCTCGGCCACTCTCCCTCTCTCTCGCACAATCTCTGTCTCTCCCTTTCTCTCTTGGCCGAATGGCTAACCGGCCATTCTCTCTCCTTTCCTTCCCTTTTATTCCCCCCTAAACCTCATCATTAGTAATGATTGCATGCCACCCTTGATGGCCAATGCATGCCATCCCTCTCTAAGCCAATGCATGAAGGCCTCTTGCCACTTGTCACAACACATGCACGATGGGCTTTTGGGCCTCCTCTTGGGCCTCCTTTGGGCCAGTCGACAGCCCCTTTTGTGGGTCTAATTGGGCCGACCAGGTTGGCCCACTAAGGCTTAGGCCAATGGGCCTAAGGCCCAACCTAACTAAAAATTAAAATTTTCCCTTTTTATAATATCTTCTATAAACTTTAAATTTTAAATTCCACATGGCCAAAGTCTTGTGACATTTTACTTATAGGAATTTAATCTATAAAGTGCATAGCCAAGCATAGATTATTCTCATTAATTTATCTAATTTAAAATCTCATGAACACAAGCATATATCACTTAGTCTTAAGAGGGGACTAATGGCTAAAGCATAAACCATAGGTAATTTCATTACCTAATTATGGGCTTTAATACACCTTAGAGCTTGCCTTGAATTTTTGGGATGCCACAACTTTTATTTACATATTTTCATGATGGATTTTCTCGAGTCGGTATAACGAAAGGAGGGCCAAGACTTTTGACTACACTCGGCCATAACCTCGAAAAGAGACAACTCGACCCTCTATGTCGATCATGTAAAATCCTCAATCTACTAGGGTCAGCTATTAACCAAAAAGTTGCAGCTCCTACTTCTCGCGCGTGGGCAGTCACACCCATGCCGGTGCGTCAGGTGGTGGCGGCAACAACATCCCCCGCATCACTCCATCTCAACGAACGTGAACAAATGCACGAACTCAAACGAACGTCAGACCAGGGATGGTGGGACAGTTGATCTCCACACACTCGACCTCCACATCCGAAGGAAGGCCGTAAAAGACGCCCCGCGTGACAGCAGGGAGCGGCATCTTTCTAATCTGAAATGTTGGTCCCCAAAGAGGTGAGTACAGTTACTCAACAAGTAAAGGACCCAATAAACCACTCAATGCATCACACAATACAATCACAACAATCATAGCATAACACATGTCATTCAAGCATCCATGCATAATTTACCTTGATACCATGCACATGTCATCATTCTGCATGTACATACATCCTCATATAATCATCACCATCATGTCATACACTTACCATCATCATGTCACATATACCATCATGTCAAAGATGCACATACATCCATGCACTCTTCATCATCATATCACATGTACCATCATGCCATAGGTGCACATACATCCATGCACTTACCATCATCATGTCACATATACCATCATGCCATAGGTGCACATACATCCATGCACTCATCATCATCATGTCACATGTACCATCATGCCATAGGTGCACATACATCCATGCACTTACCATCATGCATCCATGCACTCATCATCATGCATCCATGCATACATGTTGCCATACCATGCATGATTCAATTTAAATTTCCAAATTTTATTCTTTCATTTTGAACCACCGCAATTTTCTTTCCCGGGACTAGTATTTGCATCCCACATTTATCGCTCGCACCCCACCTGGCATCGCGAGGAACCTCCGACACAAACCTCCGGGCATCTGGCACACACCCGTCGGGCATCTCGTACCCCAATTGGCATCACGAGGTATCCCCCGGCTCAAACCTTCAGGCTTCCGGCTCCCCCACTCTCCGGGCATCTCGAATTACCCAAGGACCCTCCAACATTCAGCCATTTATGGCCATTGGGCATCCGGCATTTACACTCCCTAGCCAGGCATCCCAACACTCCCGGGGCATCATCGGCTCACACCTCCGACGGCCTTCTCATTTATCATAGTTCACATTCCCAATTATAGTTCAATTTCAACATGGCATATAATATGACGGCAACAAGATCATTTTCAGCATTTGATTATTATATGCATTTCCAATCATCATCATATATGCAGCAAGATCCAATCACCTATGACAACACAATCCATGGGGTCCATACAACTTAGAATAATCCATACATCAAGTCTTTACCAAATTCCAGCTTGCACAATTTCGGAAAACACATAAATTAAATATCCATATGATCTTCAAAAATTATAAAATCAGAACATGTGATAGGAAAGACATAAAGGTAGCCATTCCATGAAGAACACATGCTCAAAAGAACATCACACAAAAAGATATAGCTCACACAATACAGCTTGCAAAATTCGGATAAAATCAGATTGTGCAGTTCTTGAAATATTTCGATTAAAATACCCGAATGGCCTCCAAAAATTATGAAATTTTACCAGGTGATATTCAAGACCCTAAGGTATATTTCTCATGAAGACATCTAGGTCATATTCGCCCTAAATAATTAACTATGGACGGACGAAGCCCCTGTTCCTTGTACCGAACAGTCCAGTTTAGCTGTCTCCGAAAAATCAAGGTTTCACCTACTTATCTTCCTTCATTTCCTCTGAATTTTTGATACGTCTTGCCTCAAGAGGTACAATAAAGCTTTCATTAAGAGATCTAGGTAAGATTCTCAACGGATAGTCACTTTATAGTTCACGAAGTCGCGGGTGTCCAGTACAGTACTTCCAGATCTATCGTCTTCAAAGGAAAAATTGTTTCACTAGGCTACATTTGTTCGTTTAACTTCAAATTTGATTATGTTAGTATTCAATATGTTCTCTACAACTTTTGTGAATAAGTCGAAGTGAAATTCTCAGTAAAAAGTGACATGCAACACACAAAACTACCAAGAGGTTGACAAAACAGTTTCAGATCTAGCGTTTTCGTAGAGGAAGGGTTTCACCCCTTAAAACTCAGCCATTTTGTGTAAAATTTTATTATGTTATACCTTGAGATGTTGTATACACCTTTTGTGAAGAATTCAAAGCCAAAATCCGACTCAAAACCCACATGCAAGCCTCTACAACATTCTGGGTCAGGCGGTACACTCGAAAACAGAATACATTTCAAGAACAACACACTCAAGCTTCGGTTTCTCACACCCTAAACGTCCGAGATTCACCACCATTCAAACACACAAGCAAGATACAACATGCAAGAGCAGAATATAGATCCCAACTTGCCTTTTAACCGAGCAAACACGAGCAGACGGACGGCAGACGCACGACGACGGGCAATGGACGAGCAGACGGACGGATGCTTCTTCCTCCTCTCTCTCGGTTCCTCTCTCTCTCGCTCTCTCTCTTTTGGCTTGGATGACAGCCCCCTAAACCGGCCATTCTTCCTTTTATTTCCCCCTCAAAACCATCATTAGCCATCATGAGACGCCACCCACAATGGCCAATAGGTGAAGTCCCCTTTTTGCCACTTGGCAAAACCCATGCATTATGGGCTTGAAGGTTGGGCTGGCCTCTCCCCTCTCTCCTTGGTCGACGGCAGCCTTTCATGGCTTCATGGGCCGGCCTTTTGGCCCATTATAGGTCCACACTCTTGGGCCTAAGACCCAAGCCTAATTAAATCAAATTTTAACCCCTTTCTAATACTAATTAGATCTTTATTGAACCAAAGTACTATAGTGTAAAAATTAAATAACTATGCACTTGATATTACAAATCCATAAATTCTAATCCTTAATACATTTGGCCAAAGATAGGTCACCCTTTTTCCAAGATTTATCCACAAAACTCGGCCATAGTCCTTAATACAAGACATTAATTTGAGCACTCCTAATGACTGGCAAGGAATTCTAGGATGCCACACAAAGCCACTTTGATTCCTCAAGTCATATATCTGATTATACAACTCTTTCAAGTTTTTCATTTTCGACTCTATGTGAGGATTACCCTTGATGCCAGAACAAGAGAACTTTTCTTCAAACCACTTCTCTAACATAATCATATAACCACTCTTGAAGCCACTATCAGCTTTCTAAAAGTGCATTTTCTTCATCTATTGTCCATACACATCGGTCTCTCTTTGTTCCCCTTCCTTGAGTTTGACTGAAATTGCTACCTTCCATTCCTTAACATCTCATTACAATTTCATAAAATTTAATGATGGAAGATAACATGGTAAAGAAAATTTATTGATAGAGACAGCATAGTACTTCAAATTTAATGATAAAGTCATAATTCAAACATTATATAGGAAATATGTCTCAATAATGACAAACTAGCACCATATTACACATGTCTAAAAGAAATGGGGAAAAAAAAAAAACATCTTATAATGCAAGTCTTGCAACAATATAAAAAAAAATGATTTTTTTAAATAATATAAAATCATACCACTCCTCCATCTCCTCAACTTGCATTACACTCATTAAACATTTGTATTGCCAAATTTTGCCTCCACATTGTCCAATGATCCAACAGCTCGACAACATCAATTGTTTCCACATCTTCAATAGTGGTAGAGCCTCGATTGGATCAATAGTCATTTCTCTTCTTTTCAAGTTGTGTAGAAGGCAACAAGCTATGACTATTTGACCTTGCGTTCTAATTGAATAAAAAGATGGACTCCTAAGAATAGCCCATCGTAACTTAAGTAGACTGAAGCATCTTTCTATGACATTTCTAGCTTGAGAATGCTTCATGTTGAAGTACACCTTGAGTGAATTTGGTGAACGATCTTCTATCCACTTAGATAGATGGTATCGAGTACCTTTATAAGGAGCAAGAAAGCCCTCCCCATTTGTGTATCCAGCATCTACAAGATAATAATTACCTAATAACAAATGATAATATTATTAATTGTCTTAGAACCTTTAAAGCCTACAATACATAGAATGCAATATATTGATAAAGGCTTATCTTACCAATGGGGATCTTCAAACCACTGGGTTTAACTAAAGTATAGCACTCTAGAATCCACTGGTGAGCCATCCCATCAAGGTAAGACATAAACAAATCTCATGTCATGTGAGCAAACTCCTAATACATTGGATGAAACCTCACCCTTTCTATTTTTGTACCTCAGTTTATCAGTGGAACACATACCCTTATATATGTGCCATCTAATGCTCCTAAGCAACCCTAGAAACATAAATTAATAAAAATAACATTCTCTTTAAAGTATTAAATTAGTCCATGAAATAGCATAACCGCATTTAAAACTAAGTTAAAATAGCAACTTATTGTCTCCCTATACCTCATAAATATGAATTTGATTACTCGATTTTTCATGTGATGGGCAAGTATATGTAGAAACATGGACATTTGTTCTTCTATAGTTACAAGTCCATCTTCTTTGAACCCACCATTTGTACGTATACTTGCCACACAATTCAAGTCATTGCTCTTAATGAGGCAGTCAAGGTGATCTAAATGAGCTTGGATTCTAATAAATGTTTGATTCTTCAATACATGCTTGCAGTAGTGCCTTTCAGTAGCAGTGGACACTACTAGCATATACATCATACACAAAAGCAACATTTGGAGGCTCATCTCCTCTTATATAAGAATGGTTAAAATTTCCTCTCGATCATTGTGATCCATTTCTAATGAGAAAAGAAAAAAAAAACATTAGGCAAGTACAAATTAATAGGTTAGATAAGGAGGGCTTGGCCATTTGTTCTTTCTTGGAATATTGTTCACCTTTCCTCTCCATTGGGCGATTTTTGCTCCTGTTCATCCCGACTGGTCTTATGCTCCTCCCGGCCGCTAAAGGCCTTCATTTGGCTTGAGATTTGGAGGTTTGCTTCTTCTGACGTGACTCTTCATTCTCACCAAACACTTTCTTCCGTTTTGGTCCCTAGATCGAGATCGAAGCTACCCTAGTTTGCCTCGTATCGCTACTGCTGATGTATGCTCAGGCTCTGCTCGTGCGAGCTGCCGGTGCTACTTGTGGGGGAAGTTGGACTCCTTAGCTCTTATCTTCTTCCCGCTTACCCGCTGCCTTGGTCGAGTTTGAAACTTCTCTTGGTCCCAACGTCTCGCTACTGCGACTGTCTTCTCAAGTTCTATTTGTGCGAGCTACCGGAGCTGGTTGGTGGGGCTTTGTGGTGGTTTTTCTACTCTTCAGGATCCCTCTTCAGCCCAGTTCTTCACTTGCACTGGTATGGTCCCATTCTCTACAATGCCTATACTATAGAAGGGTTTTAGATTGTATAGAGGATTGCTGGTGTAGTTATGGCTTCTTCATCTGCTATGGTGGGTGGAGTGAGTAATGAGGCCCAGCTTGGTTCTAGTTTTGAGGAGGGACTTAGCCCTTCTTCCTGCATTCGTTTGGCCCAACCTTCCCTGCCCTCGGGTAAGGCCCATGCTGTTGCTTCGAAGGAGAAGCGAAATCCCCTGAAGACTCTAGCCCATGCTGGACAATCAAGAGGACAAAGCCGTGCAAAGTCTACTTCTAAGCGACCTCAGGCCCCTCACATAACCAGCTCGAAGCCCCTTGCCTGCTCTTGGGCGAGAGTTGCAATGCTTGCTACCAAGTGGTATGATCTTACTTATGTACCCCCTTCCTTCAAGGAGAATGGCCCGACTGCTAATCTCCCGGAAGAGGTGCTCGACGTTGTGGATCCTTAGTGGCACGAGTGCCTAGTTAGATATTTCGTGGAGAGAAGGCTCTCATTTAAGCTTATGGAGCAATCACTCAAACATAGTTGGGGGCTGAAGTTAATTGAGGTCTTGGCCAACGATCAGGGGTTTTTCTTCTTCCACATTGCCTACCCTTTATTCCGAAGGAATATTTTGGAGGATGGGCCTCTAACGGTTGCTAGGGTGCCACTCATTTTGCAACAATGAAAGCCTCTTTTAGAGTTGAAAAGAGACAAGCAAATTTCGGTGCTAATTTGGGTTAGATTGAAGAATCTCCCCTTTGATTTGTGGACCGCACCAGCGATTAGTGCCGTCGCAAGCGCCGTTGGCAAACCCCTTTATGTGGATCAATGCATGGAACCAATGAGGATGGTTTTCTTCACAAGGGTGTGCGTGGAGATCCAAGCCAATCAACCGAGAGTGTCTTCAGTGAAGGTAACCTTAAATGGGGTGACTCGATCGGTTGCTATTAAGTATGAATGGAGACCAGTTGAATGCTCTAAGTGTAGAACATTTGGGCACAATTGTGCTGCTGCTCCTTCAATCCCAAAGCCGGTGGAGGTCTTGCAGCAAGATCAGTCTCTACCCACACCCCTGCCGAAGCTCGCGTCCACGATCTTGCTCCAGTAGTAGTGGATGGGCCCCATGAGTCTGACTTGGAATGGAAACAAATTAAGGGAAAGAAAAAGAAGCCTCCTCCTCCTAAGGAATTAGTCTCGACCCTCCCGGTCAGCTCTACTGATAAGAGGTGGTTGATCAAGCAAAAGGTTGGTGCGGTTGAGAGGGGATTGCCCTCTACCTCAACTCAAAAGGCCCATAGAGAATTGCATATGCTTATAAAGACGGACACCTCTCTTCCCTCTACTATGGAGGATGCGACCAAAACTACTAAGGCTTTGATGGTAGCACCTCATAGCTAGGATGAGGAGTTGGATGAGTCGGCGGACCGGTTTGGCAGCTCAGACGATGACCTGCTTTCCCCTTGCCCATCACTGAAGACTATTGCTTCTATGCAGGACAAGCTATTGGCTCTCGCTCCAAACCCGCCTCCTCCCTCGGCCCGTATTGCTCTGCCCCCAAGTCAGCACAAGCCTGCGAAGAGGAGGTAATCCTTGGTCCCTATCCTTTTTCTTGTATATATGTATATAGGATGTTGGAATGTTAGGGGTCTTGTGAACCCCATTAGGCAGGCGAAGGTTCGTAGCCTTATTTCTGCGAACAAGCTTTCTTTCGTTGGTTTGGTGGAAACGAAGGTGCCACAGACAGTTTTTAATTCCATTTCTAGGAGATTGCTGAGAGATTGGCGCTGGATTGCAAACTATGAGTTCTCCCTTAGGGGTAGGATTTGGGTTGGTTGGGATCCAGTTCGGATTAGTTTCGAAGCTTTCTTAGTTACTAACCAGGCCATTCATGGGAACCTCAAGTGGTTGGATTCGGGGGTGACTTGCTGCGTGTTGGTTGTTTATGGCGAACATTCATTTTTGCTCCAAAGACCTCTGTAGGAGGATCTTATCCTCAGAAGCATTGTTTTGCAAAACTCAACTTGGCTAGTTATGGGGGACTTTAATGCTATAAAAGACCCTTCCGACTGAGTCGACGACACCAATGCTTGGATCCCTCATTTTGATGAGTTTAGACAGTGCTTGGTGCAGTCAAAATTGGAAGACCCGAGATATGTAGGTTTTAGATACACTTGGATTACTACTTGGGGCCCCTTTAGGAAGGCAAGGAAGATTGATAGTCCTAGTGAACTCAAAATGGAGCCTAGAGTTCTCCTTTTTGGAAGCTTCCTTCATAGCGCCAGGTATTTCTGATCACACTCCTATGATGGTCAAGGATTTCAATCCGATGTCACAAAGGAAGCCTTTTAAGTTCTTTGACTTTTGGATGAAGCATCCGAAGTTCAACTCGATTGTCTGTCAAGTCTAGGAGGCTCTAGGCGAATGTGTGCCTATGTTTAGACTTGTGTGTAAGCTCAAGGCTCTCAAGTGCAGGCTCAAGCAATTGAATAGACTCTTTCTCTAATATATCCGCAGGAACATTAGAAGCAAGGGTCACCTTGGAGACCACTCAAATAGGCTTGTTGCAAGATCCCACCTCTGTTGGCCTTGCGAAGTTAGAAAAGAACCAACAACGCGCCTTCGCAGAGCTGCGATCCATGGAGGAGTCCTTCTTTAGACAAAAATCTAGAGTCAGGTGGCTTAGAGAGGGAGACCGCAACCAAGTTCTTCCATTAGTATGTCAATAAAAGGCAACCGAGGAATAGAATCCTTTTGGTCCTAGATTCCTCGGGTATCCAGGTTACCGAGCCGCAAATGGTTCAGCAACGTTTTGTTGAGCACTTCCAAGACCTCGTAGTGACGCATCAAGAGCTCACTAGGCCTTTGGTTGGAGATATTC
Organism: Eucalyptus cladocalyx; assembly: GCA_017140615.1. Lineage (NCBI taxonomy): Eukaryota > Viridiplantae > Streptophyta > Magnoliopsida > Myrtales > Myrtaceae > Eucalyptus > Eucalyptus cladocalyx. Next base: position 22,697,795 of record CM029520.1, read on the forward strand.
GTGAGGTTATCCAGCACCCTCTCTTGGCTGATCATATTAGCTTTCTTGCTCATCTGGTTATCGAGTTGGAGATCTGGGATACATTATTCTCTCTAGCTAGGGGTAAGGCTCTCGTGCCAGATGGCTTCACGATTGAATTCTTTGAGGAAAACTGGGAGATGGTTGGGTAGCTGGTTACAACAGTAGTGATGGACTTCTTGACCTTCGGGAAGCTCTTAAGGGAGATCAATAACACCATTTTGGTGTTGGTGCCAAAAGTGCCTAATGCGACTTCCGTTGATGATTATAGGTCCATCGCTTGTTGCAACACTATATATAAGTGTATTACAAAGGTGCTGGCTAACCGGGTTGTAGCAGTTTTGAAGAGTGTAATCAGCCCTTTTCAAAGTGCTTTTGTAAAGGGTAGGTGGATCAAAGACAACATCTTACTAGCCTAGGAACTCTTCTCCAGTTTCCATCTTGAGCCCTACTTATCAAAGTGTGCGAACAAGGTGGACTTCCAGAAGGCCTATGACACAGTTGATTGGGTCTTCCTTGAGAGAGTTCTCTTGGCTTTTGGATTTCCTGATTTTATCACTCGGCTTATTATGACTTGTGTTCGCACTCCCAAATTTTCTATTGCCCTAAATGGGGAGCTTCATGAGTTCTTTGTGAGTGGTCGTGGCCTTCGTCAAGGTGATCCCATCTCTCCTTATTTATTTACTTTGGTTATGGAGGTGTTGTCAGGGATCCTTCTTAGGTGCTCGTTGAAGCCGGAGTTTAAATTTTTCTAGAGATGCAAAGCGACAGGTCTTTCATATTTATTTTTTGTGGATGTTCTCTTTCTGTTTAGTAAGGCTGATCTCCCTACTATAGCTCTCCTCAAGGAAGGCCTCCAAACCTTCTCGGATTAGAGTGGTTTGTTCCCTAACCCAAGTAAAAGTGAGATCTTCTTGGCTGGAGGTTCGCCTTCTTTAAGGAGTCAAATTCTCCTTGAGCTTGGCTTCCAGGAAGGTAACTTGCCGGTGCGCTATCTAGGGTTCCAATTATTACTTCAAGGCTTAGTAAGGTGAATTGTTGTACTCTCATTAGCGGCATTACAACAAGAGTTCAATCTTAGACGCGCCGCTTCTTTTCTTTCGATGGTCATCTTTAGCTTACCAGGTCAGTCCTTCATGCTATCCAAGCTTACTGGGCAAGTATATTTATTTTATCTACAGCTGTTTTAGACCAGATCGAGAAAATCCTCAAGCAATTCCTGTGGAAAGGCCTGAAATTGGGTAAGGGGTACTAAGGTAGCCTGGGATGATGTGTGCCTCCCAAAAGAAGAAGGAGGTCTTAGTATTAGGAGGCTTCGAGATTGCAATAAGGCTTCCATGCTGAAGCACAATTGACTCCTGTTTACAGACAAGAAGGCAATGTGGTGTAGGTGGGTTCATTCCACCTTCTTAAAAAATAGGAACTTTTGGGTCGTTAAGAAACCGACCTTTTCTTCCTAGGCTTAGAAGAAGATCTTAAATTTCAGGAGGAAGTTCCGAAACACCTTCTACTGGAGGATTGGCGATGGCTCTGAACTTCGCTTTGGTTTGATAACTAGCATCCTAGTGGTCCTCTAAACTTAATCTTTTCAGATTTGCCTATCTATAGTTATGGGCTCTCTAGGCAGGCTACAGTGGCAGATCTTTTATTTTTATGTGGGGCAATATCTCTTGGCACTGTTAGAGTCATGGGGGGACCCCCTCCCGAACCTATCTCAAGATCTAGACTGCTTTTACTGGAGGGAAAACTCAGGGGGCCGATTCGCGGTGGCCACGGCTTGGGAGGCCATTAAGCGAAAGAGGACTCGTGTCCATTGGCATGCATTCATCTGGAACAATGCAATCACTCCTCAGTACCAATTTAACCTTTGGATTATAGCTAAGCGCAAACTTCCCACTCAAGCTCTCTTATTGCCGTATGGCAGAATTGACAGTGGCTCTTGTGTTTTTTGCAATGAGATGCCTGATTCCATTGACCATCTATTTTTTGGTTGCCGTGTCATGGCCGGAGTTGCTTTCTTCTAGGTGGCCAGATACAATTTACTTTGGCGCAATAGGTCCTGGGGACAGAATCTCCGTTGGGCCACCACCTTTATGATGGGCAAGGATTTCTATAAATGCATTGCCTGCTTCTCCTTTAGTGCATTGTGTCATATTATTTGGAAGAACAGGAACATCCTTTTTAGGGATCAACCTCTTACTATTCCAGCTATGAAGAACCATATTTTCAAAGTGGTTAGAGATAAGGCTATCACCTTCAAGAACGTCGATGATAATTTTAGGAACAGGAGGTTGAAGTGGAGTTGGGGCTTTGACCCAATTATTATCCCTAAACACCTCCCCTGGCTTAGCTGATGCTTGGAGATGATTTCCTTCTAAATCTATTGTTTTTGCTTTTGTAGCGGTGGTGTCCATCTTCCTTGGTTGAGGTCTTGTATTCTAGTTGCCGATTGTTCTTGCCATGCTTGTCTCTTGTTGGTTCGGCTTCCTTGTTCTGGGTGCCGTGTGTGATATCCTGAAATTCGACCCTGTTTTGATAAAGTGAAATGGGCATTTCGTTGATGTGCCTATAGCCCTTTTTCTATGAACTGATCACTCATGAGTTAACTAATCTATTGGGTAAAGCCGTTAAGGGATGTATCAGCTGTAAAATCCCTAAAAGCTACCTAATTAGTTGGATTGGGTTAAAATCACGTCTAATCGATTTTTAACCACGAAATTGAACTCGATTTCGGGAATCGAATTTTAAGCACGTCATAATTCTTATGTTTAGGATCCTATCTCATCGTTCGTCAAATTGTTGACGAATCCGAAATTTCAATAAAGAAATTATCGGAAGAAAAATTGAAGTCCGAAAAGAAATTAGAAAGGGAAAGAGAAAAGAAAATCAAATAAGAACAGTATTGTTGTTTGTTTTTCTTTTTCTCTCTCTCTCCATTCTGTTTTCTTTTCTCTTTTCTTTTCTCTTTTCTCTCTCTTTTCTCTCCCCTTTTCCCTCCCCCTTCGTGCGGACAGCTTTCCCCCCACCGATTTCTCTCTCTCTCTCTCTTCTTTGACTAGTCAATCCCTATCTCTCTCTTCTCCCTCTTCTCCCTCTTTCGCACTCTCTCTCCCCCCCCCCCCCCGTTCGAGCGAACCAAAAGCCGGAAGAAGACTAGAAGCTGCAGCTCGCCGTCGCCGCCCGTCCCGTTGCCGCATCGCCGCTCGCACGCCCACCGCTCGCCGCCGTTCCGCCGTCCATGCGCCCCAGCTCCTGCCGCTTGCTGCCATCCCTCCCCCGCGCGAAACGGCCCCTGCTCAGCTCAATTCCACCCCGACCAACCCTCGTTCGACCACCTACGACCACCGTTCAACCTCGCCGGACTTCCCCGACGTCCCCCTCGTCCTCCGCCGGCCTCCCCTCGCCGTTTCGGTCGCCGGAGTAGCCTCGGCCAGCCCCGACCAGCAACCCACGAAATGGGTTTCCAGAGAGGCTTTAGGCCCGCTTTTGAGCCGTTTCCAGGCCCCGAACCCAAGCCGTGCTTTGGAGTTTGCTGTTCCTCGCCCGTCGCATACTAAGGTTGGTTAATTATGCTTAAGGTTGGTTTAATTTTAATTAATTATGTTTAGGTTGTTAGATTAGAATAAATTAGCAATTATTAGTCAATTGTGATGCGATTTAGATAAATTGATTGCGCAATTAGCAAGTAGACGTAGTCTACTAATTATTGGAAGTGCCTCGGGATTTTCCCAACCCTTAGTGGGCTCCAATTAGGCTTTTCGGGCCTAAGTGGAATTTTTAGTATTTAAATATTAATTTTCGGAATTAAATTAAATAATTATTTATTTTCCAAAAATTCAACTGAGATGGCCCGGGATCGGAATATTATGCTGATGACCGTGGTGAAGTCCATTTATTTAATTGGACTTTATTTTGTGTGATATTGAATTTTAAATAATTATTAATTAATTTTCGAAATTAATTAATTAATTAATTATTTTTCGGAAATTAAGATTTTGATGGCCGACGACCGAAATCTCGTGCTGATCGTCATGGCACAGTCCGTTTATTTATTTGAGCTCCACGTTGTATGGAATTGAATAAATTGTGATATTTTAGGCATTTATCCTAAATTGATTGGAATTGATTGAGATTGAATTGTTGATTGATAAATGGCCAAGTATGTTATTCAGCATTTATAATGCTTTGTTGAGTTGATTTAATTATTTGATTGAGAAATCGTTGGGCATTGGTTGTCGGTATTGAAAGTAGATTGGTAATCACTTGAAAGAGGACACATGGGCTCGGTGAATTGGAATATCACCTGAAGAATGCACATGAATTCAGTGGTTGAATATGTCACCTTGGTGAAAAGGTCGCCTGAGAGAATGCACGTGGCTCGGAGACTCGGTATGTCATCCTGGAGAATGCACGTGGCTCGGTGACAGAGTTTGGCATCTAAAAGGGCACGTGGGCTCGGTGAATTGATGCATCACTTTGGTGAGTTAGCACCTAAGAGAAGACACGTGGGCCCAGGCATCGTAAAAAGGACACGTGGCTCGGTGATCTGATGTGTCACCTTGGCAAATGAGTGCCTTAGAGAATGCACGTGGGTCTAGTATTTGGAAATAACATCTAAAAGGGCACGTGGCTCGGTGACTTGATGTATCACTTTGGCGAAGAGGTCGCCTTAGAGAATGCACGTGGGCCCAAGGTTCGAGGCACCTGGACTCAGAGACTTGGAATGTCGTCCTGGAGAATGCACGTGGCCTAGCTTTTAGATACTCCTCCATGTAGAATGATTTGTATGACATGTAATCGACTGGTTCGATTTCTTTTGAGTAAATGGGTGCCTATTTTGAATTGTACTGACTTGCAGGTGGGATCTGAGGCTAAGGTAAGTCCTCTGCCTTGTGCGTGATTAGGCAGCCTATAGTATAATGGTTTACTAATCGGGCTTAGTGGGGTAGAACTCGTTGAGACGTAGTCTCATCCTAGTTTGGGGAAATCATTTCAGGATCCCGTTGAGGAGCTGAGGAGGAATCTGAGAAGGAGTACTCTGCGATGAAACTTAAGGAGAAAGATTTTTGGGAGAAGAAGATAATCCCAAAAAGGGCCTTGAGTACGGCCCGGATGGCTGAGAGTTTATCTTCTTTTGATATCTCCTTTTTGATGTGATTAAAGTTTAGAGTAAAAAGTTGTATAGTGCTCTAATTTGTGTTTTGTATTAAAGTTTGGTTATAAATTTCAATATGAAAAATATGGCCCTGCTTTTCTATCCCATCGTTTTATTGTCTGGGGATTTTAATTGCTTCCGCATGTGCTTAATAAATGAAAGGGTCAGTGATACATTGTCCTGGGATATCGCATTATAAAATCGACCAAGTGAGAAGGATGTGTGCGTGCCCGAGGATCGGGGCGTGACATCCAGTTTACGTGGTACCAGAGCGAAGTTGAAGATTGGAGTGATAAGGAGCGTTGACCATGGGATAGTTAGTAAGAAAGGCCTTTAAATTCATGCTGTTGCATGTCTGTGTTAGCTAAGTGCTAAAATTGTTTGCTGTTTGGATCGCTCTGTTTCTAATTCGGTGTTGAATTGGAAACAGGTGTTAGTTGAGTGATCAGGGGCCGAGAACTCCTGCAAAGAGGACCAGTAGGGCCGTTATTCGGGGTAGAGCTCTGACTCGTGTTGGAACCTGAGGTGGACGTGGTTGAGTGCCAGCACAGGCTAGCGTGAGTGGAGTCAATCCACCTGTTGTAGATGTCGGGGTAGCAGCCCCTAATGATCCCAGGGTGGATGGGATCTTGCGTGTTTTGGAAGCGATGGGTAATAGAATGGACCAGCAAGCCGCTACTATTGAAGCTGCTGCTCAGGCTGCTACAACTACCGCCGCTGTCGCCGCCATCGGAGTTGCCCCTGCTACTACACCTGCTACCACGCCTGCAGTCGCCCCCGCCGTTGCTCCAACCGTCATGAATGTTGAAAATCCACCGGAAATAGTGGTCGCTTCAAGACCAATCCATAAGTTGGTGGAGCATTTCCTAAAGTTAAATCAGCCATTGTTTACCGGGTCTGGAGACCATGAAGCTGCTTCTTCATGGATTCAGAAGCTCGAGAAGGTATTTGCACTGCTGATGTGCAATGAGGCCGAGAAGGTAATGTTAGCAACTTACCAACTGGAGGGAGTTGCGGACACTTGGTGGATGACTACTCATGAAATGATCTTTCCAGAAGGCACTGTTCAAGACTAGAACACTGTCAGTGAAGCCTTCAATGATAAGTTTTTCTCTAAGACTGCCAGAGAGGTGAAGATGGCTGAATTGCAACGTCTTTGCCAGGGTTCCCTATTTGTTGATGAGTATGAGGCGAAGTTCGCTGAACTTTCGCGATATGCCCCCAAGTTAATCGAGAACCCTGTGAATTGAGCGAGGAGGTTCAGAGATGGATTCAGACAGGATTTGAGAAGTGTCTTAGTCCTTCTGGATCTGAAGACTTATAACGACATATATCAGAGAGCTCAGAAGATTGAGAAAGATCATAATGATAAAGCTACCTCATCTGGATCGAGGTTTAGCTCTCATAGAGACAACATCCGCCAAGGAAAGAGGCCGATGTTTGGAAATAGATTCCAAAGCTTGCCCAGCAAGAAGATTGGATTTAATAGGTCAGGACCTATTAGGAATAATGAGTGTCGCTTGTGTGGGAGAAGACATGGGACAGCACCGTGCCCAGCTAGGACGGGCGCATGTTTTGAATGTGGCCAACAGGGCCACATAGCTAGATTTTGTCCAAAGAAGCAAAGAGGACAACCTCAGTTGCAGTCGCCGCGACTAATGAGATAGATAGGAGGGTATGCCCCTCAGAATGCACTGTAAAGAGGACAGCAGAGACCTCCAGCTCAGGGCACTGTGTTCGCGATTACCCAAGGTCAGGCAGAAACTGCGCCTGGTGTGATCACAGGTACGGTCTCGCTCAATGACCAACCTGCTTATGCTTTGTTTGATTCGGGAGTTACTCATTCCTTCATTGCCGAAGAATATGTTAGGATGCTAGGATTGAATCCTGTATTGTTGGAATCGGCAATTTGCATATCTACACCCTTGAAAGATAAAGTTATTGCTGCTTTGGGATGTTCGGGGTGCAAGTTAGAGATTGGTGAGCGAGTGGGAAAATTGACTTGTTAGTCCTAGCCATGTATGATTTTGATTTGATAATTGGCATGGACTGGCTCACCAATCAACGAGCTAAAATGGACTGCTATCGCAAGGCGATTCAGTTTGACCCGTTAGAGAGTAAGAGCTTCGAGTTTGTTGGGAATCGAGGAGGACCTTCGATTTCCTCAATCTCATCACCGGAAGCAACTCGTCTGTTAGACGAGGGTTGCCAAGGGTACTTAGCAACTGTCGTGGATACGACAGTTGAAGAGCTGAAAATGGAAGATATTGCAGTGGTATAGGAGTTTCTAGATGTCTTTCCAAAAGAATTGCCAGGGTTACCGCCAAAAAGAGAGATTGAATTTGTGATTGAGCTAGCACTAGGGACAGAACCAATCTCAAAGGCACCTTATCGAATGGCATTATCTAAGTTGAAGGAACTGAAGGTGCAGATGCAAGAATTACTGGATAAAGGATTTATTCGTCCTAGCGCATCACCTTGGGGAGCACCAGTTCTGTTTGTTAAGAAGAAAGATGTTTCATTGCGTTTGTGCATCGACTATCGGCAGCTTAATCAGGTAACGATCAAGAACAAGTATCCATGGCCGAGGATAGATGACTTGTTTGATCAATTACAAGGGGCGTCAATATTCTCAAAGATTGACTTAAGGACAGGATATCATCAGCTGAGGATTTGGAAAGAGGATATTTCTAAGTCTACATTTCATACTCGGTATGGGCATTTCGAGTTCACAGTGATGCCGTTTGGATTGACGAATGCTCCAGCTGCATTTATGGATTTGATGAACAGAGTGTTCAAGGAATATCTAGATCAGTTTGTGATCGCGTTCATAAATGATATCTTGGTCTATTCGAGAAGTAATGAAGAGCACGAAAATCATCTGAGATTAGTGCTTCAGACCTTAAGAACTCATCAGTTGTACGCTAAGTTTAGCAAATGCGAGTTTTGGTTGACTCGTGTTGCGTTCTTAGGTCATGTGATTTCCGGAGAAGGAATCTCCGTCGACCCGAGCAAGATAGAAGCCGTAATCAAGTGGCCGAGACCATCGACAGTTTTCTGGGGTTAGCAGGTTATTACAGACGGTTTATGGAAGGGTTCTCATCGATAGCGTCGCCTCTGACAAAGCTCACGAAGAAAAATGAGAAGTTCATATGGTCAGACAAGTGCAAGCGTAGTTTCCAAGAGCTGAAGGAAAAGCTAACAACCGCACTTGTGTTGACGATTCCATCTGGTCCTGAAGGATTCGAGATCTATAGTGATGCGTCATTTAGGGGGTTGGGTTGCGTGTTGATGCAACATGGCAGAGTTGTTGCATATGCTTCTCGGCAGTTGAGACCTCATGAATTGAATTATCCGACGCATGACTTAGAACTCGCAGCCATCATATTTGCGTTGAAGATTTGCAGGCACTACTTGTGTGGAGAAAAGTTTCAGATCTTCACGGACCATCAGAGTCTCAAGTATTTGTTCTCTCAAAAGGAGTTGAACATGAGACAGCGGCGATGGATGGAATTGTTGAAAGACTACGACTGTGATATTCTTTATCACCCGGGAAAGGCGAACAAGGTCGCCGATGCATTGAGTCAGAAGTCTTCAATGGCAAGAATCTTGGTTAAGGAGTGGAACTTAATCGAGAAAGCTCGAGATTCGAAATTCAAATTTGAGGTAGGCCACATTTCAAGTTTTATGGCCACCCTCAGAATTGAGCCGGATGTCCAGGTCAGAATCAAGCAACTTCAACCAACAGATCCAGACATACAGAGAATTCTTCAAGAGGATACCGATAAAAGAAAGGCCAATTTTCAAGTTTCTGATGATGGGGCATTTAGGCTTCGTGGACGTTTGGTTGTACCTGACGATGTAGAGCTTAGAGAGGATATTTTATCTGAAGCACATCGTAGCAATTACAACGTTCATCCTGGAAGCACTAAGATGTATCATAATTTGCGTCAACACTACTGGTGGTCAGGTATGAAGGCGGACATCGCCAAGCATGTGGCCAAATGTTTGACTTGTCAGCAAGTAAAAGCCCAACATTGCAAGCCGAGAGGACTTTTGCAACCTCTCGCGATCCCAGAGTGGAAATGGGAGCATATCACGATGGACTTCGTGGATTTGGACTACCAAGGAGTCGGGGAATGATTCGATTTGGGTAGTAGTTGACAGGCTGACAAAGTCGGCTCACTTCATTGCAGTTCGAAAGGACTTGAGTCTGGATAGACACGCAGACTTGTATGTGTGTCAGGTGGTTCGTATACCTGGAGTGCCAGTTACGATAACATCCGATAGAGACCCGAGATTTACTGTTGCTTTTTGGAAGAGCTAGCATGGTGCTTTAGGTACAAAGCTTCAGTACAATACGGCATATCATCCTCAGACGGATGGCTAGTCGAAAAGGACAATTCAGACTCTTGAAGACATGCTAAGAGCGTGTGTAATAGACTTTAAAGGAAGTTGGGAGGATCAGCTTCATCTGGTGGAATTCGCCTACAACAACAGTTATCAGCAGAGCATCAAGATGGCTCCATTTGAAGCGTTGTATGGCAGAGCGTGTAGAACTCCAGTGTGTTGGGATGAAGTCGGAGAAAGGAAGATAACAGGCCCAGAGTTGGTTCAGCAATCAGTAGATGACGTGGTAGTGATCAGAGATAGATTAAAGATAGCACAAATCAGGCAGAAAAGTTATGCAGATAAGCGTCGAAGGTCTTTGGAATTCCAAGTTGGTGATCATGTTTTTCTGAAAGTGTCACCAATGAGGGGAACTTCACGCTTTGGTAAGAAAGGCAAGCTGAGTCCGAGGTACGTAGGTCCGTTTGAGATTCTTGAAAGAATCGAAAACCTAGCGTATCGTCTTGCGTTGCCGCCAAGATTTGCGCAAGTGCATGACGTCTTTCACGTGTCGATGTTAAGGAAGTACGAGCCTGACCCAATCCATGTGCTTAATTTTGAAGAATTGGACGTGGATGACCGTGTCTCATACGTGGAAAGCCCGGTTCAGATTATCGATCATAAAGAGCAAGTTCTGCGTACAAAGACCATTCCGTTGGTCAAAGTGGTCTGATAACACCACAGCACTGAAGGAGCTACTTGGGAGACGAAAGAGTCGATGAGACAATTGTACCCTCGCCTTTTTGAACAAAGTGTAATGGTTTAAATTTCGAGGACAAAATTTTTATAAGAGGGGAAGAGTTGTGACATCCTGCAATTCGACCTCGTTTCGATAAAGTGAAATGGGCATTTCGTCGACGTGCCTATGGCCCTTTTTCTCTGAGCTGATCACTCACGAGTTAACTAATCTATTGGGTAAAGCTGTTAAGGGATGTATCAGCTGTAAAATCCCCAAAAGCTACCTAGTTAGTTGGATTGGGCTAAAATCACGTCTGATCGATTTTTAACCACGGAATTGAACTCGATTTTGGGAATCGAATTTTAAGCACGTCATAATTCTTATTTTTAGGATCTTGTCTCATCATTCGTCAAATTATTGACGAATCCGAAATTTCAATAAAGAAATTATCGGAATAAAAATTGAAGTCCGAAAAGAAATTAGAAATGGAAAGAGAAAAGAAAATCAAATAAGAAAAGTATAATTGTTTATTTTTCTTTTTCTCTCTCTCTCCTTCTCTTTTCTTTTCTCTTTTTTTCTCTTTTCTCTCTCTCTTCTCTCCCCTTTTCCCTCCCCCTTCATGCGGACAACTTTCCCCCCACCGATTTCTCTCTCTCTCTCTTCTTTGACCAGTCAATCCCTATCTCTCTCTTCTCCCTCTTCTCTCTCTTTCGCACTCTCTCTCCCCCCCTTTCCGTTCGAGCAAACCAGAAGCCGAAAGAAGACCAGAAGCTGCAGCTCACCGTCGCCGCCCGTCCGCCACCGCACCGCCGCTCGCAAGCCCACCGCTTGCCGCCGTTCCGCCATCCACGCCCTGGCTCCCGCCGCTTCCGCCATCCCTCCCCGCGCAAATTGGCCCCTACTCAGCTAAGATGGCCTGGGACCAGAATATTATGCCGATGACCGTGGCGAAGTCCATTAATTTAATAGGGATTTATTTTGTGCGAAATTGAATTTTAAATAATTATTAATTAATTTTCGAAATTAATTAATTAATTAATTATTTTTTGGAAATTAAGATTTTGATGGCCGACGACTGAAATCTCGTGCTGATTGTCATGGCGCAGTCCGTTTATTTATTTGAGCTCCATGTTGTATGGAATTGAATAAATTGTGATATTTTAGGGATTTACCCTAAATTGATTGGAATTGATTGGAATTGATTGAGATTGAATTGTTGATTGGTAAATGGCCAAGTATGTTATTCAGCATTTATAATGTTTTGTTGAGTTGATTTAATTATTTGATCGAGAAATCGTTGGGCATTGATTTTCGGTATTGAAAGTAGATTGGTAATCACTTGAAAGATGACACGTGGGCTCGGTGAATTGGAATATCACCTGGAGAATGCACGTGAATTTAGTGGTTGAATATGTCACCTTGGCGAAAAGGTCGCCTGAGAGAATGCACGTGGCTTAGAGACTCGGTATGTCATCCTGGAGAATGCACGTGGCTCAGTGACAGAGTTTGGCATCTAAAAGGGCACCTGGGCTCGGTGAATTGATGCATCACTTTGGTGAGTTAGCACCTAAGAGAAGACACGTGGGCCTGGGCATCGTAAAAAGGACACATGGCTCGGTGATCTGATGCGTCACCTTGGCAAATGAGTGCCTTAGAGAATGCACGTGGGTCCAGTATTTGGAAATAACATCTAAAAGGGCACGTGGCTCGATGACTTGATGTATCACTTTGGCGAAGAGGTCGCCTTAGAGAATGCACGTGGGCCCAAGGTTCGAGGCACCTGGACTCGGAGACTTGGAATGTCGTCCTGGAGAATGCACGTGGCCTAGCTTTTAGATACTCCTCCGTGGAGAATGATTTGTATGACATGTAATCGACTGGCTCGATTTGTTTTGAGTAAATGGGTGCCTATTTTGAATTGTACTGACTTGCAGGTGGGATCTGAGGCAAAGGTAAGTCCTCTGCCCTATGCGTGATTAGGCATCCTATAGTATAATGGTTTACTAATCGGGCTTAGTGGGGTAGAACTCGCTAAGACGTAGTCTCATCCCAGTTTGGGGAAATCATTTTAGGACTCCATTGAGGAGCTGAGGAGGAATCTGAGAAGGAGTACTCTACGATGAAACTTAAGGAGAAAGATTTTTGGGAGAAGAAGATAATCCCGAAAAGGGCCTTGAGTACGACCCGGATGGCTGAGAGTTTATCTTCTTTTGAGATCTCCTTTTTGATGTGATTAAAGTTTAGAGTAAAAAGTTGTAGAGTGCTCTAGTTTGTGTTTTGTATTAAAGTTTGGTTATAAATTTCAATATGTAAAATATGGCCCTGTTTTTCTATCCCATCGTTTTATTGTCTGAGGATTTTAACTGTTTTCGCATGTGCTTAATAAATGAAAGGGTCGGCGATACATTGTCCTGGGATATCGTATTATAAAATCGACCAAGTGAGAAGGATGTGTGCGTGCCCGAGGATCGGGGCGTGACACCGTGTGTTGTTGCTTTTACATCTCGGCATCCTTCCACTCATAATGTCTTATCATCTTGAGTGTAAGTTTTTGATGCCGTGATCTTTTTGTACATATGGTCTTTCCCCGTTATATTTATTATCTTTTACCAAAAAAAGAATTAATAGGTTAGATAATAGAAAATTATATAAAATAATATCTTTTCTTGAATTAACAAATTTCAAGGAGGTTCTCCTTCCTCCTTGTAGCAGGGAGAAAATCCTTGAGCTCATGGATTTGCTTCGGCTATTTTTCAAAAGTTTACAAAGGACATATAATTTCTAGGGGCATTGAGGATATCGAATATTTTGCACAAAAACGGAAAGGCCTTTATAAATCCACAGATTTAAAACTACAAAGAAGAGAGTAGTTTTTTGCCATTCATCAAAGAACCAGGAGGTATTATTCAACCAACTTTGTGACAACCAAAAGCAAGCAAGCAAACAATGAAGTTTTCTGAGGGAATGAGGAGCCACATCAAATACCATAACACCCCTTCGTCATGAGCACATGCCTATAAAACATTCGATCGTGCTGGACTTACTAAACATGACCTATATGTAGGTTTAAACTTTAAAAAGCCAGGGGCAAGACATAATCTATAGCTGGGCATGTCTACATCTATACATCACTGCCGTAGACTGCACAATAGCTTTGCCTCAATGAATCCCATCATGTGCATATAGATAAAACAAAATTCGATATGCCAGACTAACAAAAGTCGCATGCAAATTCAATCTCAAAACACCAAGGAAGCAGCACCAATCTATAGCCAGGGATCCGCACCCATACATCACAGCAGTAAATTGGGGCCTATATGCAGCTTTGAACATTATAAAAAAAAAAAAAAAAAAAATCTCTCTTTTACATCCCAGAGCAAGGATATAATAAAAAATCTCTTCACCATAGCTCTTTGCCACAAACGCATAATAAAAATTCTGGAAAAGAAGCCCTTTGCATGGAAATAATGTAAAAAAATTATGCAGGGGCAAGTTGTATTGCTGATCAAAGCTCCAATTAAAGACCATCCCCACCCCGCCTTGTTGACATGCCCACCTTGTGCCATGCCAAATGCTAAAATAGATGGACTATTAAAATTTCACTTCCAAGAACACGATCTCCAATCAACCAGCTAAAAAAAGCCAATAGAACTACAATTTTGACCTACGTAAACCGAAACATAGATGAAACGGGAAAACAATCCACAACCAACCTTATGGCTACTTTAGAAGTCAAAGTTAGTGTGTGTGTGTGAGAGAGAGAGAGAGAGAGAGAGAGAGAGAGAGAGAGAGAGAGAGAGAGAGCATGATTATTTACCTTTGCAAATTCGTCACTTCTGTAAAATTTCGATGTGAATCAAAGAGCCATCGAGGAGAAGGCTTCAACATCAATACTTTGGAAATAGAGGAGTTGGAGTCATCTGTGGGTGAATGACGGAGAAAGAAAAAAAGCGTAAGGTTTTATGTATTGGATAAAAGAAATCCTATCCAACATTATCCCACCCTCCCCCTCGGATTTTTTTATCTAGTTTATATCCCTTATATATCCGACATTATCCTATCCTAGACAGCTACCAAACATGGGATAGGATAAAACATATCCTATCCTGATTTTTATCTGGTCAACCAAACATAGCCTTAGAGTACCTAATTGACCTAATTTGGACTCAAGCCCTTCTAGGAAGTCAAAAGCACACTCAGAGTTTTCCAATGCCGCTGATTTCACACAAATCGCTTATTGTTTAGACCACTTTCCTTCTTTTTTTAAATTTTTAACTAGATTAGAATCTGAATGTGGGATCAAATTTGGAACCTTGTCCTAACCCCTGTTTGGATAGACTTTTGATATTTTTGTTCTATTCTTTTTTCTATAAGAATTCTGCACTTGGTCTTTTAACGAAACCTGTTTTTATCATGTTGGCTATGTTATGTGAAAATATGATGATTTTTATATCTGTTTTGATAAGACAAATCCTTACGATCTTGGCTAAACATCTTGCTATTTTGACAATTTTCTAACATGTTGTTGCTTGTTGTCTGATTTTGGTAAAATCATATGTAACTCGTTTAGGAAAACTTTCTTCATAGAAGTTGGTTATATCATGTCATGCATAGTAGAGAATTTTATCATAATTAGATTGTTGATGGGCATTACCCAATTTTGCTGCAACATCTTGCTTAGTCAGAAATTTCCTAATATGGACCTTTGGTTGTGATTGTTTAGTTATACCTTTTAGGTTAGTTTGTACATGAAATTAGGCCGTGTCATCTTCATGGAAGTTGTTCTAAATGCTTTAATCTTTATTGTTAAATAATTGATCTTTCCAAATTTCATATTTCAAAAAATGCTTTGGTACATGTGATGTTTCCCAAAAACAATTTCTAAGAAATTCATTTCCAAAGCTCAATTTGGCTTAAGGAAAAGTCATGGTCTGGACAATATTCAAAATACCTACGACGCTTGTGAGTGCATTTATGCGAGCCCCGAGTTACCCTTGGCAATTGAATATGTTCCATAGCCTAGATATTTCTTAATCGTAAATATTTTCAAATCTCTTTAAAATTCTGATTTGACATTGTGAAAAGTGACAGTTTGAATTGTATTAAAAATGCCTACAATGCTTGTGAGTGCATTTATGCGAGGCCCAAGCTAGCCTTAGCAATTGAATGCCTTTCTTAGCCGAGACATTCACTTTGTACTAAAAAATTTTAGGGAAAATTTTCAAAAGATGTCTTTGAAATATCATATGTACCCTCAGGCACACAATCACGTTATTCATTTAGAAGTGCTTGTGTTTGCAATTGGCACATGCCCTTGGTAATAAGTGATCTGCCAATGGCTCACTCATTTATTTGATTGATTGAGAAACAAGGTCTAAAAGGTTTGCATGCATGTTTAATTCCTATAATGCATGTGACTTTTAGATGTATGATAGGTCGATCCATGATATCGAGGGAATCACATAGATCGCTTGGTTAGGAGACTTATAAGTGTTATTGGCCGTCGAGAACACAATTGGTCAATAATGGCTATAAGTCACAAAAATGGATTGGGTAGATGTCTTAGTAGGACCCATGCATGAAATACAAAGGCTGACCCCGAGGCTCCAAATTTTGATTTTCGCATTGAACTTTCTTTAAGTAATTGATCTTGACATGAAGTTGTGTTTTTGACTATTTTTATGTGTATATTTGACTCTTTCTATTTATGCATCTAGTTATAGATTTCCTAGCTTAGGTTTAGAATATGACCCCGAATATGGAGAAGGCATGAAGACGGTAGAGGTCAATATCCACTCCGACCATTATCATGTAATATTCATTTCCCCGATATATGTCTCGAGTTCTTTTTGTTGTATAAAGCTCGACGAGTTGCATGAAGACGGTAGAGGTCAATATCCACTCCGACCATTATCATGTAATATTCATTTCCCCGATATATGTCTCGAGTTCTTTTTGTTGTATAAAGCTCGACGAGTTGCAGGTCCTCTCTTCCTCTTATCTTTTTTTTTTTTTTTTTTAATTGTGTTTCTCTTTTGTATTTTTTAGGATTGCATGATAAATTTACAGCTTTCCTTGATTGTTTACTTACTGCTTCGTAATTTTCAATTCAATTTAGTGTTTCCTTTTCATTTTCTTTAGAAATAGATTAGCATGAAAATGACTAAACGTGTATGATCGCTTAGTTTAGGACTAATTATCCCGAAAATGTAAGAAAAAATGCATGGACACGTTAAGTAAACACAACATATTATTTAGGCACCGAAAGGGCACTAATAGAAATATTGGCATAACTCAAGTCCCCGAACTTAAATATTTAGTTGCATAGAAATCGAGGGAACACTCCTAACCCTCGATTGAGTTTTCTAGCCGACCCCCGAAATGAGGCTAATGGTGACTCTTGTTTTATTTCTATGTTGTTTTAAAACAACTAGACCATATAAATAAACCCGTCGCAAAGAGTAGGAGTTTCGATGAAACTCACCATGATTTAGCATGCTCAATGTGGGAGTACCTTAAAGGATGAAGTGATGTCATCCTTATGGGTGAAGCATACTATTGAGAGGGCTATCATAGTAAAGGTACCCTTAAATCCAATATCCACATCCAACCTCTTCTCCCAAGATGTGTCGTCCGTGTGGGTATAGATAGCAATACTCCACCGTTATGTGGGGTACGAGCTTGGGAGAGCTCGCGATCTCATGGAGAGAACTCACAAGAGGCTTGATCCAAAAGGTGAGGTAATGACATCTTTTGAAACGCGAGCCATGAGGGAACTCTCGTAATGAAGTCTCCCTAAACCTAACATTTCCCTTTTCTCTCTCGTGATGGAAGATTGGCGGCAAGATCGGGTTGCGATAGTTTAAAGCTTCTACCACCTCATGTTGTACTCTCAACAAAGTATTACTAAGACCTATGGTAGAAAAGACTCCGTATGAGATATACAAATGAAGAAAACCTACTCAGCATTACTCCCATGTATTCATATGCAAATGTTTCATTTTAAAGAATGCAACTAACAATATCGGGAAATTTTATGCATGAGCTAGTGAAGACATTTTTTTTTTTTTTTTTTATATTCAACGACAAGTAAAGCTTATTGAATCGTTAACAAAGATTCAAAGATAGTGGAAGAATCCATAAACCTGAAATTCATGGATGATCAAAAAAGAGTACAGACTGATGACTGTGAAGATGTCATACATATATCTGCACCGGTTGCTCACAAACAGCAACAACCACAACCCTTAGATAATCTTTCAAATCAAGGTCAATCTTCCAAAGATTGAAGATTCAAGACTAAACATACTAAGGAACAAATAATAAGAAGAGTGAACATACTAAGGAACAAATAATAGGAAGAGTGAACGAAGGAATCAAACGAGATCATCTCTTAAAAGTATGATTAACTCATTAGCTCTTATATCTCAATTTGAACCCAAGGAAGTCGAATATGCTCTCAAGGATGAAAGTTGGATTGAAGCCATGTAAGAAGAATTACATCAATTCAAAGTCAATGATGTTTAGGAACTAGTGGCAAGACCCAAAGATCAGACTAATAGAAACGAAATGGGTATTTAGAAAAAAGCTTGACGAAACAGATTTTGAAGAAATAGGAAGACCCGATGATGTCTATCAGCTCAAGAAGGCACTATATGGGACAAAGCATGCACTAAAAGCCTGGTAGGAAAAATTTAAGTAGTTTCTTGATAGATCATGAATTTGAAAAGGGTAAGGTAGACACAACTCTCTTTATTAAGAAAAAATTTAAAGATTTGCTTGTCTTTTAAATTTACGTTGATGATAAAATTGTTGGATCTACTAATGATGTCTTGTGCAAGGATTTTGCAAAAATGATGAAAAGTGAGTTCGAAATGAACCTGATCAGCGAACTAAATTTCTTCCTTGGACTCGAAATCAAGCAATCTCTTAAAGGCACCTTCCTACATCAAGAGAAGCATGCAAGAGAGATAGTAAAGAAAATTGGTCTAAAAAAGATGCAAGAAAATCAAGACACCTACGTCATGCCCTATCAATTTGGATATATATGAGAAAGTTTGTAGAATCAAAACAGCAGCTAGAAAATATTTCTACCAAACCATTGGACAAGCCAGCCTTCGATTATAGACATGGTGAATTAGGAATATGCAACGCTCTGGAATGACAACATTTAAGGTAATGTATCAATTTTGTCAAAAACGTCCGGTACGAAGACAACAATAGTTTTGCACCTACTGTATTAATTCAAAAAAATTATTGTTACATACACTGCAATTGTTATCGTTTTGAACATCTTTACCTTATCTAGAATTGATGCAATTGTTGTAACAGAATTTGTACACTTAATTTTACTCCATATCTGATCGGTAAAATTTGCATACGAAATATTTATGGATAAGAAAAATCACCGTTGAAGAAACAACGGCTAATATTTCTCTCGCGCCGTGAAATACTTTGCTCCTATTTATAGTGGGTTATTGTTCACTTTTTACTCACTGCTCATACCTATCTCTCTCATCCTTATTTTATAACACAGCTCAAACCTCTCATCACTTCTACACACAAACACCTTTTCACTCAAACTCACGGCACCCAAAGCTGCCCCTCTTCGAAAGTAGTAAAGAAATCCTCACAAACCACTAGCCAAGCGTCCAAAGCTTCCAAGGAGGAAATCGCCCAACATGAGAAATCGCTGGAAGCCACTCAACGTCAAAGTGTGGTCTAAGCTGAAGGATCAACCACTAACAACACTCCGCTATCTGCAGCTAAAAAAAAAAGAAACCCCGTTGGAAAAACCCCTGAATCGGGACTGCATGTAGAAAACGACACAGGTGTTGTACCACCCATGGCACCACTAGTTACAACCGCTTTATCTGCATTAGCTCCTGCCCAATCACTCCCAAGAGAAACTCATGAAGACCCATGGATCAAAGCTAAAGAAATTCCTCATGTTCGAAACTACAGGGTCACAAACTCTACAGCTCTAACAAGCATTAACTGCACAAGAAAAACCAGCCGCCGAACCATCACACTCAGTTGCTCAGCCATTCTAGCCATCTCAGCCTTTTGAACCCTCTCCATAGAAATCCTCAACCAAAGAGAAATGTACCTTTGAACCTGCTGCTTCCAAAGACAAAGGAAAGCAAATTTTTGAAGTAGCAGAAATTATCCCTGAGCCAATCACCTCACGGCCATAATTGAAGCCACAAAGGAAATAGGAGAAGCCTCTTGAGACAAGCATAGTAAAGATGACGACAATCGGGTATTTCAAAATTTTGAATCCCTCTTGGTTTTAAAAAAGATCCCAACTTTCACTCCGATTTCCTTCTTTCACTGGAACATGAACATGCAAAACATCACTTCTATGATCGAGGCATCATTCCTCATCATTATTTTGATTTTGATTTCTAAGAAAATCATGGGATTTTTCTGTCTGAGCCTTTTAAAGCCCTGCAACTCAAACACTTCTGCTTTACGAAAAAGGAGGTTCATCCTAAACTCATGGCAATGTTTTACTCAAACCTATATTTTCCAAATCGGGACTCCTTTGTTTTTACTTTTTGCGGACAAAATCATGTTGTGTCTCTAGATGAACTGACTGAAATCATCCAAACTAAGTACAACATTTTTAAGTGCATTCTAGTAGAGCCTCATGAAGCCTACAGCTTTGTTTTAGAAATGCCCAATTTTGCTCGCACTTCCAAAGAAATTGTCTGCTAAGTCTCCTCCTTCTCAAAATGAATTTCATTCAAAAGATCCCTACTCTCTGCCTCCATCCGAAAACATCTTTTACAAACGACATCTCTCGATATGAGGTAAGAGTGATCTGGGCCATCCTAACCATATTTGAAGAGTTTTCCTTCCCCCACATGATCTGTATCCACATGTACCAAATAGCTAAGAGAAAGATAGGGAAACTACCCTACGGTGCTTTGGTGACAAGAATCTTGAAGTCTCTCAAGATAGACTACTTTGAAGTCTCACCTCTTGTTATGCCAAATGTGGAGATTGGGAAGAAAAAGCCAAACAAGATGATGCTTAGGATAACGCATGAAAGATGGGTCGATCACAAGGGAGAGATCATCTCCATTGGTTATGGTGACCATGATAGAATAGTGGCAAAGCTCAAAGAATGGCTCACAGGGCTATCTAAACGAAAAAGAGCAAACATGCTTAGGCTCCAACACCTACCAAGGCCCCTCGTCCACCTTCTCTAGAGAAATCACCTTCACTAGTTGTGAACGCACCTGCCTCTCCTGCTAGTCTTAACCAATTGCAAGCAGATGTTACGGAGATCAAGAATAGCCTCCTTTCTCTCACTTGATACATGATTAAGATTGAGCGTACCATTCTCAGCTTAGATTGCTACAACCCTATACTCGCTGAATTGGAAATCGCCAAACTATAAAAGCACACTTCCTCTCAACAACAAAAACGTCCTCACACCTAAAAACTATTTTAAATTTTCATGTGCTTGTGTTTTGCTCCTATTGTTTTGTCATGCCACGATCCCTTGAGCATTCACCCATCCCAGCTTGGTCGATTAAATAGCGACGTCCCAGGACGCATCGCCGACCCATTCATTTTAATGCACAGGCGGAAGCAAATAAATAATCCCTAGACAACAAAACAATAGGATGGAAAAGTAGGACCATATTTTGAAATCTGAAACCACAACATGCTTATATATATAACAAACCGAGTCATCCATATAAAATACAAGCCACTATATTCAAAAAGTTTACAAAACATGGGGGGTTTTACAAAACTATGGATCCTAATCCTCCTCTCCATCTTCATCAACACTCCAACTGGAGCCTATAGCTGAATACACCGGAGACCCTAGATCTGACATGTTCGGCTCCACATTTATTATTGAGCCTCCGGGAGGATCTGTTGTGCCTTTCCCAAAGTCAACCTCCAGCACATAAAAACGGATCTCGGACTCCAATATAGGACCTTCCCTCTCTCCATCTCGAGCCTGGCGATACCATGCTTTGTATTGATGAGGTACCTTATGGGGTAAGGCCTCATCGACCTAGACCACGAATTTCACCAACTCATAAGTCTCCCTGGGGCTCCCATGCAGTGGGATAAAATACTTTTGCTCTATCACCTTCTTGGGTTGACCAAAACACTCGAGAGGAGTTGCCATCTATTGACCTGAAATGTTATCCCATAACGGGGTGAGACGATGTCTCAGCAAGTTCAACCTTTTAAGACCCAACTTGGAAGAAAATATGCCCTAAGGGCTGCCTAAGCACAAACACAAGTCAGAGGATTTACCTTGACCTCAGTTCCTTCCTACAAGTCAATACAATTCAAATAACCATTCAATCATTTCAACTAGTCAATTCATCCATTCAGACTGAATCATCGATAAATCAACCCAGTCGATTCCATGCCATCGAGACCATTCCCCAGTCATCTCAATGAATACTATCTATAAAGTCCTATCATAATCAGGATTGTTCACTCTAAGCTGATAATAGAAAGTATAGCTCACCAGAAACTGCCAAATATATTAATATAGTATACTAAATATGCTCGCTAGAAGCTGCTAGATATATTGACATAATATACTAAATATGCTCGCTAGAAGCTGCTAGATATACTAATATAGTATACTAAATATGCTCGCCAGAAGCTACCAGATATACTGATCCTGATCATCTAACCATTTCACTATTTTTATCTTTCCCAATAAAAATAGTCGTGTGGGTACACGGTCAGCCATAACCAAAATACGATATTTTCACCTTTCAAAATCCCACTAATTTCAACAGTCCACAAATCCATTTTTGGCGTTATCAACGATGCCTGGTGATTTTCTAATTAATTACTGAAATTAAATAAAATTTGGGATAAATACCCAAATTACAAGTCACATTCAATCAGCACAAAATAATAGTCAATTAAATAAACAGATTAGACCACTGCAATTAGCATAAAATTCTGGTCACTGGCTATCCCATTATAATTTTATGAAAAAAATAATTAATTAAATAATTATGGAAAATAATTATTAAATGCAAATAAATACCACTTAGGCCAAAAAGCCTAAACAAAAGCCAAGACGAGCCCGAAAAATTACAGAACCACTCTAGACAAATACTAGAGCTTATCTAGGCTCTAATTACACTACTCTAACTACCTAACATGCAATAACAAGTAATTAAATTGCTAATTTAATCTAACTATCCACTTAGTCCATACTTAGTCTAAACTAATCAACTCTTAAGCATCATTAACTTACTAAGCGAGGATTAGTGAGTTAAACTCACTTGTTTAATGATCTGCTCAGATCAAAACGATAGGGACGCGGCGAGGGTTGGGAAACTCCGAAGCAAGCTCACCAAACAGGATCGAGAACGGCACGAAAACGACCCAAACAGTGGCTGTGGTACCCAGGAACTTCAACCTTTGTTCGGTCTAGGTTGGGGGCTATAGAAGCTGCTTCAGTGGCCTGTTGAGTGAGCAAATGGCAAGGGAGGGCTGCAGCGGCCTAGGAGGGCAAGGGCAGTGGCATACGGCGGCGGTGGAAGCTCTGGTGGGTTCCACGACAACCCAAGGAGGCGAGGAACAGCTGTTGGTCATGATTGGGGGCGAGATGGCATGGCTAAATGGCAGAGATGCATGGGAGGCATGTGAGTGAGCGAGCGGTGCGGGAGGGGTAATCTGGCAGTGGCAAGTGGCACCGATAGGAGGAGGAGGGATGTTGGTTCTTTTCTAGAAAATTTTGAAGCTTGAAGAGCTAAAGATGGGGGGCTTGTCAACCGAAATGGAGGGGAAAGGAGGAGAGGGAACCAGCTGTTCTATAGAGGGGACCACCAAGCCTTCTACATCATCTTCTTGTCCCCTTGCTTGGTCCCCACCACCAGCTAGCCTCCTCAGCTCAATTTCCAGCCACAACCTTCCTTCTAGAAGCATTAAAGTAGTCTACAAGTTGGGTCCAAAGGGGGACACACGAATTTCACTTGATTTCCCTCAATTTCTCCCCATATCCTTCTTGAATCGACTTAATTTGGCTCCTAAATATTCAACCGACGAGTCCTCGATCAAATTTGTATTTTTCCTCACCAATTGATCCTACTTGTATCCCAATTTCGTGATCAAAAACTGTCATCAGATTTTTTAAACACAAACGACCCTACCTCGACCTTTTTCCACCAAAATCTCGGTTTGCAGAAAAATCTTCAGAGACTTAGTCAACTTTTCTAAAATGACTCACGACATGACAAAACTTTCAATTTCTAAAATCAAATTCAAATTTGCTGCTAATTTGAATCTAGTGCGATTTTAGCATGACCTAGGCTACCAGGTAGCTTTCATAAATTTTTAATACAAATAACTCATGGTCGATTTTCTTCGAGCCACAATGAACCTTTTCGACACATTAGTGACTCTCTGTGGTCATGAAAATCTAGAGGATTCAAATACAGACACAGAGTACCAAAATGACAAAAAAATTAGTCTAGTGCTGATCGACAAGAATTTGGCAATTTAGTGGAATCACCCACGCTTAACCACACATCTCAATCGAATTAACCTATCTCTGATCCTTGATCGATTTTTAACTGTGCCGTAACGGCCTCGGCAGATTAGCAAGGTCGAGTAGCCGATTCCTAGTCGAATCCTCAAGTCTATTACTTTAAATTCCCTTAGTGACTTCCCCAGATAGTCTAGTTATCTCAAGAGTGATAAGCTCTGAGAACAGTTCTAAGAAGCGTTGATGAAAGGCTTGATTAATTTAATTGGAAGAGAACTGAAAAATTCAGGATGTCACAACTCTTCCCCTCTTATAAAAATTTCATCCTCGAAATTTAAACTATTACAATCTTGAAACAAAAAGGTGTGGGTACAATTGTCTCATCGACTCTTTAGTCTTCTAGGTTGCTCCTTCAGTGCCGTGGTGTTGCCAGACCACTTTGAGCAACGAGATGGTCTTTATACACAGGACTTGCTCTTTCCTGTCCATGATATGAATCGGGCTTTTAACGTATGACACTCTGTCGTCCATGACCAATTCTTCAAAATTAAGCACATGGGTTAGGTCAGGCTCATACTTCGTCAACATCGACACGTGAAAGACGTCATTCACTTGCGTTAGTCTCGGCGGCAATGCAAGACGATACGCTAGGGTCTCGATTCTCTCTAGAATCTTGAATGGACCTACGTACCTCGGACTCAGTTTTCCTTTCTTGCCATAGCGCAAAGTACCCTTCATTGGTGACACCTTAAGAAAAACGTGCTCACCAACTTGGAATTCCAATGGCCTCCGACGCTTATCCATGTAACTTTTCTGTCTACTCTTGGCGGTCTTTAATCTGTTCTTGATCACTGCGACTGCATCCACTGACAACTGAACTAACTCTAGACCTGTGATCTTTTTTTCCCCGACTTCATCCCAACACACGGGTGTTCTGCATGCTCTGCCATACAACGCTTCGAAATGAGCCATTGGAATGCTCTATTGATAACTGTTGTTATAGTCAAACTTAAGCAAATTAAGCCGTTCTTCCCAACTTCCCTTGAAATCTAGCACGCAAGCTCGCAGCATGTCCTCAAGGGTTTGAATTTTTCTCTCAGATTGGCCATCCGTTTGAGGATGATATATCGTATGGTAGTGTAGCTTCATACCTAAAGCAGCCTGTAAGCTTTTCCAAAATGCAGCTGTGAATCTTGGGTCTCGATTTGAGGTGATCGTAATTGGCATTCCATGCAATCGAACTATCTGATGCATTTACAACTCAGTGTGCCTATCCAAACTAAGATCCTTTCATACTACAATGAAGTGAGCCAACTTTATCTGTCCGTCAACCACTACCCAAATCAAATCGTTCCCTCTTTGACTTCTCGGTAAACTGGTCACGAAATCCATCGTGATGTGTTCCCATTTCCACTCTAGGATCTCGAGAGGTTGTAAAAGTCCTCCCGGCTTGTAATATTGAGCCTTCACTTGCTAACATGTCAAACACTTGGCGACATGTTTGGTGATGTCCGCCTTTATACTAGACCACCAATAGTGTTGACACAGGTTTTGATACATTTTTGTATTGCCAAGATGAATGTTGTAACTGCTACGATGAGCTTCCAATAAAATATCCCTCTCTTTCTTTCCCCAACTTCATCCCACACACATGTGTTCTGCACGCTCTACCATACAACGCTTCGAAAGGAGCCATATGAATGCTCTATTGATAACTGTTGTTATAGGCAA
This sequence comes from Eucalyptus cladocalyx, assembly GCA_017140615.1. Lineage (NCBI taxonomy): Eukaryota > Viridiplantae > Streptophyta > Magnoliopsida > Myrtales > Myrtaceae > Eucalyptus > Eucalyptus cladocalyx. Next base: position 22,723,256 of record CM029520.1, read on the forward strand.
ACTCAATTAGATGAAGCTGTTCTTCCCAACTTCCCTTGAAATCTAGCACGCAAGTTCGCAGCATGTCCTCAAGGGTTTGAATTGTTCTCTCAGATTGGCCATCCGTTTGAGGATGATATATCGTAGTGTACTGCAGCTTCATACCTAAAGCAGCCTACAAGCTTTTCCAAAATGCAGCTATGAACTTTGGGTCTCGATTTGAGGTGATCGTAACTGGCACTCCATGTAGTCGAACTATCTGACGCATGTACAACTCAACATGCCTATCAAAACTAAGATCGTTTTGTACTGCAATGAAGTGAGTCAACTTTGTCTGTCTGTCGCCCACTACCCAAATCAAATCGTTCCCTCTCTGACTTCTCGGTAAACTGGCCACTCTAGGATCTCGAGAGGTTGTAGAAGTCCTCCCGGCTTGTAATGCTGAGCCTTCATTTGCTGACATGTCAAACACTTGGCGACATGTTTGGCGATGTCCGCCTTCATACCAGACCACCAATAGTGTTGACGCATGTTCTGATACATTTTTGTACCACCGGGATGAATGCTATAACTACTACAATGAGCTTCTAATAAAATATCCTCTCTAAGCACTACATCATCAGGTACAACCAATCATCCTCGGAACTTCAATGTTTCATTCTCAGAAATCTGAAAATCGGCTTTTCTCTTATTAGTATCCTCTTGCAAAATCTTCTGAACATCCGGGTCGGTCAACTGAAGTAATTTGATTCTACTCTGAACATCTGGCTCAATTATGAGGATAGCCATAATATTTAAAAGGTGGCCTCCCTCAAACTTGAACACCAAATCTCGAGCTCTCTCGATTAAATTCCACTCCTTAACGAACATATGAGCGACTGAAGACTTTCGGCTCAAAGCATCGGCGACCTTATTCGCCTTTCCTAAGTGATATAGAATATCACAATCGTAGTCTTTCAGAAGTTCTATCCATTGACACTGTCTCATATTCAACTCCTTCTAAGAGAATAAGTACTTGAAACTTTGATGGTCAGTGAAGATCTGGAATCTCTCTCCACACAAATAATGTCTCTAAATCTTCAAAGCAAAAATAATTGCTGCAAGTTCCAAGTCATGCGTCGGATAATTCTGTTCATGAGGTCTCAATCGATGAGAGACGTATGCAACAACCCTTCCATGTTACATCAACACGCAACCCAATCCTCTAAACGACACATCACTATAGATCTCGTATCCTCCAGGACCAGATGGAATGGTCAACACAGATGAGGTAGTTAGCTTCTACTTTAGCTCTTGAAAACTATGCTTACACTTGTTTATCCACACAAACTTTTCTTCTTTCTTCAAAAGTCTTGTCAATGGCGATGCTAAGGCTGAGAACCCCTTTACAAACCTTCTGTAGTAACCTATCAAACCTAGGAAACTTCTGTTCTCGGTCACTGTAGTCGGTCTTGGCCACTTGATCACTGCTTCAATCTTGGATGGGTCCACGGAGGTTCCTTATCCCAAAATCACGTGACCTAGGAAAGCAACATGAGTCAATCAAAACTCGCACTTGCTAAACTTGGCGTACAATTGATGAACACTCATAGTTTGCAGTACTAATCTCAGATGACTTTCATGCTCTTCCTCACTCCTCGAATACACCAGAATATCATCGATGAATATGATCATGAACTGATCCAGGTATTCCTTGAACACTTGGTTCATCAGATCCATGAAAGCAGCTGGAGCATTCGTCAACCCGAATGGCATTACCATAAATTCATAACGACCATAACGAGTATGAAATGCTGACTTTGGAATATCCTCATTCTTGATCCTCAGCTGATGATATCCTGTCCTCAAGTCGATTTTGGAAAATATCAACGCTCCTTGTAACTGATCAAACAAATCGTCGATCCCCAGGAGCGGATATTTGTTCTTGATCGTTACCTGATTGAGTTGACGATAGTCGATGCACAGACGCAACGAACCATCTTTATTCTTCACGAACAGAACTAGTGCTCCCCAAGGTGATGCACTAGGACATATGAATCAATTATCCAACAATTCCTATATCTACAGCTTCAGTTTCTTTAACTCAGATAATGCCATCCGGTAAGGAGCGTTCGAGATTGGCTCTATCCTGGGTGCTAGTTCGATCACGAACTCGATCTCTCTTTCTAGTAGTAGACTTGGCAATTATTTCGAGAATATGTGTAGAAATTCTTGTACCACTGGGATGTTTTCAATCTTCAACTCCTCAATTGTCGTATCCACGACAATTGCCAAGTAACCTTGACAACCGTCGTCTAACAAACGGGTTGCCTCAGGAGACAAGATCAAAGTAATCGAGGGTCCTCCTTGATTCTCAACAAACTTGAAACTCTCACCCTCAAGCAGGTCAAACTAAATCGCCTTGCGATAGCAATCTATCTTAGCTCATTGCTTGGTAAGCCACTCCATGCCAATTATCAAATCAAAGTCATACATGGCTAGGACTAATAAATCTAATTTCCCCACTCTTTCACCAATCGCTAACTTGCAACCAGAACAACCCAAAGCAGCTAACACCTTATCCTTCAATAGTGTAGATATGCTAACCACTGAGTCCAATAATACAGGACTTAATCCTATCAACTTAACACATTGCTCGACAATAAAACAATGAGTTGCTCCTGGGTTGAATAAAGCATAAGTAGTATGGTTGTTCAATAAAACCATAACTATAATCACATCAGGCGCGTTGTCTGCCTAACCTCGAGTGATGGCATACACCGTTCCTTGAGTTGGTGGTCTCATTTGTCCACTTTGCGATGAGTTCTGAGACGCGTACCCTCTAATCTGTCCTAACAATAGCGACGGCGGCAAGCACGTACCCTCTGATCTATCCCAACGGTAGTGACGGCGGTAACGGCGATTGTCCTCTTGGTCATCTTGGACAATCCCTAGCTATGTGACCCTATTGGCCACACTCATAACAAGCGTCCATCCTTTGAAGGCACGGGGTTGTACCATGTCTCCTTACACAGAAGCAACACAGGCCATTCTAACTTGGCCCTGATTTTTCAATTCCATCCTTCCTATTAGGTGGAACTTGAAACCTTCCTCTAGTCATGGGCCTCTTCCCATGTCGGATCCCTTCTCTATGTGAACCAAACCTCAATCCATACAAGGCTACTTGTTCGTTCAATCTTCTCTCTAACAACTAGGCTCGACAGTAAACTTCTCGATAATCCTTCAGATCCAACAGCACCAGCGGTTGTTTCGACTCCAATCAAAGGCCAACCCTAAACCTTCGAGCTTTTTCTTTTGAGTCTTCTATCAACCTTAGAGCATATTGGGAAAGCTCCACAAATTTGACCTCATACTGGTCAACAGTCATCGTCCCTTGGCGGAGATGCTAGAACTCTTCCATTTTCTATTCTCGGGCGCTTTCTTCTTCATTCCACCTCAAAAGTGCAAAAGCCTTGTCCAGGTGTTATATCCACAGTGAGGTAGTCTCGGGGTCTCCAGTACCCGTGAACCTTCGCGGGTTTAGCTTCAAGAATTGCTCCACTAACTTGTGGATTGATCTCTCCCTATCCACAACTATGTTCCAAGCTGGAACCCTGGCAGGTGCAACAATAGTTGCGGCAGTAGCTGTGGCAACAACAACAGCTTTGGCAGTAGCAGTAGTGGCAACTGCAATGGAGACAGTAAAGGCTGCAGCTTGATTCTGGGCCTGCTGCCCCATCATTTCTCTCATTGCATCCAGCGCTTGTGTGATCCTAACTATTCTCGGATCACCAGGGGTTGTCACCCCAGCACCAACATGAGGTGGTGCTATTCCATTAGCGCTAGCCTACGCTGGCACTTTACCTCGACCTCCTTAAGTCCAACCCTCGTCGGGGTCCTACCTCGAGTCACGAGCCCCACGGTACACTTCCTAGGAGTCCTCTACTCCTGATCGCTCATTCTGAAGGTTCTTTAAAGAAGCCTACTTCCAATTCTATATAGAATTAGAAGTTGAGAGATCCACACAAACAAACAATTCTATCAATCAACTATCATAGACATGCACCAGCATGAATTAAAGGAATTTCCTACTAATGATCCCATAGACCATCGCACCTTAACACTCCAATGTCTAAACCATGCTACGATACCATTAAACAGGGATGTCGCGCCCTGATCCCTCAAGCGCGTGCCTTCCCGGCTTGGTTGATTAAATAGTGACATCCTAGCACGCATCACCGACCCATTCATTTTAATGCATACGTGGAAGCAGATAAATAATCCCCATACAATAAAACAATGAGATAGAAAAGTAGGGATATATTTTGAAAAATGAAACCACAACATATATATGGATATACATATACAATACAAGCCACTCTATTCAAAAAGTTTACAAAACTATGGATCCTCGTCCTTCTCTCCATCTTCATCCACACTCCAACTGGAGCCTACCGCTGAATACACCGAGGACCCTGGATATGACATGTCCAGCTCCACATCTATTACTGGGCCTCTAGGAGGATCTGCCGTGCCTTTCCCAAACGTGACCTCCAACACATAAAAAGGGATCTCGAACTTTGGTATAGGACCTTCCCCCTCTCCAACTTGAGCCTGGCGATACTATGCTCTATATTGATGAGGTACCTTATGGGGTAAGGCCTCATCGACCTAGACCACAAATTTCACAAGCTCATAAGTCCATCCCCTAGGGCTCCCATGTAGTGGGATAAAATACTTTTGCTCTATCACCTTCTTGGGTTGACCAAAATGCTCGGAAGGAGCTGCCATCTATTGACCTAAAATGTTATCTCACAACAGGGTGAGACGACGTCTCAAGAAGTTCAACCCCCTAAGACCCAACTAGGAAGAAAATACGCCCTAAGGGCTGCCTAAGCACAAACACGAGTTAGAAGACTCACCTTGGCCTCAGTTCTTTCCTGCAAGTCGATACAATTCAAATAACCACTCAATCATTTCAACCAGTCAATTCATCCATTCAGATCGAACCATCGATCAATCGACCTAGTCGATTCCATGCCATCAGGACCATTCCCTGGTCATCTCAATGAATACTATCTATAAAGTCTGATCATAATCAGGACTGCTCACTCTAAGCTAATAATAGATAGTATAGCTCACCAGAAGCTGCCAAATCTATTGGTATAGTATACTAAATATGCTCGCCAGAAACTGTCAGATAGACTGATATAGTATACTAAATATGCTCACCAATAGCTACAAGATAATATCACTAACTATACTCGCCAAAAGCTTCCAAATATGCTAATCTTGATCATCTAACCATTTCACCATTTTTATCTTTCTAGATAAAAAGAATCATGTGTGGGTACACAATCGGCCATAGCCAAAATACAATATTTTCACCTTTTAAATTCCCATTAATTTCAACATTCCACAAATCCATTTTTGGCATTATCAACCGACGCCAAGTGATTTTCTAATTAATTAATGAAATTAAATAAAATTTGTGATAAATACCCAAATTACAAATCACATTCAATTAGCATAAAATAACAGTCAATTAAATAAACAAATCACACCACGCAATCAAGCATAAAATTTCAATCACCGGCTATCTAGGTCTAATTTTCGGAAAATTAATAATTAATTAAAGAATTATGAAAAATAATTATTAGATGCAAATAAATACCATTTAGGCCGAAGAAGCCTAAATAAAAGCCGACATGGGCCCAGAAATTTCCGAACCACTCTAGACAAATACTAGAGCTTGTCTAGGCTCTAATTACACTACTCTAACCACCTAACATGCAATAACGAGTAATTAAATTGCTTATCTAATCTAACTATCCACTTAGTCCATACTTAGTCTAAACTAATCAACCCATAAGTGTTATTAACTTACTAAGTGATGATTAATGAGTTAAACTCACTTGTTTAATGATCCACTCGGATCAAAACGACAGGGACACGGCGAGGGTCAGGAAACTCCAAAGCAGGCTCACCAAACGGGGTTAATAGTGACTGTGATACCCAGAAACTTCAGCCTTTATTCGGTGCGAGTCGAGGGCTATAGAAGCTGCTCCTATGGCCTGTTCAGTGGGCAAACGGCGAGGGAGGGCTACAACAACCTAGGTGGGCAAGGGCGATGGCATACGGTGGCGATGGAAGCTCCGATAGCTTCCACAATAGCTAGAGGAGTCGAGGAACGGCTACTGGGCGTGATTGCGAGTGAGGTGGCATGGCTAGACGACGAAGACGCGCAGGAGGTGTGTGAGCGAGCAAGCGATGTGCGAGGAGCGGTCTGGCGGTGGCAAGTGGCATCAATGGGAGAAGGAGGGCTCCTAGTTCTTTTCTAGAAAATTTTGAAGGTTGAAGAGTTAAAGATGGGGGGCTTGTCGACCGAAATGGCGGGGAAAGGAGGAGGGGGAATCGACTGCTCTATCTAGAGGACCACCAAGCCTTCCACCCCATCTTCTTGTCCCTTTGCTTGGTCCTGACCACCAGCTAGCCTCCTCAGCTCAATTTCTAGCCACAACCTTCCTTCTAGAAGCATTGAAGTAGTCCACAAGTTGGGTCCAAGGGGGGGGCACACGAATTTCACTTCATTTCCCTCAATTTCTCCTCAAATCCTTCTTGAACCAACTTAATTTGGCTCCTAAAAATTCAACCGACGAGTCTTCAATCAAATTGGTATTTTTTCTCACCAATTGATCCTAATTGTATCCCAATTTCGCGATAAAAAATGGTCCTCGGACTTTTCTAAATAAAAACGACCTTAACTCGACTTTTTCCGCCAAAATCTCGGTTTGCAGAAAAATCTTCAGAGACTGAATCGATGTTCCTAAAATGACTTGTGACATGACAGAACTTTCAATTTCTAAAATCGGATTCAAATTCGTGGTTAATTTCAATCGCGCGATTTTAGCGTGACCTAGGCTATCGGTAACTTTTAGAAATTTTTAGTGCAAATGACTCATCGTTGATTTTCTTCGAGCCACAATGAATCTTTTCAACACATTGGCAACTCTCGGTGGTCATGAAAATCTTAAGGATTCAAATACGGACACAAGGTACCAAAACAACAGAAAAATCAATCTAGTGTCGATCGACGAGAATTTGTCAATTTAGTGGAATCACCCATGCTTAACCACACATCTCAATCGAACTGACCTATCTCTGATCTTTTATTGATTTTTAACTGTGCTGTAATGGGCTCGGTAGATGAGCACGGTTAAGTAGCCGATTCTTGATTGAATCCTCAAGTCTATTGCATTAAAATCCCTTAGTGACTTCCTCAAATAGTCTAGTTATTTCAAGAGTAATCAGCTCTAAGAACAGCCCTATAGGCGCATTGATAAAATGCCCGATTAATTTAATTGAAAGCAAAACTAAAAAATTCAGGATGTCACATGTTTTATCTATTTTAATTCATTGCTTAGGTCTAAATTTTTGTATCAAATTGTCTCCTACCATCCACGAATCTAATCTTTTAACTCATGCACATCTTTTTGATTAATGACAAAGAGGGGGAGAGTTACTTGATATGAAAAATTACACCTCGCTTAAACATTTGCTTCCAAACATTTGCTGCTATTGATGTTGAATATGCTAATGTTTTTGAATAACTCCTAGAAATCTTGGATATACTCACCTGCTAAGTATATCTCTCATAACGTTTTGCTTGGAACCAACTAACGTGGAAAATGAACTACTCACTAAGATAGAGGGAGCATATGAGTGCATCATTAAGCTAGGGGGAGCAACAAAACTTTTATCCTTTGATCCCCAAAATTAGATGATAACACACTCTAGGAAGAAGATCTTTTATACAATCATATCCTGTCCTACTAAAGATCATCTTAATAAATATCTCAAAAAAATTACAAGCAAAACATTCTAAGGAAATCCTACTTTTAGATTATGCAAATCATTTCAAACAAATTTTATTATTCCTTCACATCTACGAGATAGTTTTGTCATCATCAAAAAAATGGAGATTGTTGGAGAAAACATCTTCAAGAGATTTTGATTATGCTCAACTAATCCATAGTATATTACGTACTATGTTATATGCATATGTTTGGACCAAAGGATTGAGCAAATCCATAGTGTGATCCATTGAAAAGAAGTTTGCAAATGTGTTGTTTTCACGAACAGCACTAGTCAACCAAAAAGATCAGGTACTTATGACATTTATGTCAAAGCAGTAAAGATCAAGTTGATGGTGATGTAACAACCAAGTACATCAGATGATGTTCATTGGGTCAGCTAAAGAGCCGTTGAAAGATCTGGATTCGCACAGCAGCAGAATCATAATAAAGCATGTAGCAGAGTAGCTAGGTTGTCTGACAAGTAAGTCAAAAACTGTAGTGAGAAGACAATAGCAGTTGCGATTTTTGGTTAGTCTACAGAAGTCTAGGAAAGGAGTTGTATGGGTAGTACCTTCCTAGACAGCAACTCAACGGAAAACTCTCCAATGCTCACTCACCTCCCTAAACTAACCTCAACAAATAGATTCAGGAAGCGTATAAAAGAGAAGATCTTGAGGAACCAAAGGAGGGTGCGACACATAAAAGATCAAAAAGTTTGCATACTATTGTTCTCAACTGTTTTACCATTTTGATTGTCATGCTATTTAACAATTGTGCTAAGGATTAAATGTATGAGTGTAAGAGAAGCAACTGAATCCAGATTATGTGATCTATCACGTAAAGGATCAATGCTAGCAGTTGTAATTTTCTAAGCAAATTATTAGTGGAATCCAGGTCGTCTTGAGGCTATTAGTCTGAAGAGTGAATGTAAGCTTAACAACAAAGCTGAACTACTATAACCCTATATGTCCTACTGTTTTACATATGTTTACATATATTGGCATATAGTTAGGAAGTATTTTCATAGACAACAGGTCGACAAGATCTTTACTTAACAATTAGCTAATTTCTACAAAAGATCGTCAAAGTTCGAAAACAACCTATTCACCCCCATCTAAGTTGTATTGTTAGCCTCAACAAAGTAGGTGAACTCATGGCTAAAGCAATGGTGAGAGAAAGCATGGGTCCATGTGAAATCCCTGCTCTTTTCTTGCCGAAGAAGGATGGGTCTTGGCATATATGCATCGATAGTAGAGCAGTGAACAAGATTACCATCAAATACAGTTTTCCTATTGATCAACTCAATGATCTTCTCAACGAACTCCATGGCACTATTATCTTCGCCAAGATTTATCTTTGTAATGGATATCATCAAATGCAAATGAAAGCTAAAGATGAACGGAAAACCACCGTCAAAACAACAAATGGCCTCTATGAATGGATGGTTGTGCCTTTCAGACTCTTTAATGCACCTAGTACATTTATGCACATTATGAATCATGTCTTTAAATCATTTATTGGCATCTTTGTTGTTATTTGTTTTTATGAAATTTTTGTTCATAGTTTTACTTAGGAGCAATACTTGGAGCATCTTTTCCAAGTTTTCAAGGTTCTATGGGAGTAAAAGTTGTATGCCAACTTAAAGAAGTGTCACTTCTTTATCGATAGCCTTGTCTTCCTAGGCTATGTTGTTTCTAAAGAAAGCATCAAGATGGATTCTAGGAAGGTGGAAGCGATCATAAGTTGGCCCATTCCAACATCTATACATGATATTCTAAGTTTCCATGGTTTGGCATCATTTTATCGACGCTTTATCAAGTATTTCAACACCATTATTTCTACTATCATCGAATGCTCAAAGGGGGGAAATTTCAAGTGGACTAAAGAGGCACAATAAAGTTTCGAACTCCCTAAAAAAAGGCAACCGAGGCTCCTATTTTTACACTTCCAAATTTTAACAAGGTCTTTGAAGTTGCTTGTGATGTTTTTGATGTGAGAATTGGTGCGGTTCTTAGTCAAGAAGGAAAGCCCGTTGCATTTTTTAGTGAGAAGTCGAATAATTCCCGCAAGAATTACTCTACCTATGATAAAGAATTTTATACTATTATTAGAGCTTTAGATCATTGGCAACACTATATATTGTTCAAGGCGGTTGTTTTCTATTCAGATCATGAAGCCTTGAAATACATAAATACTCAACACCAGCTCAACAATCAACATGCCAAGTGGGTTGAGTTTCTCCAAGCTTTAACTTTTCTTTTTAAACATGAAGCAAGAACTCTTAATCAAGTGACATATGCATTAAGTCATAGGCATTCCTTGCAATCCATAATGCAAGTGAAGGTTTTAGGCTTTAAAATGATCAAGGAGTTTTATGAAGACTAGCTAGACTTTGGACAGAATTGGAAAAATTGTTCAAAGGGTCCAAATCAGCATTTTTCGTTGCAAGATGGGTTTCTTTTTTAGTATAATTGTTTGTGCATACAAAGGAGTTCTCTTAGGGAAACCATTATCAATGAAGCTTATGGTAGAGGATTAGCCAGTCATTTTGCAAGAGACGAGACACTCTCTCTTGTCAACGAAAATTTTTATTGGTCTCGAATGAAGAAAGATGTTATGAGACATGTGGAGCGGTGTCGAATTTGTCAAATTGCCAAAAGCCATACTCAAAACACTGGCTTGTATACTCCATTACAAGTACCAACGGCCCCTTGGGAAGATGTGAGACTAGATTTTATGGTTGGTGTTGGCACCTAAATTTTGGCGATCCGATCATTTATTTAATGCATAGAAAATTAGGGGTCAATTTTATCCCTGAAAAAATATTAATTGCAGATAGATTCAAGTGCATTTATTTTTAATTTACATTTTTTGCATTTTATTGGATCAGTGGTTGATGGATTCGAATTAGTGGTTCTAAGACGTGTAGCAAAGGAAAAAAAAAAAGAATTATTGTTCTTCTTCTTCAACCTTCTACCAGTGACACTCCTGCCCAATGACCACTGCCGCATCCTATAGCCAAGCCCGCGCACCACTGCCTCTATTCCGACGAGCACTGCATCACCGCACCAACCAGTTCTGCCACCTGCTGTCCCTCTGCCTAACTCCTACTAAAGCCGCGACGACCCCGACGCCCGTTGCTACTCTGTTCATAATTGCCCAAGTGCTCGTCCGCTTCGCCTTGCCGCCCCACCGAGACTCCTACAAGCCTGCAGCACCGCAGATCCCGAACCCCTTCCAGCGATGCCATCGCTCGATCTACCGCACCGGAGCTGCAAGCCCGAAGTCATCGCGCACCGCCACCTTGCCTGAGCGCCGTCCCCTGTTCTCGCCACCGTGCCAGATCTGAACGCTGAGCCACCAGCCACTGTCGCTCCACCGATCATGCCCCCAACTCACTAGCGACCCACCGGTTTGCAACCCTCCTTCTGCCTCTTTCCCGTGCTGATCATTACTACACCTTCCCCAGAGCTTGACTCGAGTCGGATCACAGCCATTTTGCTTTGAAAACGCTGTTGTTGTCCTTGTCTTGTCTCTGCTTGCAGCTCTCCGCCGGTGTTACTCCAACCAACAACCTATCGGCGATCCGACACCTCTGCCTGAGCCCAAGCTGAGCTGCTCCGCTCTTTGCCTGAGTCCGAGTGAAGCCGCCTACCGCTGCTCCTTACGTCGGCACTACTCGCCGCCGATCCGCTCGTTACTGGTCCTCCTCGCCAGAGCTCGGACGACCGGCGACCGACGGCGAACCCCCCACAAAGCTGCCAAGCCGTGGGTAAAGAAAAAGGAAAAAGGCAAAATCAATTTAGGTGGCTTTTTCTTCCTTTTTATTTATTTGCCTTATTTTATTCTTTATTTTATTTTACTTGTTCTTTTTAGTGTAATTATTCTTTGATGTAAGATTGAGATTGCCCGACATGAAATTGCCTATGAAATTAGGGATTGACAATTTGATTTTCACGCCCGAAATCCAACTCGCAATCGCTTGCAAAATCATCAATCCGATCTCACACCCGAGATTCGATTTGCAATTATTTAAAAATTGGCCAATCCGATCTCATGCACGAGATATGGTTTGCTAATTTGTGGATATCGATCCTATCTTATCCGATTCGCCGTCATGTTGGTTGTATCAATTTTATTTTTATAAAAGGGAAAATCCAAAAAAGTTCAAATTAGGGTTAGATTCGTTTTAGAATATTTCTTGTTATCTTGCGTGTTTAGAATGAGGATTTTATCTCGAATTTTATATAAAAATATAAAAATAAAAATGATCATTTATGTGTCATATAGAATCGCACATCATTGCATGTTAAGATTGCATGTTTAGGAATTATAGATTTAGATAATTTCTCCTAGATAGATTGCATGTTTTTTAGGAGAATAGAAAAATCATGTGCACGTCATATAGAATTAGGTTTATGAAATGCACATCATTTAGTGATTGTTGCTAGGTTCATTTAATTAGAAATTGCCCGTCATTAGGATTAGGTCATCTTGGTTTATTTATATTGCATATTTAATTATTGCATGTTCATTAAAAAAACACAAAAAAAAAAAATTACTTTACTCATTCATATAGTTTAGGTCATATTGCCATACTATATCATTTCATGTTAAATTAGTAACATTGCATTGCATATAGATTTGATTCTCATTAAATAAAGTGAAAAAAAAAAACTGAGTGATTGCGTATTAAGTAGAAATCATTATCTAGGACTATTGATGTGAATTTTGCTCTAATAACGCAGATGCTTTCGTCACTTTGAGATAAGTTCTGTAATTTATTTTTTGGTAAGTAAGTAAGTAATATAAAAGGGGGGGCAAAAAAAACAAAGAACCGGCTTCAAAGAATCACACTCAAAAGAACAGTCTCAATGAGTGAAAGGAAGCCGGGAAAGGCCAAGCGGCCAAAAGACAACAAAGAAACAACACTCGCTAAGACCACGAACCCAGGCTACACATCAAACTGTGAAGATAGCAAGGTCCAATTCCCAAGGGCGTTGTAATCTTCTGTTTCTTGGGGAATCCTCCAAATTTTTGAAGGTGCAAGCTTTGTCTTTGACCACCTTCATGAGATGCATCTTCATAGCGGAAGTAGAAATCTGCGCACCCCGAAAAGTATGTCATTTCTGTTCTTCCACACAAGGTGGCATAAAGCACCAAAAGAAAAGCGGGTGATGCAATTATGGAAGTCCTTGCCGAATAGCAAGGCCGAGACCCAGATAATTGTTTCCTCCCCTGGAAAAGGAGGCAACTCCCAAAGTAACCCGACAGCCAAAAAAGAGGTGATCAACCGAGTCAGGCATATCGTTACAAAAGGGGCAGGAAGCAGCTTCGATCCTACCATAGGACATGAGGAGGGCCTGAGTAGGAGTTCTGTAATTCATTCATCGCTTTCTTAGGTGTTAAATTGGTGGATTGTGCACCCGTATGATCACCTCACATGTTAGGGAAATAGATTAAAATCAATCCAAGCTGCATTCTAAAACATTTTTGAAAATAAAAGAAATGGTACCGAAAGGGCATTAGAGAAATCTAGTGTAACCAAGTCCTCATACCCAAAGTCTCTAGTTCGTAGGAGTAAAATAATCCTCCCATTATTTTACTTGGGTTTCTAATCAACCCACCAAAAAATAAATTAGTGGCAACTCCTAGATAAAATCCATTTGCATGTTAAGAAATTTTAACTAAGTCATGAATTGGTATGAGCTTGGGAGAGCCCGAGCTAAGTCTACGCTTAGTAATCCATTAACCAAACCATAGGTGGTTCACGCTTGGAAAATTGGTCACGATAGTTGGTTTACCTCGAACACAAATGGGTAAAGACTCAATTATGGTGGTCATTGATCGATTCTCCAAAATGATGCATTTTGTACCATGTAACAAGACTTTGGATGCTACTGATGAGGCAAACTTTTACTTTCAAGAGATCATGAAACTTCATAGTATTCCAAAGACAATGATATCCAATTGGGATTCAAAGTTCATCAGTCATTTTTGGCATACACTTTGGAAGAAGTTAGGCACAACTCTTCAATTTAGCTATTTTCATCATCCCCAAGCTTATGGGCAAACTGAAGTTGTTAATTGGAGTTTAGGAAATCTTTTAAGGAGCTTAATTGGAAGTAATCTGCATCAATGGGAGCTCACTTTAACTCAAGCTGAATATGCTTACAACCAGTCTATAAGCCAAATAACCGGAAAAAATCCTTTTGAGGTTGTGTATGGGAAAAATCCTATATGCCCTTAGGATTTAACTCCACTTCCCATCTCTCAACATCTTAAAGGAGATGCGGGATCATGCCAACAAGAAGTTGAATCCTTGGGTTGATGGTCCTTTCAAAGTACAGTAATGGATCAAAGACAACGCCAACAAGATCGAACTCCCCAGTGAGTATACTGCTTCAACAACATTCAATGTAGTGGATTTTTCCCCTTTCCATGAAGATGAAGACAATGAAAACTTCAATTTGAGTTTATGCGTAGCGAAAGGTTTGAGGTCAGAGCATTCCTAGAAATTGTCGATTCTAGAAAGAAGCTGTCGATCTAGTGGGCAAATCATCAATCACATCAATTATTGACCAACAACCTAGACGTCGATCGACAAGGCAATTATCGATTTCGAGTCTACTTCAATCACTTTGCATTTGAAGGGTGTCTACATTCCTTGAAGGCCATTAACTCAATAACATTGGAACAAGCAAATCATGGATACATGCATCCAACAATATTTAATTCTTATATTTTCATGGTCTAGTAATTGTCATTTAAAGTTTCTAGAGTCCATCTAGTTTGTCTTCCCTTATCTTTCCAAAGAGTCTTAGTAATTACTCATGCTTGGAGGGTTGTTCTAAGTTCATCTATAAAGGCATGCTATGATAAATAAGAACATAGACTTATTTTGAGTGATAATTCTTTTAGCCTTTAGCTTGAGAACAAAAAGGATTTCTTGTTTTGCTCTTATCTCTTAGGTGGATTTCTACAAGTAGAAAGCGACCCATTGTGACATCATGAATTTTATCGACCCTATAAGTGTAATCAAATTGTTATGGGCTTGGATTATTTTAAAGCAAGCTAGATGACAAGTCTGATGGGCCACGAGGAAAGTATGGGCTTAAGTAGTTAATGGGCTGCATTAAGATATCGAGCACGGGCTCAATCGGTCAAAGGATAGGATATGGACTTAGGCTTGGCTTGGAGCGGGCCAAGAGTCGGGTTCATTAAAATTGTGAAATAAGTCTAGTGAGTCATGAAGTGTTTTAGGATGAGCCTAGTGGGCCAGAGATGGGTATTTAGGCCTGAGCGCTTTAATTTTTTATTAGAATTATAGATTACCGTTATCAGGAATTTATTTAGTAATTTCTTGCAATTAATTCTTGTTTGTATCGTAGATTAGCACCAAGACGTTAACGTGTCAATTCAATTCATGCAAACTCATGGACTCGTATAGTTACAAAAAGATCGAAAATTTTGTGGATTCAAAATGAAACTAAGTAGAAGATGTTAGAAATTATTAGACTAATTAACAACATGGATTAGAACTTAATCTTAACCATTCTTGAGCGCCAGGTGTCAACCATGAAGAAGAATGCATGCATGGGAGCCACGACATTCATCTCTTCCCTCTCGGTTTCTCTCCAACTCGAAGCCTTCAGAGGAGAAATCATCATTTCTTCCTAATAATATCTATCCTTGGGATTTAAAATAAAACCCACACACATATTTCATTTTTCCTCATAACTCACGCTGTTCTCTCTCCCCAAAACAGACCCAAAATCCTCTCTCTCTATTTGTCCCTTTTCTCTCTCGCGCGGCTTGCACAGAAGTGGAACTCAGCGACTTCAGCTTCTTCTTCTTCTTTTTGCATGCATTTGAGGGTAGAATTCCAAAAAGTAGCAAGCCACTAGCGAAGCCAAGCCTCTAGTAAGGAAATGATGAAGTCCTAAATTAGAATTTATCCATTGTTTGTCGAGGGAACTTGCGGAGCATGCTGAATGGTGGAAGATTAAGTTTGGTGCTTCTGTTTTGAGTTGGAATAGGTTAGATGGGCACTCAAATGAAGCCGTTGGTCTTTGTATGTGATGATCAAAGTTCGAATGGTCAAAGAACTGAGTGCAAGGGAGCTATGTTGGTTGAGAAGATGGGTAGATGACTGATGAGTGATAGACGGGTGTTGCATGTTGGTCTGAAGGGATTGAGAGGCAAATTCTAGTCTTGGGTTGAACTATAGGTTGTTGTGTGTAGTCTATGAGCTATTAAGATCACTTTTGGGTTCTGTCGAAGTGGCGTCGAGGTACTAAAAGAGGTTGTAGATGAACTAAATAATCTGATGTAGCCATAGATGGAGACAGTGGCTCAGGATGTTCTGTTCAGGAAAGATAGAGATAGAAAATCACTAATTTTCTAAAGAGTGCACCAATTATTTTAGGCTTCAACTACTGGTTGTAGAGATTTTCGTGCGAAAATTTGCTAGCGAGAACATTCCTCCCTTAGAACAGAAAACTGACCTGTAGAAAACAACAGAACCTTAGGTAGTTCTATGAATTTTCTGTGATTTTCTAGACGTATTTGGACCTTAAACCCTTCGTAAAAGTTGTAGGACACATCTTTAGGAACAACATATCAAACTTTGAGAACAAACAGTCAAGATTTTGGTAATGAAATGATCCTTCTTCAGTAGGCACTTAATCTGGAAAGTTGTTGTAGAATTTAGCGGTAAAGACAGCAAGTTACTGCTCTTTATACAACGAGAAGTAGGCTTAGGTTTCTCCATATCCTTTGTGATTGAAACTGCCTGTGTCAGCTTGTATCCTACGTCGATCCGAGACTGTGCAATAGATGCTGTGTCTCTTGTACCTGATTTTCGTGGCACATAGGGAGTCTAATGATCTTGTAATAATGATTAGTTTGTGCATGAGCATGTCACTTCCATAATTTGAAGTGT
Source organism: Eucalyptus cladocalyx (assembly GCA_017140615.1). Classification (NCBI taxonomy): domain Eukaryota; kingdom Viridiplantae; phylum Streptophyta; class Magnoliopsida; order Myrtales; family Myrtaceae; genus Eucalyptus; species Eucalyptus cladocalyx. The sequence goes on from CM029520.1 coordinate 22,740,014, forward strand.
GGTCATTGTATAGTTACTAATTGTGGCATATGTGTGCAATGAAAATGACATAAATGAAATGTTGTGAGTCTCTTATGTGTGACATCCTGAAATTTGACCCCGTCCCGATAATATGAAATGGTTGTTTCATTGACTCATTTTAATATGAGCGGGCCCCTCACGAATTAACTAATCTATTAGGTGAGGTTGTTAAGCGATATAAATGCGACAGACTAGAGAATTCAATCAGAAATTGAATGCTCAATCATAATAATCGGCAGGGGTCAATACGCACCGTTATAATCAAATTGCGATAAGATATAAGTTGATTCAATGGAATCACATAGTCGAATTGCGGGTGATTCCGCACAACTGCGATATTCGCATCGAACGGCAGTAAATCAATTTTCTATCGATATTATACTTAGAACACGTAATTGAAACCTCACGATATTATGACAACCAAAAGTTGTCTATGATTTGAAGATGCACAAACGTGGATAAAAAATTATCGACCATGGGTCAAATGCGCTAAAATCCCTAAAAGCTACCCGATAAGTTAGGTAGTACTAAAATCACGTTTGGTCAATTTTAACCACGAAATTGAATTCAGTTTCGGGAATCAGATGTTCGAGTGTGTCACGATTCATTTATAGGATGTCATCTCATCTTTCAGAGAATTTTCGTTGAGCCCAGAATTTTGCGGAAAAATCAAATTCGGCAAAAAGAAATAGAATAAATTCGGATGGGCAGTTTCAAGGCTTAATTTGGCCACCAAACTGAGTTTGTGAGGAATTGAAGGAAATTAGCTATTGGAGGGATGCAAGACTTCTTGACTGAAGACTTTTGAGGTGAAAGCACTTGAGTGCTTGATATTTTCCCTTGGACTCTCATTGGCTCTCAACTTGACTTCCTTGTTTTCCCATTTCTCTCTCTCCCCCCTTCCCTCTCTACCTTTCACGCGTGAAGGTCCCCTACAGCAGCCCCTTCTTTTTCATTTCATTTCCCCTCACCCTCACGTATTCCCCCTACCCTCCATTTCATTCCCTCTCCACCTTGACCTGCTTCTCCATTTCCCTTCCTTGTTCTACCGCATCCACCAAGCCGCACACCACTCCACGAAGCCCACCATCCAGCATCCAACATCACCCCACTTCATGTCACCTTCCATCCAGCCTTCACAATCCATCTCCCCAAGCCATCTTCATCAGCCAGCCATCACTAAAGCACAGCCCCACCCAACCACAGCGGTCGTTGTCCACCGCAAGTCAGCCCTCCACAGAACCATGCCCCTAGCCGTGAGCTTATTAGGTCGTTTCCTTCACCATTTGAGCTCCGTTAGAGACACGGTAGTCCCAGGTTCTCATCACCATCACACCGCCATCGCCGTGAACCCGCCGCCGTCCTAATCCGATGAGTTAACTCCCTAATTTTTTATTATATTGTTAATTGCGCTTAAGGGGTTAGATTAGTGTTAATGAGCTTGGTTAGATTAGAGTTAAGTTATATTAGCCTTAAGATGGATTATTGTTAATCTAGTTTGGTTAGATTAGTACTAATGAGAGTGGTTTAAGTTGGTTTACTGGATTTCTCTCTAGAGCTATTTTCCGGATGCTCACTGTTTGCGATTTTTGTGGATCAAAATGTGTTAGGATTTTGAAGTTACTTTCTTCTTGAAAAATGTTCTAAATATCTTTATCTATGATATATTTTAATCAAGATTTTATCAATTTAAAAGAAAAATATTTTAGCCTCGTTACATGCGAAACAGAATCTCGGTTTGTGCTGGGAAAAGTGACCTTTTGGTGTTTAAAAGATTTTTATCAACTCTTTGAGTTCGATTCTCATAAGTGTTTCTTCACAAAAAAATTCACCACATCTTCTAGTTTAACATAGTCAAATTTTAAAGCAAAAAAACAAGTTTTGGATCTCAAACCAAACTGATTTTTGAAAACATAATTTTTGGACACAGACACAGTTTTGGTAACGGTTTGAGTGAATTACTGCTCTTATTCTAGAAATAATAGGGTCAAGGTGTCTTCATGAAAGGTATTCATTTAAGTATCCTTTATAACATATTAAAATTTGAGAATTTTCTAAACTTTTTTGGTTAGGTTTCTGAAATTAATTGTAGAGACGCGAGTGGACCTGGTTTCTGCTGGTAAGGGCCGGTAGTGGTCATGTGGTTGTTCTTGATGTCTTGCTTGCTGGGAAGTAAATATTATGTGATTTGGTTGATTTTTGGCATGGTGTGGAATTATTCGTGATATTATGTGGATGGTTCTTCTATGATGGTTGTTTATTATTATTGCAAAAGTTGGCCTTATGGGCTATTAATTAGAAAAACAATGAGGTGTCGGGTCCATAAACCAAATCTTATTTGCTCAACAAAACAACAAGGTTTTAAACTAGGTGCGTGCAAAGTTTGACGGATTAATTTTGAGTACGTGAGCACCTGCGAATTTATTTCTAAAAGTTTGAACAAAAAAAGGGGGTTACTAAAGATTGTTTTCAAAAGAGATGGTTGGGCAAGAAAATGGAAAAACAAAGGAGGTGTCGGGTTGGACATGAGGTTTTATGTGCTCAATAGAACCATGAGGTTTCAAACTAACTGTGTGAAAAGTTTGGCAGGTTGATTTCAAATACGTGACCTCATACGAATTTATTTTCGAAAGCTTTGAAAAAAAATAAAAAGAGTTGTCAAGTTGATTTTTGAAAAGGGATTTTGGTGTTCTTGGCTATATGATGGAATTATGGGTGGTTTTGATGGCTTGTACATGTGTTGTTGTGCAATTGATTGCTGGATGGTAGTTACCAATTATTATTACAAAACTCGATTTTATGGGCTTTTAAATGGAAAAATGCCAAGTGTCGGTTTTGACACCAATCTTTTATGTACTATGTAAAACCATGGAGTTTTAAAATAGGAGTGTACTCTATTGGATGGTTCAATTTGAATACATGACCATGCACGATTATCTTACCGGGATTTCTAATATGAAGAAAAAGTGGCCAAATTCGTTATTCGAAAACGAGGCATTTGAATGCAAAGCACGATGGTCTTGGCAAAATATGTACTCGTGTGATCACCCAAATACCCTGATGTGTTTACGCGGGGTAGTGAACCCGTCCTGATGCGTTTACACGGAATGATGCCTAATTAAGTTTGGATGCCCCACGTCAACGGATACCGACTGCGGTGGAGGCCAGGCCAATACTCCTATATGGAATGCCGTCTTGATGCGTATGAATACACAGGATGATGCCATGCTCGACGGAGTAGGACAATGCCCGGTTATACCGGATGACCGTCGACTATTGAGTTGGCCGTGGCCAGAGGGTCGTAATAACTTGAACACGCCTGAATGGTTGTGATAGTTACGCCTGATTATGGGGAAAAATTGTGTGGCACAATATGGGATGTATAATAATGGTTTTACCTTATAATCGGAACCCATGTGATTGTTGAGATATGAAAATGATGTGTTCCGGTTATTAATTGTGCTTATGATATCTTTAATGCATACGTGATGTACTAATGTGTAGGGATGCACCAAGACAAGGTGAGTTTTATATGGTGTGTGCTTAGGACCGCCTTCGAGCAGAATTTGCGTCCTAATCAGGGTTTAGGGTTTTGACTTGTTGAGATTTTTATCTTACCCCATCGTGGGTTAACCTTTTTTAGGATCGTAGCATGGAGATCTACTGAGTACATATGTGGTGGGCGTGAGACACAACACCTTATGGCTAGCCCTGCTGTTAGTGAAGTAGGTTGACCCTAATTCTTGAGGATTTTCAGAGGGTTGATAGGAAGTGGCCATAGAACGGTTGGTACCATTAAACTTCCTAGGGGTAACAGTGAATAAATGGATATGTGATTTTCGGCAACGTTTGTTGATTGGTCGGGGAATTATTAATTCGTTTCCGCATGTGCTTAATCGAAAGATAAAAAAAGAATGGGTGGTGACACATCCTAAGATGTCACATTTTTAAGTCGACCGCCGAGGGATGTGCACGCACTCGGGATTCAAGGCGTGACATTATGCATGCTGTGATGTGATATAATTTGGAGGTGAGATGTGTGAAATATGTGAATTAAATGAGTAAGAGATTTCCATCGGTACCGAGATACTGGTGATGCCCTGGAGAATGGGATGCCCATGCTGTGTGATCTTGGATGCCTCGGTTGAGTGAGTTATTGGGATGTCTCAGAGTTGAGATGCCCCTGTGTGTGACTAGGGATGGCTCGATTGTGGACACAAGGATGCCTCAGAGTGAGATGCCTCATGCTGTGTGATCTTGGAATGCCTTAGCTGTGTAATACTGGGATGCCTCGAAGTGATATGCCCATGATAGCAATATTGTGGAAGTCCAGATATGGGATTTGAGAAGTGACTCGATCGGGCCGGCTTGAGTTCTAGTGGGTAAACTAATTGAGGGTGGACCTTGACATACACACCATAATATAATTCCACTTGTCGTGTGAGTTCATAATTCGTGTGGTTAGAAATGGGAGGCATACATGCATAATTCATGTGCTTAACATGAAGTGATCGTTCGTCTGACATCTTAGCATTCATTTAGCTATACCTGGATGATTTGATCTTAGTAAGTATGCGCTATTTAGTTATGTTCTCTAGTTTTCTTTGGAGACTGTGGATTGTCTAAATTAGGGTCTTACTATTTCTTTACTAGGCATTGCTCATTCTTTCTATTTTTCATACTGTTAGTATGGACATACCACCGATCGCATGATATGGGGTGATAGCATACATCAATGTTTCTTTTCACAATGTATATGACCTTGATATCGAGCTGACCTACACGAGATATGAGACTATGCTTTGGATGGACGGTGGCAGGGTAGACTGGATTCCTATGAGGTTCGTTACTTGGTTCATAAACCATGAAAGGGAGCTATTTGGCCCTCTTTAGTTCGACGCTAGAGGACTTGGAGCCAAGGCAGGAGGTGCTTAGGCACCCAAATCATGATGAAGCCGTTGAAGACGTCTTTTTTTTTTTTTATGGACGTGGGCTAGTGTAGAGGGTAGTGAAGTTAGGAACCCCTCTCACCCTTTTCCCTAACTAATTACTTACACTTTTGTTCATGAACATGTAAATATACATTGTACATTGGTAAGTAATCCAGGTCAACGTATGTAAGCCCAAATGGTTTTTAACAAAAAGTTAACGAAGCTTCTCATGATCCTTATATATGTTCTTAGTTGAATTGTCTAATGCTAGGTGACAGGACTGTTATAGGGTGATCATGTGTTAGAAAAGCTTCAGATCATAAAACATCCATGTTACACATGCTAACCAATTAAGTTTGGATGCTATAGGGCAATAATTGAAACCAATAGGTCCTGTCATTATGATAATCCTTATAATTTCTGCTTGCGCTTAGTATGTGACGCTGTTGGGATGTCACGCCCATCCATTTTAGTTCTCACTCAAGTTGCCTCTTACTTCTTTAAACTCTCTCGAGGCGTCAAAGCGACTTATAGGTTTCATTTGTTTTGCAGAAAATAAATGATTTGAAAAACATTTTTATATAAATGATTGCTTGAATCACTTGAAATAATTAGTTGATAAAAATCTTTTGATTCTCGACAATAATCTATATCTAAATATTTTCATAGATTATAAAAATATTCTTAATTTGTTTATTTTTGTAAGTGGTGCAAGTGATTAATTTTTAGTACAATGTTTTACGGATCATTTATTTTTCGTAAAGCAAATGCACCTATAGTATTATATGCTCAAAAAGGTAATTTCATCCCGAATGTACCACAAGGGATGTTGAGTTGGGTGGTCCCCCTAAACGGTTGCATTTGAAACGGCAAGTAAGTATTACGTGCAGTCGATCCATGTGAATCGTGGTATATCATATGGATCTCACATATGGCCCAAGGTACTCAATGGCCACGAAGGAGTTGGCTCAAATGCTCCGAATGCATAAAAGAATTTCCAAAAGGCACTTAGAAAGGTTTGAATATGAGTGATCGGTTACAAATTAATGACCTAAGAAAGGTTTTTTTGCCAACTCTGGAAGCAGTTGTTCAGCGAACCTACTACGAGTTTATCAAACTAGGCAAAGAATATTACGAGCCCCATTTGGGTCCAAATGAGCCCAAATACGTGGTCTCATATCAAACCCATTAATTCATCTTAAGGAAAACAAGACATAATCAAGTATAGCCCAAGCCGTTGACCACAAGAAGCAAAAGTGCTTCGTAACTAAAGTCCGAAGGGGTATTTTATATGACAATGATACCACATGGCAGTGGCGTTATTTGTCAGAATATTAGATGGAAACAAGCCGAGAATTGGGAAATGTATTTTCTTTCTCATCTATTGAATTGTACAGCTTACAGCCCTATTAATAACGTACAAGCCTGAACTAATTTGAGAAAACAAATATACAAAAGGAGGAAAGAATAATTTCCCAAATATACAAAATTCTAATTTTCTCTAAATATACCAATTAGATCAATAAAGATCAATCATAATTAATTATGGGCAACAATATCTTCAACACTCCCCCTCAAGCTGGTGGTCTATACACATCAAGAACAGCAAGCTTGCTTAATAGATGCGCGTGTTGCCTTTGACATAAGGGCTTGGTAAAGATGTCCGCAAGCTATTCTATTGCACTTCTCCCTCTTGTCTTGATTACTCCAGCTTGGATCTTGTCTTTGACAAAATGACAATCAACTTCTATATGCTTCATTCTTTCGTGAAAAACCATATTTACTGCCGGTTTGAGTGTAGCATCATTATCGCAAAACAGGACAGTGGGTTCTTTCACCCAAACACCAAGATCTTGAAGTAAGCCTCTTATCCAAACTATTTCGCAACTGGTTTTTGCCATTGCCCGATATTCTGCTTCAGCATACGATAATGACACAGTCGATTGTTTCTTAGTCTTCCATGAGAGTAATGAGCCTCCTAGTTTTATACAGAATCCTGTAATAGATTTTCTACTCATAGGACAAGTAGCATAATCTGTTTCACAAGACGCTATCATTTCCATGTTATTATCTCAAGATAACAATATTCCCAAACCTGGACATCCTTTCAAGTACTTCATGACCTTCAAGGCGGCATTCATGTGAGACTATTTTCGATTGTGCATAAACTGACTGAGAATTTGCACTACATAGCATATGTTAGGTCTAGTCATCGTGAAATAAATAAGCTTCCTGACAAGTCTTTGATAAATAGAAGGATCTTTTAGCAAAGGATCTTCACTTAGGGGTGAGAGTCCCTTATCGTACTCAACTGTGGTTAACTTGAAATTTTGTTCAATTGGAATAACAGCTAGCTTGGATCCAGATAATCCCGCTTCTAATATGATTTCTAGAATAAATTTGCGTTGACTGAGGCAAATCCCTTTATCCAATCGTGCAATCTCTATTCCGAGAAAATATTTGGGAGGTCCCAAATCCTTAATCCGAAATGTGGAGTGTAAGTACCTTTTGAAACGTTGAATGGCAGATTCATTGTTTCCCATAATGAGAATATCATCAACATATATAAGCAAGCAAATTGATGATGTACCTTGACTCCATATGAAGAGAGCATAATCATGTTTGGATTGTCGGAATTTCGCAGTTGTAAGTGCAGTGGTGAACGTAGCGTACCATTGGCAAGAGGCTTGCTTGAGTCCATACAAGGATTTACGAAGACGACATACTCGATTCTCCCCCTGTCTGTGTAAACCCGGTGGAAGATCCATGTAAATTTCTTCTTTGAGATCTCCATGAAGAAAAGCATTATGGACATCCATTTGGTGAAGAGGCCAATCATGTAAAGTGGCAATGGAAAGAAAGGAACGGACAGTGACTTCCTTTGCTAGTGGAGAGAATGTTTATGCATAATCAAACCCTTCTCGCTGCGTAAACCCATGGGGCACTAATCTTGCTTCATATCGCTCGATGGAACCATTTGCCTTGTACTTGATCTTATATACCCACTTGCAACTGATAGGACGCCAATGAGGAGGCATGGTAATGATATCCCAAGTTTCATTTTCTACTAAGGCTTGTAATTCATCCTCCATCGCTTGTTGCCAATGAGGATCTTTGACAACTTCCTCATATGAAGATGGTTCATGTCCCTCGGAGATTCTACTAATGCAACACGTATGTTCAAGGGAAAGGCGAGCAAAACTAACATAAGATGAGACAGGATGATGTATACCAGATAACTCTAAGGTGGGACAAATGTAATCTGCTGTCCACATGGGTGGGCATGTGGTGCGGCCTAATCGTCAAGGTTGATCTGGTGCACTTACAAGTGACATAGCAGAGTTTTTATGTAAATTCATTGGTGGAGCAGAATCCTTTGATATCATTGCTTACGGCTCCCAGGGTGCAGCATTATCCACGTAGAATTACGAATTACTTTCAAGTGTAGGATATGAGACATGAGAAAATAGAACTTGCCGTGAAGGAGACAAATCTGCTTCACTCATGAATAGATGATGATGTGTGGCTGAACCTGAATCTTGATGTGAAGTGAGTTCTTCCTAGAAAGGAAAAATGTCCACATTAAAGATAACATTCCTGCTAACGATGAAGCGACCAATAGATGGATCATAAATCAAGTATCCCTTCCGAGAAATAGGATATCCCATAAATCCACCTTTAATAGCACGGGGACCTAATTTGTCCCGAGGGCCCACTGTTGAGACATAGCACAAGCATCCAAAGACATGAAGATGACTAATCTTAGGCTATTTCCTAAAGAGCAATTCAAATGGAGACTTCCCATTTAGGATTAGGGATGGCATCTGATTAATTAAGTAGGCTGCTGTAACCACACAATCTCCCCAAAACGTTTCCGGAATTGAGGCTTGACACTTAAGAGCACGAGCAACTTCTAAGAGATGACGATGTTTTCGTTCAACCACCCCATTTTGTTGAGCTGTATAGATGCAAGAACTCTCAAGAAGAATGTCATTTGATGTAAATAGAGAAGAACACTCATGATTAAAGAATTCACAAGCATTATCAGTACGAATCTGTTGTATAGATTTGTGAAACTGATTCTTAATTAATGCAAGAAAATTCCAAACATGAGAAAGTACTTGTGCTTTAGATTGCATCAAAAAAATCCATGTAGCCCGTGTATGATCATCCACAATTGTAAGGAAAAAATGAGACCCATCTTGATGTGGTGTATGATATGGTCCCCAAATGTCCATGTGTAGAAGAGAAAAAGCTGTTTTGCTTCATGAGGTACTTTGCAAAAAAGGCAATCGAAATTGTTTAGCTATTGGGAAAACATGACACTTGGGATGAGGAAATGAGGCACTATGGCCTAAATGTTGTTAGAACAAAATATTTTTATTGGCATTGGCATTACATAAGATGCCCTCATTTAAAGGAAACGAAACATTGAGATTTTTGGGAAGTGTGACCCAAAAATAGAGTCCCTCTTGAATTTTACCCAAGCCTATCAATTTCCCAATCGAAAGGGCCTGAAATAAGCAAGTATTAGAATAAAAAATGACTAAAGAAATTGTCCTCACAAATTTTTGAGACAGAAATAAGGTTGAATTGAAAATCAAGAATAAACAGGACATTTTTCAAGGTGATGGATGGACTGAGATTAACTGTTCCAATTTTGGTGACCGAGATATCATTCCCATTTGGAAGGCAGACTAAAGTAACATGATAGGATTCTTGTGATAGGGCTAGTAAGAACATCTAGAAGGGGGTGAATAGGTGTTAAAGAAGTTTTTGCAAGACTTAACAATTTAATTCGTCTTTTAAGAATAATAGACTGAAGATGTAAAAGACCATAAACAATTATATAAGGCTACGAATTAAAGTAAAGAGCTTAGGGAAAGAGAATTGAAACACAAGATTTATAGTGGTTCGGCTTAAACCAAGCCTATGTCCACTCTTTCGCACTAACAGCTTACTGGCTGGATTCCACTAAGAACCAAAAGAGATTTTATAGTCTCACATCCTTGATTTCACAGTGTAGAAACTCTACCACACTTCCTCGAGGTCTCACAAGTATTTAATCTCTCTTTTGAGTACAACCTGAGCTCAACAATTGAAACAGCAAAGAACTAGGAGCTTCAGACTTTGGAATTTTTCTTTCACGAACACCTTCGAATAACTTGAGTGTCTTCCTTATATACCCCTCCATGCCTTTATAACCGTTGGCACCTTCCAAAGGAGTTCTTCTAATCTACCCGTTTGACAGAATCAATTAGGGAGATCTCGAGTTATTTAAGGAATGTGATGATAGCCCACCAATCTTGCTTTCCCATATAATCAGGATCTAGGTTTTCATAAGTAGAACCTTCTAAGTATACTTCGCCAATCAACAGATCTAATTCCCTAAATTGATTTCAATAAGAATAACTGATCATGAGATGCTATCTCCAGCCGTGAGATCTTCTTCAACCGTACGAACCAAATCTTTAAAGATATACTTGCATTTGGATAAGTCTTTTCTTCGTCAGATAAATCTTTTCTTCATCGGTCTGGAAACTATTAGTGAGGGTAGATTTTAAATCTTGAGTCTGGAGGTCTTTAAACTTTTACGATAGAGTCTGCAAGTCTTCAGAATACACTGATGGAAACGTTTTGTCAACTTCAAAACAAATAAGGAAATTTTCTCTAACAACCTCACCATTTTTTATGGTGACAAAACTTTTTTGCAGATTTGAATACTTTGTCCTACAAAACAACATTTAAGCAAAACAAGATATCTCATACAAAATAAGTAGATTAGGATGTGGATAATATCGATTCTGCAACCACATAAAACATGTTAGCCCTACAAAATAACTATCCTTTCCATAATCATAGCCTAAGTTACTGCAAGCATCAAAGATCAAATCAATCAGTCCAAAGTCAAAAAGTCCAATCCATAAACAAACAAAAGATAAAAATAATCCAAAAAATAATCCAAACTTAAGTCAAATCAAAATAAAGCCAAGCCAACTCTGCACAAACTTTCTCCCCCTTTTTTGTCAATAGCAAAAAGTGGAGAACATAAAATGAATTTGGATAAAATCAAGATTGCTTAGGGATGCGAATGAGCTGGAAATCCCCCATAAACTTGATAGTCTCCTCCAGCTTCCTCAGATCCTCCTTCAGTTGTTCTATATCCTCACCATTTGCATTTGCTTGAACTTGAAGATTAAGGGCTTGTATCTAGTCGTGCAAAGAAATTGAAGAGGCTTTATAAGAATTTTGCATAGTCTAAAATTCACATCCTAACCCATAAACTTGAGCTTTGATCTCCAAAAGAAGCTCTAGCAGTCTTTTAAAGTCTGCTGAGTTGTCAATTTAAGTGCTTCCTTTAGCATGATTAGTTTGTGGAGTGGTGGCTGATGATGGAACTTCAGCACGAACATCCAAACTTGGAGATGAAGCCTCATTACCATCTTCAGGAAATTAAGAGGCATACACATCCTCTAGATCGGTAGGAGAATGACTAAATCATCACTAGTAAAAGCAAGTTAAGCAGTACATCTTTTATCAGCAACTCCCCCTATTTCAATGCCTTCAGGTGGAGAGAAGTACTCTTCTTTCTCTTGCTCTTCTTCAATGTCATGATGATCTTGTCCTTTGTATTCTACATAAGAGTCACCATGACCCTCTTCTTCTGCTCGTTCTCCTCTTCACTTTTCTTCTTCTTCTTTCCTCATCACTTCCCTCTCTTCATCTCTTTGCTCTTGTGGCATCTAAGAATTTTGACGACCCAAAATATTAATTTTGAGGGAAAGGAGATTTGTCCTTGAATGGCCATATGGACAATTACATCATCGGCTACCTTATTTTATCTCTTGGACCGAACCCCCTATGTGAAATTTGTTATGGGAATATAATATTGATTCCTATATAAAAATCAAAATGCCCTAAAATGGTGTAGGAATTATGGGCTTATTATTATTTTCTAAAGGGCCATTTAAATTGGACCACTAGGCCTTACTTTTTTGGGCCCAAAGCAAGCCAAGAGGCCCACAAAACCGTCGGCCCATAGAGGGGGGAGAACTGGATGGAGAAGGCCACGCCACCTCCTCCATTTGTCCTCTTGATGAAGCCACTTGTTTTCCTCTTGGAGCCAAGTGTCTCTTGCATGCAAAATCTAATGATTACTAACTAATCAAGAGATTAAAGGAAAAAGGGGGAGGTGGATTGATCAAAGGAACTGCCGAGAGAGAGAGTGAGACCGAGAGAGAGAGAGAGAGAGAGAGTTTGGGCGAGTGAGAGAGAGAGAGGGCGCAAGTGCGGGCCACGAAGGGGAAGAGGAAGACCATCTTCCACCGTATCCTAGCTGCCACTGTCAACACCGCCTATCTCCGCCATCGATCAAGCCACGCCCGGAGCCCCAAGTTGCCGATCTGCTTGTTGCGGTTGCTTTGGACTTGAGGCGAGTAGAAGTTCTTCAATCTGTGTTTTTCTTGCTGTTTTTATCTAGTGAGGAGTTGGCAGATGTGAGAAAATGTGGAATTTGGAGCTGCATGTCGATTTCGATGAAGGAGATGAAGCTAGCCGAAGTAATTGAGCAAAAATAGAGCAAGTTTTGGTGGATTTCACTTTTGAATTGAAACAAGAACTCAAAGATTTAGCTATGGTGGATTTTTGGGAAGTAAATAGGCTGTATTGTGGTGTAATATGCCTGAAAATCTTGGCTGTGGACGTTGGATACCGAGATTCAATGGTAGGAATAGTTCTCTTTAGGCTAGTAAACTGTTTTCGCAAGAACAGCATAACCCCCGATGATTTCTCGATTTTCTTGAATTTTTTAGATAAAATTTGACTTCAAATCCTTAATGAAAGTTGGAGAGCACATCTGTAAGAGTAACATATCAAAAATTTAGCATAAATAGAAAAAATTTGGTCGACGAAATGATTTTTATACGGAAATGATAAATCCGGAAATTTTACAGAACATTAATAAGGAATACCGGAACTTTTACTCTTGATACGTAAGGAATTTGACCTGGTGTTCTTCAAAAAAAAAAATTCTTAAGGTCTCATTGATAACATGTTAAAATTTCACAATTTTTGGAGCTCATTTAGTATTTATTTTGAAATATTTACCAGAACTGTCCATGGTAAAATCGAGTTGCTCTATTTTCGAATTTTCACAAAAATGTCCCCAAAGTAAATATGTTTTGTAATGGTTATGTGATATGATGGTACTGGTTGTGGATATTTGTGCAATATTAAGATTGGATAGTGAATGCATTAAATGGGTTGTTCTTGGCATTTGAAAGGATTCTTGTAAATTTAAAATGTTAAATTGTTGCCGTTGGACCCTCGGGTCAACGATGCCTCGGGAGTCGGGATGCCCAAAGGATTGAGTAAGTCGATGCCTTGTGGATGCCTGGTGGCCCTAAGTGGCTGAATGCCGAAGTTTTTTCACCGGGAGCTTCGGGATGCCCGCTAGTCGGTACGTAATTCCGGATGGCCGTGGTAATCATTTTCATGGGCTCGAGGTTCCTCGTGATGCCAAGTGGGGTACGAGATGCCTAGAGGGGTGATTCGCTCCAAATGCTCGGTGGCCCTAAGTGGCTGAATGCTAGAGGCTTTCATGATGTCTAGAGGGATGCGAATGCCAGAGAGACACAAACATTGGTCCTCCGGGGATGCAACCTTTTGAATGATAAAATGAATGATTCTACTATAAATGTGTGGGGTCTGGATATAAGATTGAGTGTATAGCATGGAACGGGACATGATATTTCAGTTTTGCCCTATGATTGAAATTTGTCTATCTTGGATATGTTGCACTACACATTAGGACTACATTGTCATCACATTGAAGGATTTCATGATTCTGATACATACTTATTCTCTAATTTCTTGTTTTTGTCTACCATACTTGAATCTAGATATTAATAGTAATGGTTGATATAGCTTGATGAATCTTTTACTGCTGAGTGGTTGTACTCATCCTTTTTGGGGATTAACATTTCAGACTAGGAGTTATGTCTCTGTCGCTAGTCACCCCCGGTACTTTCTATGGCATACCAACCGACGTCGAGGTTGAGTGTACGGAGCATCTTCACCCCGAGATACCAGGGTTAGTTTTTGTTCGTGTGCGGGTTTTGGTCATGTACAATGTTGGATCACCCGCCGGCCCTGTCATTCAGGAGTTCTTGTCCGTCCATGTCCACCACGACAGGGTTATGCTAGGGATGCTACCACCGCTACCGGCTGACGGACCAGGTTGGGTGTGACTGAGCGCGATGGAGGGAGGATGAAGCTTCTTTTTGGGACAGCTGACACTGAATGATGGACTGATATACATGACTAATGTAGAGTCGGGTACTTTTGGTTATAGCCGAGCTTAGAAAAGCCTTGCCCTTTTGATGTATCGACTCATGATGTCCATCAACGTTATGTAAATGAAAGTGTTCGACTATAAGTTATATAAGATGTGTAGTTGGTGTGCATTGCATTATTTTGTTGGAGTATGGGATAGGAAGATTTTGAATATACTTCCGCTATATGAACTGCACTGGGACCAATTTAAATGATATAAACCCCCAGGACTTATGGACCTACTATAATTCTATGGTATCAGAGTGACATATTATTAGGGCAAGTGAAAGGTAAGCTAACTGTGGCCACCCTGACGGATCGAGGGCCATTTTGGGGGTGCCACAGAGGGTGGTATCAGAGCAATGGTTATATGTGGAGTGATAAGGAGTCTTATTTGGAAATTGAGGAATATGATGACAATGCACACATAGGATACTAACTAGGATGGTTGACTAACTTTGAACTATAGGTGATGGGTATTCACTCATAGATCCCTGGTATTATTATGAGTTGCTTTTAGGTGCCAATAACATGTTTATGTTACTTATATATAGTTGTAGTTGCTTTGAAATGGAGACATTAAGTCACAGATTATTCTTGACGTAAATGCTTGGAAAATGCAGGAAAACCATGGTACGAGCTAGAAGTTCTCATCCATCGAGGGCTGAAGCCTCTGCTGCAAGGGCTAAACCATGAATGGAAGACATCCTACAGGCATTGGCCAATAGAGGAAATTTGATGGAAAGACAAGCGCAATAACAACCCTTAGTTGAATGTCGCCCTCGAGGACTGGTGGAACAATTTCTAAAGCTGAAGCCACTTAAGTTTAGCGGAATAGGAAGTCCTGAGGAGGCGGAGCAATGGATAGATGGAATGGAACGAATTTTCCGATTGTTGGGCTGCAATGATGCTGAGAAAATAACTTTGGTAGAGTACTAGCTGGAAGGAAATGCAAAGTTTTGGTGGAGAGCTTCAAGAGACACTATCTTTCGACTAGGTACTGATATAAGCTGGGACAAATTTGTTAGAACTTTAAATAGAAAGCATTTTTCTAACTATGCCAGGGATAAGATCACTGAATTTGTTCAATTGGAATAAAGGGAGCTGACAATAGACCAGTATGAGGCAAAATTTTCTGAATTGTCTAGATATGCTCTCAGGCTGATTGAGGATCGAGAAGAAAAAGCTAAGAGATTCCTAAAGGGATTGAGGAATGATATTAGAAAACAACTAGTGCCTTTGAATATAAGAGATTATAATGAGATTTATGAAAGGGCACAATTGGTAGAACATGAATTGATGAGAGAGCAATTAAAGTCTAAAAGACAGTTGAACTTTAGTGATATCAGACGGGGTAAAAGACCCTATCTTGGACAAGGTTAGCCCTGGGAATCTAAGAAGAAGAATAATTTAGGGAATTTTGGAAAAGCCAAGAGTGGTCCGGTTCTAGGGAAGGTGCCCTACCAGGGTAATACTTGTCAGAGGTGTGGTGGACAGCATGGGTCAGGATTTTGTAATAGTCCACCAAAATGTTTTGGTTGTGGACAGATGGGGCACTTTAAGAGAAATTGTCCACAAGAGAGCTCGCAACCAAATGTCAACCCGATGCGACAAGTGCAATAACGCACTATTGGATGGATCGAATCTATCAAGGAATCCATAGAGGCCACTAGCACAAGGAAAACGGTATGCGGTCACCCAAGAGGAAGCGGAAGCTTCCCAAAATGTTATATCAGGTACGATTTCTATAAATGGCAAAAAGGCATATGCATTGTTTGACACGGGTGCTACACATCCATTTATATCTAAAAGATATAGACAATTGAGTAAAATAGAAACTACATCTATTGAGTTGCCTCTTTGTGTTTCTACGCCATTAAAGAATATGGTTTTGTCTATAATGGTATGTGCAAAATGTATGATAACTATAGAAGGACGGGATATGGAAATAGATCTAGTCGTAATGGCTATATATGATTTTGATGTTATCATAGGAATGGACTAGCTCCATAAGTATCAGGCTAGGGTGGATTGTTATGGGAAAGTGATCCAGTTCATGTTACCTGATCAGTCTAGTTTTGAATTTTTCGGAATTCAAACAAACCCCTCTGCAGCCATTATTTCAATGGTAGAAGCTCATGAACTACTTAACAAAGGATGTCAAGGATACCTAGCAGTAGTAAGAGATCTTACTAAGAAAGAGACTAAAATTGATGAGATTCGAATAGTCAGGGAATTTCAGGATGTGTTTCCTGAGGAGTTGCTTGGATTACCACCAGAATGAGAGATTGAATTTGAAATTGAACTAATGCCTGGAACGGGACCAATATCGAAAGCCGTGCATAGAATGGCCTTGGTAAAACTAAAGGAATTGAAGGTGCAACTACAAGAATTGCTTGATAAGGGATTTATTAGGCCTAGTGCTTCACCTTGGGGTGCACCAGTCCTATTTGTGAAAAAGAAGGATGGGTCGATGCGTTTATGTATTGACTATAGACAACTAAACCAGGTGACTGTAAAGAATAAATACCCCTTGCCTAGAATTGATGATTTATTTGATCAATTGCAAGGAAGTTCAGTCTTTTCTAAAATTGACTTAAGGTTAGAATACCATCAGTTAAGGATAAAGAAAGAAAACATTCCTAAGACTGCATTTAGAACTCGTTATGGACATTATGAGTTCCTATGCCTTTTGGATTAACGAATGCACCGGTCGCATTCATGGATTTAATGAACCGAATATTTAAGCCTTATTTGGATCAGTTTGTAATTGTTTTCATTGATGATATCCTAATATATTCTAAAGGACCTGAAGAACATGAACGACACCTGAGGATAACATTGCAAACACTAAGAGATCATAAGTTATGTGCCAAATTCAGTAAGTGTAAATTATGGCTAGACCAGATGATATTTTTAGGACATGTGGTGTCGGAAAATGGAATTGTAGTAAACCCTGCAAAGGTTGAGATGGTAGTGAACTAGCCGAGACCGACAACACCAATCGAAATACGGAGTTTCTTGGGACTGGTTGGCTATTATAGGAGGTTTATTGAAAGATTCTCACAATTAGTAGGCCCTTTAACAAAGTTGACTCGGAAAAATGTGAGGTTTGAGTGGAGTGGAAAATGTGAACGAAGTTTTCAAGAACTTAAAAGGAAGTTAACTATAGCTCCAATTCTAACTATACCATCTGGATCTGACGGATTCATGGTGTATAGTGATGCATCTCATAAAGCACTAGGATGTGTTTTGATGCAGCATGGTAAGGTCATAGTCTATGCATCGAGGCAGTTGAAGCCTCATGAGTTAAATTACCCCACCCATGATTTAGAATTGGCAGCTATAGTATTTACTTTGAAAATATGGAGACATTATCTATATTGAGAGAAATTTGAAATCTATATAGATCGTAAGAGCTTGAAGTATTTGTTTTCGCAAAAAGAGTTGAACATGAGACAGAGAATGTGGATGGAATTATGAAAAGATATGACTGTAAAATACTGTACCATCCAGGGAAAGCAAATAAGGTGGCAGATGCCCTTAGTTGAAAGTCAGCTATGGACATGACTTAGTCTAAGGATAACAGAATGGAATCTGTTAAAGTCAGTAGTGGATTCAGACTTCAAGTTGGAAATAGACCACCTCACTGGTATGCTCACGGCATTGAGAATTGAACCAGAGATTATCCAGAAAATTAAAATTTTGCAAGAGTTTGATTGAGAAATAGTAAAAGTACAAAATGCTGTGTCTTTAGGAAAAAAGACCAGAATTTCAAGTTTCTGGAGATGGAATGGTAAGATGTCAGGGATGAATCTGTGTTCCCGACAATGAGGAAGTGAAAAGGAAAATCCTATCAGAGGCACATAGGAGTAACTACAGTATTCATCCGGGTAATACAAAAATGTATAGAAATTTACACCAGCAATTTTGGTGGAATGGCATGAAGACGAATATAGCTGAACACGTTTCTCAGTGTTTAACATGTCAGCAAGTGAAAGCGGAACACCACAAACCCGCAGGACTTTTGAGACCATTAGATTTTCCAAAATGGAAATGGGAGCATGTGACAATGGAATTTGTGCAAGGACTACCAAGGAAATCAAGTGGCCACGACTCTATTTGGGTGATAGTAGATTGCTTGACTAAGTCTGCCCATTTCCTTAGCAATCCGCGTAGACTACTCGATGGATAAACTTGCTGAGATATATGTAAGCCAAGTAATACGCTTACATGGTATTCCTACAACGATCACATCTGATAGAGACTCTAGGTTTATTGAATGATTCTACTATAAATGTGTGGGGTCTAGATATAAGACTGAGTGTATAACATGGAACAGGACATGATATTTTAGTTTTGCCCTATGATTGAAATTTCTCTATCTTGGATATGTTGCACTACACATTAGGACTACATTGTCATCACATTGAAGGATTTCATGATTTTTATACATACTTATTCTCTAATTTCTTGTTTTTGTCTACCATACTTGAATTTGGATATTAATAGTAATGCTTGATATAGCTTGATGAATCTTTTATTGCTGAGTGGTTGTACTCACCCCTTTTGGAGATTAACATTTCAGACTAAGAGTTATGTCTTTGTCGCCAATCACCCCTGATACTTTCTATGGCATACCGACTGACGTCGAGGTTGAGTGGACGGAGCATCCTCACCCCGAGATACGAGGGTTAGTTTTTGTTCGTGTGCAGGTTCTGGTCATGTATGACGTTGGATCACCCGCTAGCCCTGTCATTCAGGAGTTCATGTCCGTCCATGTCCGCCACGACGGGGTTATGCTAGGTATGATGCCACTGCCGCCGACTGATGAACCAGGTTAGGTGTGACTGAGCGCGATGGAAGGAGGATGAAGCTTCTTTTTGGGACAGCCGACACTGAATGATGGACCGATATACATGACTACTGTAGAGTCGGGTACTTTTGGTTACAGCCGAGCTTAGAAAAGCCTTCGCCTTTTGATGTACCAACTCATGATGTCCATCAAAGTTATGTAAATAAAAATGTTCGACTCTAACTTATATCAGATGTGTAGATGGTGTGCATTGCATTATTTTGTTGGAGTATGGGATAGGAAGATTTTGAATATGCTTCCACTATATGAACTGCGCAGGGACCGATTTGAATGATATAAACCCCCAGGACTTATGGACCTACTATAATTCTATGGTATTAGAGTGACATATTATTATTAGGCTGGCGACCTTGATGGATCGGGGGCTGTTTCGGGGGTGCCACAGCTCTGTTTCCTCTCTACCTTGGTTCTCTCAATCCTCTTGTCTCTGGACCAAAATGTTGTAAGTTCTTCAAAGCTAAGACGGAGATAGTGATGTCATCCTCATCTTCTTCATTCTGTAAGATGAGTGCTCTCCTTTTCTTAGATGGTGCAGTTATGGGCTCTTTGCCTTTCCTTTTTACAGCCGCAGAGTCTTGTCATGCCTTGACAGGGGTCTTCACCTTAAAGCATTCCAAAGCCTTGTTTAGCTCCTTCAAACGCATCTTGGAAACCATCTTCAATCCCACTACCATTGGATCAATGGTTCGAACACACAGCATTTTGGGGGGCTGAATGTTAAGGTGTCTGAATAAACGAGTGACAAGAGCAGAATAAGGAAGTTGTCCTTTGTCCTTTACTACTGTCCTATACATGTGAAACATGATGGTGTGAGGCAGAGAGAACTTGTAACTAATGTTGATTGCATGCATCAGCTTTGCTTCAGAGTTCAAGACATCAGTCTTTGATGTGGATTTGAGTCTGAGACAATTAATGACAATCTAGTGGAGCAAGATTGGAGGCATTCATTCTAGAGTAAGAAATCCGGCCTTCTGCAATCCTATCTCAAACAAGTTTCAAGGTAGTATGAGCAACAAACACGGTGATTGATTGAAAACGCCCTCCTTCCACCCCAATCACATCAACCAGAGTATCCATATCAACCACAAAATCCTTGTCTCTAACACTGAAGGAAAATCTATTCGCATCTAAAAAGGATAGATTCGAATAGAAATAAGTTGTAAGTTCCAGATGAGCAACAATTGTCTTAGAGCAAAATCATTTGAGTTGAAGTAATGTAAACTTCTCCCGCAAATTCATGTTTATCAAATCAAGAAAGTCAAAATCAACACTCCTCGAGTTCATCACCCCACGCTTCAACAATTTAGAATAAGCTCTCTTGTGCTCCTTAGAACGAAAAAGATCTGTTCTTTCATCAGTAATGTTCGCAGCAACACCCATCCTAGGCTTAAAATGAGTAAACATCCTCTCATCGTCATCTTTTCCCTCAAATTGATTAAATCCTCCAAATCGTGGATCACTTGAGAAATTTGCAAAAGCCCTTTTTACCGAACCAGCAGGAACAATGCCTAAACTCTCTATTGTCTTTAAAAAATGAGTTTCATTTATGTACCATTTTTGGCTTAAAAACTCATCAATAAAGGTCATTGCAGAACCACCTTCCTTCAAAGCAATGTAGAGTTTGAAAAGAAATGCGGGCTTAAGAGTCCTTACAGGTTCGACATTCTCAATGACTTATTCCTTTGCTTGTTGTTGCGGAGGCGCTTGTGTTCTAGCTTGAGAAGAATGGCACGATTGAGAATGTTGTTGGTGACTTTGATGTTGCCTTGGAGAGTCTTCTTTCTCAGTCAGATCAAAGTGCATAGGACCCTCACGCATATGCCGTGGTCCCCTGCTTGCGATCCTAGAGGACTTTCTTTGGGAAGACATTGTCACAGTCTTTGAGAGATTTCTCGAACTTGATTCACGAGAAAGGTGAAAACTTTATGGATTAAACTAGAAAGAAAAAGTAAGAAAGTGAAGTTCTGTGCTCTAGGATTTGTGAGTGAAAGCGAAGAAGAAAAACAACACTTTATAAAGCAAGTGAAGCAAGGTAAATGAATCGTCATAAAAGGAAAAATAAAAATGCCTTTTCGAATAAAGAATAACTGCCTTTTTGAATAACTGCCCTTTTGAAAATGAATAACTACCTTTTTGAAAATGAATAACTGCTATAAATTCAAAAACTTGGAAAGATAATTTCAATCAATTAACGATTAATAAGTAATCGTACATTTTCAAGTCTTTATCCAAAAGTTAAATTACTAGTACTAAAATTACTTATAATCATAACTCTTGGTCTTTCGAGTCCGAACACCTTAAGACTTTACCTATAAGTCCGAGCACCTTCAAACTTGACTGAGTAAAAGATGTGATGTTCAGTCTAGTGCGAATAGACTCAAATAGGTTTTTCTCCAGTGGCTTTATAAATATGTCCACCAATTGATTCTTTGAGTAAATGAATTGAATTATAACTTCTCCAATTTGAACATGGTCTCTAAGAAAGTGATGTCAAATTTCTATGTGCTTTGCTCTTGAATAAAGAATTGGATTCTTTATGAGATTAATTGTGCTAGTGTTGTCACATTTAATCTCAGTGCATAAGTCTTCAGTTCCGAAGTCTCTTAATTGTTGTTTTATCCATAAGATTTGAGAACAACAACTTTCAAGGACCACATACTCTGCTTCTGCTATTGAAAGAGCTACAGTACTTTGCTTCCTTGAGAACCATGATACTATCTTGTTTCCTAGCAATTGACAAGTACCGGAAGTACTCTTTCGATCAACTCTGCAACCTGCTAGATCTGCATCTGAATATCCAAGGAGAGTAAAGTCTCCTTCTTTAGGATACCACAAACCTAACTTTAAGGTAGTTGCAACGTATTTGATGATGCGTTTTACAGAACTTAAATGAGATTCTTTGGGATCAAATTGAAATCTAGCACAAATACAAACATTAAACAAAATGTCAGGTCTAGAAGCAGTAAGATAAATAAGTGAACAAATAATACTCTTGTAACGCTTCTAGTCAACTTTATTTCCTCATTCATCTTTGTCCAACTTCGAAGAACTAAACATTGATATCCTAGTCTTTTTGCAATTCTCTAATCCAAACTTTTTAACAAGTTCTTTTGCATATTTTTCTTGGTGAATGAAACTTCCTTCAATTGTTTCACTTGTAATCCAAGAAAGAATGATAGTTCACCCATCATGCTCATCTCAAATTCATCTTGCATAGACTTAGAAAACTTCTTGCACAGGTTTTCATTAAGTGATCCAAATATAATATCATCAACATAGATTTGAACAAGTAGAAATTTTTTACCTTCTCTTTTAATAAATAAGGTAGTATCTACTTTTCCTTTGAACAAAACAATTTTGAATTAAAAACTTACTTAACCTGTCATACCATGCTCGAGGTGCTTACTTTAATCCATATATAGCCTTTTTCAGTTTAAATACTGAGTCTGGTCTCTTTGGGTCTTCAAATCTGGAAGGTTGTTCCACATAGACTTCTTCTTGGATGAATCCATTTAGAAATGCACTTTTGACGTCCATTTAGAATAACTTGAAATTTTTATAACAAGCAAAAGCAAGTAATAATCTAATTGCTTCTAACCTTGCTACTGGTGCATAGGTCTCATCATAATCTATTCATTTTTCTTGTGTATATTCTTTGACCACAAGTCTTGCTTTGTTCTTGACTACTTTTCCTTTTTCATCCATCTTATTCCTGAAAACCCATTTAGCTCCAATAATGGATTTACCTTTTAATTTAGGAGTTAATTCCCATATATCATTAATGCTGAACTGTTTGAGTTTTTCTTACATTGCTTCAATCCAGCTTTCATCAGCTAAAACTTCTTCTATGCTTTTGGGTTCTATTTCAGAAATAAGTGCCACAGCGCTAGACTCTTCTTGCCTTTTAGATCTGGTGCGAATCCCTTCATCAATATCACCGATGATGAGTTATTTGGGATGACTAGATTTGTGCTTCCAGTTGCTGATCGGTCTGACAATTTGCTTATCTTCTACTTCAATTAATTCTTCAACTTCCATTCATTGAATTTCTCCAGAAATCTGAGCCACTTCAGGGGAGATAGACTTTGTAAGGTCTGGAGAAAATTCAGATTCTTCAAGTTGAGTCTGAATCAGTTGATTCTACAAAGAGTTTTGGAATTTGACATTCATAGATTCTTCCACAGACTGAGTCTTCTTGTTGAATACTCTGTAAGCTTTGCTTGATGTTGAGTAGCCAAGGAAAATTCCTTCGTATGATTTTTCTTCAAGCTTACTAGTTCAATCAATTGCATTTTTCAAGACAAAACATTTGCAACCAAACACATTAAAAAAAAAGAAATAATTGGCTTCTTTCCTTTGAATAACTCATAGAGAGTTTTCTCCAGAATATGCCTTAAGAATACTCTGTTAATAATATATCAAGCTGTAGAAACTACTTCAGCCTAAAAACGAGAAGAAATATTACTTTCTATTAAAAGAGTTCTTGTCATTTCTTGCAAAGATCTATTCTTTCTTTCCACAACTCTATTCTGTTCTAGAGTATATAGAGAAAAGAAAACATGCTGACAACCAAATTCATCACAGAATTTGACAAAGTCTTGATTTTCAAACTCACCTCCATGGTCTGTACATATGCTCGAGATAGCATATCCTTTCTCAATCTGAACTTTCTTAGCAAACTTTGAAAAGTGAGAAAATGTTTCAGACTTACTCGCAAGAAAATAAACCCAAGTAAATCGTGAATAATCATCCACAATTACTAGGCAATATCTCTTTCCACCAATGCTTTGAGTTATGGTTGATCCAAAGAGATCCATATGCAAAAATTGTAAAACACGATTAGTAGAAACTTGATTTATTGGTTTTAAAGAACTTCTCACATGTTTTCCCAACATACATGGTGTGCATAAGTCAGATTTTTTAAACTTCAGATTGGGCAATCCACGAACAAGTTTCAAGGAAGAAATCTTGGCAATTTGCTTCATGTTGACATGGCTAAGCTTTCAATGCCAAAGATTCACTTCATCTTGAATTGATATTAGACATTGAGACCAATCTGGTTTGATATCCTGAAGATAAATATTCCCATGTCTTCATCCAATAAAAGATTGTGAAAGATCTTTACTAATTCCCGAACATATTCCTTATTAGAAATTGATTTTGAATCCAGTGTCGCACAGTTGGCTTATGCTGAGTAGATTGTAATTTAGTCCTTCCATCAATGAGACATTGTTGATTGTGAGACTTCCAATATTTACAATTCCACACCCAACAATTATTCATTAGCTATTTCCACTGAAAAAGACTTTTCCACCATTTATTTGAACAAATTTTGTAAAACAATTTGAATCTCCAGTCATGTGTCTTGAACAGCCACTATCCAAATATTATTTAACATTTTTTTTTATAGTGACCTGCAATTAAAAAAAAAAAACTCAAGCTTTCTTTGGTACCCATATTTTTTGGGTCTAGTGGAGTTAGTGCAATATACGGTCTTTGTCCATTCCTTCTTAACAGGTCTCCAAACTATAGGACATTCTTTCTCAAAAAGTTCTAAGATGTTGCACTTTGAACATTTAAGAGCACTTCGAACATTTAAGAGCACTTCGCAACAAGTTTTACAAAGACTTTTTGAAAATGATTTCTATAAAAAGTTTTTGTAGGTCTTCGTTTGATTATTTCCTTCACTTTTGGAAAATCAATTAGAGGAATAGTTTCTGAAGTCATACCCAAGTCGACTTGTTGAAATAAGGTCTTTGTCTGAAAGAATCTTTTCCAGCTTTTCAGATCCTATTGAAAACCTTTTTGAAACATTTGAAATGTCATTTTCCAAAAATGTATTTTCTTTTGAAAGAAAGTCTGCATTTTCTTTTAAAACAACAAAAATTTTATCTAAATTTTCAAATTTTTCTTTCCAAGAATTTTCCTGTTGCTTTAGTGTATAATTCTCCATTTTTAGCTTGGAAATCTTCTTAAGAAAGGTTTTGAGACTAAGAAAAAGCTCATCAATATATTTCGAAACTTTAGTAGGAATTTTTAAATTACTTACCTCAATTTCCATGTCGATTCGAGTCCGTATCTATCCGAGAGTCTAAGTCTGATTATGATTTTGCCATTAAACAAATATTGGCATAATCTTCATCACTTTCTTCACATTCTGTATCACTACATGTCTCTACTTTGAGAGACTTCCTGTATTTCTCAGCTTTTCCCTTATTTTTCTTTAACAGAGGATAATTGGGTCTGATGTGTCCATTTTTCTTGCATTCAAAGTAGATCACATCTTTATTGGCTTCATCATTCTCGTTGATTTGTTTTGAAACTTTTGAGTGCTTTGTTTCTTCCAATTGAACCTTCTTCCCTTTTTGTTCAGTTTCCTGAACCTCTTTATCATAAGAGCTAACTCTTCATCGTTCATATCATCTTCAAAGTCTGTAACATTAGAATCATCGTTAGATCTTAAAGCAATTGACTTCTTATCTTTGGGATCTTCTTCCTCATTAATTTGCTCCACTTCATAGGACTGAAGTGTGCCAACTAGTTCGTCTATAGAAAGTGGCATGATCCTTTGTGTTTCCCTTATCGAAGTCTTCACATGATTCCAGTCTTTAAAGAGTCCTCGCAGCAATTTGTTGACATTCATTGGTCCTAAGATTGGTTGTCCCTGATACTCTAGACCATTTACAATTTTGTAAAACGACTAAACATGTTAGTGATAGATTCTCCTGGCTTCATCTTGAAGGCTTCATACTGTCCAAGTAGAATATTGATATTGTTTCTTTCACTTGATCAGTTCCTTTATAGGTAATGTACAGCCTATCCCAGACTTCTTTGGCTGTTTCACAAGAAGATATTCTGTTACACTCAGTAGGAGATAACGTACAATATAAAGAGTAAATTGTTTTAGCATCAAAAGACTGTCTCTTGGTTATTTCGTCTTGAGTCATCTTGCTAGCGTCTGCAACTTTTGTTCCTCTTTCTGAAACTGATGTAGCTTTAGGATTTGATTCCTTTTTCTACCACATCCCATTCCAAAGGATCTTTCGATCTTAGGAATGCCTTCATCTTGTTTTTCCATATGCTGTATTTATTTCCATCGAAGTAAGGTGGTCTGGTGTTGCTCTAGCCTTCAACCAAGCCTGGAGCCAATTTTCTAGCCATAGATCTTTAACTCAAAAGTAAAAACACTTCACTTAAATGAGCACACAGACTTTGATACCAATTGATAGGGCTAATAAGAACACCTAGAGGGGGTGAATAGGTGTTAAAGAAGTTTTTGCAAGACTTAACAACTTAATTCGTCTTTTGAGAATAATAGACTGAAGATGTAAAAGACTATAAACAATTATATAAGGCTACAAATTAAAGTAAAGAGCTTAGGGAAAGAGAATTGAAACACAAGGTTTATAGTGGTTTGGCTTAGACCAAGTCTACGTCCACTCTCTCGCACTGACAGCTCACTAGCTGGATTCCACTAAGAACCAAAAAAGATTTTACAGTCTCACGTCCTTCATTCCACAGTGCAGAAACTCTACCACACTTCCTCAAGGTCTCACAAGTATTTAATCTCTCTTTTGAGTATAACTTAAGCTCAACAATTGAAATAGCAAAGAACTAGAAGTTTCAAACTTTGGAATTTTTCTTTCACGCACACCTTCGAATAACTTGAGCGTCTTCCTTATATACTCCTCCATGCCTTTATAACCGTTGGCACATTCCAAAAGAGTTCTTCCAATCTACCCGTTGGATATAATCAATTAGGGAGATCTCGAGTTATTTAAGGAATGTGATGATAGTCCACCAATCCTGCTCACCCATACAATCAGGATCTAGTTTTCATAAATAGAACCTTCCAAAAAAAAAGTATACTTCGCCAATCAACAGATCTAATTATCCGAATTGATTTCAATAAGAATAACTGATCATGAGATGCTATGTCCAGCCGTGAGATCTTCTTCAACCGTACAAACCAAATTCTTAAAGATATACTGCATCTGGATAAGTCTTCTCTTCGTCAAATAAATCTTTTCTTAATCGGTCTGGAAACTATCGGTGAGGGTAGACTTTAAATCTTGAGTTTGGAGGTCTTCAGACTTTGACGATAGAATCTACAAGTCTTCAAACTAGACTGATGGAAACGTTTTATTAACTTCAAAACAAATAAGGAAGTTTTCTCCAACATCTTGAACATCGAAAAGGAAACATTTATCGCAGACTATGTGATCACTAGCACCTGAATCAATAATCCATGCTTCAGTCGAAATAGAGCTTAAGCAATCAGAAGTACCTATATAACCGGTTGCCTTATCCTGTGGTCCCAATTGGCTTGGAGCTCTCATGATTTGTTGGAATGGATCATTACTAATGGGTAGGTGAGCTTTAGCATTTGCTGCGATGGAAATATCATTTTCCTTCCTTTCTTTATCTACCAGCTTCCCATGCAATTTCCAACAATTCTCCCATGTATGATTGGGACGCTTACAATAATCACAAAATTTGCCTTTTCCTTTGTTGGAATTTCCACCATTCGATTTATTTGAATAGGTGGCCGAATTATGGCCGTTGGATCCCCTCCACACTAGTGCAAACGTGGCCTGCTGTGTACCATTAGATCTGGGCACAGCCAGGATGTAACCTGGACCGTCAGATCATCCGATTGAGCTGTAGCCATCGGATCCAAAGATTAAATCTCTACCGTTTGCTAGAAAGGGAGCCCGCAAGAGCCCAGAGTCGTCCGATCGGCTGATTAGATCCTGGCCGTTCATTCCAAATGAGTAAAAATACTTGTCTTCTCTATTTGCTAACCCTAGAATTGCAAATGCAACTCCCGATCCACCATGGCTCCCATGGCTGGACCTTGCCATGGCCAACTTCTGCTCTGGCGTTGCCTTGGTCGCAAGGATGACGCGATCCCCAACCTTTAGATACTCTGAGGAAGCAAGACGCTACGACTCTTTTTGGACCACGAGCTAGTAGATCCGACCAAGTGAGGATACGAGTTCCATAGCAAGGATTTGGCTGTGAAACGGTAAGTAACTTTCATTCAAGATCAGTAGAAAATGAGTTACCTTCTTCCTCTCCCTTATCACTCGATATTGTGCTAGGGTTGTCTCGGGTCCCTCCAATTTTTCTTCAGCCATCTCCAATTTGTTCCACAGTGCTGATAATTTGTTGAAAATGGTAGAGATTGAGAGATTTCCTTGTCTTAATTTGGATAAAGCCTAAGTTATGCTGAAAATTTTGGCTTGATCAAGTTTTCCGTACAGCTTCTGTATATTTTCCCATATTCGTTTAGCATCGTCGGTCAAAGGGAGTCCGATGGCAACCTCCAAGGTGAGGTAGTTGCCAATCCATATCCGGACAACCTAATTACATTTCCTCCAATGGCATGCAAGACATTTGTCGCTCGGAATAGGAACCGTTCCATCTATAAATCCTTCTTTGTCCTTTGTGATCAAGGCCCGACGGAACTCTCGTGACTAGATGGAATAATTTTCTAGCCCCATCAACTTCTATGTGATGAGGCGAAGCTCCGATCCGTATGCGGCGGAGGTGTAAAGAGGGTCTCCAGGTTCGGGTCGAGTGCCGGTGATGCCTGCAAAAGGAAGGAAACCAAGTCCATGGGTCAGGTACGAGTTTGCCCCAAAACCTAATGAACCCGAACCAATTAGACTCAGGAAGGGCCAACCCATCCCACTGGACTCATTATTAAGTCGTGGGTCTCCTCCCCAGGCCCGCCATTGACTCTCTCGGCAAAGCCAGTAGAACTTTGTGACAGATTCATCTGACTCGTCTAGCTGGGAATAGGTTGAACTTGGACTGGAACCCATTGAACATATGGGCCCGAAAAAAATTGCCCCGAATTGGGGTGAACAGAGCCTTGTCACTCCTCATGGGTCGGCACTTGATTCCGTTATTGTGTCTGGTTTTCTGTCTCCAGATCTGTTCGTGAATCACCCAATCCTTGGATGTTAGAAGAAATTTCTGGATCTTGGGATGTGCTAGATTTTGAAGCTTGGTTTCTCGACATTTTGTCTCCTTGCTAATCTAGTCCAGAAAAATTCTACAAGCTTGACGTGGAAAAGAAAGGAAGCAAATGAAATAGGAGGTTACAAAGAAACTGGGGCTTTGACTCGTCTATCTTCAGCTCTCCTATGCCAACCGCCTAGGTTGCCTTACTCCACCTTCGCGGGCTGTTTCTTCTTGGCCCTGCATGGCCTTTTGGTTAGTCTGTCTTTTTAGTTTGTTGCCTCGGCCCTGCGTGGCTGTTTTCTTAGGCCTCCTTTTCGGCCCTTGCTTGTCTTGACCACTTTGCGGTGTTTTGTGTCTGGCGCCCTTTCACTCGAGAAGACGTTTGTGTCTTGTTGAGTGCAAGTTTTGTGGTGCCGGATCTTATATATGTGGTGGTTAAAGCTCAATATATTATTAACCTTTACCAAAAAAAAAAAAAAAAAAAAAGGAAGCAAATGAACAATAAAGGAAGAAGGGTTTGGCCAAAGAAGAAGAAGAAAGAAAGACGAAAAAGAATAGGCATAAGCTAGAAGCTAGAAGATAGGCTCTATACCATGTCAGAATATTAGATGGAAACAAGCCGAGAATTGGGGAATGTATTTGCTTTCTCATCTATTGAATTGTACAGCTTACAGCCCTATTAATAACGTACAAGCCTGAACTAATTTGAGAAAACAAATATAAAAGGAGGAAAGAATAATTTCCCAAATATACAAATCTAACTTTCTCTAAATATACCAATTAAATCAATACAGATCAATCATAATCAATTATGGGCAACAGTATCTTCAACATTATTTATGCTAAGATTACATGAGTCGGAGAATTGTCAAACATGCCACGTTGATTGTCGCTCCACTTCAACGGATCGAAATTTCTGGCACAACCATAGTCCTTGTGTGTTAAACAGATGATGGACGTTTGAAAAAGAAACGCAAACTCGATCTTGGGTTTTTGAGTCGAGGTCTAGAACGATTTGGTCACTCGACTGGGGGCCTTCAAAATTGAAGGCAAGCAAGCTCAAGTATAAGGTTTGGATTTAACTACATTGTATCCAAGCTGCAGGATAGTGAAGTTACAAGAAATTGAAGAACAGGACAAGCTAAAAGGAAATTGCAATAAATGATAATAAATAAATAAAAAAGAAGGCAAAAGCCACCAAACGCCCCTCGTTGACTTTGGATGAAGAACTGCAAATGCGGCATGATATCCTTCGTGAACTCGCTGACTTTCTTCGTCTTTGGCCCGGCATTCTTGAACGTCTTCGGAGGATACTGATGATGCACTTCACGTCTACACCGTGGTCAACTATCAAGAACGAAATTCGCTAGTGATGGAGACTAGGTCACTTACCCTACTTATGATGGCAGGAAACTGATTTTTATCAATGCCCAACTCTTCCTTGTCCATGTCAACAAAGTTCATCTCGGATGATTACCAAAAAAGTTCCAAACATATTATACGGATGTTAATTCAATTCAAAACCTCTAAATTGTGTCGATTGTATTATAAAATTTTGATAATTTGTTAGTGTAATCCTTTCGATCAATTTAAAGCCGAAAATTACTAACATGGACGTCAACCATCCTATAAAGTATAGCAGTAGCTTGACTAAGATTGAACTTAAATTCAGTCACTAGTTTGACTGGGTTTGAGTTGAAAATTCAATGATCGTGTTTCTTTTCACGTATATTGGAGCTAGTATTAAGTACGAACTCGATGCACGAGAGGTTGATTTCCTAGAAATGAATCGAAGTAGTAATAGATGGGACTGATCGTATCAAAAATCGTTTCTAAGGAATTATAATTTCATTGAGAAATTTCATTTTTTTTCAGAATGAAAAAAAATACCTGTTTGCATATATATTGACACGATTTATAATCATCCACTTTGGAAGTGGTGCATACATTGGTGCAAAACATAAAAGCTTTCGAACTTCAAATACAATGGATAGCCACACAAAAAAAAAAAAAAAAAAAAAAAAAAAAGGAACAAAAATGCCTAAATCATTCTTGATTTTGAAAGGACAATACCATTCGTTTCTCACTACTACTCTCTTTTCCAAGAGGTAGCTTATAGCTGACTAGATTACAGAGTGGAAAAAGCAAAACACTTTCTTTTTTCACACCATCCTATATTATATTTTTGCCAATCACATAAAACACACACAACCAAATTCACGGACGATCAATCTCCATTTCTTCGTCTCCCAAGCAAACCACACACAACCCTTAGACAGCAAAGTTGATGACCGACCGGTACACTGTCCAGGCTGCCACCCAGCGGGGATCACGTTGTTGGCAAGCGGGGACTTACCTGAGTCAAGAAAGGTGAGGTTGATCGAGAATGGGGCGCGCAGCTGGCCCGCGCCATCCAGCTTCCGAACCGCACCCCACGACTGTTGCATCGGAAGCCAAGAATCAGAGTCTTGTGCCTGCTTCAGGTTGACGGCACCGAGATCGCCGTCCCCGTCCTCGTACTCAATCAGCGCAGCAAAATAGTTGGGGTTCGAGCCGGAGTCAACGTGGAATGTTACCTTCACGCCGGGGAAATTGCACTTTACTCTGCTTGGCATTGTAAATATGTGCACACAAATAGACTTTTAATAAGCAAGTTAGACTATTTGCTGATTAGTATAATCTGGTGAAGGCAAAGTTTCTTGTCAATTTAAAGCACTTTTCAATGCGTTTTATCTTCCTTTTTTCCTTCTGCGCGGCTGTTAAAATCGGAATTCACTCGAAAGGATCCATAGAGAAAGGATCAACTGTACGGACATTTGGTATTGAATTTACAGCAACCCAGCGTTGCGAAGTTCATTGGCCTTGCCGCGGCTCGCCATGGCTCCAAAAGCCGTGCCACTCAAAGCAAAGTGAGCAGATTCAACGACACAAGGGCCACTGGCACATTCATCAATTATAACGACCGTCACCGGGTTCCCGGAACAAGCCGCGTTTTCAGTGCATTTCACCTGAAATTTAATCAACAAGAGCTCAAAAGACTGCACTTCCTAACTACTACTAAATAATCTGTTTTTTTTTTTTTTTTTTTTTTTTGGAGAAACTAAATAATCTGTTTTAATAGGACAATATGTACCGAGTCAAATAA
Organism: Eucalyptus cladocalyx; assembly: GCA_017140615.1. Taxonomy (NCBI): domain Eukaryota; kingdom Viridiplantae; phylum Streptophyta; class Magnoliopsida; order Myrtales; family Myrtaceae; genus Eucalyptus; species Eucalyptus cladocalyx. The sequence goes on from CM029520.1 coordinate 22,772,292, forward strand.
TCTGTTTAAATACGGAGAATTCAAACTACTTTTACTAGGAGTCTAGAAAGCTTGCCGTAGTAGATGTTTAATGACTTTTATTCTGCGATTATCAAAATAGGAAAGGCATATCTCGTGAACATATTTAACTTTGTCCGTGGCAAATTTTCTCCAATGAAATGAATATAAAAATAATTCGAGAGACACTTTTCTAGCAAGAGAGAAACCTGATAACAAACTCCACATCCTTTCCCTGATTTGAAAAGAGAAGGCCCTCCTGTGGACACCATTGAAGAGAATAGAGCTTGGTCGACCGCATTCCCATACCCACGTGCACCACCTACGTACAAAATATCATACAAAATATATGTATTGTAGGAAGAAAGTTAGGCGGAAGATGACTTACCTCTATCCAATGCGCAGTCAACAATTTACCCGAAAACAATTGTTGAATTGCAGATGAATTACGAACAAAAATACTTCACGTTAGTCTGAATGCAATCACGAGGAAAGCATCCGATTTCCATAACGTAAATGACAATTGTTCTCGTAAAGGAGAAGTGGAACGCCTTCTTTTTCTTTGATGGAAAAGGGACAAGAAAATGAGAGAAATTTCTGATCGTACGTTCTGTCAATCCTATCAATGGTTGTCTTCAGGAGTTTTTTATATGACTTCCTCACACATTTTCAAAGGGTGTCTTTTCATCGTAGCATATCAAGACAAAACAGTGCGTTCTAATCGCACCCCATCATGGACGTACTAATTAAGTACAACATATATATATATATATATATATATATATATATATATATATTTGCAGATTAGGTTAAATGTGTACTTGCTAGAGTAGTATCGTTTAGCGTTGTACTTGCTTCCATTTTGACTTCTAAGTCTATATATGTTTGGCAAAGCTAAAATCAATGTAAGTGATTGACCTAGGCTACTAATATGTCCGAATCGAGCCATACTCGAAAGACTTGATAACTCAAAATAATTGAAAGGCATGTGAAGAGATCAATGGCGCTTGTGTAAAAAGATCTTTGCTCCGAGTGAATTGGCCAAATAGAAATATAATGTATTCCATTACTGTTGCTTCTGGCGCCATCGGGACTCCTATACCACGTTGCACCTATCGGTGACCAATCGCTGTTGGACTGAACCTTCGAGATGTTAAGTTATTTGGGATTGAAGCAGTGAGACGAGGTTATGAGGGGATAAAGGAGAAGGGCGGGAGGGAAGCAAAACGACCGAGATTGAAGAAGCGCCATGGGATTGTCAAAACGCTTTCGTCAGGAGTTTGATTTCTCGTACTCAATTTGGGAGCTTAACGAGCGGGTACTTATAGTTAGATTGAGAGCACAAAAATCCACTAAATAGGAGTCCTTGTCGTCATTGGAGAATTTCTGGCGATAGTTTTTGCCTTTTGGCTGTTTTATATATATTATATGGTTTGCTTGTGCTATAACTTTTCTTGCAAGTTGAATAATCCGACCAAATGATCTCCGTAACTATATCCGCAACGGATCGTGGGACGTTTGAATCGTTGACGTATGGATTCATGCAGATTCTGGGGCAAATAAAGAATTAGCAAGAAGGGTTTTGTACGCAGATCTTCATGAGGGTCAACCAAAATGGTTTGGATATCACACGTATGTGTGTCTATTCTTCGTACTTCCAAAAATACGTTTTAGACTTCCAAAAAAGAGAGAGAGAGAGAGAGAGAGAGAGAGAGAATTGAGGTCTATTATGCGGCTGATTTATTATTTTGCTGATCTAATTGATTTTTTGGGGACTATTATATTTTCCAGGATTAAATTTTACATAAGTAAAAAAAGAGATCCCATTATGTTTCCTTGCATTGTTTAAGCCAAAAAATGAAAGAATCGGTCCATCAGTGTCTTGTTTATTGACGAGGTTCTTTAAGCTAAACTTTTTTCCTTCAAATCATTCTAACCATATGTTGTGGCTAAAAGCAAAATCTAGCTCATCTATCTTTCTTTTTAAATATATATATTAGAGTACCAAGCATGCTTCTTTGGCTGGGAGAAGGTTAATCAAAATATGGCATGAGACACTTCTGATTCCTGAACGTAATTCCGTGAATATGGAAGGACAGTATCAAAATTGTGAATTCTTTTTTTCTCATTTTCCTTGCAGATAAAATCATATACAGGTAGAAAAGAGAAAATCCATGTATCTTTATACTATGTGCATAACAACATCAAGGGAACTCCCGCAATTTGTATAGTTAGTTGAGGCGTTGGGCATGGGCTCTCCCAAATCCATACCTCGCATGACATTAGACTATTCGATGTTAAGTCAAATTGACGCTTGTTGACACATAAATTTTCCCTTTTCATTTAGGGCTTAATTGTATAAAAAATTAAAGATTAATTATTGACCTCTAAAATTATTAAAATTGCATAACATATAGATATTATGAGCATTTGCATTAATGATAATAGAATTTATAGAAAGTTAAAAAAATATTATTATAAAAAAATGTAATTGATTTAAAAATATAATTAATTAATTAAAAAAGCAATCATTAAAAACATATAAAAAAGAAAAAAGAAAAGAAGAGAGTGGAATCGGGCCGGGGTCGACCCGGACCCCTATTTCTTTTTCGGGCTGGGCTTACCCCAACCCCTTTCTCTCTTTTTCGTCCCTCCACTCGGCCGCATCCCTTTTCCCAAGCCTAGCCCGCGTGCTGGTCATCTTCCCCTCATGCCGTTCCCGCTTCTGCAAAAGGGAGGGTACAAGCCAGAGAACAGAGGATCGCGAGGGAGCAAAGGTTGTGGTGTGATTCCCGGGTCAGGATTAGGCCGGCCGGCAAGCTGGCAATGGAAGAAGCCATAAGTGCTCGCTGTTGCCCTTAAAAGAGAGGGGGCCTCGCTCACTTGAAGAAAAAAATCGGCAGAGAGAAATCGTAAGAGAGAGCGAGCCACTGAGAGCGAGGAGTTCTCCGGTTGCTTGGCCACGCGTGAGTGTCTTTCGACGACCCCAACCGTTATCCTCGTCATCCTGACCTCATTGCTCCCGTACTCCCTTCTACATACCCGATAAACGGGTGGGTCGGGTCGGGTTTGGGTCGGGTCATAAATGGTCCGACCCAAATCAACCCATTAACCCATTTATAACCCGTTTATTACAATGCAAAAATTTTGACCCATACCCGACCCAACCCATACCCAACCCATACCCGACCCATTTAACTAAACTTAATTTATTATAGTTATAGATATATATATATATATATATATAATGTTATTGCTAAAATAATTTTATAAAACACAAATTTAGTGGATAATTTTTATAATTTTTAAATATTTATTTTAAAAAATCGAATTTTAATTATTTCTTATTTTTTAAAATAAATTTTTATTATTTTTATTATTTATTTTTTAAATATAATTTTTCTTTTTCCTTTTTCTTTTTTCTTCTTCTTCTTCTTTGGCCGGTCGTCGGCCACGACGACGGCTGGCGGCCCGACCCATTTAAACTTGTTTTTAAAATAGATGTGGCATAATGTGTGTAGAGTCCACATTTGATGATACACACAATACCCAACACATTTGGATCCACAGCATCTGATCCTTGACAGAAGCCCCAAAAAAGAAGTTACATGTCAAAAGTGCATTATTGAAGCAAATATTACGTGCAACAAGATATTAACTATGCACATCAAAAACCAAAAAAATAAAATATGCTGGATTATGTGAGTCTCAAGGGGAACTTAGAACTATAAAAGTTAATGTCTTCATTACTTTGTCACGTTGTTGCACAATCTCATCATCACTTGCATGGAACTGTAGCTTCCTAGTCCTATAGAGGCCACAAACGTATACCAAGAATACATCATTATATGTGCTGCTTCACTATTAGTTAGTTGAAAATCAGGATCAGATTACTTCTTGTAGCTTCTTCAATCCTCCTCACAAACTCTTCTTTACGATTAGCATCCCGGAGTTCCACGTGGCCCATCTATTTTCCACCAACATCAACAAGTACTTAAATGAAAATACGCAAGAATCAGATGGAATAACCAAATAGACAATGCAAAAGAAGAATTGTTCATAGTAAGTTGTACAAAAAGGACAAACCATTTCTAGGGATAAGGAAGAAAGCTATTGAACATATTAACAGAGCACACTCGACAGCTTTAGCAGTCACCAGAGAAAGTGTACACAGAACTGTGCTGGACATCCATTAAGCCAGAATCTACAGAGCACATATAATTTAAACATAACATCTACTCAACCCCAACAGGAAAACCATAAAATACATCAAGCCAACTCGATATGCCCATTTTTTTCTACTTTTGCCCTTCTCCCTATCTGCTGATGGGAGAATGCAAAGGACAAGCAAGCCTAATTCAGGAGCACAGCAGCACATTCGAATTCATAAAAACAAACAACACGTTTTAAGGCGGGATGGTATGTAGACCTAGAGTCCATCATTAGGAAGACAAGTGTATTAAATCATTTGAGCAAATGAAAAGAATGAGATGAAAAAAAGTACCTAATGCAAATAGTCTTCAAAGTCAATGATGAGAGACTCCTCATCCAAATCTTCTTCAGGCAGAACTCCAAATAACCAATTTCTAGTGCACAACTCAGCCTCTACGCTTTCAGGGGAAAGGGAACTACGATATTTATTTAAAATACGTCCTCCAATGCTGAAGGTTGATTCTGAGGCAACAGTTGATAGGAATGCTCAATATATCACGTGCCATGAGGGATAACTCAGGATACCGATGAGAATGAGTCTTCCAATAATCAAGGACATTGAGATCCGGGAACTTCTTTCTATCAAGCCTATTCTCCTCCAAATACAAATCCAATTGCGACTTACTAGATTGTGATCCAAAGTGTTCGCTCTCAAATGCATCATACTCATCAATGTCATCCCCAATGTTTTCATCGATGCCCTCAACTGAAATGTTACCTCGAGTAGTTGAAGAAGTAAAGCGATCATCTCTAGACATAGATATCACATATTCATCAAAAAGTGTATAGAGTTTTTCTCGAATGCCTCGTACAAATTCCACATGATCATCCATGTCCAACTTTGAGTAGCAAAACTCTAACAAGTGTAACTTATAACGAGGATCTAATATAACAGCAAATGATAAGACAACACTATAACACTTCCAATATTTTTCAAACTTTTTGAGCATTGCCTTAGCCATAGAACTAATAGCCTCATCCTCAGTATCCCTTGCCTGTATTAAACGAAGCTGAATCTGCCATACTCCATAAAAATATAAATTCGCCGTGGGATATCTAACTCCAGAGAACAGAGTAGAAATATCATAAAAGGGTTTCAACAAGAAAGCAATTTTCTTTCCTCTAACCCAATCTTCAAAAGATGGACATGTAACAAAGTTATGGTCAATCAACTTCAAATGTGAAAATGCACATTCAAAGAAAATGGCACCCTCAAGCATTAGGTATGTAGAATTCCATCTCGTAGCCACATCTTGGCGTACCTTTTTGTTGGTCTTTAAGCACGACTGCGATATACATTCAGCAAATTTTACTTTCCTCCCTTGCGTGGCCCTCACATACTTGACAGCTTCTCTAATATTATGTAAAGATCCATCAATAACCTTTAAACCTTCCTGTACAATAAGATTCAAAACATGTGCACCACAACGCACATGAAAAAACTGTCCATCACATAACAAAGAGGATCTCGTAGAAGGTGTATATCTACAAATATCAACCATACTGTCATTGTATGATGCATTATCTAAAGTAATGCTGAAAATCTTTCTCTCAATACCCCATTCTCTTAACAAAGTCAGCAATTTTTCTAAAAGTATGGGACCACTATATGGGGGTGGCACATAAGAGAAACACAAAACTTTTGAATGCAAATCCCAATCCTCATCAATATAATGAGCAGTGACAGTCATATAATGATCCGTAGTAACAGAAGTCCATAGATCAGAAGTCAAACATATTCGGCTCGAAAGAGACAATAATTTGGATTTCAAAATTCCCTTCTCTTTTTCATGAACTTTTACCACATCATTTCTTGCTGTAAACCTTGAGATATGCTTTACATTAGGGTTGAGGTAACTAAACAACTCTCTAGTAGCCTCATGCTCCACAAAAGAGTATGTATAATTGTGTTTGATTATTGCCCTTGCTAGCATATCTCTAAACACACCTTGGTCAAATTGTACTACGGTTGGGACAAGTATCTAAATGACGCAACAAGTTTTTTGTCCCATGGCTAGCCGTATAAGTTACTTCGCACCACTTACATTTAGCCTTCTTCATGCCATCACCATCTGTGAACTTTTCAAATTCAGACCATACAATCGAAGTGCATTTTCTTGAACGCTTAGAGCAAGTAGAGTTATCTTCATCGTCCTCATGAACGAAGGATGCAACTCTATGTCTCTCGAATTGTTCCGTAGTTGAATATTCTTCTCGATCCTCATTATCTCTTGACATGTCAACTAAGTAGTTGGAGAAAACATAAATTAGAACAGGTTCAGGATTACATATTATGAATTTAACATAAAGGGTAAAGAATGAGCTGCTGAAAAGAAGCTCTAATGACAGAGTGGGGGAATATGATGTCGAAAGAGCAACTTTTGTTCACTAGAACATTGAAAAATCGCAGGAGTCATCAAATTCATCCTTACCTTCTTTTAGAACTTTCTGGGCCTAAGCTTGAGGAACCGCAACAATTCTCTATTCGGAAGATACCACCTGCTGCAACTCCACTGGATCCGGCTCTCCCTCCCTGGCGCCAAGCCTGCTCGTGCCAATCTTGTCCTTGGACAAGTAACTCACAAAGCGATCACCACCAGCGGTAGAGCAAACTGCGCTTAAGGGAAATAAAAAATGAAGTTCAACTGCAGTACTTGACCTCACAAAGCAGTAGAGATATCCAGACAATTTTATAACAAAGATCACCTTTGCTCACAGGCAGATAATGAAAAAAACATCGCAGAAAATGGTGCATTGTAAGCCTCGAACAAGATTAAAGTTCCAAGATAATTACTAGATGATAGGATTACCCCAAATCTATCAAGTCACGGCAGAGCAGACCAACCCTACCAACCAATCGCCAACTACTTCTAACATCAAGATAACAGACAAATTTCAACGAGATGGAGAATAGGATGAGTAGCTCACCCACTTACATATGTAATGAGTTTGCAGCCCTCAACGGGACCTGTACTAGCAAAAACCTCTTGAAGAAGTGGTTCCGTCACCTGAGTATGTATGTTGCCCACATAGTTGCATTATATGACGAATGCCAAAAACAATAAGTTTCTAACTCAAGAATTTAACAAATAACAAACTCCTAGCATCCTGAGTTATATTCAAACAAAGATGAGAGAAAACCCATAAGAAATATTTCGGTGCATCTTCAAGTAAAAGTGTCATTGTTAGACCATTTCCAACTCAATGGGCATATATGAGCAATTATCCATTGTAATCTGAGCCTTACATAGCTACTCAATTTGAGGCAACCATAGAAATATGATAACCAATAAACAGGCGATTGAAACAGAGAAATGGAAATAAAAGTATGGAAGACAGTCTAGACAAAGACTCACACATTGCAGCAAGTACTCGGATCAAAACCAGGAGGCAGATTTCCACTTGCGATCGGTTCTATCTACAGAAAAATAAGGGAAAAAGAAAATTCAAAAGAAAGAACCAACAAAGTAGGGAACATTGCCTTGTTTGAGAGTATTATTAGCCAAAGACAGAGATCTCATGGTAATTTCTAATTAAGCAGGCAAAGATGAACCAAAACATGTGCAAAAAATGATATATAATGGACAAGACAAGATAAAAAAGAAGGTTACCAAAGAGAGTCCAACAAAACAGCCATTTCAAATAATCACGATTTATGTTAGAGGTATAAAAGGGCGAAGTGGTCTGTTAGAGATATAAAAGGGTAAAGTGCTCTTCAGGGCTTTAGGGTGTATATTGTTGCTGATTACTTAATGTATATATAGAATTTTATTGATCAATACAATACAATTTTTCCCTTTACAATATACAAACTAAATTACACCATTAAAGCAATAACAGTGAGCTGCAATGACCAGGTTCTACCATCAAGTCCCAACAAAACCTTTTGTGAGGTAGTCAGGATATTCCTTAATGCGTAGCTCGAGCATTGATCAAAATATTCATGACCTAGCGCCTAGCAGGAGCTTCACAAAAAGGATAATCCGAAAGTTTCCAGGGACAAAGAAAGACCAAATATTTAGACTAAATGCACTAGACATGGAATAAAACAAAATCCTCAATCAATTATCATTCTTGAGGATACATTCTATGGAAGTATTCCCTATTTTCACCTCTCCTCACATAATGATGACCTCAAATACTTTAAATTTCAATATTTGCAATAGTTGCTCCTTCAACCCATGCCTTCCCACACAATGGCAATTTATCGTGGCCGCACATTACGTGTACATGTGAACTTGTCAAATCTTATCAATACTGCATTACAAGTCATTTCTGAACAAATTTAATTCCAGCCCATCATCACCATCTTTGCCGTGATCCAATCTTATTCCCTGCCACCAGCCCCAATCCCCCAAACCCATTGTCCTCTTCTTCTAGCTTTCTACCTTGTTCGTGCATATTAATAACCGGATGCCACGAATCCCAAGATGCCACACGCCTCACTGCATAATTCACCATCCCAATCTTTGCGTCATTCACCCATGACCCATTATTTTTCCATCTCAACGACAGGAAAATTCTCAATGATTTATTACTTTTGCTTGACTAATCGTCAAAAGTTTCTCATACACCCTATCTAAAGCAACCCTACACAAACAACCGCCATGTACTTAAAAGGAGTATAGGAAGACAGATTAATATAGAAGGAATTAAGTCCCTGTCCTGCTTAAGGGAATATTTACAGAGATTTAATGGAATTCAAAAAAATTCGCCAAGCATAATGTCTTGGAGAAAAGAGAATATTATCTTATTTTCCTTCTTAGTGAACTATTCTTTTAAGTTCCATTTAAACCGCTTGGACAGAGTTTTTCTGTTCTCTCCTTTAGAATGTAAGGTAAAAGAGCTGCAGCTTAAGCTTAACCAGTTCTTTCAAGCATGGCACAAGGTTGAAAACAAAAACATAATAGAAGCCTAACGAATTTCAAGCACAGAACCAAGAATTAAGAGCATCTAAGCCTTAACAACTCTATTCCTATTCTCCCACACCAATCCGTATCCAGACTAACAAAACGTCACAAAAGATAACGGTATGTACCTGGCGTGAATGATCCTGACGCTGGTCTTCATGTTGGGCTGCAATCGGTTGTAGGCAGTCGAGCCCGCGATTCCGCTCAGCCACAGAGAACCTGCAAATCCCACCCCCTAGAAGAATTCATCAAAAGAGAAAAAGAAATCGGAAAAACAGAAGAGAGCGAAAACGAATCCGGCTCCGGCGCAACACAAGGAACAGCTCCATATTCGAGTAGAGGAAACGAAGGGACTGGAGAGATTACCGACGGTGCGGAGCTTGTGCTCGACGATGGGCGGTGGCAAGCGGCGATGAGGCGACAATGGGTTCGTGGAAGCGAAAAGGGGTAGCCGGGTAGGGTAGACCGTAGACGTAGAGTAGAGAATCGAGATCGCGGATGTGGGTTAATTAGATGAACCCATCTTCAGACTTTAATGGGTTTTGTAAATGGGTCTTAAATGGGTAGTACCCATTTATTTTAGTTCTTTTTTTTTTTTAAACCCATTAGGGTGTCTTAAGAAATGCGGCCGACCTATTAACGACCCATTTATGCTTAAATGGGTCCATAAATGGGTTGCACAACCCATTTAACACCTCTACTTCTACCGAGGATCTCGCCTCAGAAACATTGCGGGGGCGGTCGGCCATTGCTCGATTCATCTCGAGCTCGCCCTCTTGTCGCCGTCGCCGAAGCTGAGTAGGGACCTCCTCGTTTTAAAAGCTTATCCCTGTGAACCCTTGCGGCTCCGCCATGTTTTGGTCCAATCGGAAGCCGAGACTTGTTCTTTTTGTTAGTCCACACGCATGCTGGGTTTGAGTGAGCTAATGCGGTTGATTTCGGATTCTTTTTGATGATTTCTTTGAATCTGGCGCTGAGTTCGAGTCCTTAAAAATTGTTAATATCATTCCCCCCAGCCCATGCTCACCACACGTTTGACAATATGTCCAAGCCAGCCTAGGCGCTTGTGTTACCGATTCCCAGCTGTTCTTCAACACGTATAGGCAGGTTTCACACGTTATAAACCTCTTGTTGTTTGTTGGTCGTCATTTGCATCATCGGACCAAAACTGGACATTCACTTTTTTTTTTGTGTTCCCACTATCGTTTTGCAAATTTTCCAACAGGTCTTGGTGGTCCTTGCCGACGAGGAACTGTTCGGAGTCTAAGATATTCTGTCAGTTTGTCTCTCCGGTCCGTACACTCTGTATATTCGCTGTTTTGTCGTCACAAGTGTGAGGTGTCGGCTGCCAACGGTGGTTGAGATGGTCGGTTTCCACTCCTTCGGAAATATGTGATCTGCAATGAGTTTTCCTTGAGATTTGCTGTATTATATCCATTTCCCGTTGGCCACCTGCATATTGTGGCTGTAAGTAATGAATGGCTTCGGATGGTCAGCGATGGTATCGCGAGGTGATCATGATGGTGGAAGCTAGCGACGACGTGGGGTCGTCGTTTTTGGTTGATGGTGGCTCGGCAATGGGTAGGTTGAATGTGTCTGGACGATCCTCGAAGGTGGCGAGATAGAATGCGATAAGAATATGGGCTTAATAAACCGCTGGTTTAATGAGAGTGGGCTTGAGTGTTGAAGTTGAGCTGGAATTGATTTATTTTTGGTATTTCCGAGTTGGGCCAGGAATATTTTTGAGAGAAAGGAGGTTTTTGTATGGGCTAGAGAATTTGAGAGGACTTTATGTAGGAGGCCCTAATTGAGTCCTTGGGCCCAGCTTCGTAAGACCAGTTGCAGTCCGAGTCCCTAATTCCGGAATTAAAATATTTTAAAAATTAAAAATTCGAAAATATTATTTAAAAAAAAATAAGAAAATGTTTGGAAATAGGTCTTCATTAAATTTTTAAGTTTTAGCATTAGGTATGGCCTGGTTTCACGTTATTAGTATACATGTAGCTTAGTCCTAGTGGAGTATTATTTTGAAAGAAATTAAATATAACTTGGTTTTAGCTCATGGGGATCATGTCTTGAGGCTCATAACATGGCCCTGTATATTCTTTGCCCAACTTATATCGTGTTTTCTTTTCCGTGTTTACTTCAAAGTTTACTTCAAAGTCACTTCGATACTTTGGTGTTTGTTGTCTTTCAATAAATGGTTATTTATCGCTTTCTTAAAATAGGTTAGGATTAGTTTAGGCTTTGATGAAAACGAACCCTACAAAAACATTTGCATGATAATTTAGCAACTTTGATGCCTTTAGGACTATAATGGGCAATCAAGACCATGTGACCACTTAAGTAACCACCTTCCAAGTTAAAGCTATTAGAAATTAGCATAATGTAGTTCCCGACCTTAGAATTTCTGGTTGCATAAGAATTGTGATGACACTCTTGCTCTCAATTGGCTTTTAGCTAATCTAGTAGGCTAGTAGTGACTCCTAGAAATATTTAGATTGTCAAAAACTCAAAAAATGAAATCCAACGTCATGTAAGGTATGTATTCAGGAGAATCCGCGTCTAATCAAGGGTCATTGGCCCAAATTAGACAATACCTTTAAAATCTATATTTTTATTTTCCCTCTATAGACGGCAAAGGCAAGTCGCAAGGATTTCTTTTAATTAGTGATTCTAGCCAATTAGGGTCAATTAGAGACCAAGCGAGGTAGAAAAGTATACCTCCCTTTCTACGCAATCAAATACTTTTAGGCATGAGACTTAATTACACTAATTAATTAACTAATATCTTTTCGGTATCTAAACTTGTTCATAAGTAGTCTAGGTTGATTTTATACTTACCCATTACCATGCAAGTTGATTATACAAGTACGCAATCATTAAAATAACAATCAATAGCTCAAAAAAATTACAAAAAAAAAAAAAAAAAATTGTAAGATAAAGCAAACTTATGTTAGTGTTATGGCTGCACTAAGCCCTTTTCTATATCCTCCCGCCTACTGCAGATGAAGGAAAACCTTGAAGCTAGTTCCAGAACACTTCAAGGCTTAGTCAATGAGCAAAACATTCGACTTTCGAACAGAGCACACCCAAAACCATCGATGTGAACTATGTTGGTCCACAACCGCCAGGCCATCATAGACCACCGTATCAATTCACCACACATTCTGGCCGTCAACTCCATCCATTTCATCTATAGCAAGCATCACAAGAGCAATACCAGAAATCAACATTGTGTGTGCGCGGGCTGAACCGGGCATTTTATCAAACACGTAATGAGCACTTTTGCACGAGTGTTGGCATATTGAAAACAGCCCAAAAATAAGCATCCAGATTAAAAACAACGTGCAAACGTATTAAGAAACGTTAGTCTAACACCAGGTTTGCTCTTATTCTTGTTCATACCAGAGCTGGGTCTCGACACTCTCTTCACAAATTGCTACCAAATCGAGAGGAAAACAAACTCATATCGCGACTTTCAAAAGCATTTTGTCAAGCAGGTTGTGGGTACTACCAATTCTGAACTCAATTAGGGAACCGGAAATTTTTCCGTCCAAAATCAGCTCCTGAACAACACCACCTTTACAAAATCATCCGGGAAAGGCTCTGATTCTTAGCTATTTCACACACAAGTAGTGTTGGCACAAGTTATCATTAACTTTCACTCGAAGTGGAGCAAAACCGGGGAAGAAACATTACCGCGTACGCGAAGCGAATCTAAGCCATGAATACTAGTTGAATTAGCGAAGGAAGCTTCATATCCGTCCATGGTTAAAATTATATCGATGGAAGCACAGCGATAGCTCTACAGCTTTCGGCCTCCATACACCAGCAATGAAGATCGATGCCGGCAACGGAACCTCAAATAGGAGCCGCGTCGCCGCGTCATCCTTCCCTTTGATGCGTCCTCTTCAATAAAGATCCATACTCACTCTCAGAAAATCGTTCGCCCTTTCGTCTTAGCCTTCTTATCAGAGGGGAAAACCTTTGCTTTTACCCCTCGGTATGGCTCCACAACCACCGATTTCTCTTTATCTCCTTGTGGCGTCTCTCTTGTATGCGTGTCCGGTTGCTGAGGAAAAGGAAAAATGGTCGCTCGCTCTCTCTCTCTCTCTCTCTCTCTCTCTCTCATTATCATAATTTTTTTAAATAATAATGAATAATATTTATTAGTAAAATCTAATAAGTATTAATTCAAATTCTCATCATACCTATATACTATGCAATTTAATGGAATTATTTTTATTTTGGGGCCAAAGTTTAACCTTTAATTTTCTATGCAATTTATTATTAAATGAACATTCAAAATTGAGGTGTCACTAATGCTTGTATTGAAGTTGCTTGTACTCGTACAACCATCGATGAACTAATCAAATTACCAACCAAAGTTAGCTTTAATCATAATGTATTGAACGGAAGCAAAAGCCACAATAACAATTGGTCGGTTTGAGATGCGTAAAACAAAGCCAAATCATGATTTAGGGAGACCAAAAAAAAAACCTCGCTAGCATAAGCCATCTTCTGAGATTTCATATGAAAATTTATAATCTCGACATATTTCATGAAGCAATGGATCTAAGGGCTTTATACTATGTTATTGTGTCTTGAAGGGTTTATCTGTCTTGAGATCTTGGACCTCGCCTGACTGAACCAGCACCTGCCAAAAAGTAGAAGGTTAAGAGATGAGAGCCCAAACGTAGGGTAAATTAGTTTTTCACTTGTTGGCAAATATATAAAGTTATTTCTTTAGCAACATATATATATAGATAGAAAATCATTTTCATCGGTTAACAATAAAAAGGCGTGTATCCAACCAAATATAGTGGAAAATAACATCACCCTAACTTTTTTTTTTAATAAGATAATGAATTTCGAAAATAATAAAAAAAAAAAAAAACAAATAATTCATATTTAACAAAAAAAAATTTAAATCTTTCAATAGCATTTAAATTTTTCTTCTAAAAGTTATTTGTCTCATCTACTGTCTAGTTAAGACCTACTTCATGTGAAATCATCACGACAGAAAGGTGTCGAAGCACAATTTGTCTGTACTTAGAGTACATTGTGGAAATTCCATAGTGAATACATGGAAATGGCGGTGGAAAACGTGAATTCAGGATATTGTCAAAAAGATAGGAGTTTCCTTATGTGCAATGGTTATCTTGAAATCACAATCCCTTAATTAAAAAATGCCGTTGCACATGCTCCTGTCGTCGGTTCCGGCTTTAGAGATGCAATGGACTTCTTCGAGGCTGCTTCCGCCTTGGTGGTGGGCGTGCAAACAAAGAGGATAAAATTTGCTAGTGGACACCTCCGAATTATAGAGTAACTGGGCACGGTAAATCCTGGACGAATGTGAAGGGCATGCGGGCAACGGCTATCCGTAACCAAATATTAGCTTTGAATGCCACCCATGGGAAGAGCGGTAGCGGTCGCAACCAAAATTTCCTTGTTCGACAGGTACGAGGAAAGTGAAACGCGGGCGGTATGCACTTTTCTTTCCGCAATCGTGAAGGGAGGAGGAAGGGGGTCCCGACCTCGGACACAGTCGATCAATTCAAACCGGTTAGGAAGGAACAATAAGGTGCATATACCATATTATTTAACACTCCCCTCGTGTGTAAGTCGGTGTTTACACGCGCAGTACACGATCTGGAAGTAACCACGTTGCATTGACAACTGAAGACAGAAAAAACATGCTGAAAAACGGAAATATCATGTAAGAGGAAGATGAAAGGGAGTGCAATAATTTTAACTCTTGACCTGCGCTTAATTACCCCTGCTTTCGTCAAAATGCTAACGAAGTTGACGGAATACGGTGGGGGCATGACGATCTGCGTTCGTGCTTCAGCCCATGTCAGTGTCGCCAGCCCCTTTCTTCGTCTACTATGAGGATCATTTTCTTTTACAAGCAAACTCGTATTTGGTAACGTTTCTGTTCCTGAGAAAGATTTCTTTTCAAAAATATTTTTTCGATTTTTGTTTCCGAGAATAGTTTCTGAGTATCTTAAGATGTTTGGCAACTATATAAAATTTATGTTCTTGAAACATAAATACGTTTAGTATGACCCCAAATATTTTTGTGACTTAGAATTTATCTTAATTTATTAATAGTTTTATTATTTTTTTCTTTTTTCTTTTCTTTTTTCTTCTCATTCCTCTAACCGGTCACCGGCCTTGGCCAAGGCCGGCTGGTGATCGACTAGACGAGAGTCGGCGAGGTCGTCGACATCGGCGAAGTCCCCCCCCCAGCCTTGCCTTGGCTAGGCGAGGTGACCTCACCCAAATCGGGGCAAGGCCAAGCTTCACTCAACCATTAGGGAGGCTCAGTCTCGCTCGGCTACCAAGAGGCCGGACGACGCCACCGCGAGCAACACGACCTCATTATTGGCCGAGCGAGGCTCAACCTCGCCAAATCTAGGGTAGGTCGAGCCTCACCCCAGCCACGACGAGGCTTAGGGGGCCTCGTTAATGGCCGGCAAGGTCGGCGAGCCTTGTTAATGGCCGGCGAGGTCACCAAGCCTCGTCTGGTTAGTCACCAATGGTTGTCGAGGCTAGTGACTGGCTGAGGGAAGAAGAAAGGAAGAGAAAAAGAAAGGGAAGAAAGGAAGAGAAAAGAAAAAACTTGTTTCTTGAGTTGTTTTTGAGAACAAGAAATAAGAAACAATTCTGTTTTTATTTCTTGTTTTTATTCCAATTTATTTTCGGAAACAAAAAAATTACTAAATACATTTCTGTTTCGAAGAACAAAAGAACATAAACAGGTGTTTTTCGGAGTGTTACCAAATAGCACCTAAAGCAATCATGCACGTGCAGACTCGTAAGCGCATCTCACAAAACACCCACGTCCCCTCCACGTGTAGCCATCCTAAGGCCCTAGGGTCAAGCTAAACCACGGCTAATCTCCGGCTTCAACTTAACCATCAGCCGACCCAATGTCATGATGCATCTATTTAAATTTTTAAAGCACCGGACTTTGAATCAACGGCCTCAGGAAAATTTCATTTCATTCTTGCATTTTCCTAACCAAATTAGAAGAAAAACAAGGTCGGGACTCTCGAAGATTCGTTGAGCTTGATACAACCAATTTTATTGGAGTGGGGAACAATTCCAAGCTCAAGGCTCCTTCCAATATTTGCTATATTTAAGATGAGATAAGTTATTTAAGGACGGAAGAATGTATCCTATATATCGATGTCCTCGGATATTCCACTTAAAGTTTTATTGTACCCCAACAAATAATTGTTAGGGACTTGTAACATCAGCGTTTGACTTCAAGTCAAGAGTATTTTTGATGTCCTGTTCAGAGAATTTCTGCCGCTGTTAGATTGGACGTGCCTCTCAAATCTCAGCCATCAAACGTTTCTCCTAAATTAAATCCAGGAGGAAGGGAGTTTTTACTGGGTGATTTAAACATACTAATTAAAATATAGTTGGATCTTGTAAATTTTACGGAAATCTCCTGGATTTAATGGTTGCGATTCACCTTAATATTTATAGGATGCCCACCAAATATTTGTGATAAGGGTGATTTTGTCAGGTTTTGTTTGCGACATTTCTAGAGGTGAACAATCAGAAGAAAAGTTAATGGACTATAAAATATGACCAAAGGTTCTTCTCAAGAAGCAATTGCTTGTTTTAGCACGAGCTCTCCCAAGTCCTACAAATCCCAACTTTGTACTTGGTTCAACATATAATTTTCTTACCTTGTGGAGCTGCCCAAATAAATTATGATCAATTAGACACTCAAGTAAAGTATGGGAGAACACTTTACATTTGTGAATTGGAGATTTATGAATATGGAAACTTGATTACGTTAGATTAATTTAATACCCTTTCGGTACCTTTTTTCTTTATTTACAAAAATATTTTACAAGTAATCTTGATTGATTTTAATCCTAAGATGTGGGTAAGCAATCAATAATCTAACACCCAATAAACCAAGGCAGTAACTAAAATGCTAGAATAGGACAAGAACTTCAATACCTCTAAAAAGCGAAGCATAAATTCACTATGATGATGTCGCGACCTTCCCGAGGGTGAATTACCTAAATAAGGCTAATGGATTACTAAGTCCGAAGACTTGGCACGGACCCTCCCAAGTCCTACCAATCGCAACTTGATATTAATAAATTAACCCATTTAAATATGCAATTATACTTAATTTGGAGCCACCACTAACCAATTAGGGTTGGTTAGAAACCCAAGTAAAGTATGGAAGAATACTTTGCTTTTACGAACTAGAGATTCAGTAGGTCCGAGGACATGGTTACGCTAGATTAGTCTAACGCCCTTTCGGTACCTTTTATTTTAATTTCAAAAATATTTTGCAGGCAATGTTGATTAATTTTAACCTAAGCTATTAACATGCAAATGGTGGTCATGCGGGTGCACAATCAATAAAATAACATTTAAAAATAAAAAATGCATGCCCTAAACATGATTTCTACATGACACCTAATTTTTATTATTATGCAATCTTAATCTAAACTTAATATGCATAAATTTTACTTTAATGATATATGAAATGCAATTTATATGGCATAATTTGAACTATCACTATATGTGTGCAATCTAATTTATATAATCCTAAATATGCATGTACTACATGATATGGGATGGATGGCGTGGTAATTCTATATGCATGTTCTTTTTATGATTTTTTATGATTTTTTTTATACATATATGCAACCTACACTAAACAATGATGACATGAAATATGATTAATTATAAACTAATTTATTAACTAACCAAGTAAATGACCTTTTGTGTTTTCTTTTCTAAATGACTTAATAATTCTTATTAAAGAAAGTAGATAAAGATGCAATACTAATCTTCGGTTTTATTGCACGACAAGAATATTAAAACATTAACCTATGACCCTCTAACTAAAGTGCAACATGTGGTATGCACATTATGAAGTCTATATAACCTAAATAACATTTTTGGTCTTTTTTGTTTTATTAAAGGAAAATTAACCTAATCCTATATGAATCTAAAAAATCAAAATGCAAAGCTTTAAATATGAAATGCATATGGACCTAAGTACTTAAATTCTAGATATGACATTTGATGCATGATATGTAGTGAGCAACTAACGATAATGCCCCAAAATATGTGTCCTATTGAAAAACCCATCAATGTAAATCAACAACATATTATTTTAATGGGCATCAATAATGCAAAGCAATTCAAGAATTTGTCATGAAAAGTCCAAATAATCAAAAATCTAAACCGACGTCTCGCGGCTCAATATTTTTAATTATTGTGACTTAATATGACAAGTTTTTAATTTCATAATAATAAAAATAAATCAGAACAAATCAAGTTAAATTAAAAACAAAAACTATAAGTTTGAATGCTCGAACTAAATTTAATCAAAAAATTTACCCATTCTAACTCACAACCGCCTTGAGGAATGGTGAGGGAGCAACGGTGATCGAGCTATGGTGGTGGTTCGGTGATGGGTCGCCGCTCGGAACAGGGGCTGTTCATCGGAACTTCGACGAGGCTCAGGTGATAACCGGACCTGCAACAAAAACAGGGGAGGCAGCAGGTGGGTCGTGGGCACAGCAGCAGGCTCGGATCAGGAGCGGCGGCGGTAGGAGCTCGAGGCGTCGCAGCGGTGGTGTCCCATGGGTGTGTGGCGGGCGTCGTGGAACAAAGGGTCACGATCGGAGCTTCTGACGAGCGAGCAGAGGGCCACTCGGAGACGCGGCAGATGGTGAGACGCTCGGAAAACAAGAACCGGCAGAGCAGGGGAGTCGCTTGGGGGAGACTCGGATTGGCACAGCGACGGCTTCGTCGGGCTAGTGGAGCAGATCGGCGAGGCAGCAGCAACGGCGGAGACCAACGAAGGTTACTGGGCATCGGAGTGGAGTGGCGTCACTTCGGGCAAGGGACGCGGTGGTGGAGCTTGTGGGTACAGAGGCGCGAGCTACGGCAGAACGGAGGTGCGGCATCGGCTGACCGTTGAGGACAGAGGCGAAGGCTGGCCATGGGCGTCAGGCACTGAGGAGTTGCTGCAGCGGTGGTACTCGGATTCCGGTGGTGTCGGGGGTGCGGCGGCACAGGTGCTGCTATGGGTGCTGCGGGCGAGCAAGGGAGCGAACGTTGCAGGTTGGCGGATGAACAGTGGGTCACGGGTCACGAGTGGTGCGAGGGCTGTTTACGGTGTTGTGGCGAGCAGTGGAGGCGAGTTGCTGGCGCGCCGGCGATGACGAACGGAAACGGCGGAGTGGTGCGATGACGCGGCGAGGAGGCTGCTGTGAGTTGCAGAGAACCGGTGCAGGCGCGAGTGCAGGGGAGGAAGACGATGCCCCTCCTTTTTGGCTTTGTTAACTGGTCACTCTCACCTCTCTCTCTCTCACATCGCTTTCACGTTTCCTCCCTCTGTCTCTCTCTGCACACTTCTTCTTTTCAGCAAAAAGGACAACCGAAAGCTTTTCTCTCTTTCTCTTCAGTTTTCTATTTTTTACTTAGACGAACAATGAAGAGAAACCTCCCCTCATTCAAGGCTTCGTGCTCTTTATTTATAGAGAAAGACTTGAGTTTGTTTTTTCTTTTTTTTGGAGATGAAGATTTTCTGATATACTTGCACATCCTCACTCAACTTCTCAACAACAAAGTGGCTCCAAAACATTTGGCTGTTTTAGTTTTTGAATTCAATTTTTTTTTTTTAAATTTCTCTCTAATCAAAGATTATTTTCTATTTCTATTTTCTAAATTTAAATTAGGTGTCAACAAATGACAACCCAATATCTACAAGATTTTCATTAAAAAAGATGCATGCTTACCCTAAACATGTTTCCGAATGCAATATCAACTAATTCTTTTTTATTTAACAAATATTAAACTGTATGCAATGAATAAGATGTAATCTTAATTCTAAACTATTTCTACGTGATGCTACATTAACATGACATGCATGCAATCATATGACCTAATTCTAATGACAAGGAATCGAAGACGTGACATATGATGACATCGCATTATGACGTTGCATTGGTGATGACATGGCAATAACGTGGCAATAACGATGATGTAGCAGTGTTGCAACTAATTCTATATCATATATTCATGCTCTTTTTATGATTTTTCTTTACAATAAATTAGGAAGTATATAAAATATGAGACTACCAAATTTCTAATGAGCTACATTATTCCTAGACATGCAATTCTGTATTAGAAAAATAATGTATCCTAACATGCAATGCAATTTTTTTGAGTACATTTTTAAGTAGGAATGGTTTGCTAAATTAAAGACATAAAATATAATAAACCCATATAATCATGTATTCACCATGACTCAAAATAGGAAATCAACATAATCAAAAATCCAATCTGACGTCTCGAAACTCGAATTCTCGATTATCATGGTCCTCAATACAATAACTTTCCTAATCGGAGTATGCCTAACAATCTCATCAAATCATATTAGATTTCAATAAGTTCAAACTAGTCAATTTAGATATTGAAATAAGTATCCAGATTAGGAAATTACATAGATGAGCTTCTCGTTCCCAAAACGGACCAATGGTGGGGCGGGTTCCAACTCGGCCATGAGGGGCTTGCAGCGATAACCAGTGATGGAATCGGCGAGATTACAAAGATCGGCAGTGACCACTTCAAATGCGGCAAGGACTATTGGAGTCCCTAGGGGTGATCGGGTCCAAGGTGAGTACCCGACCCTATTTGTACTAGACCCTATTTTGGAACCACCTTATTTCTCCGGTCCAATTCCAAAGTCAACCATATTTCCATTGGAACCTATTTTGCAACTACCCAATATTCTATACGGTTTTGAAGGGAAAATTGTCCAAAAAGTCCTAAACCTATTTGTAGTTTTGCCAATTTAGTCCTAAACCTTTTAACTTTACCAATTGAGTCCTAAACATTTCCATTTTTTGCCAATTTAGTCAATGCGGCCAATTTTGGCCTGAAAATGCTAGCGTGGACGCTGGCGGTGCTACGTAGGGCTACCGTCGCCGACGTGGACAATTTTTAATAATATTTTAATATTTTATATTTTTTTATGATTTTTTTTTCTTTTTGGCTTTTTCCGGTGGTCGGCCATCGGCCACAAGTGACTACCAACCACCGGCCATAGCCAGCCGGCTAGCCTCGCTCGCCACGGGCGAGGCTTGGCCGAGCAATGACAAAGCCAAGCGAGGCAGCCCTAGCCCCGGCGGGCCGGGCCGACCTCGCAGATTTGGCGAGGGAGCCCTCATCGTGGGTCTCCTTACCCAGCGAGCGTTGGCCTCACCCTTGGCGGGCGTGCGACGGCTAGCCACCGGCCATAGGCCGACGCTCGGCCGGCCAAGGGCGAGGGCCAGCCTCGCCGATCCGGTTTGGGTGAGTCGACATTCGGTTGGGCGAGGGCGAGCCTCGACGAGGGCTACCCTCGCCCCGTCGAGGTCGGCCCTCGCCCGGCGGCTAGGTGTTGGCTTGTGGCTGTGGCTAGCCGTCGCCCACCCGCCGGGCGAGGCCAACGCTCGCCTAGGCGAGGGCGACCCCCAGCGAGGGCTCCCCTCGCCAGATTTGGCGAGGCTGGCCCTCGCCGAGGCTCACCTTCGCCCAGGCGAGCGTCACCCCTGGTTGGTCGGGCGTCGGCTGGCCACCGTGAGGCCGATGCTCGCCTGGGCAAGAGCGACCCCCAATGAGGGCTCCCTTCGCCAGATCTGGCAAGGTCGGCCCTCACCGGGGCCAAGGCACCCTCGCCGAGGGTCGCCGTCGCCGGCTGGGCCTTGCCTATGGCGGGCGAGGCCAGCTAGTCGGCTATGGCCGGTGGCCGGCCATTGCACTCGTGGCCGGTGGCCAACCACCGGAAAAAGCCAAAAATAAAAAAAAGTAAAAATAAAAAAATAAAAAGGAAAAAACAAAAAATAAAAAAAATTCAATTTTTTTTTATAAATTATTAAAATATTATTAAAAATTATCCACGTTAGCGCGGCGGTCCTACATGGCACCGCCAACATCCATGTTAGCATTTTCCGGCCAAAATTGGCCGAATGGACTAAATCGACAAGAAGTGAAAATGTTTAGGACTCAATTGACAAAGTTAAAAAGTTTATGACTTATTTGGCAAAACTGCAATAGGTTTAGGACTTTTCGGACAATTTTCCCTGGTTTTGAATTTTACATTATTACGTGAGAAAACAACGAAATCCTCCTAATTTATATTGAAACATTAAGCACATGTAATCAATAAGTACATGAATTTTTTGACTAAACAAAACTAGGTATCCACAAGGTTAATTATCATAAACAAACATCATTAGGCAATGCAAAAATCCTATGCGATGGATGGTGTGACCGTGAGCCGGCAATGGATGGAAGTAAGTGAAGAAGAGAAATGATGAAGGAGAAGCACCGTGCGAGAGGAAATATGCAATTCTAAAAATTAGAAATTAGTGGAAAAAAGATAGGATTTTGGTCTTTTGGGTTTACAAAACTAGTTCCCACATCAATACTGTCAAGTCAGTTCCCGAATGGATATTTACTCAGAACTGGTTCCCAGACCAGTTCAAACTGGTTTCGAATTTTGGGAACTGATTCCTGGACCGATTTCAACGGAAACCGGTTCCCGGCCCTGTTTTCCAAGTGGGCCAGTCTAGTTCCCAAGTATACCTAGTCCAATTGCACACCCCTACAAGTCCCATTTGGGTCCAAATGAACCCAAGTACGTGGTCTCATATCAAACCCATTAATCCATCTTAAGGGAAACGAGAAATAATCAAATATAGACTAAGCCTTTGGGCCCCAAGTACCAAAAGTGCTTTGCAACTAAAGACCAGAGAGGGTAATTTATATGACAATCATACCACGCGGCAGTAACATGTTATTTATGTTAAAATTACATGAGTCGGAGAATGGTGAAACGTACCACATTCATTGTCGCTTGACTTCAACAGATCAGAAATTTCGGCACAACCACAGTCCTTGTGTGTTAAACAGCTGACGGACGTTCGAGAAAGGAACGCAAAATAGATCTGGGGTTTTTGAGTTGAGGTCTAGAACGATTCGATCGCTCAATTGGGTACCTTCAAAATTGAAGGCAAGCGAGCTTAAGTATAAAGTTTGGGTTTAACTACATTGTATCCACGCTGCAGGATAGTGAAGGTAGAAGCATTGAAGAGCAGGAGAAGCCAGAAGGCGTTTGGCTTCTAACGGCCAACAACAGCAGGGGAGTCAACGGTGACTGGCAATCGGCAGCAGGAGGCACGCAGGCAGCAGCCAGCAACTAGTGGGCGGCTGGTGGTGAACGATCGGCGATCAGTAGTAGATGGTAGGAGTCCGAGGGCTGGCAACGAGCGTCCAACAACCAGCGGTGAGCGATCAGCGGTAGGCATCTAACATACGGTGGTCAGCGACAGACATCCGACATCCCACGAGCAATGGGTGGTTAGAGGGCAGTGATAAGAGTAAACAATGAAAAGTGTTTTCATTACTCACTTTTGTTCTAGAAATATAAAAGGTAAATATTTTAACTGATTTCTAGTTCAAATCTATTTCTGAAGTAGAAAATTGTTCTAGCAATAATTTTAAAAAAAATGAAATTGTATCACCAAAAGAATTTATGTTCAAAATTTATTCTAAAGAACAAAAAAAGAAGAAGAGAGAAATAGAAAAATAAAATGGTTATTATGCACACCTTAAGTCACTTACCCTTTTAATGGTGGCAAGAAACCGATTTGCATCAATACCCAGCTCTTCTTTGTCCATGTCAATGATGTTCATCTGACTTGATTAACCAAAAATAAAATAAAATCTAAATCTATTATATAAATGTCACTACAGTTCAAAATCTCGAAATTTTTCCATCTAAACATTTTGACAATTTATTAATGTAGTCCTTTAAGTCAATTTTACCCAGAAATTATTGACGTGAACATCGACCGTCCTACGTAGTCCAAGAGTACCTTGATGGAGAATGAACTTAGATTTTAGTCAATATTTTGATCGGAATTGAACTGAAAATTCAATGTTGATGTTTTATTTCACATAAATTATTGGAGCTAGTATTAAGTACAAACTTGACGCACGAGAGGTTGGTTTCCTAGATATGAATCAAAGTAGTGATAGTTGGGAGTGATAGGAATATGTCGAAAGGTCAGGTTTGATAGTTTTATTTATGAATATGTATCGAAAATGTTTTCTAAGGAGTTATAATTCTCATTCAGAAGTTTCATTTTTTCATAATGAAGAATGTACCCACTTGCATATAGATTGACACAATTTACGACCATCCACTTTAGAAGTGGTACAACATAAAAGCTTTCAAGCTTCAAATACAATCGATTAGCACAAAATTAAAGAACAAAAATACTCAAATCATTCTTAATTTAGAAAGGACAATGTCCTTCATTTCTCCCTACTACTCTCTTTTCCAAGAGGTAGCTCATAGCTGACTAGATTACTTAGAGTGGAAAAAGCAAAATACTTTCTTTTTCCAACACCATCCTATATTTTATTTTTGCCAATCACATAAAACACACACAACTAAATTCACGGACGATCAATCTCCATTTCTTCGTCTCCCAAGCAAACCACAAACAACCCTCAGACAGCAAAGTTGACGACGGACCGGTACGTCTGTCCGGGCTGCCACCCAGCGGGGATCACGTTGTTGGCAACCAGGGTCTTGCCGGAGTCAAGAGAGGTGAGCTTGATCGAGAATGGGGCGCGCAGCTGGCCTGCGCCATCCAACTTCCAAACCGCGCCCCACGACTGTTGCATCGGAAGCCAAGAGTCAGAGTCCAGAGCCTGCTTCAGGTTGACGGCGCCGAGCTCGCCATCCCCATCCTCGTACTCAATTAGCGCAGCGAAATAGTTGGGGTTCGAGCCGGAGTCAACGTGGAATGCCACCTTCGCGCCGGGGAAATTGCACTCTACTCTGCTTGGCATTGTAAATATGTGCACATAAATAGACTTTTAATAAGCAAGTTAGACTATTTGCTGATTAGTATAAGTCTGGTGAAAGCAAAGTTTCTCGTTAATTTAAAGCACTTTTCAATGCGTTTTATCTTCCTTTTTTCCCTCTGCGCTTCTGTTAAAATTGGAATTCACTCGAAAGGATCCATAGAGAAAGGATCAACCGTACGGACTTTTGGTATTGAATTTGCAGCACCCCAGCATTCCGAAGTTCATCAGACTTGCCGGGGCTCGCCATGGCTCCAAAAGCCATGCCGCTCAAATCGAAGTGAGTAGATTCAGCGACACAAGGGCCACCAGGGCATTCATCAGTTATAACGACCATCACCGGGTTCCCGGAACAAGCTGCGTTTTCAGTGCATTTCACCTGAAATTTAATCAACAAGAGCTCAAAAGACTGCACTTCCTAACTAACTACTAAATAATCTGTTTGAATAGGACAATATGTACCGAGTCAAATAATCTGTTTAAAAACGGAGAATTCAAACTACTTGTAATGGGAGTCTAGAAAGCGTGCCGCAGTAGATGTTTTCATGAATTCTATTCCACGATTGTTAATTTAGGAAAAGCATATCACGTGAACATATATTAACTTTGTCCGTGGCAAATTTTCTCCGATGACGGCGAATATAAAAATAATTCGAGAAACACTTTTCTAGCAAGAGAGAAACCTGGTAACAAGCTCCACATCCTTTGCCTGATTTGAAAAGAGAAGGCCCTCCTGCGGACACCATTGAAGAGAATGGAGCTTGGTCGACCCCATTCCCATACCCACATGCACCACCTACGATATCACACAAAGCATATTATATATAATATATTATATATGTATTTATAAAATATATATGTATATTTGCAGATCAGGTGAAATGTGTAATTACTAGAGTAGTATTGTCTAGCGTTGTACTTGATTCCAGTTTGACCTCTAAGTCTATACGTGTTTGGTACAAAGCCAAAATCAATCACGATTAGGTGACTGACCTAAGCTACTCTTATGTCCGAACCGATTTATACTCGAAAGACTTGATAAGTCAAAATTACTGAAAGGCGTGTGATGGACCAACGACGCTTGCATAAAAAGATCTTTACTCCAGGTGAATTGACCAAATAAAAATATAATGTCATTCCATTACCATCGCTTCCAGCGCCGTTGGGACTCCCGTACCACGTCGCACCTGCCGGCGACCAATCACCGTTGGACTGGACTTTCGAGATGTTAAGCGATTTGGGGTTGAAGCAGTGAGACGAGTTTATGAGGAAAGAAATGAGAAGGGCGAGAGGGAAGCAAATCGATGGAGATTGAAGAAGCGCCATGTGAATCTCGAGACACTTTGGTCAGGAGTTTGATTTTTTGCACTCAATTTGGGCAGACAACGGGCGGTTATTTATAGTCAAATTGAGAGCACAAAATTCCACTAAATTTGAGTCCTTGTCGTCATTGGAGAATTTTCGGCGATAGTTTTTGCCATTATTTATTGTTATTTTATATGGTTTGCTGGTGCTATAACTTTTCTTCAAGCTGAATAATCTGACGCAATGATCTCCGTAACCATATCGGCGACGGATCGTGGGATGTTTGAATCGCTGAAGTATGGATTCATGCAGATTTACCGCAAATAAAGAATTAGCAACAAGGGTCTGTACGCAGATTTTCATGAGGGTCAACGGAAATAGTTTGGATATCGCACGTATGGATGCGCATCTCTTAGTACTTCCAAAAGCATTGATCAATCGACATCTACGAATGTCTTTAAGCTAACTGCAATTACTTCAAAATCATTCTAAACGCGAGATCTAGCTCCTCTTTTTCTTTGAGATTAGAGAACCAGGCATGCTTCTTAGGCTGGGAGAAGGTTTATCGAAATATGGCAAGAGGCACTTCCGGCTCCATAACATAATTCCACGTATATAGAAAATATAATTTGGAACATTTAATCTTAGTCTTTTTTAATTTTCATGCCAACAAAATCTTACATGACTATGGGGAGTAAGATATAAGAAAAAAATTCATTGCATAACATTATCGAAGAGATTTCTCGAGATTTGCATAGTTATTTAAGGCATTTAGGGATTTCCAGCTCAAAAACTAGAATTAATATTTTAAAATCCCACAAAGTGCGTGTAAACTACTCTAGGGCAAGATCACTTTGCACAAGCCACATGTTTAGATTTAACTTATTCATGGGGCATACAAAGTGTTCGGTTGGCCTCTAGGTTGTTAGGCTTGTATGCTCCTCCCTCCCTCTCTCCCTCCCTCCCTCCCTCTCTCCCCCTCTCTCTCTCTAACCATAATTCTAGGATTACCAAACTAAAGTTGTCCAATTCTTTGACACAAGAAACTGTTACCCTTAGAATTTTCTGCTGGAAGGTCTAGGTCCACCGTCCAACTTTATCATTGAGAAGCACAGCCACAACTGCAAATCAAGAATTTAGGCGTAGTTGGTCTTTTTTTTATGTATTCTATGTAATGTTGAGGAACCAGAAGGTTAATAATTAAGATGTAACTGTTAGAATATACAGAAAATAAAAGTATATATAGGGGGAAAAGACAGTCCTATCTACAAGAATGTGGTGGTCATGAACCGACCTATGTATGTTTACGGAATTTTTCTTAATGCAATTGAAACTTGCGCACATGTGCCTCGACAAGACCATGAACGAAATTGTTTATTGTCAAAAAAATTGGAGGTGATAGGGCGGAAATCTCTCTGATTGGACATCCAATGTCCTCAAGTTTGTCCGGGCATACGAATTTTTGGGGTTCTCCAAGCGGCTAAGTCTAAAAAGCAGTTATCCACCCGAATAAATACCGTCCCATGCGATGGAGACTGCTTCGTTTATATTATTGTCCAACGTCCTCGAGCAGACGATCAAAGTTGACATTTTACCAACAATTTCTTTTGGCCAACACGTTCCTCCAATTGATTGAATAAGACAAAATAGGCACACATGTTCTAGGGGAAAAAAGAGATTAGCTCTCGAATTTATTAATTGATCAAGTTATCATATAGATTCAAAGGTGAATATAAGCGTCACGGGTTAAATTTGATAATCTCCTAAGCTGAAATGTCCGGTCATGGTGTCCATAATATATGTATTTAACAAGAATTGTGAGGTTGACATAGTATATTGTGAGAATTAACTCATTAATGTATGATTGTATCTGAAACAAATAAATAAATAATAGTAAGAAGAGAAGCAAGTTATTCCACGCCGCACATACATACTCCCACGAAATCAGGCGATCCTGTCGCGAATGACTCGATGTAGAGGGTCATCTAGGGTTTCTACGAGTCACCAGCATTTCAGGACTGCCTGCGGCATCAGCAGAGACAAAAACAGGGCAAAACCCTCGTCACGAAAGCGAGACATGTTCATTGATGCAGACGTTAATGGAGGTTATGGGCCGTTGAGGATCGTCCTCGCACCGTCACTTCAGGTTTAATTTATCAATTTCCGCTCGACATCTTTCGAAGAAAAAGAGCGACTCCCGCTACGAAATGAGTGGCGAGAATTAGGGTTCCTTCGCAGGCTGAATTTGCGGGCATCGTTTAACCCGTCGATGACAAAAGCTCAGATCCGGAGCATCTACGCTCGTTTTGTCTTAATTCGAGGTTGTCCAAAATTTTGCCTTTTAAATCAACAAACTTGACAACAGTTGGATGTAATAAGTGTAATTATTATCATTGGTCGGCAATTGAAGGGTAAAATTTACTCCATTCGAGAAGGTGCACGACAGTGGTTCAATTTTTTCCATGGATTCGATTTCACTTTCAAATCCTCATATTTCAAAAGTGATGGAAAACGTCCACGTGGGTATCGCCATCAGCCGGATATAAACAGGATTAAGACGTTGATTCTTGACAGGTTACCGGGTTGGTACCACGTGGTGGTCGCTTTCAGAGGGGAGAAAATTTATTGTTCATAAGTTTCTAATCGAAGAAATGCTGACTCCTTCTCAGTCAACATGATTTATGCAGTGGAGAAAAAAGAATTTTAAGAGAAAATAACATTCAAGCGGGTTAAGATTAGTTTGTGAAATTGATATATTTTACGTTAAATGTAATCTACTTGTCCTCTGTACATTAGATTGGTACACCAAGGGTAAAGGTGATAACCTTTCCAATCAGCTGGGATTGAGCTGTTGAGAGTTCTTGTGTTGCTTCATCGTTGGCGCCCTCTTCGTCGCCGAGTCTGAAACGTTTGGAGGTTGATGAATACTGAATAGGTTGAGCAAGGAAGGCGGTATCCAGTTGGAATTCTTCACACCAGTGCACCTGAAGCAGATTACTTGGATGCAGCTATTGTTACTGCTCTTCAAATACATGTGCAGCAACCATGTGGCGATATTTTGATTTTTCTTACCGGTTAAGAGGAAATTGAAGCAGCGGAAGAGCTTTTGAAGCATAGGTAAGGGGTTTGGCTCCAAAATTGCCGAACTCATTATATGCCCGATATATGTTGATTTGCCTACAGATCTTCAGGCAAAGATATTTGAACCCACGCCAGAAGGTGCTCGTAAGGTGGTCCTTACGACAAATATTGCAGAGATGTCATTAACACTTGACGAAATAAGCTATGTGATTGATTCGGGCTTTTGCAAGATGAAATCGTACAACCCAAGGACAGGAATGGAATCCCAGCTAGTGACTCCAATCTCCAAAGCTTCAGGAATGCAGAGAGCTGGCCGTGCCGAAAGAACTAGTCCAAGAATGTGTTTCCTGTTGTACACGTTACGCAATTATCAAATTGATCTAGAAGATAACACTGTACTAGAGGTTCAACAGACCAACCATGCTAATGTTGTCTTGACACTAAAAAGCCTTGGAATTAGCGATACACTAAATTTTGATTTTATGGATCGACGGCCAGCTGAATCATTACTCAAAGCTATTGTATGGATCGGCCGCCTGCTGGTCACATACCTTGATTTTTCATTTATTCTTTACTCTTGTACTTGACCATCACCATTTTCCCCCTTTTTTTGGGGCCATATGCACTTGATCTCCACCTATTGTATGGTATCTTCCATGTAGATTTGGCGACAGGTGGGATTCGGCTTTAGTTGAGTTAAACAACAGACTTAACACCTCGAGTTATGAATGAATTATAAGTTTTGACATTCAATTTTTAAGTGTCATAATAAAAATCGAACAAAATGTCTTAAATTCTTTGAAGGGACTTAAAAGTTGATTTCATTTTATTGGAATTTCTCCATTTCAAAATTGAGAAATGTCTTTTGCCAGATCTGAATTCTTGGAATTCTCATTTAATTTTGTCACCAAGGAATAAGATGTAGAGATGGATAGTAGATTGATGTATTAGAAACTTGTTGTAGTAATGCCATGGTAAAACAAATATTTTGATGACAACATGAGGACTCGATTAATTGATAATAAAGGTCTTCAAATAAAAAGACTAAGAATGGCTTTGAGCACCATGCAGAAGGTGCATAGATACATGAGCAAGTTTTCATATCAAAACAAATACACTTTCAAACAAATTGCACTAAATTTACATGAACATCGCCCCTAATGAGCATCCTGATCCTGCCATATGCTACCCAAGCTACAAACTTCCCTCAATAAAAATCAATCATCACATGCTTGTAGAAATTGAGAACTCTATTCACAAAATTGATTAAACAAATCAAAGTAGAAAAACCAGAGCTACATAATAGGTATGTGTTCCTATCATACAAGAATTATGGGAGTTCCTTCCTACTATGTATGGTACGACCATGCATTATCTATGCTTTTTGAGTCGTTCAATTCACTTATCCAAGAATGCTAAAAAGAGTTTGATTAACCCCTGTACAAAGGAATAAATAATTAGAAAAGCACATTTTACTAAACAACATGCTTGGATTAAGATTATCTCAAATAATCCCACATCAACACATAAACAAAAGTATTCCAAACTTGATGAAGATCACATCTAGCAGAACATGAAATAAAAAGCCAATGCAAAAACAACGTCTGGCCAGCAAAGTAAAATTCTTGTAGACTGAATTTCTTCCACAAAATAATCAAACTTGTTTGATAGGCATAGCCATAGAACCTAATAACCAAAATATCAAGCTAAAAGGAAACTGCCACTTAGAAGACAAACAGTAGCTACCAAGAGATTACCTGATTTCAAGACTATATTTGTAGGTCTCCAAAATCTCGTTTCCAGAATGAATCAAGCCAGCTTTCTTGCTTTCACCATCCAACCGTCCGCGTCAAAGAACACATGTTGAGTCTGAAAGGCATTTATTAATAGTGTCCTAATTCTCTTCAGAATCTATATCGAATGATTTAATTAAAGGAAATCATAAGGAAAGAATAAGCAAAGGAAAAGGGTATTAAGACCGTACAAGATTTGATACTATCCCAAGATGAAATATTCATTAAAATTCTAGATTTAGCAATGCAGGATGATATAAATGGAACAGTATTGAAGATGAAAATTTAGATCTAGATGAAAAGCTACACATAAAGAGCGAACTAAAGTAGAGTAAATAAGAAAATGAACTACCGCTAATTTATTTACACAAGTGAAATGATCTCCCTCCATATATATATTTGTATAAAAATTTGTTCCAACTTAATAAATTATATCACAACACATTTACTTTTGTTATTGGGTAGCCAATGAAACACACAACGATCAACTGAACATGAATCACCTCGAAAAGAGAATTTATGAACAAACATAATCAATCAAAGCACTTTGGCTCTCCTCCCCCGTTTCCCTTGACTTCTCGTTAGGTTTTGCAGACGCAAAGCCAATTTTGCTGCGGATTGGGCTGCCAAGGCCTATAGCAACGGCTCTTTGTCTTTGAATTGGGCCACTTTCCCCCCACTCTCTTATTGGACTTTTCTTATTTTGGACGCTATTGCAACGGGATGTATTGCTCCTTTCAACTGAATGCATTTTCACATTTCAACCAAAAAAAAGAAAAGTACTTTGGCTCTCAAAGATTTGTTGAAAACTTATTTCACTTGTGACTCCATAAAAGCAATAGGAGAAAGGCAAATTCCATCAGCGATCACTGAACTTGAAAGGATTTTGCTAACAGTTCGCTGAACTTTAGTTTTGATCATCTCATGTTGAGAACTTTTATTTCTTTACAATTTATGCACTTTGACCAAAATTCAGCCAATTTTCAAGCAAAGTATCGATGTGGTATACACATGGTCACGTGGCCACCATGTTAGCAATTAGCTGACATTGGGCAATTGAAGTCAAAGTTTAGTGATATGATTGGAAACACCACAGTCCAACATTAAGTAAATTTTACACGGGGAGGAAAACGGGGAGAAAGACCATATTTCATCATATATCCCAGCTTCCAAGCACTGTTGAGCAGCAGCCTGGGTAAAATATTCCAATGCCACTGAAAGATCTCCAAGACGTAAATATGAATACCCATGCCGTCAAATCATGCTAGATGCTTCTGCATAAGCATCCATTACACCAAACTTTGATCCTACCCCTGTACCTTCCATAAGGACGCCATGGTTGACAAGCATGATAGCTATGTGAGTGGCATCAATGTTGTACCCTCCATCTCCTGCTTCTTTAGACAAATAGAGGATAGTGGGTAGGAATTAGATGCTTAGGAGCAGAATATATAGGTATACAAGAGGGTCCTTCCCATTTTTGGTATAGTATGATGCTGCAAACTTATTTAGGTAAGCCTGCAAATCCTCTAAACTATAGGGGACTGAACTCTCACTAAAGATAGCAAATGAACCTCCCAGAGGGAACTCCCTGATGGCTAACAGTTCAAACCACAAGAAATCTTCTATGGTGGTGAAAAGTGCTGATAGATCTCTTAGTAGCCTTTCGACAAGCCCCTTCGAGAACCAAATATCATTGCATATAGTAACAACCTTTTCTTATCATATGTAGCTCGACCCACCCAATCACCCATTCTTAACAACTTTTCACATTCTTCTGAAGCAGTAACCGCTGTGTCAACAGAAACCACACCTCTAGTATTTATCCATTCTATGAACTGCCAATAACAAATAACCATTAGGGAAGAACAACAATTGGTACACTTAGGCAGTAAACAAATAGAACGAGAGGTGCAAACTGAGGTGCACTACGAGATGACAAGGCAACGTCTATTGCTTCATTGTCATAACAAGTTCTCAAGCAAAAGTATATCTGTTGAAACAAGACATGAAAGGGCTAGTAAGAACACATAGAGTGGATGAATAAATGTGAAAACGGATTTTTCGAAATGCAATGAAAAACTTTACTTTTAACATGAGTATGGTTGACTACAGACTTTACAGAAGGAATCGGACTTTAACAGTTATTTCTAAACGCAAAAGTATATCGTAGTAAATAAAGTAAAGGAGTTCAGGGAAGAGAAAATGAATACATAATTTATAGTGGTTCAGCTTAGATTAAGCCTACGTCTACTCTCCCATGCTGACAGCCTTTTAGCTGGTTTTCACTATGAATCAAAAGAGAATTTACAATCTTGCGATCTCGACTTCTCGATGAAGAGTTTGTATTGTTCTCACGAAGTCACAATATAAGTCTCTCTCTTTTGAGTACAAATTTGAGCACAGTGTAAGGAATAACAACTAAATAGGAAGTTTCAGACTTTTGAATTATTCTTTCACGCACTCTATCGAACAACTGGAGATGCCTCCTTAAATACTCTTTCATGCCTTATT
The DNA here is from genome assembly GCA_017140615.1 of Eucalyptus cladocalyx. NCBI lineage: Eukaryota > Viridiplantae > Streptophyta > Magnoliopsida > Myrtales > Myrtaceae > Eucalyptus > Eucalyptus cladocalyx. The sequence continues at coordinate 22,806,028 of CM029520.1, forward strand.
AATTGCTGGCACTTTCCAAATGAATTCTTCCAATAAACTTATTGGACGGAATCAATCAAGGAGATTTTCGAGCCGTTTGAAGATTGTGATGAAAGCCCATCAATTTATTCGTCCATACAATCAAGATTTTGATTTCCATAAGTATATTCTTTCCAAATTAAATTGCATTCCAAAATGATTTGATGTATCTAAATTGATTCTGTTGACACCTAATTTTGGCAACCCTAAAGAAATAAAATAAAAATTGCATCAAAGCAAATAAAAGGAAAAAGACATGGGAAAATCAATCTGATTTATTATGCATGAAAGTTGAAAATTCTGATGAATATTCAAATATTGGTAAATGTGGAAACAATTCCCGGTCGAGGATCAATGTTGCGACCCGATCTCGCCGCCCTCAAAGTTAAAAGGGGAAAGGTCGGGTTTAGGGGTACTTGATCACGAGAGTTCCCTCACGAGATCGCGAGCTCTCCCAAACTCGTACCCCACGTGATAATAGGTTTATTTATGCGATCTAATTATTTAACAACTTAAGAATATACATGAGTCGCCACTAGCCTCATTCATTTTTTTATTTTTTATTTTGGTTCGGCTAGAAAACCCAATCGACGGTTGGGAGAGTTCTCTCGATTCCTATGCAACTAGATATCCAGGTTCAAGGACTTGGATTACACTAATACTTCTATTAGCGTTCTTTCGATACCTAAACAATATGTTGTGTTTTTCCTAACATGTCCATGCATTTCTTTTTACATTTTGGGATCATCAATAGTGATCATGCGTGGTGGATTACTTTCATTCTATTCTATTCTTTAAAAAAAGAAAGGAAAACAATCAATGAAATTGAAATCGCAATACATGAAGTAAATAATAAAAAAAAACAGTAAATCTATCATGCAATCCTAAAAATATGAAAGAGAGCACAATTAAGATAAATGAGAGAAAAAGAGAAAACTCGCAACTCGTCGGGTTTTATACAATACAAGGAACTTGAGACATATGTTGAGAAAAACAAATATTACATAATAATGATCGGAATAGACATCGACCTCCACCATCTTCTCGCTTTCTCTATCTTCGGGGTCTAATCTAATCCTAACCTAAGAAACCTATAACTAGGTGCATACAACGGAAGAAAACAAACAAACACATCAAACAATCAAAAACAAGACATCTTATCAAAATCAATTGTTTAAAAGAAGTACAATGCGAAAGTCAAATTTTGAGTGATATCCTAAGGTTCAGCATTGTTATGTGTCGCACCTAAATCATTCATCTAACAATCACGTGCAAAGCAAATAAAATGACAAGCATTTAGGCCATATGATTTTGATCCTTATCCAATTCAAACCAATGAGTGCACCAACTAAGGATCACTTAATCAAACACGTGCACCATTGAATATGCTCATGCAACACATGTATTCAAGACATACAAAACAGTTGATATGTAACCCACATGATACCTAAAACTGTTTTGTAGACAATCGACAAAGGACGTCATTTTTAAAAGATTTGATGAAAAGAAAGATATAACTTCATCAAGTCATGGAATGTATCTAGTCATCATGAAGTGTTCGGACTCTCATCCTACTCAAATGGTGCATGAATTTCATAATATTTCAGCATGTCCTAAGTATAGATGTTAGAGACAAATGTGATGAGAACATCTATCCTTAGATCAATGTATAGAAAAAACACAGAAATTCATTAACCTCAGTAGGATTATCAATCTATTCAAAACAACATATGATTAGAGAACAGACACAGTGACTTTGATAGAGGTTTATCATATCAAACAAAGCTCAAGTGATATGTGCTATGCATCCTTTTGAAATTTTGAAATGTCCTTTGTGAATTTCTACAACATATTGAAAGCAATTAGATACATCTATTATCACATTTAAAACTAACAGCAACTAGCCACAGAAAAGACAGCATTTCCCTAACCAAATCAAGTCCAAAAGATCTAAAAGAATCATATGTTGTAGCCTAGGACCTCTGAATCCAAGCACAAAATTCAATAGAAAATCGTCAAACAGCAAGCATGTCCAACAATCATGACAACAGTATCTCCAATCAGATTTCCAGCAAAGTGCACAAACTTTCAAGATGGTTTTAAGCTAGCAAATGACTTTCGTTTAAGCCTTTTAATATATCAAATCGAAGTTTATCGAATGTAGATTGATTGTCCAGAACACATCAACTCAAGATTTCAAAGTTTAGACCTCAAATCTGCCATAGCAAAAACTAAGTACTGAGGATCTACAAATTTCCAGAATCAAACATTGATGCGGTAACATTCATTTGACTAAGCAAATGACAACCAAATCATGCACATAATACGTCATTAGAAATTTTTTCAAATCTATTTCAAGTCTCATGAAGGCCTCAAAGCTAAATAACCTGATCTACCAGTTCATTTGAAGTCAGAACAGCAAATCAATCTAAAACTGCTGCAGAATTGACAGATTTTGAAGGTGTTTTTCAGCGACCAAACGACATCCACTATGGGCATGTGATATATCAAATCAAAGCTTGAGAAGTCTATTTTCTATGTCTAAAAGGGCTCAAGATCAGAAAACTTCATCTAACACCTCATTTAAGCCAAAACAGAAAGTGACATATCAGGTATATGAAATTGCAGATCAAGGCAAATCAAGCTCAATCAACTTCAAGTTCATCATAAAAAATCATCAACTCATCGCAAATCATGTGAGATCAGCATCTTAGGAAAGATTAAAATGAGCCTACTTCTTAAGAGAAGTTGAGTCCAATTGACATCAAATTGATAGTCGAAAAATGATCATCATGAGGACATACAAATCAGCCACAAATGAATTAGAACATAATGCATAAATAATGGTTTATAAAACCATCCAGACAATGCACAAAGAGTAGTTCTAACAATGAATCACAGCAAACCCTACAACCTTAAAAGGGTCGACAAAAGTAACAAACAATGTTTCTATTTCTACAAATTTCTGCTTATATCCGCTAACTTCAGCCATCAGTTTCATCCATCAATAGATCTCTACTTGATCGATAAAACTTCCCAAATTTGAGTAAAACAAGACCAGAACAGAGATTTATTACTTTCTAAAACTCAATCTGATTCGAAGTGGAAACGAATATCACTCAAAGTTGGTGAGGCCAATGAGCACAGGTTTTAAGCATGTCATAATCCTAAAATTACTCAGATTGATTGGATCAATAGTAAGCAAGATGAAATCAATATGGGCATCATGATTTAAGTAAGCCATGAACATCTTACAAATAGACTGATGAAGACACTATGCAGATATTCATTCAGGCATTTTCACAAACATATGGCAGGCATCTCAGCTTAGTGACCAAAATGCAAGGGTGAATCAGCAACTTAAAATCACACGACCACATCATAATCCAAGCAGGCTCAAATCAATAGTATATCACAATAAGATGCTGCATTCACTCTAAAGTTCTTGATCTCCACCTTTGAATTAATGACCCATACTTGTTTATTCAAACCCTTAGCTTTTGCCCTCACACGACTAACATACTCTTATATTTTGACCATGAAATCCAATCACAACTAATTCTGCTCTACAACAGAAATCCTTATCTACTTTAACACCAGATACAGAGCCTAGCGGTTTTCCAGATACAGATCATGATCGAGCCAGAGAGAACGATCTAAAAGAGAGAGCGACAGAACTAGTGCGAGACAGAGCGATCGAGAGAGAACCTGATCAAGCCAGAGACAGAGTCGAGAGAAAACCCCGGCGGTGGATGACGAACGGATGAAACCGAACCGAACGTTACCACTCTGCACTCGGCACGAATCCGAGCTGACGTCACTGCCGCCGTCGATGCCGATGTCACAGCCTTCGAATCTCTACCCTCGGAATTGAGCCGATACCTCTGAACTCGGCACAAATCTGAGCCTCAAAGCTGAGCCTCGCGCTTCGAGTTCTTCCACTGGCAGCTGCTTCGTCTTCGAGAGTTGATGATCGAATGAGCGAGCGTCAGATCTCCGAGAAAGAGCCGGGGAGCGTCCGATCGAGAACCTCCGGAACCGAATCCAGCAACGAACAGAGGGAATGAACCGATTCCCCTCCCGATCAGTAACCGACTACCGAATCACGGCTGCAAGGAGCGTTGATCGGAACTGAACACAGATCCAGTCGCTTCGGTGGAGGAGTACAAACCTAACCTTAGCGCGCCCCGAAACCGGCCAAAAGCCAACCCCGCACCTCCGGTTCCGAGCCGTCCGGCAGCTCAGCTCAGTTGAGCGCTCCAACGGAAACCGCGGATTCCAGAAGAGAGAACAAACTCCGACGCCCGATCTCCGATCGCCTGCCAATGGAGGAAAATCTCTGCATTCGATCCGCGCTCTGGATAGAAAACAAAAAACGGAGAAGAAGCCCTCCAGAGAGTGAGAGTCCAGAGGTTTCGAGAGAGAGCTCGTGAGAGAGAATCCGCGCGCCAAAAAAATGAGCTAGCCCCGAGAATCCGCGCGCCCAAAAAAATGAGCCAGCGCATCCGCGTTTTCCCCTTTTTCTTTTTGTTTTCTTCACAATTTTTTTTTTTTTTAATGTTTTCATTCATTCATTTTTTATCTTTTTGGCTCTTTATTTATTTTTTTATATTTTTGCAAAAAGGATGTTTAAAATGTTGACAAAAAATTTTAAGCGTCAACAATCAAGAATTGGGAAATCAAGCGAGAATTTTGATAAAATAAAAGGAATCAAAGAAAATAGGGTTGATTACAAAATCACACTTTGATTTACATAAAGAATAGAAGCTCAAAAATTGTCATGGAAAGCGACTGTTCGGAACCACTATAAAAAGAGTCGATTTGTACAGATGTGAAGGGGTGCAAGAAAGAATTCGTGCAAGGGAGATCGAAAAATTTTGTGAGAAAGAATTTGTGCAAGAGAGAAAGAGTAAAAAAAAAAAAAAAGAAAGAAAGAAAGAAAAGAGAACCCCCTCTCCAACATACAAAGTCAAAAGAGTGGAGTCATTTCCTTTCTTTTCTCTTACCATTTGCAGAGAAGAAAGAAACCAGCGGCGGTAAAGAGAGTGAGCAGAGAGAGGGAAAAGACAAAAAAAACTTTTTTAAAAAAAGAAAGAGTTGTCTTCTTCCTTGGTTTCTGCCCGACGCCCAACATCAGCAACCCGTGCCCCCGACCCTCAGATTGTTGCGCCACTGCTGTCGCTCCACCACCGCGCCACCTCTGCCGCACCTCAGCCCACTCGCCACCACCTCCTTCCGCCGACCCAGCGCCCGACGCCCTGCAACACCACCAAAGCCCGACGCCGCCGTTGCTACACCATAGGAGCATCTCAGTTGCTGCCTGCAGCAGTCGCCTCTGCGATCCGGCGCCCGACGCTTGTTGCCCTCCGCTCGAGCATCTCTGTCCCCGCTAGTCACTGTCCGTGACGTCTGCAGCGGTTCACAAGCCCCTCCACGCCGCACCTCTGTCACAGCTCGGGCGTTCCTAGCCGGACTCCGTGTTTATATGATAATTGCCCGTTTTGAAAAACACTAATTTTTTTTTTTTAAAAACTCAAAATCAAATCTTGCATCTAAGTGTGTTGGTTTAGTAAATTAGGATTGCACTTTTAGATATTTTTTGGAATAGATTAGGATTGAATTTTTTTTTTTTTTTAGATAGACTCTTAAATAATGTTTGCACATTTTAATAATCTCATTTTTCTAAAAAGAAAATAGTTTTCTAAGATAAGATAGGGTTTGAGTCAAATTAATCCCTAAAATAAATTAGAAAATTATTCATTTTAGATGGTTTAATTAGGTCTGCTTTTTTTACGAATTTTAATAGAAAAATACAAAAACATTTAGGTGCATGTCAAATAGTTTGCATAATAGGCTCATTTAATTAAAATATTTTGCTAGTCAAATTAGGTCATGTAGTTAAAGTGCATGTTTTAAATTCGAGATAAAAAACAAAAACCCCCAAAAAATTGTTTGCTTTATGTATTTATTTCTTTTGATGCAATTTATTTGATTCATTAAGTGTTTAATAATGATTGAGTATATGTGTGATCACCCTATTGCCTAATAGAAATTTAGGTTAAAATAAATATAAGTTGCCTGCAAAAACATTTTTGAAAATAAAAAAGAATGGTACTGAAAGGGCATTAGAGAAATCTAGTGTAACCAAGTCCCCATACCCAAAGTCTCTAATTTGTAGTAGTAAAATAATTTTCGTTATTTTACTTAGGTGTCTAATCGATTTACCATAAACTGATTAGTAACGACTCTTAAATAAAATCCATTTGCATGTTAAAAATTTGAACCGAAGTCCCGAAATGATATGAGTTTGGAAGAGCCTAAGCTAAGTTCAAAACTTAGTAATCCATTAACCTAAACCCTAGGTGGTGTACTTGAAAATTAGGTCGTCACAGATTCCAATAAAAATAACCAATCCCATGAGTGATATTTCCAACTAGAATACCATATATATCCTGTACGAGCCGAATCTTGGAAGAAAGAAAGATAATCCCGAGTCCGGTTAAGTTTTCATTCTTCACTTATGCTCAGTCTGGAATTTGTTAGGGTGGGCAGACTTCTGTTGTAAGATAGGCTTTAACACAAAAGTCTGGTGATCTTCAAAATAAAACGTAGATAAGTTTTATCAGCTTCAAAACATCATATGAGTTTTCTCCAACAAGACGTGTAAAATAAGTCAGCTACAGGCATAGGAGTTCTGTACTTATAAAGCAACTACAATCAGCAATATCCCCAAGAAAATAGGACAGCCCAAAAAGACCCTCTTAACATAAAAAACAAAACAAAATACTTCTTATCTTAAATATTTTTCTTCTTGTAATAGTTCATATACCAAAAGACAGGATAGCTGAAACATAAGTCACTATCATCTCAACCAAAAGACTCTGAATCTTGGTAAAACATTAGCAGTTCCTATTTACTGCAACGCCCCAGTGAAAATGAGGACTTCATCATGAAAGACCAAATTTCTACATTATTATGGTATTGACTTCGCCACCAAAATAGAGAATGGACTACAAAAAGGAAGCAACCATAACTTGCTACCACATGGTGTCAACAAGTGGCTGCCTTCGAGCATCACCAACATCAAAGTCGAGCAGCCTAGAAAGAGCAGGAGGACAAAATAATGAGCTCCAGCTCCTTGAATACTGCCTTGAAATCTGTTAGAGACGAGCTGGACAAGGAGAGCTCCAACTCCTTGAATACTACTTCAAAAAGGTCAAGTTCGATTACTATATGATGCAAGCAAGAGCTACCTCCAAATATGACCGAAGAAGCAATTTTACTTTGAGTTTAAACATAAACAAGAAGCTTCTCCATAGAAGTTTCATGGAACCAAAATGTCCCAAAAGGTAAAAATAATGACTTCATACTTGTGCAGGATGACTTCGTATCATGTTCCCACCCACCAGAGCGCATCTCAAGCTTCCTCCGCCATCGATGACCAACACTCTCCCTTCGCCTCTAGATTCAAGCAGCTTCCGAACCAGGATGTTGTCCTCGAATACCTTGAGAGTGACAACAGGACCCGAGAACATTTTGCTCTGGCCATATATCCAGGATATTGGATGCAACTCGAGCAAAAAAAGAAAAAGAGAACAAAGAGGAGGGGCTTACATGCTGAGCCGAGAGAATCGAACAGAGACCAGAGACCAGTGAAGAAAGCCCGAAGTGAAATGATGAGGCCTGGTCACGCCATAGATTTAGGGCTTCTTGGGGGGATGGCTTTGAGCCAAGCCAAGTGTGGAAGCGATTGAAGATTAGACGAGAGAACATAGCGACTTGATCTCCGTTCTTCTACGCACATTGTGGCAAAATAAGAAATTTTCATAATCAACATGCCAGCTTCACCCAAAACAAAGATGCGGACATAAGACCCTGATAAAAAGAAAAATTGAACCTGAAAAGCAGGGATTGTTGTCATAGATCTAGGGCTTCTTGGGAGAGACGACTTTAAGAGTGGAGAGAGCACAGCTGTCATCGAAGAAAGCCTAGCGTCGGGAGAGAGCGCAATTCAGGAAGAAAGAGGTTGGGAGGAAGAGGCCGTGGAGTAGAGATAGAGGCTGTTGTCGGAGAGTGAAGAGGCCGTGGAGTAGAGATAGAAGCCATCATCGGGAGGGAGCATTGTCGTCGTCAATGGGAGCGCGGCCCTCATTAGAGAGCGCTATTTGGGAGACAATGTCATTAGGTCAGGAAAGAGGGGAGAGAGTGAGAAGAGAGAGGATAGAGAAATGACTCGCTGAGTAAAGAAAGAGAGAAGAGAGAGTTGAGCGCGAGAGGGCTGGTTTGAAGTTGGCTGACGTGGTAGGTCCCGAAGACACATGTCGACGTGTGAATAGTTCAAAGTAAAATTGACATGGCACTTCTATGGTACACAATACTTTCTCCGTAGGAAATATTTTCTCTCTGCTAAAGGGCTACCGCCTAAGTAGCACCAACACTCACGCAACACACTACAACACAAGCCAACATATCATTTCTCAAAAAACAGATAATTTTGATACGTTGGGACACGTTGTATATTAAATACATATTTTTATATAGACATAATAAGTTATCATTTTTATGATTATTTCAATCAAATTAATTTGAATCAAATTCATAAATAAATAAATAAATAAATAAATAAGCCTAGAATGAATATACACAAAAAAATTAATCCTCCATTATTAATATCATTCATTATTTCAATTTGACAATATAACTTTATTTTTAATAATTCATAAAACTTGGAGAAAGAACAAGCGATCTGTATTATGGACTCACATGTTAGATATATTGGAAGAGGAGAAAAAAAAAACTTAATGGATGAATTGTGTATCACGGGGAGTGGGAATCGGAAAAGAAAAAAAATACTAAGTTTTTCTTCTTTCTCCATTTATTATTTTTATTATTGTGTTTTATTTTTTCACATATATATATATATATATATATATATATATATTTGACTTATCATTTATTGAATTTTTAAAATTGGCATCAATATCGGAATCATATGTTGGAAACTTGTATGTCAGAATTTCGACTCGAGTGTCGGAGAGTGTCGAGAAAGTTAACCAAGTGTCAAAAAATGTCTAAGAGTGTCGAAAAGTGTTGAATATGTGTGAAGTGTCTGACACGATGCAAAAGCTCTTGGAGAGTGTTAGGCTGCGTTTGGTTCAGCATTTGCAATGGGCTTTGGGTTCAATGCAAATGCTGAAAGCCCAAAGCTATTTTGGGAAATGCAATTGTGTTTAGTAAATAATTTCAGCATTTGGCAGAATGTTGAAAGCTCAAAACTAGTCCCTACCAGCTTTGGGCTTTCAGCATTTTGAAGGCAAGTTGAAAGCTGAAAGCCGACTTCAAAGTTGAACCAAACAGTCCAGCATTTCTCCAAGGGGCTTTCAGGCCTGAAAACCCCTTAGAAATGCTGAACCAAACGCAGCCTTAGTGCTTCATAGGTTGTAGCCTCTATGTCCCTACCTTCTGGCTAGGCAAGCTGCACTTAACCTTAGGGTTGAGCATGGTCCGAGTTGAGCCGGTCCACCCCCTAACCTAGGACCAACTGATATAGTGCTAGTTCTCAATTTTTTGGATTGAGAACTGATCCTATTGAGCTTTTGACCAGGAACCAAACCGACCCCATTGGGTCGGTCCGATTCCAGGGTCAACCCAGGACCAACAATTAATTTTTTATTTCATTTTTTGTACTCCTTAAAAAAATGATTGAAGACTGGACTAATTCAATGGGTTCGGTCCGGTTTCAAGGTTAACCTAGAACTAACCAATAATTTTTTATTTCATTTTTTGTACTCCTTGAAAGGGCAATCGATGACCATATCGATCAAATAGGTTCGATGATGAGCGAGGTCAAGCTAAGAAAAGCAAACCGTGAGGGTCAAGTGGGGTGAGTGTTGAACAGAATGAGCATTGAATGTCAAGCGAGGAGCAACAAGCCAGACGAGCATCGAAAGGCAAGCGACATGAGTGACCCAAAGTGAGCGAGGCAAGTGTCAAGTGGCGAGTGGAGAAGTTGTTTCTTTTGATTTAAGCAAATTGAAGACTAGGAAGACAAAAAAGACTAAAGAAAACAAATACTATAGGAGGATGCCATAAGGAGTTGTTTTTACCTTTTTGGACGCCATGAGGACTCCTTAAAAAAATATTTTCCTCCTTCATAAATTGTGACTATTGACACCATAAAAGACAATAAAAATATAAATTATTAAAGAACAATGTAAAATTAATTGAACCCATCACTAAATAATTGTTTAATATTGTGACGCTATTTATTTTAAAATTTTGTCTATATAAAAAAATCACAAATAATATATATATAAATTCAAGGTTGGTCTAGATTGGACTGACCCAAAACTCTCACGACCGAGAATTGACCCGCATAGTGCTGGTCCAGAAATTTTAGGTACAAAGACCAACCCAGTCCCCTTGGAAATCAGACCAGGACTTGCAGGGTTGGGCCAGTCCAGGGTCGATTAAAGGTGGACCCTGGACCGATGCTCACCGCTACTTAACCTATGGTTGATAATGAAGAAAAATCAATACTCAAGCATAAAATAAACAGTGTATATAGAGCAACAAAATAAATATTTGTCATTTCAAGAAGGACTATACAATACAATATATTGGAGTAATGATAAAACATGTAAGAATATCAATTGCAAAATCCAGAAGTCGTTCAGCTTATTTATTGTAATAGAAGAAATCAATGTCTCGTTACAGTTTACGGGGAAGGCCGGCAATGCCTAGAAACCTCAAAAGCTGTTAGCTATCATGAAGAGACCTAACAACCGAAACACAAGAACCATTTTTCTTGTTACAGAAAAAAGAAGCACCGAATGGCTATATATCTTCGTCTTTAGAAATGAAGAGACTTTATCAGAAATTACCTAAAACATATTCTATTAAAAGCTAAATCAAAATTATTTCTAAAAACCTAGATGTAGGACCTCAAAACCCTAGATGTAGGACCTCAAAACCATAATCGGGAAGAAGTAAATAATGTAGCTAAGGATCAGACAAATTTTGAGATTTAAAGGGAAAAATATCCAAAAAATCAATTGCATTTGTGTCAATTCAGTTATAATTATTTCAATTCTACTAATAGATTATAAACATTTTGATGATTTGCCAATGTAATTCATCTGACAAATTTTGACTTGAAATTGCTGACATGGATGTTGGCTATTTTATATGACATGACTAACGCTCATGCAAACAAATTTTAATATTTTTATGAATTTTTTTCTCTTATTTTTTTCTTCTTTTCCCAAAAACTCTAGGCCGCGGAGATGGCCAATAACAAGCAAGTTCGTTGCGACCCTCACTAACCATAGGTGAAGGCCTTCGAACCCTCACCAGCAACATGTGAGGGCGTCAGGCCCTTGCCTAGATCCGTGATCAGCATGACCGGCCTCTGCTATGACGACCTGCCCTGCTACATTGTTAAGGTACATGTTAGGCGTCAGTTGACTATGAAGAGTACGATTTGCCCCGTCTACGTCCAACCCCTTGAGATATTCCTCATCGCGGACACGTGTCTCAAATGCTTGGACTTTTTCTCCTACCTTCCCTGCACGAAAAAGGATCCATATCTGGCAGTGGAAGTTCGTTTCATTTAGGTCGTAGTTGCGACCGTACACTTCTATAGATTCTCCCACTGGGATTATTTTCACCAGATCCCCACAGACTATGCCAAGCCGTAGAAGAGCTTTAGGAGTACATTGGATGGGGATCAGAACAACGGGTCTATCAGAATTATTATGGATTATAGACTTAGGCGGCCGGAGCCCTGTTTCAAATCGCAAGTAAAAGATTTGTCAATAATCCTCCTCTTAGATCCCGTCTGCCTGTTAAGTTTCAAGACAGTGTCCTCCAAACAAATATCATATATCACTTATAGTCTCCTCTCAATTGTAATTAAACGCATGAGACATATTCTAATGGTGCAACACGTTCATTAACATGAAGATAATGTAGATATAACCGTGAATTCATAGTACGGCGGCAGTAACTAGAATCTCATCTCATGCAAGTGGTGTGTAATGTCTAGTTAACACCTACTTCATGTGAAATCTGTTAGTAATTAAACTAAATTCATGAATGTTCAACGTGCACCCATAAATATTTAATCCCCTACATGCATCTAGAATGTCCGTGTATGTTTAGATTCATGTTTCTATGTCTAGTTCAATGTATTGTAAATTTATGGAATGTATTATCTTGGAATGATAGATATATTTATGAGTTATTTAAGATTACTAGTCATGTACAAGCCTATATAAAGTCAAGTATGGTAATCATTTCTTTAAAGAAAAGAAAAATAAAAGAAAAAAACCTATTTGTCTCCTTCTTTTCTTAATTAGAGTCGAGTTTCTGAATTTGAGTGTTCCACCTTCAAAATTATTCTATGAAAACCATAATGGCAGAAAGGTGTCCATGAAAAACTGGTCTATAGTTAGAGCTTATTGAGTCAAGCAAATCCATAGCAAATTCTTGGAATCGGCAGACAATGTGAATTCAGTTTATTGTCAGAAAGATAGGAATTTTCTCATGTGCAATCGTTATCTTGAAATCATAATCCCTTACCTAAAACTGCTCTTATTATTTGCGAAGCCCAGGATTGAGCGGTCTCCAACATTGAACCCATCCCAATAGGAGTAGTAGAATAGGGAGAAGCACAAGGTGCCGAGCCGCCGGCGGAGAAGGAGTGGATTTCTTCATGCTGCTTCTGCAGTGGCAAAAATTCTCCAAAAATCTTAAATTTATTATACTTTGGTCAATTCAATTCTAAGCCTTTCAATTTTACCAATTGGGTCAAAAATATTTTTACGTTTTTTCAATTGAGTACACTCGGCCAATTTTAGCCAAAAATCGCTAACGTGGATGCCGGTTGTTTTATGTGGCATGGCTAATACTAATGTAAACAATTTAAAAAAAATTTCTTTAAATTTTTGAATTTTTTATAATTTTTTCTTCTTTTTTCTTTCTTTTTTCTTCCAAGCTTAGCAAGGGCTAGCCAACCCTCATTGGTCACTAGGCGAGGGCTTCACGGCCCTCGCCCAGTCGCCAACCCTCGCTTGTGACCACGCTAGCATCCCTCACGGGATTTGGTAGGAAAAAAGAAGAAAAAATTCAAATTTTATAGAAAAATTTACAAAAATTTGTCCACGTTAGCACCAACAATGCTATTTGGCACCATTGGAGTCCACATCACTAATTTCCGATTAAAATGGGCCAAATGGACTCAATTGGTAAAATGTAAAAAAAATTTAGTCCTCAATTGGCAAAATTGGAATGTTTAGAGCTGAATTGGCTAATTTTTGGATAATTTTTCCATTACACATTACAAACCTACTTCTTTTACAATGGAAGCCTAGTTTAAGGTCCACATAATATTTATTCAATACATGCAAGAAGCACTTTCAAACGGAAAATCAACTAGGCGACATCCACGTAGTTTGACCCCGACATGATCGAATTACTAATCTACATGCCCCACATATTGAGATGTGATCTAGTGTAACATAATGTAAAAATTACACTAATCATCCGTAACTGCATCGGTGACAACAGTGAATTTGGGAGAAACCATATAGCATTGCAGCCAAAAATATCAAAAGCAGCAGCAATGTCAAATAACACATGGTGTAGCGTTGATTGATTCTAAATCTATAGGGATTGTTCCGTTGCTGCCCCGTCGCTTGGGCATTAGCATTGTTCTGTTGCTGCGGCACCACTTCGGCGTAAGCATTGTTCTGTTGCTCTACCGCTGCTTGGTTATTAGCATTTTTCCGTTGTTGCACCCTCAGATTGGCAAGGTGCACCCTCAGTTTGTCGTGTAGATCCCGGTTGAGGGCCATATTTACGTAGTACTTCAGCGACATACGGATGTTTACAAATACCGCGAGGGAGTTGTAAATGGAGGCCAGTTAAGAGAGGGCGTAAAAAGTCCATTCCAGTTTACACCTGATCGTTTCCAAGGACGTTAGCATAGAAGAAAAGCAATACCTTGGAAGACGAAGTACAGATTCATCAATTCCTGGGTCCTACTGATGCGGTTCAAGATAAGTTCTTGTAGACTCTAATTGGCCTCTGTAAGTTGGTCCATGCTCTTCTCTAAAATTTCTGGGCTCGCCATTTCTGATTCTGCGATTGGGGTCGGCGATTCGAATTCTCTCTGTTTGTAGGTGTTCGTGTAGGACTTAGGACTAATGAGTGACAAAGCTGAAAATAGGAAGAGCGTCTTTAGTATTGCCATTATAATGCATACCGGCATATATATATAGGTTGCAACACCCATGTGTAGGTTCCATTGAATGAGCTACTCCAGTACTAGGGGTTGAGACGTAGTTATTTTTAAGCATATAGAAATTATGATTTCCGGGAATGTGCGCCAATTTTGTGCCAAGGAACATGTGGAGTGCGTCAGACAGCTCATTGTCCTCGCTTTTCAACTTGCTGTTCACAACCCAAATAATTTGAATGATTCAAAACAAGAACTAATTGAAGAGTGTGTCAGTAAACTAAGAGGGAAACGTTCTTCGTCTAGGGTTTTATTCACAGTCAAATATTAATTCCAGGAAAAGAAACATGTCAAGTCACCTATTTTCTGACCACAAAGTTCACCCCGTTTTTTGGTCCAGCAATTGATAAATAGGTCTTCCGCTCCAGCGGCGGAAAAAAGAAACATGATTATAGAGTCTTCTTGTCTTTTTCATAGCTTCATATACCTTATTATCGTACATACAACATACGTGTAGAAGATGTGTTTCCTTAATATTGATTCCATAATTCCATAGAACATATCCCCCGTTAATTTAGTCCTGATTAATCTACAAGTATTACATATTGCTTTTGCCATATCATCAGCTATGGTGGTTAGAGAGTTCACACTGTCTTCCAAGAGATTACAAGTTCGAGGTATTCATTTTAGTCAGCTTGTGACTTGTGCATTTGCTACCTCATGTAAAAATATGTCCTGATTAACTTGCAGCTTTGTGTATTACATACTGGTTTTGCTATATGCTTAGATATGGTGGTAAGCAGGTCACCAGTTTGAGGCATATCGTGAACAAACCTCTAGTCATTTTGTGCCTTGTGTATTTGCTACCACATGTGAAAATGTTTCCTAACTTTTGGTAAGCGCTACGGTCACTGGCTCATACAGACTAAGGCTACATTTGGTCTTCTATACATTTTTACCGGATAGGATAAGATCAGATAAGGATATGAAAAAATTTGAAATCTTCTACGTGGTGTTCGATAACGTCTAGATATAGATATATATATATAAAAAGATCCATATAAATATTACCCAACTGAGCATTTGAAATACATTGGCGTTCTCACTCAACTCACCTCTCTCGCTTTTTCGCTCTCATGGTTAGTGGTCAAGGAAAATGAGACATCACAGACCATCATCATCTTCATCCTTTAGTAAGGGCAGGAGGTTAACGATTCCACATCTGGTGTGCACTACTGCAATTCCCTGTTTTCTCGCTCTAGATGCTCAATGTTCCTTCTTTGCAAGTCGCCTTTTGGATTAGTACTCTGAAATCAATACTACTCAAATCCTTTGTTTCTTCTCTGAGATTCTGCTCCGAAATAAAGTTCAAACATACCATCACCCAAAATTGAAAATCAAAGGAAAAATGTAGGACTCGCGACTTGGTTGCCTCAAGAACTTGTTGACAACGCAGAACAAAGTACTGAAAAAGGACGGACATAGACCCATAAAGTCCCGGCAAATAGAACCTAGATTACATTAAACAACCCCGTGTCGATGACCCATCATCACCAAATTAATGGGTTGTAAAGAAGAAGCGTCCCTGATGAGCCCATCAATTTAACCCATCACCACCATCCTTTTATTCAGATCAAAGCAAGAGGGGAGGATGATTGAAAATAAGAGCAACGTTCATCGAAATTCTCGATGATAGGCGCCAAAAAATTTTCACAAAAGAATGGGATCTTCTGCGAGGAAAAAAAAAAGAAATCTGAAACTTGTTGGAGGAAGTCAACTCTTTGGATGGCTGCGCGTGAC
Organism: Eucalyptus cladocalyx; assembly: GCA_017140615.1. Lineage (NCBI taxonomy): Eukaryota > Viridiplantae > Streptophyta > Magnoliopsida > Myrtales > Myrtaceae > Eucalyptus > Eucalyptus cladocalyx. The sequence goes on from CM029520.1 coordinate 22,822,085, forward strand.
GAAGCTAGAAGCAACAGTTTAAGACAATGGCATTTGAGGTCGAGGACGGTGATGTTGAGCCGACAACAAGAAGAGAGATCGATTAAGAGGTGTTCATCTGGTGTGGACGAAGAAGAGCGGTGAGTAGCAAAGCGAGTCCATCGGGTTTTTCTCCTTTTTTCTGTTTCTTTTTTCCTTAGATTTTCCATAAGGTGGGGATTTTTTCTCCAAATTATGTCCAGATACATTCAAATCTATTGTTCTCCCAAACACCAGATATTATCCTATCCAAAATTATATTCGGTCCTCCAAACGCAGCTTAAGTAGTAATGACTTAAACAAAATCTTTTGTAAGGAGTGTGAAACTCTCATGTTAACACCAGAAAGGTATATGCACTATCGTGCCTCTCTACCTTGTCTACTTATAAGAAAAAAAGAGATCTTTGTCTTTTTTATGAGAACTTGTTTTTAGGCTTGTTAAAATTTGTCACGAATCCTCTATAATGTTATCTCTACTGTCAACATCATTCATCTCACTTTTAATATTTTCCATAGTAACATTTCATTGAGTTAGGCGATAGAAAAGGACAATAAGCGATGCAGACGGCGTACATGCTTCCTCCCAAGTATCTCGCACGAATGCACAGTCAAACTGGCTATGGTATGGTCATTGTTCGCCCCAACGTATGTCTCCTTGCGCTCGGAAACGAAGAGAAAAAGAAAAAGCCCCACGAATTAATGAATCCCACCTGTGGGTTTCGATTTTCTTATTCAGAAGCAGTCAGCCGACTTGAGAAATAACAATGTCAGGAATATTTTCCACAAATTGCTATATCTCGCTCTTGGGTTTCGATTTGTCATTTTCGACGAGGAGCGCAAGAATGTTCGGCGAAGGAGTTGGCAAGGAACACTAAAATTAATTGACCAAGCTCTTCCCCAAGTGACCTGCACAACTGGCCATGTGCACGTTTTGTTCTCTAGACAACCGAAGGAGTCGGGCATTCCATTTTAGTTATTTTCACTACTTTTTTTTTAATCGAAATTTGCTTCTCTCTCTTTTTTGATTGAGAATATCATTAATCAAATATAGATATAGAAGTTGCTAATTAGAGTTTGGATTAATACCTTAAAAAATCTCAAATTGGTACACCGATAACAAATTTACCATAAATTAATTTTTGACCATTTAAAACTCTATATATGACAAATTTACCCTTTGTTAATTTTCATTAAACTTTAATGTCAAATTGCTGAATTTGGTGACACATATCAATTGACGAGTATATTAGTTTAGAATTGTACCATTCATTTGTCATAGGTGTATCAATTTATAATTTTTTGTGATATTAACTCAATTTAAGAGAAGCTAATGGAGGGTAAATTTATATATAAAAAAATGTATCAATTTTGGATTTTTGATGATCAAAAAATTAGTTTGGATTAAATTTGTCATAAATGTACTAGCTTAAAGTTTTTGGTGATTAACAAATTAACTTGTGGTAAATTTGTCATAGTTTTATCAATTTAGGATATTTTGTAGCATCAACCCTTAAAGTGTGTGAACAAATTAATAGTTACTAATAAGTGTGTGCTTACTTTTCCAATGGAAAAAAAAAAAAAAAAAGCTATCGAACGCAGTATAATTTATTCATTCAATTTAACAATATATTGGAAAGTACTTTTCTAAACCAAAAATACTGACTACCATATATAAAGAAGTTACAAATATATCTATCCATATTCTATACGTTTAAGTCAAAAGTGAGTTTCGTCTCACTTGTATGTTGGTTATATTTTTTGTTAATAATAAATTTGCTCCTACTCACTACTGTAAATGGCAAAGAACTAAAGTTTCCCTATCATTGAGAACTATCTCTCAAACCAACTCACTACAACAATATCGAACGTTTTTTACACTACATTAGCATCATTTCTGAAATTGGCATGATAAGATGCATATAGTGATATTTTAAAGATTATTAGCAGCAATTTTCAATATCATCGGTGCCATTTAATTAGTGTCAATAATATACTTGTTATCCTATGGAAATTCTCTACTTCATTGGTTTCTCCCACTTGGACATGCTTTTATGTTTGGTCAATTCAATAGATTAAAGGGTTACATTATAAAAAATCTCAAACAGATAAATGTGTGATATGTTTTTTCTAAACTAATTTTTTAACCATAAAAAATTCCAAACTGGTACACATGTGATAAGTTTACCATATATTAGTTTCAATGAATTTTATTATAAAATTGCCGAGTTGGATGTTACATGGCAAGTAGTGGATGTACCATTTTAGGGTTTTACCCTCCATTTACCACAAATGTACCAATTTGTGATTTTTCGAAGGATAAATTTATCATGGATATACTAGTTTAGGGCTTTTTATAAGAAAAATTATTTAAAAATTTATAAACTTATTGCATTCTTGTCAATTCAGTCTTAACCTACTAAATGAGTTTTTCTAAATATTTTTACGTTTTGCCAATTGAAACCATCCAGCCCAATTTTGATTGAAAATTGCTAATGTGGACATCACCATCCTACATGGCATGATCGGTTTTTGACGTGGACAATTTTAATAATATTTGAATATCTTTAGGATTTTATTTTTTATTTTATTTTTTTATTTTTTTCTCTTTTCCTTCTCTTCTTCTCTTTTTTTTCCTTTTCTCTTCTTTTCTTTTTTCCCTTTTTCCCTCCATCGGCCACCTCTAACTTTTTTCCTTCTCTTTTTTTTTTCTTATTACTTTTCTCTTCTTTTCCTTTTCCTTTTTCCCTCCATCGGCCACCTCTGACTTTTTCCCTTCTTCTTTTTTTTTTTTTTCCTTTTTACTTTTCTCTTCTTTTCCTTTTTCCCTTTTCCCTCCGCCAGCCACTGCCATGCCCTCCACCAACCACCACCAGGCCTTGTCAATGGCTAGCAAGTTGCCACCCTCAGCCTAAGCTAGAGCTGCGGCTATCAATGGTGGTTGGGACCTAGAGATTGTGGCCACCATGGCCACTCGAGCTCAAGCTCTGGCTCGTGGTCATGGATGTCGATGGTTGTCAAGATGTAGAGCTTGTGGTCACCATGGCCACTTGAACTCGAGCTCTAGGCTTACGGCTACAGCCGAGATCTAGAGCTCATCGCCTCACAGCCATGGCCAGTTTCACATATCTTGAGCTCATGGCCTTGCAGCGATGGCTAGGATCTAGAGCTCTAGATCCCGTCCACCATCACAACCATGGTTGTCGCTGGAGTGCTCTACAATATATGGAAAAATAGAAAAAAAAAATTTGTTCCGTTAGTAGCACATAGATCTAAGACAAATATACTTGAGATAGAACCCTCTTACAGAGAAACGAGCCAAAAGGAAGCAGAACTCATTGATTGTTTGGATCCCACCGTCGAGAGGAATATGGAAGGTAAACATCGACTAATTACCGGTAATAGACTCCTTGCCACTATCCATCTCGACTATGGCCATGAGGCGATGAGTTCAAGATATGTGAGCTCCATATCCCAACCATGGCGACAAGCCAAAGCTCGAGCTCAAGTGGCTATGGCAACCACGAGCTCCAGATCCCAATCACCACCAACAGCCATGGCCAAGGCCGAGGCCGGCAAGGGTGGTCCTCGCCTGAGGCCAGCAACTCATTGGTTATTGATGAGGCCCGAGAGTGGCCAACAATGAGAAAAGGGGGAAAAAGAAAGAAGAAAATGAAAATAAGACAAAAGGGCAAAAAAGGAAAAAAAGAAAAGAAAAATATTAACTAAAAAATCTGAAAAATATTAAAATATTATTGACAAAATTGTCAACACCGATCGTAACACATAAGACAGTTAGTGTCCATGTTAGTAATTTTTTACCAAAATTTGCTGGTTGAACTCAATTAGCAAAACGTGAAAAAATTTACGTTTGAATTGAAAAGTTTTGAACTAAATTGATAAAAATGTTATAGGTTTAAGATTTTTTGGACAATTTTCCTTTTTTGGTGGTTAAAAAGTTAGTTTTGAGTAAATTCGTTACATGGCTATCAATTTGAGATTTTAGTTTAGAGTAAATTTGTCACAGGTGTACCAATTTATGGTTTTTCGAGATATTAACCCAAGATTAAATTATACATCTTCTGATATTGTTGACCCAAATAAGCTGTTGACAAATCCAGTTGAACGTTAGATTCAAATGTGATGTTTGGACTTTAGATGCAGATTTATGTTCTTGTAACATAATATGTTATCAAATTTTCACTTATTTTTCCCGATTCAGAAGCATGATGTTTCTATTGGGATTAAGCGTTGTGGCATATAGCGATCATCGACTAAGGAGTTATAACCTTTCAAAGAACCTTAGCTAGTCCAAGCATCCTTTTGGGTCATTTACAGATAAATTCTCAATAAGAGTGATCTCTAATGATTCTTTAAATTGCAAAGTATCCCGGGTTATAAATGATCTTGGATGGTGCTGGCCCCGTGCAAGATCTGATGCTATGGTGCAGATTCAAACTGATATATCTGGTGTGTTTTTTTTTTTTTTTTTTTTTGGTGCTGGAGGAACCGGCTTGCAGTCGACAGCCGCGCCGTAAACCCCCAGGTGACACTTAAGCAGGAGGACCCACCACCCCTGAGTCACACTTAATACACCTAGTGCCTCCCCTGGGTTTTGAACCCTTCATCTCTTTGTTGAGGATCAGCAGAGTCTTATCCAGTAAAGCCACCGCGGCCGGTGGTGATATATCTGGTGTGTTGTTCCCCAATGTGGCAGCTGATTTTTAGTTGATTTGGATTCCTTACTCATCTGGTTCTTACTCTACTGCTTGTTCTTGGAGGACTATTAGAGTGAAGGGCCAGCATGTTGATTGGCACAGACGTATTTGGTTTAATCCATCTATTCCCAAGCACTCTTTTATTTCATGGATGCTTGTTCTCATTAGGCTTGCTAGTTGAGATGGGACGCTAAGTTGTGTTTCTATGTCTTCAGCTAGCCGCATTTTATGTGGCCTCGTGAATGAGAAACAATCATCTAATCTTTGAATGTAGTTTTTCATGTTTAGTTTGGAGGAGATTGCTGGATCTTTTTGGTACAAATAGGATGCGCGATGTGTGGACTTTGGGTTTCATTGGATTAAAAAATGTCAAGGGGTGCTTCTTTTCAGGCATTGCTGTTTAAACTTGCTTGGTTTGCTACTGGAGATTACATAATGGTGGAACTGCGTTGGATGTAAATAATGTATACAAAAAGATTGTTACTGATGTTAGATTGAGATTGATTGGTTGCAAGTCTGTAAAGAGCAACATTTTGCTTGTATGTCTTGAGATCCTGGACAAGGCATTAGACTGAACCGGCAGCTGCTAAAAAGCAGCGGCCCTACTATGGATTCATTAAACTAGGCAAAGGATACTACGAGTGTCACGACCTCTTTTTTTCCGTCCGGGAAAAAGAAGAAGGTTTAGGGGTATTTGCCTAAAGAGGTGGGCCAATGGCCCTAGATTAGGCGCGGGCTCTCCCAAGCCCATACCTCGCGCGACGTTGGATTCGTTTTTTAGTTCTTAACAACCTATGTAATTCTAGGAGTCGCCACTAGCCTATTGGGGTCGGCTAGAAACCAATCAAGACACGGGAGTGTTGCCTCGATTCATACGCAACCAGAGATTTCTAGGAACGGGGACTTGTTTACGCCAATGTTTCTATTAGCGCCCTTGCGGTACCACTAACTTGGAAGGTTGTTTATCTAAATGGCCACACAATCTTGATTGTCCGTTATAATCTTTATGAAACCACTAAGTGTCAATGCAAATGTTTTTGTAGTTTTTTTTTAAATGTCTAGACTAATTCTAACATAATTTAGAAGAGAAATTTACACTCAAATTAATGAAAATCGGCGCGTAAATAAACATCCAAGAAATTGAAATGACTTGAAAATAAACGGAAAAGGTAAACCCGATACAAGTCGGGCAAATAATATTACATGGCCTTATTATCACGCCCGGGACAGGACCCCCATGAGCAAAATGAGAATTCAAATATGCATGAAATTACTCTATGTGCATGAAATTACTTTAAATAGTTTTAATCTACGAAAAATGGATTATTTACAAAAATGGTTATAAAATACCAAAATAGCATTAAATTAAGAAAATGACCTTTTAAAATTAGGAAAATTTCATATATGTCATTTATATCCTAATTTGATGCTATCTAACATTTTTTGATAATTTTTGAAATTTTCATATTTTTCTCTTTTTTTAATTATTTTTTTTTTAAATTAATAATAATTCCTTAAACCGATCTATGCTAACATGGAGTAACACAGCACATGAATATCACAATAATCAAGCTCAAATCGACCGTTTCAAGATCGAAACTTAGTTTGCGCATTTTGTTGAACACTTGGCGTGCATCAAATCATCTCAAATCAGCTTCCTCGGGCCATGTTTGTGGCCTTCAATCTTCACCCATGAGCAATCTTATATGGAACTAAAGTATTAAGATTATACTACCACATGCAAAGAACAAGATTAGATAGAAATCATAGCTAAAAGCACACTATAACCAAGCTAAAATCATCCTCAAATACACGGGTTTGAGCTGATTTTGCAAATTTGGGTTTGAACCCAAGTCAAGAAAATAGGTTACAAGCCCATATTTAAGCCCCGACACTCATCACATACGAGATCTAAGGGAAATGCCACTTGATCCGAGTGAAAGTAGGTAACATGAGCTTTCAAATGCAATAAACATCACAGAGAATGACCCACCGAACAACATCAAAACGACCTCTCCAAGAAGCACACATGCAACACTCTTGAAGAGATTTCAAACACTTAGAAAAATTTCAACCTCAGAAATCAGTTTTCCAGGCTGATTTCTCTCTTGATTTTTATGATCAAAACATGCTCAAAATCGAAAATAAGTACATCTAGGATGCTTACCTTACTTCCTAGTTTCCTTTTCAAGTGGTTCTTGGCCAAGGAAACCGAGAAATTGTCCTCTGGAAACACGTGAAAGTTGGCTTCTTCAACTGGAAATGAGATCTGCAGAAAAGAAGAACTGACAACGAAGGTTTTCATTGACCTCTAAAATTAGACTTGAAGACGTCTTTTGTTGGAAAAATTGACACCAAGCCAAACTATATGTATTCTAGTTTGAGGTAGAAGTCAATATTTTCCTCATTTGTTTCTCAAATTTCTCAAAAAACACTGGCTTTCCCTCACTCGTGACCAATCGGGCTCAACACTTAGAAAAATTTCCAGTGTTTCTTGGCCCGCCAGGAGGGTGTACTTTCGGGGGGATTTATGAGGCCTTCCCGATCTCCATTTGGGACATGCGACCTATGGTTGGAAAGATCTTTGAATGAAGTTTCAATCTCTAGTTGAAGGTTTTGGCTAATTTTAGCCGCAGGGTTATGAAAATCTTACTTTTCTCTCTCAAGGTCAGTCTGGATTTTCTGGGTTTTTGTTGTTCTGGAGTTGCTTCTGAGGGCCTCTTTGGGGGACGATTCCGAGCTCTCTCATCTCTCTCTCGTCTCCTCTCTCTCATCCCTTCAAAGACCTTGCTTCAGTGATCTTATCCCCCGAATTAAGGGATTTTTGGTCAGCCTTTTGTCCACCTACCAAGCCTGTCAACAGGGCTACTTCACCTACTCTTCTGACTTAGCCAATTTTTTAAGCTCTGCAGCTGTTGAGTGTGCGGACTTTGCTGCGAATTTCCGGTGCTGTCAGAAGCTTATCCCTGGCCAATTTTCGTCCACTTGCACTACTATATACGGCCTTCTATCACGTGCAAAGATCGGGCTGGTTAGGCAGCTGAGGAGGATATGGTGGGGCCACCACATTGCTTACTCAGCAACTCCGGATTAAGACCAACTCGTGGACAGAGTTTTGGCTGCTGATTTGAGTGCTTTAATCCACTAATTTGGCTGCGTTTTTTGATCAATTAGAAAGCTCATGTATAGTAGTTTAAGATCTTGACCATTTTTCGCAATTATCTCCACCCAATTTTGCAAGAAAGTCCCTCAAAGTTGGCCATTTTCTTGCCCGAAAATGCCAAATTTAATGCAATTAGGTCTTTTTTGGCTCAATTTGATTGATTCTACTTGGCCCAAATACAATTTCAACTTAATTTATGACCAAGATGATGATTTAAGGGCTCGGGCGCAAATTTTGCAAAATTTACGAATTGGTCCCTCGACTTTTGGAAATTGCATTTTGGCCCCAACTTGCCATTTTAATTCCAATCTGACCTCCTGGGCTTGGCTAGTCACATTTAGATCATTGGCCCCAACTTTTTTTCTTTTTTTTTTAATCTTTTTTTTTAATTTTTTAATCTTTTATATATATTTTTTTAATTTTTTTTTTTTAATTTTTTTTATAGGGAAAACATCTTCCATTTTAAATACCTAGATAATCTATATGCAATAATTTGGGCAAAAATTAGATGTCAACAACGAGCCCCTAGGGTGATCGGGTCTAGGGTGAGTAGTTTGCAGACCTGAATCTTGTACCCGACCCTATTTGTACTGGACCCTATTTTGGAATCACCTTATTTTTCCAGTCCGGTTCCAAAGTCAATCCCGTTTCCACTGAAACATATTTTGCAACCGCCCAATATCCTATACGGTTTTGAATTTTACATTAATATGTGAGAAAATAACGAAATCCTCCTCATTTACATTGAAACATTAAGAACATAAAATCAATAAGTACATGAACTTTTTTACTAAACAAAACTAAGGATTCACAAGGTTAATCATCATAAACAAACATCATAAGGCAAATAAAAACTCCTATGCGATGAATGGTACGACAGTGAGCCAGCGAGGGAGGGAAGCAAGCGAAGAAGAGAAACGATGAAGGGGGAGTGCCGTGTGAGAGGAAAAATGCAATTCTAAGGTTAGAAATTAGGGGAAAAAAGATAGGGTTTTGGTCTTTTGGGTTTACAAATCCGGTTCCCAAATCAATCTGGTCAATCCGGTTCCCGGGTGGGTATTTGCTCATAATCGATTCCCGAACCAGTTCAAACCAGTTCTGAATTTTGGGAACTAGCTCCCAGCCCTATTTTTCGGGTGGGCCGGTCCAGTTTCCGGGTATACCCGGTCCAATTGCACACCTCTACAAGCCCCATTTGGATCCAAATAAGCTCAAATACATGGTCTCATATCAAACCTATTAATCCATCTTAAGGGAAACGAGAAATAGTCAAATATAGCCTAAGCCTTTGGGCCCCAAGTACCAAAAGTGCTTCGCAACTAAAGACCAGAGAGGGTAATTTATATGACAATCATACCACGCGGCAGTAACATGTTATTTATGTTAAAATTACAGGAGTCGGAGAATTGTGAAACGTACCACATTCATTGTCGCTTGACTTCAACAGATCAGAAATTTCGGCACAGCCACAGTCCTTGTGTGTTAAAAAGCTGACGGACGTTCGAGAAAGGAATGCAAACTAGATCTGGGGTTTTGATTTGATGTCTACAACGATTCGATCGCTCGATTGGGCACCTTCAAAATTGAAGGCAAGCGAGCTTAAGTATAAAGTTTGGGTTTAACAACATTGTATTAACTCTGCAGGATAGTGAAGGTATAAGAAATTGAAGAGCAGGAGAAGCCAGAAGGGATTGCAATACATGATTAAAAAATAACAAAAAACAAAAAGAAGGCAAAAACCTCAAAATGCCTTACGTAGGCTTTGGATGAAGAACCGCAAATGCAGCATAACATTCTTCATGAACTCGCTGACTTTCATCTTTGGCCCGGAATTCTTGAACGACTTCTGAGGATACTGATGATGCACTTCGCGTCTACACCAAGGTCAACTATCAAAGAACAAAATTTGCTTATAAGGGACACTAAGGGCATGTATGATAACCATTCCATTCTAGAAATCAATTTCTGACTAGAAATTAATTTTCCTAATTTTATTTTCTAAATAAGTGTTTGAGCAGAAATATTCATTTAATAACCTTATAAAATTTCTGCTCTTGAAATAGAAATTCATTTAATAATGACACAAAATTTCTCCTCCTCTCCTCGAGTAGTGGTGGGCGGTGTTTGGCTTCTGACGGCCAACAACCGCAAAGGGGTCACCGGTGACCGGCAATCAGCTGTAGGAGGCACGCAAGCAACATCGAGCAACTGGCGAGTAGCCGGTGGTGAACGATCAACAATCAGTAGTAGATGGCCGGAGTCCAAGGGCCGGCGACGGGCGTCCGACAACCGGCGATGAGCGACTAGCGGTAGGCATCTGACATATGGTGGTCAACGGCAGCCATCTGACATCCCACGAGTGATGGGTGGGTTGGAGGGCAATGATGAGAGTAAACAATGAGAAGAGTTTTCATTACTCACTTTTGTTCTAGAAATTTAAAAAAAAAAAGGTAAATACTTTAACTTTTGATTTATGGTCCAAATCTATTTTTGAAGTAGAAAGTTGTTCTAGAAATAATTTAAAAAAATGAAATTGTGTTACCAAACAAATTTCTATTCCAAATCTATTCCAAGGAACATAAAAATAGAGAAATAGAAAAATGTAATAGTTATCATGCGCACCTTAAGTCACTTACCTTTTTAATGGTGGCAAGAAACTGATTTGCATCAATACCCAGCTCTTCTTTGTCCATGTCAATGACGTTCATATGACTTGATTAACAAAAGAAAAAAGAATCTAAATCTATTACATGAATGTCACTTCAGTTCAAAATCTCGAAATTTTGCCACTTAAACCTTTTGATGATTTGTTAATGTAGTTATTCGAGTCAATTTTAGCTAGAAATTATTGATGTGAACATCGACCATCCTACATAGTCCAAGAGTACCTTGATGGAGATTGAACTTAAATTTTAGTCAATAGTTTGATCAGTATTGAACTGAAAATTCAATGATGATGTTCCTTTTCACGTATATTATTGGAGCTAGTATTAAGTACAAACTCGACGCACGAGAGGTTGATTTCCTAGAAATGAATCAAAGTAGTGATGGTTGGGAGTGATACGAATATGTCGAAAGGTCGGGTTCGTTAGTTTTATTTATGAATATGTATCGAAAATGTTTTCTTTGGAATTATAATTCTCATTCAGAAGTTTCATTTTTTCATAATGAAGAACATACCCGCATATAGATTGACACAATTTACGACCATCCACTTTAGAAGTGGTACAACATAAAAGCTTTCAAGCTTCAGATACAATAGATTAGCACAAAGAGAAAGAATAAAAATACTCAAATCATTCTTAATTTAGAAAGGACAATATCATTATTTTCTCCCTACTAGGGGTGTGCAAAAGAACCGAGACCCGCTTGGACCGCCCAAAACCGGTGGTTCTTAAGGGAACCGGTCCGGTTCCCGGTTCCAATTTATGGGAACCAATGGATACCAATCCAATTCCCGGTTCCATGGATGGATATGATGTAGCTAGTATAAGTACCTAGAGGGGGGTGAATAGGTGTAAAAACAATTTCTCGAGATACCACAGTAATACTAAACAGACGATAGAAAGGAAGTACTCTTTTGCTTTTCCAAAATGAATTACGATCAAGGTAAAGTAAAGAGTAGGGAAGAGAAGATTAAACGCAAGGTTTATAGTGGTTTGGCTTATCCCAAGCTTACGTCTACTCTTCCGCACTGACAGCCTATCGACTGGATTTCACTATGAACAAAAGAGATGTCACAGCATAGTTCTTCCTTGATTTCACAGTGTGGATGTTCTATCACACTTCCTCAAGGTTTCTCACAAGTATAAACTCTCTTTTGAGTATAAGTTTTCCGCTCAAATGAATTGACTAAACAACAAGAAGTTTCAGACTTTGGAATTCTTCTATCGCGCACATTTTGAACACCTTAGAACATCTTCCTTATTTACTCATTTACACCATCATACCCGTTGGCACTTACTAAAGGAATTCCTCCAATCTACCCGTTGGACGAAATCAATTAGGAAGATCATTCGAACTATTAAAGGAACATGTCGATAACCCATCAATCATGTTCGCCCATACAATCAGGATCTCGGTTTCCATAAGTAGAACATTCCACGAATATTTTGCCAATCATCGGATCCTTGATCATCGAATCAATCTCGATCAATTAAAAGGGATTCCGTTATGTCATATTCAGTCAAGAGATCTTCTCCAGTCGATAAGGTCATATCCTTAATAAAACATCAAGTTCTGGATAGCCTTTCTTCAACGGATTAGAACTGTCAATGAGGATAGACTTTGAATCTTGAGTCGGCTGTCCGGAAGTCTTCGACTTTAAACAGCAGAGTCTCGCAAACCTTCGACTAGATCGATGGAAACGTTTTGTCGGCTTCAAAACATTTCAAGAAGATTTCTCCAACAATCTCCCCCTTTTTGATGGTGACAAAACTTTCTTTTGATTTGGTTAACTTTGACCTGCAAAACATTTCTTAAACAAATATATATATCTTTATAAAGATAAATGGCTAAATGAATAACACTAGAATCTGCAACCACAGAAAGTAGGTTAGTCTTGAATATGATAAAGCCATCCATAAGATATCAATAGCGATCAATAGCAAAGTCAAATCCAAATTCACATCCAGACACAAAATTAAAGTCAAACATCAATCCAAATCAAACAAACCAAACGATTAAAAATTCAAAAGTTTGATTCAAATCTTTCTCCCCATTTTTATCAGCATTAAAAAGGTTGAGAAGAAAATGGAATAAAGTTAAGATTGCTTAGGAACGCGGACAAGCTGGAAATCTCCCATAGACTGAATGATGCCTTCCCGGCCTTTTCAAGTCTTCCTTCAGTTGTGCAATCTCCTCACCCTTAGCATTGGCCTGCATCTGAACAGAGAGGGCTTGGATATGATCTTTCAATGAAACTGAAGAAACTTGACCTATATTCTGCAAGTTTTGAACCTCGCATCCCAGAGCATAGATTTGACCGCGCATTTCCAAGAGAATATCCATAATTTTGCGAAAATTTGCTGAACTGTCGGTCTGCGTACTGGCTTCAGCACGATATGCAGATGATGGCATATCAGAATAATCGCGCAGATTTGGCGATGAAGCATCATGTTCTTCTTCAGGAAAATGAGAGGCATGAATGGCTTTTGGGTCGGCTGAAGAGCGGCTGACTCCCTCATTATCTCCCCCTATTTTTGTGCTTTCAGGTGGAGAAGAGTGTTTTTCAGGCTCTCCTTCCTCTTGATTCATTCTCTCTTCTTCTTCTTCTGCTTCTTTTTCGCCAAGTGCTCTTTCTTCTTCTTCTTTTTCATCCCTTGCCTCCTCAAAGCATCCTTTTCTTCGCTTCTCTTTCCTTTGCTTCCTTCTCCTCTGCTTCTTTCTCTCCTCTTTCTTTCTCCTCTCTTTCTCGAGTCCTCTGTTCTGGAGCAAAACGGCTCAGATGTTTCAATGCCATTGCAGAGATGGTGATGTCTTCCTCATCATCTTCATCTTCAATGATGAGAGCTATCATTTTCTTGGATGAAGCAACCATGGGCTCCTTTCCTTTTCTTTTTGATGCAAAAGAGATTTGATGAGATTTTACAGGAGTCTTCTCCTTAAATTTCTTCAACGTCTTGCTTAGCTCCTTCAGACACATCTTGGTCACCATTTTCAGTCTACCACCATATGATCACACGATCGAGCACAAAGAATTTGTGGAGGCTGAATGTTAAGATGTCTGAATAACTTCGTCACAAGACTTGGATAAGAAAGTTGACATCTGTCTTTCACCACTACTCTATACATGTGGAACATAACAGTGTGAGAAAGAGAAAACTTTTTCCCAGTGAGAATGGCATACATCAACTTTGCCTCTGAACTTGAAACATCAGTCTTGGAAGTTGATTTCGATCTAAGGCAATTGATCACAATCTTGTGAAGCAGAACGTTGAACGCACTCATCCTTAGGTAGGAAATCTTTTCCTCTGTTCTCCTGTCCTTCACAAGTTCCAGTGTAACTCGAGCAATAGAAACTTTGATCGGTTGATATCTTCCTCTCTCAACTCCTAACACATCGGCCAGCATATCCATATCCACTACAAAGTCTTGATCTTTGACGCTGAAAGAGAATCTATTCGCATCCAGGAAACTAAGATTCGAATAGAAATAAGCAATTAATTCAGCATAGGCCTCTGTGGTGTCAGTGCAGAACTTTTCAAGTTGAAGATAACCGAACTTTTCCCTCAAGTTCACATTCACAGCATCCAGAAAATCAAAATCCACACTCCTAGGGTTTATCACCTCACGCTTCAGCAATTTTGAGTATAGATCCTTATGTTCTTTCGATCTAAATATCTCTCCTCTTTTTCCTCGATTTTCCGCCGCAATACCCATCCTCGTTTGAAATTGGCTGTACAGTTTGTCATCATCATTCCCATCTACAGTATTAACTCCCCAATCACGAGGATTACTTGGGATATTCGTAAGGGTTTCTTCTGCCACCCCTTTACGAGCAATTCCCAAACTTTCCATTTTTCGCAAAAAGATATATTCGTTCCCATATCCTTTGTCTTTAAGAAAATCATCGACATAGTTCAAAGGAGTACGAGTCCCCTTTAAAGCACGATACAGATTATAAATAAAAGCGGGCTTTTGAGCTTTTACAGGATCTGCATCTTCAATGATATCTTCTTCTTGTTGATGTCCAACATTTTGAGGACTTGATGGTGGAGAATGACGCTGCCGAGAATGTTGTGGGCTCTGCTACTAATCTGGAGACACTTCTTCTTCGATGAGATCGAAGTGCGTAGGCCCCTCACTCATTCGCCATGGTCCCCTACTTGCAATCCTCGAAGACTTTCTTGAAGACGACATCTTTCACACTCTTTGAAAGATTCATTGCTTGACTTTCCCAAGTAAAAATGACAACTTTTTCGAAGATTAAGCAAGAGAAGAAAACAAGAATGGAGGATCGATGCTTTCTAGGATTTTTGAGAGAAAAGTGAAGAGGAATCAACAGTGCACGATCGGTTAAAAAGAGAGGTATACGAATCATCACAAAGGAAAATAAAAAGATGCCTTTTCAAAATAACTGTCTTTTTTCCGCAAAAATAGTCATTTCAAAAAATAACTTCCTTTTCAAAAAGGAAACGTTGCAATAATTACATCGATTAAATATAACAATAATTAACCACAGTTTGATGATCGTACCTTTTCAAGATAGGATTCGAGAGAGAGACTAACTTACAGTCAAGGTCTTGTTTGCCTAAGTCTGAGAGTCTCTAGATTTTAACTTCTTCAAACCTCAAAATGTTGAGTTTGGAGCGAATAACTTCAAATTAATTTTTCTCCAAAGGCTTTGTGAATATATCCGCTAGTTGGTTCTTTGTATCAACATACTGAATCGAAACTTCTCCATTTTGAACATGATCTCTAATGAAGTGATGTCGAATCTCTATATGCTTTGCTCTTGAGTGAAGAATTGGATTTTTTGTAAGATTTATTGCACTGGTGTTGTCGCAGTTAATCTTCGTGCATGAATCTTTAATTCCAAAGTCTCTTAGCTATTGTTTTATCCATAGAATTTGTGAACAGCAGCTTCCAAGATTAACATACTCTGCTTCTGTTGTAGAGAGAGCTACTGTACTCTGCTTTCTTGAAAACCAAGATACTGTCCTGCCTCCAAGTAGTTGACAGGTACCCGAGGTGCTCTTTCTATCAACTCTATAACCAGCTAGATCTGCGTCTGAGTATCCAAGAAGAGTAAAGTCTCCTCTTTTAGGATACCATAAGCCGATGCTTGAAATTGAAGCAATGTATTTAATAATACGCTTTATAGCATTTAAATGAGATTCTTTAGGGTCTGCTTGAAATCTGGCACAAATGCAAACACTAAACAAAATGTCAGGTCTAGAAGTAGTAAGATAAAGAAGTGAGCCAATGATACTCCTGTATAGCTTCTGGTCGACTTTCTTTCCTTCTTCATCTTTGTCTATCTTTAAGGAACTTGACATTGGTATTTCAGCATTCTTACAATTGTTCAGACCAAACTTTTTGACGAGATCATTAGCATATTTTTCTTGATGAATAAAAGTTCATTCCTTCAGTTGTTTCACTTGAAGCCCGAGAAAGAAGGTTGACTCACCCATCATGCTCATTTCAAATTCATCTTGCATAGTCTTAGAGAATTTCTTGCACAGACTTTCATTAGGAGATCCAAATATAATATCATCGACATATATTTGAACTAGCACAAAACTTTTGCTTTCTCTTTTAATAAACAAAGTAGTGTCTACTTTACTTTTCACAAAACCTTTTTGAATTAAAAACTTACTCAGCCTGTCGTACCAAGCTCGAGGTGCTTGCTTTAATCCATATAAGGCCTTTTTGAGTCTGAATACTGAGTCTGATTTTCTTGGGTCTTCAAACCCAAGTGGTTGTTCCACATAAACTTCCTCATGGATGAATCCATTTAGGAAGGCACTTTTGACATCCATTTGAAATAACCTGAAATTTTTATGACAAGCAAATGCAAGTAATAAACGAATTGCTTCTAACCTTGCTACTGGTGCGTAAGTCTCGTCATAGTCTATCCCTTATTCTTGCGTGTATCCCTTGGCCACGAGTCTTGCTTTGTTTCTTACGACCTTTCCTTTTTCGTCCATCTTGTTTCTGAAAACCCATTTAGCTCCAATAACTGATTTACCTTTCGATTTTGGAGTCAATTCAGAGACATCATTGATCTTGAATTGCCGAGTTCTTCTTGCATGGGTTCAATCCAGCTTTCATCAGATAAAGCTTCTTCTATGCTTTTGGGTTCTATTTCAGAAATAAGAGTCACAGCACTAGACTCTTCGTGCTTTTTGGATCTTGTGCGAATTCCTTCATTAATGTCGCCAATGATAAGATCTTTGGGATGACTGGACTTATGCTTCTAGTTGCTGGTTAATTTTTCATAATGATGATCACTTCCTTCACTTGAATCTTCAACAGTTACTTGTTGCTGGTCCTTCAAAGTCTGAGCTGCTTCTTAAGATTTAGACTTTGTAGAGTTTGGAGCAGGTTCTGAATCTTCAAGATGAGTCTGAATAGATTCATTTTGTATAGAATCCTAGAATTTGACATTCTTTGATTCTTCCATAGTTTGAGTCTTTTTGTTATAGACTCTGTACGCTTTGCTTTTGGTTGAGTATCCAAGGAAGATGCCTTCATCTGACTTTTCTTCAAACTTACCAACTCGATCATTTGCATTTTTCAGTATAAAACATTTGCATCCAAACACATGAAAATATGAAACAATAGGCTTCTTTTTTTTGAATAATTCATAGGGGTTTTTTTTTCTAGAATATACCTTAGAAAAACTCTGTTGATAATATAATATGCTGTAAAAATTGCTTTAGCCCAAAAACGTGAGGAGATGTTACTTTCAATTAGAAGAGTTCTAGCCATTTCTTGAAGCGATCTATTTTTTCTTTCCACAACTCCATTTTGTTCTGGAGTATATGGAGAGGAGAACAAATGCTGAAAACCAGATTCATCACAAAACCTTGTAAAATCTTGATTTTCAAATTTACCTCCATGATATGTTCTTATACTTGAAATAACATATCCTTTTTTGTTTTGAACCTTTTTAGCAAAATTTTCAAAGTAAGAGAAAGTTTCAGACTTACTTGCTAGGAAATACACCCAAGTAATTCGTGAATAGTCATCCACGATTACTAGGCAATATTTCTTACCTCCAATGCTCTGTGTTCTGGTTGGTCCAAAGAGATCCATATGCAGAAGCTGTAGTACACGGTTAGTGGAAACTTGATTTATTGGTTTAAAGGAATTTCTGACCTGTTTTCCCAATATGCATGGTGTACATAGGTTATACTTTTGATATGATAAATTGGACAGACCATGAACAAGCTTCTTTGTTGAAATTTTGGCTATTTGCTTCATATTGATGTGCCCAAGCTTTCTGTGACATAAGCTTGCTTCGTCTTGGATTGAAATTAAACATTGCGATTCATCTAGTTTCACATCCAAGAGGTAGATATTTCCATGTCTTCATCCCATAAATGACCGAGTAGAGTATTTACGGTTCCTAAACATATACCCTCTTGAAAGTAGATTTTGAAACCGGTATCACATAGCCGATCGACACCGAGCAGATTGTAGTTGAGTCCTTCAACTAAAGAAACATTGCTTATTGTGAGGTTTCCAATCTTCACAGTTCCAAATCCCACAATTTTTCCTTTGCTGTTTCCTCCAAATGAGACTTTTCCACCATTTACTTGAACAAGTTTTATGAAGTAATTTGAGTTTCCTGTCATGTGTCTTGAGCATCCACTATCCAGATACCATTTTATCTTTTTCTTGATAGTGACCTGCATTTAAAAAAGAAACTTAAACTTTCTTTGGTACCCATCTTTTCTTGGGTCCATTCGTGTTAGTATGATATGTGGTTTTTGCCCATACTTTATTAACAGGTTTCCAAACCATAGGACATTCTTTTTCAAAATGATCTGCACTATTGCACTTTGAACATCTGAGAGCATTGCGACCTACTGGTTTTACAAATGTCCTTTTAAAATGATTTTTATAAGCATCTCTTGAGGGTCATTGTTTGATTCTTTCCTTCACTTTAGGAAAATCAATTAAATGAGTGGTTTCAGCAGTCATTCCCAAATCAGATTTATTGAAATAAGGTCTTTGAACAAAAAGTATTTTTTTTAGTTTCTCAGATCCTATCAAATTTTTTTTTGAAATATTAGAGATATCATTTTTCAAGAATGCATTTTATTTTGAAAGATTATCTTCACTTTCTCTAAGAGAAGAAATATTCATATCTAAATATTTCACATTTTCTTTCAAAACATTTTCTTGTTGTTTTAAGGCAGAATTTTCCTTTTTGAGTTTGGAAATCCTTTTAAGAGAAGTCTTAAGACTAAAACACAACTCATCAATGTATTTAGAAACTTTAATAGGGATTTTGAAGTTACTTACCTCAAATTCATTGTCTGAATCTGAGTTTGTCTTGGAGTTTGAATCTGAATCCGATTGTGCCATTAGACATATGTTGACATAATCATCATCACTTTCTTCACATTCTGTATCACTTCAGGTTTATGCTTTAAGAGCCTTTCGATACTTTTCAGCTTTTCCTTTTTTCTTCCTCAAAAGATGATAGTTGGGTCTGATGTGCCCCTTTTTTCTTACATTCAAAGCAGACTACATCTTTTTTTTATTCATCATCCTCAACAGACTTAGTCTGTTGCTTTTGAAAACTTTGTTTCCTTGGATTGAATCTTCTTCCTTTTCTGTTCAGCTTTCTAAATCTTCTTATCATAAGAGCAAGCTCCTCATCATCCATATCGTCTTCAGAATCTGCAACATCATAATTATCATTGGATTTTAATGTAATGGATTTCTTACCTTTAGGGTCTTCATCTTCATTGATTCATTCCACTTCATAAGACTGAAAAGTTCCAACCAATTCATCAACAGATAGAGGCATGATTCTTTGGGTTTCTTTGATTGAGGTCTTTATGTGATTCCAATCCTTGGAGAGTCCACGCAGTAGCTTGTTTACCTTCATGGGATCAGAAATTGGTTGACCTTGATTTTCAAGACCATTCACGATATCTGTAAAATGACTAAACATGTCAGTTATAGATTCTCCTGATTTCATTCTGAAGGCTTCGTATTGACCGAGGAAAATGTTGATTCTGGTCTCTTTCACTCGATTGGTTCCTTCATAGGTAATATGTAATCTATCCTAGACTTCTTTAGCTGTAACACAAGAAGATATTTTGTTATATTTAGTAAGTGATAAAGCACAATATAAAGAATAAATTGCTTTTGCATCAAGAGCTTGTCTCTTGATTATCTCTTCCTAAGTCATTTGGCTAGACTCCACCTTATCTTTTCCTCTTTCTGAGACAGGTGCAGCTTTAGGAGTGATTCATTTTTCTACAACATCCCATTCCAGAGGATCCTTTGATCTTAGAAACGCTTTCATTTTGTTTTTCCATATGTTGTAATCATTTCCATCAAAGTAAGGTGGTCTGGTATTACTTTGCCCTTCTACCAACCCTGGAGCCAACATACTAGCCATGGATCTTTAACTCTGAAGTAAAACACTTCAAACAAAGTGAGTACACAGACTCTGATACCAATTGATGTAGCTAGTATAAGCACCTAGAGGGGGGTGAATAGGTGTAAAAGCAATTTCTCGAGATACCACAGTAATATTAAACGGACGATAGAAAGGAAGTACTCTTTTGCTTTTCCAAAATGAATTACAATCAATGTAAAGTAAATAGTAGGGAAGAGAAGATTAAACACAAGGTTTATAGTGGTTCGGCTTATCCCAAGCCTACGTCCACTTTTCCGCACCGACAGCCTATCGACTAGATTCCACTATGAACAAAAGAGATGTTACAGCACAGTTCTTCCTTGATTCCACAGTGTGGATGTTCTATCACACTTCCTCAAGGTTTCTCACAAGTATAAACTCTCTTTTGAGTACAAGTTTTTTCGCTCACGTGAATTGACTAAACAACAAGAAGTTTCAGACTTTGGAATTCTTCTATCGCGCACATTTTGAACAGCTTAGAACGTCTTCCTTATATACTCATTTACGCCATCATACCCGTTGGCACTTACTAAAAGAATTTCTCCAATCTACCCGTTGGACGGAATCAATTAGGAAGATCATTCGAGCTATTAAAGGAACATGTCGATAGCCCATCAATCATGTTCGCCCATACAATCAGGATCTCGGTTTCCATAAGTAGAACCTTCCACGAATATTTCGCCAATCATCGGATCCATGATCATCGAATCAATCTCGATCAATTAAATGGATTCCGTTATGTCATATCCAATCAAGAGATCTTCTCCAGTCGATAAGGTCATATCCTTAATAAAACATCCAGTTCTTGATAGCCTTTCTTCAACGGATTAGAACTGTCAATGAGGATAGACTTTGAATCTTGAGTCTGGCTGTCCGGAAATCTTTAGACTTTAAATAGCAGAGTCTGCAAACCTTCAAACTAGACTGATGGAAACGTTTCGTCAACTTCAAAATATTTCAAGAAAATTTCTCCAACAGGATCCGCCCACTCGCCCACCCGGACTGGACCAGTTATATTATAACAATATTTTAATTTTTAATATTAAAAAAATTTGAAATTAGCAAATCTAAAATTTAGAGCTCCAATCACTCTCTTGTCTCAATTTACTACTTTCCTACTCCATCTCATCTCTCTCAATTTAAAATCTTCCCGAGCTCCCTCTTCCTCTCCGATTCACCTCCGGATCTACTCATCTCCCTTCAAGTCCTAGTTCAAACTTGGCAAAACAGTGAGTTAATTCTCTTTTCCTCCCTCGAACTTGAACTCTCTCTCCATGTTGTCGCCACCTCCGCATTCACTGTCACTATCGTTCTCTTTGTTGTTTGGCTCGTCCTACTTCTACCTCCCCTCTTCCTCCTCCCCCTCCTCAAGCTTCTCCCAATCATCCTCATCTTCGGGGACAAGCAAACTCTAGGTCTAAGAATGGCTCATCGTCCCCGTTGTCTTTCTCATTGTTGGTCTCAAGGGAGGAGTGGGAGACGGCAGAGGTGGTGGCGAAGATGGTGGTGGTGGCCGAGACGGAAGCGGAGTGAGGGTCGCAACTGCCACTGCCGTGGACACCGTCGTGATGCTAGTACTTGAGGAGAATAAAGCTACAATGGTCGGGAGAGCCAAAATAAGCAAATGTGGGGAGGCAAAAAGGGGAAGGCGTGGAGGTTGAACCGGTTCTATGGATCCATGGGGAGGCGAAAAGGGGAAGGCATGGAGGTTGAACCAGTTCTATGGATCCACCCGGTATCGGACTGGAACGGTAGTTCGGATCCTAGGTGGATCCATGCAACTAGTGGGCGGTTTCTGATTCCAATTTTTCGGAACCAGTTTTTAGCGGGCGGTTCTCAGTTCTAGGTCGGGAACCATCCGCCCGGACCATGCACACCCCTACTCCCTACTACTCTCTTTTCCAAGAGGTAGCTCATAGCTGACTAGATTACACAATGGAAAAGGCAAAATACTTTCCTTTACCAACACCATCCTATATTTTATTTTTTCCAATCACATAAAACACGCAACCAAATTCACGGACGATCAATCTCCATTTCTTCGTCTCCCAAGCAAACCACACACAACCCTCAGACAGCAAAGTTGACGACGGACCGGTACGTCTGTCCGGGCTGCCACCCAGCGGGGATCACGTTGTTGGCAACCAGGGTCTTGCCGGAGTCAAGAGAGGTGAGCTTGATCGAGAATGGAGCGCGCAGCTGGCCCGCGCCATCCAGCTTCCAAACCGCGCCCCACGACTGTTGCATCGGAAGCCAAGAGTCAGAGTCTAGAGCCTGCTTCAGGTTGACGGCGCCGAGCTCGCCATCCCCATTCTGGTACTCAATTAGTACAGCGAAATAATTGGGGTTCGAGCCGGAGTCAACGTGGAATGCCAACTTCACACCGGGGAAATTGCACTCTACTCTGCTTGACATTGTAAATATGTGCACATAAATAGACCTTTAATAAGCAAGTTAGACTATTTGCTGACTAGTATAAGTCTGGTTAAAGCAAAGTTTCTCGTTAATTTAAAGCACTTTTCAATGCGTTTTATCTTCCTTTTTTCCCTCTGCGCGTCTGTTAAAATTGGAATTCACTCGAAAGGATCCATAGAGAAAGGATCGACCGTACGGACTTTTGGTATTGAATTTGCAGCACCCCAGCGTTGCGAAGTTCATCGGCCTTGCCGGGGCTCGCCATGGCTCCAAAAGCCGTGCCGCTCAAATCTAAGTGAGCAGATTCAGCAACACAAGGGCCACCAGGGCATTCATCAGTTATAACGACCGTCACTGGGTTCCCAGAACAAGCCGTGTTTTCGGTGCATTTCACCTGAAATTTAATCAACAAGAGCTCAAAAGACTGCACTTCCTAAGTACTACTAAATAATCTGTTTGAATAGGACAATATGTACCGAGTCAAATAATCTGTTCAAATACGAAGAAGTCAAGCTGCTTTTAATGGGAGTCTAGAAAGCTTGCCGCAGTAGATGTTTTCATGAATTCTATTCCACGATTGTTAATTTAGGAAAAGCATATCTCGTGAACATATATTAACTTTGTCCGTGGCAAATTTTCTCCGATGACGGCGAATATAAAGATAATTCGAGAAACCTGGTAACAAGCTCCACATCCTTTGCCTGATTTGAAAAGAGAAGGCCCTCCTGCGGACACCATTGAAGAGAATGGAGCTTGGGCGACCCCACTCCCATACCCACATGCACCACCTACGTACAAAATATCATACAAAGCATATTATATATAAAATATTATATATGTATGTATAAATATATATGTATATTTGCAGATCAGGTGAAATGTGTAATTACTAGAGTAGTATTGTCTAGCGTTGTACTTGATTCCAGTTTGACCTTTAAGTCTATATGTGTTTGGTACAAAGCCAAAATCAATCACGATTAGGTGATTGACCTAAGCTACTCATATGTCCGAACCGATTTATACTCAAAAGACTTGATAAGTCAAAATTACTGAAAGGCGTGTCATGAGACCAACGGTGATTGCGTAAAAAGATCTTTACTCCAAGTGAATTGACCATATAAAAATATAATGTCATTCCATTACCATCGCTTCCATCGCCATTGGGACTCCCGTACCACGTCGCACCTGCTGGCGACCAATCACCGTTGGACTGAACCTTCGAGATGTTAAGCGATTTGGGTTTGAAGCAGTGAGACGAGTTTATGAGGAGAGAAAGGAGAAGGGCGAGAGGGAAGCAAATCGATGGAGATTGAAGAAGCGCCATGTGATTCTTGAGACACTTTGGTTAGGAGTTTGATTTCTTGCACTCAATTTGGGAGCACAATGGGCGGATTTTTATAGTCAAATTTAGAGCACAAAATTTGATAACTCTATAAAAATAGAGTTATTTTACCTATTTTAG
The DNA here is from genome assembly GCA_017140615.1 of Eucalyptus cladocalyx. Lineage (NCBI taxonomy): Eukaryota > Viridiplantae > Streptophyta > Magnoliopsida > Myrtales > Myrtaceae > Eucalyptus > Eucalyptus cladocalyx. The sequence goes on from CM029520.1 coordinate 22,845,967, forward strand.
GCAACAATTAATGTAGTATATATGATAAAATATTTGGATTTCCTTCTAATTATTCGAATTTTCCCTTATTTATGCAGAATAATGAAATATGGAGAAGATAAGGAAAACAAGGGCAAATATCAGGAATTCAAATAAAAAAGGCAGTGGAAGATGGAGATCAAATTAGGAAATTTTGATTTTGTTCCCTAATGTTATTTGTAAGTGTTGGGAGATAGATATCTGGGATATATCTTTTGAATCAATACTGTTAGCAACAGGACATGCTGTCAATAGGAATAAATCTGGAATATTTTTTAGCAAGGCTTGCCCTTTTAGCTTTTAGGAAAATTTGGCAAATGAGTTGAGAGTCCCCGTGCTAGCTAGGATTGGAAAACATTTGGGGATCCCTTTAGATTGGGGACGATTAAGGAAAGAGATGTTTGCTTGGATAATGGGGAGAGTGAACACAAAATTGGAAGGATGGAAAGAAAATTTAATATCCAAGGGTGGAAAAGAAATCCTAATTAAATCTGTTGTTTAGGCAATCCCACAGTATGCCATGTCCATATTTCAAATTCCGGCATCAATTTGTATATCCATTGAAAAGAAGATTGCCCGTTTCTGGTGGCAGAATGATTGTAAGAAGCTTAAGACTAGCAAGAATAAGGGAGGTCTCAGCTTTCGAGATCTCATGGCTTTCAACAAGGCAATGCTCAGAAAACAGGCTTGGCGTCTAATCCAGCACCATACATCACTCTAGAGCATGCTATTCAAAGGTATTTATTTTCATTCTCAGGATTTTATAAATGCTAAGAGAGGAATCTGACTGTCTTGGGGTTGGCAAGGCCTACTATTAGGACGGGATTCAATTTTTCCAAATCTCCAATGGTCGGTAGGTGATGGGCGAAACATTAGAATCAGGGAAGACTGATGGCTACCCAAAGGCATATTGGGCGGCCCGGCGAATCGCAACGAACCTGTAAAGGTCACTGAACTTCTAGATATGCAAACTAATACTTGGAATACCCCTTACTTCACAAGTACTACAATTTCCATACTGTCTAAGAAATCCTTATCGTTTGGATAAAACCCTCTTATATAGAAGATACATTTATTTGGACAGAAACCACTCACGGAAATTATATAGTCAAAAGTGGTTATCAAGCAATGAAAAATGCAGCAGTCAGCAAGAATCAACATAAAGCATCGTCTTCTTACCAAACCCCAAAGGTGGAAACAAATCTAGAAGTTGAAGATAGCACCCAAAATCCTAATCTTTCTTTGGAATCTATGCCACAACGCCCTACCCACTAAAGCCAACCTTTATCATAGATGTATATGCTTATAACCAGTATGCAATCTCTGTCCTACTCAAACACCAGAAACTATAGAACATATTTTTTTGCTGTGTCCATGGACTACTACTATATGGTCGCATTCGGAGATCAACATTGAAATAGAGCCGCAGAAAGTTCAACGAATTGATGCATGGATTGTAGAAAAGTTTGAGCAGAATCAGTCCTCACCTAATCTAGAAACGCTAGCTGTGGCACCCCCTGAACGGCCCCCGATCCATTGGGGTCGCCACATATCTCACTCGCCTTTGCTTTCTCTTAACCTAAAGGTCTACTACTTTGATACCATAGAAATTTGCCAAGTCCATGAATCTTGGGGGTTTATATCTTTTAAGTCGGTCCCTGCGCAGTTTATATAACGGAAGTGCATCCATCAACTTCCCTTCCTGTATTTAAAATGATGCACACCAACTAAACACATTTATAGGTAATAAGCCGAACACTTTTATTTACATAAAACTAGATAGACATCTTTAGTCGGTACACCAAAATGCCGTAGTCTTCTATACTTGGCTACACTTCAAAAGATGACTGACATCTTTTCCAATAGTCATATACTTAAAGTCCATTGATTGGTGTCGACGTCCCAAAGTTCATTCCTATGCTGTCCTCCTTCTCACGGTCATATCCAACCACTCAGTCCATCTGCTGGTGGCGGTGGCAGCAGAGGTATCTTGTCTAGTCTGAAATGTTAGTCCCCAAAAGGGATGAGTACAACCACTCAATATTAAAAGATTCACTATAATATATCGTGCGCAACCATCATAACCAAATTCCGTGCAAGATATACAAAACATATATCTAAAGGAATGAGTATGCATCAAATCCATAAAACTTTTTAATGCAATGACCCGTGCAGTTTCAAAAACCAAGATGCATCATTCCCAGTCACACAAGTCCCAATCATAGAACCAAACTGTTATGACACGTCCCATTCCATGTCACATAATTTAATCCTATAACCAGACCACATACACACTTAGTAGAGCCATCGGTTTTAATATTCAAAAGGTTTCACCCCCAAGAGGACCAATGTTTGCAACCTTCTGGGCATTCGCACCCAATCCTAGCGTCGCGAAGTCCTCCGACATTACACCACTAGGCCACCAGGCATCCAAAGCATGTTAGTCACACCTCTAGGCATCTCGCATCCCACCTGACATCACGAGGAATCTCCGGGGCTCGCCATGAAAATGGTTACCCCTACCTTCTAGAATTACATACCAACATACCACCGGGCATCCCCTGGAATTATATACCGATATACCACCGAGCATCCCGACACTCCCGAGGAAACCTCCGGGGCTTGCCTTGAAAATGGTTACCCTGACCTTCCAGAATTACGTACCGACATACCACCGGGCATCCCGACACTCCCGAGACATCGTTGACTTGAGGGTCTAATGGTAGCATTATCATCTCATATTATTTCAATAAAAACACTTTCAATGCAATGACATCAGATGTCCCATGAGTTTTATCAAATCTCAATGTTGGATAATATTCTGAATACCAACACCATCGTATCAAATGATCAATCAAGATGCATTTACCCTTGAGGAAAATTGAGCAAACTCGACATAAAACAGCTCAAACATTAGAATGAACAGTTTTAGAAAAAATTTTGGAATAACCTCTAAATGAGCTCAGAAAATTCTAAAATTTTGATATGTTATAAATAAGGCCTAAAGGAAAAATTTTCATGAAAAACACTAAGCCAAAATAGTTATGTATGAATAGCAACAGATCGCATGACTCAGCCCCAAATTTATTCCAGAATTTACACTCCAACGGCAAAGTACCACACATTAGAATAAATTTATGTCACTATATGAATTTTGAAAAATCTGACCAAAATATATGTTATAGTTTAAATAATTCCTTACAGCTTTCATGAAGAAATCAAGACCAAAATCATACTAGAAATTTCTATAGAAAATCGACAAAATTACTAGGCTACATATGAGTAATTCCGGACCACATGGATTCAATGGAATCCGATGCCTATATCTTGGCTAATTTTACTTCCAAAAGTCCATCCAAATCTACATTTCATAATGTAGTTCAAAGGAATTTAAAAGCATCCATAGAAAACCAAAGCATTTCCTCAATTCCTCAATCCATTTCTACTCTAATCACCCAAAATTCAGCATCCACCATCCAAAACCCAAACATTTCCAAGTCTATTGCACTACATTAGACCACAACAGCATTGCATTATATAGGTTAGTGAACTTTTACTTGCCTCAAGTCCTACGGTTCAACAGCTAGGGAGTTCGGTTCGGCGGTGCAGCAGCTGCGGCTCAAGTGGAACGGTGGCTACGGCGTGACGGGGACAGCGGCAGCGTCCAAACACATGGTGGAGGGGTGGTCCTTTCCCTCTTCCTTCGCTGCCCTCTCTCGCGGATCACTCGCTCTGCTCGCAGTTTCGTTCGCTCGATTTCTCTCTCTCTCACTCACTGTTTCGCTCGGTTAGTCTCTCCCTCTGCTTGCTATTCGGTTCATCTTCGATGGTTTACTTGTTGACTTTCCTAGTCAACAGCTGAAGGCACCGGTAGCTATTTGGGCGAGTGGCAGCTGGATTGTGCGTGTCCATTAGCCGAAGTTTCTTCCTTGGGTGCGCGCCACCTTGCGTGAGTCATGCAAGAGCGTGGCATCTCATTAGTTGACAAATCAAGTCAACAACCGCTCTCCTTGGTGGCAGCGACGAGCAAGGACAGCTCGAAGAATCGTGGCCGTCCTTGAAGACTTCAGCTGCCACTCATCTTGCTGCATGCATGGGCGTGTCCTATTGCATGTAGAAGTCTTCCTCCGTTGGCCACCGAATAGAAAAAGAGGCGTGGCAGCACTTCCCTCCAAGAAGTCCCTCTGCTTGCCACCGAAAGAAGAAAACGTGGGCTTTTGGTCAACATCTTATTCCATAGTTGACCGGCTTCGACGAGGGAGGAAAACATGGCCGCATGGCCGTGCATGGTAGGTCAATGGACGTGGAGAAATTCTTACGTAAATGCATGGCCGTGCATGGTCGTCGAGGCAATGTGCACGGGAGTTTTGGTTAGGAGGGTATACTTGCGGGTGGAAGAGGGTCTCAATCGGCGTTACACAAAGAAAATTTCGACGAAACGATAGGTTATGCGATGGTCGAATTGTCCCAACGCGATCAAGGCACGATTACGAAGTTATATCCTAAGATCATCGCGTAACGTGACATTTGGGTCCAATGATGACGATGATGAAATAGCATCCGTAAATTGTACCAATGATACAGTCCGACAACACTTTCGTGGATCCGCGATGCTCTATTACATATTCGAGGTCTGACGAAAACCAGGATGCCACACTAGCCTCTGTCCTATGGCAAATATGAAAGTGAGGAACAACTTTATTTTTCGTTGACAGCATCTGGATGCGCTTCAAGTGGTGGACGTAGCCCTTGCCAATGCTCGAACGGCTCTGTCTTCCAATCATAGTTCAGCAGGAACAGGGCGACAAGAACTCAACCCCAGAGACATATGGAGACCACCAGATCCAGGTGCCTTTAAGGTGAATATAGATGGAGCTTTTCAGTCTCAAAGAAATCAAGGCACAATGGCGAGTATTTGCAAGGATCAGAATGGGAGAATGATCGAAGGTTTTACCAGAGGATTCGCCGCCTCATAAGTGCTGCAATCGGAGTTTATGGCTTTCACAATAACCCTACACAACCTGTTGGATAAAGCCAGAGCTCACGATCAGTTGATAATCAAATCTGACAGCCTGGTGTTGGTTGGTTCCATTCATGCTTCCACCCCGACGCCGTGGGAGGTCCGAGCAATCTCTGTGGAAGCCACCGATCTCCTCTCCAGATTCTCTCACCTTAGGGTTAGACATTGCAAACACGAGGCCAACGCTGTAGTGGATTGGGCTACTAAGGCTCATAGAAATGGTATCCTACCTCAAGATTGGGCCATTTCGCCTCCTTCTATTATGTTAGATCTACTTTGTTTGGGCGCTTTAGCAGCTGGTTGTACATACCCTTTATTTTGAATATATGTTCTTTTTACGACCCAAAAAATAAAATAAAAAATCAACAAACTTGACAACAATTGGATGTAATAAGTGTAATTATTATCATTGGTCGGCAATTGAAGGGTAAAATTTTCTCCATTCGAGAAGGTGCACGACAGTGGTTCAATTTTTTCCATGGATTCGATTTCACTTTCAAATCCTCATATTTCAAAAGTGATGGAAAATGTCCACGTGGGTATCGCCATCAGCCGGATATAAACAGGATTAAGACGTTGATTCTTGATAGGTTACTGGGTTGGTGCTACGTGGTGGTCGCTTTCAGAGAAGAGAAAATTTATTGTTCATAAGTTTCTAATAGAAGAAATGCTGACTCTTTTCCAGTCAACATGATTTTCGCAGTGGAGAAGAAAGAATTTTAAGAGAAAATAACATTCAAGCTGATTAAGATTAGTTTGTGAAATTGATATATTTTACGTTGAATGTGATCTACTTGTCCTCCGTACATTAGATTAGTACACTGTAACAAACTCAAGTAGAAGTGTAGGAATTGTATTTTCTTTATTTTTAATTGTACACTGTTACAGGGATGTATATATTATACAATAAGATTCAATAAAAAAGTAAAGAAAATATTCCCAACCAGAAAATATTCCTAGTCCTAAAATAATTACAATCCCAATCAATTACAATCTTCAACCCGATTTCATATCTTCAAAACATATCTTCTTTCAACACTCCCCCTCAAGCCGGTGCTTTGTATATATCCAAGACGCCAAGCTTGTTTAGAAGATATGTATGCTATCTTTGGCAAAGAGGTTTAGTAAATATATCCTCAGGTTGCTCAGTGGTTCTAATCCCTCTTGTTTCGATGATACCTTCTTTGATCTTCTCTTGTGTAAAATGACAATCAACTTCTATATGTTTCGTCCTCTCATGTAATATGGGATTTGCTACAAGTTTGATTGCTGAATCATTATCACAAAAGAGTAGTGTTAGACCTCTAACTTGTATCCCAAGATCCTGAAGTAGACCTTGTAACCATACCACCTCACATACAGTCTTTGCCATAGATCAATACTCAGCTTTGCTGATGATAATGATACAGTGGATTGCTTCTTTGTTTTCCATGAAAGCAGTGACTCCCCAAACTTAATATAGAAACAAGTAATGGATCTCCTGCTCATGGGACATGTAGCATAATCCGAATCACAATAGGATATCATCTCCATATTGCACTTTCGAGAAAGAAGTATCCCTAGCCCTGGACATCTCTTCAGATATTTTATCACCTTCAAGGCTGCATTCATGTGAGATTGCTTTGGACTGTGCATGATGGCTAAGAGTCTGTATAGCATAGCAGATGTCTGGCCTAGTCACGGTGAGATAGATAAGTTTTCCAACAAGTCTCTGATAACTTGTCGGATCCTTCAGTAATGGATCGTTAGAGAAAGACATCCCAGTGTCATAATCAACGCCGGTTAACTTTGCATTCTGTTCAATGGGAATGACTGCCGGTTTGCATCTCAATAATCCCACTTCTGATATAATCTCCATCACAAATTTTCTTTGGCTAAGAGAAATCCCTTGATCAGAACGAGCTATCTCTATTCCAAGAAAGTATTTAGGTGGCCCTAAATCTTTGATATGAAAAGAGGAATGTAGATACTCCTTAAGCTTCCTCACATCGGAATCATCATTTCCCATAATAAGTATGTCATCAACATAAATTATCAAGTAGATAGACGACGTACCTTTTGTCCAAGTGAAGAGAGCATAATCATGCTTGGACTGCTTGAATCCGGCACCCATGAGTGCATTAGTAAACTTGGCATACCACTGCCGAGAGGCCTGTTTTAAACCATAAAGAGATTTGCGGAGACGACATGCCTTAGACTCTCCTTGTCTCCGTAATCCTTGTGGAAGATCCATATAAATCTCCTCTTCCAAATCACCATGAAGAAAAGCATTGTGGACTGCCATCTGATGCAACGACCAGTTGCGAAAAGCAGCAACCAACAAAAAAGAGCGAACCGTGACATCCTTGGCTACTGGAGGAAAAGTCTCATGGTAGTCAAATCCTTCTCGTTGTGTGAACCCCTTGGCCACCAACCGGGCCTTGTACCTTTCCACAGAACCATCCACTTTATATTTAATTTTATATACCCATTTACAGCCAATGGGTTTACGATGAGGAGGTAATGATACGATATCCCAGGTGTGATTATCAATCAAGGCTTTAAGTTCTGCTTCCATGGCCTTTTGCCAGCGTGGATCATGTACAGCCTCATGATAACTAGATGGTTCTTGTTCCTCATAAATGCAACTAATGCAACATAAATGTTCTGATGACAACTGATCAAAAGACATGTAGGAGGATATAGGGTAACGAGTACCTAAGGATTTTGATGAAGAACTGACATAATCTTTTGTCCAAGCTGGTGGACGAGTGACTCGACCAAATCGTCGAGGTGGTTCATTCAACACGTTTAACAATGGTTCTTCAATATTTGCTGATTCAATGAAATTGATCACTTGAGGTTCCTATTCTATGAAATCCTCCTCAATTGAATCTCTAGTAGAGTTCTCATCAGGTGGTGAAGGTGATACTGCATCCACTATCTGCTGTCATGGAGGAGAAGTAATAACATAGGATCCTCCAGAAGATAAATCTTCTTCTGATAGAAATCTACGATTAGTGTCTACATCGTTTCCAGACGTGGAAGCAGAATCCTGAAAAGGGAAAGTATCTTCATGAAAAACCACATATCTTCTGATAAAAAATTCCCAGTAGACTGTTCATAAACTCGATAACCCTTTTTGAGATTGGCATACCCCATAAATATGCACTGCCGAGCATGAGGGCCCATTTTATCCCGAGGCCCTACTGTAGTCACATAACAGAGACAACCAAAGACTCGAAGATGACTCAAATCTGGTTTCTTTCCATATAGTAGTTCAAATGGAGTTCTTCCCTTCAAAATCCTAGATGGCATACGATTGATCAAATACGCTGCAGTGACCACACAATCTCCCCAGAAATTCTCTGGTATAGATGCTTGGAATTTAAGGGCCCGTGCCACTTCCAAAAGATGATGGTGTTTTCTCTCAACAACTCCATTTTGCTATAATGTATAGGTGCAAGTACTTTCATGCAAAATCCCATTTGAGCAAAAGAAAGAAGCACATTCACCATTGAAGAATTCCTTTCCATTATCAGTACAGATGTGACGAATTGACTTTCCAAACTAAGTTTTGGATAAAGAGATCAAAATTCTAAGGTGAGATAGAACTTGATTTTTGGATTGTATGAGAAAGACCCCGGTGACACGTGAGAAATCATCCACAATTGTGAGAAAGAACCGTGAACCGTCATGATTTAAGGTGTGATATGGTCCCCAGACATCAACATGAATTAAAGAAAAAATACTGTCAACGCGAGTGTTGCTAGTTTGAAAAAGGGAACGAGTTTGTTTCGCTAAAGGACAAATAGGGCACTGAGGACAAGGGAAAGAGGCAGTGTGGCCCAATCTTTGATGATGAAGGAAATTTTTATTGCTGGCAACATTACACATTGATTTATTGAAAGAACCAGAAGAGGATTTAAAATTGCTTGGAAGATCAATCAAAAAATACAGTCCTTGATAGATTCTACCCAAGCCCATTAGATTGCCAGTCGAAAGGGCCTGAAATAGACATTTATCAGAGTCAAACAAGGCATGATAGGAATTTTCTTCACAGGCTCGAGAAACTGAAATGAGATTAAATTGGAAACTAGGGACATAAAGGACATTTTTAAGACTGATGAGTGGGCTAAGATTCACGGTCCCGATCATATCAACATTTGCAGTGTTTCCATTCCGGAGTTGTACTGATATAGGAAAGGATAATTTCTTAATATTGGAAAAAAAATTCTGATTGCAAACAATGTGATCACTAGCTCCAGTATCAATAATCCATGCATCCATTGTAATTGAGTTCATCAGACAATGAGAAATACCTATGAAGCTCCCTGCCTTGTCAGAAGCATCCAACTTCTTTAAAGCTTCCATCAGCTCCTGATATTCCCCATGAGAAATTGATTTGTTTGCTAATTTACCCAATACTTGTAAAATAGTTGAAAAATTCCCTTTCTCTTTTTTGCCAGGTTTACCATGGAGCTTCCAGCAATTTTCAACCGTATGATGTGGGCGTTTACAATAATCATAGTACAGCTTACCCTTTCCCTTTTGATTATTTTTTGTGAATGAAGTGGGCCTATTCACGGCATGGGCCATTGTCGTCCCATACGGCCTATCAGGAATTGCAAGGAAGTTACTTCGCAGCCCATCAGAATACACTAGGTAATGCTCGCGTGCGCCATCTGGCCCATATGCATTTGAGCCGCATGAGCCATTCAATTCCATCCGCCCCCTGTTTCCAGAGCCGTCAGATCCAGCGTCTCCAAAGAATGATCAAGAGCCGTCCGATCGATCAAACGCATCGTGGCCGCTCGTCATGGAATGATACCCCCTAGGGTTTTCTTCGTGAAACCCTAAATCGGTTTCGAGAGCTTCTCTTCCTCCCATGGCTCTCTGTAGCGAGCGAGAAAACCTCTTGCCACCAGAGCCACACTCTCGCTATTCTTCTCGTAATCGGTTGCTCTCTGTTAGCTTTCTTCTTGAACAGTAAGCTGGTATATGCGGCCAAGGGTTGGCATCGGCTCCATGGTCAAGATCTATGACCGAAACGAAAGGTAGGCTTCGTTTAATATGAGGAGAAAATGTATTGCTTTCTCTCTGTCCCGCATCCTTTTGTATTGCAGCAAGATGGGTTCTGGCTAGTCAAATTTCTCCTCGACTGTCTCCAATTCATTCCACAGACCTGAAACATTTTTAAAAATCAAAACAAAAGTTATATTTCCTTGCTTTAAATCAGAGATCTGTTGCGTCAAGGAGAAAATTTTCACTTGATCTAATTTTCCAAACATCTCTTTGATATTTTCCCATATTTGTTTCGGGTCATCCGTCGAGGGAAGACCGGCTGCGACCTCAGAAGTGATGCAATTTCCAATCCACGTTCGGACCAATTGATTGCATTTCTTCCAAAGTCATGCCATTTGCTCGTCGGATGGAACCGAACCGTTCCGTCAATAAATCCCTCTTTTTCTTTCGTTACCAATGCATGCCGGAACTCGCACGACCAATTTGAGTAATTATCCGATCCGGTTAACTGTTGAGCGATAAGCTTCAGTTCTAGTCCGTCGGCATTAGTTGTGAAAAGAGGGTCGCTGGGCTTCGGCCGGCCGCTGGCAGCGAAGATTTGGTATGGAAGAAACCTTGGCAGCGGCTTCGGGTAAGGATTTGCCCCAAAACCCAATCCGCCAGATCCAGTTGCAAAATCCGCATTGGAAAAAAACGGACCGGGGTAAGGATTCATTCCTACCCCCGGTTCGATTGACCCGCCTATCTGCTGTGGATTGATGGTTGTGCATGCCCCGTTACTGGTTGGTAGGCCTTCATCAGTTCGCACACCATCTCGATAACCCGGCGATGATGTATTTGGACTTGTTCCATAGTACCAAGGATACGGTACCCATTGGTAAGTTGGCCCCGAATAGGGTTGTCCCATATTAAACTGAGCCAGAGCAGTTCCCCATTGCGCATGCTAAGGATGATTCTATGGCTAAATTTGTTCTTGAGACACTGCGGTGGCGTTGTTTCTCCTGCAAACTGATCACCGGATCTTGAGGTAAGTGCTTGTGGATTTGTCATGATGACAATTTCCTAAGAACTCTGCAACAATTCTACCTTGCAGATTAATATTTTTGTTAATAAAGAATTGAAAGCTGGATGAAGAACTTCCTGCCGGATGCTGTTCTGTTCTACGAGAGTTGCAGCAACAAGAACCAGAGAAGAATGATCTATTCTGCGAAGGGTTGCAGCAATCAGAGGTTGATTCTAGTGCGAAAGCTATGTCAAGATCAAGACATGCTCTGATACCATGTAACAAACTCAAGTAGAAGTGTAGGAATTGTATTTTCTTCATTTTTAATTGTACACTGTTACAGGGATGTATATATTATACAATAAATCAATAAAAAAGTTAAGAAAATATTCCCAACCAGAAAATATTCCTAGTCCTAAAATAATTACAATCCCAATCAATTACAATCTTCAACCTGATTTCATATCTTCAAAACATATCTTCTTTCAACATACACCAAGGATAAAGTTGATAACCTTTCCAATTAGTTGGGATTGAGCTGTTGAGAGTTCTTGTGTTGCTTCATCGCTGGCGCCCTCTTTGTCGCTGAGTCTGAAACATTTAGAGTTTGATGAATACTGAATAGGTTGAGCAAGGAAGGCGGTATCTAGTTGAAATTCTTCACACTAGTGTAGTTGAAGTAGATTACTTGGATGCAGCTATTGTTACTGCTCTTCAAATACATGTGCAACAACCATGTGGCGATATTTTGATTTTTCTTACCGATCAAGAGGAAATTGAAGCAATGGAAGAGCTTTTGAAGCATAGGTAAGGGGTTTTGGCTCCAAAATTGCCGAACTCATTATATGCTCAATATATGCTAATTTGACTACAGATCTTCAGGCAAAGATACTTAAACCATGCCAGAAGGTGTTCGTAAGGTGGTCCTTACGACAAATATTGCGGAGATGTCATTAACAATTGACGGGATAAGCTATGTGATTGATTTGGGTTTTTGCAAGATGAAATCGTACAACCCAAGGACGAGAATGGAATCATAGCTAGTGACTCCAATCTCCAAAGCTTCAGCAATGCAAAGAGCTGACTGTGCCAAAAGAATTGGTCCAGGAATGTGTTTCCCGTTGTACATGTTACGCAATTATCGAATTGATCTAGAAGATAACACTGTACTAGAGGTTCAACGGACCAACCTTGCTAATGTTGTCTTGACACTAAAAAGCCTTGGAATTAGTGATACACTAAATTTTGATTTTATGGATCGACCGCCAGCTGAATCATTACTGAAAGCTATTGTATGGATCGGCCGCCGGCTGGTTTACATACCTCGATTTTTCATTTATTCTTTATTCTCGTACTTTTTTTTTTATCAGAAAACCTTCATTCAAATTAAAGTAACATTACACCCCGCTTCTATAGCGTCCGAGAGAATTAAGTCTAACAAAATAGGGGGGGAAGGCAATCCAAGAAGAAGGTAAAGACCCGCGCAACTGGGCCCTAGCAGCCCAATCCTCAACAAAGTTGGCTGCACAATGGCAAAACCTAATTTGGAGCCGAGAGAAATAGGGGAGGAGAGCAGCCGCTTCAACAAAATCGAGCAAACCTCCCATGGCGTCTTCTGAGGATCAGTTAGTGCTTCTACCATTGTAAGGCAATCCGATTCAACGATCAGTGGATCAATAGACTTGCCGAGCCGCAAAAGATGGTATAGAGTTGTGTTTAGCGTGTGGAGTTCTACCTACAAGGCTGAGGAAGCAGCGACTCCACTAGTATATCCTTCCACCATTTTTCCTGTATGATCTCGACAAATGTAAGCTATGGAGCTTGTGGTGCTTGCAATCTGAAAAGCTCCATCAATATTGATCTTCAGCATGCCTAGATCAGGGGGCCGCCATAGAGAACCTGGATTTGAAAGAATGCTTCCTAAAGTTGTCGCGATGGAAGAGGTATGATAGGTCAAACTGGCTAAGTGAGACTAAGCAAATGCAGCTTCGACTACAAAAGAAGGATTGGGCCTCTGACGACAGAAGATAAACCTATTTCACGCCTTCCATATTTGCTAGAGGAGTGCAACAACAACTTCCATACCATGTAAGAGCTGTTTATGTTGAAATCTATCTGCAATCCAAGCTTCAATGTGGCGTGCTTCTTTTTGTGGTATGGTAATGTCAATTTGAGGGTGAGACCAGACTGAGCTAGTCCAAGGACATAGTAGAAAAAGATGCTCGATCGATTCAGGGACTTCATTTATGCATAAAGTGCATATGGGTTCCGAACTGATGTGTCTGTTAAAAAGATTGGCTTTGGTGGGTAGAGCATTCTAACAAATAGACCAAAGGAAAAGCCTAATTTTGGGGGCGAATTTAAGATTCCAAATACTCTTTTAGATAGGCTAAGATGTTTGAACGGAAGAGGATGAGCTGTGACCGATTGTGAGAGGGGCTGCATATTTGATTGAATGATATCCACTCTTCACAAAGTACTTACCTAGAGGAGTAGCTGTCCAAATTAACTGATCTTCTGTACAATTAGATCTAAGCGGTATGTTGAGAATTTCTTTAGTGACCTCAACATCAAATAACCATTGAAGTAGAGAAACATTCCACTTATTGTGGTAAGGTAAAATCAAATCAGCTACCATTCGTGGCTCATCACTATTTGCAGGTCCTCCGAGAGTTCCCCTAGGTAGCCATCAGTCTTCACGAATTCTAATCTTTGTCCCATCCCCCATTAACCATTGTAACTTTGGTAAAATAGAGTCCTGGCCTAGTAGGCTCTGCCAACCTTAGGAAGAACGGGCACCTTTGGCAGCGCTACTAAAATCCTATGAGTGGAAGTATAGACCTTTAAAAAGTTTGCTCCACAAGGATAAAGGATGCTGGATTAGTCGCCAAGCTTGTTTGCCAAGCATCACTTTGTTGAAAGCAATGAGATCTCGGAATCCAAGACCACCCTGCCCCTTTCTGTCCTTCAGTGACTCCCAATTTTTCCAATGAATACCCTACTTTGTACTATCAGTTTGCCACCAGAATCTCGCTATCTTTTTTTTCAATGGACCGACAAAGAGACACGAGAATCTTAAAAATGGACATGGCATATTGAGGGGATAGCTTGAATGACACTCTTAATAAGAATCTCTTTTCCACCTTTCGATACAAGTTTTTCTTTCCATCCATCTAAGTTTGAGTTCACTCTTCCCAAAATCCATGCAAACATATCTTGCTTAGAGTGACCCCAATTTGACGGGATACCTAGGTATTTACCGATCTTATGAAGCACAAGTATTTGGAATTGCTGCGCCAGATTTTCCTTAAGCCTACTAGGGCAGGATTTACTGAAGAAAATACCCAATTTATGCCGATTAACTGCTTGACTAGTAGCTAAGCAATATTGGTTCAAAATGATAGCTAGATTCTAACATTCCAGAACTTTGCCATCTAAGAAAAACATAGCATCGTCTGCGAAAAATAAATGGGATAGGGTAGGACACCATCTATTCAACTGGATACCCTTAAGATGACCCATATTAATGGCCTGATGTATTAGAGTTGACAAAAGATTCGCCATCATAATGAACAAGTGAGGGGAAAGTGGATCACCTTGGCGTAGGCTGCGTGTAAAATGGAAGTAGTTTAGTTGATCACCATTAAACTTGACAGAAATAGAGATTGTTGTGATACACTGCATCACCCACTGCACCCAAGTGGAATGGAAACCTAGCCTGAGGGAATAGTCTTTCAAGAAGTCCCACTCCACTCTGTCATATGCTTTTTGCATGTCCATCTTTAAAATTGCTTGAAAGTTCTTCTTCCTATTCCGAGTCTTCAGTTGGTGTAACACTTCTTGAACGATTAAAATGTTGTCTAGGATTTGGCGACCGCTTACAAAAGCACTTTGTTAAGTGGAAATCAGGTCAAGTAGGAGGGGTTTGAGTCTATTGGCAAGGACTTTGGATGTTATTTTGTAGGCATAGTTACATAGGCTAATGGGCCGATATTGGTCCAAGCTTTCCGGGTTAGGGACTTTCGAGATCAAAGAGATAATGGTCTTGTTTAGATCGACGGGCATCACTCCTATTTGAAAAAAGTTTTGGATCGAAAGGACATTCCTGTAGGATATCCCAGTGAGTTTGGTAGAAGAGACCATTTAATCCATCAGGGCCTGGAGCTTGAGTTTTACCCAACTGAAATGTAGCCTTTCTGACCTCTTCTAATGTGATTACAACAATTAAGCTAGCATTCATTTCAGGTGTAACAACACTTGAACATTGGCCCAGGATTGGGCCATAGTCTCGATGACCATTTGACCTATAAAGGTTTGAAAAGAAAGCCATAGTCATATCCTTGAGAGTGTGTTCATCACTTACCCATTCTTGGTTGTGATCTTGTAACATGCTAATCTTGTTCCTTTGTCTTCGTTGAATTCGCTGAGTGGTAGTTGCATGAAAGAATTTGGTGTTTCTATCGCCCCACGTTAGCCAATTTATTCTAGAACGCATTGCCCAGTACAACTCCTCTTGCTGCCAGGCCGCTTTTAGTTCTTTCTTTAACTTTGCAGCTAAATCTCTGTCAAATGGACCGTTAGTTTGATTAGTTAGAAATTGTAATTGCTGTTGCAAATCTGAGATCTATGACTTGGCGTTGGAGAACTTGCATCGACTCCATTTATTTAGAGCTAGCTGACAAGCCGAAGTTTATGTGGCAGGTCGTGCCCAATTGCCATAGCTGAGGCCCATGAAGTGGCAATTATGCTGCAACAATCCTGGTGTTCTACCTAATAGGCTTCAAACTAAAAAGGTTTACTTCTTCTTCTCTGTCACGCCCCGAACCCCGAGCGCGTGCACATCTCACTACGGTCGATCAAATATGCGACATCTTAGGATACGTCGCCGACCCATTCATCTCATTACACATGCGGAAGTGAAACAAATCCCCTAAAACATTTAACTTGGGATAGAGAAGCAAGCAATCAATCACAATACCACACACTCATTCACAAACACGTAGGTTTAAATACAACACTTGACTGTCTACAAAATAGACATGCTCGACAAAAAGGGGAACTATCCTAAATCCAACTAGCAGGACATGTTCTCCAATCCTTATGACTTCACCTCTACAATTCCTTAAGGCCAACCAAAGCTATCTAGCCATTCCGTCCACCAGGGACCTGAAATTTTAATCCCACAGCCGGGATGAGACAATGTCTCAACAAGTTCAACCACCTAAACCCCTATTAGGAAGAAAATACACCTAAGGGTAGCCTAGCCACATCACACAGAGAACTTACCTCGCCCCACTTCCTTCCTGTAGGTTAGCACAATTCATATAATTCAACCACATACAATTATGATAACCAAACAATTGTGGCACAATCACATTATCAGAACAATTCAACCACTTGGATCATCTCAGAGATCAATCGACTCGGCTGATTACATGTCATTCTAGAAAATCAATCACTGCCTCCAATCACGACCTTACAGGAAGGTTTAACAACTAGTGGCAATCACGGCCCCACTTGGCAAAATTTGAATTAGTGGCATCACGGCCCCACTCGGCACAACCTTTAAAAAGTGGTAGATCCTGGCCGGATGGGCACGACCTCTAATAGGTGGTAAATCACGGCCCGGTTAGGCACGATCTTTATCAGGTGGTGAATCACGGCTCGATTGGGCGTGACCTTTATCAGGTGGCAAATCACAGCCCCACTGGGCGCAACCTTTAATAAGTGACCAATCATGGCCCTACTAGGCACGACTTCTAATAGGTGGTCAATCACGGCCTCATTGGGCACAACCTTTAATAGGTGGCTAATCACGCCCCATTGGGCACGACCTCTAATAGGTGGTCAATCACGACCCCACTAGGCACAACCTTTAATAGGTAGTCAATCACGGCCCCACTGGGCACGACCTCTAATAAGTGGTCAATCACGGTCGTTCTTCCATCAAATTTTGACACTTGGGATCTTATAAAAAGAATCCCTATTTATCGTAATCACACTCAATTTGCGACAATCGATCATCAAATTCAAATTTTAAATACACAGCAGCGATCGACATGAAATTCTGAGCAATCGGGGTCAAAAATAATTTTTCTGCTTTTTTTATATTTTAATAATTTCGGAATATAATATAATATTATAAATTCCAGAATTTCGAAACAATTAAATAATTCAAAATTAAAATCCTATTATGTCCCATCAAGGTTTATTATTAAATAAACTCTCTTAGCCTTTAATTAAACATGCTTTAAATTAAACAAACATCTTAATCTAAATCACAATTAAATAAACGTCTAATCAAGATTTAGTGAGCTAAACTCATCGGATTAGTGAGCTGAGCAGACCGAAATGACGAGGACGCCAAGGGGATCGACTTTCCTCATAGCGGGCCAAGCATTCGGGGTCGAAGCCGGCCAAAACGGGCCAAACACCCGCTACCATACCCATTTTTTCCAGTTGCTGTCCACTGTGGCTTAAGGCTGAGAAATGGTAGATCTTGTGTCGGTTTGAGTTGGAAACTGACGGAGGAGCTACAATGGTGCCATGCGGCCAACGGCAAGGTTTCACGGCGGCCGGAGGTGGGCTGGACGAGCTGAACAGCTCGCTAGAACGGCGAGCTGGGCAAGGGGGAGGCCAGGACGATGGCCAAAACGGCGGTGACGCGCTAGAGGCGCGCGAGCTGTGCGCAACAGCGGTCCGGCTGGACCGTGGGCTGCTCCAGCATCTTTAGATCTGTTGGTGTGTCGAGCTACAGTGGACATGAGAAGAGAGGGCGACGATGGCGTGGGTGATGGTGCGGGCGGACGGCGAGTAGCTCGGCGGCGGATCTTGCTCCGGCGGTGGCTGCGACGATTGCTGCTACTCCGGTGACATCCGAAGAAGAAGATGTAGATGGAGATGGAGAGGTAGTCACATGGTAGGGAGAGAGGGGAAGGGAGAAAAGGAAGGGGACCACTCATTTTCTTTTTCTTTTTCTTTCATCCAACCAAGGTGGCCCACCAGACCTAGGATGACATCACAATCCCCTCACCCAATCCTCCACAACCTCTTCCAATGGTTGCAATTTCCTTCTCCGCCGAGGCATGAAACTTTGTACATTAAATTCTTCAATTCCATTCGAATCTCTTCCAATTGAGTCCAATTAAAGTTCATAAATTAATTCAATGTCACCACACTTCAATTCACACCCTCACTTGTCCATAGAACCTCCTTGAGTCCCAAGGGCACGACCAAAAGCGGACCTACTAATTCCTCGAGCCAAATTAGCCATTCTCTTATTTAATTCGCTGAAAAACTCTGATTGCATGAAATAGCTTCCGAGGATGAGTCAATGATCCTAAAATGATTTGTGACACACCCAGACTTCCAATTTCTTAATTCGATCTTAATTTCACGGTTAACTTCACTTTGGCACGATACTAGCGCGACCTGATCTACCGGGTAGCTTTTAGAAATTTTCATATATTTGACCTGTGGTTGATCAATTCAAGCCACAATGTACATCTTTGAAACATTGACGACTTTTGATTGTTGGGGTAATCTCAAGGTTTCAAATACGGACACAAGGTACTTGTGCCGTAATGACCCTTGCAGATTAACTCAGTCGAAAGGTCGCTTCCTGATCAAATTCTCAAGTCTGATGTATTAGAATCTCTTAACGGCTTTACCTGATAGACTAGTTTTCACATGAGTGGCCGACTCAAGGAAAGGAACTATATGCATGCCAACGAAATGCCCGTCTCAATTTATTGAAAATAGAATTGGAAAATCGGGATGTCACATTCTTTATTTGGCTTCTATATTTAACAGTAAAGGGTTATGGTCGGAGCCCAAAAAAGGTAATACAAATACCTCAGCTTCAGGGAAAGTAAGTCGCCAATTCAGATCGCAAAGCACCCTATCTAACCTTTCTTTTACCAAGTCATCACCCTAACAATTATTCATCTAGGTAAAAGCACAACATTTACTATCAAGATCCATAAGTGAATAGTCATGTAGTACTTCTCTAAATGAATGTATTTGATATGAGTCTGCTGTTTGTTTGCCCACTTTCTCCCAATGATAGATAATTTCATTAAAGTCTCGACCACAAACCCAAGGTAAGGAGTTGGTGGATGCAATCTGGCAGAGAGCTGTCTAGAACAGTTGGCGAGATAGGAACGTCGCTGGTGCATGTAAACAAGTTAACTTCATCATTATGCCTTTCCTTGAATCCATACATATAGTATCAAAAAAATGCTAAGTTGATTGTTCCACTTGTAGGGAGATGTGAGACTGCCAAAACATAGCCAGTCCGCCAGCCAATCCTATAGGACTAATTATGTGGGAGTTTGGGAATTTAAGTCGACGCTGAAGTCTAGTTAGCACAACCTCTATGTTCTTCGTCTCCATCAAAAAAATCAGGTCAGGCTTCTCTTTGACCACGAGGGCCTTAAGGGCTTGAACTATCAGGGGAGAGCCCAGTCCCTGACAGTTCCAACTGAGTAGCTTCATTTTTCAAGCGGTGGCTTTTTAGGGAAAGCCGCCTCAACCCACTTACTGGCATCTTCAGCCGAAATAATAGGAGTTTCCATTAGTGAATCTTCATCAAGAGCATCAAATAAGGGAGTACGCGAGTCATAGGGAATGTGCCTTTTCAATTTCTTTGCAATCCCTGCCTTCATTAAAAGTCAAGTATGCTTATGTTTCTTTTTAGTTGCATCCTCCCAAATCTGATTCTGATTGCTTGGCTATTGTACAGGTGAAGGAAGTATTGATGGATGTAGGGAAGTCATCGGCAAAGTACTTGCTTGAAGGAGTGGTGAAAGCAGAGCATTCTCATGTGATTTAATTATCGAGCTGTTTTGATGTTGGTAACCTGTGTCCCTGTCATTAATAGTTAGTGGTACTTCTTTTAAACCTTTCATCTTGTTTACAACAGGTATAATAGCGCTGGTTGAGGGGTTCCCAAACTTAAGACCTTCAGGACAAAAGCATAGATTCTACTGTTGATGCGCTAAGATCCCACTGTTGTATCTTCTATCAGAGGTGATGTAGGGATTTTTGTGGTCATTGAGGGAGGAGTTTCAGGTATCACTTCTTCAATGTCATCAGAATCGGCCTTCACCCCATAAAAGGTAAGCCAATAGGGACTATGTTCCTTGACTTCTGCTCTTAACCATTGTCCAAACGTCATTTTCTCTTTGCCTGCCTACTTTGCTTCATTGAATGGAATTTCTTGACAATACGTAGCATAGTGTCCTAGTCGGCCACAGGAGTAACAGAAATGAGAGTCGCTCATAACGAAAATCAAGCCAGATAGCCTTTCTAGCTATACGAATTAACTGTCCCGTCTTCAATTGTTGGCTTAAGTTAAGTTCAACTCGGACACAACCAGCTTGAGAGTAGTTCCCTCCTTTTCATCAATTTTTACCTCCAACACTCTGCCTACACTCTTAACCAATTTACAGAGCATTTGGTTTGAATACCACTCAAGGGATAGTCCAAAAACTTATACCTAGAATGCACAAGTAGTAAAATCATAGCAATGTAATGGTGTATTTGGTGTCCAAGCCTTTAAATATTACCAAATGACTAGCAAAAATCCATGGACCACCCTCTAACACTCTCCATTTGTCACTTTATAATTTGAATGTCACAACATAAAGCCCAGCTTCACGTTAGGTAATTTCAACTTGTTCTGTACGCCAAGCTCGCCTTAAAGTATTTTGAAAAGCTTGAAGATTGATAGAGGGATTTGAAATGATTGTACCAACTAATACCTTTTTGCACTCTTCTAGCTGTTCCATCGGAGGCGATTTGTCCAAGACCTCAATATCATACTCGGACCAAAGACGACCCATTATGTTACTAAGGGCAGTAAGGTGTGCTTCCTCTTCCTGATTATGGGAATCCATGAGTAACTCTCCAAGGCAGGTCACAGCTGATTCAGGGCAGAAAGGAAGCGGGCATGCTGGGATTGTGGCGGAAAATCTGAACTACCATAAGGGGACGGCAAATGAAGGAAAAAGAGAATAGAATTGGGGAAGAGAACAGAGGATGGTTGATTGAGTGGGTGGAAGGAGCTGAAGGGTGGAATGCTGCTGTGGGGGTGGATAATTCAAGCGGTATTGACATCGTTGGTGTAATTGAGTTTGAAATTGAGAGTTGGACAGAAGAAAATGTAGGTTGGGACAGGAATTGCGAAGGAGACAGAGAAGAAAAAGGACAGAGAGAGCCATCAATAGCTAAGCTAAATTCGTCTACAGAAGGGGGAGAACCAGTAGGGTTGTGAGAGTACCGTTGCAAGGGAAAGGAGAACTGTAAGCTGGTTAATTACCAGTAGGGTTTGGGATGAAAACTACCATTAATGGTAGACAAGAGCTTTGCATGTCAAGAGAAAAACCAGCCGTTCGGGATAATTTCTTTATTCTCATACTTGACCATCACCATTTTCCCCCTTTTTTCGAGGCCATATGCACTTGATCTCCACCTATTATATGGTATCTTCCATGTAGATTTGGCAACAGGTGGGATTTGGCTTTAGTTGAGTTAAAAAGTAGACTTAACATCTCGAATTATGAATGAATTATAAATTCTGACATTCAATTTTTAAGTGTCATAATGAAAATCGAACAAGATGACTTAACTTCTTTGAAGGGACTTAAAAGTTGACTTCATTTTACCAGAATTTCTCCATTTCAAAATTGAGAAATGTCGTCTGCCAAATCTGAATTCTTGAAATTCTCGTTTAATTTTGTCACCAAGGAATAAGATGTAGAGATGGACACTAGATTGATGTATTAGAAACTTGTTGTCGAGTAATGCCATGGTAAAACAAATGTTTTGATGACAACATGAGGACTCGATTAGTTGATAATAAAGATCTTCAAATAAAAAGACTGAGAATGGCTTTGAGCACCATGTAGAAGGTGCATAGATACTTGAGCAAGTTTTCATATCAAAACAAATACACTTTCAAACAAATTGCACTAAATTTACATGAACATTGCCCCCTAATGAGCATCCTAATCCTGCCATATGCTACCCAAGCTACAAACTTCCCTTAATAAAAATCAATCATCACATGCTTGTAGAAATTGAGAACTCTATTCACAAAATTGATTAAACAAATCAAAGTGGAAAAACCAGAGCTATAGAATAGGTATGTGTTCCTCCCATACAAGAATTATGGGAGTTCCTTCCTACTATGTATGGTACGACCATGCATTATCTATGCTTTCTGAGTCGTTCAATTCACTTATCCAAGAATGCTAAAAAGAGTTTGATTTACCCCTGTACAAAGGAATAAATAATTAAAAAAACACATTTTACTAAACAACATGCTTGGATTAAGATTATCTCAAATAATCCCACATCAGCACATAAACAAAAGTAAATCAAACTTGATGAAGATCACATCTAGCAGAACATGAAATAAAAAGCCAATGTCAAAAACAATGTTTGGCCAGCAAAGTAAAATTCTTGTAGACTGAATTTCTTCCACAAAATAATCAAACTCGTTTGATAAGCATAGCCATACAACCTAATAACCAAAAGATCAAGCCAAAAGGAAACTGCCACTTAGAAGACAAACAGCAGCTACCAAGAGATTACCTGATTTCAAGACTATATTCGTAGGTCTCCAAAATCTCGTTTCCAGAATGAATCAAGCCAGCTTTCTGGCTTTCACCATCCAACTGTCTGCGTCAAAGAGCACATGTTGAGTCTGAAAGGCATGTATTAATACTTATAGTGTCCCAATTCTCTTCAGAATCTCTATTGAATGATTTAATTAAAGGAAAGAATAAGGAAAGAATAAGCAAAGGAAAAGGGTATTAAGACCATACTAGATTCGATACTATCCCAAGATGAAATATTCATTAAAATTCTGGATTTAGCAATGCAGGATGATATAAATGAAACAGTATTGAAGATGAAAATTTAAATCTCAATGAAAAGCTACACATAAAGAGTGAACTAAAGTAGAGTAAATAAGAAAATGAACTACCGTTAATTTATTTACACAAGCGAAATGATCTCCCTCCCTCCCCTCCCCTCCATATATATATTTGTATAAAAATTTTGTCCAACTCAATAAATTATATTACAACACATTAACTTTTGTCATTGCGTAGCCATTGAAACACACAATGATCAGCTGAACATGAATCACCTCGAAAAGAGAATTTCTGAACAAACACAATCAATCAAAGTACTTTGGCTCTCAAAGATTCGTTGAAAACTTATTTCACTTGTGACTCCATAAAAGCAATAGGAGAAAGGCTAATTCCATCAGCGGTCACTGAACTTGAAAGGATTTTGCTAACAGTTCGCTGAACTTTAGTTTTGATCACCTCATGTTGAGAAACTTCATTTCTTTACAACTTATGCACTTTCACCAAAATCCAGCCAATTTTCAAGCAAAGTATCGATGTTGTATACACATGGTCATGTGGCCACCATGTTAGCAATTAGCTAACATTGGGCGATTGAAATCAAAGTTTAGTGATATGATTGGAAACACCACAGTCCAACATTAAGTAAATTTTACACAAGGAGGAAAACAGGGAGAAAGACCATACTTTATCATATATCCCAGCTTCCAAGCATTGCTGAGCAGCTTCAAGCATAAATTGTTGTCTTGTTTTCACGTCCAGCATAAGCCTTGTCAATTCACCTTCTTCCCCAGAACCTCTTGTACCAAGCAAAAAGTAAATCCCACCATCTCGCAATAACAGCTCCGTGAGGAGTTGTTTCAGCATCAAACTTCTCTGTCTGCTGATCTGCATTTTCCCTTCTAGTCCAAGATAGTCATCCACCACCCACTACAACAGCAGTAGCCTGTGCAAAATATTCCAATGCCACTGAAAGATCTCCAAGACGTAAATATGAATACCCATGTTGTCGAATCATGCTAGATGCTTCTACATAGGCATCCATTACACCAAACTTTGATCCTGCCCATGTACCTTCCATAGGACCCCATGGTTGACAAGCACGATAGCTATGTGAGCAGCATCAATGTTGTACCCTTCATCTCCTGCTTCTTTAGACAAATAGAGGATAGCGGGGAGGAACTGGATGCTTAGGAGCAGAATATATGGGTATACAAGAGGGTCCTTCCCTTTTTGGTATAGTATGATGCTGCAAACTTATTTAGGTAAGCCTGCAAATCCTCTAAACTATAAGGGACTGAACTCTCACTAAAGTAAGCAAATGAACCTCCCAGAGGGAACTCCCTGATGGCTAACAGTTTAAACCACAAGAAATCTTCTTTGGTGGTGAAAAGTGCTCATAGATCTCTTAGTAGCCTTTCGACAAGCCCCTTCGAGAACCAGATATCATCGCATATAGTAACAACCTTTACTTATCATTGTAGCTCGACCCACTCGATCACCCATTCTTAACAACTTTTCACATTCTTCTGAAGCAGTAGCCGCTGTGTCAGCAGAAACCACACCTCCAGTATTTATCCATTCTGTGAGCTGCTAATAACAAATAACCATTAGGGAAGAACAACAATAAGTACATTTAGGCAGTAAACAAATAGAACGAGAGGTGCAAACTGAGGTGCACTACGGGATGACAAGGCAACGTCTCTTGCTTCATTGTCATAACAAGTTCTCAAGCAAAAGTATATCTGTTGAAACAAGAAATGTGTAAAATAAGTCAGCTACAGGCATAGGAGTTCTGTGCTTATAAAGCAACTGCAATTAGCAATATCCCCAAGAAAATAGAACAGCCCAAAAAGACCCTCTTAACATAAAAAAAAAAAAAAAAAACAAAACAAAACAAAACAAAACAAAATACTTATTATCTTAAATATTTTTCTTCTTGTAATAGTTCATATACCGAAAGACAGGATAGCTGAAACATAAGTCACTGTCATCTCAACCAAAAGACTCTGAATCTCAATAAAACATCAGCAGTTTCTATTTACTGTAGTGCCCCAATGAAAATGAGGACTTCATCATGAAAGACAAAATTTCTACATTATTATGGTATTGACTTCACCACCAAAATAGAGAATGGACTACAAAAAGGAAGCAACCATAACCTGCTGCCACATAGTGTCAACAGGTGGCTGCCTTCGAGCATCACCAACATCAAAGTCGAGAGCAGCCTAGAAAGAGCAGGAGGACAATATAATGAGCTCCAGCTCCTTGAATACTGCCTTGAAATCTGTTAGAGACGAGCTGGACAAGGAGAGCTCCAGCTCCTTGAATATTACTTCAAAAAGGTCAAGTACGATTACTATATGATGCTAGCAAGAGCTACCTCCAAATATGACCGAAGCAGCAATTTTACTTTGAGTTTAAACATAAACAAGAAGCTTCTCCATAGAAGTTTCATGGAACCAAAATGTCAAGAAAGGTAATAATAATGATTTCATACTTGTGCAGGATGACTTTGTATCATGTTCCTGTTGGAGAAATCTTCGTGAAGTGTTTTGAAGCTGACAAAACATTTCCATCAGTCTAGTTTGAAGATTTGCAGACTCTACTATTTAAAGTATGAAGACCTCCGGACTACTAGACTCAAGACTCAAAGTCTATTCTCATTGACAGTTTCTAATCCGTTGAAGAAAGGCTATCCAGAACTGGGTGTTTCATTATGGATTTGACCTTATCAACTGGAGAAGATCTCTTGGCTCGATATGATATAACGGAATCCTTTATTTGATCATGATTGATTCAAAGGTTAAAGATTCGATGATTGGCAAAGTATACTTGGAAGGTTCTACTTATGGAAACCGAGATCCTGATCGTATGGGCGAGCAGGATTGATGGGCTATCGACATGCTCCTTTAATAGCTCGAATGATCTTCCTAATTGATTCTGTCCAACGAGTAGATTGGAGGAATTCCTTTGGTAAGTGCCAACGGGTATGATGGCATAAAGGAGTATATAAGAAAGATGTTCCAGTTGTTCGAGTGTGTGTGCAATAAAAGAATTCCAAAGTCTGAAACTCCTTGTTCTTAGTCAATTCATTTGCTGAGCGAAATCTTGTACGCAAAAGAGAGTCTATATTCGTGAGAAACCTTGAGGAAATGTGGTAGAATATCTACACTGTGGAATCAAGGGAGAACTTTGCTGTAACATCTCTTTTGTTCATAGTGAAATCCAGCCGGTGGGCTGTCAGTGCGAAAGAGTGGACGTAGGCTTGGAATAAGCCGAACCACTATAAATCTTGTGTTCAATTTTCTCTTCCCTACTCTCTACTTTACTTTGATCATAATTCGTTTTGTTAAAGAAATGAGAACTTCCTTTCTATTGTTTATCTCGTATTGCTCACTTATCACGAGAAATTATTATACACCTATTCACCCCCCCTCTAGGTGCTTATACTAGCTATCTCAGTTCCACCCACCAGAGCGCATCTCAAGCTTCCTCCGCCATAGATGACCAACACTCTCTCTTCGCCTCTAGCTTCAAGCAGCTCCCGAACCAAGATGTTGTCCTCGAATACCGTGAGTGACAACAGGACCCAAGAACATTTTGATCCGGCCATAGATCCAGAATATTGGATGCAATGCAAGCAAAAGAAGAAAGAAAGAATGAAGAGGATGGGCTTACATGCTAAGTCAAGAGAATCGAACAGAGACCAAAGACCAGTGAAGACAACCCGAAGTGATTGTGATTTGGAGTTTTTGCTTGTCTGATTATTATCTGAAAATTCTATTATTGCAATTATATCTAAGAGGAAATCTGAAATTGAGAAGTTTAACGGGAGCAACAACTTTATGTTATGAAGCATCAAGATGCGGGCAAGGCACTGGATGGTGAAGATGAGTTAATGGAAAAAGTAAAGAGTATAGTCCTGTTAAATTTGTCGAATGAAGTCTTAATAGAGGTTGTTGAAGAGAATGATGCCACGGTATTATGGGCAAAACTTCAAGTGCTCTATATAAAGAAAGGTTTGAACAATCACTTGTACATGTTGAAGAAGATGTTTCAATTTAGATATATTGAAGGTACGTCTATAGAACCCACTTAGATGAATTTAATAAACTCATGATGGATCTGAAGAATGTCGGTAAGATACTTAATGATGAAAAAGATGGCATGATGTTGTTAGCCTCTTTACTAGAGTCATGGGAGCACTTTACTGATTCGTTGTTGCAGGGGCGTACAACAATTACCTCAAAAGAGGTAAAGTCCACCTTATTCTTTAAGGAGTGGCAGAAAAATTTACGAGATGACGATTTGGCGCAAGGAGTAATGCAAGCACTAACAATTCGGGATAGAGAACAACATCGAGGGCCTAGTAGCAGTAGAGGTAAAAGCATATCAAAATCACGCCATAGAAACTTTAAGGGACGCGTGAAGTGCTTTAAGTGTCACAAGGAGGAGCACATCAGGAGAAATTGTTCAAAACGGAGGAATAAAGTTGATAGGCAGAATGCCACAAGCAATGTGGCAAACATTGCCGAGGGAAGCACTAGTAAAGCAGAAGCTGTCTTATGTGTGACTATTATTTCATCAGGAGACAAATGGGTGCTGGATTCAGGATGTTCTTATCATACGACGCCTCATAAGAATTTGTTTACTATTTATCAGACTGCATATGGTGATAGAATTCTTTTTGGGAATAATGCAGTGTATAAGGCTGTAGGAATAAGGATAATTCAAATTCGGATGCACGATGGGGTGGTGCACACATTGACAAATGTGAGGCATGTACTAGAGCTCAAGAAGAACCTTATTTCTTTAGGGACATTCAATGACATCCAGAATTTTCAACCCTGTCTTCTACTGAATAAATCGGGCATTTCATTGACGCGTCTATAGGGTTATTCTCAGAGCCGATCACTCTCGAGATAACTAGACTATCTGGGGAAATGATTAAGGAATTTTAAAGCAATAGACTTGAGAACTCGATCAGGAATCGGCTTCTTGACCGTGTCCATCTTTAGAGGTCACTACGGCACAATTAAAAATCGATTTGAAATCAGAGATAGACTGGATCGATAGAGATATGTGACTAATCGTGGGTGACACCACTGAATTAGAAAATTCTCGTCGGCCGACACTAGACTGATTTTCTTATTGTTTTGGTACCCTGTGTCCGTAATTGAATTCTCGAGATTTTCACGACAATCAAGAGTCGCCATTGAGTCGAGTGGGTTCATAGTGGCTCGAAGAAAATCGACCACGGGTCATTTGCCTTAAAAAGTTCTGAAAACTATCCGATAGTCTAGGTCACGCTAAAAACGCGCCAAATGAAAATTAACCGCCAATTCGAGTCCGATTTCAGAAATTGAAGTTTTGGCCATGTCACAATAAATTTTAGAAGCATCAACTCAGTCTCAGAAAATTTTCGGAGATTCGG
Organism: Eucalyptus cladocalyx; assembly: GCA_017140615.1. NCBI lineage: Eukaryota > Viridiplantae > Streptophyta > Magnoliopsida > Myrtales > Myrtaceae > Eucalyptus > Eucalyptus cladocalyx. Next base: position 22,874,328 of record CM029520.1, read on the forward strand.
GAAATTTTACGGAAATTAGGTTCGGACGTCGCGGAAAATTGGCAAAAGTTCAGATTGGCTAAATTAACGGGAAATTGGACTTTCAGACTAAGCCGTTGTGTGTCGGAGATTTATAGAAAATTTCTTGGGATTTTTCTACGTCGAAATTGGATCTCAATTTGGAAATTTATTGGAGAAATTGAAGTTCAAATAGTGAAATTCGTAATCCCCCTTTAGCCTAGCAAAATTGGACCACTTGGGAGGGTTATATAGGACGTTTGGGTGGCTTATTGAAGCGCCAAGATTAATGCATGGGTAAGAATGGCGCTTTGGAAGATATTTTGCAAAAGATCCAACCAAGTGGAGCCCAACTCTTCCTCATCCTCTCCATCTTGCTGCCGTGAACTACTTCTCTCTCTCCCATCTCACTTTCCTTCGTGCGATAACCTCCCTTTTTGCTTTCCATTACCGCTGCTTGAAGATCGAGAGACCAGCTGCACTGAAGACCGAGGCCATCGTCCACGACATCTCCTGCCGCCGCTCCATTAATCCCTGCACCCCCACCAGCGTGTGTTTTCTCTACAGCAGACCGGTAAACAAAACCATTCCAAGCCCAACGTGGACCTCACTCCACTGATGCCTCTCCACGTTGAAGACTCCACCGAAGCCAGCTTCACCGGTTCCCTTCACCCGCGTATCTCACTGCCACACGTCCGCGGTTTGCTCCTCCTCGGTCAAAATCAACAAGCTTCTCCATGATGGACTGAAGCTGCCAGCGTCTTCAACGTCCATCGAAGGCTCAGCGAAACCGTCGCCTCCAGCAACGTGTCTTCGACCAAAGTAGCAGTCTTCACGCCTGTGCGTCGCCAGCTCCGGCGAAGACCGAAGCAGCCCACAATTGTCTTCTTCCCTCGTTCGTTTAGTCAGCAAGTCAGCGAAGCAGTTGCTGCCAGCGCATCCTCACGGTCAATAGCAGCAAGTTTCCTCCCATTTTGTTGACCACCGAGTGAAGCCGAAGCAACCCTGTCCGCGTGGTCTTCAGCCGTTACTCCATGCGGCCTCGACGTTCTGCTGCAACGTTCAAGTCTGCAGCTCCCTAGTCAACAGTAAGCAACCGAAGTTCCTCACGTTGATTGCCAAGCGTCCCCACACCGCTCGAGCAACCCAGTGTCTCGGTGGATTGAACCCAGTAATTCGGGTCCAGCAGCCCTTGGGCCCAAAAAGCCAGTAATTTCAGCCCATCTCTCAGCAGCACTTTGGCCCATTAGTCAGGCCATTTAAAGTCCAATAGTTCACAAGATTTTGGCTCATTTCAGCCCAAAGAGAGAGAGCAGCCCGGTTCAGTTTTATTTCAGCCCAAGAAGCCCAGCAGATGTTATTTTAGTCAAGCTCGGCCCATTGCAGTAATAAATCTCAGTTTGGTGGAGATTTATTGGGCAAGGTCAAGGCCCGGTCCAAGCCCGTGGGAGTCGTCGCGAGCCCGATTTCGGCCGCCGTCGCGTCGCCGTTGCGGTGATTCGATCCCCGTTTTTAATCAAGTGAGTTTTACTCACTAATGCTTTATTAGTTTGCTAATTATGCTTAAGGTTGGTTAGATTTAATTAAGTGCAATTAGGTGGTTAGATTAGGTTAGAACAATTAGTTTAGTGACTTAACGATGCATGTTAGGTGGTTAGACCTAGCTATTAGCAAGTAGAAATGTTTGGTTATTTATTGAATGCATCTCGGGATTTTTCCCGACCCGTTTCGGGTTCCAATAAGGCAATATGGGCCTAAATTGGATTTTTAATATTTATTTATTTATTTTTCGAAATTAATTATTTAATTATTTATTTTTCCGGAAATTCAACGGGATGGCCGGTGACGAATTTCGTGCTGATTGTCGTGGTGCAGCCCATTTATTTATTTGAGCTCTACGTTGTGTGGAATTGAATTTATTGTGGAATTTTAGGAATTGTCCTAAATTGTTTGTTATTGAATATTTGATTGGTAATGGCCAAGCATGGGTATATAGCGCCAGTACGTTGATGGGCTATATAGTAGGGAGAACGGTGAGAGCTAACTGAGAATGTTATTGGCTGAGACCAATCAGGTATGATGTTATTGGACATACGTGGTTCGGTGATTGGAAGTATCACTGGCGAAAACGGCGCCTTAAAGAACGCACGTAAATGACTTATAGACAAACGTGGTTCGGTGATTAAGGAAATATCACTGGTGAAAACGACGCCTTAAAGAACTCACGGTGTTGTCTATAGCCGATGTCACCTTGGCGAAAACGGCGCCCTAGAAAGGACACGTGGTTCGGTGATCGAGGATATCACTGGTGAAAACGGCGCCTTAAAGAACGCACGGTGTCGGTGATCGGTATGTCATTGGCGAAAACGACGCCCGAGAAACACATGTGATTTGGTGAATGAGTACACCACTCGGGAAAGCGTGGTATGAGTGGGAATGACCTAGAGAAGGTCGACGACATGTAATCGACTTAGTCGATTGACCAATGCTTGATCGGATGTTGTGAACTGTTTGAATATATGTGTTTAACCTTGAATTGCAGGTTGAGGCCCGAGGCCAAGGTAAGTCCTCTGACTCGTGTTGTGCTTAGGCAACCGTATGGTGTATTAGTTTATTAATCGAGTCTTAGTGGGTAGGACTCGCTGAGACGTGGTCTCATTGGTTATTGAATAACCATTTCAGGAACCTGAGGAAAAGCTGAGGAGGAAGAACATGAAGGGGAGAAAGTATTTTGAAGTAGAAGACGATCCAGAGAGGGATCTTGATTATAACCCGGATGTGGATTGAGATCCCATCCCTTTTGTAAACCCTGTCTTAGCATAGATAGGTGTGAGACAAGTATGTTGTGAATAGTATTGTAAATATACTATGAGTTGTGCTGTTAATGAAAGTGTGGTTGTGAATTTCAATATGAAAAATATGGCCTGCTTTCCTATCCCATTGTTTTATTGTCTGGGGATTTATAACTGCTTCCGCATGTGCTTAATAAAAAGAAAGGGTCGGCGATACATAGTCCTGGGATATCGCACTTTAATAATCGACCAAGGAGAAGGATGGACGCGTACCCGAGGATCGGGGCGTGACACATTCGATGACATCGAGCATAGGTAAACCGTTGAAGGTGGAGTACTAAAAATCTCTCGAGGTGCCATGACAGTGATGAAGGGGAAAAAAGTGAATACTCTCTATCATCTACTGGGAGAGACCGTGACTGGAACTACTACAGTTTCATCAGGTGAGTAAGACTCTAACTTGACTCAATTATGGCATATGTGTTTAAGGCACAGAGTGAGGTGGGTATGATGATGCTAAGTGAAAGGGGGTTGTTGAATGGTCAAAAGACAGGAAAACTGGACTTATGTGAACATTGCATCTTTAGGAAGTAGCACCGAGTTAAGTTTACTATAGCTATTCATTCGACTAAATGACCAATGGAATATATATTCATTTAGACGTCTAGGGCCTGTCTTTGGTTCCTTCTAAAAGAGGTGCTCGATATATGCTGACATTTATCGACGACTATTTGAGGAAGGTACGGGTATACTTTCTGAAGCACAAATATAATGCGTTCGATCGGTTCAAGAAATTTAAGGCATTGACTAAGAAGTAGTCAGATAAACAAATCAAGTGCATGAGAACCGATAATGACATGGAGTTCTGTGGTAAAGATTTTACCGAGTTCTTTGAGAAAGAATGTATTATGAGGCATCGCATAGTACCTGGGACACCACAGCAAAATGACGTGGAAGAATAGAAAAACAAAAAAACAAAAAACTTTGCTTGAGCGAGCTCAATGCATGCTTTCGCATGCAGGGCTTGGCAAGGAATTTTGGGCCGAAACGGTAAGTATGGCATGTTACCTGGTTAATCGATCTCCATCATCTACTATCGAGTGGAAGACTACTGAGGAAGTATGATCGGGGAAACCTGTTGATTACTCAGGATTATGTATATTCAAATGTCCTACGTATGTTCATGCGAGTGATGGTAAGCTTGAACTGAGAGCGAAGAAGTGCACATTTCTAGGTTATGCACATAAGGTGAATGTTACCGGCTATGGTGCACCGATCCCAGATCACCCGGTTTTCTAATCTGCAGAGATGTGATCTTCAACGAGATTGTAATGCTTCAACGCAGGAGTTCTGAAACACAACCAGCAAAGAAGTCATTAGTGAGGTGGAGCTTTAGGTAACAAAAGTTGAGACTGCAGATGAAGCCGCAATTCCTAAAGTCGATGATAGTGAACAACCAACAAAGCTGCAGCACACTATAACTGCAGATAGACAGAGAAGGCAAATTAAATCACCGGTACGTTATGGTTATATAGATATTGCTTATGCATTGACTGTAGGTGATGAGGAAGAGACAGATGAGCCTTCGTCTTACTCTAAGGTGATGGCTAGTTTGGAGTCATCATAGTGGCTAAGGGCAATGAGTGAAGAGATGGAATCACTCCATCGAAATCAGACATGGAAGATAGTCAAAGTACCCAAGAGTCAAAAGATTATCGGAAGTAAATGGGTCTTCAAATAGAAAGAAGGCATTCTCAGTGTTGAGGCAGCGAGGTATAAGGCTGAAAAGGCTAGTAAAATCATCTAGATAGGGATGAATAAGTGTGGCACCCCTCGACGGCCCCCGATCCGTTAGGGTCGCCACAGCCTGCCAATCGCTTTCTCTCATCAGATATCCGTTACTTGTCTTTTATAAAAAAAAAAAAAAGGGGGGGAGTTTAAAGAAGGACCGAGGTCCTTAGGCATTTTTTTTTTTGAAAACGGTCCAAGCGCAACTTATTAGCATAAGCAAAATTTAGTCTCACCATCTCTCTCTCCAATAACCACAATGCAATACACACCAACTACACACCATAAGAAAAGATAAGGCCGAACCACTTTTATTTATATATTTTCATGATGGATTTCTCGGGTTGATACAACCAAAAAGAAAGCCAAGACTTTTAACTACACTTGGCCACAACCCAAAAGATATCTCGACCCCTATAACGATCACATGTCATCCTCCATTTATCAGTGTCGGCTACTCTAAAAAAGAAACGTCAGCTCTCTACTCCTCACGCGGTCATCTCACCCATCCTGGCACATCGGGCGGTGGTGGCGGCAACATCCCTTGAATCACTCCATCTCGGCGGACATGGATCGACAAAAACTCATGTATGACCGAGCCCCCAGCCAGGCCCACATCGTATATGACCAGCACACGGACTCGCACAAACGTTAGACTAGGAATGATAATGCAATCAATCTCTGAACACTCTACCTCCACGTCAGATGGGAGGCCATAAAAGGTACCCCGCATGACTAGAGAGAGCAGCATCTTCCTAATCTGAAATGTTGGTCCCTGAAGGGGTGAGTACAGCCACTCAGCAGGTAAAATATCCAATAAACTACTCAATGCATCACACAACACAATCACAACATCATAGCTTAGTACATATCATCCATGCATCCAAGCATAACTCACCTTACAGCCATGCATATGTCATCATACCATATGTGCATACATCCTCATGCACTCATCACCAAGCTTTCATACATATACCATCATGCCATAGGTGCACATACAACCATGCATTCATATACATCATATCATATAGCCATGCATACATGTCACCATACCATGCATGATTCAATTTCCACTTTTTATCTTTCAATTTGATCACCGCATCTTTCTTTCCTGGGGTCAGTAATTGCATCATATATTATCACTCGCACCCCAACCTAGCATCGCGAGAAAACCTCCGGCACACACCACCGGGCATCCGACACCCACATTCCGGGTATCTCGTATCCCAACTGGCATCATGAGGCATTCCCCCGGGCACAAACCTCCGAGGCTTCCGGCACCCAACCATTACGGGCATCTGAAACTCCCGAGGACATCCGGGCATGTATCACAATACAACCGGGCATCCGGCACCCCCCATCTCGGGCATCCTGACACCCCCAGGGCATTATCGGCCCACCTTCAACAGTCTCCTCATTCATCATAATTCATATTCACCAATTTATGTCTCACAATCAACATGGCACATGATGTAATGGCAACAAAGTCACATTCAGCATTTGATTTCATATGCAATGCCAAATATCATCACATGCTCAGCAAGATTCAATCACCTCAATAATATAATTTATCGGGCTCATCCAAAACAGAATAATCATAAATTACAGCATTTCAAATTCGCTCAATCCAGCTTGCACAGTTTTAGAAAATATTTCCATTAAATACCCAAATGACCTTTAAAAATTATGAAATTTGAACATGTGATATTCAAGACATAAAGGCAGACATTTTATGAAGGACACCACACCAAAAGACCCTCATACAATTTGATATAGACCATGTATCACAGCATTACTATTCTAACAATACAGCTTGCACAGTTTTTGAAACATTTTTGGTTAAATAGGCAAATGAATTTCAAAAATTATGAAATATGAATATGTTAAAGGGAAGATATAAAGAAAGATAATTTGTGAAGAAAAATTTGCTGAAATAGCTTCATACAAAATGATATGACCCATGCATTGAAACTGACTAAGTCCAAACGCGTCAGATTACACGGTTTTTGAGATATTTCCGATTAAATATCCTAATGACCTTCAAAATTCATGAAATTCGACTATGTTGTAGTCAAGATCTTAAAGTAGTTTTTTCATGAAGAAATAAAAGTCAAATTCGTTCTAGGTAATTTAATATAGAAGGTTAAAGCTTCTGTTTCAATACCGAAGTTTCCAGATCTGACTACTTCCGAAAAACCACGATTTCACCTATCTATTCTTGTTAGTTTTCTCTAAATTTTTTATATGTTAAATCAGGATGTCTTTTACATCTTTTGTAAAAAATTTAAGTGAAATTTCAACAAAAGGATAGGCTTACAGACCATGCATTCATCAAAGGTAGTCACCAAAATCTCCGGATTCAGTCTCTCCGTAAAATAAGGATTTCACCCACTTATACTTGTTCGTTTTGTCAAAAATTTTAGTATGTTATATTTCAAGAAGTCCTTAACAACTTTCATTTAGAAGTCACGGCCAAAATCCAACTCAAACAACACATGCAAGCCAATAGAACATCCAAGGTCGAACTGTTTTCTCAAGAACAGTTTACTAGTCTCAAACATCCCTCTTAAAACTTCAACTTTTAACACCCTAAACATCCGAATTCTTTCACCATTCAAGCACACATACTAGACACAACATGCAAGAGAAGATTAAGGATCCCAACTTGCCTCTAAACCGAGCAAACAGCGAGCACGGACGGCGACCAGCGACGGACGCACGGCGGACAGTCGACGAACAGCTCTCCTCCTTTCCTCTCTTCTTCCGCATGCTCACTCTCCCTTTCTCTCTCGATTTCTCTCTTTTTCTCAGTAGCTCTCTCTCTCTCTCTCTCTCTCTCTCTCTCTCTCTCTCTCTCACTCTCTCTCGGTCGATGATGCTTCCCCTCCCTCTTCATCATCAACCGGTTCCCTTAGTTTCTTCCCCTCAATGATGAACAATCATTGATTTTGCATGGGGAACACTTGGCAACTAAGAGGGACAAATGGCCTTCTTCATGCAAGATGGGCCTCCATCTTTCGGCTAGGCTTGGGCCAGCCATGGGCCGACGGCAGCTCTTCCTTTCCTTGGGCTTCGTGGGCTAGGCCCAAATGGCCGAAGGGTGGGGCTTCTTGTGGGTTGGTCTTGAGCTAGAATTTTGGCCCATACCTCATCTTAATAATCCTTCTTAAACCTAAACTTTATAATCACCTAATTGAAATTTATAATTCATAAAACTTTGAGACCTAATTTAATAAATTTCAATCCATAATTCACATGGCCAAAAATAGAATTTTTCCTATCAATTTATTATCCACCAAAAGCTTGGCCAAAGTCTTAATGCAAGACATGAATTGGGGCACCCCTAAAGATTGGCAAGGAATTCTAGGATGCCATAATAAGTGATAAAAAAAATTTACATAACTACAGAATAATTTGCTAGCAATGTAAATAGTAGTAAACAGTTATATGAAGCTGTAAATTAAAATAAGGAGTTTAAGGGAAAGAGAATAGAAATACAGTGTTTATAGTGGTTCGGCTTAAATCAAGCCTATGTCCACTCTCCGCGCTGACAACCCATTGGCTGGATTTCACTAAAGATCAAAAGAAATGTTACAGTCTTATGTCATTGACTTTATAGTGTAGAGACTCTACTACACTTCTTCAAAGTCTCACAAGTGTTTGCTCTCTCTTTTGAGTACAAGTAAAGCTCTACGTTTGAAATAGAAAAAACTAAGAGCTTCAGACTTTGGAATTTTTCTTTCACGCACACTCTTGAGTAACTTGAGCGCCTACCTTATATACCCCTTCATGCCATTTACAACCGTTAGCACTTTCCAAAGGAGTTCTTCCAATATACCCGTTGGATAGAATCAATTAGGGGATCTTGAGTCATTTAAGGAATGTGATGATAGCTCACCAATCTTGCCCGCCCATACAATCAGGATCTAGGTTTTCATAAATAAAACATTCCAAGTATAATTCACCTTTCAATAGATCTGATTATCCGAATTGATTCCAAAAAAAAATAATTGATCATGAGGTGCTATCTCCAGCCGTAAGATCTTCTACAAACCATATGAACCGAATTCTAGATAAACTCGCATCTAAATAAGTCTTCTCTTCATCGGTCTGGAAACTGTCAGTGATGGTAGACTTTGAGTCTTCAGTCATGAGTCTTCAAACTTTCTTGATAGAGTTTGGAGTTTTACAGACTTTAACACTTGAGTCTTGAAGTTTTCAGACTAAACTGATGGAAACGTTTTGTCAACTTCAAAATAATAAAAGAGCTTTTTCCAACAATCTCTCCATTTTTTATGGTAACAAAACTTTCCTACAAATTTGAGAATTTTTGTCCTGCAAAACATAACTTAAGCAATACATGATAAATTATAAAATTTAATTGATTAGGACTTTGGATAATATCAATTCTGCAAACACAGAAAACATGTTAATCTTTCAAGATAACTAACCATCCTCAATCAGTATCTCAAGCTAAGTTATTGTAAGCATTAAAGATTCAAATCACAATAATAGTTAAGTCAAGCAGCAAAGTCAAATGTCCATAGTAAGTCCACAACCAACAAACAAAAATACCAAAGTCTAAAAGTCATCAAGATAAAGATAGTAAAGACAAATCTGTACATCCTCCCCCTTTTTGTCAACAGCAAAAAGTGGAGAATAAATTAAAAAGGTTGTGTAAAAAGGGTGGTGTGAAAATCATGGCTGTTTTGGCAAGCGAACAAGCTGAAATTCCCCCATAGAGCTCAATGTCTTCTCAAGCTTTCCAATAGTCTCCTTCAATTACTGTAAATCTTCACCCTTCACAATATCGAGCACTTGATTCTTCAAGGCGAATAATTGTTCTTACAATGAAACTGAAGTAGCCAAGAAAGCCTTTTTGAGATCTTTTACCTCATACTTCAAACTATACTGATCCTTCTTTAAATCCAACAGGATATCCATCATTCTAGAAAAGTCTGCTGAGTGAGCTAGTGCAGCACTTGGTTCAGCCGAATCTGTTCCTAGAGTCTTGAGAGTGGAGGGATCTTCAGCAGTTCGTCTACTATGACTGGGAGTAAATGCCTTAAGGTCTGGTTCAGGATGGTAAGAGGTATACACATCCTCTAGATCTGCTGCAAATCGACTAACATCACTAGTCATAACAGGTGAAGAAATACCTCGTTTTTTAGTGGCTCCCTTTGTTTGTGTGCCTTCGAGTGGAGAAGTGGATTCTTCTTCCTATTCTACCTCAGCAAGAGAGTGATGTTTACCTTTTGCCTTTGCTCCAGCAGTCCCACTCTGTCTTTTCAGAGTTGCTTGACAATGATACAGTCAAGGTAGGCTCAAAGGAATCATCTCAAGCCTCTTCTTCCTCTTCTTCTTCTTCTTCTTCTTCTTCTTCTTCTTCTTCTTCTTCTTCTCTTCTTCCTTCCTCTTCCTCTTCTCTTCTTCCTTCATCTCTTTCCTCTATCTCATCTCTAGTCTCTCGTTCATATATCTCTTTAAAGCTGACAAAACTCTTCAAGTTTCTTAAGGCTGAAAGAATCATCTCATCCTCATTTTCTTCATCTTGTAAGATGAGAGTTCTCTTCCTCTTTACTTGTGGCATCCCAAAATTCAAATTCAAATTATAAGGTGTGTTAAGTCTCTAATTGGGTAATGAAATTTGCCTATGGTTTAATATTTTAGCCATTAGTCTTTTAAGATTAGATGATTTGTGCATATGTTTGTGAGAATTTAATGATAATAATTTATGCTTGGCCATGCACTTTATAAATTAAATTTCTATAAATAAAATGTCACAAGACTTTGGCCATGTGGAAATTAAAATTTAAAAATTTATGGAAGAGATTATAAAAAAAGGGGGGGGGAAGTTAATTTTTATTTGGTTGGGCCTTAAGCCCATTGGCCTAAGCTTAGTGGGCCGAATGGCCAACCCAATTAGGCCCACGGAGGGGCTGTCGCCGGCCACAAAAGGAGGCCCAAGCCCAAGCCCAAAAGCCCAAGCCCATTATGCATGCAATGAGACAAGTGGCACAAAGGAGGATGCCATGCATTGGCTAATTTGAAGGCAAACAATGATTACCAATGATGAGGATTAGGGGGGATAAAAGGGAAGAGAGAGAGAAGGGTGGCCGGTTCATTCGGCCAAGAGAGTGAGAGAGAGAGAGAGAGAGATTGTGCGAGAGAGAGGGAGAGCGGCCGAGAGAGAGGAGGAACCGAGGAGGAGCCGCCGTCCGACCGCCGTGCTCGCCGCCGTGTGCCATCGTCCGCCCGGTCTAGAGGCAAGTGGGAGTCCTCTAGCTGCTCTTGCATGTGTTTTTGTTACATGTATGATTGATATAGTGTCGAGTTTGGGTGATTAGGTGAGGAAAACCGAAGTATGGATGGATTGTTCTTGGGTGGTATGGCTGTTTTTGCTTGAATAGTTTGAGTCAGAATGTTGTGTGAGCTTGCATGCATGTTTGGAGTCCGATTTTGGCTTTGATCTCTTCATGAAAGTTGTAGCTAACATCTTGAACTACAACATAATAAAATTTCGTGGAAAATGACGGAGATTTGCGGGGTTAAACTCTCATCCTACGGAGACCGCAGATCTGGAACGATTTTACTGACCTCTTGTTGGATTTGTGGTTGCATGTTGATTTGTGCTAAGAATATTTCTTCGATTTATTTATGAACGTTGTAGGGGACATCTTAAACTACAACGTAGTAAAATTTGAAGTGAAATGAACAAGTATAGCCTAGTAAATCGACTAGATCTTGAAGACGGTAATTCTGGAGATGTATTTCGGGACACCCGAGACTTCATGGACTTAAATGGCGACTATACTCTGGATATTTGACTTATATCTCTGCATGAAACTTGTAGAGGACATATTGATATATAACATATCCAAATTTCAGAGGAAACTAAATAGAATAGGTAGGTGAAAACTCAGTATTTCGGAGAAGCATGCACTGGACGATGCGGTAATGGATCCAGAAGCTTCGTGAGACTGTAGAAATTAATATAAAAATAATCTTGCTTGGAAGTATTCATGAAAGATGTACGAAAATGTCTTGGCTCTAACTCGGTAAAATTTCGTAATTTTTTGAGGTCGTATGGATATTTTAATCGGATTTCTTCAAAAACTGTGCATTCTGATTTCACCCGAAAATGACATGCCATTTTGTGAGAATTGTGAAATTGTGTGAAATTCTATTTGGCCATGTATTTTGCATGAAATTATTATTCTATTGTCTTGTTTATCACTTGCCTTAATTTTTTATAATTTATAGATATTAAATTTAATATTTTTGAAAATAACAAAAGCTGGAATTTAAATAAATGAAAAAAGGGCATGAAAAATGGATTATTTTATTGGCCATAAATTCCATTAAATTTATTTCATAAATAATTATACCATGTAGCATGTATGATGAGGTCTTGATGTATGCATGACATTGAATTGACATACATGTATGAATTCCATGCCAAGTATGACTTGTTTGATGTCACGTCATATGCCATGCTAAATTAAGACTGAAATTGGTAAACATGGATAATGGTAAATGAGGAGGTGGTTGTGGTGGAGGATGATGCCCGGAATGTATAGAGATGTATTGCCGGATGGCCCTAGGAGATTCAGGATGCCCGGAATGTGGGGGTGCCGGAAGCCCTGTCAAAGGTCTTTGCCCGAGGGGAATGCCTCACGATGCCAGGATTGGGGTACGGGATGCCCGGCTAGGGAGTGTAAATGTCGAAAGCCTTGTCGGAGGTCTTTGCCCGAGGGGAATGCCTCGTGATGCCAGTTGGGATGCGAGATGCCCGAAATGTGGGGGGGCCGGATGCCCGGTGGCCTGGAATGGCTGAATACCGGAAGCCTCGGAGGTCTTTGCCCGAGGGGATGATGAAATAGATGATCTGAGAAATGGGTGATGTGGTGATCAAATTGAAAGTTAAAAGTGGAAATTAACCTATGGCATGATGATATGCATGATGATGATGATAATATGTGATGTGAAATGATGATGATCACCCATGGCATGATGATGATGATGATGATATATGATTATGGCATGATGATGATGATGATGATGATGATGATGATGATGATGATATATGATATGGCATGGTGACATGTGTGATATGATGATGCCATGATGATGATGGCATGTATATGATTATGATAATGATGCATGATAGTATGTGCATGGCTTCAAGGTAAGTAACGCCTGCAATGCATGTATAATTTGCATGATCTATTGAGTGATTGTTAGATTCCTTTACCTGCTGAGTGGTTGTTGGATTCCTTTACCTGCTGAGTGGTTGTACTCACCCCTTTTGGGGACCAATATTTCAGATTAGCAGCATGCCGCTTCCTGCCGTTACACGGGGCATATTTTATGGTCTACCATCGATGTAGAGGTCGAGTGCAAGGAGTTTGGCTGTTCTTCTGTTCCTGGATTGACGTATATTCGAGTGCGTTGTTTAGTCATGTACGACGTAGGCCTGGCTGGGGGCCCGGTTGTCCAGGAGTTCATCTCTGTCCACATTCATCGCGATGGGGTGATGTGAGGGATGTTGCCACCGCCACCGCCTGATGCACCGGGTTGGGTGTGAGGGCCCGTGCGTGATGAGTAGGAGCTTGATCTTTTTGGGGATAGTTAGCCGACACCGATGATGGGGATTGTTGCACGTGAGTTGTAGCATGTCGAGGGTTCTTTTTGGGGTTTTAGGCGGGACATGGATGAGTTCTGGCTTTTCCTTTTGATGTATCGACCCAAAGAAATCCCATCTTGAATATATATGTAAATAAAGTGTCGTGGCTTGTCTTTTAGTCATGGTGATTAGTGGTGTGTATTTGTATCATGGTTGGTAGGGGGAGAGATGGTGATGTTTTATTTTGCTTCCGCTAATGAGTCACGCTGGGACGTTTTAAAAAAAAAAAAATGTCTATGAATTACGACGCTTCTTATAAGAGATGTAATAAGGTGTAACGCTGGTGCCTATGGCGACCTGCGAAGGGTTCGGGGTGTCACATTACTAGAGCATCAATGGACTCCTTACCTTTCCTTTTGGCCACTGCAGAGTCCTGTTTCGCCTTGACGGGAGACTTCTCCTTCATGCGCTCTAATACCTTGTTAAGCTCTTTCAGACGCATCTTGATGACCATTTTAAATCCAATCACCATTGAAGTAATGCTTGTCAAACACAGAGGTGCAGGAATGTGAATTTTGAAATGCCTAAAAAGGCGTGTGATAAGAGCAGAATAAGAAAGTTGTCCCTTGTCTTTCACCACTGTCCTGTACATGTGAAACAGGATGGTGTGAGGTAGAGAGAATTTGTAGCCAGCATTGATGCCATACATCAATTTTGCTTTAGATCGAGACACATTAGTCTTGCATGTTGATTTTGGACGGATGCAATTGATCACGATTTTATGCAGTAAGATGTTGGAGGCATTCATCCTAAAGTAAGAGATCTTGCCTTCAACAAACCTGTCTTTTAACAATGCCAGAGTAGTGTAAGCAACGGACACACTAATTGGTTGGAAACACGCTCTTTCCACCCCAATTAAGTCAGCCAAAGTGTCAATATCCACCAAAAACTCCTTATCGGGGACTGTGAAAGAGAAACTATTTGCATCCAAAGGGATAGATTCAAATAAAAGTAGGCTGTGAGTTCTGGATAAACAATTGTATACTCAGAACAAAAATGCTCCAATTGAAGAAGTGCAAACTTCTCCCTCAGATTTACTTACACAGAATCAAGAAAATCAAAATCAACGCTTTTAGGGTTCATAACCCCTCTCTTCATCAGACTCAAATAAACCCTCTTATGGTTTTTCAATCTAAATAGACTCATTCCATCACCACCAAAATTTGCAACCACTCCCATTCTAGGCTGGAAATGTGTGAACATCCGTTCGTCATCGTCCTGTCCTTCTAGCTTATTAAACGTGCCATATTGCGGGTCACTAGGAAAGTTAGCAAAAGCTTTTTCAGCCGACCCTTTTTTCTGCAATGCCCATCTTCTCCATATTGCGCAAGAATAGAGTTTCATTTTTGTAGCCTCTCTCTCTTAGATATTCATCGATCAAAGACATAGCAGTTCCTCCTTCTTTCAACTTAGAATAAAGCTTGAAAGCAACTTTAGGTGTCAGGGTTCTTACAGGTTCAATTTCCTCCAAAATTTCTTCTTCTGGTTGAGTCGGTGGAGAAGATTAACGTTGTTGAGAAGGTTGATGCTAAGTTGGTCTTTGCGGTTGAGAAGAGTCTTCTTCCTCAGTCAAATTGAAGTGCATAGGACCCTCAGGCATGTGTCGTGGTCTCGTGCTTGTGATTCTCAAAGACTTTCTTAAAGACATTGTTACTTTAAGGATAAATTCTCAAACTTGCTCGAAAAAGGTGAGAACTTTTGGAATAAACTACAGAGAAAGTGAGAGCAAGTGCGATTTTTGTATTTTAGGGTTTTGAGAGTGAAAAATGAAGAAGACGAATCTCAATAGTATATAAAGCAAGTGAAGCGAGGTAAACGAATCGTCACAAAATAAAGCTGCCTTTTTTTTAAAATGAATAATTGCCTTTTTGAAAATGAAAACTACCATAATTTTAAAATCGAAAGGATAATTGCTAAAAATAAAATAAGAAAGTAACGATTCAAAAAGTAATCATACCTTTTTTAAATGTATATCCAAAAATTAAATTGCCAGTACCTAAATAACTCTTAGTCATTCTGAGTTTGAATATCTTTAGACTTTACCTCTGAATCTTGAGCACTTCCAAACTTTACTCGATGAAAGATGTGATGTTCAGTTTGGTTCGAATAGACTCAAATAAACTTTTCTCCAACGGCTTTGTAAATATGTCTACCAGTTGATTCTTTAAGTCAATGAACTGAATCATAACTTCTCTATTTTGAACATGATCTCTAATAAAATGATATTGAATCTCTATATGCTTTGCCCTTGAATGCATAATTGGATTCTTTGTGAGATTTATGACGCCAGTGTTGTCACATTTGATCTTGGTGCATGATTCTTCAATTCTAAAGTCTCTTAGCTGTTGTCGAATCCACAAAATTTGAAAACAGCAACTTCTAAGAGTTACATATTCTGCTTTAGATGTTGAAAGAGTTACAATGATTTGTTTCTTTGAAAACCAAAATACCAACTTGTTGCTTAGAAATTGGCAAGTACCAGAAGTATTCTTTCGATCCACTTTGCAACCTGCTAAGTCTGCATCTGAATATCCAAGAAGGGTAAAGTCTCCTTCTTTCGGATACCATAGTCATAGCTTTGGAGTTGTTGCAATGTATTTAATGATGCGCTTTGCAGCAGTTAAGTGAGATTCTTTGGGATTTGATTGAAACCTAGCACAAATGCAAACACTAAACAATATCTCAGGTCTAGATGCAATAAGGTAACGAAGTGAACCAATTATGCTCATGTATAGCTTTTGGTCTACACTCTTTCCTTCTTCATATTTATCCAGCTTTAAAGAACTTGACATAGGTATCTCAGTCTTTTTGCAATTTTCCAATCCGAACTTTTTGATGAGATCTTTCGCATATTTCTCTTGGTGAATGAAAATTCCCTTCTTCAATTGTTTGACTTGTAATCCAAGAAAGAAAGTTAATTCACCCATCATGCTCATCTTAAATTCATCCTTCATTAGGTGATCCGAAAATGATATCATCAATATAGATTTGAACGAGTAGAAAATCTTTACCTTATCTCTTAATGAACAAAGTAGTATCTACTTTACCCTTATCAAAACTATTTTGAATTAGAAATTTACTTAACTTGTCATACCAAGCCTGAGGTGTCTACTTTAATCCATAAATAGCCTTTTTCAA
Organism: Eucalyptus cladocalyx; assembly: GCA_017140615.1. Lineage (NCBI taxonomy): Eukaryota > Viridiplantae > Streptophyta > Magnoliopsida > Myrtales > Myrtaceae > Eucalyptus > Eucalyptus cladocalyx. The sequence goes on from CM029520.1 coordinate 22,890,729, forward strand.
TCTAAAGACTGAGTCTGGCTTTCTTGGATCTTCAAAATCATATGGTTGTTCCGCATAGACTTCTTCTTGGATAAATCCATTTAGGAATGCACTTTTTACGTCCATTTGGAATAACCTGAAATTTTTATAACAAGCAAAAGTAAATAATAATCTAATTGCTTCCAACCTCGTTACTGGTGCATATGTCTCATCATAGTCTATCCTTTCTTCTTGTGTATATTCTTTGGCTACGAGTTTTGCTTTGTTCCTAACCACTTTTCCTTTCTCGTCCATCTTGTTCCTAAAAACCCATTTAGTTCCAATAAGAGACTTACCTTTAGGTTTAGGAATAAGTTCTCAAACATCATTAATACTGAACTATTTGAGCTTTTCTTGCATAGCTTCAATCCAACTTTCATTAGCCAAGGCTTCTTCTATAGTTTTGGGTTCAATTTTAGAAACAAGTGCTAAAGCACTAGACTCTTGTTCGTAAAATTCTAAACGCAAGTGCACGTATCAAACAAGTAATATAATGATGAGAAAAAGTATCGTCCCACGGAGATTGATGATTAATAAACTAATTAAATACTAAAATAGATTAATTCTAAAATTTATCTAACAGATCAAAATATAATTAAGAATAAATTAAAAACGAAACTTGAAGACTATGAAGACTAAATGCAGTAAAATCAATAAGATAAATATGTTAGAGCATCCGATTTCACCATAATCACTAGATATGAATTTCATGTTGTTATGAGTACAATAATGATATCAAACATGGGATAGCGGAATATCCTAATCTATTTACTATCCTATCTCTAGGTATAGCAAACCTACTCAGTTTATTAATCCACTATATCTCTATGCGAATTAAAATAAACATGAGTGCATTAAAAACTATGAATATTTCCGGTTTACAATGAGTCTTTTGGATCACCTTATCACCGAAAGCTACACAAATATCGTGGTATATTTCTATCCACGTTTAATTCATGGTTATATATTATAATGAGCAATTGCATATTATCACATCTCGAGTCTCAAACATGCACATCAGATCATTCAAGTGGTGGCTAGTCACTCAAAAGCATTAAACGCAATAATATATAACTCACATGAATAAAATCAATTGTAAAACATAAAAATCAAGAAATTCATATCATCATGGTTAGGCTACATCGTAGCCCTAACAAAAGAAAATTAGAACATAGTAGAATAAGAAATAAAAATAAAAATATAGATCAAACACAGCATCTTGAATCAAAGGACAAGAATTTCGTCACCACTTTTGTCTTCTCTTCAAAATACTTGAAAAAACTCTCAGAAGAATGAAAAACGATTTAACTAAAAAAACCCTAGCTGCTCTCTCTTCCTATTTATAGGAAATCTAAAATATCTATCTCTCAATGCTTGCAGATAACATCAGGGAACAAAATCAAGAATTTCTTGATTTGATATCCATCTTCCACTTTGCGCTTTTATTTGAATTCGATAATTGCCATTCTTTTCCTTATCTTCTCCATATCTCATTATTCTGCATAAACAAGGAAAATTTAAATAATCAGAAGGAAATCCAAATATTTTCTCATAGATAATGCATTAATTGTTGCCTAAAATAGGTAAAATAACTCTATTTTTATAGAGTTATCAAACCCTCAAACTTAACATTTTGCTTGTCCTCTAGCAAAATCAAGACATAACACATACTCAACCTAACAACCTTCTCCATGACATCTTTCCATAATTGCTCAAATTCACAATTCAAAGAAAAACACAAATTTCATCCAAACATTAAAATCGATTTATAAGTTAACATCAATTCTAACTATATGATCCAAGTGTGTGTGTGAAAGTCCTCATCTTTTTCGAATTATATGCAATCCAAATAAATTCACATTAACATGCAACCTCTCCAAAATTCTCAATAATTATGACCAAATCTCATATGTTTGCTTTTCATTCCTCTCTCCACTAATATAAGATAATTATCCAATCAAAAATCAATAGGACTTTTCTCGGGTTGTAATGTAAGGCTGGGCTAAAGGTGAGATAATGGGAATTTTAAGCTTAAATCACCCATCAACATGTTGATTTCGAGGATCTAATTAGAGCCAATGTCACTGTCCAATTTCACTCCTTCAAGATAATTTTTCTGCCGCCATATATCATCATTCTTTTTTTTTCTTTCCTTTTCTCTCTCTCTCTTTTTTTTCTTTTTTTTTTTTTTTTTTGAATTGCTTTATGGTGGAGTTTCTCCCAAAGTCCCTCCAAATATAACATAAAAATTTCCAACCCATTGAGTATCCAAAAGGCTCACTCAATTGAAAGTTGGATAGGGAACCATAAAAGCAATTTTTTTTTTTTTTTTTTTGACAATACACCCCAAACAACCACTGTAATCACTTTTTTTTCTTCTTTTTACTCCATCATTCCTCCCAAATTTATATCAAGCTCAAATAATTTTTTTTATTCCAAAAGAAAATCAACGTGTTCATAGGGCATAGGATAAGGATATAATTTGATTACGGCTAGGCTAAACATATATGGGTGCCATTGAAAAATTGGGTAATAATTAAGGCTCAACAGGGTGACTAGGGATAAATAAATAAGGTTGGCTTGAAAGGCTCAATCGATCCAAAAAATGCCTATATCATTTTCTCAATTAGATTTAGCTTAGGATTTCGCCTCAAGAGAAAATCAAACAGATTCTAAGATTTGGGTGAAATTTAAGAAAATCACATATTTCACATGAATGTTCTCTAGATTTACACATAATTCAAAAAGTAAGGACTTTTAGTGCTCAATAAGTGGTCAACATAATCATAATTAAGATTAACTCACACATCAATTGCAAGTTTCAAGTTTAAATAAAATTTAAATTTTCCTAAGAATCATAAAAATTTACAATCAGGAAAGCAATCATGATAAAAAAAATTATCCAAAAATTTGTCCCCCCCCCAAACTTGAATGAAGCAATGTCCTCAATGCGAAAAATAGAAATAGGAAGTAGAAAACTCCCCCGGTTGTAGGATAAGTCCATAGATGACCTTGATGATTAAACTCTTGAAAGGTGCTCCCTAAAAATTAACCTGGATAAAATAGAGAAAAGTTAATCTTTTTTTTTTTTTTTTGCAAAACATAAACTTAAAAATAAATAAAAACATAATTAAAATGTTTGGGTTGCCTCCTAAGAAGCGCTTGCTTTATAGTTTTCAGCCAAACTATCTCAAATGTCACTATTCTGAAGGATGAAGTTCAATGATGGTCTTCTACTTATTGTAACCACCTTCAAAGTAGGGCTTCAAACGTTGACCGTTCACTTTGAATGTGCCCTCAATGTCATGCGCAACTTCAACTGTTCCATCTGGGAATACCTATATAATTGTGAAAGGACCAGACCATCTAGATCGCAACTTTCCTGGAAAAAGTTTAAGACAAGAGTTATAAAGTAAGACTTTTTGACCAATTTTAAACTCTCTTCTGAATATGTGCTTGTCATGCCATCTTTTTGTACGCTCCTTGTACAACTTAGAATTTTCATAGGCCTCATTGCGAAATTCCTCAAATGCATTCAGTTGCAATAATCTTTCTTCACCTGCAGACTACATATCAAAATTCAGAAATTTCAATGCCCAATATGCTTTATGCTTTAATTCCACTGGTAAGTGACAAGCCTTTCCAAACACTAGCCTAAAAAGAGACATCCCAATTGGAGTTTTGAACGCTGTCCTATAGGCCCAAAGTGCATCATCAAGTTTTATTGATCAATCTTTCCTAAAGGCATTCACTATTTTTTCTAAAATTCTCTTGATTTCCCTATTTGAAATCTCTACTTGACCACTAGTCTGAGGATGATAAGGGGTTGCAACCTTATGTGTGACTCCATACTTACTCAAAAGTGCTTCAAATTGCTTGTTATAAAAATGTGTCCCCATATCACTTATGATTGCCTTAGGAGTGCCGAATTGGGTAAAAATATTTTTCTTCAAAAATTTCACAACTTTAGCATTATTTGTTGGTAATGCTACAGCTTCTACCCACTTAGACACATACTCCACAGCCACTAAAATGTATAAATTTCCATAAGAAGGTGTAAAGGGTCCCATGAAATCAATACCCCAAACATCAAATAATTCACACACAATAATATTGTTTAAAGGCATCTCATTTTTTCTTGAAATATTTCCAGTTCTTTGACACCTATCACATGAAGCTACATAGGAGTATGCATCTTTAAAAAGTGTAGGTCAATAAAATCCAGATTGTAAAATCTTAGCTGCAGTTTTTGTGGCACCAAAATGGCCACCTGTCTCTCCATCATGACAATGATGTAGAATGTTTGCCTTCTCTTCATCTGGAACACATCTCCTTATGACATGATCTGTACATACTTTAAACAAGAAAGGTTCTTCCCAAAAATAATTTTTAACATCATAAAAGAATTTTTTTCTTCTGTTGATATGATAATTCAAGAGGAAGAACATTACTTACCAAATAATTTACAAAGTCAGCATACCAAGGAATTGACTTGATGGAAAAAATGTTCTCATCAGGGAACTCTTCCAAAATTGGTCTTACCTCTTCCTTTGAATTTGGAATTTTCGATAAGTGATCTGCAATTAGATTTTCAGTCCCCTTCTTATCTTTGATTTCCAAATCAAATTCTTGCAGCAATAGAATCCACTTGATCAACCTGGGTTTTGATTCTTTCTTTTCAAGCAGATACTTAAGAGCAGAGTGGTCAGAATATACTATAACTTTTGAGCCAATTAAATAAGAACAAAATTTATCAAAAGCAAATACTACCGCCAAAAGTTCCTTTTCTGTTGTTGAATAATTCAATTGTGCACCTGACAAGGTTCGACTGGCATAGTATATGGTTCGAAAAATTTTATTCTTCCTTTGTCCCAAAACAGCTCCTACTGCAGAATCGCTAGCATCACACATCAGCTCAAAAGGTAAATCCCAATTTGGTGCTACCATAATTGGTGCTGGTATTAACTTCTCCTTTAAAGTGTTAGAAGCCTGCATGCATTCAACGGAAAAATTAAACGGAGCATCTTTTTCCAAAAGATTAGAAAGAGGTTTAGCAATTTTTGAAAAATCTTTTATAAATCGCTTTGTAAAATCCTGCATGCCCCAAAAATCCTCGACAAGTTTCACAGATGTTGGCGGAGGTAATTTTGCAATGACCTCCACTTTGGCTCGATCGACTTCTATTCCGTTTCGAGAAATTTTATGCCCGAGCACTATTCCTTCTTGCACCATAAAGTGACACTTCTCTCAATTCAAAACAAGGTTAGTCTCCTCACATATTTGTAAGACCAATGCCAAATTATTTAAACAAGAATCAAATGATAGGCCAAAAACGGAAAAATCATCCATGAAAATCTCAATATATTTTTCAACCATATTAGAGAAAATAGCCATCATGCATCTCTGAAAAGTAGCTGGTGCATTACAAAGACCAAAGGGCATTCTTCTAAAAGCAAAAGTACCATAAGGACAAGTAAAAGTAGTTTTCTCTTGATCTTCTGGTGCAATAGGAATCTGATTATACCTTAAATATCCATCCAAAAAGCAATAAAATTCATACACTGCAAGTCTTTCTAACATCTGATCAATAAATGGTAAAGGAAAGTGATCTTTTCTAGTGGCATCATTCAATTTTCTATAATCCATACACACACGCCACCCAGTAACTGTTCTAGTTGGAATCAATTCATTGTTGTCGTTTTTTTGAACAGTCATACCACATTTCTTTGGCACAACTTGTACAGGACTTACCCAAGAACTATCAGAGATAGGATAGATGATACCTGCATCAAGTAGCTTAATTACCTTAGCTTTCACTACTTCTTGCATCTTTGGGTTCAAACGCCTCTGAGGTTGGATAGTGGGTTTATGTTGCTCCTCCATCAAAATTTTGTGCATGCAAATTGAATGACTAATTCCCTTGATATCATCTATTTTCCATCCAATTGCATCTTTATGCTCTCTGAATACTCTGAGCAATTTCTTCTCCATCAAATATGTCAAAAAAGAAGATATAATTACCGGTAAAGAAGAAACTCCATCTAAATAAGCATATTTCAAATGAGAATGTAATGGTTTAAGTTCAAGAATTAGAGGCTCTTCAATTGATGGTTTAGGCTTTGTAATTCGTTGTCCCAACTCCTCAAATTTAATTGCCTTTTGCCTTAAATATGGTGGAATTGCCTCCATGAAATTTGCGTACTTCTTTATCTCCTCATTCTGAATATCTTTGTCCATTGGTTGAATCAGACATGCTTCAAGTGGATCTTCAAAAATATTTTCCTGAAAAACCTTATTCACCAACTTGTCAACTGTCTCAACTCTAAAACAAGAATTATCATCAGATGGATATTTCATTGCTTTAAAAACATTAAATGAAATAAGATCATCTTGAACTCTAAGGATCAACTTCCCCTGTTGTACATCAATAAGAGCTCTTCATGTTGCTAGAAAAGGTCGACCTAAGATAAGTGGTACCTCAAAATCTTCCTCCATGTCAAGAACTATGAAATCTGCAGGAAAGATAAATTTGTCAACTTTTACCAAAACATCTTCCATAATACCTCTCGGATATTTAATTGATCGATCAGCCAGTTGAAGTGACACTGTAGTTACTTTTACCTTGCCCAATCCTAATTTCTTGAAAACAGAATAAGGCATCAGATTAATACTTGCACCTAAATCACATAATGCTTTTTCAATGTAAGAATCCTCAATAGTGCAAGGAATAGTAAAACTCCCTAAATCTTTTAATTTCGGAGGCAATTTGTTTTGTAGGATAGCTGAACACTCCTTATTTAACTTCACAGTTTCATAATCCTCCAATTTCCTTTTGTTTGCCAAAATCTCCTTCAAATTTTTGCATAACTAGGCATTTGCGCTAAAGCATCTGCAAAAGGAATGTTATTGTGCAATTTTTTAAATACATCAAGAAATTTAGAAAATTGCTTATCTATTTTGTCTTCTTTGGAGTCGTTGAGGGAATGGAATTGGCGGCACATATGGCTTGGGATTATCTGGAAAAAGTTTACTCTTACTTGTCTCCTTTGATTGTTTATTGATCACCTCTTCTTTGTCTCTGGAAATCTCTTCTTCTCCTACTTGTTTACCACTTCTCAGGGTAATAGCCTTTATGTTTTCAATTGGATTTTTCTCTGTGTTGCTCGGCAAAGAACCCTGTTGCCTTCCTAACATCATGCTTGCTAACTAAGCCACTTGCATCTCCAGATTTCTGATTGAAGCCTCTTGGTTTTGAAATCTCACATCCGTGCTTTTGATGAAGTCATGAGTTGTGTTAGCAAGTTTGGTGACTATGTCTTCCAAATTTGACTTTGTCTCTTCTGATTGTTTGAACCCGGTGGTCTCATCACATTCTGATTGTTCCATGAAAAATTTGGATGATTGCGCCATCACGGATTGTATGTGTTGGAGTAGAGATTATTCTGCGACCTGTTAAAATTCCCAACAAAGTTAGAATTTTCATGAGATTGTTTAAAAGTATTACCTACCTGACACTCTGTGCTAACATGTCCTCCACCACAAAAATCACATGTCAAATTGTGAATTTTCATGGCTGAAACACTCATATTATCTAGCTTTTTGTTGAGTGTTTCAAATTATGCAGCAATTGCAGTAAAAGCATCCACTTCATGAACTCCGCTAACTTTTCGCATTGGTAGTCTCTCAGTAGGCTACTAATAACTATTGGACGCCATCTATTCTAATAAATTGTAGGCTTCTTCTGGTGTTTTATTATTTAGAGTTCCTCCTGCAGCTGCATCAATCATAGAACGGAGATTTGTACTAGAGCCATTATAAAAAGTTTGTACTTGCATCCATACAGGTAGTCCATGATGTGGGCATCTCCTAAGAAATTCTTTGAATCTTTCCCATGCTTCATATAATGATTCATTATCCATCTGCATAAAATTAGTAATATCGTTACGCATCTTCGCAGAATTTGTAGGTGGAAAGAACTTACCAAGAAATTTCTGAACCATATCATTCAATGTAGTAATTGATCCTGCAGGAAGAGAAGAAAGCCAACTCTTAGCTTTGTCTCTAAGAGAGAATGGGAATAATCTCAATCTAATAGCATCATCTGTAACTCCATTATATTTAATGGTGTCACAGATTTCAAGAAAAGCATCGATGTGAGCATTTGGATCATCGCTTGGTAACCCACTGAATTGCACTAATTGTTGAAGCATCTGAATAAGTGACGGTTTGATCTCAAAGTTGTTTGCTTGAATTGCAGGTCTTCTGATACTTGATGTGGTGCCTTGAACTGTTGGCACAACATAATCTTTTAAGAGTCTACGTGGATTTTCATTCTCACCGTCTGCCATCTTAGCATGATTTCTCTATTCTCTTAGTCGCCTTTTGAATGTACGCTCGATTTCTGGATCAAGTTCAACAAGTTCCCCTTGTTGGCTACGTGTCATAAACCGATGTACACCCTGAAAAATAAAACAAAAACGAAAGCTAGATTCAACTTAGAATTATATGGTATCAATATTAATTAGTATTAAACAAACGATCCTCGGCAATGGCGCCAAAAACTTGTTCGTAAAATTCTAAACGCAAGTGCACGTATCGAATAAGTAATATAATGATGAGAAAAAGTATCGTCCCACGGAGAACGATGATTAATAAACTAATTAAATACTAAAATAGATTAATTCTAAAATTTATCTAACAGATCAAAATATAATTAAGAATAAATTAAAAACGAAAATTGAAGACTTTGAAGATTAAATGCAGTAAAATCAATAAGATAAATATGTTAGAGCATCCGATTTCACCATAATCACTAAATATGAATTTTATATTGTTATGAGTACAAGAATGATATCAAACATGGGATAGCGGAATATCCTAATCTATTTACTATCATATCTCTAGGTATAGCAAACCTACTCAGCTTATTAATCCACTATATCTCTAAGTGAATTAAAATAAACATGAGTGCATTAAAAACTATGAATATTTCCGGTTTACAATGAGTCTTTTGGATCACCTTATCACCGAAAGCTACACAAATAACGCGGTATATTTCTATCCACGTTTAATTCATGGTTATATATTATAATGAGCAATTGCATATTATCACCTCTCAGTCTCAAACATGCACATCAGATCATTCAAGTGGTGGCCAGTCACTCAAAAGCATTAAACGCAATAATATATAACTCACATGAATGAAATCAATTGTAAAACATAAAAATCATGAAATTCATATCATCATGGTTAGGCTACATCGTAGCCCTAACAAAAGAAAATTAGAACACAGTAGAATAAGAAATAAAAATAAAAATATAGATCAAACCCAGCATCTTGAATCAAAGGACAAGAATTCCGTCACCACTTTTGTCTTCTCTTCAAAATACTTGAAAAAACTCTCAGAAGAATGAAAAACAATCTAACTAAAAAAACCCTAGCTGCTCTGTCTTCCTATTTATAGGAAATCTAAAATATCTATCTCTCAATGCTTGCAGATAATATAAGGGAACAAAATCAAGAATTTTCTGATTTGATATCCATCTTCCACTGCTGCTTTTATTTGAATTCCTGATAATTGTCATTATTTTCCTTATCTTCTCCATATCTCATTATTCTGCATAAACAAGGAAAATTTAAATAATCTGAAGGAAATCCAAATATTTTCTCATAGATAATGCATTAATTGTTGCCTAAAATAGGTAAAATAACTCTATTTTTATAGAGTTATCAACTCTTTACGCATTTTGGATCTGGTACGAATTCCTTCATCGATGTTGCCAATGATGAGTTCATTGGGATGACTTGACTTATGCTTCCAATTGCTGGTTGGTTTGTGAGTTTGTTGATCCTCTGTTTCAGTTGAATCTTTTGGTTCATCTTGTTGTTGAACTTCAGGAGTCTGAGTCACTTAAAGAAAAGTAGACTTTGTAGGATTTGGAGTAGGTTCAGATTCTTCAAGTTGAGCCTGATTCATTTGATTCTGCATTGAGTCTTGAAACTTGACATTCATAGATTCTTCCATAAACCGACTCTTCTTGTTGAATACTTTGTAGGCTTTGCTTAAGGTTGAGTAGCCAAGAAAAATTCTTTCATCTGATCTTTCTTCAAATTTACCAGTTTGATCATTTGCATTCTTTAAAATAAAACACTTACAACCAAACACATGGAAATAAGAAACAATTGGCTTCTTTTCTTTGAATAATTCATAAGAAGTTTTCTCCATAATAGGCCTTAGGAATACTCTGTTAATAATATAACAAGCTGTAGAAACTACTTCAGCCCAAAAACGAGAAAAAATATTACTTTCAATTAAGAGTGTTCTAGCTATTTCCTATAAAGATCTATTTTTTCTTTCAACAACTCCATTTTGTTTTGGAGTATATGGAGAGGGAAAAACATGCTGAAAACCAGAGTCATCACAGAATATTGCAAAATCTTGGTTTTCAAACTCACCTCCATGATATGTCATAATACTCAAAATAGCATATCATTTTTCATTATGAACTTTCTTTGCAAATTTTGAAAAATAAGAAAAATGTTTTACACTTACTTGCCAAGAAATATACCCATGTAAAGCGAGAATAATCATCCACGATTACTAGATAGTATCTCTTTCCACCAATACTTTGAGTTCTAGTTGGTCCAAAAAGATCCAAATGCAGAAACTGCAAAACTCGATTAGTAGAAACTTTGTTTATAGGTTTGAAAGAACTTCTAACCTATTTTCCAAAAACACATGGTATGCATAAGTCATATTTTGTATATGTCAGGTTGGGCAGTCCACGAACAAGCTTTTTAGATGAGATCTTGGCAATTTGCTTCATATTGACATGGCCAAGCTTTCTATGCTAGAGGTTTGCTTCATCTTGAATGGATATTAGACACTAAGAGTTTTCTGGTTTTATATCTAGAAGATAGATATTCCCATGTCTTCGTCCAATGAAAGATTGAGATAAATCCTTACTAGTTCCCGAACAAATGCTTTCTTGAAAGTTAATTTTGAATCCAATGTCATACAATTGACTGATGCTGAGTAGATTGTAATTCAAACCTTCCACCAAGGAGACATTGTTGATTATGAGACTTCCAATTTTTACAGTTCCACATCCAACAATTCTTCCTTTGATATTTCCACCAAAAGAAACTTTTCCTCCTTTTATTTGCATAAGCTTTATAAAACAATTTGGATCTCATGTTATGTGTCTCGAGTAGCCACTATCCAAATACCACTTTATCTTTTTCTTGATAGTGACCTACAATTATAAAAAGAACTCAAGTTTTCTTTGGTATCCACATTTTCTTAGGTCTAGAGGAATTAGTGCAATATACAGTCTTTGCCTATTCCTTCTTAACAGGTCTTCAAACCATAGGACATTCTTTCTCAAAATGTTATGAGCTATTACACTTTGAACATTTGAGAGCACTTTGCCTAATAAGTTTTAAAAAACTCTTTAAAAATGATTTATGTAAAATGCTTTTATAGGTTTTTGTTTGATTTTTTCCTTTACTTTTGAAAAATCAATTAACTGAATAGTTTCTGTTGTCATACCCATACATGATTTGTTGAAATACGGTTTTTGAATTGAAATAATATTTTCCAACTTTTCAGATCCTATTAAAAACCTTTTTGTAATATTTGAAATATCATTTTTATAGAATGTATTTTCCTTTGAAAAAGAGTCTGCATTTTCTTTTAAGATAACAAAACTTTTGTCTAGATTTTCAAACTTTTCTTTCCAAGTGATTTCTTGTTGCTTCAGTTTGGAATTTTCCCTTTTTAGTTTAGAGATTCTTTTAAGAGAGGTTTTGAGACTAAGACAAAGTTCATCTATGTACTTCGAGACTTTAGCATGAATTTTTAAATTACTAACCTCGATTTCACCATCTGAGTCTAAATCTGAATTTGTTCCAAAGTCTGAGTCTGAGTTTACCATTAAACATATATTGGCATACTCTTCATCACTTTCCTCACATTCTGTATCACTCAATGTCTCTGCTTTGAGAGCCTTCTTGAATTTCTTTGTTCTTACTTTCTTTTTCTTCAACAGAAGGCAGTTAAGTCTTATGTGTCCTTTTTTCATACATTTAAAACATACCACATCTTTGTTGACTTTGTCGTCCTCAGTTGATTTGTTCTAGAATTTTTGAGAGCTTTGCTTCTTCCAATTGAATCTTCTTCCCTTTCTATTCAGTTTCCTGAATCTCCTTATCATGAGTGTTAGCTCTTCATCATCCATGTCATCTTTAGAATCTGTATTATTAGAATCATCATTAGATTTTAAAGCAATTGACTTCTTACCTTTGGGATCTTCTTCCTCATTGAGTTGCTCCACTTCGTATGACTGAAATGTGCCTACAAGTTCATCAACTATAAGAGGCATGATCCTTTGGGTTTCTCTTATTAAAGTCTTCACGTGATTCCAATCTTTGGATAATCCACGCAGCAATTTATTAACCTTCATTAGTCCTAAGATTAGTTGTCCTTGATATGATAAATTGTTTACAATTTTTGTGAAATATCTAAACATGTCAGTAATGGATTCTCTTGGTTTCATCTTGAAGGCTTCATACTGTCCAAGTAAGATATTGATCTTTGTTTCTTTAACTCGATCAGTTCCTTCATAGGTAACATGCAACCTATCCCAGATTTCTTTGGCTGTTTCATAAAATGAAGTTCGGTTATATTAAGTAGGAGATAAAGCATAGTATAAAGAGTAGATTGCTTTAGCATCCAGAGCTTGTCTCTTGGTTATTTCTTCTTGTGCCATTTCGCCAGCATCTACAACTTATTTTCCTCTTTCTGAAACTGATGTAGCTTTAGGAATGATTCCATTTTCTACCACATCACATTTCATAGGATCTTTTGATCTTAGGAATGCCTTTATCTTGTTTTTACAAACATTGTATTCATTTCCATCAAAGTAAGGAGGTTTGGTGTTACTTTGGTCTTCAACCAAACCTGGAGCCAAAATACTAGCCATAGATCTTTAGCTCAAAAGTAAAAACACTTCAATAAAACGAGCACACAGGTTTTGATACCAATTGAAAGGGCTAGTAAGATCACCTAGAGAGGGGTGAATAAGTGATAAAAAAAAAATTATGAAACTTCAGAATAATTTGCTAGCAATATAAACAGTTATATGAAGATGTAAATTGAAATAAGGAGTTTAAAAGAAAACGAATAGAAACACAGTGTTTATAATGGTTTGGCTTAGATCAAGCCTACGTTCACTCTTTCGCGCCAACAACCCACTAGCTGGATTTCACTAAAGATCAAAAGAAATGTTACAGTCTTACGTCCTTGATTTTACAGTGTAGAGACTCTACTACACTTCTTCAAAGTCTCACAAGTGTTTGCTCTCTCTTTTGAGTACAAGTAAATCTCTACGTTTGAAATAGCAAAGAACTAAGAGCTTCAAACTTTGGAATTCTTCTTTCATGCACACTCTTAAGTAACTTGAGCATTTTCCTTATATACTCCTTCATGCCTTTACAACCGTTGTCACTTTCCAAATGAGTTCTTCCAATCTATTCGTTGGACATAATCAATTAGGAGATCTCGAGTCATTTAAGGAATGTGATGATAGCTCACCAATCGCCCATACAATCAAGATCTAGGTTTCCATAAGTAGAACCTTCCAAGTATACTTCGCCTTTCAACAAATCTGATTATCTGAATTAATTCCAAAAAGAATGATTGATCACGAGGTGCTATCTCCAACCGTAAGATCTTCTACAAACCATACGAACCGAATTCTTGAAGATAAACTCGCATCTGAATAAGTCTTCTCTTCGTCAATCTGGAAACTGTCAGTGATGGTAGGCTTTGAGTCTTAAGTCTTGACTCTTGAGTCTTCAAACTTTCTCGGCAGAGTCTGGAGTTCTACAGACTTTAACACTTGAGTCTTGAAGTCTTTAAACTAAACTGATGGAAACGTTTTGTCAACTTCAAAATAATAAAAGAGTTTTCTCCAGTAAATGCGAGACTTGTGGCGAAGGGGTATACACAGTGTGAGGGCATTGATTACAATGAGGTATTCTCTCATGTGGTAAGACATACTTCTATTCGTGTTTTACTTGCCTTAGTTGCTTCGTAGGATCTCAAGTTAGAGCAGCTAGATATGAAAACTGCATTTTTTCACGATGAGTTGGAGGAACAGATTTACATGAGGCAACTAGAGGGATTTGCTATTCCGAGTAAGGAAGATCATGTTTACTTGTTGAAGAAATCTTTGTATGGGCTGAAACAGTCTCCTCGGCAATGGTATAAACGATTTGATACTTTTATGACTAGTCGAGACTATTCAAAAAGTCAGATGGATAGCTGTGTTTACTATAGGAGATTGGATAATGGTTTTTCGATTTATCTACTCTTATATGTTAATGATATGTTGATAGTAGCTAAGAATATGTCTGATATTAATTTGCTGAAGAGGTGGTTAAATACTGAATTTGAGATGAAAGATTTAGGTGCTGTAAAGAAAATTTTGGATATGGAGATTTTGCGTGACAGGACTATAGGAGTTTTACGTCTATCTCAAAAGAAATGCATTGAGAAGATCGTGACAAGTTTTAATATACAGTTGGCAAAATCTATAAGTACACCTTTAGCAAAGCACTTTAAACTTTCAGATAAATTGTCACTGCAGACTAAGGAGGAAGATGAGCATATGTCCCGTGTTCCTTATTCTAGTGCCGTAGGTAGTATCATGTATGCTATGGTGTGCACTAGACTTGATATTTCACAAGCTGTGAGTGTGGTTAGTCGCTATATGAAGCGTCCTAGTAAAGCTCAATGGGAAGCTGTGAAGTGGATCCTTAGATATTTTAAATGGGACAATAAACATGAGTATAGTGTACCGAAGGGACAGCAATGGTAGTGAGACCACTGGTTTTGTGAATTCAGATCACACCGGTAACTTGGATTATTACAAATCTTTAGCAAGGTACATATTTACACTAGCAAGTGGTGGAGTTTGTTGGAAAACATCTTTACAGGATCACATTGCCTTGTCTTTGACTGAGGTAGAGTACATGGCACTAACCTTTGTAGCGAAAGAGGCAATATGGTTACAAAGTTTGGATCTCGAACTTTGGTTTAGAACAGAAAAGTGTGGATATACATTGTGATAACCAAGGTGCGATATATTTTGTGTATAATCCAATTTATCACGAGCAAACAAAGTATATCAACATCGGTACCATTTCATTCAAGATGTCTTAGCTAAAGGTAATGTTATTGTCAAAAAGATTGCTACAATAGATAACTCGATAGACATGATAACTAAGTCTGTTCCTTCGGCGAAGCTCAAGCTCTGCTTGAGCTCTGTTGGCGTCTACGGAGAGTGAGCACCCGTTGGAGCGTTGGGAGAGCAGCATGGATGATGAGTACTATAACTTGGTTTCAAACATCGAGCCAGGATGAGAATTATTAAATTATGACTTGAGTTTGAGCATTTGCACAATAACACGATTCGCTGGACTCTTGAAGATTTGCAAAAGAGGAAATAAATAAAATAAAAGGGTTTCACTTTTTCGTGTAGGGAGAAACCTAATCTACGTTGAAGTTAAAAGGGTAGTGGGCCCAAAGTCAAAACCTGGACTTTTGGGCACACACACAAAGCTACGAAAGAAGCTCTGCAACGTCCCACTTTCCTTAGCCATTGAAGAAGGAAAGTAACGGTAGGGCCCAAAGTCAAAGTTTGACTCTAGGCACACACACACATATATATATATGTTCTTTTCGTGCGTGCGTGGACTGCAGAAACCCTACGAAGCTGCACGTCCACGATCTCTGAAGCCGCAAGTCCTTGAAGCCCTGCGAAGCTTTGAAGAAATACGCGAAACTGTATGTAGAACGTTTTGTTTTGATCTTGAAAACGCAGTAATTTTGTGTCGTGAGTTTATGTCCAAGTGAGTGTTTATTTACATACACTTTGGGTTTTTGGTTAAATCTAAGTGTGGGAAACACTTGAGCGTGTGAGTGATTGTAAACTCTGAATCTCCGATTATAGTGGATTATTTGTTGCTAGCTCTCTCCGTGGACGTAGATATCGATACCCGGACCAAACCACATAATTTCTGGTATCTTTATTATTTCTCATTTATTTCTTTGATGATTTTGCGTTGACGTAAATTGTAAGATCTTGTCGTTTCCACGTATTATATTCCAACACTGGTCGTGCCATAGATTTAGGGCTTCTCGGGGGGACAGCTTTGAGCCGAGCCGAGTGTGGAAGCGATTGAAGATTAGATGAGAGAATAGAGCGACTGCATCTCCATTCTGCTAGAACCACCCCTACACACATTGTGTCAAAATAAGAAATTTTCACAATCAACATGTCAGCTTCACCCAAAACAAAGACGAGGACATAAAACCCTGATAAAAAAAAAATATTTGAACCTGAAAAGCGGGGATTGTCGTCACAGATCTAGGGCTTCTCGGGAGAGACGGCTTTGAGCAGAGCGGAGAGAGCGCAGTCGTCATCGGAGAAAGCCTAACATCAGGAGAGAGTGCAATTCAAGAAGAAAGAGGTCGGGAGGAAGAGGCTGTGGAGAAGAGAGAGAGGCTGTTGTCGGAGAGCGAAGAGGCCGTGGAGTAGAGATAGAAGCCGTCGTTGGGGGGAGCGTCACCGTCGTCAGTGGGAGCGTGGCCCTCATCGGAGAGCACTATTTGGGAGACAACGTCATCGGATCAGGAAAGAGGGGAGAGAGTGAGAAGAGAGAGGAGAGAGAAATGACCCACTGAGTAAAGAAAGAGAGAAGAGAGAGCATAGCGCTAGAGCGCTGGTTTAAAGTTGGCTGACCTGGCGGGTCCCGAGGACACGTGTCGACGTGTGAATAGTTCAGAGTAAAATTGACGTGACACTTTTACAGCACACAAGATTTTCTCCATAGGAAATATTTTCTCCCTGCTGAAGGGCTGTAGCCTCTATGTCCCTACCTTCTGGCTAGGCAGGCTGCACTTAACCTGCGGCTTATAATGAAGAAAAATCAATACTCAAGCATAAAATAAACAGTGTATGTAGAGCAACAAAATAAGTATTCGTCATTTCGAGAAGGACTATACAATATAATATACCGAAGTAATGATAAAACCGGTAAGTATATCAATTGCAAAATCCAGAAGTCATTCAGCTTATATATTGTAATCGAAGAAATCAATGTCTTGTTACAGTTTATGGGGAAGGCCAGCAATGCCTAGAAACCTCAAAAGCCGTTAGCTATCATGAAGAGACCTAACAACCGAAACACAGGAACCATTTTTCTTGTTACAGAAAAAAGATGCACCGAATGGCTATATATCTTCATCTTTAGAAATAAAGAGCTTTTATCAAAAATTACCTATAACATATTCTATTAAAAGCTAAATCAAAATTATTTCTAAAAACCTAGATGTAGGACCTCAAAACCATAATCGGGAAGAAGTAAATAATGTAGCTAAGGATCAGACAAATTTTGAGATTTAAAGGGAAAAGTATCTAAAAGGTCAATTACATTTGTGTCAATTCAGTTATAATTCTTTCAATTCTACTAATAGATTATAAACATTTTGATGATTTGCCAATGTAATTCATTCAACAAATTTTGACTTGAAATTCCTGACATGATTGTTGGTCATTTTATATGACATGACTGACACCAATGCAAACAAATTTTAATATTTTTATGAATTTTTTTATTTTTTTATTTTATTTTTTTCCTCTTTTCCCAAAAAATCTAGGCCGGTGAGATGGCCAATAACAAGCAAGGGCGTCACGACCCTCACTGACCATAGGTGAAGGCCTTCGAACCCTCACTAGCAACATGTGTAGGCGTTAGGCCCTTGCCTAGATCCATGACACCCTCGCTAGTAGAGATGTCAACGATTCGGTTCAATTTGGTTTTTTTGGTTCGAAACTGAACCAAACCGTTAGTAAAAATTTCCGAACTGAACCGAACGAGACCCGAACCGAATACGAACTGAACTGAAATTTTGGTTTGGTTTGGTTCAATCAATTTTTTGGTTTTTGGTTTTTAGCTTTCAGTTTTCAATTTTTCCATTTGTTTTTTTTTTTTTTTTTTTTTCTATTGTATATATTTTTCATTTCCAAGAAATAAGCTCTTATCGGTTTGTTAATTTGGTTCGGTTCAGTAAACCAATAAAAAAACCGATAAAAAAATTTTCGTTTTTAATGAGAATTGAACCAAAAAAATTGAATTTTTCGGTTCGGTTTAGTTCGGTTTTTGACACCTCTACTCTCTAGCCATAGGTGAGGGGCTTGCAGTCCTCGCCTATGGCCAACTAGGGCATTATGGCCCTTGCCTAGACTAGGTGAGGGCATCACAACACTATCTTAAATCTACACAAGGGCTTGATGCCCTTGCTTGTGGTTGGCAAGGACACGAAGATTCTTGCCCATGGCCAGCAAAAGGTAGAGTCGACCCACAGTTGTGAAAAGAAAAGAAAAGAGAAGAAAAATGTAATAAAAAAATTCAGAAAAATTAAAAAATTAAAAAAAAATTTGTCTAATTCAGCACCGATCATATCACACCAGATAGTTGACATCCATACCAATGATTTTTTTTTTATCAAAATTGACTAGATGAACTACATTGGCAAATTTTTAAAAAGTTTATGACTTAATTGGCACAATTGAAATATTTATAACTAAATTGACACAAATGCAACATCTTTTTTGGTACTTTTCCCATGGTTTAAATGTATATTTAAGGTGCGATAGACGAATGATTTAAAAAAACATTTTCCTAAAAATAATTGCTAAAAATCAAAAAGAAAAGTGTTTTTATGGTCCGCAAAATTATTTAGATATAAATTGTTCTCTATGATAATAATATTTTTCGCTAATTGATAATTTCAAGCGTTGCATGTTACCAATTTTAGGAAAAAAATTTGCAAAGCAAACGGATCCTGAAAGTCACTATATTATCTATTTAACATAATGATCTATTAAACATGCATTTGCATACCGCAAATAATCTCTGCCTAAGTTTGCAATAACCTCCATGTCTATTCTTTTGACCGATGAATCGACTGGGAAGTACGCCGAAAGAGCGAAGAAAAGCAGCAAAGACAACAACAAAGAAGCTTTCCAGACTTTTAAAGTAACTACCTGACCAGCATGACCGGCCTCTGCTATGACGACCTGCCCTGCTACATTACAATTAAGGTACATGTTAGGCGTCAGTTGACTATGAAGAATACGATTTGCCCCGTCTACGTCCAACCCCTTGAGATATTCCTCATCGCGGACACGTGTCTCAAATGCTTGGACTTTTTCTCCTACCTTCCCTGCACGAAAAAGGATCCATATCTGGCAGTGGAAGTTCGTTTCATTGAGGTCGTAGTTGCGACCGTACACTTCTATAGATTCTCCCACTGGGATTATTTTCACCAGATCCCCACAGACCATGCCAAGCCGTAGAAGAGCTTTATGAGTACATTGGATGGGGATCAGAACAACGGGTCTATCAGAATTATTATGGATTATATAGACTTAGGCGGCCGGAGCCCTGTTTCAAATCGCAAGTAAAAGATTTGTCAATAGTCCTCCTCTTAGATCCCGTCTGCCTGTTAAGTTTCAAGACAGTGTCCTCCAAACAAATATCATATATCACTTATAGTCTCCTCTCGATTGTAATTAAACCCATGAGACATATTCTAATGGTGCAACACGTTCATTAACATGAAGATAATGTAGATATAACCCTGAGTTCATAGCTAGAATCGCATCTCATGCAAGTGGTGTGTAATGTCTAGTTAACACCTACTTCATGTGAAATCTGTTAGTAATTAAACTAAATTTGTGAATGTCCAACGTGCACCCATAAATATTTAATCCCCTACATGCATCGAGAATGTCCGTGTATGTTTAGATTCATGTTTCTATGTCTAGTTCAATGTTTTGTAAATTTATGGAATGTATTATCTTGGAATGATAGATATATCTATGAGTTATTTAAGATTACTAGTCATGTACAAGCCTATATAAAGTCAAGTATGGTAATCATTTCTTTAAAGAAAAGAAAAATAAAAGAAAAAGCCTATTTGTCTCCTTCTTTTCTTAATTAGAGTCGAGTTTACTGAATTTGAGTGTTCCACCTTCAAAATTATTCTATGAAAACCATCATGGCAGAAAGGTGTCCATGAAAAACTGGTCTATAGTTAGAGCTTATTGAGTCAAGCAAATCCATAGCAAATTCTTGGAATCGGCAGACAACGTGAATTCAGTTTATTGTCAGAAAGATAGGAATTTCTCATGTGCAATCGTTATCTTGAAATCATAATCCCTTACCTAAAACTGCTCTTATTATTTGCAAAGCCCAGGATTGAGTGGTCTCCAACATTGAACCCATCCCAATAGGAGTAGTAGAATAGGGAGAAGCACAAGGTGCCGAGCTGCCGGCGGAGAAGGAGTGGATTTCTTCATGCTGCTTCTGCAGTGGGAAAAATTGTCCAAAAATCTTAAATTTTTTATACTTTGGTCAATTCAATCTAAGCCTTTCAATTTAACCAATTGGGTCAAAAACATTTTTACATTTTTTCAATTGAGTACACTCGGCCAATTTTAGCCGAAAATCGCTAACGTTGATGCCAGTTGTTTTATGTGGCATGGCTAATACTGATGTAAACAATTTAAAAAAAATTCTTTAAATTTTGAATTTTTTTATAATTTTTTATTTTTCTTTCTTTTTTCTTCCAAGCTCAGCAAGGGCTAGCCAACCCTCATTGGTCACTAGGCGAGGGCTTCACGGCCCTTGCCCAATTGCCAACCCTCGCTTGTGACCACGCCAGCATCCCTCACAGGATTTGGTAGGAAAAAAAATAAGAAAAAATTCAAATTTTATAGAAAAAATTTACAAAAATTTGTCCACGTTAGCACCAACAATCCTATTTGGCACCATGGGAGTCCACATCACTAATTTCCAATTAAAATAGGCCAAATGGACTCAATTAGTAAAATGTAAAAAAAAAAATTAGTCCTCGATTGGCAAAATTGGAATGTATAGAGCTGAATTGGCTAATTTTTGGACAATTTTTCCATTATACAATGCAAACCTACTTCTTTTACAATGGAAGCATAGTTTAAGGTCCACATAATATTTATTCAATACATGCAAGAAGCACTTTCAAACGGAAAATCAACTAGGCGACATCCACGTAGTTTGACCCCGACATGATCGAATTACTAGTCTACATGCCCCACATATTGACATGTGATCTAGTGTAACATAATGTAAAAATCACACTAATCATCCGTAACTGCATCGGTGACAACAGTGAATTTGGGAGAAACCATATAGCATTGCAGCCGAAAATATCAAAAGAAGCAGCAGTGTCAAATAACACATGGTGTAGCGTTGATTGATTCTAAATCTATAGGGATTGTTCCGTTGCTGCCCCGTCGCTTGGGCATTAGCATTGTTCTGTTGCTGCGGCACCGCTTCGGCGTTAGCATTGTTCTGTTGCTCTACCGCTGCTTGGGCATTAGCATTGTTCCGTTTTGCACCTTCAGATTGGCAAGGTGCACCCTCAGTTTGTCGTGTAGATCCCAGTTGAGGGCCATATTTTCGTAGTACTTCAGCGACATACGGATGTTTACCAATACCGCGAGGGAGTTGTAAATGGAGGCCAGTAAAGAGAGGGCGTAAAATGTCCATTTCAGTTTACACCTGATCGTTTCCGAGGACGTCAGCATAGGAGAAAAAACAATACCTTGGAAGACGAAGTACAGATTCATCAATTCCTCAGTCCTACTGATGCGGTTCGAGATAAGCTCTTGTAGACTCTAATTGGCCTCTGTAAGTTGGTCCATGCTCTTCTCTAAAATTTCTGGGCTCGCCATTTCTGATTCTGCGGTTGGGGTCGGCGATTCGAATTCTCTCTGTTTGTAGGTGTTTGTGTAGGACTTATGACTAATGAGTGACAGAGCTGAAAATAGGAAGAGATTGCCATTATGATGCATACCGGCATATATATAGGTTGGAACACCCATGACTAGGGGTTGAGACGTAGTCATTTTTTAGCATATAGAAATTAGGATTTCCGGGAATGTGCATCAATTTTGTGCCAAGGAACATGTGGAGTGGCGTCAGACAGCTCATTGTCCTTGCTTTTCAACTTGCTGTTCACAACCCAAATAATTTGAATGATTCAAAACAAGAATTAATTGAAGAGTGTGTCAGTAAACTAAGAGGGAAACGTTCTTCGTCTAGGGTTTTATTCACAGTCAAATATTAATTCCAGGAAAAGAAACATGTCAAGTCACCTATTTTCTGACCACAAAGTTCACCCCGTTTTTTGGTCCAGCAATTGATAAATAGGTCTTCCGCTCCAGCGGCGGAAAAAAGAAACATGATTATAGAGTCTTCTTCTCTTTTTCATAGCTTTATATACCTTATTATCGTACATACAACATACGTGTAGAAGATGTGTTTCCTTAATATTGATTCCATAATTCCATAGAACATATCCCCCGTTAATTTTGTCCTGATTAATTTACAAGTATTACATATTGCTTTTGCCATATCATCAGCTATGGTGGTTATAGAGTTCACACTGTCTTCCAAGAGGTTACAAGTTCGTTATAGAGTTCACACTATCTTCCAAGATGTTACAAGTTCGAGACATGTCATGAATAAATCTTTAGTCAGCTTGTGACTTGTGCATTTGCTACCTCATGTAAAAATATATCCTGATTAACTTGCAGCTTTGTGTATTACATACTGGTTTTGCTATATGCTTAGGTATGGTGGTAAAGAGGTCACCAGTTTGATGCATATCGTGAACAAACCTCTAGTCATTTTGTGCCTCGTGTATTTGCTAGCACAGGTGAACATGTTTCCTAACTTTTGGCAAACGCTATGGTCACCGGCTCATACAGACTAAGGCTACATTTGGTCTTCCATACATTTTTACTGGATAGGATAAGGATATGATAAAATTTGAAATCTTCTACGTGGTGTTTCATAATGTCTAGATATAAAAAAAAAATCCAAATAAATATTACCCAACTGAGCATTTGAAATACATTGACATTCTCACTCAACTCACCTCTCTCGCTTTTTCGCTCTCATG
The DNA here is from genome assembly GCA_017140615.1 of Eucalyptus cladocalyx. NCBI lineage: Eukaryota > Viridiplantae > Streptophyta > Magnoliopsida > Myrtales > Myrtaceae > Eucalyptus > Eucalyptus cladocalyx. The sequence continues at coordinate 22,913,827 of CM029520.1, forward strand.
GTTAGTGGTCAAGGAAAATGAGACATCACAGACCATCATCATCTTCATCCTTTAGTAAGGGCAGGAGGTTAACGATTCCACATCTGGTGTGCCCTACCGCAATTCCCTGTTTTCTCGCTCTAGATGCTCAATGCTCCTTCTTTGCAAGTCGCCTTTTGGATTAGTACTCTGAAATCAATGCTTGAGTCCACAATTGAACTCAAATCCTTTGTTTCTTCTCTGAGATTCTGCTCCGAAATAAAGTTAAAACATACCATAACCCAAAATTGAAAATCAAAGGAGAAATATAGAACTGGCGACTTGGTTGCCTCAAGAACTTGTTGACAACGCAGAACAAAGTACTGAAAAAAGGACGGACATAGACCCATAAAGTCCTGGCAAATAGAACCTAGATTTCATTAAACAACCCCGTGTCGATGACCCATCATCACCAAATTAATGGGTTGTAAAGACGAACCGTCCCTGATGAGCCCATCAATTTAACCCATCACCACCATCTGAAAGCAAGAGCGGAGGATGATTGAAAATAAGAGCAACGTTCATCGAAATTCTCGATGATAGGCGTCAAAAAATTTTCACAAATAGAATGGGTTCTTCTGCGAGGAAAAATAAGGGAAATCTGAAACTTGTTGGAGGAAGTCAACTCTTTGGATGGCTGCGCGTGACGAAGCTAGAAGCAACAGTTTAAGACAATGGCATTTGAGGTCAAGGACGGTGATGTTGAGCCAACAACAAGAAGAGAGATCGACTAAGAGGTGTTCATCTGGTGTGGACGAAGTCGAGCGGCGAGTAGCAAAGCGAGTCCATCGGGTTTTTCTCCTTTTTTTCTGTTTCTTTTTTCCTTAGATTTTCCATAAGGTAGGGATTTTTTGTCCATCCAGATACATTCAAATCTAGTGTTCTCCCAATCCAATATTATATTCGGTCCTCCAAACGTAGCTTAAGTAGTAATGACTTAAACAAAATCTTTCGTAAGGAGTGGAAACTGTCAGGTTAACACCCAGAAAGGTATATGCACTATTACGTCTCTCTACCTTGTCTTGCTTATAAGAAAAAAGAGATCTTTGTCTTTTTTATGATAACTTATTTTTAGGCTTGTTAAAATTCATCACGAATCCTCTATAATGTTATCTCTACTGTCAACCGCATTCATCTCACTTTTAATATTTTCCATAGTAACATTTCATTGAGTTAGGCGATAGAAAAGGACAATAAGCAATGCAGACGGCGTACATGCTTCCTCCCAAGTATCTCGCATGAATGCACAGTCAAACAGGCTATGGTATGGTAATTGTTCGCCCCAACGTATTTCTCCTTGCGTTCGGAAACTAAGAGAAAAAGAAAAACCCCACGAATTAATGAATCCCACCTGTGGGTTTCGACTTGAGAAATAACAATGTCAGGAATATTTTCCACATATTCCTATATCTCGCTCTTGGGTTTCGATTTGTCATTTTCGACGAGGAGCGCAAGAATGTTCGGCGAAGGAATTGGCAAGGAATACTAAAATTAATCGACCGAGCTCTTCCCCAAGTGACCTGCATGTCGCGACCTCTTTTTTTCCGACGCCCGCAATCGGGTACGGGTGCCTAAGGAGGTTAATGGCTTGGCTGAAATTAGTTATGCCCGGACTCTCCCAAATCCACCAATTCACGACTTTAATAGTCTAAATTTTTAACCTGTAAATTAATTTTAAAACGGAGTCGCCACTAATCGGTTTGGGGTGGGTCGATTAGAAACCCAAGCGAAGTATCGGGAGAAATACTCGCTCCTGCGCAACCAGAGAAATTAGGATCGGGGACTTGATTACACTAGTTAATCACTAATGCCCTTTCGGTACCTAATCTTGTTTAAACCCCGAGGTTTTTTTGGATGTTCGAGGGATTTTCCATGCATTCTTGGGAGGAAAAACATTTTTGAGTCTTTTTCTTTCTTTTTTTTTTTTTTTGACATGAAAGGGATTTTTTGGACCTTTTTTGGTATTTTTGGAAAAATACAAGTCTTTTTGGCTTTTTCATGAATTTTTGGCTTTTTTTTTTTTTTTTGAATTTTTGACATTTTTTGGAAAATATGAAATATTTTTTATTTTTTATTTTTCGGAAAATAAAATATTTTTTATATTTTTTAATATTTTTGGAAAATAAATTATTTTTTGATTTTTCTCGATTTTTTAGAAAATAAAACATTTTTAACATTTTTTTAATATTTTTTGAAAATAAAACATTTTTTGATTTTTTTTATTTAAAACATTATTTTATATTAAAATAATATAAAAACTGACCCGGTCGGATCCGCGGGTTGGGTCGACGGGCCGTTGATCCGAATGAGGAAGGGCCCGCACCGCGGGCCCGACTCGGATTTTTTTTCTTTATTTATTTTAAAACAAGCCCGGCCCAAAAAATTTTAATTGAAGCCCAAGGAACAAGAGGGGGTCCCTATCCGCGTGAGGCCGGCCCACCGCATCCGAATCCGCTTGGCCCAGATCGACGGGAACCCTACCCGCTCAAGATCCACACCCAACCCGACGACCGGCCCGGTTCCCGCGAGGAACCCTACCCGACGGGGCTTTCGCCCAACCCGGTCGCGACCCGAATTGTAACCCCAAATTCCAGTGCTTCCTTGCGGCGCTAGAGAGGGGATGGCGGGGACGCCGGCAACTCGGCCATGGTGGCGCGACGGGCGGCGGATCGGCGACGACGACGGCAGCTACATGGACGACAAGAACGGCCGACTTCTCGACGGACGCGGCGCGGCAAAGCAACACGGAGCCTCTTGGCCAATCGGGATTGAGGCCGAGGCTAGGGTTTCAAAAAAAAGGGGCGGCGAGGGGTGGCAAGCGAAAACGACGACGGCCAAGAGGGGGCTGATACCTGCTTATGGAGAGGGTATGGCGCAGCGGCGTGGGAAAAGGCGATGACCCAAAGACAAGGGGGACTCCGCGACAAGGGCTCCGAGTCGCGGCGGTTCTTTGAGCTCCGGCGCAGCGGATCCGGGGGTGCGGGTGCGACGACGGGGCGGCTACGGCGGTCCGTTAGCTTCCAGATCGGCCTTCCGCCCTCGCGATTCCTCCTCGCTCAGCCTCCACCCGCTCGGATCTCTCCTCCCTCGGGCTCGTTTCGCCGACCTCCCCGAAGTCTCTCGGAGGGAGGTCGTTCAAGCTTCGCGACCCGATCTCTCGCGTGCTCACTCTTTAATTCTTCCCCGAAGTCTCTCAAGGGAAAATCTCCGAGTTCGCCCCCTTTGCCATCGTCGGAGAAGCCTATTTATAGGCGAGGGGCTGCCGGTTGATGGAGTTTCGACCGCCGGTCTTCGCACGCCGAACGGCCTCCGCCGGCCGAACCGGCGTCCCATCCGAGCTCCTCCAACAAGGCGTGCTCGGCATTGAAGGAAGCTCATGATGGCACGGAGATCTATCTCTTCCGGCCGACGTCGGCCTACACTCCTCGGCCGTAGGTTTGTCCTTCGCGCGTGAGTTGCGAGAGGCGGAGGGGAAGAAGAGGGAAGAAGAAGAAGAAGAAGAGAGAGGGGGCCGGGCTGGAGGAGAAGGTGGTCGGGCTTGGGCCCACGAAAGGGAGAGAAAAGGAGGGGCCGGGCTCGGCTGCCAATTTTTTGTTTTCTTTTGTTTTTATTGATTTTTTTTGTTGTTTTTGTTATTTATTATTTATTATCTAAAAAAGGAAAAATAAAAGAAATTAAGGCCTAATTAATAACCTAATCAAAATTTTAGGTGTCAACAGCTGCCCCTCTTTGAAGGTGAGTTCACAGAGGTTGCATTCAAAGACAAACATGATACCTAAATTTTGTCTATACATATGCAATAGATTATATTTTATTTGGCACCTATTGTCCTATGCAGAAAATGAGCAATATAACATTACATATACTAAGACAGATAAGAAGATACCCGCAGTTACTTACCGGGAGTGAGTGAGATAGGGTGTGAACCCCGAGTTTTGGCAAGTATCAAGGCATCATCTTACCTGTTTGCATGAGCAGATTGCTTCTCCAGGACCCGAACCATTCTTCGGTTGCCTGTTGGAGCAATAAGTGGTTTGTCTAGGACCCGAACCTTTCTTCGGTCGCCTTGACGGGGAATTGCTTTTCCAGGACCCTAACCTTTCTTCGGTTGCCTGTTAGAGCAATAAGTTGGTTTGTCTAGGACCCGAACCTTTCTTCGGTCTCCTTGACGGGGAATTGCCTTCCCAGGACCCGAACCTTTCTTCGGTCGCCTTGACAGGGAATTGCTTTTCCAGGACCCGAACCTTTCTTCGGTCGCCTGTTAGAGCAATAAGTTGGTTTTGTCTAGGACCCGAACCTTTCTTCGGTCGCCTTGACGGGAGATGCGTTGACCTTTCTCAGGGCATCTGCTTGTTGGGAGATAGTACTTGGATGATCACAAGTACAAACTCTTGGAGGATACCCGGATGATCACAAGCATCGAAAGGGTACCGGATGATCACAGTACAAACTCTTGGGGGATACCGGATGATCACAAGTATCGACTCTTTGGAGATACCCGGATGATCACAAGTATTGAAGGGGTACCTGGACAATCACAGGTACAAACTCTTGGGGATACTTGGATGATCACAAGTATCGAATGAGTACCTTGGATATTTGTGAAGGTGTCCCACCTTCTGGCAATTGGGAAATATCGAGGGCATACCTGGGATATTTGCGAAGGTCTCTCACCTCCTAGTAGTGGGAATATCGAGGACGTATCTCGCATATTCGTGAAAGTCTCCCACCTCCTGGTAATGGGAATATCGAGGACGCAGGATATTCGTGAAGGTCTCTCACCTCCCGGTATGGGGAATATCGAGGACGTGCTCCGAATATTCATAAAGGTCTCTCACCTCCTGGTAAGGGGAATATCGAGGACGTGCCCCGAATATTCATGAAGGTCTCTCACCTCCTGGTAATTGGGAATATCGAGGACGTACCTGAGATATTCGTGAAGGTCTCTCACCTCCTGGTAATTGGGAATATCGAGGACGTACTTGGGATATTCGTGAAGGTCTCTCACCTCCTGGTAATGGGAATATCGAGGACGTACCTCGCATATTCGTGAAGGTCTCCCACCTCCGGTAATGGGAATATCGAGGACGCACTGGGATATTCGTGAAGGTCTCTCACCTCCTGGTATGGGGAATATCGAGGACGCGCCCCGAATATTCATGAAGGTCTCTCACCTCCTGGCAACATAAACTTGAATGTAGCACAAGGCTTACCTGGATGGCCGAAGGCACTCAAAAGGGCTGGAACACCTGGGTAGCCGCAGGTGTACAAAATACTGGAATACTTGGATGAACACAAGTATTTGATGATATGATCTGGGACCACTCTGGCTGGTCCAAGTGTAAGAAAACATACCCGGATAACCACAAAGCGCACAACGCGATGGAATACTTGAATGGCTACTAGTATTCAATGATACAATTTTGAGGACAACTCGGACATGTCGAGTGTCACAGAAATGGAGTACCTAGACAATGAAAGGCACTCAAAGGTAATAGGATACTTGGTCAATTGTAGGCATCCTAGCTATGAAGACAACTCAAACAAATCGAGTGTCAAGAAAGGGAAGTATCCGAACGGTGGCCGGTACTCAAAGACAATAGGGATACCTAGACAGCAGTAGGTATTCAACAATAAAGGGATACTTGGTCAGTCACAAGTATCAATACTCTGGGGACAACTCAAATAGGTCGAGTGTCAAGAAAATGGAGTATCCGAATGGTAGCTGGTACTCAAAGACAATGGGATGCTAAAACAGTTGCAAACATCTAAACTCAAGGGACGACTTGAATAGGTCGAGTGTCAACAGAGGGAGCACCCAGCAAGTGGTGGATATTCAAAAAAAGGGGATACTTAGACAGTTGCAAGCATCCAAACTCAAGGGACGACTCGAATAGGTCGAGTGTCAAGGAAAGAGTACCTGGACAGTGATAGGTACTTTAAGACAAATGGGGATAGGGATATGCTTACCTAGCAATATCTCTGATCTCTGAGAGTGTGTCTGCTATTTGCACAATATGCACACATGATTGTATATGCTATAAATTCATGAGTTCAAATGAGATTCATACATGATAATTTTGTCAGTTTTGTATCATCTGATTTCCACTGGGGAAGATTTTGAAAGACAACCTTCATTTAGAATGTAGATGTCTTGAGCATGCCAGGTGAGGGACTTTAGTCGAAAGGACTTTTCGCTCACTCTCATGGAAAAGGCTATCCGACCATTAATGCAGGATTTATAAGGACCACACTTCTCACTATCATCATGTCAACGGGTCCGAGTATTCTCGCAAGTGGTACGACTTTACCAATGTGAGAGGTCTTCGTCGAAATTGTGATGAAGACTTGGTCAATAGCTCATCAAATGGGACCGTCGAGGTCAAGGCTTATGAATGAAGTGCCGCACGATCATCTCCGGGTTTGCAAGTCAAGAGTCCCGCGAAAAGAGATAGAATAGTCTTGCTCGTACTTCTTCGAGCGATGCTTATATACACATGAAATCTTTCGTTAATTGAAGTGCCCCTAGTCCGAAGAGACTTTTACAATGGGATGCAATGTTGGCTTGACTCATGTGTAAAATGGCGAGAACGGTGATTGCCTTGGCATTTGTCACCGGTCTTTCTTCTCACTATCGATAGAGGCTCTATCAATTGAACCACAACAACAACTTTTTCTTGGCTGCATTTTTGATGGAGGGCATTGGCCTTGCTTTTACCAGCACACGCTTTTTCATGCTCCTATTTTTTATTCCAGTTCTCCATTTATGGGCATTGACCTTGCTTTTATCGGTACACTTCGCTTTTTTATGCCCCCTTTTTTGTTGTCGGAGGAGGAACCGGCCTAGGCAAGTTCAATCGAAGCATCATTATTAGACTCTTGAGTCTTCATCTTCAATAGGCGCTCCGGGCTATGGCAAGTAACTTCTATTTTGCCTCCATGTGAGGGTGAAATTACAGACTCAATTGGGTTGTACAATGAATACAAGTGCATAGAGAAAGAATTGCTCTTCGTCATTCTATGGCACTTAAATTAACGTGAGTGTTCATATACAATAAGGACACCCAAAGATTGATGCAAGTGCGAGCAAGAAAATTTATATCTCTCTTCTCACCTTGTGATGTTGCTTCGCCTCCGATCTGCCCCAGTGTGGGGTGGTTCTTGATGGGGGTATTGGAGAAACTTCACCAATGTAAGGAGCTCAAAGGGGTGAGCAATGAAATGCCTCTCACTGTTTTGGTTATCGTACCATTCGCGAGAGAAATCTTTACCCTGCAGCCATGGAATCTTCTGCACTCATCTTACAAGTGTATAGATGGGGGACTGTGTGTAGGATATGGCTTGCCTTTCATCATTCTGACGCACCTCATCCAGCATGCTCAATTAATCTTGTATTCTTCACTTAGCTGTCTATTCTAATAATCCTCAGTGGAATCAGTGACTTAGACAGACAAAATCATCATGCAGAATTCATCTGGAAACGACATGCAACATTTCGAATATGATGGAGTTTGAACTCTTCAAAACAAGTGAATGGTTTCGACTCAAAAAAAACCTTGTTGACAGCTTTAAGGATTTAACAGAATAGTATTGTTAAATTTTGAATATCAAAAGGGTTATTCACAAAGGGGTGTTGACGGTTATCCTTATTAATTAGGGATATGACACATGAAGGATCAGCCGGGGTTGGGGATCTGATCGGGCATCTCTATTTTTGCCTATGCGTAAGAGAAGATGAAAATGGATGAATCAACAGGCCAAAATTAAAGGTGAATTGAGGCTCGAAGGATCTCGTCATTTGCTTTGGCAATACTTGGGACGCCATTTTGCTTGGGAGAGTTTGTCATGCCTCTCATTGATTTGTTATCTTTGTTTTTGACAGTCAGGTAATCCTGCAACAAACAAGACATGCTTCTCATTGATTAGTTATCCTTGCTTTTGACAGTCAGGTGATCCTGCAACAAACAAGAGGGAATGTGTTAGTCATGAACTCTTTCAAGAGTCGAATAACTGGAAGCGATACAACTTTACCCTTCATTGGTTTGCGATGATTGGGTGAACCGAAGTGAGAAGGGGACACTAAGTCTTATGTCCCTTGCTTCATTAGGTCAATTATTCTTCGAATTGGCTCCTGGATGACACGTCTTTTTACACGGCCGGTGAATTTGATGCGGGTTATTTCCACGAACCTCACTTGGCCAATATTGACCATCAAGTTTGGTTTTTGATTCCCAATGTTTCCCTTCACTGGTTTGCAGATGATTGGATGAACTTGAAGTGCAAGTGGGACACGAAGTCCTATGTCTTTTGCCTCGTTATGTCACATGTTCTCTCGTAATTTGCAAGTGCAAGGGAAGCAAAAAAAAAAAAAAATTATTATTTTTTTACCAAGCGGCTAACTGCTGCGTCGGGGATTCGAACCCCCGACTTCGGACCTTTTTGCTTCTTCCCGGATACCACTCGGCTAGAGGTGCCGATGGTGTCCGTAGGGCGCTTCTTTTTTTTTATTTAACCGAACCGGCTCCTGGACGACACGTCCCTTCATACCAAGTTAGGTAAATCAATATGGATCATTTGATTTGCCCAAATTGACCATTGAGCTTGTTTCTTGAATCCTATGCTTCCTGTCAATAGGAGAAAATATGTCAAAAGTGATTTTAGACACTGGGAGTATTGGAAACGATACCAAATTACTCTTCTCCAAAGTTTGTATTTGCTGACTCCTACGGATCTTTGTATGTCAATGACGGCCTTTTGTTTTTGACACAGTTTAATGTCTCTTTTGATTGGCTCTCTTCATTTGTGGCCCTGTGTACATGATTGATAATTTGCAACGCCTTCCTTCGTGGAATTTGTCTTTGACCATATGACCATTAGCAGCATTGAGTTAAGTCATGTACTTCAAGCTTCTATGGAATCTGATATGGACAATCAAAACCTCTAATTTCTCTAATGGCAATTACTTCTTGCGAGAATATGCATCGGAGTGAAGCTTCTAAATTCCAAAGTCATTGTCCGGGCGTGGGGCTATAGATCGCCTTGACTGTCTAGATTTTCTCTCTGTTGATAGTAATCACTCAAAAGGAAGAGGAGGAACCCCTTCCTTATGTTGAAGTTGATACTGTAACATCTAGCCGTTTGGGCGCATCGTGCGACAAGATAGTCCTTTGGCTTAGGATGGAGCTGGGCAGGAGTGAGGCATGTCATGGATGCTTCGATTTCAACTGTATGCCTGTACCTATTATGTCTCACCTTTTGTATCCTGTAAATAGAAAAGAGGGGTTGTCATTTTTAATATTATGTTAAGGGAATAAGACTTACCCCTTTTTTTGAAACGGGATGCTCCTTTCTATTTGCCCCTGTTTTCTTGGCAGGGTGTCTTTGAATTTGGCGAGTTCACATGATGCGCTTGCTTCAAATGCCCTCTGTCACACTAAGTCAAAGAGGACGGGAATGATCTTCTGAGACATGAAGTGAATGAATCAGAAAGACAAACATGATTAAATTTATCATCTTGTTTAAACAAAAACTTTCGGGTGATGAAATATTTTTTATTTTCAAAATACGTCTTTGGGGGAGAAAAAGCATGAGGAAGCCCAGCCCTTAGTATTCTTCTTGGATGATATTTTCTTTTCATGGTTGGATAACATCACTGGGCCGGTTTGGGATACCGCCTCATGCTTTCAAAACAAAATATTAGAACTGTACATTAGATTACTGACATGGAAAATACAACAGTAGCACACTAGACAGGATAAGAAACATGAAATTATAAAAACAAGCAACACCAATGAAAACTCCTATGAAAAGGAGCACTTTGATAGTGCTGGTTTTGAAATCAAGCGCCTTTGAGTTCCTCGCCTCCAAAGACTCGAAGTATTCGCATGAGAGGACCACTTCATTGAAGCTACGGAAATGCAATCCATGCAACCAACAACGATGCTTATGGGTAAAGCTCCTATGAACAGCTTTATCATTTCTTCTTCGGCCGGTTGAGGGTAGGTTTGCATCATGAAAGCTTCCCACCTCCTTGCATATGCTCGAAAATCCTCCATTGGTCTTCTTCTAAAGTGAACCAAGTTCTCGCAAGACGTTCGGCCCAACTGGGTGCTGGTACCGATGCAGAATGTGGAAGACAGCTCATTCCAATCCCTCATGAGGCTGATATCTCGCTGTGACGAACCATTGCAATGCAGACCCTGTAAGACTTTCTTGGAAGGCCTGAGTTGTGAACGACATCGGGCCATAGTACCGACTCATTTCCGCATTGAGATATTGCAAATGAGCCACAGGACAAGTTGTGCCATTATACTTACGAAAATCAGGTATCCACATCTCTCCAGGGGTCGTGATCTTATGAGCGTAAGACGGGCTTGATGTATCTTGGTTAGGCCACCGATTTTCCCACCGCATATCGTTGTAGTGGTGAATTTTTCTGTTTCGGGAAGTTGGATTCTACCGAGATTACCCCATTGCTTTCTTCTTGGTAAAAATTTCCGAATGAGGATAAAGTATTGAAGCTATCCTCATGGTCAGAGGACAAGCTTAGTACTTCGTTAGGATCATAGCGGATAAAGACGTATGCTTCTTCTTCTGACGGGCCTTCATCTCCAGATGAGAGTAGGAAACAATTATACGATGAATCGTCGCTTCATTGTCGAAATAACATTTGGAAGTCCTTGGGATTGTATTCTAGGAGCCGGAAGTCTTCGTGGTTGTACTCTAGGGGATTGTAGCCTTCAAAGCTGTATTCTTGGGAATGCTCGAAGCCTTGGTGCGGTGGCTCGTCGCAGAGTGCCGTATTGATTTGCTTAGGCCTTCTTTTCTTGGCTTCGGTCTAGACCTTTTGAGTAAGGCCCTTCGTTTTGCCAGCTCGATTCTGTCAAAGGAAGTGAGAGACATTGGAGTTTCACTATCTGATTCACTTCCCAAGTTGATAGGGGTTGGTATTCTTTGGACCCTAGCTCTTGGAGTAAGCTTGGGGAGTTGTCCTGTCGTGCCCCGGTCTTGAACATGCTCTGTGTCTTTGATCTCGTACAAAGGCTCCTTGCCTTTCCTAGTGGGAAATTTTCCAGTAACAGGATGTTGCTCAACTGCCCATTTATCATGCAAGGCTTCATTGACATGCTCCTCTCCTATCTCGGCCGCTAATGCTCCTTGTGTTCCGCGATCATTGGCTCTTCGTAGGGCAAGGTGATGTCGGGGTGATGTCAATATCGTATTCTTGATGGAAAACATGAATTAATTCCCTCCAGGTTTTAAGGGGACTAATCTTCCTAACAATGTACCATCGCAAGGCAGGGCCAATCAAGTTCGATTGGTACGATTGAATCATCCTTCGAACCAGGTAAGCTTGCAAGTAGGTCTCTGGATGGGAGGTATCAGCATACCTTTCGCATTCAGGTGCTTTGAGTTTTTCAGGGATCTCAATGCTGGCGTAATTGGACAGGTCCATGGGACTCTGTTCTTGCAGCCGGTTTAACTTTTTCATGATCCTTTCAAACTGTCCATAGTACTGGCTATTTTCTAGCAAATTTGCGGGTGTCATGACGGTGTTTGAGGCAACTATAGAGTTGGGCTCAGCCTGAGTGGATTTCATTTGTCTCGAGAGTTGTTGAAGGACAATGGACATCTGTCCTACGCCGTCTTCAATGTTAATGAGGCTATTTTGTACATCATTCTGATCGGGTCCTATTGCATGGGGCCAATCACGGGCGATTGGTGGCCGGCGATTCATAATTACCTGTTTGTTGTGAAAACAATGAATGAGCACGAAAGTAAACAAAGATTGACCCATGGCAATGATCTAACTGCTTTTTTATTTATCAAAAGAGGATTTATAGACGCAACTCCTAACATCTAGAACTTGAACTTGAAATTGAAAAGACAAGGATGAAGTACTAGATATTAAACAAGAGTCCCTAAATAATGGGACAAAAATTTCACTCTATTTACACTAAGGGGCACATGATTCCCAATTTATATGCGACGGGGAGCCTTGCTCTTGCGAGGATGCCTGCTTCCTTGGGCTGGCTCTAAGGTGTGCATCCAGTCCATTCCCAAATCCCTCTCCATGAGCTCTGCTTGCTCGTGCGGGTTGCTTTCGCTGATTGAGTGAGGGACTAATGGCTTCCATCTTGTCGGGATATGATGATTGTGGATGTAGGACATGGAGGCGTGGTGAGCTTTTTCTTCTCCCTCAAGCCTTTCAGGTATCACAATCCTTTTACGATGGCACTTGTCCCAGGTTTCCTCAGCGGTAGAAATTTCGAATTCATAGTCACGGCTTGTGTTGAAAAGAACTAGAGGGACCATCATCTTGAAAGGCGGTGGGATCTCCTGAAGGGCTCCAGATTGTCGTGCTACCCAATACGGGTAGTATGGAATGGCGCCGGTGAGACCGAGCAACGGAATTGGGCGGGTGCACATGTAAGCAAAGCGGGCCCTCTTTTCATGGAACCAACCAAAGACACACACCATTGGAATGCCTCGGGAGCTGGGTTTCTTAGGAAGCTTACCCAATTTAAACAGCTTTGATTGGGAATGTACGGTCCTAAAACCATAAATTTTTGTAATGGATTTTCAAAAGCATTTGTTTCAAAGCGATCGCATGAAGTCTCGAAATTCGCTTAGGTGAGAAAAGAACCAGACTTGTAAAATTTCAGGAGAGGCTCGCATGATTTTCTCCGAGTTGTCTTTAAAACGATTAAAAGACAAGAATGTTTCGATTAAAATCATGTTGACATAATTCCCCCTCTTAAGATCTCGATCAACTATCCATGCCATCTTGGGAGTTATGGCATTTCTTTGATAGGGGAAGATGATGAGCCCGAAAAAAAGCTAGGAGGAAAATCTCACTTTTCTTGGTCATAGCTCGATTTTGGAAACAGGCATTTATAAATTCTAGTGGGCAGGTATTATTGTTGCCTTCAAGAATTTGTCTCATGACATGGATTTCAGTTTCTAAAAGTCGTGCTAACCCGCGCCATGGGAGGGCACCTATCGATGGCTTAACAAGCTTTTTCTCAAGAGGCATGATGCTGTATTCTTCCAGGGTTGGGGTTAGCTCAAACCTACCGAATATAAAAGTAATTGTCTTCGGGCACCAAAAATGTGCCATGGCTTGTATGACTTCGGGACGAACAGTGATTTGGATCAACGATAGGAGATGACCAATTTTGGCCTTCACCCGCTCCGGGCAAACTGATCTAATTGACCCCACCATCTGAAGAGTTCCGCTTTGGGAGCAGGAATGAACTGGATATCGTCTTTCCCCATCGCACATAAACTGGAATTTGAAAAGCTTATCCTAAATTGCCATGGGCCAAATAAAAAAACTAAGTAAAAGTAAAGAAATCACTTTGCTTTTAAAGAAAAATGGCAAGCACAAAGACATGCGCATGGGACGTGCGGCTCGATTTCTAACTCGAAGGCTTGATGAAATTAGAAAGGTATCCGCCCATCGCAGTCTCGCGTGGCAAAGCATACCCTCCTAACCTCGGCTAAGAAATTCGGGGAAAAGAAAGGCAACCTCTACATCGCAGTCTCGCGTTCGAGGTCGTATCTTTCTTAACACCATCCTAGAAATCCTATGGCGGCCCAGGTCCGGCGGCCGGGTTGTGTGTGCCATGTGTAGTGTTTAAAACAAGAAAGCATGCACTGTTTATAATCACAAGATAATCTATTTTAAGCAAAATTAAAATAAATTTCTAAACTACTAACCGCATAAAATAAAAAATAAAAACAAGTCAAGTAAAGAATTTAAACAAGACAAAGATGGCCTAAGTCCTCACATTCCCCCCAAAGAGTCGCCTAAGCCGTCGCGACTTTTTTTTCCGACGCCCGCAATCGGGTACGGGTGCCTAAGGAGGTTAATGGCTTGGCTGAAATTAGTTATGCCCGGACTCTCCCAAATCCACCAATTCACGACTTTAATAGTCTAAATTTTTAACTTGTAAATTAATTTTAAAACGGAGTCACCACTAATCGGTTTGGGGTGGGTCGATTAGAAACAAGCGAAGTATCGGGAGAAATACTCGCTCTGCAAGCAACCGAGAGAAATTAGGATCGGGGACTTGATTACACTAGTTAATCACTAATGCCCTTTCGGTACCTAATCTTGTTTAAACCCGAGGTTTTTTGGATGTTCGAGAGATTTTCCATGCATTCTTGGGAGGAAAAACATTTTTTGAGTCTTTTTTTTCTTTTTTTTTTTTTGACATGAAAGGGATTTTTTTTTTTTTGGACCTTTTTTGGTATTTTTGGAAAAATACAAGTCTTTTTGGCTTTTTCTGAATTTTTTGGCTTTTTCATGAATTTTTTTTTTTTTTTTTTTGAATTTTTGACATTTTTTGGAAAATATGAAATATTTTTTATTTTTTATTTTTCGGAAAATAAAATATTTTTTATATTTTTTTAATATTTTTGGAAAATAAATTATTTTTTGATTTTTCTCGATTTTTTAGAAAATAAAACATTTTTTAACATTTTTTAATATTTTTTGAAAATAAAACATTTTTTTATTTTTTTATTTAAAACATTATTTTATATTAAAATAATATAAAAACGACCGGGTCGGATCCGCGGGTTGGGTCGACCGGGTCGGATCCGCGGGTTGGGTCCGACCGGGCTAGTGATCCGAATGAGGAAGGGCCCGCAACGCGGGCCCGACTCGGATTTTTTTCTTTATTTATTTTAAAACAAGCCCGGCCCAAAAAATTTTAATTGAAGCCCAAGGAACAAGAGGGGGTCCCTATCCGCGTGAGGCCGGCCCACCCGCGTCCGAATCCGCTTGGCCCAGATCGACGGAACCCTACCCGCTCAAGATCCACACCCGACCCGACGACCGGCCCGGTTCCCGCGAGGAACCCTACCCGACGGGGCTTTCGCCCAACCCGCCGCGACCCGAATTTGTAACCCCAAATTCCGGTGCTTCCTTGCGGCGCTAGAGAGGGGATGGCGGGGACGCCGGCAACTCGGCCATGGTGGCGCGACGGGCGGCGGATCGGCGACGACGCGCCTACATGGACGACAAGAACGGCCGACTTCTCGACGGGACGCGCGCGCGGCAGCAACACGGAGCCTCTTGGCCAATCGGGATTGAGGCCGAGGCTAGGGTTTCAAAGGGGCGGCGAGGGGTGGCGAGCGAAACGACGACGGCCAAGAGGGGCCGATACCCGCTTATGGAGAGGGTATGGCGCAGCGGGCGTGGGAAAAGGCGATGACCCAAAGACAAGGGGGACTCGCGACAAGGGCTCCGAGTCGCGGCGGTTCTTTGAGCTCCGGCGTGGATCCGGGGGTGGTGCGACGACGGGCGGCCTACGGCGGTCCGTTAGCTTCCGTGATCCGGGCCTTCCGCCTGCGATTCCTCCTCGCTCGCCTCCACCCGCTCGGATCTCTCCTCCCTCGGGCTCGCTTCGCCGACCTCCCCAAAGTCTCTCGGAGGGAGGTCGTTCAAGCTTCGCGACCCGATCTCTCGCGTGCTCACTCTTTGATTCTTCCCGAAGTCTCTCAAGGGAAAATCTCCGAGTTCGCCCCCTTTGCCATCGTCGGGAGAAGCCTATTTATAGGCGAGGGGGCCGCTGGTTGATGGAGTTTCGACCGCCGGTCTTCGCAAGCCGAACGGCCTCCGCCGGCCGAACCGGCGTCCCATCCGAGCTCCTCCAACAAGGCGTGCTCGGCATTGAAGGAAGCTCATGATGGCGCGGAGATCTATCTCTTCCGCCGACGTCGGCCTACACTCCTCGGTCGTAGGTTTGTCCTTCGCGCGCGTGAGTTGCGAGAGGCGGAGGGGAAGAAAGGGAAGAAGGAAGAAGAAGAAGAGAGAGGGGGCCGGGCTGGAGGAGAAGGTGGCTGGGCTTGGGCCCGCGAAAGGGAGAGAAAAGGAGGGGTGGGCCCGGGCTGCCAATTTTTTGTTTTCTTTTGTTTTTATTGATTTTTTTTGTTGTTTTTGTTATTTATTATTTATTATCTAAAAAAGGAAAAATAAAAGAAATTAAGGCCTAATTAATAACCTAATCAAAATTTTAGGTGTCAACACTGCACAACTGGCCATGTGCACGTTATGTTCTCTAGACAACCGATGGAGTCGGGCATTCCATTTTAGTTTTTTTCACTACTTTTTTTTAATCGAAATCTCTCTCTCTCTCTCTCTCTCTCTCTCTCTCTCTCTCTCTCTCTCTCTCTCTCTCTCTCTCTCTCTCTCTCTCTCTCTCTCTCTCTCTCTCTCTCTCTCTTAATTGAGAATATCATTAATCATATATAGATATAGAAGTTGCTAATTAGAGTTAGGATTAATACCATAAAAAATCCCAAATTGGTACACCGATAATAAATTTACTCTAAATTAATTTGTGTCCATTTAAAACCCTATCTATGACAAATTTACCCTTTTTTTTTAATTTTCATTAAACTTTAATGTCAATTTGCTAAATTTGGTGACAAGTATCGATTAACAAGTATACTAAGTTAGAATTTTATCCATCATTTATCACAAATGTATTGATTTATCGATTTTAAACTTTAATGTCACATTGCTAAATTTGGTGACAAGTATCAATATGTTGAAAGGTCGGGTTTGTTAGTTTTATTTAGGGAAAATTACACAAATAGTCCCTATATTTTCACTCAATGTCCAATTTCGTCCCTGAACTTTCGATCGGCTCAATTTGGTCCCGAACTATTGATAAAATGTCCGATCTAGTCCCCGAACTTTCGAATGGCTCAATTTGGTCCCGAACTATTAATAAAATGTCCGATCTAGTCCCTGAACTTTCGATCGGCTCAAGTTGGTCCCTGAACTATGATGAAATGTCCGATCTAGTCCTTCGTTACTATTTTTCTTTTTTTTCCCTTTTTTCCCCCTTTTTTTTTCCTTTTCTTCCTTTTTTTTTTTTCGCTTTCCCTCCGTCGGAGCCGGCGGAGGGCCGGCGTCCGGCGAGAGAGCCCCTCGCCAAATCGGCGAGGCCCTCGCCGGGCCTCGCGAGGGAGAGCCCCTCGCCGGCGTCGGCGAGGGCGAGGGGCTCTCCTCGCAGATCCGCGAGGGGCCGTCCTCGCCGGCGCCCGCGAGGGAGAGCCCTTCGCCGGCGTCGGCGAGGGCGAGGGCGAGGGCTCCTCGCCGGCGTCCTCGCGCAAGCGGGCGAGGGGCTCTCCTCGCAGATCCGGCGAGGGGAGAGCCCCGCGCAGACGCCGGCGAGGAGGGCGGCGATCCGGCGAGGGGCCCTCTCGCCGGCGTCGCGTGGGGCTCTCCCTCGCGATCCGCGAGGGAGAGCCCTCGTCGGCGTCGGCGAGGGGCTCCTCGCAAAATCGGCGAGGGAGCCCTCGCTCGCCTCGCCCTCGCCCTCGCCCGACGCAACGAGGGGCTCTCCCTCGCACGCCGGCGAGGATGGCCCTCGCCGGATCTGCGAGGGAGAGCCCTCGCCGGCGTCGGGCGAGGGGCTCCCTTGCAAGATCGGCGAGGGACTCGCCCGCTTGCGAGGGACACCGGCGAGGGGCTCCCGGCCGGACGCCGGCCCTCCGCCGACTCGGCGGAGGCGGGGAAAAAAAAAAAAAAAAAAAAAAAAAAAGAGGAAAAAAAGGGAAAAAAAGAGGAAAAAAGGAAAAAAAAAAAAAAGAAAAATAGTAACGAAGGACTAGATCGGACATTTCATCATAGTTCAGGACCAATTTGAGCCGATCGAAAGTTCGGGACTAGATCGGACATTTTATTAATAGTTCAGGGACCAAATTGAGCCATTCGAAAGTTCAGGGACTAGATCGGACATTTTATCAATAGTTCAGGGACCAAATTGAGCCAATCGAAAGTTCAGGGACGAAATTGGACATTGAGTGAAAATATAGGGACTATTTGTGTAATTTTCCCTTTTATTTATGAATATGTATCGAAAATGTTTTCTAAGGAATTATAATTCTCATTCAGAAGTTCCATTTTTTCATAATGAAGAATGTACCCATTTGCATATGGAGACACAATTTAGGACCATCCACTTTAGAAGTGGTCAACATAAAAGCTTTCAAGCTGCAAATACAATAGATTGGCACGAAAAAAGGAACAAAAATACCTAAATCATTCTTGATTTTCAAAGGACAATACCATTCATTTCTCCCTACTACTCTCTTTTCCGAGAGGTAGCTCATTGCTGACTAGACTACACATAGAGTGGAAAAAGGCAACATACTTCTTTTTACACACCATCCTATATTTTATTTTTGCCAATCACATAAAACGCACACAACCAAATTCATGGACGATCAATCTCCATTTCTTCGTCTCCCAAGCAAACCACGCACAACCCTCAGACAGCAAATTTGACGACGGACCGGTACGTCTGTCCGGGCTGCCACCCAGCGGGGATCACGTTCTTGGCAACCAGGGTCTTATTGGACTCAAGAGAGGTGAGCTTGATCGAGAATGGGGCGCGCAGCTGGCCCGCGCCATCCAGCTTCCAAACCGCGCCCCACGACTGTTGCATCGGATGCCAAGAGTCAGAGTCTAGAGCCTGCTTCAGTTTGACGGAGCCGAGCTCGCCATCTCCATTCCCGTACTCAATTAGCGCAGCGAAATAGTCGGGGTTCGAGCTGGAGTCAACGTGGAATGCCACCTTCACGCCGGGGAACTTGCACTTTACTCTGATTGACATTGTAAATATGTGCACATAAATAGACTTTTAATAAGCAAGTTAGACTATTTGCTGATTAGTATAAGTCTGGTGAAAGCAAAGTTTCTCGTTAATTTAAAGCACTTTTCAATGCGTTTTATCTTCCTTTTTTCCCTCTGCGCGTCTGTTAAAATTGGAATTCACTCGAAAGGATCATAGAGAAAGGATCAACCGTACGGACTTTTTGTATCGAATTTGCAGCACCCCAGCGTTGCGAAGTTCATCGGCCTTGTCGGAGCTCGCCATGGCTCCAAAAGCCGTGCCGCTCAAATCGAAGTGAGCAGATTCAGCGACACAAGGGCCACCAGGGCATTCATCAGTTATAACGACCGTCACCGGGTTCCCGGAACAAGCCGAGTTTTCAGTGCATTTCACCTGAAATTTAATCAACAAGAGCTCAAAAGACTGCACTTCCTAACTACTACTAAATAATCTGTTCGAATAGGACAATATGTACCGAGTCAAATAATCTATTTAAATACGAAGAATTTAAACTACTTTTAATGGTAGTCTAGAAAGCGTGCCGCAGTAGATATTTTCATGAATTCTATTCCACGATTGTTAATTTAGGAAAAGCATATCTCGTGAACATATATTAACTTTGTCCGTGGAAAATTTTCTCCGATGACGGCGAATATAAAAATAATTCGAGAAACACTTTTCGAGCAAGAGAGAAACCTTGTAACAAGCTCCACATCCTTTGCCTGATTTGAAAAGAGAAGGCCCTCCTGCGGACACCATTGAAGAGAATGGAGCTTGGTCGACCCCATTCCCATACCCACATGCACCACCTACGTACAAAATATCATACAAAGCATATTATATATAAAATATTATATATGTATGTATATTTGCAGATCAGGTGAAATGTGTAATTACTAGAGTAGTATTGTCTAGCGTTGTACTCGATTCCAGTTTGACCTCTAAGTCTATATGTGTTTGGTACAAAGCCAAAATCAATCACGATTAGGTGACTGACCTAAGCTACTCATATGTCCGAACCGATTTATACTCGAAAGACTTGATAAGTCAAAATTACTGAAAGGCGTGTGATGAGACCAACGGCGCTTGCATAAAAAGATCTTTACTCCAGGTGAATTGACCAAATAAAAATATAATGTCATTCCATTACCATCGCTTCCAGCGCCGTCGGGACTCCCGTACCACGTCGCACCTGCCGGCGACCAATCACAGTTGGACTGAACTTTCGAGATGTTAAGCGATTTGGGGTTGAAGCAGTGAGACGAGTTTATTAGGAGAGAAAGGAGAAGGGCGAGAGGGAAGCAAATCGATGGAGATTGAAGAAGCGCCATGTGATTCTCGAGACACTTTGGTCAGGAGTTTGATTTCTTGTACTCAATTTGGGAGCACAACGGGCGGGTATTTATAGTCAAATTGAGAGCACAAAATTCCACTAAATCGGAGTCCTTGTCGTCATTGGAGAATTTTCGGCGATAGTTTTTGCCATTATTTATTGTTATTTTATATGGTTTGCTCGCACTATAACTTTTCTTGCAAGCTGAATAATCCGACACAATAATCTCCATAACTATATCGGCGACGGATTGTGGGTTGTTTTGATGTAGAACAACATGCAAATGCCTTTATGGAAACATTAGAGCGTCATAAGAGCAGGCGATCCCACAAATCCGAGATGTCACAGATTTCAAACGCGTTTTGGAGATTTTCTAGTTGTATTTTGATAACTTTCCCTTTTTATCAATATATATTTCTTAATTTTGTTATTTGATTTCGGTTACTTGGTTATTTTCTAGATGACGACCTCTCTATAAATAGGCACCTAGGATATTGTAATATGCCCTTCATTATTTAAAATAAATGCTATCTTTTGGAATGCATAACTTCCTCTGCGTCACGTTTGAATCATTGAATTATGGATTCATGCAGATTTTACGGCAAATAAAGAATTAGCAACAACGGTCTCTACGGAGATTTTTGTGATGGTCAACGAAAATAGTTTGGATATCGCACGTATGCGTGCGCATCTCTCAGTACTTCCAAAAGCATTGATCAATCGACATCTACGAATGTCTTCAAGCTAACTGCAATTACTTCAAATCATTCTAAAGGCGAGATCTAGCTCCTCTTTTTCTTTGAGATTAGAGAACCAGGCATGCTTATTAGTCTGGGAGAAGGTTTATCAAAATATGGCAAGAGGCACTTCCGGCTCCATAACATAATTCCACGTATATAGAAAATTTGGAACATTTAATCTTAGTCTTTTTTAATTTTCATGCCAACAAAATATTACATGACTATGGGGAGTAAGATATAAGAAAAACATTCATCTATTGCATAACATTATCGAAGAGATTTCTCAAGATTTGCATAGTTAATTGAGGCATTTAGGGATTTCCAGCTCAAAAGCTAGAATTAATTTTTTAAAATCCCACAAAGTGCATGTAAACTACTCTAGGGGAAGGCCACTTTGCACAAGCCACATGTTTAGATTTAACTTATTCATGGGGCATACAAAGTGTTCAGTTGGCCTCTAGGTTGTTAGGCTTGTATGCTCCTCTCTCTCTCTCTCTCTAACCATAATTCTAGGATTACCAAACTAAAGTTGTCCAATTCTTTGACACAAGAAGCACAGCCACAACTGCAAATCAAGAATTTAGGCATAGTTCATGTATTCTATGTAATGTTGAGGAACCAGAAGGTTAATAATTACGATGTAACTGTTAGAAAATACAGAAATAAAAGTTTATACAGGGGGAAAAAACAATCTTATCTATAAGAATGTGGTGGTCATGAACCGACCTATGTGTATGTTTACGGAATTTTTCTTAATGCAATTGAAACTTGCGCACATGTACCTCGACAAGTCCATGAACGAAATTGTTTATTGTCAAAAAAATTGGAGGTGATAGGGCGGAAATCTCTCTGATTGGACATCCAATGTCCTCAAGTTTGTCCGGGCATGCGAATTTTTGGGGTTCGCCCATGCGGCTAAGTCTAAAAAGCAGTTATCCACCCGAATAAATATCGTTCCATGCGATAGAGACTGCTTCGTTTATATTATTGTCCAACGTCCTCGAGCAGACGATCAAAGTTCACATTTTACCAACAATTTCTTTTGGCCAACACGTTCCTCCAATTGATTGATTAAGACAAAATAGGCATACATGTTCTAGGGGAAAAAGAGATTAGCTCTCGAATTTATTTATTGATCGAGTTACTATATACATTCAAAGGTGAATATAAGTGTCACGGGTTAAATTCAATAATCTCATAAGCTGAAATGTCCGGTCATGGTGTCGATAATATATGTATTTAACATGAACTGTGAGTATGATATAGTACATTGCGAGAATTGGCTCATTAATGTATGATTGTATCTGAAATAAATAAATAAATAATAGTAAGAAGAGAAGCAAGTTATTCCACGCCGCACATACATATAACCACGAAATCAGGCGATCCTGTCGCGAATGACTCGATGTAGAGTCATCTAGGGTTTCTACGAGTCACCAGCATTTAAGGACTGCCTGCGGCATCCAGCAGAGACAAAAACAGGGCAAAACCCTCGTCACGAAAGCGAGACATGTTCGTTGATGCAGCCGTTAATGGAGGTTATGGGCCGTTGAAACCGTCACTTCAGTTTTAATTTATCAATATCCGCTCGACCTTTTTTGAAGAAAAAGAGCGACTCCCGCTACGCAATGAGTGGCGAGAATTAGGGTTCCTTCGCAGGCTGAATTTGCGGGCATCGTTTAACCCGTCGATGACAAAAGCTCAGATCCGGAGCATCTACTCTCGTTTTGTCCAAAATTTTACATTTTTTTTGGTCGAAATAGAGGAACTATATATTCAAGTGAGATAACCGGTACAACATGCGGCTAGTGCATCAGCACAAACAAGGTCGAGCAAGTAAAAAGGAGGAGAGACGGCCCAGTTTTGGGTTAAGTTTGCACAATTATGGGCCTTGGCAGTCCAATCGGCAGCAACGTTGGCTTCTCTTGTATAGTGTCAATGACTGAGATTAGGGAAAAGAGAAAACAGAATGGCAGCTTCAATAAACAAAGGACACTCCTCCCATGGCAGCTCTCTGCGTTTGTTCAGCATGTCGACGAGGACGAGACAGTCCAATTCAACGAGCAGATCTGCGTGATTGAAGCCTTGCTGAAGCAGGTGCTGGAGAGTGAAAGAAAATGCTTGAATCTCCGCTTGCAAGGCCAAACAAGCGGCGAATTGTCTGGAGAAGCCATCGATAAGTCTTCCATGGTGATCACGGCAAATACAAGCCATAGTTCCTTCCTTTCTGCCTAGCTGATGTGCTCCATCGATATTGACCTTCAGGATGCCTAGATCTAGTGGCTTCCAAAGAGATTCTTGGTTCAAGATCGATCTGCCTTTGCTAGTTTGGGTTCGAATGGACAGCCGAGTGACATGGGTCTGAGCTAACGCTGCCTCTACCACGTGTATTGGGTCAAGACTCTCACGCCAGAAGATAAGCCCGTTACGAGCTCGCCAGATTTGCCAAAGGACTGTCGTGATTGTCTCCAAACTAGGTAATAGTTGCTATGTTCGAACTCTCTCTGTGAGCCAAGCATCAATTCTCTGTATTGCTTGAGGTAAGATCTGAACATTGATTTGGGGATGAGACCATATTCGCTGAGTCCATGGATAGAGTAAAAACAGATGTTCTAAGGTTTCTGGTGCTTGTTGATTACATACAATACAAGTCGGATCAGTGATAATGTGTCTCTAGTATAAGTTTGCTCTAGTGGATAATGCATTGTGACATAGCAACCATAGGAAATTGCGAATTTTTGGGGCAGTCTGCTTTGTCCAAATTTTCCTCCATAACGGTTTAGGATTCTGATATGATGTGGAAGCCCTATTGCCTATCTATTTTGTTGCTAATTGGGTGAGAGCATGGTAAGCACTCTTAACAGTGTAATGGCCATGTTTTGTAGCAATCCAGCTGAGTTTGTCTTAGGCATAGTTGGGTCTTACTGGAATGGTAATGATCTCAACTATGATTTGATTGTCAAAAAACCTGTTTAGAATAGGAACATTCCAGGTGTTGTGGTCTTGATCGATGAGGTCAGCCACCAACTAAGGTTCGTCTCGAGCTGCAAGTCCACCTAATATCTCGATAGGTAGCCACCTATCTTCACGTACATTGATCAAATGCCCATCTCCAACAGACCATCTAAAATTTGGTAAAATCGCATCCTTACCAATCAGAAGGCTTTGCTAACCCCATGATGGTTGGGGGCCTTTTTTCGCATTCCAGAAGTTCTTTGCATGGAAGTAAAGTCCTTTAAAAAATTTACTCCATAGAGATAGTGGCTGATGGAGTAAACGCCATGCCTGTTTCCCAAGCATGGCTTTGTTAAAGTTTATAAGATCACAAAACCCTAAAACACTAGCTTCCTTTCTTCCTTTTAGAACTTCCCAATTCTACCAATGAATTCCTAATTTGTGC
Organism: Eucalyptus cladocalyx; assembly: GCA_017140615.1. NCBI lineage: Eukaryota > Viridiplantae > Streptophyta > Magnoliopsida > Myrtales > Myrtaceae > Eucalyptus > Eucalyptus cladocalyx. Next base: position 22,937,956 of record CM029520.1, read on the forward strand.
CTATCATTTTGCCACCAAAACCATGCAATTCTTTGTTCAATGGATTTGCAAAGGGACACAGGGAGTTTAAAGATAGACATGGTGTATTGTGGTATTACCTGTACTACAGTCTTAAGAAGGATCTCTTTTCCACCCTTTGAAATTAGATTTTCTTTCCCGCCTTCCAACTTTGCATGAACTCTCCCCATGATCCAGGAAAACATATCCTTTTTGGAACGCCCTCAATCAAATGGTATTCCCAAATAATTACCAGACCTTTGCAGCGCTGGTACTCTAAGCTCTCTCGCCAGATTTTCCTATAATCTAGCAAGGCAAGTTTTACTGAAAAAAAAAAAAAATTCCATATTTGTTACGGTTAACCTCTTGCCCTGTAGCTAAACGATATTGATTCAAGATATTTGCTAGATTCTGACATTCTTGAACAGTACCATCTAGAAAGAAAATTGCATCATCAACGAAAAACATATGGGATAGAGTAGGACACCACCTATTCAGCTTGATGCCCTTGAGATGCCCCATGTTAATAGCTTGGTTAATAAGGTAAGATAAGATATTTGCCAACAAGATGAAAATATATGGGGATAGAGGATCGCCCTGCCGAAGACCCCTGGTAGGATGGAAATATTGTAGCTGTTCACCATTAAATTTTACACTAAAGGATGTTGTTGTTATGCACTGCATCACCCACCGAATCCATGTGGAATGGAATCCTAATTTAAGTAAATAATCTTGAAGAAAATCTCATTCCACCCTGTCATATGCCTTTTGCATATCCATTTTAAGAACTGCCCGGAAGTGTCGCTTCCTTTTCCTTATCTTGATATGATGAAGAACCTCCTGGACTATTAAAATATTGTCCTGTATTTACCTACCACCCACAAAGGCACACTGTTCCTCAAAATCAGATCCGATAGCATTGGTTTCAAACGGTTAGCAATCACCTTGGAAATAATTTATAAGCATAATTACAAAGGCTGATAGGGCGGTATTAATCCAAACGTTCTAGGCATGGGGTCTTGGGAATCAAAGAGATAATGGTCATATTTAGAGCGGGGGCATATTCCTTGATATAAAAAAGTTTTGCACCGCTGTAAAGAGATCATCCTTAATGATATCCTAGTGAAGTTGATAAAAAAGGCCATTTAGGTCATCTGGGCCCGGGGCTTTGGTAGTCCTTAACTAAAAAGTGGCCCGATACACCTCCTCATGAGTTACCATAGCTCTTAACACCTCATTCATCTCCATTGTAACAACACATGGGCATTGATCTAATATAGGTCCAAAGTTGCAACTGCCACTGTGGTATATAAGCATGAAAAGGAGGACGTCATCTCTTGTAATTGCCTAGTATCCCGCACCCAATTTTGGTTGTCGTCCTACAGCATGCTGATTCAATTTCTTTGTCGTCTTTGTATGGTGGTAGCATGAAAAAATTTGGTATTCTTATCTCCCCATTTCAACCAATTGATCCAGGAACGCATTGCCCAATATTGTTCTTCTTGTTGCCACACCTGTTGGATCTGCTCTTTCAAATTTGTTGTTGTCAGTTTGTGGTAAGAACAATGGGTCGATTGATGAGATGTTGTAGTTGTTGTTGCAAAGCTGCTACTTTAAGGTGATTGTAGTTGTTGTTGATGTCGGTTTGTCGTAAGAACAATGGGGTTGATTGATGAGATGTTGTAGTTGTTGTTGCAAAGTTGCTACTTTAAGGTGATTATGCGAAAATTTCTTGTGACTCCACTTAGCTAAAGCAACAAAAACAGCCCATAATTTATGAAAGAGGCCAGAATCCTTTACCTGATCTGAGTTCCATGATTTGACAATAACCTCACGACATTCATGTTCCTAGTTCCAAAAGGCTTCAAAGATAGAACGATGCTGTCTTTTTCCAATGGATGCTGTAGTGTTTAATAATAATGGACTGTGATCCAAACCCACAATAGGTAGAGCAAAAACTTCAACCTCGAGAAACATTAGGCATCAATCCATAGTACACAACACTCGATCAAGATGTTCCTTTATGAAATCATCCCCTTCTTAGTTATTCATCCATGTGAAGGCGCAGCCCTTACTATCTATATCCATTAGAGAACAATCATTCAAAATAGCTCGAAAAGAAAATAAGTGGTGAGATTCAGCTGATCTTTTCCCTACTTTTTCCCGGTGATAAATGATTTCATTAAAATTGCCGACACAAACTCATGGTAAATGATTGACGTAGTTGATTTGTCTGAGGTCCTCCCATACTTGTTGGCATAGTTGATAAACTGCGGGGGCATGAATACAGGTGAGTCGCCAGGTTCTATCCTCCATATCATCCTTGCATATCATATCAAAGAAGTCTGAAGTAGACCGAACTATCGTTAACAAAAGCTTATCATTCCAAAAGACAACCAAGCCTCCAGCCAAGCCAACCAGCTTATTCAAATGTAAATTCAAAAAGTGTAAACAACATTGCAGTCGTTGAAGCACAAAGTCTTTGTTTTTAGTTTCCATCAAAAAAACAAGGTTAGGCTGTTCCTTTGCCACTAGGGCCTTTAGTGCTTGAACTGTCAAGAGATTGCCCAAACCCTAACAATTCCAACTTAGGAGCTTCATTTGTGAGTGGGTGGCTATTGAGGGCCAGCCACCTTAGCTGATTGTCCTGCCTCATCTACTTCCAAGATGGGTGTGTCTACTAGAAGTGATTCATCTAGATTATCTTGTGCTAAAGTTCTCATTTCATAGGGATTATAGCGCTTGATTTTCTTGGCAGGTCCAATTTTTGGAGTAAGTCTAGTATTTTTCATTTTCTTGGCCTGCGGTAATGTGATTAATTGGGTCTATAATCCTTTCATCTTTGTTGTTGTAGGTATCAAAGTAATGGTGATGGGGCTACTATGCACCATTCCAACTTAACGATTTTGCACCTTTAGAGCTGTAGACATAGAGCTAATCGCTACCATAGGCTGTTGCAAGGGGGCCTCTTCGGTGTTAGCAATGGGGGCTAGTAATGGGAGATGGTGGGTCGAAGATGGAGGAGTTTCAGGTACTACGTCGTCTGGATGCTCTATTTTTTCCTTCGTTTCATAATAAATCCTTTAGTAAGGGCTGTGCTCCTTGACCTCCGCGCAAAGCCATTGGCCATAAGCCATTTTCTCCTTGCCTTCTAGTTTTGCTTCATCAAAAGGAATCTCCTTGCAATACATTGCGTAATGTCCTAGTTTTCCACATGAATAACAGAAGTGGGATGGCCTTTCATAACGAAAATCTAGCCATAGAGTTGTGTTATTTATTCTGATCAATTGGCCTGTCTTCAAAGATTCTTGTAAATTAATTTCTACCCTTGCTCTGCCAGCTCTAAGTGTGGAACCCTCTTTTGAATCTACTTTCACTTCTAGCACCTTGCCCACATTTTTAACTACTTTGCTAATCATTTGTTCAGTGCACCATTCCAATGGGAGGCCAAAGACTTGCACCTAAAAAGCGCAGGTGGAAAAATCGTAGCAGTGCATTCGGTATCCATGATTTAAAAACGACCAAATGACTAGAAAATAACCAAGGCCCACCTTCTAGGATTCTCTGTTTTTCTGCCTCCGACTGGAATTTTGCGACATACAATCCAGCCTCTCTTTGTGATATTTCAACATGTTATGTTCTCCACACACGTTTCAAGGTACTTTGAAATGCTTGAAAATTAATAGAGGGATTAGAATGAATTTTACCTATTAGTGTTAATCGGCATTCCTCCAGTTTTTCAGGTGATGGCTCATCATTCCAAACCTTGATTTCTTGTTCAGAGTAGAGACGGCCCAATCTGTGACATAGGGCAGCAAGTCTGGAGGAATTCTCGTGTTCTTCGTGGTCCATGAGGTGGATTTGCAGAGTCGATTGACAGGAAGGCAAAGGCAGAGCTAGAGCGAAGCTGCAGAAGCCGAATCAACCGAAATCTGGACCGTTGATTGAGGGAAGAAACCTCGAAAATGGGCAATTGTAGCCATGTAGAGACCGAAAAAGTAAACTAGCGACCAGAATTGAGAACAATGCTAAGCCCAAGGGGATTGAGATTCAACTGGGTGAAGCTCTACCTAGTCAGGTGAAAGAAGCGGCATTGAAGACTAGCATAGATAGCATCGAGGAAGAAGGGGATTGAGATTACAGGGGGTACTAGAGAGCCATGGATGACACGGGATACGAGAGAGCCATGGATGATGGATGAGATGCAGATAGAGTGGAAGGTGAAGATTAGGGTTTACGAAATTGAGCTACCATTAAGGTAGAGAGAGCTCTGCATATCAAGAGAAGGTGACTTCGTAAAATTTTACCTTTTAAATCAACAAACTTGATAACAATTGGATGTAATAAGTGTAATTATTATCATTGGTCGGCAATTGAAGGGAAAAATTTTCAATTTGAGAAGGTGCACGACAGTGGTTTGCTTTTTTCCATGGGATTCGATTTCACTTTCAAATCCTCATATTTCAAAAGTGATGGAAAACGTCCACGTGGGTATTGCCATCAACCGGATATAAACAGGATTAAGACGTTGATTCTTGACAGGTTACTGGGTTGGTGCCACGTGGTGGTTGCTGTCAGAGGGGAGAAAATTTATTGTTCATAAGTTTTTAATCGAAGAAATGCTGACTCCTTCCCAGTCAACATGATTTTCACAGTGGAGAAAAAAGAATTTTAAGAGAAAATAACATTCAAGCAGGTTAATGAAATTGATATATTTTACATTGAATGTGATCTACTTGTCCTCTGTACATTGGATTAGTATACCAAGGATAAAGTTGATCACCTTTCCAATCAGTTGGGATTGAGCTGTTGAGAGTTCTTGTGATGCTTCATCGTTCGCGCCCTCTTCACGCATGTGACAACCATTATATTCCGTAAAATAGTTTAAGCGGTAAATAGATTTTTCTATTTTTATTTTGAAAAGTTTAACAAAAATAACCATTTGATAACGACACAAAATTTCTACTCTAAAAATATAAATTCATTTGATAATGACATAAAATTTCTTCCTTTTCGGACGACAACAAATGACGATCGACGACCTTTAATATAAAAATAAAAATAAAAATGATTTAGTAACAAAAAAATAAAGAATAAAAAAATAAAATAGAAATATCATTTTATTTTAAAATTAAAATATCCTTAAAAATAATTTTATTTTATTTATTCTACTCTATTTTATTGTATTTTACAAATAAATTTATTTTAAAATGAATAAAAATAAAAAAATAAAAATAAATTTATTTGACAAAACACTCAAGGCAAATAAAAATAAATTATTTTTATTTATCATAAACAAATTATTTTTAATAAATTTAATAAATTTATTTTAATAAACTAAAAATAAAATGATAAATAAAAATAATTTATTTATTTTAAATAAAATTTATTTAATAATTTTTTTTTTTTTTAAATGAATAAAATGAATATTTATTTTTATTTTTATTTTTATTTTTATTTTTAATCAAATGAGGAGAGGCGGAGGAGGAGGAGGAGGAGGAGGATGAGGCAAAGACGTAGAGGAGATGAGGGAGGACTGATTGAAATTTGGATTTAGTGGGAGAAATTATTTCTAATTTCTCTTCCAAATCAATTTCTGGAATAGAAATCTATTTCAGAAATAAAAAAACTTAGTAGGTTTATCAAATAGGTTTCTATTCTAGAAACAGGTCTAGAATAGAAAAATTATTTCTGGAACAAAAATTTTGGTTATCATGCACCCCCTTTGTCGCCGAGTCTAAAACGTTTGGAGTTTCATGAATACTGAATAGGTTGAGCAAGGAAGGTGGTATCCAGTTGAAATTCTTCACACCAGTGCACTTGAAGCAAATTATTTGGATGCAGCTATTGTTACTGCTCCTCAAATACATGTGCAGCAACCATGTGGCGATATTTTGATTTTTCTTATCGGTCAAGAGGAAATTGAAGCAGCGGAAGAGCTTTTGAAGCATAGGTAAGGGGTTTGGCTCCAAAATTGCCGAGCCCATTATATGCCCAATATATGCTGATTTGCCTACAGATCTTCAGGCAAAGATATTTGCATCCACGCCAGAAGGTGCTTGGAAGGTGGTCCTTACGACAAATATTGCGGAGATGTCATTAACAATTGACGGAATAAGCCATGTGATTGATCCGGGTTTTTGCAAGATGAAATCGTACAACCCAAGGACGGGAATGGAATCACAGCTAGTGACTCCAATCTCCAAAGCTTCAGCAATGCAGAGAGCTGGCCATGCCGGAAGAACTAGTCCAGGAATGTGTTTCCTGTTGTACACGTTATGCAATTATCAAATTGATCTAGAAGATAACACTGTACTAGAGGTTCAACGGACCAACCTTGCTAATGTTGTCTTGACACTAAAAAGCCTTGGAATTAGCGATACACTAAATTTTGATTCTTTGGATCGATCGCCAGCTAAATCATTACTCAAAGCTATTGTATGGATCTGCCACCGACTGGTTACATACCTCGATTTTTCATTTATTCTTTATTCTCGTACTTGACCATCACCATTTTCCCCCTTTTTTCGGGGCCATATGCACTTGAACTCCACCTATTGTACGGTATCTTCCATGTAGATTTGGCAACAAGTGGGATTCGGCTTTAGTTGAGTTATACAGCAGACGTAACACCTCGAATTATGAATGAATTATAAGTTCTAACATTCAATTTTTAAGTGTGATAATGAAAATCGAACAAAATGTCTTAACTTCTTTGAAGGGACTTAAAAGTTGACTTCATTTTATCAGAATTTCTCCATTTCAAAATTGAGAAATATCTTTTGCCAGATCTGAATTCTTGGAATTCTCGTTTAATTTTGTCACCAAGGAAAAAGATGTAGAGATGGACACTAGATTGATGTATTAGAAACTTGTTGTCTAGTAATGCCATGGTTAAACAAATGTTTTGATGACAACATGAGGACTCGATTAGTTGATAATAAAGATCTTCAAATAAAAAGACTAAGAATGGCTTTGAGCACCATGCAGAAGGTGCATAGATACATGAGCAAGTTTTCATATCAAAACAAATACACTTTCAAACAAATTGCACTAAATTTACATGAACATTGCCCCTATTGAGCATCCTAATCCTGCCATATGCTACCCAAGCTACAAACTTCCCTCAATAAAAATCAATCATCACATGCCTGTAGAAATGGAGAACTCTATTCACAAAATTGATTAAACAAATCAAAGTGGAAAAACCAGAGCTACAGAATAGGTATGTGTTCCTCCCATACAAGAATTATGAGAGTTCCTCCCTACTATGTATGGTACGACCATGTATTATCTATGCTTTCTGAGTCGTTCAATTCACTTATCCAAGGATGCTAAAACGAGTTTGATTTACCCCTATACAAAGGAATAAATAATTAGAAAAGCACATTTTACTAAACAACATGCTTGGATTAAGATTATCTCAAATAATCCCACATCAGCACATAAACAAAAGTATTCCAAACTTGATAAAGATCACATCTAGCAGAACATGAAATAAAAAGCCAATGTCAAAAACAATGTCTGGCCAGCAAAGTAAAATTCTTGTAGACTGAATTTCTTCCACAAAATAATCAAACTCGTTTGATAGGCATAGCCATAGAACCTAATAACCAAAAGATCAAGCCAAAAGGAAACTGCCACTTAGAAGACAAACAGCAGCTACCAAGAGATTACCTGATTTCAAGACTATATTTGTAGGTCTCCAAAATCTCGTTTCCAGAATGAATCAAGCCAGCTTTATGGCTTTCACCATCCAACCGTCCGCGTCAAAGAGCACACGTTGAGTCTGAAAGGCATGTATTAATAGTGTCCCGATTCTCTTCAGAATCTCTATCGAATGATTTAATTAAAGGAAATCATAAGGAAAGAATAAGCAAAGGAAAAGGGTACTAAGACCATACTAGATTCGATACTATCCCAAGATGAAATATTCATTAAAATTCTAGATTTAGCTATGCAGGATGATATAAATGGAACAGTATTGAAGATGAAAATTTAGATCTCGATGAAAAGCTACGCATAAAGAGTGAACTAAAGTAGAGTAAATAAGAAAATGAACTACCGCTAATTTATTAACACAAGCGAAATGATCTCCCTCCCTCCCCTCTATATATATATAAATTTGTTCCAACTCAATAAATTATATCACAACACATTTACTTTTGTTATTGGGTAGCCAATGAAACACAAAATGATCAGCTGAACATGAATCACCTCGAAAAGAGAATTTCTGAACAAACACAATCAATCAAAGTACTTTGGCTCTCAAAGATTCGTCGAAAACTTATTTCACTTGTGACTCCATAAAAGCAATAGGAGAAAGGCAAATTCCATCAGCGATCACTGAACTTGAAAGGATTTTGCTAACAGTTCGCTAAACTTTAGTTTTGATCATCTCATGTTGAGAACTTTTATTTCTTTACAATTTATGCACTTTGACCAAAATTCAGCCAATTTTCTAGCAAAGTATCTATGTGGTATACACATGGTCACATGGCCACCGTGTTAGCAATTAGCTGACATTGGGCGATTGAAATCAAAGTTTAGTGATATGATTGGAAACACCACAGTCCAACATTAAGTAAACTTTACACAGGGAGGAAAACGAGGAGAAAGATCATACTTTATCATATATTCCAGCTTCCAAGCACTGCTGAGCAGCTTCAAGCATAAATTGTTGTCTTGTTTTCATGTCCAGTATAAGCCTTGTCAATTCACCTTCTTCCCCAGAACCTCTTGAACCAAGCAAAAAGTAAATCCCACCATCTCGCAATAACAGCTCCGTGAGGAGGTGTTTCAACATCAAACTTCTCTATCTGCTGATCTGCATCTTCCCTTCTGGTCCAAGATAGTCGTCCACCACCCACTACAGCAGCAGCAGCCTGTGCAAAATATTCCAATACCACTGAAAGATCTCCAAGACGTAAATATGAATACCCATGCTGTCGAATCATGCTAGATGCTTCTGCATAAGCATCCATTACACCAAACTTTGATCCTGCCCCTGTACCTACCATAAGGACGCCATGGTCGACAAGCACGATAGCTATGTGAGTGGCATTAATGTTGTACCCTTCATCTCCTGCTTCTTTAGAAAAATAGAGGATAGCGAGTAGGAACTGGATGCTTAGGAGCAGAATATATGGGTATACAAGAGGGTCCTTCCCATTTTTGGTATGGTATGATGCTGCAAACTTATTTAGGTAAGCCTGCAAATCCTCTAAACTATAGGGGACTGAACTCTCACTAAAGATAGCAAATGAACCTCCTAAAGGGAACTCCCTGATGGCTAACAGTTTAAACCACAAGAAATCTTCCATGGTGGTGAAAAGTGCTAATAGATCTCTTAGTAGCCTTTCGACAAGCCCCTTCGAGAACCAGATATCATCGCATATAGTAACAACCTTTTCTTATCATATGTAGCTCGACCCACCCGATCACCCATTCTTAACAACTTTTCACATTCTTCTGAAGCAGTAGCCGCTGTGTCAGCAGAAACCACACCTCCAGCATTTATCCATTCTGTGAGCTGCCAATAACAAATAACCATTAGGGAAGAACAACAATCAGTACATTTAGGCAATAAACAAATAGAACGAGAGGTGCAAACTGAGGTGCACTACGGGATGACAAGGCAACGTCTCTTGCTTCATTGTCATAACAAGTTCTCAAGCAAAAGTATATCTATTGAAACAAGGCATGTGTAAAATAAGTCAGTTACAGGCATAGGAGTTATGTGCTTATAAAGCAATTGCAATCAGCAATATCCCCAAGAAAATTGGACAGCCCAAAAAGACTGTTGAATTATCCTGATTTTAGGAGCTAATTATTAGGAATATTCAATCCTGATTTTTTGGGTCCTAATTATTAGGAAATAGCTGTAAATAATTAGTTAGGAAATTATTTATTCGTATCCCTTGATTTGTGGGATTATAGTTGTATTATTCAAATATGTTTTTTCCTAATTAGTACTTGTAGAAGTCTTATAAATAGCTTTCTAATCCTGGTACAAAAATATAGAGAATTATCACAATTCTTTTCTCTAAATTCTTCATGGTATCAAAGCATTAGGCTCATTTTTCTGGGATAGTGTTGCAGTGCATTCTTCATTGATGCAATAATCTTCCAATCCCAGCCTTCATTGCTGGATTTTTCTTTGTCCTTAACAATCTGATCGCCACTGTCATTGTTGTGATCCCTTTAGCTATATTTTTCCCTCTTCGCTTCTAAACTTGTCCCGATTTTTTTCCCTAAAACCTCATTCACTTGCAAGCCTTTACTGCTTTTTTTTTTTTTTTTTTTTTTTTGCTCTTCCTTTCCAAGTACTTTCTTTGTGCCTGGAATTATCCATGTCTAAGACAAAATTGATTGGAGATACTTTGATGAGGAGGCCAACACCAACCATATGACCGGAGATCTACAAAATGTGAGAGCAACTTATAGGCTGAATGAAAAGAATTATCTCAGATGGTCACAATTTGTCAAGACCTAACTGAAGGGTAAAGGAAGACTCATCCATCTTCTTGGAACAATCCAACACCAGAAGATCCCACGTGCAACGCATGGGATGAGGCAAATTCAATGATCATGTCATGGCTTTGGGATTCAATGGATCCGGCCATAAGTGATACATGTATGTTTCTCAAAACTACAAAGGAGATTTGGGATTCTATTCGCAAGACTTATTCAAAGGCTCAAGATGTAGAACAAGTATATGAAATCAAGGTAAAGACAAGTGCAACAAAACAAGGGAGCAAAACGGTGAAGGAATATGCCAATTCTCTTCAAAATCTATGGCAAGAACTTGATCATTATCGAGTATTTGAGATGAAGTGTGCAGATGATATTGCAACTCTAAAAACCTTCATTGAAAAGCATCAAGTATATGATTTCCTGGTAGGTCTTAATTATGAATTTGACCAAGTCGGGATTCAAATACTTGGGAAAGGAAGAAATCCCTTCTTTGGAAGAGACCATCTCTCCAATTTGGGTAGAAGAAATTCGAAGGGGAATAATGCTAGAGCCTCAAGCTATGGAAGGTTCAGCATTAGTAACTCGCAATGTGTCAACACAAGAAAGAGGAAAGGTGGATGCTTCGAGGCCTACAAGGAGGGATGATCAAGACTATTTGTGGTGTACCTATTGTAACAAGCCAAGGCATACAAAGGAACGTTGCTAGAAACCGAATGGAAATCAACAACCTCAAACCAAGAATGGGGAAACAAAGGAGGATAGCCAAGGCCCCAAGCTCATCTAATTGAACAGACCGGCCAGCAAATTAGTCATAGTGAAGGACAGGTGAAAGAATCCTTCAACAGTGGGGAAATAGAAAGAATAAAAGGGCTTTTAGGGTCTCTTGATTAACCCTCTGGTGCATGTTCCTCAGCACTCTCAGGTAAGTCTCCATTCTTTTTTTGTCTAAATGCCTCAGAAAAACTTTCAAGTGAAGCATGAATAATAGACTCAGGTGCCACTAATCACATGACTCACACTTCACATTTTTTTAGTACCTACACCCCATGTCCAAGCAATAGGAAAATAGTGGTGGCACATGGTTCTCCGCCACTATTGTAGGAGTTGGTGATATCTATATTATACTTATTCAACTGTAAAAGATGTCCTCCATGTGCCAAAACTATCAGCCAACCTAGTCTCCATACAAAGGCTCACCAATGACCTCAAATGTTATGCAATTTTTTACCCTACCTACTGTGTTTTTCAAGAACAAGATTCGGAGAGGAAGATTGGACTTGCTAAGGAAAATAATGGGTTGTACTATCTTGAGACGCCAAGGATTTCGAAGAAAGTCATAAACAATTCTCCCTTGTCATTTCTTAGTGCTTCAAATAAGGATGTCATTTGGCTTTACAATTTTCGTTTTGGTCATCCATCTTTTCATGTCTTAAATATCATGTTTCCTTCCTTGTTTAAAGGATTAGATATGAGTCAATTCCAATGTGATACTTGTGAATTTGCTAAGCACACCCGTGTATCTTTTCCTATAAACAACGAAAGAAGTTCTCATCCGTTTGATTTGATTCACAGAGACGTTTGGGGGACCTTCCACAATTCCAAATATCTCAAGGGCTCGATGGTTTGTTTCTCTAATTGATGATTGCACTAGGGTCACATGGATATTCTTACTCAAACACAAATCTGATGTAAGTAGTATTGTTCCTAATTTTAACTATATGATTCAAAATCAATTTGGAGTTAAATTAAGAGCTTTAGATCATATAATGCTAGAGACTACTTTAATAAGATCTTGTCAATCTATTTCCAAAAGGAATGGATCATTCATGAGTCATCTTATGTAAACACACCATAACAAAATGGGGTGGCTAAAAGGAAAATTAGTCATTTGCTCAACACTACTCCAGCATTGTTGTTTCATGGAAATATCCCTAAGTCTTATTGGGGGGAAGCCGTCCTTACATCTACATATATGATCAATAGATTGCCATCACGAGTATTAGATTTCAAAACCCCTATGGCAATTCTTTCTAGCTTTTATCCCAATCTCAGGACAACAAATAATGTCACACCTAGAGTCTTCGGTTGCACCTCATTTGTACATGTTCATAATTAGCAAAGGGGAAAACTAGATCCTAGAGCTATCAAGTGTGTCTTTCTTGGTTACTCCTCTACACAAAAGGGATATAAATGTTATCATCCTTCTTCTAGAAGGACCTATATATCAGTTGGTGTTACATTTGTAGAAAACAAACCTTACTTTCCACAGCTTATCTTCAAGGGGAGAAGTCATTAGTTGAAGATAAAGAATTTGATGGTCTTAATCTTGACTTACCTCCTAATAATCTTCCAATCCAAGCTCCCACTTTTGATCAACCAATCCCTGATCAATCAACCAATCAGCCTCCAACTCTGATCAACATGCTCCTCATGAATCAGTTCGTGCTACTTCAATTCCGGACTCACTCTCTACCATTGAACTATTCCGGAACAAGAGTCCACTCCCGTATCTCCCTGTATTTATGACTCTATAAGATTTCCTCAGATATACTCAAGAAATACAACCATTCTAGACCAAACACAAGTTCAAGATTCCCATCCAAGTTTTGCAAATGAATTTCCGGTAAGTTCCGACTCTCCTTTGCATAAGCAGTCAATTTATATGCTAGAAAATGACTCGCATCTTCCCATTGCTATTAGAAAATGTACTAGGGAGTGCACAAAGCAACCCTTATATCCACTATCTCATTATGTGTCACTTGACCACTTATCACCATCTCATAAAAATTTCATTGTGAGTCTAAACACCATTTTTATTCCAAATACTTTATCTAAGGCATTGTCTAAAGAAGAATGGAGGAATGCAATGAGAGAAGAAATGGATGCACTAGAAAAAAAAAAAAAAAAAAAAAAAGCAGACTTGGGAGATTGTTGAAAAACCTAAGGGAAAGAATCTTGTGGGCTGCAAATGGGTTTTTATCTTGAAATAATGGTTCTCTTAAGAGATATAAAACATGATTGGTGGCAAGAAACTGATTTGCATCAATACCTAGCTCTTCTTTGTCCATGTCAATGACGTTCATCTTACTTGATTAATAAATAATAATAATAATAATAATAATAATAATAATAATAATAATAATAATAATAATAATAATAATAATAAAATAATAATAATAATAAAAAGAATCTAAATCTATTACATGAATGTCACTTCAGTTCAAAATCTCGAAATTTTATTATTTAAACTTTTTGACAATTTGTTAATGTAGTCCTTCAAGTCAATTTTAGCTAGGAATTATTAACGTGAACATCGACCATCCTACATAGTCCAAGAGTACCTTGATGGAGATTGAACTTAATTTTTAGTCAATAGTTTGATCGGGATTGAAATGAAAATTTCAATAATGATGTTTCTTTTCACATATGTTATTGGAGTTAGTATTAAGTACAACTTGACACGCGAGAGGTTGATTTCCTAGAAATGAATCAAAGTAGTGATAGTTGGGAGTGATAGGAATATGTTGAAAGGTTGGGTTCGTTAGTTTTATTTATGAATATGTATCAAAAATGGTTTCTAAGGAATTATAATTTTCGTTCAGAAATTTCATTTTTTTCAAAGTGAAGAAAATACCCATTTGCATATAGATTGACACGATTTATAACCATCCATTTTGGAAGTGGTACATATATTGGTGCAAAACATAAAAGCTTTCAAGCTTCAAATACAATAGATTGGCACGAAAAAAGGAACAAAAATACCTAAATCATTCTTGATTTTCAAAGGACAAATACCATTCATTTCTCACTACTACTCTCTTTTCCAAGAGGTAGCTCATAGCTGACTAGATTACACAGAGTGGAAAAAGCAAAATACTTTCTCTTTCCAACACCATCCAATATTATATTTTTGCCAATCGCATAAAACACACAGAGCCAAATTAACTGACGATCAATCTCCATTTCTTCGTCTCCCAAGCAAACAACGCACAACCCTTAGACAGCAAAGTTGACGACCGACCGGTACGTCTGTCCGGGCTGCCACCCAGCGGGGATCACATTGTTGGCAACCATGGTCTTGCCGGAGTCAAGAGAGGTGAGCTTGATCGAGAATGGGGCGCGCAGCTGGCCTGCGCCATCCAACTTCCAAACCGCGCCCCACGACTGTTGCATCGGAAGCCAAGAGTCAGAGTCAGAGCCTGCTTCAGGTTGACGGCGCCGAGTTCGCCATCCCCATCCTCGTACTCAATTAGCGCAGCGAAATAGTTGGGGTTCGAGCCGGAGTCAACGTGGAATGCCACCTTCGCGCCGGGGAAATTGCACTTTACTCTGCTTGACATTGTAAATATGTGCACATAAATAGACTTTTAATAAGCAAGTTAGACTATTTGCTGATTAGTATAAGTTTGGTGAAAGCAAAGTTTCTCGTTAATTTAAAGCACTTTTCGATGCGTTTTATCTTCCTTTTTTCCCTCTGCGCGTCTGTTAAAATTGGAATTCACTCGAAAGGATCCATAGAGAAAGGATCAACCGTACGGACTTTTTGTATTGAATTTGCAGCACCCCAGCGTTGCGAAGTTCATCGGCCTTGCCGGAGCTCGCCATGGCTCCAAAAGCCGTGCCGCTCAAATCGAAGTGAGCAGATTCAGCGACACAAGGGCCACCAGGGCATTCATCAGTTATAACGACCGTCACCGGGTTCCCGGAACAAGCCGCGTTTTCAGTGCATTTCACCTGAAATGTAATCAACAAGAGCTCAAAAGACTGGACTTCCCAACTACTACTAAATAATCTGTTTGAATAGGACAATATGTACCGAGTCAACTAATCTATTTAAATACGAAGAATTCAAACTACTTTTAATGGGAGTCTAGAAAGCTTGCCGCAGTAGATGTTTTCATGAATTCTATTCCACGATTGTTAATTTAGGAAAAGCATATCTCGTGAACATATATCAACTTTGTCCGTGGCAAATTTTCTCCGATGACGACGAATATAAAATAATTCGAGAAACACTTTTCTAGCAAGAGAGAAACCTGGTAACAAGCTCCACACCCTTTGCCTGATTTGAAAAGAGAAGGCCCTCCTGCGGACACCATTGAAGAGAATGGAGCTTGGTCGACCCCATTCCCATACCCACATGCACCGCCTACGTACAAAATATCATACAAAGCATATTATATAAATATATTATATATGTATATTTGCAGATCAGGTGAAATGTGTAATTACTAGAGTAGTATTGTCTAGCGTTGCACTTGATTCCAGTTTGAACTCTAAGTCTATATGTGTTTGGTACAAAGCCATAATCAATCACGATTAGGTGACTGACTAAGCTACTCATATGTCCGAACCGATTTATACTCGAAAGACTTGATAAGTCAAAATTACTGAAAGGCGTATGATGAGACCAACGGCGCTTGCATAAAAAGATCTTTACACCAGGTGAATTGACCAAATAAAAATATAATGCCATTCCATTACCATCGCTTCCAGCGCCGTTGGGACTCCCGTACCACGTCGCACCTGCCGGCGACCAATCACCGTTGGACTGAACTTTCGAGATGTTAAGCGATTTGGGGTTGAAGCAGTGAGACGAGGTTATGAGGAGAGAAAGGAGAAGGGCGAGAGGGAAGCAAATCGATGGAGATTGAAGAAGCGCCATGTGATTCTCGAGACACTTTGGTCAGGAGTTTGATTTCTTGCACTCAATTTGGGAGCACAACGGGCGGGTATTTATAGTCAAATTGAGAGCGCAAAATTCCACTAAATCGGAGTCCTTGTCATCATTGGAGAATTTTCGGCCATAGTTTTTGCCATTATTTATTGTTATTTTATATGGTTTGCTCGCACTATAACTTTTCTTGCAAGCTGAGTAATCCAATGCAATGATCTCCGTAACTATATTGGCGACGGATCATGGGACGTTTTGATGTAGAACAACATGCAAATGTCTTTATGAAAACATTAAAGTGTCATCATAAGAGCATACGATCCCACAAATCTGAGATGTCACAAATTTCAAACACGTTTTATAGATTTTTTAATTATGTTTTGATGACTTTTCCTTTTATCAATATATTTCTCTTAATTTTGTTATTCGATTTTAGTTACTTGATTATTTTCTAGATGGCAACCTCCCTATAAATAGGCACCTAAGATATTGTAAGCTGCACTTCATCATTCAAAATAAATACTATCTTTTGGAATCATAGCATAACTTCCTCTGCATCACGTTTGAATCATTGAAGTATGGATTCATGCAGATTTTACGGCAAATAAAGAATTGGTAACAAGGGTCTGTACGCAGATTTTCGTGAGGGTCAACGGAAAAAGTTTGGATATCGCACGTATGCGTGCGCATCTCTTAGTACTTCCAAAAGCATTGATCAATCGACATCTACGAATGTCTTCAAGCTAACTGCAATTACTTCAAATCATTCTAAAGGCGAGATCTAGCTCCTCTTTTTCTTTGAGATTAGAGAACCAGGCATGCTTATTAGGCTGGGAGAAGGTTTATCAAAATATGGCAAGAGGCACTTCCGGCTCCATAACATAATTCCACGTATATAGAAAATATAATTTGGAACATTTAATCTTAGTCTTTTTTTTAATTTTCATGCCAACAAAATCTTACATGACTATGGGGAGTAAGATATAAGAAAAAAATTCATCTATCGTTATACTATTTACATAACATTATCAAAGAGATTTCTCGAGATTTGCATAGTTAATTGAGGCATTTAGGGATTTCCATCTCAAAAGCTAGAATTAATTTTTTAAAATCCCACAAAATGCATGTAAACTGCTCTAGGGCAAGGCCACTTTGCACAAGCCACATGTTTAGATTTAACTTATTCATGGGACATACAAAGTGTTCGGTTGGCCTCTAGGTTGTTACTTGTATGCTCTCTCTCTCTCTCTCTCTCTCTCTCTCTCTCTCTCTCTCTCTCTCTCTCTCTCTCTCTCTCTCTCTCTCTCTCTCCAAACTTAAATTTTCTGTTGGAAGGTCTAGGATGGTCCGATTCTTTGACACAAGAAACTGTTACCCTTAGAATTTTCTGTTGGAAGGTCTAGGTCCACCGTCCAACAACTGCAAATCAAGAATTTAGGCATAGTTGGTCTTTTTTTTTATGTATTCTATGTAATGTTGGGGAACCAGAAGGTTAATAATTACGATGTAACTGTTAGGAAATACAGAAAATATAAGTATATATAGGGAAAAAAACAATCTTATCTATAAGAATGCGGTGGTCATGAACCGACCTACCTATGTTTACGGAATTTTTCTTAATGCAATTGAAACTTGCGCACATGTACCTTGACAAGACTATGAACGAAATTGTTTATTGTCAAAACATTTGGAGGTGATAGAGCGGAAATCTCTCTGATTGGACATCTAATGTCCTCAAGTTTGTCCGGGCATACGAATTTTTGGGGTTCCTCCAAGCGGCTAAGTCTAAAAAGCAGTTATCCACACGAATAAATATCATCCCATGCGATAGGGACTGCTTTGTTTATATTATTGTCCAACGTCCTCGAGCAGACGATCAAAGTTGACATTTTACCAACAATTTCTTTTGGCCAACACGTTCCTCCAATCGATTGATTAAGACAAAATAGGCACACATGTTCTAGGGGAAAAAGAGATTAGCTCTCGAATTTATTAATTGATCAAGTTATCATATAGATTCAAAGGTGAATATAAGCGTCACGGGTTAAATTTGATAATCTCCTAAGCTGAAATGTCCGGTCATGGTGTCAATAATATATGTATTTAACAAGAATTGTGAGGTTGACATAGTATATTGTGAGAATTAACTCATTAATGTATGATTGTATCTGAAACAAATAAATAAATAATAGTAAGAAGAGAAGCAAGTTATTCCACGCCGCACATACATACTCCCACGAAATCAGGCGATCCTGTCGCGAATGACTCGATGTAGAGTCATCTAGGGTTTCTACGAGTCACCAGCATTTCAGGACTGCCTGCGGCATCAGCAGAGACAAAAACAGGGCAAAATCCTCGTCACGAAAGCGAGACATGTTCGTTGATGCAGCCGTTAATGGAGGTTATGGGCCGTTGAAGATCGTCCTCGCACCGTCACTTCAGGTTTAATTTATCAATTTCCGCTCGACTTTTTCGAAGAAAAAGAGCGACTCCCGCTACGCAATGAGTGGCGAGAATTAGGGTTTCTTCGCAGGCTGAATTTGCGGGCATCGTTTAACACGTCGATGACAAAATCTCAGATCCGGAGCATCTACGCTCGTTTTGTCTTAATTCGAGGTTGTCCAAATTTTGCCTTTTAAATCAACAAACTTGACAACAGTTGGATGTAATAAGTGTAATTATTATCATTGGCCGGCGATCTAGGGGAAAAATTTTCTCCATTCGAGAAGTTGCACGACAGTGGTTCGATTTTTTCAATGGATTCGATTTCACTTTCAAATCCTCATATTTCAAAAGTGATGGAAAACGTCCACGTGGGTATCGCCATCAGCCTAATATAAACAGGATTAAGACGTTGATTCTTGACAGGTTACTGGGTTGGGGCCACGTGGTGGTCGCTTTCAGAGGGGAGAAAATTTATTGTTCATAAGTTTCTAATCGAAGAAATGCTGACTCCTTCCCAGTCAACATGTCATGGAGAAGAAAGAATTTTAAGAGAAAATTACATTCAAGCGGATTAAGATTAGTTTGTGAAATTGATATATTTTACGTTAAATGCGATCTACTCGTCCTCTGTACATTAGATTAGTACACCAAGGATAAAGTTGATAACCTTTCCAATCATGTGATTCCAGGGTGAGGCACTGGACTAACATACATCATGAACAACAAAGAACAAAGATTATAGGTTATAGATTATAAATCAGATGACGTATGTTCAATAATCATCTGTTGTGATATAAATACCTTTCAAATTTGATATTGTGATGCAAATTAGAAACACCCATCTTTTATTGTTCATCACAATATCAAAGCTTTGCCCAAAAACAAATCATATTTGAGAGTCATGTCTCAACTTAGATCCCTCATATTCTCCGTTCATGTACCTTTTTTTTTTGGTGGGGGGGAGAAAACGGAATTTCGATGATCCTCTGTCCAAAAGTCGCAAATATTAGGTTCACATACGTTAGGCTTTCCTCATTATATCAGCCTCCGTATGGAAGAGTATGGAGCGATAATACATAGAATGTACTTTTACCCAACTTTTAACCTCGTCGTACGTGATTCAAACCTTCTATTTTGTCTCTATGACTTTCATCTTTACCTTGCTATTGCGTGTCATTGTTACGCTACAACAAAGTGTGGATATGCCTACCCTTTGTTCATCGCGATTTTAGGAAGCCGCCGCTTTCACGACTCTGGAGCTGCGGTCAATCCGGAACCGCAATGAAAGACGTTATGCGGAAAGCGCGACGCTAATGCAATTCAAAGGGAAACATTTGACTCGCGCCTAATCTTTGCATTTTGTCCAGCCCACCCTAATTATCCACTCTCTCTCTCTCTCTCTCTCTCTCTCTCTCTCTCTCTCTCTCTCTCTCTCACATCGGGTTTGAATCGTTTGTCATCGAGCTATGTATTTGTCCTTTTTACGCTGAATCGAATTTTCTTCTTGATTAACGATGGAAACTCTGGCTCTCAATGCTGCAACGTTATGCTCTTTGATCTAGGAACATGATATAGAAATATGGTTCATCCGTATTAGTACAAAGCTTTTGCATAAAGTACGAGCTTTCGGATTAGGACCTGAAGTTGAATACATTTAAGCCGTGTTTGGCAACCATCCAAACAATCAACGATTCGATTTTTGTTAAAAATCGGTTTGGGAAACGTAATCGCGTTTGGTAAATTTTTGTCAAAAACTGATTTAGTGGCGGTTGGTGAACTGCATGTGATGGACGTGATATTATACAATATATCTGGCGTCTCTAACGAGTAAAAATCTGATGTCTGACTTTTGCTCTTGTTCTTCATCGTGCTAAATAAACAATGCACCTGTTTGGAGCCTGAAAAATATGTTCTAATTTATGCTTATTTTTATGCAAGTTAAGCTAGCATAGTTGGCTTTATGGGAGAACATTCAGGGTTAAATTCACCGGAAAAATTACCTTGGCTATGCTTGAGGGATTTCAATGAGATTTTGAATTATTGAGAGAAGGTGAGTAAAAGAATGGCCGAAACATATTGGTTAAATACCTTTAGAGACTTTCTAAATGCTTGTATTCACTTGGGTTAATAATTGCGAAGAAGAGGAATATGTATAAGAGAGGTAGGATCAGGTAACTTGTAGCATTGAGTGGAGAATTTTGTATCCTGAAGCTGAAGCGTTCGCATTACCGGCCATCGTTTCAGATCATAGCCCTATTTTACTGCTATTCTCTGCTACACCAATGAAGAGAATCAAGTTGTTCAAGTTTGAAGCATTCTGAACCGAAAATGAAGAGTGTGGAAAAATTGTAAAGCAGGTATGAAACTCTCCACCCTTTGGTAATTTGAGCTTAGCCCGTAAGTTGAAAGCTTAATCTAAAGAGCTAGATAACTGGAGCAAGAAGCCTTTCCCTAATAATATTGAGGAGATTGATGTTTTAAAAGGGGAAATCCAGCATGTGCTTAATGCACAAAATTTGAATTTTGCAAGAAACAAGGTGAAACAACTAACTGAAAAAATTTAGCAGTGTTAGAGACAGGAGGAGATGTATTGAGGCTTGCATTCAAGAATCAACTGGCTAAAATGGGGAGACAAGACCACTAAGTACTTTCACGCCACAACAATACAAAAAAAGGAAGAGGAACAGAATTTCAACATTGAAAAAGTCAGAAAATAGCTGGATTCGTGAGCCTACAGAACTTAAAAGATGACGGAGAATTTTTTGAAGAGTTATATATATCGTGGGCATGCGATATTTAGATCCTGTGTGTACAAAATTGCCATGTCCTTCCCACGGAGGAGATGAAGCAAAAGCTAACCTCGGGAGTAATGACAGAGGAGGTAAAAAGGGCTGTATTTGAGATGGGAGCCTCGAAAGCGCCAGGTCTATATGATCTTAAATGGTCAATTTTATAAACTATGTTGGAAAGATATCAAGATAGGGTTGTTTCAAATAATGAGGAACTTCTTTGAGACTAGGTATCTTAATCCAATAATTAATAAAACCTACATTACATTGATCCC
This sequence comes from Eucalyptus cladocalyx, assembly GCA_017140615.1. Taxonomy (NCBI): domain Eukaryota; kingdom Viridiplantae; phylum Streptophyta; class Magnoliopsida; order Myrtales; family Myrtaceae; genus Eucalyptus; species Eucalyptus cladocalyx. Next base: position 22,959,612 of record CM029520.1, read on the forward strand.
GAAAGTGCCTAACCCCAAGAGTTTGGATCAGTTTCAACTCATCAATTTGTGCAACTTTGTGTACAAAATTTTTTTGAAAGTCTTGGCAAATCGATTAAAATCATGGCTACCTGAGATCATAGGTGCTAAGTAAAGTGCTTTTGTGGGTGGAAGACAAATACAATATAATATTCTAATAGTTCGGGAGGTCCTTCATCAATTGAGAATATGTGATCGAAAAAAGAAGTTTCAAGCTATCTTAAAACTTGATATGAATAAGGCATTAGACAAAGTGGAATAGGATTTCTTGGAGGCATGTACACTGAAAATATGGTTCGGTGAGATGTGGGTTAATGGAGTGATGACTTGTGCCAAAACTATATCACTTAATGTAAAATTCAACGGAAAGCCTCTACCCTTCTTCTAGCACTCTAGAGGACTTCAACAAGGTGATCCTATCTTCCCATATCTCTTTTTATACTAATGGTAAATTCATTGTCATTTTTAATTATAACAGCAATTGAGTAGGGCACTATTACTAGGATAAAATTAAACAACCACTGCCCAACACTCTTTCACCTATTATATGTAGATGATTCTATTCTCTTCTTAGATGGAAGAGTAAGAGAGTGTCAAAACCTAGCTCTAATTCCAATTGCTATGTTTTTGGACAAGATATCAATTTGAATAAGTTAGGCATTTAATTTAATAAAGGGTGTCCACAAATTTGGATAAGAAACATGGCAAATGAACTAAGAGTCCCTATAGTCGAGAAGACTGGAAAGTATTTGGTAATTCCATCCGAATGGGGAGCTTCAAAAAAGCAAATGTTTTGTGTGGTTATTAGCTAGAATGAATATGAAATTAGAAGGCTAGAAGGAAAACTTGATTTCAAAATTTGGAAAAGAAATCCTCCTTAAGATGGTGGTTCAAGCATTGCCTCAATATGCCATGTCTATTTTTAAAATATCGGTTTATATATGCATATATATTGAAAGATGAATAACTTCCTTTGGTAGAAAAATAGTGAATCTAAATTAGGACTACACTAGAGAAGATGGGAGATATTGAAATTGATGAAAGATTCAGGAGGAATGGACTTTAGAGACCTAATATCTTTTAATAAGGCTTGCTTGGAAAACAAGCCTAGAGAATTTCTCAAGAAACACCTTCTTTATGGTGTCAAATTTTAAAAGGGATCTAATTCCCCAATGGTTCATTTTGGAAGGCTGAAAAAGGATCCCCACCCTCTTAGGGTTGGCAAAGTATCTTGTTGGGCAAAGAAGCGATTTCATCTTCAATTATGTGGTTAGTAGGTAATATGGAGAATATTAACATATGAGAAGAGAGACGGCTAAAAAGAGATATTATTGGTGGACTAGCGAACTACCCACTCAAGTTGCTAAACTAATTCTAAAAGCGGAAGATAAATGGGATGAACAACCTCTTTGTCGACTTTTTGATGAGCAAATTATTAGTGATATACTAAGGGCCTATTTGTTTATTTTTGTTTTGTTCCCTGGAACAAAAATTTATATTCTTTTGTTCCGGAGAACAAAAAAGGAATAGAAACGCATTTATTTACACTTTCGTTCTCGAGAACAAAAAATCGGGAACAAATTTGAAACATAAACAAAAAAATAAAAACTTGTTTATTGTTCCCGAAAACACTTTTTGAAGAAACAAAAAAAACAAAAACACAAGACTTTTTTCTTTTTTTTCTCCTTTTTCTTCTTCTTTTTTCATTGGCCGGTTGCCGGCCTCGGCCATAGCCAACGACCGGCTGTTGAGGGCCAGCGACCTCGCTAGAGCGTCGCCTTGGTTGGGCTCGCCCTCGGCAAGGCCGAGCTCGCCCGGCTAAGGCGAGGCCGACCTTGCGCCACTGGCGAGGCTCAACCTCACTAGATCTAGGCAAGGTTGGCCTTGCCCAACCCAAGCAAGGCCAAGCCTCGCGTGACCACGGCGAGGCTCGGCCTCCCAAGGCCGGGCGAGGTTGGGCCTCGCCGAGCTAGGGTGAGGCCGACCTCGCGGGCCTAAGTGAGGCCAAGCCTCGCCGAGGCCAAGCTAGCCTCCGGCAAGCTCACCGAAGCGTCATTGATGGCCTAGCGAGGCTCGCTAGACGTCACCTAGCCGATTATCGGCCATGGCGAGGCGGTGACCGGCCAAAAGGAAGAAAAAAAAAAAAATATTAAAAATAAAATAAAATAAAATATTAAAAAGTTAAATCAAAAAAAAAAAAATTATACAAGTTTACCAAACGTGTTTATGCTCTTTTTCTATTTTCAGAAATTTTTCTATTCCGGACCCTCTCCCCCTCACGAAGGGGTTCAAATTCACGTTCGCGCAACTCAAACCAAAGTCCGCCGTTCCGGCTCATCAAAAAAAAAAAAAAAAATTTTATTCAAAAATTGTTCCTGTTCAAAAAACTGGAAAAATTAGTTTTTTCTATTTTTGTTCCCTAGGAACAATTTTTGAAAAAAACATTACCAAACGCGCCATAACTATTCCTCTAAAAACTCAACATGCACGAGACAAGTTGGTGTGGACAGGTATTGAATCAGGTGATTTTACAGTAAATAGCCTATGATGAAGACCGAAAATCTATTTCACATAACACAGGAGAGCAAATATCAACATCATTCTAGCCATCCCAGGAATCATGGAACAAAATTTGGCATATAGAAACCCTCCCCCCCCCTCAAAAGTCAAAATATTTATTTGGAGTTTATGTCAAAACACAATTCCAACCTAGGCTAATTTAAGTAGGAGAAACGTAATACCTAATGCTTTGTGCCCATTTTGCAAATTAGAACTAGAAACAATAAAGCACTGGTTCTTGCTCTGTCCTTGGATCTACTGATCTAGGCAAACCCTACATTGCAAATTCAGATCTCACGAGTGGGACTGTTGAGGATTGAAGAATGGCTGCTGAAATTCAAGGAGAAAGCAATAAACATACCTTCTTTTGAGATCGCAAGTGTTTTCATGGTTTGTATAGAGAGCGAGAATTGACTTTATCTTTCCAAATAGATGCCTAAATCAGATTTTCTTGTTGAATTAACACACAACATGCTCAAAAACTAGAGGAAGTGAAAACTTAGAGAAAAGGAAGCCATATCAAAAGAGGAAACCCTACCTCAGAGATGGAAACCTCCGAAGGACAAAGCTTTAAAAGCCAATTTTGATGGCTCCTTCATTGAAGGATCAAATTCTAGATATTCGCCTGCGTTGTTCTGATCCGTCGAGAGCTTTGGTCGACGAAGTGGCAAAGTCAGCATCGGTATCTTCTGCGATCCAAACTGAAAATTTAGACTTGGTTGCGGCACTCTCTCTCCTCGAAGCAAAGAAGATGCAAGTAATTGTACCTAAGTTTGACTATTTGACCTTTTTATTTTTGAGAATTTTAGAAATAAAATATAAAAATGAAAATTCGAAATTCTATTTAAAAGAAACTATTCTTCCGAATTTTTGTTTGTGTTTTTTTTTTTAGACAACATTTGGAAAAGGTACTTATTCAGTTTGCAATTTTCCCGAATGATTGCAATTGTTCGTTTTTCAACTTCTTCGAATGGACGCATTTGTTCAATTGGACAATTTCTGAAAGGACACGTTTGTTCAATTTTCGCAATTTTTTATTAAGAGTTGCATGTGTTTTGAGACTATTTTTTATATACACTTGTCTTTTTTTTCGGAAGCAAAGAGTGATCATTTTTAATTGTACCTAAGTTTGACTATTTGACCTTGGTGAACATAGTTAACAATACTTTGTTGTATCATAGAGGATTTTTCGGTGACCTTTGTGGGGCAAATAAAGTGGAATCCTTCTTCATTGCCCATTAGTTAACAATTCAAATCTTTGTGGGAACTAGAAGAAGCTCTCAATGTTATGGGCCGGTTCAAGGATATTACTTTAGTATACTACTCAAGAAATCGAATAGAGTAGCAAATTGGATCAATGAGGCCCATAGATTGAAAACTTTAACTTCTAATAGGGTAGCTTATCCCCTTCAAATCCTTTGGGATCTACTTTTTTTTTTATGATATCTTGGATATAGGCTTTGATGTTTAAGTACTTTCAAATTCAAAAAAGTTTCATTTGACCAAAAAATAAAAATAGAAAGCTAGCATTGAGGCAATTTTGGCTCACAAACGGGGAAATGAATAGAAAAACTCTTGCAAAATCACATTAGATGTGACATCCTGGATTTTTACTTCTACTTTCAATTAAATTAATCGGGCTTTTCATCAACACACTTATAGTGTTATTCTTAGAGCTGATCACTCATGAGATAACTAGATTATCTAAGGAAGTCATTAAGGGATTTTAATGCATTAAACTTGAGGATTCAACCAGGAATCGACTACTCGACCATACTCATCTGCATATATTATTTCAGCATAGTAAGATTGATTTAAAATCAGAGATAGGTCGGTTTGACTAAATGTGCACGATTAAATGTGGGTGATTCCACCAAATTGCAAAATTCTCGTCGATCGGCACTAGATTGATTTTTCAGTCATTTTGATACCCTGTATCCGTATTTGAATCCTCAAGATTTTCATGACAACCAAGAGTCACCAATGCATCAAAGAGGTTCATTGTGACTCGAAGAAAATCAACCACGAGTCATTTGCACTAAAAAATTCTGAAAGCTACCCAGTAGTCTAGGTCATGCTAAAATCACGCCAAATTGAAATTAACTGCGAATTTGAATCCGATTTCAAAATTAAAAATTTTGTCATGTCACAAATCATTTTAGGAATGTCAACTCAATCTCCAAAGATTTTTCTACAAACATAATTTTTGGCAAAAAAAGTCGTCATATGGCCATTTTTGTACAAAAAATGCCGATGACCATTTTTTATCACAAAATTGGGATGCAAATGGGATCAATTTGTGAGGAAAAATACAAATTTGATCGAGGTCTTGATATTGGAATTTTTAGAAGCCAAATTGGATTGATTTAAGAAGGATTGAAGTCAAAATTGAGGGAAAATATGTGCAAATTCGTATGCCCCCTCACCCATGACTTGTGGACCATTTCAAAAGGCTTCTAGAATGGTGTGGTGGCTGGAAATGGCTGAGGTTTACAGCTAGGATTGGTAGGGACTAACAAGGAGACCAAGAAGATGAGGTTGAAGGCCAAGAGGATCCACCAAGTCAAACTTGTCTCCTCCCTCCTTCCTCCTTCTCCCCCACCGTCAATCCCCTCCCCTTCTCCTCGTTGTTTGAGCTTCAACAAACTTAGCGCACCAACCAGCCTCCTTTCCTCCTCCCCAAGCCCCGTTGGACCGTCGAAGCCACCACCGTTCACCGTCGTACGCCTCACAGGCCTCGTCGCTCATTGCACCTCACCACCAGCCTAGTCATGTTAGCTTGCTCAGTCTGTGCAACCAGGAGGTCCTCTAACTAGCTTAGGTCGCCGTCCAGGCCTCCTCTGCCACCGTGAAGCATCACCACCCCTGCCTAGACCCGCGACCAACCCTGCTACCTGTTCCAGCTCAACCAACCCAATCAAACCAACTTCTCTCAGCTCATATCAAAACTAGGCCGTGTGGGTCTCTAGGCTGCTGGCCTATTTTCAACACTTTCCCAACCCCGTTTCGCAAGCCCGCTTTGGAGTTTCTTGCCCCTTGCCGCGTCCCCGTCAATTTGAACCAAGTGGTTTGTTTGACAAGTGAGTTTAACTCACTAATCCCTGCTCAGTACGTTAATAACACTTAAATGCTATTTAGCTTAAGTTAAGCTTGGATTAGGTGGATAGTTAGATTAGATTAGCAATTTAATTAATTATTATTGCATGTAAGGTGGTTAGAATAGTGTAGTTAGGGCCTAGACAAGCTCTAGTATTTGTCTAGAGTGATTCGGAAATTTTCTAGATCCGTCTTGGCTTTTAATTAGGACTTTACGGGCTAAGTTCTATTTATTTGCATTTTTAATAATTATTTTTTATTTAATTTATTTATTTATTTATTTATTTGCCGGAAATTAGACTGGAATAGTCAGTGATCGGAATTCTATGATAATCGTAATGGTGTGATATGTTTATTTAATTAACTGTTATTTTGTGCAATTTAGGTGTTGTTTGCAATTTTGAGTATTTATCCCAAAATTTATTTATTTTAGTATTTAATTAGAAAATCACCAGGTGTCGGTTTATAGCACCAAAAATATATTTTGAGACTGCTGAAACTAGTGGGATGTTCAAAAGTGGAAATGTTGTGTTTTGGCTAAGGCCGACCGTGTACCCACACACGATAATTTTTATCGGATATAATAAAAATGGTGATTTGGTCAACTTCTGGTGAGCATTAATTTATCAGCTTTGGGTGAGCAATATAATCTGTGGTCAACTTCTGGTGAGCATTAATTTATCAGCTTTGGGTAAGTAATATAACATTTGGTCAGCTTCTAGTGAGCAATAAATTATCAGCTTTGAGTTAGCAATATACTCTATTATCAGTTTTGAGCGAGCTATATTATCTATCTTCAGCTTAGGTGAGTAGTCTTGATTTGATAAAACCTTATAGATAGTATTGAGTGGATTGACCGAGAAGTGGTCGTGATGACATGTAATCTACTAAGTCGATTGATCGATGATTCAATCTATCTTGATGTGTTGAAATGATTAGTTGAAAATGTCAATTGTACTAACTTACAGGAAGAACAGAGAAAATGATAAAACCTCCGACTCATGATTGTGCTTAGGCAACCTTCGGTGCGTATTTTCTTCTAGTCAAGATCTTAAGAGGTAGAACTCGCTGGGACATTGTTTCACCCCGTTGTGGGATAACATTTTAGATCCATAGATGGCAGCTCGTGAGTTTTTTGGATGACCTAAAAAGGTTACAGAGCAAACCTCTTACATTCCATTACATGGGAACCCTAGGGGCTGGACCTATGAGTTAGTGAGGTCCATAGTCTAGGTCGACACACGTCTCACCCACAAGGTGCCTCATCGATACAAGTCATGGTATCGCCAGGCTCAAGATGGCCAGAGAAAGGGTCCCATACTAGAGTCTGAGATACCTCGATATATTTTGGAGGTCACTTTTGGAAAGGGCACAACAAATCCTCCTCAAGGCTCGATCGTAGACGCCATGGACCCGATTTTTAAAAGTGGAGTCCCCAGTGTAGTCTACTTAAGGCTCTAGTTGGAGTGTGGAGGGAGATGACAAGGAAGACGAGGACCCGTAGTGTTGTGAAACCCCCACCCTTGTTTTTAGACTTGTTTTTCTTAAACTGGCTTGTATTATATATGACATGACTAGTATGTTATGTATATATAAGTGTGATGTTGGTTTTCAAAATTATGGCCCTACTTTCCTATCACATATTGTTGTTGTATGGGGATTTTTAAATTGCTTTCCGCATGTGCATTAAAAAGAATAGGTCAGCAATACGTCCTAAGACGTCGCTATTAATTAACCGCGGAGGGATGGGCACTCGCTCGGAGGATCGGGATGTGATATTAGATGGGTCCAACTAGATGCCTAGAGGTCAAAGAAACAATTGATAACACCTAATCAACCCATAACTCAATTGTTTAAGTTTATTTAGTAGTCAATGGACTCAAGTTATGAGCCCCGCCATAGATCTCCCCATTATGAAGGTATTGCAATTCTGCAATGCTACAAACCAATAGCAAGATTAAAGCCCATAGTTGATTGGTGAACCCCCAATGTATATTGATATCATATACTCAACACGGAATTTTATGCATCTATAGTGTTGCCAAGCATAGTTTGCCATCACGGTTTGGTCCAAGAGGGGACCATTTGTCAAAGGCTTGTTCTTACCTATTGGTGATGATTAGGATTTGAGTTGAGATTTGTTGGTGGAAAATAATATCAGACTTGGATTGATGAAAAGTTGACCCAATATGATAGAATCATATGTGTGGGAGTGAATGTCAATGCACATATGAGTGGTGCAAAGAAAGAAGTCTCGCATCAGATGTTTTTAGCTTAAAGACATAATTGATAATTCTCAATTGGCCATAATTCAATATGTTAAACTTTTGAGTGAATATGAGTTATAATAAGATGCCAATGGACTTGAGTTACAGGCTTTTTTTGGGATCTATCCATTATGAAGGTATTGGATTTTTGCGTTTTTCCCCAACATGTTCACTTCATGAAGCATATTGAAGAATCATAAATTAAATAGTGTACTTGCGCATGCTTTGCATTGATTTTATATTTTAAGAAGCCATTAAAAACTCCTCTTCTACTTTGTCACACTCAACTCGTTTGAAAATATAATAGTATATTTTTTAGAGTTATAACAACGACAATGGCCATAAAATTTAAATAGTTAGAGAAAATACCACACAAAAACCATACTGATTGTTTATTAGATAATATGCCTTAATATGTCTTGTTTTACTATAATTGAGTTTATCATGGACTAATTTTGTTTTTGATTTGACACTATTAGTCGAAATTTTAAGCAATCATCAATCTTTAATTAAGTAAAATTAACCATAATATTTCATTCTACTACATTTATTTTGGATTAGTTCAAAATAATTTTTAACGTTATATATGTAATTATCATTGATAATAATAATTACCTATAATTTTTTATACATAACACATTGTGTACAGTATATCAACTATGTTGTTATAGATTGTTCTAATTTCTTTATATTGTGTTTCACATAGCGTTAGACTATTTTGCTACAACTTTTATTGCGTGCAACAAATCAATTTTTCTCCTCTGTTATTGTATAGATGTTTTTGTCCATATTTTCATTCTACAACATGACATGTCCTCCCTACTAGAATCAAATTTACTTGAATTTGTAAATATAAATATAATTTCACTCATGGAGTTAATTTTATTTCTCATCACTTTCAATATAATTAGATATATACTATACTTATGATATTCTTCTCTTGAAAAAATATTTGTAAAAGAAAACAATCATCTTCATCCCATAGTTGGTGTACATAGTCTATTCCCCTCCTCATACAAAATATCATAATATAATAAACTCTTTGTAGTTAGACTGAAACTTTTGTCACTATATAATCAAATATTCGTAATAAGATTGAAGCTTTCAAGAGATTTTCCGGTAAATTTTACTTTTCTTGGGAAGAATGTTAAAACTTTTTTTTAAAGGAATCCTTTCCTTAAATTGAATGCATTTAATGTTCAAGAGGCAGTTTTGGTGTAAGATAATAGATTTTAATGCACTTAAAATACTTTAAATTGCGAATTTTGGGAATTTTGGAGAAAAATGACGAAGGATTTATGGATGTCGAAACGGCAGTCCATGGACAAATAAGGGTCCGTTAAAGTCGAGAAATACAAACGCTTTTGCGAAGAATCGGTCTAGAAGAAATAAAAGGGGGAGGAAATGCGTGCGTTGAAGACGTGAGTCCGTCACGAGGAAGGATACATCAATGAGAGCTTCGATAAGCATCTTTACATTATTCTTGTTATTTAAAAAAAAAAATAGATAGAAAAATAGATATATTAGCTGGAAAGAGAAGAAGTTATAGACAGATATTTTCAACGCAATGTTCCTTTTTTTTCAGCCATGAAAGCCGGATTAACTTATCGGACTCGAGTTTTCGAGTTGAGTTGGATTGAGTAGGCCCAACTCGACAATTTTATTTTATTTTTTTGAATATTAAATGGATAGCATGTAATTTTCCATATTTATTAGTCAAGATGTTGGTGAATCACATTATTCTATGCACCGTTCGATTAATGGGCAAAGCCTAATTCTCAAATAAAACAGTCACAATATGTAGTTTCAAAAGAGATCCTACATAATCAAAGCATGATATTAGCGATTTCAACCTGAAATTCCCTAAATATCATGACAACAAATATTTTTCTCTAACTTGTATATATAACTAAGTTTATTGGGAAAAGAATTTCGAGAATAACAAAGTTACCCAGTCGTATATTTATTGTTACGGTGAAGTACATCTGTAGTATGAAATCTTTTTTTCATTCTAAAAGAAATTTTCTTTTTTAAATAAGGCCTTGAAATTTTAAGAAAATGCAACTAAAATTATTTTCTTAAGCCAAAAGCATACTAAATTTTTTTTTTTCATTTCATTTTTCTTTAATTGACTAATCATATCAAGGTAGCATCTCAACCTTTAAAGGGGCAACTTCATACACGCGCACGTCACCTAGGACCGTAACCAAGTTGAGTCCCTTAAATTTGGGAGGACAATAACATAGAATTTCTTTTTTTGATATGCCGAAAAATGGGGTTGCTTTAGAAGCTGACTCTCTGCCGCAACAATTGATTTAATTGTCACTTATCTTGTGCAACAATTGAAACATGTGTGGTGTCACCAAAGAGAGGGTCGCTTGCGTATCAATCTCGTCCACAATCAGTGATTCTATAGAAAAAATTCAAGAAATTTAACACCTTGCATAAGAAAGCAAAGTCCAAGATATTAACAAACAAGTAACCAAAATAAATTTCACCTCTTATAGCCACGTTTGTACTTCCCATTGAGGTCACGTAAGCCCTCATATATACCTGTCTTGTTTCGTGAACATTTCAGAATTCTAGGGCAAATTGTCACAATCACATAGCATATTGTCACAAACTAGACGTTTTCAAACCCAACCGATCAAAGAGATAACCTAGATGATTAACAAGACTTGAAATGTTTTGGCTCATGGTTTTGATGAGGATTCTAGAAATTCTAGTGATGGTTTTGGAGATGTATATTTGCATTCAAGGTATTTCTTGTATTTAATAGGATTGATGGTGGTGTATAGATATTAGTTGAGGAGAGTGGATCTCCATTGTTTGATCAAGAAATGATCAATGGTAGCAATTGAAATGCCTCATGTATAAATAGGGGTGCTCTCTCCCTATATTCTCACCTAGAACTTCCCTAAACACTTCTCTCTACGATCCGACTAGACTGGTGAGCAAGTCAGCGATACATTGGCCCTTTACAATACGCTAAAAAGGGAGGCCCCAAGAAAGAGAAACATCATGAGGAAGTCCGTCATCCTTACCGTGTTCGCGCTGGTTCTTATCTCCGGTTTGGTCGATCTCTCGAAAGGTACATTCATCGTTTTTTATCTCGAATTTTCAGAGAAAAATGATAAATCTCATTTGCCCATTTTGCGAAGTGAAAGCTCGTTACAAGCACATGGATGAAAAAGGATAATTTCCGCAACCCTTAAGGGACAAAACCTCTACAATTTGACTCTGGTTTTTTCTTATGTTCGTTCGATTATCCAGGAGATCCTTATTTCTGCCGGAAAGAGAAGACGTACGACGGTGCGTGCAGCAAAGACGGGAGATATCAGTGCGCTCTCAAGTTCCTGAACGATTTAGGGGCTAGAGCGATGCCGCAGAAGTGCATCTGTACACCGAAAGGAACCAGCCGGCAGCTTTGCAATTGCCTTGTGGTTTGCCGGGATAATGTACCTGCCAAACCCAATGCTTAGTTGTCTATTGCCATTTATTTGTAGATGCCAAGTTTGCACCATCCTATTGAGATGGATCAGTGCTTAATAAGAGTTGCATTTAGTGTCGGTAACAAAGTTGGTAAAGTCATTTTATGTAGTAGTTGGTAAATTGAAGATGTCGATAAAAAAGGTAAAAAAAGATCCAAATGAGATGAGAGCTTCTTCTTCTTCTTTTTTCCGTAAGATAAGAGAAGTTGGTTGATCAAAGAAAAAAGGTTACTTTCTCAAATAAGAAGTATTAATGCAAAACTAGTTGTTGAAATCGATCGATGCTTAATAAAAGTTGAATTAGCGTGGGGTCCATTCCACATGCTTCTTAATGCGGTAGGGGTCCGTTTACACAAATTAATGATGAGGGAGAGCATGTGGCGATTAACGTGAAGCTGACAGCAGTTGAAGGTTGCAAGTTTGTTGGCAGCCTCTATGCTGGACTCATGATAGAGAAGAAATCTTGGATGCCTAAACTAACTGATTTGGAGATCTGAAAAACCAGGTTTTCCAATATTTATTTATGACTCTGTGATGCTATCAAGAGTCCACCTTCAACAATAATGACCAATTTTGTATTGAAGTACCGAGTTGTGGCTGCTTAATGCTTCAGTTTCAGTGATCACTGGCAATCTCTGTCTTCTTTTTCTTGGGCTAAGATCTCTGGTCTCTATTTTCTACAATTTGAACATAAAGTTTTATAGTGAATATAGTGCAGAGTGCCGGGTACTTATGGATGTACCAAATTATCCTATAACTATGTAGAAAAGATGCCATTAGAGATTGATAGGGTAGTTCACATCGGTGCATGGTAATCTTCAGTTTTTTACATCCAATCCCCTTCAGCAGCAGTTCTCCCCTCCCCTGTAGGTGAGAATTCAACACTGTGAGCACGTGTGTGCTGCAAAAAAATTAAAAGATACTAATGTGAATGATCAGCAAATATGGAAGTTCATGTAGCTTTGATGTATGAGATGATTGTTTATCAGTGTGAGATAAGTGATCATAATCAGCGAACAGAGAAGACAATCCGGTAATGACATTGGGATTTCATCCTTGGCCTTAATGCTCCTACCTCAGCCAGTTCTTTGTCGCTCAACCTCGGTCCTTTTATTGTGTCATCTTGCAGTTTATACCTACTTTATGGAATCCCTATAATGTGCTGACAAGTTGACATTGAGAGTGACATTGAGAGTGGGTTTACTCACCCTCTTGTGCTCCCTCTTACATATAGGTGTTCATATCTCACTTTCAGACTCCGCGCTAGTGTTGTTGTCAGCGTGCAGGGGAGAGCTGCACCGAGTGACACTGTTTCGGTTGCTTGGATCTGCCGAAGTGGTGGTAATGGGCAAGTACGACCTATGCGGGAGCCTATGGAAAGGGGAGTGTGATCTGGAATCTTGAAGAACCGGAGCTTGTTGCTCCATCTATTAAAATATTTCATGCCGGAGCTGCTTTCGTCTCAGATGGCAATTTTGTGCGACCAGAGGTCATGTTCCTGGGTCACTCACTGCCAGGAAATGAAACCGGAAGAAGCACGCGAAATAGCTTACCAAGCAATTGAAGCTATCAACTTGCCCGGAGGTTTCTGCCAGCATGACATTGGGTGGAAAGCACTTCCAAAGAAGCAATCTGCAAAGCAAACTAAAGCTAATGTTGACCAGGAAGGGCATGACATTTTGTACCGACATGGATGCCGCAACAGTTCATTGGAACATACATATCATTTATCAGTATGGTGGGATAGACTGGCGATCCTCATCGTCACTGATGATCTAAGAGTTCCATATTGGAGCAGTGGTTTACCGAACTGTAAGTATAGGCAGAGAGTATCGAAGATACATGAAAGGAGCGAGACCACTTCCCGAGTTTGGATTTCAGATTTGTCCCTTGGCGATGGCAACCATCGGGTGGCTTTACAATACTAGAGAAGGATGTCCTATCCTGTCTTGATTGGGTGGTTAACCTTCTATCTTCTTTAAGAGAGTTACTTGTATCAGTCATGGATAAAAGCTAGGGATGAGTATGGTCTAAGTGGGTGGGAACTGAAAACTGCCCATCAAGAACCAGTCTAGAAAAAGTGGAATCCGGAATTACCCGTTGGTTCTTTGGACCTACCTGAGAACCGGATTGTCGGTTCGGTTAAGTTGTCAAGTAAATCCGTGGAATCGATCCTCAATCCATACAAAATTGCATTTATCAATTTATACCATCACACTCACTACAGAATTGCCCAATCACCAAAAGGAACTGTATAAACAAAGGACTACGTGTTAAGATTTGAATAATAAATAATTGCCATTAGAATTAGGGACACTAACTATTGATGGAAGAAAAGACTACATTGTTTGATGCACCTTTGAAGCCTTCCATCTGATAACTAAAATTAAAGGCTCAATATGTACAAAGCCATGCAGAGCTATTTAACATGGTCCTCCGCATCATATGAACAAGACAGAAACAGAGCAACTTAAGAAGTGGACAAGAGAGTTGCAAAAGGCGTGAAAGAAAGTGAGCTAAAAGTTTTACATACACAGACACATATATATATCAATTTAGTCTCGATGGGCATTTTCACATCCAGAATCGAAGATTAGATTAGTCCCCATGAAAAACGCTAATTCTAGGCTAATTTGGTCCACTTCCGAGCTATTCCCAACTCCTTTGCATACCTCTAAACCATCATTGAAAGCCGGAAAATTCACACTCAAGTATATTGGTGGTGTAAAAAAGATAATCCAAACTGAAATTGAAACCGAATAAAAAAAGAAATTCCGTGTCTTTTCGATGCGGGTTTTATTTCGGTTCGGGCAGAAAGTACAGAAGAAAACTACCATGAACACATTCATAAACTTGTTTCGAAACCCATCTAACACATAAAGGAGGAAAACCTAAAAAACATCTCCGCCGCCATCCACTCCTCCACCTCCGCCTCCTCCCCTCGCCCGTCTCCGCAACCATCTCGCCTGCAGCCTCGCCGACCTGAACTCCCTCTCCCATCGGCCCCCTCCAGCTTCTCCACGCTGCCTACGGTCGCGTACCCTTCGGAACAGCGTCCCCTCGATGGGGAACTTTGTCCGGTTATTCTGTCGTGTCTATTGTGGCCGTAATCTCTGCCGTCATCCTCATTGCCTCTGCCCTTGTTTATGTTGTCGCTCCGTGGCTGATGTCTGTGTTGTTACCTCCATCCCCGATCAACTCTGATGACTCTGTGAAGTACGAGGTAAGGTACTCTCTCTCTCTCTCTCTTCGGAGTAAACTGCTTGTTCTAGGTTGAATTGTAGCTTAGATGGGCTTACTAGAATGTCGTTTTTTGTCTATTTGCGATTGATTTTAGAGATCCTCTGCTTCTCAACTAGAGTGCTCTTGCAATTTTCCAGATTTTTCCTTTTATCATTCAACATGAATGTTCATAACTTCATATAGTCAAACTTTTTCTGTCGTTAGATGCTGTACCCATTCTTCAAAATGTTTACTACCCATTTATGTTTTGGTTTTCCATTTTTCGAGCTCTAAATTGAGTACTCTGCCGTGACTGTTGCTGAACCTGAGCGTATATTTGGGCAGGTAATGCTGTCTTATCTTGTTTCGTCTTGTATCATTGAATAGGTTGCTGTGAAGTCCAAAATATGCCATGCCTTGACACATCAGAGATCTTTTGCCTATATGAATGCCTAATGAGGTGCTTAGTTACCAGAGAATTACAGGATCACAGCTTAGAGTTTTACTGAACTTATGCAAGATTGTTTATTAAATTTTTGCTAGCTGCATAGAGTAGCGGTGGTAGCCATGAATTTCTGTTATGTAAACATGAATGTGAAATATTTTTTCAGGATTGCTAGATGTCTTCAATGAGAGATTTCGGCTATTGGTGAAAAGAATCCACTCAAAGTTCTTGATCTGTCACATAACACTTGAGACATGATTGTTATGAGTTATACGTGGAAGAAAGAAGTAAATTGAAGAATTATTTTTCCAATACATCTTCTATATGTTGTCTTACCACTAACATATGCTGTGTCTCTCAATTATCATATCGTGGATGCTGATTGGAAGCAGCAGTTAAAAAGTCAGATCTCTAGTCACTTTGCTGAGAGGTTATAGGAAAAACAGTTGAGAAGTGCTTGATTGGTCGGGGATTCAGAGGGTTTTTTTCAATCATCACAGATAATGCGAGCTCAAATATCTTGGGATTCAATATGTGAAAAAAGAGACTTAAACTCTTGAAACTCTTTGTATTGAGACTTGAAACTCTCTAGTATTGAGAGGTGAGTTGCTCCACTTGAGGTGCTGTGCTCAGTGCTCATGTGTTGAGTTTGATTGTAAGAGAAGAGATGAAAGATAAAAAGATTCCATGGTTAGAACATTGTGTGGTGTGTGAGGTCTTCTCATGCTCGGATGAGATGGCTCAGGAGTTGCACTGAGTTAGAGAATGTTGAGTACAAGAGTTTTGTATGTTTGGATATTGAGACTGTTGGAACTCAACACATATGATGTTGGAGCCAGATTTGGCGTATTGGAAATTCAAGATAGCAAACTTGCAGACCTTTCCAAGGCAAAAGTTATGTCACTAGTAATGATTGCGTGTCTATGGGATTGATGATTGATGGACATTGTGAGATTGAGGAATAAAGAATGCACAAAATGGCCAAGAGAATGAAGACCAAATTCAAGAAGTATTTTGGTAGTGTGAACAACATGAATCTTACTTTATTCATTGCTTATGTACTTGACCCTTGACAAAGTGGAAATATTTAAGATGGTTGATATGAAAGTAAGCAGGTGGAGACATTAGGAGGTAAAATTAACATCTCTGATGTTATTGTTCAAGCAATACCGCACTGGTATATGCCCCCAAAGCAACAAATAAGGGGTTGAGGTCGAAAAGTATGAGGATTATAAGCCTATCAAAGTTTCTTGTAGTTGGTGATGACATTATGATGGCAAAGTACTGTATCCAAATGGGACGACAGAGTTTGGAAAAAAAAATCTGAATTTGATAATTGTTTAAAGGAAGCATGAGAAGTTATAGGCCCAACTTTGATATCTTAAATTAGTGGAAAGTGAATGCTTCGAGATATCCTATTCTCTCTTTCACTGCTCGAGACATATTGGATGTGCCCGTCAACTGTAGCATCAGAGGCCACATTAGTACTAGAGGTTTTTATGTAGCTCCTTGAGCCTGCATATGGTAGAACTCTATACGTGTTCAAGATTATATATAATATATGCCATTCACTTTCAATTGAGGATGACTTGGAAGAACTTGAAAATTTTGAATCAGGTAAAAATAAGTTTTATAGAGTGTTTATTCCCTTCTATATCGTGATGGTTACTTTAGTTTTCAATTTAATGCAGAGTTCTCAACTCCGATCATGGAGCCAAACTCGATGGCAGTTTCTCTTGATGACTAATGAAGTTGCGGATTGGTACATTTAATCCCATTTCTTATTTTTATTATGAATTTAGTGCTTGGTTCAAGGTAAACTGGCGGACTATGGTCATTTGCTTTCATTAGTATTTCTGTATCACCATTTATTGTCAGTTATCTTCAATGGTTTGCACATGTGTTTCCACAGTGGGTTAAAGACTTGCTCGATGAACACTGGCTCTTTAGATACTTGGAACCAGAAAACTGTCAGTTGCCATACTTTGAGAACAGTGCTTGTTTCGATTTTTTTAGTGATGACTGATGGACATAGCTCTGAAGTCGTCTTCTTTGGTTATGATATCAGGAAAAGGCAGAGCTTAAACAGAGAATCAAATCCCATTTCTCATTAAAACAAAATCCCAGGCGGTGCGACCAAAATGTCTGGAGCAATGGAAGAGAAGTAGGATATCTTGAAGAATTTACTTTCCACCAATTCAACATATCAAAGTCAAGGCTGTGACGTTCACATGCATCATCTAAATACTATCCAATTCAGATTTTTCTTTCCGATTGTATTGTCCCGTTTGGCAAAGGCAGTTCGTAGTCACAATGCCAGTACCAACTAGAGGAGTCTTTGACACGCATATCATCCTCATACCTTTTTACCTCAACCCTCACTTGTTGCTTCGAAGGCACACCAATTTGGTATTGCTCAAATGGCAACGCTGGAGATGTTTTATCTTGTAATGTTTCTATCAGCTAACTTTCATAAACATCATTGATTAAATGTCTCACATATTCTCACTTATGTTGAGGGTCAATTATGGAAGCAATGAACAGAGTAAGATTGATGTTGTACATTGCTAAAATACTTACTGTAACTGAATCTGGTCTTCGTTATCTGGTCATTTACTGCAAGCCTATGTCCTCATTCTCACAGTATCCATCAATCATAGTATTAGAAATCCTTAATACAATGTTTACTATTGAATAAGAATCACAAACTTCTAAAGTTTGTATCATGGAGCAAATTCAAAAAAGGAAGAAATTGAAGGAACAATCTATAAGCACTCGAACAAAGGTTAGTAATTTCATATAGTAGTTGGTAGATATTGAGGTGTTAGCAAGAAAGATTAAAAATGGGGGGTTACTATTAAAAAAAGGGTTAACTAAGTAAATGGAAAAGGTTGGTAACTCACTCTAAATTGGGTTGGTAATCTTTAGAAAGAGCTAGTAATTAGAGGAGTGATAATCAAGTTAAATTAAGCCTATAGTGGACAAAGCTAAATTCCTGTTGGGCTCTTTTGAAAATATCTCCTTGGCCCATTGTCATCAATCCGCAAATTGTGTAGCAGATTGGGTAACTAAGGCCCGTAAAATGAATTCCTTGTCCTATTCTTGGGTATTCTGGCCTTCCCAACATCTTTGGGATTTGCTTTGTTTGGATGCCCTAGAGGGTCTTTTGTTTAAGAACTTTTAAGTATTAATATTAAAATTAAAAATTTAGTGAATCAAAAATTTGACTGGATAAACTCAATTAGCATAAATAGAAAAATTTTAAGATTAAATGAGTCCAATTGAAAGGTTTAGAACTGAATTGACGGAAATGCAACAAATTTAAAACTTTTTTTATACTTTTCTGATGTCTTATATTGATCCTTTTTGATTCAACAGCTTCCACTTCTAACATTTTCAAGACATATAAATCACAGAGGAAACGAAATGTTCACAGGGATGGCAACGGGAGTGTGTGGAGGGGCCAGGGGTCGCAATACCTCAGCCTCTAGTCCTCAATACGTTCGTAGAGATTCAGAATACAAATTTAATTTTATCATCGTATGATTCGACCAAAGGCTCAATCGAAGCCTAATTTCGATCCCCACAATGACCGCCCCACTCTGGTTGTCCTACCTCTTTCCCATATTAATCATTTGTGTTGGGAACCATTTTGCTATGTACCGAGAATGATTTTGCATTAGCAAGATGCAGAAGTCGAAGCAATATTATCCATCGTCGCACTGGGAAAATCCTGTCTTCTGAGTGAAGGCATTTCGAATCGAGTATGAGAAATCTCGAACCGGACTCGATTTATTCCTCTAAAGAGAGCTCATCATTTTGAACTCCTTTTGTCTTCAAATAAGTAATATATAAACAAATCAACCTAAACGGCGTAATGCGAGCTTATTAGAGAAAATATCAACCATGGACGAAGGGATTGCTAAAGTGAAACACAAAGGTTCAAGGCATGCCCATCCAAAAGGATTCCAACTTGTTAGACCACGAAATCAAAGCTATATTAATTAGTCATCTCACTTCTTCTGCAAAAATTGTCCATAAAGTTCTAAACTTATTTTAATCTTGTCAATTCAACCCTAAATCTTTTAATTTTGTCAATTGAATATTAAATTTTCTTGAAGGATTTCAATCTCCACTTGAGATGTTTAATGATTAGAGCTCGGTTCAAATAGTCTTATTTATGTAATAACGTAACAAACCAGGAAGCTCCACTTTCAATCGTTGTCCCCCATCATCATCACTATCGTCTAAAAGAACGGCGCAAAGGGAGCGTTTCAACTGCTTTTTTTCTAATCAATGAGCAACCACCAATACACTCATTACCCCCTTTTTCTTTGGGTAATTAGAACATTAATAACTATTTAGTACTTGGTAATTTCCTACCTTTTCAAACTACCAGAGAGCGCCATCTTTTTCGGCACATTCTCAAATTTTGAGTATTTTATAATACTATTTTATTTCATGCATTATAAATTGATATGTCTTCTTTGAACTTTCCAAAGCTAAATTTTTATAGTCGTACTAAATGGTTATATACCAATAAAAAAATCGACAAAAATAATCTGTCAGCTGCCCTTTTGATATTCATGTCCAATGTTCATTAACAAGTCTCCCTACCATCCATCATTAAGTAGTTAGCCTTTTAATTAGTTGAAACAGAAATTAGCTTCTTTATTGGACAGACAGAAATAAACAGGTTTGATTTGCCTGAGATAATCTGGTTCGATTTGCCATTAGAACATGCCCAGGAATCATGAGATCTCGTGATAGCAGATCACAATTTGTTCTGCCTTGATTGGGCCAAGTGGTTAGTTGCCTGTCTTGGTGGATTAAGACTGGAAATGACAATTAGAGAACATGTTTGAACAGTGCTAATCGATGGTCAATAAATTAATAAGCACTGATTCCATTAAGAAACTAGTTTTTAATGCTTATTAATTTGTAATTGATTTTGTCGTTTAGCCATGCCAAGGCCCTTTCTTGGGTGTTTCCTCCTGAGATACTGTCTTCTGCTGGAAAAAGGCGGTATTCAGAACGGACGCAGCAGCAGTTTGTGCTTGCTGGTTCTCTAGGAAATTATAATTAATGCTTAGGGAAGTGGCGCTGAAATCTTCCGGATCTTGCCCATAGTTTGATAAACATGTTACAATTTTTCTTTCCTATTTTCATTTAAAAGCGAGAGACGGTATATATTCTCGAACAGTCCTCATGCACCAGATTAAATCCACCTCTCAGGTCTGGTAAAAGACAAGCAATCCGTACTAGCAGCACTGCGAGACTAACACGAGATTATGCCCTTTTGGCATGGACCCCAAGTGGTCGTATCAAGTAATCGAACCCGAGACTCCATGCTTGTTGAAACACAACAACCCTTGTTGTTTTATTGCTCGATCAATACTTTTAGGTCTCGACTTTTATTTCTTTAGTTATTGCATTACATTGACCTTGCGAATCGGATCTTAATTATGAGGAAAGAAACTGATTTATTTGATATCCTAGTAATAGTTAGAAAGCATACAAACGATTCTCAAGAATGTTTTTGGTAAGCAAGCATTATAATAGTTACTAATTTACAATGATATAAGCAAACGATGACTTTCATCTTTTTAATAGATGGTATAGGAAGTGAGTCTACTATACACACTCAAAAAATTAAAGTAATGATTAAATTAATTATACTTCTGAAAAAATGAGAATTATTCCTAGAGGAAAGAGAAAGGAATTATTATATTGCTCAAGTCATTTTTTTGTTTGCTACTTAAAGAGAAAATGAAAAGGTCAGCTAAGAAAGGGGAAGGTGGGGAACAGTCTTAGTGCGCTTGTGAAGCTGTATGTCTTATAATTGTTGTTTGGCCGAAATTAGAAAATAAAATGGACTTGAAAAAGGTGACCCCGTTAACAATGCCAAGGTACACCAAATTGAAAAATTGCCAGCCCAAAGTTTTAAATAATTCTTAGGTTGGATGATGGTGCATATGGGACAAATGTGGTCATAGGTTTGAGCCAAGTGTTAGGTGCTTGTCTCGCGAGAATCGCGATGAGAAAAACATAATAAAATAACTAGTATTTAATTAAACTCTATGATCTTATCATTCTGATTAATTGAAATATAATTTATACATGAACCTCACTAAAATAGGTGAAAATTATCCTTTTAACTTCGTGTTAGGAGCTTGTCTTGTGGCCACTTTCCACGTTCTTTCGTTTTGTCTTCTGTTGGCGATACAAGATTATCCAGATCTGAGGAAGCTCTTTGATGATTTTTCTTCAAATTAATTCCGTTGACAAATTAGAATTTAAAATTCTATTTTTTGGAAGTTCATAAGATGGTCAATGGAGGTGGTCTCATTTTGCATCTCTATGCTTCGCACTCTTTGACAAGTGTCGCTTTCTCCTCATTCTCTCTTTTCACTTTGATTCGGTTGAATTACGTGCGTTTTCTCCATCATTGGCACTTTGATAATTAAGTCGCACGTGATTTTTCTTTTATTGGTATTTGGAATTTTGAACACCTGACTAAATTATTATCGAGTGTTTCGCACAGTTTTGATTACAATCAAAATTAGACAAAGGTTAATTTTCATAAAGAACAAAACTTCATTTTGTCGTCTATTAAAGATAGCTAGTGATAGTAGATGGACCTTAAAACTTGGAGCCATCACGAATTTCTCAATTTGATGGAATTACATATTTGCACACTCTAGGCTTGATGGGAAATATTAAATATTAAATAATTATTTTATTTAGCAATTTAAACTTTTAAAATAGTTGACAATGATCACATGAAATCTCATACATATCTAAGTTATTATATAAATATCTATAAATAGAGTTTAGAGAATTAGTTCTTATATGAAATGTCAACATTCGGCACCCATTATGATACTTTTGGCGGGGTAAATTTACGGCCCATATATTAAGATAACATTCAAATTAAGGCATATGTTGAGAAAAAATAGCAAAAAATACAAAAGTCAAAAGTCATATCAAATTAAACCTCGATTTATTATCAGACGTATCAACCTAAGGTGTAAATGTGTCACTTCAGTCATTGCGCAAAAAGGGCACCTCAATTCACTTGAGTTAAAAGTAGGAACTGTTGCCTTATTGTGAATAAAGGTGAGTATGGTTTTAAGGTAAAATCAAGAAGGTAGAATTAGATCGATAGGAGCCGGTTTGGTTCCAAATTCTGGTAAGATCCGGCAAGGCCGACCCTTGCCGGAGCTCGGCCTCATCATGGCCAAGAAAGGTTAGCCCGCCTAGCCATGGCCGGTGGCTAGTCATCGCCTATGGCTAGTGGTCGATCACCAGCAAAATGAAGAAGAAATGAGAGAGAAAGAAAGAAAAAAAAGTAAAAAATAAAGAATTTCAAAAATAAAATTAAAATATCATCGACAATTATCGACATTAGTCTGGGCAATGCCACCACATAAGCAAGCCAGCTTCCACTTAAGCAATGTCCAGCCAAAATTAGTTAGAAAAATTGAATTGGTACCAATGTAATAATTTTAGTTTTTTTTTAACAATTTTCCTTCATGTTTTTTAACCGGACCGGAAACTAAGAACCAAAGAACTAGATCGGGAATCAGATCAAGAACCGAACCACAAACCTACATATCAATCATGTAATCATCACTCAGTCTTTTTATGCATGTTCTCGACCTGAATCCAGTGGTATGTTCCTAT
This sequence comes from Eucalyptus cladocalyx, assembly GCA_017140615.1. Taxonomy (NCBI): domain Eukaryota; kingdom Viridiplantae; phylum Streptophyta; class Magnoliopsida; order Myrtales; family Myrtaceae; genus Eucalyptus; species Eucalyptus cladocalyx. Next base: position 22,982,396 of record CM029520.1, read on the forward strand.
TGTCCGGAGAAGAATGAAAGCATCCAGAACAAACTCGAGTCATTTTCGAAGCAGAAGTTGCCCACTTTGGCCTTGTCGGATGCTTCAAACCCTTCTACAGATTATGGTTCTCTTCTTTTTCATCTCTCATTCGTTCAAATATAATAATGCGCAAACTGCTGTCCCTGTTACCAGCATGATTATGGTTTTTCTGTGATCTTGTATTTGTCTCCGTGCACTTGTGGTTTAAAGTGAAGGGTGAGCTTTTAATATTGTTCTTGTAAGGAGGAGAAATTGCACTACCAGAAGCTACTGCATACGCCCAGCGATGACGAAAAACTATCACGGAAGAAGGGAGGATATTACGACTCATTAACAAGATAATGTATTAGTGTTCCATGAATTGTTGCTCTTGATAAATAGGAATTTTTTTTTATAACATTCACTTTCATTTTGCTTAACTAAAAATGAAATCCAAAAAAAAAAAAAAAGAACATGGAATTGAAAAAAAAAAAAATTTGATAGGTTCCCATGTAAATCCTAAAACCAGTTGACAAGATAAATTATAGATTTTAGGGTATGCATAGTAGGTTTTAGGTTTCAAAAATTGAGAAACCAACTCCAACAAGTTAGGTTCCAGGTTCTAGATAAAATCTAGACTGACCCTAAAACTGCTCTCATCTGATTATAAATCTTGTCCATGTGTGTGATTTGCGTATAGATGTATCTAAGTTATAATCAGCTTTTTATTCTATTTTCTACTAATTCCGAAATTATTCTCCCATTAAATCTCTTTCATTGAGTTACTACTCAACTCACACATGTTTATGACCAAAAAAAAAAAAAAAACTCAAACGTGTTTAATAGTTATCCTTTACAGATCCACTCAATTAATTTATTGTTGAATTCCTTCCAAAAAAAAAATTATTTTTCTCCCCATTCGTAATTCATAGACGATCACACATATGAGCAGCGTATGCCTCAACACTAATGTCTTATTACTATAGACAACTTAGGAAGCATCGACTTTCTCCGACACTCGATCAACGCGTGTCGGAAAATTCAACACCTAATCAACTTTTCCAACAATTTTCAACACTTGAGTTGGAATTTTAACATGCGAGTTTCCGACATACAATTTCGACATGCAATGTCAAATTTAAAAAATTTCAATAAATGAAAAGTCAAATTATATATATATGTCAAAATAATAATAATAATAATAATAATAATAATAATAATAATAATAAATTAAGAAAGAAGAAAAACCTAATTTTTTATTTTTTCTTTCTTGACTCTCACTTTCTATGATACACAATTTACCCCCAATTTTTTTTTTTTTCCTTTTTCGACACATCTAACACGCAAATCCATAATATGAATTACTTGTTTTTTTCTCTCCAAGTTTTATAGATTTATTAAAATTAAGTTGAATTTGTCAAATTAAAACAATGAAAGGTGTTATTAAATGGTAGATTAATGTTTTTCATGTAAATTCATTCTAGGATTATTTATTTTTTTATTTATTTGTGAATTTAAATCAAATTAATTTGATTTATAAAAATAATAATTTAGTATGTATATATAAAATATATATTTAATATATAATGTATCCCAACATATCGAAATTCTCTATTTTTTTAGAAATGTCGTATCGGCGTGTCATGTCGTGTCGTGTCGTGTCATGTCGTATCGTGTATCGCAGATCAATGTCAATGCTACTTAGTAGACAATAAGACTTTACATGCGTGAACGTACGTAGTAACGCAAGGCCACACTTGCTTAGGCGTGAATCATACTGGATGTGAACCGTTTGTACGAGCCAAATCCCTGAACCTACTCTCTCTTGCTGCCCTTGCATGATGTTTCACTAGCCTCCGAAAGGCGGGGGCACTTCACGACCGTGCAGGTGGAATTAAGAAATGGAGAATATCGTGCAACTCCCACCAAAAATAAAGGGTTAAAAAAATGGGTGGTAAAAAAAAAGCATTCTCGAGTAGCAAGGAAGATTGCAGCATGTACTAATTCCCATAAATGTAGAAGACAGGCCATTGGCACTAGCAGCACCGTAAAATTCACAACGGGATTATCCCCTTGTCGTGTAGATCCCAAGTGGCGACATCAAATAGTTAAAACCAAAACCTCACACTTCTTGAAATGCAACAATCCTAATTATTTTATAGTTCAATCAATATTTTTAGATCTCGACTTTTATTTTATTTTTACTTTTTCAATTACGAAGACCCCGCGAATCGAAATCTTAATTATGGCACGAGAAACTAGTTTATTTGATATTCTAGTAATAGTTAGAAAGCACACGAGTGAACGTCAAGAATGTTTTTGGTAAGCAAACATTATAATAGTTACTAATTTACAAAGATATAAGCAAATGATGATATCTCCTTAATAGATGGTATAGGAAGTAAGCCTACCATACTTATGCGGAAAAATAAAAATAATGATTATATTAATTGTTCTTCTAAAAAATGACAGTTATTCCTTTATTGGAGTCATTTTTTTGTTTGCTAGTTAAAGAGGAAAGGAAAAGGTCAGCTACAAAAGGGGAAGGTGGGGAACAGCCTTAGTGCGCCTGTGAATGTTTCTTATAATTGCGATTTGGCCCAAATTAGAAAATAAAATGGCCTTGAAAAAGGTGACCCGACGGACAATGCCAAGGTACAATGGTACCAAATTGAAAAATTGCCTGCTCATTTTTTAAACAATTCTTAGGTTGGATGATGATGCATATGGGACATATGGGGTCATAGGTTTGAGCAGAGTGTTAGGTGCTTGTCTCGCGAGAATCACGATGAAAAAAACATGATAAGATAATTAGTATATTATTAAACTCTCTATGATCTAATCATTCTGATTAATTGGGAATATAATTCATATGCGAACCTTATTAAAATTGGTGAAAATTGTCCTTTTATTTGTGTTAGGTGCTTGTCTTGTGGCCACTTTCCACGTTCTTTCGTTTTGTCTTCTTTTGGCAATGCGAGATCATCCAGATCCGAGAAAGCTCTTTGATGATTTTTCTTCAAATTAATTCTGTCGACAAATTAGAATTTAAAATTCTATTTTTCGGAAGTTCATACGATGGTCAATGGAGGTGGTCTCATTTTGCATCTCTCTGCTTCGCCCACTTTGACAAGTGTCCCTTCCTCCTCATTCCCTCTTTTCACTTTGATTTCGGTTGAATTACGCACGTTTTCCCCATTATGAGCACTTTGATAATTAAGTTGCACGTGATTTTTCTTTTATTTTTCGGAATATTGATTGTGGTATTTAAGGTTTTTTGAGCACCTGACTAAACTCTTATCAAGTGTTGCCCATGAATACAATTACAATCATGAGATGAGCAAAATTACACAAAAGTTCACTGTATCATCTATTGAAGATGGCCATTGATAGTATATGGACCTTATTTGTGAATATTCACAATTTGGATGGAATTACAAATTTATACACTGACCTAAATTATTCTACGCTTGAGGAAAAGTGTTAGAATATTTATATCTTAAATAATTGCTTCATTATACAAGTTAATTTTTTTAGAAAAATTATTAGCGATCTTACAAAATCTCATGCATATCTAAATTACCATATAAGTATCTATGAACTGAGTTTAGAGAATCGGTATGTATATAAAATGTCAACATTCCGCACCTATTTGTTTTTTTTTTTTTGGTAAAGTCATTCCGCACCTATTTGTCATATTGCTGCAAGCGTAAATTTTTGGCCCATGTATTAAGATAGAGTTCAAGTTAAGACATATCTCCAGAAAAAATTAATAAAAACTACAAAAGTTGAGTCATATCAAGTTCCACCTTGATCAGGGAATTATTCGGCCATCCCAACCTAAGGTGTAGACTTCAATCATTATACAAGAGGGACACCTCAATATCCTTGAGTTAAAAGCGGGATCCGTCACACTTTTATGAATGAATCTTGTCCCTTGTTTGATTTGCATATCGATGTATTTAAATTAGAACTGGCTCTTATCTCATTTTTCTGTTATTTTTAATTTATTCTCCCATTAAAGCTCTATTTATTTCACAGAAAATAAATGATTTGAAAAATATTTTCATAAAAATGACTTGTGTCGTTTACAAAAATGAATTAAAGAAAAGTATTTTCATTGTTCATAAAAATATTAAATATAATTTATTATTGATGATGAGAATGATTCTCATTGACTAAATTTTTAAATAATACAAACAATTATTTTTAGGAAAATATTTTTCAAACAATTGATTTTCTACGAAATAAATAGAGTCTAATAAAAAAATCACTCACTACTCTGTCTTTCATAGAGCTACCATTCAACTTACACATGTTTAATTATTATCCTTTACAAATCCACTCAAATAGCAGATTGCTCAATTCCTTTTGAAAAAATCATTTATTTCTCTCTATATGTAATTCACAAATGATTATGCAAAAGAACAGAGCGTGCCTCAATAATAATATCCTATTATTCTTGGAAAAGGTCTTTTTGTGCATGCATGTATTTAGTTTTTTAAAAGTGTCCAAGATAGATGGTAAACTCAATTGAATTTTTCAGCTTAAGAACGGAAGGCCACACTTGTTCAAACTCTATAAATTATGCGTGAACTGTTCTAGTTCTGGACCTGTTTTTACAAGCCAAAGCTCTGTACTTTCTCCTGGCTTACTGCCGTTGCATGATGTTTCACAAGCCTCCAAATGGCAGAGGCACTCTACGATCGTGCCACAGAATTAAGAAAAAGAGCATATCGTGCTTCTACTCCTACCAAAAATAAAGGGTAAGGAAGATTGCGGCATGTACTAAATTCCAACGAGCTGTAAAGCCAATTGCTTTTGAGAGCCTCATTTACTATTTGCACGCGGAGTGAGATTCTTCTTATTTATCTAAATTGTTTAACTCCAAACGACCTAGTTTTAAACTCTCACATCCACTCATTAGATTCCCTCGCCGATTTCTTTATTTGCAAATTTCACCTGTGAACATAACTTAAACTTCGCGGCAGCTAATCAAAATTTCCAAAATAGGGGCACGGGAGGGGACCTAGATAGCCTTGAAATAAGCTAACGCTAAATACTTAAAAAAATATCAACTAGTCAATGTATATAGAAGTCAATTGTGTAAAATATTGCAAACTTAAGAGATAAAACAACGTAATATAAATCAAAATCGCACATCTTCAAGACTTCAATGCATACCGCTGGATAAAGCAATTTTCTGTTAATTCGCAAACGATAAATTATCCCTTTTACCTTAGTAAAAAAAAATTGAATTTCTCCATATATTCATTGCAAAAAGAGAGGGAGGGAGAGAGTAACGTCACAGGACAATGGCCGTACTCAACCCCCCAAAAAGATAAAACCACCTGTACATCAATCACCACATCTGTACACTCATTTTCCCTTTCCATATTTTTTTCCTTCTTTCGATTTTTTCTCGAATTTTTTGCCGACCATGATCAAGGGTTTTCTAGAGCATGATTCGGGCGACGTGATGATGATTGAGCCTCGGATCCCCCGCCCTCTGCCTCGAGAACTTGATCTCCTCCGCACACCGGAGAGCTCTCTCGATCTGGTAGCCGCCTCCGATGCTCACCTCTCTCTCCAGGTGACAGATGTAGCTCTCGAACACGCTCAGGTTCACGTGCAGTTTGAACCCCATCAGGAACAGAAACTCCAGTTCCAACCTGTTGATTTCCTCCGTCCCCAGTCCCCCGACTCGCGCGAAGTAGGAGTTTCTGTAATTCCTGTTCCAAGAAAAAGGGAATCGAGAATTAGACATTCGGTGCCTTAGATCATCAGATTTCTGGAGAATTTAGTGATTGTGTTTGAAAGGGTACGTTTGAAATTAATGTTTTTTGGAATTTTGTTTCGAGGGTGGAAGTGAAAACGACGGTAATGTCGGTAACGCATCGCATGACATTTAAGTCATCTTAACCTTTTTATCATGATTCGAAATGATTTTCAGAAATGGAATAGAAAGTTCAAGAATGGCATTTTTTACTTGGCTTTTCGGGACCAAGTTTCTTGGAAATGCCAAGACAAAAACCCAAGTTTCACTCGAATTCAACCGTAGAGAAAAAAGATTGGAGGAGGGAAAAGGAGAAAGAAGGTAGAAAACTCACATGTCCTCCACATATTTGGAAGCCACCATGATGGTCGTGATGAGGAGCCTATGGACATTCCTGGCATTGATCCTGAACCCCGGGTTGGCCTGGCAGAACCGGTCTATGTACACGTACGCCACCACGTAGACCGACGGGCCGGCCTTCGTGTACCGAAAGATCCTCTCGAGGTAGCTCTGTATCGTCATGTCCGGCGACTCATGGCAGTCGAAGACGCGCGTCTTCACGTCCTTCGACAGCGCCCACGAGCAGCTCCGCGCGATCCTCTCGTTCCGGGACATGGTTCGCTCGATGAGCGAGGCGAGGACCGAGACGACGAGCGGGGTCTTCGAGTCCTGCCGGTAGGTGAACGAGTAGAGGTCAGACCGGAGCGTCCTTGGCGAGATCGTCGCAAGAGAAGACGAACCCATTTCTCGAAACGTATTGCCCAGGGGAGAATTTCGAATTGGAGAGCGTTTGTGGGGAGGCTCTTGCGCTTGGTTCGGGGGAGTAAATTTGAAAATTCTTGGTGGTTTTGATGTTGAGTTGAGATGATTGGGAAGGTTTTGAGGGGGAGGGGGTTTTATATAGGGACCCCAATGAGTATGTACTAAAGAGAGTGAATGGAAATAGAGGGAAAGGAAACGACAATGAATCACCAGAAGAAAAATAGGGTTTTTTTCTCTTTCCATCTTTTGGAAGGTGGGTGGAAGCAAAGATAACATTAAAGATTGTGCATTGAAAGTACGGTGTACAGACACAACAGCTCAGCTAAGCGAGTTGTATAATGCATGGGGCTCTAAGCTGCTTTGATTTCATTGGATTTGACCTAATTTAGATTTGCCACTTAGGAAGGGTTTCACACGTTGGGAGACCTTGACAGCTCACCGACAGTCTGATATGGGACATGATATGATTTTATATGGCAGGAAGAGTAGTTCATTGGGGCAGATTGTCCTCCTCTTCTTCAGTGTCTAAGGCCGACTTGAGCTTTGACTCTTCTTTTTTATTTTCTCATCTTGGGTTGAGCATTGGGCGGTTCTTGAATCATTATAGAGAGTGTGCCGTTCATTCAAAACCGATTTCTTGAATCTGTAGTTTTTGAAATGTGGGTAAGAGTGATTAGTAAGGACTCCATTGATTATTTGGGTTGCATTTGATTTTCAGAGTTTAGACGACCTTTAAATAAGATCGCAAGTCTATTTATGTATATTTAGAAGAGTGGACAAGCTCAAATAATAACCCCCCTTTCTCCTATTTAATTAGCTTGGTCCCCTCATTTTTATCATAACAAGGATTGGTCGTTGTGATTTGTCATAGTTGAAGTGGTCCGGAAAGTCGAATTTCACAATCCGTAATTTTCAAATCCTCATACGAAACTCGTGGGATTTTCCATGACTTGCGTAAAGGACAATTTTACATTATAAATTCACTTGATGATTAATAATTCAGATCTTCATGATTCAGCAAAATATTTTTTTTGACGTAAATAGAAACTCTGATCACATTGAAAAAATGGATCTGACAAGTGTTTGTTTTCCATATATGAATTAACCCATACAAATCTCGGGAAAGATTTTCTTGGACGATTTTTTTCCGAAAATTAAAAATCGCCGCCGACAGTTCGTATGGCGCTTGGAAGAAGAGTTATGGACCCACATTAAATGACATAAACAAAATAAACTTGCAGCGAATCAGGAAAAAGAATTTATAAAAAAAAAAATGATCAAAATGAATAGAAATAGAAATGGAGATATGGAGACGGCAATTATGGAGGTACGACTATGGTCTCGACATTTGTGTCGTCGGAAGTGAGAGAGAGCGAGTGACCAGACCAGTTACACGTGCGCACTGAGTTGACTCACTTCCAGATCCAGCCCCAACACAACACACTCCTCTCAAATCTCAGATGGAAAAATGAAACTTCCCTTCCCATTTCCTCCCCTTCCGTACGGAGAGATTCACTGCCCATTTCCCCCTTCTTTTTTTTTTGTAGTTTTCTTTCTGGCCGGTTCCTAGGGACAGTAGTATTGAATGAGCTTTGTGTCCAGGTTCTCCACCTTAAATGTTCACCCAATTCAATTTAAGAATTTTAGAAATGTCTAGGTGTATAGCAAAAGATCGGTTTTCTCGTCCCGGAGTCGGCGGGCTCGCCTATTTGGACATGCCAGGACGATCTCGCGAGCCGGTCGGATTTGCGAACTCTGCAATGTTGAATGGGGCTAGAAATGAGCAACTTGTTCGGCACAAAAAGACTAGATGTGGGAAGGAGTACACAGCAGATATCCGTTAGTAATAAGATTGGACCGGTTTGAAAAGCGAAGTGCAGGCGAGTAAACCGCGGGATCGATCGGGCTGTCGATAGTACCGACATATGGAAGTTACGGGGTACGCCCAATGCGGTTAGATCGGCACGTGTGAGAGTTGAATTTCATGGGGCTCACGGCTCGGATACGCTGCAGGGCTATGTGATTCGGGTGCTGCAAATAACGTTGTACTTATGTGACAATTTCCACGTGAAAGCAATTGGTCCACCAAAGATACCAAGATCTCGCATCAGTGAGCTTGGGGGATATTGACACAATTATTTGCGCAATCCCTCCTCTGACATGAAGCATAAATATCGAGTGCCGACTCGTACGAACCTTTTCTGCGCCTAAATGTTGTGGTGGCTGTTGTCTCCGCCCGGCAGAAGTGCTTCACGGAGATGGAATAGCATGATACACGTGAAGAAAAAGTAAGTGCATCAATCGTTAACGTGAAGAAACATATGAATCGACTTTTAACAGAGCGGTCTACATTAAGAAAATTTGTTTTCGACGATCACGCATGAACTAATCCTTCGGATTTATACTTTGTTTACTATGCCTTCAGGTGTTCTGCAATTTCACCGAGCATCATATCTCCAGATGAATCCGCTGTTTTGCTACATTGGAGGTTAGTCGGGAAAGAACTCTTTCTGAGTTTTTGCTGTAATTTGCTTATGATTCAAGGCATTGGTTACGGATTATTACAAGTGCCCAATTGCCGAATTTTAAGCAAATTAGTAAGTAAATGAACTAATTTAGATATAAGATTTTGACAGTAAATGTAGCGTACATTGTACTAAAGAGAAGTACTTGGTATGTAAGGAGTCATTAGTCGTTACCTGAAAGACCAGCGTATTTGTAGCTGCTATTATTTGATTTCCCCGGTCCCCCGACGTCGTAGCTACACAACAGGCGTGCTGGTAAGGTCGAACATCGCAGTCTCTTGCAACTGGAAATCAACGTCATTAGTCATCTAAATCAAAGAGAACAAAAAATGAGACCCCGGAAATCGAAAGAGCTTGAATTCTTGAATCGAGTTTCTTCTTCTCCATGTCGACACTTAGTTTTCCAAGTCGATTTCAAAATTGAAACCGAGTTCATCAGATCAATTCAGAAGAAAAAAGAAATTTTCAACTACCATGTTGGATTAACTGTGGTCAATAGGAAGAGGCTAGAACGTGCGACTAGGTGAATGCACTTGTAGAGGAAGAATTGGCATGGTCGGGCATACGGACGATCTTCCCTTTTCTCCTGAGGTGTACAAGTTGATGCATTGTTTTGAAATTGTTCTTCTTTCTTTTGTATGCTGTCTGTACTAGTAAACATGAGCAAGAAACTAAGGGCACATTTGCTGAGAAATGATTTTTCTTAATTCCGTTCCTAAACATTTGAAGATATTCGATAATTATCCAAAAAATTTATTTCCAAAATAAAAATATATTTGATAAAATTCTCAAAATTTTGTTTCTTTTAATTTTTTAATACTTCTATTTTTTTTTTTTCTCTTCTTCTTCCTTGTGCTGATTGCTATTTGACAATGTCAAGGTCCGACAAGTTCACCAGATGCTCTCCTAGCCCACATGAGCCTCGCCTGGGAGGCTCTACATTGGCCAAGTGACGCGAGGTCAACCTCACCCTAACCTAGTGAGGCCCAACCTCATGCCAACTGGTGACACCAAGCCTCCCCATGGCTTGACATCGCTGGGGCCCAATGACACTCCAATGAGGTCACCGGCTCTCATCTAGCCGATGGCCAACCATGGCCGAGGCCGATGACCAGCCAAAAAGAAGAAGAAGAAGAAAAGAAAAGGAAAAAAAGAAAAAATTAGACTTCATTCTAAGAATTATTTCCAAGAACAAAAAGTAACTTTTTTTTACTACTTAATTCTATTCCAAATCCAATATTAGGAACAAAGAAAGATTTTTATTCTTGAGTACAAAAAATTTACCTATTCATTCTTTTTTGTTCAAGGGAATAAAAAAACAGAATCACTTGTTCCCAGCGAGTGTTACCAAACAATCTTTAGCCAAAACAATCTCAACCAATTTCTTCACTTTCATCATCATGCGACATTGCAATAACCACGGTGCCAAAGGTCCCCATGGAAAAAAAAATTGGCTCAGGAATTTTCTGAGTTTGAGTTTGTCCTACAATGTACAAGGGCCAATTACAATGTCCAAGTTTCGGCCGAAAACAAATAGACAGACTATACAGGAAACATTTAAGAAAAAGGAAAAGGAAAATACGGCCACAAAGTTACAGTCAGTGGGCGCTGTCGGATATCCAACCGGAGACCACGCTCTCGTCCACAGTTTTCGGACCCCCGCACGATCTTGCCACTGATTCAAAAAGCTTCTCGATCTCGGGAGCGCAGCGTATGAAGGATCGGTTCCAAAAGTTGTATCGCGGATTCTGCAAATCGTAGATCCAACAATTTTAACGAAACCATGTAAATGGCAGGCATCTCACTACAGTAACATTTCCAAAACACGGTATACCTTGATGAGTTCGATAAAGGTTATAAGGAGACCCCAGGGATGAGGGCGGTTCACAATTAGTCGTTCGAACAACACTCTCGTAATCTGCTCTTGGACAATCTCCTGCTTTAAGGCACCACGAAAATGGTAAGACTCGATGTAAAACAAATTGTTTTGACCGCATGAGCCAACATCAATAACCTCAGTAACATTAACGTTTTATACAGACAGACGGAAGCATTGAAAGCTGAAAGGAGAAAGCTAGCATAGAAATTACAGCACCTATGCTGTTGGTTGTAAGCAGCTATAGAGCTAGCATAGACCTATTTGCAAATGAAAATTTACAAAGTTTGGAACACACTTCCAAAAGTGTAATTCAAGATTGTGGCTAAAATCTCAACAGTGTCAAAACTATCAAGGTATGGCAACTCAATACAAATTAAAATCCTTCAACCCCAGAAAGACAGCTATTAACTATATGCCAACTAAGCATCTACTTACCATGTGATTCTTTGCATTCTTAAGAACAATGTGTCAGTCCAATATATAACCAAACAACATGGAAGCTTTGGAAGCTATGAGCTGCACTGTTTTCTTCTTGCTCAGAAATAACTCTTTGGAAACATCAAACATATTCTACCAACTACAATGACATTCTAACACACATAACACCACCCAAAGCAAGGAAAATGAGTGGCAGCGCAATCACCTGATTGCTTCTGCAAATAAGTATAGGAGGACAAAAGAGAAATAGTGTGTATGGGTATTTGGGTAACGTAGTTGATTAGCAATTGCATTCAGAAAGAGATAGCGTCCTTCAGTATCCAACTCCACTATCAGGGTCTGAAAAATATCCAGTGCTGCACTGATCAGGAAAACAGCCAACGAAGCAGGATTTACGGGTGTTTGTGCATGAGCCGTTCTCGACTGTAGCTGCTGAATGGCCTGAAATATAGACATAGAAGTGAACAGCCGTATGTCACAGAGCAACTGAGAGAGTGCTTCTCAAAGAATCTAATATTCGGAGTACGCATTTTAAAAACTGTTACCCACATAACTCCACTCTCCAGAGAGAAAGAAAATTGTACATATTCAATTGGGAGGATGAAGGAAACATTAAAAAACTAAATCAGACGTCGTTTTATCCCATAAGACTTTTTTTTTCTGCCAAAATCTTTCTGGTAATAGGGGAAAAAGTTGAATGATGTTTTATTCCTAAAATATAGAGATGTCTTCGCCTCAACACCATAATGTTAGCCCTCCCATGTTTAAGACAGAGAAGACATAAAAGGAATAAACAAATTGCCAGTTCTATTAAAAAAAAAAAAAGACGAGTAAATTTCACCCAAGATAACAAAGAACAGAACTATTCAACGTCAACTAATTAAATAGAATCATCAGAAAAAAGGGTGGTTTTAGTATCTTGAGAAAACAAGTTCTTCCACAGCATTTCCATTTAAAATGAAAACAAGCAGAGGAAACACTTCTGGCGGAACTTTAGAAACAAGATCAAAAATGGAAATGTGGGTATTCTATTTCCAATTTTTCATAGATAGAAACTCAATTAATTTTGATAGTTTCCAGGGTTTTCCTTTTGACCAAAACAGAGGACTAGCATAGGAGAGAAAAAGCCTCAACTCCGCTCAATCTGCAGCACCTTCACTCTCCCAATTCTCGGTTTGCATCCCTCTCTAGTCTCAGGCTTCGCCAAACACCAGATTCCAACAGCTAAACACCAATGACATTTGGGACTGCATCTTCTTATTTTATAATCCAAAAGCTTCATGGTGTTTTTTTATTTTCTTTTGGATCAAATCTTTTACAGCTTCCAAGGAAGTTTCATTTGAACTACCGAACTGTAATCGAATGATAAGAAAAAGAAAAAGCTACCAAAATTTTGAAGGGAATGCTAGAAAATAAGGATTTTTTTTTTCTTTTAGATCAAATCTTTTACAACTTCCAAGGAAGTTTCATTTGAACTATGGAACTGTAATCGAATAATAAGAAAAAGAAAAGGCTACCAAAATTTAGGAAGGGAATGCTAGAAGATAAGATATGGTATAAGCGTCTGTCACTGAAATTGGCATAATTAGTGTCAATTAATCACTTGCAACAGTAAGGGGTGATTAATTTAACAAGTCTTACAAACTTTATTAGCCAATGAAGTAACGTGTACATGTAACTCTACTACCAAGAAATTACATGTTACGTAGCATGGTTATTCTTACTCTATACGCTTAGTTCTTTCATCAATAAGTATGAGCTGATAGCCAATAAATTAAAAAATACATGAGCCAGCACAAGAAGGTTGAAGCCTGACATGAAATCAAATCAATGTGATATAAACTGGTAACAAATTAATTAATCGCAATTTTTATTACCCTGGAAAATTCTCATTTTCATGAATTAAGCATGTTATAAAGGAAAGAGATAGCTCAGCACAACAGCTTAGACTAGAGATTGTTAGGGTGTCTCAAGAAACCAAGAGGCCCCCAAAACCCCCAAATAACAGGAAATCCACTCAATACCAGAAAGGAAGTTACCTGCATCCCGACATAAAGAACTAGAGAATTTATCAACGGCACATCATATCTGGTGCCAGAGACTGAGGCTTCACTTGGTGGAAGCAGTAATCTCTGTTTCAGTTCAGTCAAAAATGACGATCCTTGTGGCCTTGTCTGCTCAAAGTACACAAAAGTATGACAAGATGTCATATGGGATAAGGCACTGAAAAAGTTTTAAAAAAAAAAAAAAAAAAAAAAAAGAAGAAGAAGAAGGTTCCATAGCCCATGTGAAATTTCCAATTCTCGTACTGTATGCTACGGAACAATTCCACAAAAAAATAAATAAATAAATAAAATAAAATCCTAAATCCTACTCTAGCAGGCGGGCCAGTATCAAAGAGAAAATCATGCATGTATACCTTAAGATACTCATCAATATCAGCCTTCATCTGCTTTAGTTTTACAGCAGCATCAACTTCAGAAAGGATGCGAGGTGATTGAGTGATCTCTGCCAGCAAATCAATCTACAAAAGCAGAAAAGATCTTAGTTTTAATATCCATCACCTGCAGTAAGAAGTCATGAGGAATATCAACAATAGAGACCTTTAAGTTGGGAGTAGATGGATCAGGAAGCCTCATATTGCGAGGAAATGCGCTAAGGATGATATTTCGCATTTGGATGCAGCTAGGGGGAATCACATCACAAAATGTAAAATGATAATCACAAAGGAACTCTGGAAAATCATGAAGCAGCACAAGCAGCACTCTAAGTGTTCCCTTATACAGAAAATGAACCTGTGCAAGTAAAGGGAAACAAGAATATTAGAACCGTTAATTGCCAATCAAGCAGGTTAAATCTGAGAACCATAAAGATGACTAATTAAAAATGATAGAGAAAGATTTAGCCCACCGGCAAACCAAGTTCAGCATTCCTCAAGAATGGTTCCATGTACTGAAACAAGTCAACCAGCAGACGCTGGAAGTAAGGCCAACCTTTCTGAGAGTTCCCTGAGAGAATCTTCGGCATGAAACTCCTGTGACTAACCAGCTCGAGCCATGCAAAGCTGTAAAGTGCATGCAAGCATAGTCATGATCCACATGGAAGTTATCCGGAAAAAAATGATCCACGCAAAAGTTATTCAGCAAACATTCAAAGAAACTCCACAAATCTCCAACAGAAATGGGTAGATAATGACTCTTGATTCTTGGCACCAAAAACCATGAGCAAGTTATATGTTCTTTAACATGCCAATGCTTTTTGTTTTAGTACTGACAGTAATTGCAACTCATCATGGAATCAGTTGCTAGTGCGGGGGACAGTACCCTATGGGTAGAGGTGTCAAAATGGGTCTTAGACCCATATATGACCCATTTAAATCATAAATGGGTCATGTATGAGTCACTTGTTTTTGACAAAAAGTAGTTAAATGGTGTTTTTGACAAAAAGTAGTTAAATGGGTTTACTTTGATAGGTGGGTCTTAAGTGAGTCTTAAATGGGTCTTAAATTGATCTTAAATGGGTTTGGTTTTAAGTGGGTCGTAAGACAGAGACTCTCTCTTCTCTCTTTAACTTTACAAAAATATTTTTTATAAATACCGAAAATAAAATTATTTTTTTATTATAATTTTCTTTTCTTTTTTCTTTCCTGTTCTTTTCTTTTCTTTCTTCCTTTTTTTTTTTCTTTCTTCTTCCTCCAGTCACCGGCACGGCAATGGCCGGCAACCAGCCAGGCGAGCCTCGAGCTTGCCGGCATCGGGCAAGCTCTAGCTCGCTGGATCTGGCAAGGCGGAGGCCTCGCGGGGAACCTCGCCGACACCCAGCGAGAATTGAACTCGCCAGCATTGAGCGAGGCTCAAGCCTCGCCAAATCCAGCGAGGGCGAGCTCCAGCGAGCCCAACGCCAGCGAGCCTCGCCAGATCCGGCGAGGGGCAAGCCCGACGCCAGCGAGCTTCGAGCTCACCGGATCTAGCGAGGCGGAGGCCTCATCAACGTCCAGCAAGGCTCAAGCCTCGCCAATACCATTTTTAAAAAAATAAAAATTTAAAAAATAATTTTTTAAAAATAAAAAATAATTAAAATTCGATTTTTTAAAATAATTATTTTAAAATTTATAAAAATTGTCCATTAAATTTGTGTTGTATAAAATTATTTCAGCAATACCATTTTTAAAAAAATAATATATATATAAGAAATAAGTCTCGAAGTTTTTTAGTAATACAATCTTTACAAAAAAAAAAAAACATAAGAATAAGTTTTCCTAAAATTTGGTTAAATATGAAAATATTTTATTAATATGGGTCGGGTCGGGTCGGGTCAGGTATGGGTCAAAAAATTTACATTAGGCTTAAATGGGTCATAAATGAGTTAATGGGTCCATTTGAACCGACCCATTAATGACCCGACCCGACCCGACCCAACCCACCCGTTTGACACCTCTACCTATGGACACCGTGTTTTTTCAGCTTTTATTAGTAGGTGCATTCACTGGGCCAAGCCCAAATGATACACCTGCACGTCAAAACATGCAGCACATTCCACAATACACAATGATGCCATGAAACAAAATCACTAGTTTTCGCCTCGACTAATCTAAACACTATCCACTTACCACCCAACTAAGTTATTTATTCAATGGACCTAATTGCCCGACAGAATCATTTAATGTGTCTGTTAAAGACACTTTGATGAAATTCTACAGAAAGCAGCAATTGATGGTCTACATGCAATTAAGCCCAAAAAAAAATACACAACGATTTCTCCATTTGCAAGCTTTGGAAGTGGTGTCATGCTAACCTGAACGCTGGAACTTTCAGAGGTTGCAAAGCATGGAATGCATTCGCAAATGCTGTCAAAATCTGAATCATGCACTAAATGTTAAGTCAATTAGGTCGGAGCATAATCCATCAAAAATACCCTTTGACAGGAGTACCTGAAAATGTGCACTATCAATAGCAGAATCTGTGGAATTGAAGTCTAGCAGCCAATTGATAAACAATCTGAAATACGGTCTTGGATTAAACGAAGCTTTCTTCTCCTCTGCATCTTTTTGGATATATCTGACAGTAACAGCCAGTATCTACAACAAAGCAGATCTTTTTATCATTCTAGCAAAAGGGGAGACGGAGAAAATTTGAATATCGTACTTAATTATAAACTGCAGTTACATATATAAAAATGTCTCACCCGCGAAAAAAGTGCATGCTTGCTGGATCCTTGGTCCATGGGACAATACTTTCGAACAAATACAGGAAGAAATTAAAAAAATACAATCAGTCAACCAAAACAAGAAATGAAAATACCATGACCAGGGAGCTTGAATTACCTTAACAGCTGAAAAGACAAGTTTTGCATATGTGTCGATTGCAAGGAATGAAAGATTTTGTAATGGCTGAGGTGACTGTGTAGTGTTTGAATTGATCACTTCAGTGGAAACGCAATGAGAAACAGCAATATGCTGACATTAGGAAATAAAAGCCAATGTTAAGAAAAAGGATTGCAACTCCATTATCAATCCAAATTTTTATGTAGTATTAAAATTGTCACCGTTAGAGCACGGAAAAACCGATCTGTCATGTCATCAACTTTAAGAAGTCCACTTTGATGCAACTGTAAGATGTAATGTGAACAAGCAGCATCATTTGAACCAGGAAGTTCACATATCCTGTACCATTCTCCAAAACGCAAAGATGCCTGCAGAACATTCAACAGCAAGTATGTCAGAAATTGTCGGTGCATGTGCAAATTACTGAATGACTGGTGTAAGCCCCAGCAAATTCAAACATTCTCCACTCCCAATAAATACACAATGCTTGAAGCCGGATTTTCCAGACACACCTAACACTGCTAGACCCAGTCAGATAATGAAGTCTCCTTATCCAGGTACTAAAAATAAATACAGAAAACTACAAAGGAAGCTGCTGGCTGCCCTCAATACCTTGAGTAAGGTTACACAGAGAAACAAGTAGCCTCCCTAGCTGATGACCTTTCTAACAGTATTTTCATTAGCTATGACTTCCTATGAAAACAATACTTCAAACCTACACCTCCGATCTTACTTCTGCTCAGTACAAAATTTAATTGGCAGGTGCATGATGATCCATTTACCTGCTCACTAAAGCCAGCAGGATCGGGCTCCACAATATCGACATTGTTGTAGTCATCTCTACCAATGGCGGTAGGGCCAGGAGCCTATTTCCACATAAAGAATGAGACAACAGGATACAAGAGATCACAAAAAGCAAAGATCTTATTATGGCAATTCCCCCAACCTTTTTGTCCTTCAATTGCTTGGTCTTATCCTCCTTTACAATAGTGACGCTAGCTAAAGCATTCGCATTAGCACCAGGATTCTTCAAAACCTCAACCAGCTGCTGTAATGACTCAGGCATTCCAGGCTTTGCCGCATGCTACAAAACAAGATTCATCAAAAAATAGGAAACCTAAGACAGAAATTACTCACAAAGTATAACAAACCTTTGCCAATGCTTCAACAAGACTATGGAGCTCAGAAACAACACTAGATTCTTCAACTGCTAGAGTTTGCAGAAGAGAAACAGCAAACTCCGTAGCCACCTCTGCAGATTTGAACATGGGCTGGTCAGTTGAAAATGCTACAGAATAGATCCCAAAATAAAATAAATCTTTGTGCTACGTACTATTCCTGCCCCCATCTATCAGCTTTGCCATATGAACATTGTACTCAGCAAGGTTTAGCAATTCACTGTGGATTAGTCCCAGAATGATATCTTTATTGAACTTCCGCTCGTCATCTGAGTATATTACCTACAACAAGACAACAATTAAGTAATTACCCTCGGCTTGAAGGTAGGGGTTCACCAACCATGCCATTATTAGATTAAATCTAAAAAGAATGCAGGGAGTGCTGAAATAGAGAGAAGAAAAACATAATCAATGATAGACACATTATCTATGAAAAACCAATACATAGAAGGTTAAGCCAAAAAAAAAAAAAAAAACAAAAAATTATCATCATACATCATAAAAAGAGTTGAACTGCATTAAACCAATTTAGAAAATAGATCATAGCCCTGGCCAATGGTCTATGTCAAAGTTAATTCTACACCCTTCCAAGTTTCCAATGCCAATTACTTCATAGTCCTACATATTATAAAAATTGATCACAAGAAGATACAAATGTGAAAAATATGCTTTAAGATTATTCAAATGTTCAACAGAGGGGAGTTTGATGCCGGTGCAATATTCCACGGAAAAGCTAGCAAAGTTTGAAGCTTCACCAGGGATACTTTATGGAACAATACAAGCATCCCAAATAACCAAAAGGCTAGAAATTACAGTCCACAAATCACATGCTTTATTCATGGACAAAAGAAATTCTACTCTGCATAAAGTTGAACTACACATGGTAAGAAAGCAGAAGGAACATATGAGAAAAAGATAAAGCACAAGAATCACATCATAGAAGCATTTCCAAGCTTGTATGATATTAAGGAAAACAATGTTGCACATTCAAAGTACTCCAAACTGCTGAAACTACCGAAAATTAACATAATTGAAACACGCATTCGTACCCAGCTTGTAACCTCCTTAACCACGAGCTTACAAACATCTCTGATGGCAGCCAAAATTGCAAGATGAGCACTGACATGAAAGTTATTTGATGGGTTCTCATACAAACCCTTGAAAACCTGCATAGTATTTAGCATCAGCCAATGAGCAATATAGGAAGCAAAAGAAAGTTCGAAGGTAACACTGCGTATAAGAATACTCATTATAGAACATAAGGAACCTTTTGAGCTACTGCCAAAGCAGCCTCATCTCGACCTCTGCAGCGTAGTATGATCTCAGGAACTTCAGCAATTATTCTCTGAAACAAGTCACAATAACATCAGTGATTATTTCCTCTATCAAATATATGTCCACAAGACTAGTGCACAAATATTTCAATTGAATAGATGTAGAAAAACATACAACCAAGAGAAGCCACTTCCAAAATAAAGTGAAGAATAATTAACAAAGTAACAGAAACTACGTTTAACATACTGTCTAGCAGAGACATATCAGAGGGGAGTGCAAGACATACAGAATAAACTCAGACCACAATCCCCACAGGAGAAGAGGAAACAATAGCAATTTAACATACCTCATGACACACCATGAATTCCACAAAAATAAGGAAAAAATATGCAATGAACAAAAGGATACAATGAACACAAGGAGACACCAGAAGAATAATACCTGAACTTCTACATCTCTAGCATCATTAGTCATCAAATCTTCCAACTGGAATTAAAACAGACAATTGTTAAAGAGCCACAACGATGATACAGAAAAAATATGAATAACTTACAAGAAGTTAGGAGCAAAAGATCAGTAGATAGTTCTTCAGGTATTAAGATAAGTGAGCGGGGTTTAAGAGCACCCTCATATACAAGAACCACTCCAACACCAACTAAATAGCAAAATTAACAAAAGCAAATAATTGACAATTATTATATGCAGGAAAAGGAATAGCACATCTGTCAACTCCCTAGACAAAAAGCAGAACAGAAAATGAAGAAAATGATTTCCTTTATATGATGAAATCCATATTTTTCGACTAGACAGATGTGCAATCTTAACTTGAATAGTTAGCAAAGGACATTAAGAAATCCATTTGTATGGAATCCAAGACAGCAAGATCATATCCAGTCCATATGGATACAGTTTACATTGATTTCAGTGATGGTTGTCCCTGAGAAGCCAGTTTTAAAGGAAAATCCAATGGATGGTTAAACTGCGTTCAGTTTATTGTCCATCCTCCATCTCATACAAACAGAGTTCCATGAAATGCTTCAAGAAAGTTCACCAAAGAAAAGTAAAAAAGAAAAAGATAAGAAAAAGGAGGGGGGGGGGGGGGGGGGGGGGCACAAACTTCAGAATGAAATTATTTAGAACCTTCTGTGCAACAATTTGGTATTTGTCTAATGCATCCCTTGGCTGCAATGAAGGTTCTGATATGCCATTTCCAATGCGCTCAGAGGGCACAGGCGAGGGCAATGGCTGTGGAGGAGCAGTGTCCTTGCAAAGTTCAAGAAAGCACAGCTCAGCAACAGAACTTATCTGTGTTATAGAAGTATCGACACAAAAGTAGTAGTCTAACCTTCATGGCAGTGGAGGTTTCCACTGAATTCAATTCAGATACGGGAGCAGACAAAGGCAGTGAAGCGGTAACTGCATTTTTGTCAGAACTATGAGTAGCCCCATCCACTGTGCCAATATGAGTAGAGGACACACTGAAATCACAGAAAAACCGATTAGCCAGAAACCCTGAATCCCAAACTTCAATTTTAATGAAACCATGAATGGAAACCTTTCCGAAGAAAAAAGCAGGAACCTGAGAAATGGAGCTGAATTAGCCTCTATTCCTTCAGTAGGAAGATCCAATTGACGAGAAACTGTTTCAGCTCCTGAGTTAATGTAGGACGGAGCATAGCCAGATAGTTGTCCAGATACCAGATTAAGATTAATAGAAGGTAGAGAACCTCCGGATGAAGCTGAATGTCCCGAAGGCAGTGTATGTGAACTTTGATTCGAATGGTTTTGCCAAGGAAGCCTATCAAAGTCCTGCATGGAATAGTTGAAAAGAGAGGCTCAAAGAGGCATAATCTAACATCAAATCATGACTTCTCAAAACAGCCCAACAGTGATACCTCATAAACCCGTTGTTGAGAAAGGGACAAGTGACCGGGTTTGGGGCGAAGAGCCTCTGGGAGAATGCCCATTGAACCTTGACCAAATACAGTGGCTTCAAAAAATGCTGGAGGAACACCCTCCCTATGTTTCTTTATATTAAGTTGTTGAGATATTTCACCATCGATGGTTTGAATTGCCTACAAGAAAACACAGAACCCTCATCCGAGTGACAATTCAAAGGAGAGATCCAAAAGGCACTTATCTCAAACATGTTATGGACCATCAGCTATACAAATGAGGTTAAATATTTGGATCTACACTATGTACTGCCAACTCCCCATTATGGTATAATTATTCTCAATCCTACTGCCACTATTTAAATTTAGCTAAGCACCCAGTGCAAGAACCCTGCCCATGCAAGTCCTAGAAAAATCTCGACTAGCAAAAAGAACTGTTAAGTATTTAAACAATAATTGATCCTAATTCCGTCGGGAAATGGAAGTTCTAAGCAGCCCACACCCCAATATGAATCAGGAAAGCAAATCCCTCAATCATCAATTCTGTAAGAGATGCATAACTTGCATTATCCTAATTCAATAGATGAATTTGCAAGCTCAAACATTAATTATAGTCTTTTTTACAAACATACTACCGTATAATTATGTTGCCACACCAACGTTAAACACATACTGTTAAAAAGCAAGTGGATAAAAGTTATGGTTGCTTAAAGAACTTTCCACTAATGCTGCACAGAAAGAAACCTATTTATTAACTTAGATTGTGCAATCCACTCATTTAAAGATGCACAGAAAGCAAGCACATGTCAGTCCATTTATCTCACCAAATATTAATTATCAACAAGATTAAAGCAAAAACAACACAAGAAACAGATGCTGGAACCCATCAAAGACTCATCCTAACAAGGTCAAACATACAGGAGCTGAATTCTAAACTTGATAGATCCTGCATAAGCTTCACACATAAATCTACTGATGCATAGTCTATCTAAATAATGTGCACCACCAGTAAATATCGTGCCAATCATCTTAAACTCAGATATCATCGCTAAAAAAAGAAGAGCATACAGAGGGGAAGAAAACAACAAGTTATAAGCTAATAAGAACCGGATTTCTAACCTTATCAGCTGCAGCCCGTTCAATGACTGCACAGCCAAGGTCAAGATTATCATTGGTAGCCAGTTGAACAGCCTGGTCTAGAAGTTCAGCAGATAGATTCAAGCCCTGAAGCGAATTTTTTAGCTGATTTGATATTGAAGCACGCAAAGGTTCCTGCTGTCAAATGCCAGATCATAGAGGTCACTCCTTGGAGGAGAAAGTATTCAGCTCTTCTGAAAACCAAAAACAAGAATGTAAGTACTTTTAACTTCTACAATGAATAACATTACCTTGCATGTCACATGAGCTAGACTTCCAGCAAGACTGGCAACCATTTTTCGCGCTGCTTTGTATATTCTTGTCTCATCTGACTCCAGAGCATAATCCTATCATCCCATCCAATAAGTGTGAACCACAATAATTTTACTCAACACAAAAGAAGAATTATTCCCAGCCAGAAATGACTAATTTTGACAATGTGGACTGCCAAGTGCAAACATATCCCCAGCTCAAGCATCCTGCCATAACTAGAGCCTTTTCTGTTCTACTCACTAATAAGTTAAAATTCACAGGCCAAGGGATAGCACCCATACGAATTTCTTTCTATGTGAATCTAAAACTTAGAACCTGTGCTCATTAATTTTTCAGAAAATCAATCCTAGATTTCTAGTTTGTAAATGCTGAAAGATTTCTCTCTCCACTATTATTGAACAAACTGAAGGGATAGGCGATATAAACTGATGTGAGCAAAAGATATATGAAGCATCAGGTGTAGAGTTTCTCCAAAAATGATGCAACATAGCACATGAAAATAGTAACGGCTTCAAAAAAACAACAGGCAAGGCAATCAGGTGAACAGGCAATACCACTTAAATATATAGTAGTCAAAGGTAGACACATTACATGTGATTGATAGTAAACAAGTTCCTATAATGATCTAAAACAGGTTAGAAAAAATTAAGGTGAAGTCAGCTGTGACTGAAGAGTTGAGCCATGGTACTGGCCAAAATCAAAAGGGTAGAGCTATGGCAGGGATGTATTAAGAAAGGAATTATTATCATCTCCACATGAAAACTGTTTTGGCTGACATTTAGCCATTTTGGACAATTTTACCATTTCAAAAATACGCAGGGGAAACAAAGAAAACACATCCAACATAGTACAAGGTCAAATTCATAGCAATAGGTTAGACTCTGTGTTTTGAAAAAAGCAAAGCCTTAAAATAACACCTTTAAAACAAGTTCCTTTGTTGTTTGAGTTGCTATGGAAACACTACGTTGCACAATCCCAGGTACTATCTCCTTGATAGCTCTGTCCATTGCTATTGGGACCACCCTGCAATATGAGCAAAATAATTTATTCAGCAATATTCAAAGATATAAGTTTGGAATATTACGGATTCAGCTTTCCAGGAAGCTCATGAATGGATAGCTGGGTGGATGGTTCATATACACCGTTCATGTTCCTGAGTATGTGTGCATGTGCAGGCGCATAAAATATATTCACAATTTTCTTGAAAACAGGCGGGGTTGAAAGAGACAAAATGTAATATTAAATGTGTGAAGGAATTAGAACAGCAACATTACCTCTGGAAATGCAAATGCAAACCAAGACCAGTTAACTTTTGGTTGATTACAACATGAGTTCCAATGTTAAGAATTGGAGAAGGCAGCTGAAAACAACAGGAAACTGGACTTGTTAATAAGCATAAAAACAGTTATCATCCACAACTGAAATAGCAAACATACGCAGCCACCTGACTAACAGAGAATGAAGACTGGGACTGGGCAGCCTGTAAGAGTCCTTGAGCAGAGGGGAGTGGATCAGACAGACCCAAAGCTGCTAACTTCTCATCCTCGATCAGTGCACCAGATGATAGTTGAAGAGGAGCAGCAAACTGAAGATCCACATCATGTCATATTACAGCATATAAGTACCACTTCATGCCCCAACAAGACAATAATACTATGCATACCTGAGACAATAAGTGTGTATGTCCACTAGAATCAGGCGGACTTGCAATCTTCAGAGGTAATTCTACTTGATTTATTGGTGATATTATTCCAGATTTAACATCCGCAAGTATCTGTGGTTGGGTTGCGGCAACATCTTTGTTTGAAAAATCAGGGTTTCCTTCAACTTCTCTTACACGATCCTTCAGAAGTGACGTAGGTGTCATGTCCTTCAAATCCACCCCAAGATTTTTGAACAGGACCTGTGATCAAAAGGTCTGTATAAGAAGAAATCTAGCATTTTATATCAGGCAAGACAAAATGGAAGGAAAGATTTTTCCTGTCTTTGTCTAACATGGTTTTCATGTACCTCAATATCAAATTTGAGGTTCATTTTCAAGTTCGGCATCAGATAAATTTCAGCCATTAATCCAAGAATCCCCATGGTCCATGGATTAGGCGGTTGGTACGCCAGACTGTTTTGGCAGGGTTCAAGAACCTGCAGAAAGAGTAGAGTTAGCCATAAAAAGTCAAGGGCAGAGGTAATATCCACTAGTGGAGCAGATTTACAACCCTACCTTTGAAGTAAATGGGATAACTGCAATCATTTTACCCTTCTCATAAGCCTGCAAAATATAAGGATTTAAATAAACAAAAACTCAAATTCTTAATGGGTTGATTCTCATAATCGGATACAGGAAGAGATGAACAAAAGACATTATGCAATTAAACAAAAGAATAAAGTGAAGAAAACAATGCATAAGACATTAAAAGGCAATGATGTTCACAATATACACAAAGAAATTTCCCTGAAGTGCAAGCACCTCAATAATCAATGACTTTGGATCTATTTCACGAGCCCTTAAAACTTGATTCCTGCCGATGGTTAATTTCCCAAGCCAGCTACCCAAGTTCTTCAACAGTGAGCGCTCTTCTGAACTTGATTTTATGAGCTCAGATCCTAGAAGGACCTAGAAAGTAAAAAAATCCTGTGTCATCCCACTTGTAGTATCCATCAAATACAGAGCCAACCATATTAGTCGTAACAAACCTTGCAGTTCTCATAAGTTGCTTGAACAATCTCTTTATTTAAGGCCTTTGAATTGACTTTGTCCAAAAACTTCAAGTATAGATCATGAAAATTTGGTTCAATGCTTGCTCTGCCAGGAAAATTAGCAAAAAGTAAGGCATGACTAACATAAGTGGAGCCAAACCCCTCATAATATCTCAGGATTACTACACATACAGATGTAACAAAAAGAGAGAGACAATGTCGGAAGACATTCATCCTTGAAATAAAAGGATTTTTTTTTAATTTCTGAATGGGGTGTGGAGGCATCTATGAGGAGCGGAATAGTAAGAATAGTGCATGTAACTAGACTTCCTCAGTATAAGATTCAAGGTATGAAAATACACTGGTGCATGCAAAAAATGCTTAAAAGTACAGCAGTTGTTTAAGTTTAAACCTTTTCATGACCATGTATTGCGCAAACCATGGGTAGAACTGCTCTTTAAAAATTTCAGTGAACTCTTTCGCTTTAGCTTCAATATTCGTCACTGAAATGTTGTTGATAATGAATGATATCTTGTCTTGAACTTCTGATGCCGGAGCCTGCATACATTAAGTAAACAAAAAGAAACAGATATCAGGGACAAATGATCCTAATCACTAAGCAAAACCCATTAACTATGTACATAAATGAGAATCAGCACTAACTCACATACACAGCCCAAGTAGATTCTGACAACCAGCACTCATATATTAAGTCATCATGATATACAAGCCAGTGAGATCAATCAGAATAAAATACAACTTAAAACTAAACTGCTCACAACACACTCTGTACCACAGGCATACAAGATATTATGACCAGCAGACAAGTAGGTGCCCTAATATAAGCAAGAGACAGCTCAATCAGGTTGAGATCGCAAACACATTTCAATACTAACCTGACTGAATGTTCTCTGATTTAGCACAGGGATCCAACAATTTTCATAGACATATAAGAGATCATCCAAGGCAACAAACAAAATAGCTTGATGTAAGCCACAGTAATATACCATTTGACAGCCACAGTGTATGCCATTTGACCGCCAAAATGTTGTAACATTAACTGCTAACACTAATCATAACGTTCCAACAACATTTATAGGACCATGCGTGCATGTCAAGGCCATGTTCCAAAGCAATGGCCATATTACAAA
The DNA here is from genome assembly GCA_017140615.1 of Eucalyptus cladocalyx. NCBI lineage: Eukaryota > Viridiplantae > Streptophyta > Magnoliopsida > Myrtales > Myrtaceae > Eucalyptus > Eucalyptus cladocalyx. Next base: position 23,008,702 of record CM029520.1, read on the forward strand.
GTATCATGCTTTTCTACACAAAATAAATGCTGTTAAAGAAAGAATCTTCAGTATAACACACAGTAGTGAGTGACCTTCGCCATTGCCTCCAGACCTGATCTACCAACTGTCCAGACCATCAGAAACATATTCCCTCAACAGATCACAAATTTCAAATCGTATTCCACACAGAACACATCAGGTTCCATAAGATTACTCGGAAGACATAACAAGACTATGAGAGGGAGTAACAGTTCCACGAAAAAGGAGCATAAAATGATTTCGATTCACATGGTTTTCTGAGACTAAATAATCTCCCTCTTGTATGAATGAAAATTAGATGTTTTAACTTTTCGAGCACGCAATACAATGCTATCTTTGTCCACAAAAGCATTCCCAAGACTTCAGTTCTCGATATAATGATAAAGCAGTCTGGAAGATAGCGACCGGAGAAGTACCTCTATAGGAGTATCTCGTTTCTCAGCAGCAGCAATGAGGGTCTCAATGTTCAAAGCAGAGCCAAATCCTGCATCAAAATAAATCGCACGTTTAACATACTCATCAAGAGTTCAAAAAAATGCCTCAAATGTACATGGCCATGCAGGTGATGGCAACAGTGTAGATAAGGTGACTATTACCCTCATATATCTTTTCGTGCATTTTCTGTATAAACCAAGCTCAATGAGGAGGCACGAAATTTACTAGCCTATCAGAGAACAGTCATATTTCATTTTATAGTGATGGTTCATTGACTTTCGATCAGAAGGATAAGCACAATGCGGTGTGCTGAGTGTCCTCGACAGAACATCTGGACATTTGTTTTCATCTGTTAACAAAACAAGGGCCTACATTTTATGAATACATTTAAAAGCGCACAATGTCAATAATCAACATCAACTTTGACTTCACAACATGTGACCCTCATTTTGCATCTCGATCCAATGGATCATTTCCATGTCAATTCTTGAATGAAGTACGATCATTTCCATGTCAATTCTTGAACGAAGCATTTGTCCAAGTCCCTCAAGATATCAAACACAATAACACGTATGATTTACACAGGATAGTAGGAACCTACGGGCAGAAGAAGGAGCCCTGGGAGGACGAACAAAACCAGGTGATGAAGACAATGATACAGCAGTACTCACTGCATTCTGGCTCTGCAACTTACAAAAGCAATTCAGACTTAGATGTCAGTAATGGATATCGACAGAAGGAACAGTAAAATGCAGCCATGGCCTAGTAGCAAGTATACCTTGTGGATATTTGAAGATTCAACTAATGTGCTAGCTGGAGGTTTCCCTGGTGCAGGTACCACAGGTTTCACCTCCATTACTGAAGAGGCATGAATCTTATGCCTGTCATCTAGGGAGGCTTCCTGTCTCTGTTGAAGCTGGAATGACAAAGGAAGTTGCTGTCCAGCAAGAATGCCTGAAGTGCTATTCGCCTGCAACATTAATCCAAGCCTTTGAGGACGAAATGGATAAGTCAACAACGTGTCAAATAATGATAAGTTCATTAAACAAAAACATAATTTCAGAAGGAAGACACAAGCAAAAATAACTCCACCACAAAACAGACAAAGCTTTCACTATTTAGTCATGGAAGTTCAGACATTCTCCTCATTCAGCAACACACTGATCACGTGGAAGCAGCTTCACGGGGCTCTAACAGGCCAGTTCAGGAATTTATAGCACATCATCAAACTCTAGACAAAAAGCAAAGAAAGGAAAAAACATACTTTATGTTCTAACATAAGATGTCCTAACATAAAATTCAATGTGACCTTCTGGTGGACTGAAATGGCTTGATCACCCCCCCCCCCAAAAAAAAAAAAAAGAAAAAGAAAAAGAGAGAGAGAGGACATTGTCCACATACTTTACAATAGAAGCATCAGCAATCTCACAAGTATGCGAATAATCCCAATTGCATATGTCTGTATCCTTTCTGTGACCTCGAGCTCACATTACGGTATCACAGTTTCCAATAAGGATGATACAGCCAGGTGTGTTTTTAGCAGGGAAAAAAACAGAAGCAGGCAGAAACTTCAATGGGAATAAACGTGAAACATGCAACTAGAACGATGAAGGGAAATTTAAAATCCAATGGCATTGGTTGAAGTCACTCAAAACAACTCCTGTAAAGGCAACAGTACCACCAAGAAGGAAAAAAAAACCCACAGCGGTACATGCAGCATATCCCTGAGGAAAATAATGAAAACGTTGATCATGCCATTAGCTTAGGATGCCTGGAATAGGAGGCTTACCATGCCACAGAGACATCTCAAATCAACTTCCAGCATACAAACAAAACATTATTCCAATCTCCTCCTCCGGTCTCAAAAAAATTCAATTCTAATCCCAAAAGAAATTATGTCATAAATGCAACATGCCAGAAGACAAACATTGTTCTGACCTCCATATTTGCAGCACCACCTTGAGGTGGACCATGATGAACACTCGCAGGATTGTTACCTCCATCAGGATCTGAATGACTTGATGATATTCGCGCAAGGGTTCGCTCAATAAAAGTAACAAGATCTGAGTGAGTGCCCCGAAGATGAGATATTTGTAGAATATGATTGCAATACTGTGGCCATTCTATTAATCGATCCACAAACTGCTCCAATGCCTTGGTTCCAAATACAAACATCTGCATGCAGCCAGGCACATCAGTACAGAAATAAATAAGTGGAACTATATGTCTCAAATAATAACACAAACCTTTGAATCTGGAGGCTTACGGAGCGCATCTAAAACACAACGCAGGGCAATCCCAAGTGACAGATGAGTTACAAGTTGGTGCTTAATGACAGAGCCTGGACAAGTTTTAGAATAGCAGTGTAAGGAAACAAATGAACAAGAAGAAAAGACAAGATTCTCAACAAAAAAAAACTGAATGACAAACACCCAAACTACATACAAAAACTGTAAGGACAGGTCAATTTACTTCAAGTGTGCAACCATTATTTTTCTAGATTGACATAACAACAACAATACCTACTTTCTGGACTGTTTAAAATCATATCAAATACCTGCAGAGTTCCCAGCCAGGAACAGATTATGTAGATAGAGCAGGGCTAACAGACAAACGCAAACAGATTATACAGTACATCTTACCAGCTTCATCATTAAGAAATAAGGAGGATCCCTCAGTAATTTCCAATCCAAAATCTCCAAAAGTCATGTAAGCATATCAAAAATGTCACCATAACAGGTCATGTCATAATTCAGAAGATTCCACTTGTAATTATTTGAAGAACTTCTAGTTCGCTTAACAGTGGAATTTCTTAGTCTAATGTCCATATCTACTCAAATACCAAAACAGCAAAGTATACCCACATTTCACAAGAATATCAAAGAAAGGGTTGACCAAGACCTTCTGAATTGGCAATACTTCTAAAGGCTTGCCTAACCTATCATGCTTTTTTACTATTCTGCCAATGCTTTACTAGCTTCCAATCCTGCCCCTAAATATTAATTCCAGTTCCAATTCTACCCCAGTAATCCCACTGTCTGTACTCGGTTAATCTGGGCCATTCAGTGTTAATCAGACTGCTAAAAAAGAGCAATCTCAAGGCCCCCAATGTGGCATTGACTGCTTCAAGTGGCAAACATATCAGCTATATGATGCACACATAATCAAACAAAGTGCCATATCAGCATAAGAAACAGAGAAAGGCGTGACTAAGAACCTCAGCAGTGAGTTCGTACCAGGAACCAAACCATATCCTCTCATTCATCGTGAGAACTTGACAGAATTTATCCTCATATATTGTTTGATAATGTGGTTTAGTATTCTACTTTCCATAGTTCTTTAATAATTTTAAAAGTAGTTGTACATTTTATCCATAACGTGAAATTCTGAAGCCATTCATAAAGTCAGTGCCACATCATTCCTACGTCATGTCAGCTGCCGCTGCCAGCATTTACCACTCATACTACCAGTCAGACAACTCGTGAAGGCAGGATTAATGTCATTCCAATTGAAGGCTTCTAAGCAATTAAGCAAGCCTTCTGTGTATTAGGAGAATACAACCCTTATATATATATATATATATATATGTGCAACACAAGTGCTCCCATGTACATTAAGCAATTCCTAAATAGTAGGAGATAGTCATCAAAGAAATGCTTGACACCAGGGTACTATACAACATAGGTAAGCATCTCTAGTCCTAAAATGGATTGCCAACAGCACCTAGCAATGATACCATATTCTTCTGTGCCAAAGAAAATTCCATATATTGGGGATCCTTTTTACAAGACAAATAGACAGACAGAGGATCTACATACACACAGATTCATGGATCAATATATCTAGATCGAAAGAAAATACACAAATTATTTTATTGATATTTATTCGCAAAAAATAAGAAAGAAATAATAGAACATAAATTATGGATCCTCTACTATAAACATAGCAACTAAGAAGAATGGTTAGGACGACAAACCTCCATCTCGTTCAAATTTTGTATACCCACATAACCATTAAGAAATGTAGAAGTTACTGAATCCAGGAAATTATTTTCCATGTAAGTAACCATGAAATGTAACTCTAAATTTACTGTATATATCTATATACACACAAATTTTACACTTCAAGTATGTATGCAGGCTAAGACGGAAAATGTAATTATGGCAAGCTAACTGTCGGGAGAGTGCATCGTCTATTGGTCTCTATGCATGAGATTTGGATATACCAAGCTCAATCATATAGTTCATATTATAGGTAAAAGAAATGACTACCGTAATAGTGTACAAAAACACATATCAGGCATTCAAAATGAGGAACAGGAATGCATCATGGCTTCTAAGAGAACATATAAGACAGCCATCAACAATAATTGCCACAATGACACTCACCAAAGAGTACTGCAGCAATTTTAAGTTGCATTTCTGGATACTTGGGAAAGAACTTATATTCCTCAAACAGGTTGGCAATCATGCACTCATAAATAGACTGCTCCCTGCAGTTATCAAAGTAGCTCAAATCAATATTCACAGCCAATATTTGAACATTACATGAAAATTTTCAAAAGAGGCTCACCGCAATATTGTATCCATCTAATTATCAAAAACTCATAAAGCAACTACAGGACTTTGGCCGCATTAATAAATATACCCAGAAACAATCAGCTTCATGCTTTTGCTTTCCTCACATTCTTGCGCATGCATCAAAGTGATAGCACTCAATGTTCGCTCTCTGATGCTATTCAATCCTTAACAGCCCCATTATGGAAGAACTAATGGAGAGCAAATAATAAGTTTAGATACACAAAATATTGAACACGAAATAGCTTTTAGATTATTACAGGATGTTATGATTGCCAAGCCGTTCCTGACTGATATCCATTCGTGAGATATATTGGTCTTAACAGGAAACACATCATATTATAATCGCTGACATCATAAAAGTCTTGGCCAGTGTCCGGTGAGATTCTTTTCTAACTAGGACCTGATCCAAATAAGTCAGTAACCAACTTAGCAGGTCCACATCATGTAGAACATGTAATTTTATCTTTCTATGACTAACTTTCATGCTTGACATGGTGGAAGAATGACTGCATTCTTGATATGCATCAGGATGGCGAGCAGTAAAATTAGCACCATACACATTTGAATGATTTATGCTATTTCTAAACTTGCTGTTCCTAAGTTTCACAGGTAATTTATTTGAGAAGATAAAGGTCCAATGGAAGTGGTACATGATGACTAGACTCAACAACAGTGTACCTTTTCACAGAAGATTCCTTGAACCGTGTCAGCATTTGAACCATGGCATCAATCGTTAACTGGCCAGAAAACATTTGCTGGAAATATGAATTAGCTTCTGCCTCTATATCCTCAGCATATTCCTCAGAGGATGCTGAATCTGCAGTCCCACCATTTTGAAGTCTCATAGATGAGGTTGTAAGTGCTATACGCAATCTCTCCAATTCCTCCAAATGTTGGTGGGATGAGATCAAGCTTGCATGAGCCACAAGTGTCTGCAAAAATGACAGTAACATGATTGAATTTTACTCAGAGATAAATTTACACATAATTAACCCAGATGTCCGACAAGTGGCAACAGAACCTTGAAGAAGATAGGGATTGCATCCAGATAAAGATTCAAAAGACTGCCAGAACGCAGAGAGCCCTTGGCAGTAATATCCACTGATTCACCAGATTCCATAAGCTTCAGGAATTGAAGACACTCCTAGACAATTATAAATGCATCTCAGTAGGAACAATAGTAGCTCTTCAGAATTAAAATTCAAAATGAGAAACCAATTATAGCATCTCAGCATCACTTTTTAGAACAATCACTACCACTTCACAGCCAGGGAAAACAAACTACTACCTCAAAGAAAATGTGCTTGTAAGTATTCAGATTATTGCTCAACCAATTTTCAAGGTCTATGAGTTCCTTTCGTGAAGCAAGGGCAGCCAGTCTGATGCCAAAGGAAGAAGGAACCATCTCTAGAACTTGAGAAAGTATCTGGCATGATTAGCAAGCCATGTATCAGTGCAACGGAGAAAAGAGCAAAAATCAGAACAAAAACAGGTTTCTCTGCTAGCACGAAAGACAAAAGTAGTAAACAGAAAAGAATGAGCCCAATCAACTCAAAGACGTCTACTATCTTTCCTACTATAAAGTTGGGATATATGGAACCACTTTCATATTGGTTAAAAAGAGCTCCACAATCTAATGCAAAATGAAGACAACAGTGTCAGGGTATCTGAGCAATACAATACATAAAAAAACCCTAAAGAGTAGATCCATAAAAACTACCAGCTGTATCTCACCTTAAGCTCTTCGCAGATGTCCAGTATTCTAGTCATGCAGTCTGGATCAAGACTCGCAGCATCAACAAACCCCCTCAACACAAGAATCGGGTTAACGTGCCAGAGGTAAAGTATCATACCAACACCCCCGGCATTTTTCATTATCATGGGAAACACAGCAAGGGAGACTTCAGACTGCAGGAGATTATATACAGTCTGCAAGCACAAGAATACATAGATTAATATTCAGGAAGATTATATCAAGACAAATGATGAAACTTGTCAATGCACTGCCAATGAAGAGGGAGTACATTAATATGTGCCATTGCAAGAAGCAAGACTTCTGGACAGTATTTAAGAGGGTATTCAAGCATTGCACGAACAGATCCAGCGTAACCAGCTTCAGCAATTTGACACAACACATCTAAGAGGTCAAGGCACAACCAAGCATGGTTTGGATGTCCAGGCTGGAGCTTATGACCATTCATCGCATCAACATAAGCCTACACAGAATTTTTTACCATATAATTAGAACCAAATAAACAAGAAGGGGAAGAATCACAAGTTCTATAGCACATACCAGCTGCCTCCCAGAATGAGCAAAGGTAAATACTTCGGGAGGAGCTGACACAGCATATTTTAAGAATGATATCTGGCCCTCAATATTCTTCCAGACAGACCCACATATGGCCTTCAGAGGAAAAGGATCCTGCACAACCCAAGTTTAAGATTCCATAAACTTCAGGAGATATATTGCTAGAGCTCCCAATAGACCTCCATGTCCAGGCAAAATAACTTTCAAAAACCAGCCAAGACATGCAAACACACCTGACAAGCACATCGATAAATAGACATGAAGAAAGAAAATGCTTCCTCATTAGGCAAGTAGAATCCTTCATGATCCAGGCTTTCGATTACTGATGCCCAATTGATTCCAGGCGCCTGTATTCAAATATGTGATTCTTAGTATGCGCTGTACACTTACCATTAAAGCCTAAGATTGAATGAGAAGTGTCGAACTCACAAGCTGCTTGATTGAATCTACAAGAACATCAATGTTCCAAGAGCTTGGAGATGGAAGATCAGACCAACTGTCGTTGCCAAGTGCCATAGCAAAACTCGAAGCTGTGCTATGATTATCTTCAAGACCAATACAAGTACAGGCAATAGTACCAATTATTCTTGAGAGTGTGACTTCAGTTAGTGGAGAAAACAGAGATAAGGTCTCTTTACACTGCAAGTCATTAACTGTGCAACCATAACCTAACTCCCTCATGACATCACCCATGCCAATCTCCTTCTCCATTTCTGCCAAGATAGCATCAAAATCATCTTCTTTGCAATCATACAGTAGATCCAAGCTCCTGCAGCAGAAAAATAGTAAGCGGGACAAAACATTTTACTTCAACAAAATCAAGGCAACGAGTTGAGCATAACTGGCACCTCATTGTATTGACATCACGCAATTCATCCGAAAGCAAAGGGGTTAAAATGAATGAGGCAACATCTTTAGGCTGCACCAAAGACAACATCTGCATGAAAGAATCTACATGCTCGCGTAGGTCGTCCGAGCGCTGAAGGAACAGTATAATTCCCTGGATCTGCTCAGCAGCTTTCAAAGGAGCAGGATTTGCAGACAATTCTTCAATCTGAGCCATACAAAAGTTCTTCCCTGGGAATTATGTCAAAATTGTGCTATTGTTCAGCAACAAAACATCGCATTAAAGGAAAACTAATAAAGACCACTCATTTAAGAATAAAACTTACCACACTTCCTGATTTCAAGATTTTCAGAGCTTGACAAAGCAAGACCAATGCTAATTTTTTCACACAGGGATAAGCATAATGTATCAGAAAGATTCTCCAGAAAAGCTTCACTCAGCACTCCACTTTTTAATGAGAGACAAAAGACCGTGCTAAAGTTTGGCTTCTCCAAGATGTACTTGAAAATTGACACTAAAGCAGCTTTAACATGCGAGTTCAACTCTGCCCAGTGAAGATTCAGGTAGTCCAGGCAGGTTTGGAGCAGCAAAATGCTTCCTTCAACGCCATAGCCAAGAAACTGCATGGAGGACAAAAATGGTGTCAGAAAGAAATGATGCATGCAAAAAGCCAACAAATTAGTGAGGTTTCCCCGTCTGAAGCAGGATGAAGACTTAATGACCATCTTGATGACAGCTGTTATCACTATTATAATTCACGAATGGTTAATTGAGATAATTTGGCTCATTTGGCAAGAAAGAAACAGGAAAGCCTTTGAAAGAGAAGACTCCTCTTCAGACTCTTTTAGAGCTGAGTGGTTATGCACCCTTCACTTTTGGCATAGTGGACAAGTTCAGTATCATTTTTTTTATGGGTAAAAAAAAGATGAACTATAGGGCACTAGAAGTGCAAACCCATATACCAAAGAGCTCAAAAGCTACAGCCATATACAAAAGAGCTCTCAAAAACAAAAGGGAGCTCAATTGCAGGACAGATCATCAACTATATCAACCAAGGCATTTACATCCATATGCAAGTTTCCACTCTACCAAGTGTATTAGTTTAAGCCAATTTCCAATAAAATCAGAAATGGAAGATTACTCTCCATCAAAAGCAATCTCGTTCCACTCCTCCAAATCAACCAAAAGACAGAGAGAGGAATCTAGGCAATTTTTCTTTTCTTGTTGCACCAGCCAAGCCCAAAGTTCTGTATTATAGAACCTCCAATAACCCAAGCTAATCTAGTGCAAGCACAGAAAGCAGTCCAAACCATACTCATCCAAGGGCAATGAAGAAAGAGATGCCACACAGTATCAGCGTCCTTTAACCAGTACTTTGCCTCTCTGTTGTAGGTCATCTAAAGTAAAGATTCACTGCAAAATTGCTTCTCAAGCAAAAGAAGAAAAGAAACTCTTGTCGGAACCCTCACTTTTCAAACTGCTTTCCCACTCCAGTCTACCACCAACAACCTCTCTATGTAGCAGCTTGTAGTAAGACTTTCTAATAGATTCCATCTCTTCCATTGGTCCACACTAAAACATCCTCAGAATTAAGAAAAATCATACAAAACATTAAAAAAAAAAAAAAAGGCAAAAGCTCCAAACCCCAATCTTGAGCTTGCCTCATGAAATTGAAATCCCATATGATCACACCGTCATTTAAACAATAACAATTTTGCTCCCAGCGATGTCAAACAGATTCGAACCAATCTTTTAATGCTGCATCTCCACACCAAACGTCAAGCCAAAACTGTATCCAATTTCTGGTACCTAGTTTAAGCAAAGCAAGAAGAAGGAATTCAATCCATTCAACGTTTTGCAACCGCTACTTCCCATTAAGGATGTTAATTTTCAACACTAAACAGCCAAAGCCATTTACTGAGAGGAGCTTTCTTGAATAACAAGGGCACTCAATGGCTAAACCACCCTCACTTGTCTGCCAGCTTTCCAATCTACCCAACGGAACTTCAAGTCTCCTTGGTGGAAAAGTTCAATATCATACTTATAGCTTACTGGAATGATAGAAATGGTATTTTGTTCCTAAATTTTGTACATGGGATACATCCCTTTAAAGTTGTTTAAGTTGTTTGTAAAGGGCGGTACCCCTAGGTAACTTAATATAATTTGTTTGACCTTCAAAGGAAAGAAGGGGGAACAAGAGGATGAATTTCGACTTCAAAAATGTTTAACTTTTCCCTATCACTGAAGTCACCCCAAACCTTTTCAATTTTTTAAATTAAAATATGTCTGGTGGGGAATTCTCACGTAGCTTATTTGGTCAGCTTAAAGCCAAACCAAAAAGCCTGTACTTTTATCATCCTATGCTAAAGCAAACGGGACATTCACTTTGACTACCCGGAATATGGCAACGTACTGAGATGTCTTTGATTCTATGGAATATTCTTTGAAAGAAATATCCAAGGAAAGAATGGATAAACTCTCATCTGCTAAGAGGAAGAACTATTCCAACCACTAGTTATTACTGAAATAAACACTCGCTGCTTTACAATTACTGAGGCAACATGCTAAAACATCACCAGAGATGCAGGCAAGAATTCATTTTAGCATGACAAATGGGTGCTATCTACTCTCTTTTTTTCCTTGAGAATGTTATTACATGCTTCTGGTTAAGAAAGGAAGTATTGATTGCAGAAGTTATAAGTAATAATAGATGGTTTCCAAGATACTCTAGATGCTGTCAGCTGGAGGCCATTGAGGCTGATTTCAGGGACTTTATCCTGATCAACTCCCGTAGGATACAGTTAAGACGTTTGCTTCTATTAATGGCAGAAACTCTACTCCAGCTAATTCAGAATTGTTGAGAAATAGAGGACCTACAATTTATTGGATAATGGGATAATGTTAATTTGGTTCGCTACGGTCGGGGTTAGGTAGAGGTCATTGGATTACCACGAGATGTCAAGAGGAAGACAAGTTTCACACCAAGACCTCTTCAATCTTACTGAGTTCTCACCACTAAACCAACCCTTAGTTTACTTCGGGCAATGGAAGTCATCCAACGATCCATCCTCTGTAGATGGAAAAACAAACTGCAGCACGTTGTTTTGGATAGAGAGCTCATAAGGAACGTTACTACTTCATCTTAGGGCTGCATCGATGCTAGACGAGAAACCGAGCCTGGCAACCTCGGAACAAACACCGTCTCATGTTCTTTAAATTATCCCTCCTCATATTTTCCGTTTTGCTCTGGCGACCATCACATGTACCAGAATTCCCAATCAATCTTCAGCATCACCCAATCCAGCGACAAAACAAGTGTTCTCAAGGAAGGAAAAAGAGAGAGAGAACATCAGAGTGATAATCCTATAAACCAATCCAGTAAAAAGAAGTCGACCAACATTCGTCGACAAAGCCTCCAATAGTTAGGGTTCTTCCACCAAAAAAAAAAAAAAAGAGCAGACAAGAATCAAAGCGATGTTCGAATGTAAACTCACAGAAGGAGCTTAACCTAATGCGCTCGAATCATCACCACCAAAAAAGAAAAAAGAATGGAAAAAAACCAGTGCAGGTGGCGGAGAAGCAAGCTAGGGTTACAAACCCCAATCAGCACAGACGCCAATGCTACTCCCCAAATCGCGCGCGCGCCTCGAGAGACGAGGACAGCGACAAGCTTTTCGCACAGGCAGCGACTAGGTCCGTCATAGAGAGAGAACGCGAGAGAGAGAGAGAGAGAGAGAAAGGACGAGACCTGGTAGAGCTCGCGCAGGACGGAGTCGAGGTTGGATTCGTCGACGCTCTCGAGCAGGAAGCGAATCTGCTTCGACACGATGTCCGAGAACTTCAGCATGGTCGGAGCGCCGATCGGGAGCCGCCTAGGGTTTCGCGCAGAGGGATTTGGGGGCGAGATGATGGAGGAGGAGGAGGAGGACAGGGAGGAAGAAGTAGATGAAGAAGATGATGAGAAGAGTGAAAAAGGACTTCCCGATTGCTTCTGTCGAGAAAGAGCGGCGAAATAGAGAGAGCGAGAGTCGCGTCAGTGGGAGGAAACCGGGCGGGTGACGGGCCGGGTCGCTTCGGCTCGGCGACCGCCGAGTCTCGATCCGCCACGTGGCGACGCGGGTGAAATTCGGCCGGAACGAGCCCTAATTTGTTCATCAATTTGATTGTAGGTGTCGTTATCTTTGCAGAAAATTTGATCGACGTGGGCGGAATGGCAATCTCTCGCTAAAATTTAGGTCGTGGGAGATTGAGCTATTTCGAAAGTCGAGAATGCTCCGGTGAGGTTTACGTCTTAATAATTGGTGGATCGAATTTTATCTTCAATATAACTTTAGTATATGTTTTGATAGATATTTCACCGTTATAAATTGTATAAAAAAATCTGATACTTAATGAGATTAAACTTGTCTAATCGGTTAAGCCGGACAATGTCTTGATGAAATAAGTACATAATGGATTACTTTCATTCATCAAGTAGAAAAAAGTAATCAATTGATTTAAAATCTCGCCAATCATATAGATTGAAATTATAGATAAAGATTGTAATTCCATTCCTAGTAAGAAATTAATATTATCCGGGCCTTGATTTTGAATTATTGTCAAATCACTTTTCATTTTGATTACAATACTTAGATTTGTCAACACTTAAAATTCAACATCGACCTACTTAGTAACCTAATTAAGTGATGGAAACTAAACTTCGACACTAAGGCTGTATTTGGTCGGCTCGATTTTTTTGTCAAATAGGATAAGATTGAATAGGATGATGACGGGATTTGTAACATCATACGCACATGTTATATATGTTCAGAGGTGGATATAGGATAGTTAGAGAAACAAGAAACGGTTCATCACCAGCCCCGCCATCTTTATTTTTCCCTAATTTTTCACAAGAAAGTGTCGATATACAATTATTTAAAACATGCTACAAATTTGAAAGAAAAAAAGAATCCTCGCACATAGAAAATCTATACTTGATGCTAGAATCTGAAAAAGAAATTACTAATTTGATTCCTTCTATTTTACTTATATCGTCTCAATTCAATCAGCCCAACAAGACCAATCCAGGCCGCTTGGCTACCAGCGATGCTCCGGTGAGATTGCCAACTCATCGGTGACCAACCACTTGAAGAAGAGAAAAAGACAAAAAAAGTAAAAAGTAAAAAATTTATTTAAAAATTAAAAGAAAACGATTTGGAATATAAATTTTGAGTACAAGTATCAAACGCAATTCTATTACAAAATCATAAATTTTTTGGACGATTCCAAACTAGCTTAAAATGATTAGAAATTATTTTTGAAAATAGAATAAAAAATAATCATTTTTTATTAGAAATTGCTCCATAATAATCACCGTTGATATAACCCTTTGTCTCATGATTAGAGGTTAAGAGGATCGGAATTATGCGAGAGCATGAATCATCACATCTATACATATCAAGCGCTGTAGTTCTATCAAACGGGCAAGTTCACCCCCCGATGAATGTCTTACGCGGTCTCGCATTCGAATTTTCCCTCCGTATTTAAACGTCTCGCCTCGCGTCTTATTTTGCGCGGTGGTGCAAACGGGTTCCGTCGAGGATCGAAAGAGCGAACGAGGAGAGATCTGCCTTGTATGCAATTCTTACTTATCAGTAATTAGATTTAGCTACAAGAAGAGATCGCCAAGCCCAACCAAAAGGGCCCGCTACTTCTCCTGACAAAATGCCTGCAAAATGCCTCGTCAACAGGCCTTTCCACCAACCCAGCCCATGCCAAGCCCATCAGGAGTTCGGGCCATACATTAGTCCATCAAGAGTCGCGTTATGGACGAACCATGTTCGAATTGCATGTGCAATCAGACTCTTCGAGCATTTGACTAATTCTCGTTAAATTAAATTAAATGAAGTCGAACCCATTTTTACCCATTTGCTTTGTATTTTTCGTTTTGTTCTGGTGACACCTCCTCATCTCATTTGATAACTCGACACGACTTGACTTAGGAAACAGAAATGCTCGACTGGCTTTCCTTTGGAAAAGCAAAGAAACCAAAGAGTGAGAAAATAACATAGAGGGGAAAAAGAAGAAGGAAAAAGTGGACGAGCACACATGATTAATGCAGCGAGAGAGCAGAAATCCGTCACTCCGAGCCCACGCAGAACGATGCGGAAGCGAAGCGCCTTCCTTCCCAAATCCTCACGTCATCCCCGTAACTAACCGCGCCGGCCACGTCAGCAGACCTCGAAGTCCCGCGGGTGACGATAGCCTTGCCGCTGCTGCTGCTGCTGCGGCGGCGCCTGCACCTCTCGCGCCTCCTTCTGCCGCCGCAGCTCCATCACCTTCCGGTGCGAGTTCGAGTGCTGGGTCAGCACGAACGTCGGGCTCGCCGCCGGCCGGTACTCCGGCACCAGCCGCCCCGACTTGTACCGCACCCCGCACGCGTTGCACAGCGTCTTCGGCCCCAGCGGCCCCGCCCTCCACTGCGGCGTCCTCTCCGACGCGCAGTGTGAGCACCGCCGCCCGCTCCCGGCCCCTTCCTCCGCCGCCTCCGCGGGCCCCGCGCCCTCGCTCGGGGCCGCCGCTGGAGCGCCCGGCGGCCTCGACCGCTTGCTCCGCGGCCTGCCGCCGGAGAACGCCGCGTCCGGGAGTGCGGCCGGGGCCCCCGCCGCGAACTCGCTGGCCGGGACGTCGGCGAACGAGTCGTCGACGAACCGCGAGAGCCACTCCAGCTCCGCCGCGTAGTCGCTCTGCACAGAGAAGAAAAAGCACCATGAGCGATCGCGCTCCGAGTCGCAGCACGAAACAAGCAAAAAGCATCAGTCGAAATCCTAGAAAAAACCGTCTCCAGAGCGAAGCGGCTCTCAGCAAAAACGCTGGAAGTCGAAGAAAATCCAAACGGACGCCCAAAAATGCGCATCAATCTCGGCGAGATTTGACTGAAACTATGAATGCAAAACAACAAAAAAGTCGCGATCTCAGTCTGCCTTTTCCCGAGCGAAATGAGGAAGCCGTTTCGTGCCGAAGCCAAGCTTCTCCCATTCCGCCAGCGCAAAGACGACGCCGAAACGCGCGACTCCGCAAAACCGGCGGTGAAACTTCAGAAAAATTCTCGAAAAAAACTGAAAATCCACGATAGAAAAAAAAAAAAAAAAAAGAGGAGAGCGGAGATTCCGGCGAGAGCGAGCTTACGGGGACGCAGAGCTCGTGCGCGAAGTCGGTGGAGAAGGCGGGGAACGCGGCGGAAGACGCCGGGGGCGGGGAGGAGGAGGAGGAGGTGGAGGAGGACGAGTCGGCGCAGGCGCGGTGGTGGCCGGAGGCGGAGGGGTGGTGGAGGTCCGGCGGGGGAGGAGGGGGAGGAGGTGGTCGGCGGGGGAGGGGGAGCAGAAGAGGCCGTCGTTGGAGAGGTCGAGGAGGTCGTCGATGGGGAAGGCGTCGAGCGGCGCGGCGGAGAGCCCGTACAGGTCCATCGCTCGGGAGGCCTTTCCGCCGGCGGGGAGCTTCGCGCCGGTGCAAGCGACGGCGAGATCGAGCGTAGAGAGAGAGAGAGAGAGAGAGTTGTACGGTGGAGGAGGAGGGAGGAAGGAGGCTTTGGGAAGGGGGGATATATCGAGGGAGGGGGAGAGGTGGGGACAGAGGAACGTGCCGAGAGGATATATAAATGTGATATGGCGTCGTTGGCCTCATTAGTCATTTTCCTTTTTCGTTTCTTACGAAAAATTACAGTTCTAATCCCTCTGTCGCTTTTCTTTTGCGATTTCGTCCTCAAAGTAGCGATAAATATTTAGGGCACGTATCATAAATTTTCTACTTCTTTATTTCTTTGTTTCTCTATTCCCCGGAACAAGTTTGGAATAGGAATCCGTTTGATAACGCAATTTGATCTTTCTATTTCTAGAACAGAAATCTGTTCCAAAAAATAGATTTGAAAAAGAAATCAAAAATTAAAATTTTTAACTTCTCAATTTCTGCCTATAAATTTTGTCATGTGCACCTTTACGCAGACGATGAATAATGGTCATGGGCAAAAAGGAGGGAAAAAAAGTTGAAAAAGAAAACCATCGTTCGGGCCCGTGCGAAAAAAAGAAAAAGAAATGAGAAATGATGATTACACAATGATTTGCCGTTCATGTGCTTTTAATTTGCTCAATGTAGTCCTTAAATTTGGCTTGATGTACAATACTATTTCCAAATTTTCAATGATTGAAACCGAATGAAGATATGTAATGTTATTATTCAATTGATTCAAGTTAACAGGATTTGTTGATTTGGCTTTCAATCTGATAAGTTTGAACGATGGAAAGAAAAATAGAGTGGATGACGTGAATTATCCACATAAAATATTCGACTCGGATTGAGTAAAATAATAGTCCATAACATCAAATAACACGGATGATCATTTTACCATATTGAACAAATTAAACAAATTAAAGGGATTATATATCCTAATTTGAGTTGAGTATCTCATGTGAATATGAAACGTTACTTTTGTTCATCATTCATAGTACCGGATCGAAAGCCAAATGAATGAATTCCGTTAATTTTAATTAATAGGAAAACAACATTTAACATTTTCATACCATTTAGAGATTAGATTGAACATGTACTCGAAATTCAAAAATCACGTCAAACAAATTAAAAATCAAGAGGCAATATTGCACATTAAATTAAAATTCAAAGATCATTCGTGTTATTTTCCTAAAAAGGAACAAAAGAAAGAGAATGGAATTCGAGCTTTATCCAAATTCTCTTTCTTTTCAAAATTTCAAGAAGTGAAATAAATGCATAATAATTGGAAGAACTTATTTCATGTGAATATCTTGATATAATTACTTCTTGTTCTTTTATGGAACATTTTGGATTGCTTAGATTTGACTAATTGGGATTAAAATCATGTAGATTGTGTAATAAATGTAAAGTTGTCTATAGCCCGATCGCCATATGTGCAATATGTACAAAAAATGTGAATATTTCTTACTTATTTAGTTAAAGTATTCCACATTGATTGTCTATTGGGTCACGAGAGAAATTGAAAAATGTCGATATTTCTCATAGGCTCATTCAAAAGCATTTTCTAAATGCGGAGTCTCAACTTCGATACTTCCACAATCCTATCCCAAAAAATTATTTCCGTTGAGACTAGACGTTTACCATACTGAACAAATTAAACAAATTAAAGGGATTATATATCCTAATTTAAGTTGAGTATCTCATGTGAACATGAAATGTTTCTAGTGTTCATCATTCGTAGTACCGGAGTGAAAGCCAAATGATTGAATTCTGTTAATTTTAATTAATAGGAGAACAACATTTAACATTTTCATACAATTTAGAGACTAAATTAAACATGTACCCGAAGTTCAAGGATCATGTCAAACAAATTAAAAATTCGAAGGCAACATTGCACATTAAATTATAATTCAGAAATCATTCATGTCATTTTCCTAAAAAAAAAAAAACATTATCCAAATTCCTTTTCTTTTCAAAATTTCAAATAAATGCATAATAATCGGAAGAAATTATTTCATGTGAATATCTTGATATAATTACTTCTCCTTCATTTATGGAACATTTTGGATTGCTTAGATTTGATTAACTGGGATTAAGATCACGTAGATTGTGTAATAAATGTAAAGTTCTCTACAGCTCGATCGCCATATGTGTCTTGCAATAATGACAATCTAGTAATTTTTTTTTTTTTAGTCCTCTATGCTTATTCTACACTCGCTTTCAGACTTTTACCCTACCTCTTGTAGGACGTGAGAGTCAAAATCAACTCCTGAAACTTACGCGTCCCCACCCATCCCTCTGAAAATGTGAAGATTTGAACAACCGCAAAGAATTTTAATCAAAAAAGGGGTAAATTATATTGTGATTTTTGCGAAGGCCACATCATACGGTGGAAAATTGCTGGAAATTACACGGTAAACCGGAGATAAAGGAAAAAGGATTTCGCGGCCTACCAAGGTTGGTGGTTCTAATATTGATCGACCCATTACAAATGATCAATATCAACAATTGATGCAGGCCATACAGAAATTGGACATCTCAAGCAAGGGAGGAAATTTTTTCAGGTATTTCCCGCTCGGGACGATTAATAATATTTCCGGGAAATCCTGGATAATTGATTAAGGGCAAGTGATCACATTGCCTGGTGAAAGAGCATTATTTTCCGATTTACATGAGAACCTAGAATTTCCTACAATTTGTTCAATTACCAAATGGGAACGTTACTCATGTCAAAAAATCGGATCACCAAACTTAGCCAGAGATCATACTCAAAAATGTCATTTATCTTCCGAATTTCAATTCAATCTTATTTCGTGTCCAAAGTCGCAGAGAAAATTCTGATTCTAAGTGTCACATAGTAATTTATCATGGGCAATATGTACAAAAAATGTGAATATTTCTTACACGCTCATTCAAAAGCATTTTCTAAATGCGGAGTCTTGACTTCGATATTTCCACAATCCTGTCCCAAGAAATTATTTTCGTCGAAACCAGATTTGATCATTTATCAAAAACATTTTCAAATATTCATCGCGGAGAGATTCATCTTTCAAAACATTTTCCCTTCCAAGAAAAGGATTCTTCAACAGAGACTTCAAATATTTCTGGTAAGCCAATATCTATGGAGGATGTTTCGGCTACAAAATATTTCGTGACGGGAACTCCAGAACGCTTATGATGAATCCAAACACTTCTGAAAATTCCGAACCAGCAATTGTCGGAAATGATGCTCCGATGCTCCAAAGAACTTCTTCAATGGCGGAAGAATCTTCGATGAAATTGGCAATACGGAAGAATCTTCAACTCTAGTTCCGAGACTCTTCCTCGACGTTCGGTCGTTCTACACGACCGCCGGCTTGGACAACGAGACTATGTTTGTGCATCGCTCAACTCACCGGTATTAACTACCCAATATCATCTTATGTTTCGTTCCATAGACTTTCCGGAACATAGATGTTGTGTGAGTCGAATATCGAGAAGACATCGAGCCCTCCACTTATGAAGAAGCGGAGCCCTCACTTATAAAGCTTCAAGATGGCGGAAGCTATGGGGGCTGAATTGCAAGCACTAACGCAAATAAAACATGGGATCTGGTTCCTCTACCACCAAATAGGAAACCTATTGGATGCAAATGGGTATACAAGATTAAATACCGTGCGAGATGGGTCTATTGAGCGTTACAAAGCTCGGTTGGTGGCCAAAGGATTTACTCAACGAGAAGGTTTCGACTACCATGAAACTTTTTCTCCCGTTGCCAAAGATGTAACCGTAAGATCCTTCTTATCTGTTGCAGCCATTAATGATTGGTCTTTACACCAAATGGACGTACATAATGCTTTTTTCGCATGGAGACTTAGATGAGGAAATCTACATGGATATTCCTCAAGGATTACGGAGACGGGGAGAATAGAGTATGTCGTCTCCGTAAATCTCTTTATGGTCTCAAGCAAGCCTCCAGTGCAATGGTATGCCAAATTTCGATGCCCTTATTTCTGCCGGTTTCAAACAGTCCATATATGATTATGCTTTATTCACATGGACTCAAGGTACGTCATCTATTTATCTAATGATATATGTTGACGATATTCTCATCATGGGAAATAATAAGATTGCAATAGAGAGATTCAAGAAGCATTTGCATCTTACTTTTCACATTAAAGATTTGGGAGCACCCAAATGCTTTATTGGAATCGAGATTGCTCGATCTGATCGTGGGATTTCTCTTAGTCAACGGAAGTTTGTGCTAGAGATTATATCAGAGGCAGGTCTGTCCGGATGTAAACCATCAGTTATTCCAATTGAGCAGAACATAAAGTTGACCACCAAGGATTATGATGCTGGGACATCTGAGAATCATGATCCTATCCTCAATGATCCTTCAGGTTATCAGAAACTTGTTGGGAAGCTCATATATTTAACTATGACCAGACCTGATATATCATATGCAGTGCAAACTCTCAGCCAATTCATGCACAGTCCCAAGTTATCTCACTTGAATGCTGCCTTAAAGGTCGTGAAATACTTGAAGAAGTGCCCAGGACTAGGGATTCTTTTATCCAGAGAATGCAATATGGAAATGTCGGCATACTGTGATGTAGATTATGCGACTTGTCCTATGAGTCGACGATCCATTACGGGTTTTTGCAGTCACAACACTTTATACCAAACCCGTGATAAAACGCGGTCGCGATTGAGGACCCGTTTCTCAAGGAAGAATCGTAGAATTGCTTTCCCGGCGGCGAACGGAAAAGGTGGTTTTCATATGGAAAATTACGCGCTTGAGTTGACTATTGCAAGAAAAGGCAGAGGGAAATGAGCCAAGGGTGACGGAAGCCTGCATTTTCACGAGGAATTGCACCTTTTCTCGTTGCAGATTTGCAGGGTCTCAGCCCTTTTATTTCCCTTATTGTCATGTTTCGCCAAGGCGAGGGCGGATGCGGTTGCCAATTTTGATCACCGTGCCCCTTGGCCAAGCTAATCTCTTTCGGGTCGGCGCAGTCGACAGCGGCACGAATGGACTAGGCAGGGTCGGGACGAGAGAGATTTTTGACATGACCCAAATGTGCTCAGTCGAGAATTTATCTGACGAGAGATAGGAAAATTTCCTAAAGCAACTTGATTTCTTTTTGTGCTAGACCTTTACGTTGAAATTGTTGTCCCAAATTGCTTGACAACGAGTCATAAATAATCTACATATATGTATATAGGGTCTTCCTCCACATATTAACCTAAAATTTGAATTGGATTTTTCAATATAATGTCAAAACCAATGCTTATCCATATCTCATATGTGTGTTTACCGACATCAATCAAATTCCGCGCACCTCTTCAAATTTGGCATGCATGTGACGTGTAGGATTGAAATATCGTCTCACATCATGCGACAACAAATCGTATATGCTTTATTTATGCATATGATCTCCCTCCACCTAAAATCCTAAAATAGCTATAAATGTGCTAGATTATCATGGAATTCCGTTAATGGATGTTCCAAGACACATATTAGGTGACCAATTAAGAAATTTTGTAGTTTTTTATGCACTGATCATCTTCTATTAGGCGTAAATTTTATTTCGAAAGTGGACTTTTTATCATATGGTTCTCCTAGTAAGGGTATGTTTGTTTGGGGAAAATAAAATGATAAAGGAAAATGCTTTTCAGAAATCATTTTCCAGAAAAATGATTAATTTTCTTTTATTTTGTGATATGTGATCGAAAATATTTTGTGATATAAAATAATTTCAAACTCATGAATAACATTTGAACTGACAAAGGAAAATTGTCAATATGAAGTTAAATTAGGGCAATGGACTTGTGAAATTAAGGAAAAGGTCGTCCTAAAAAGTTTGAAATCATAAGTTGTCGAACGAAATTTCCGAAAGGAGGAACTTGTTTTTAAGAACTCCGTGAAAGTGCCGTCGTCACCATCAGCAGTCGCTGTCATTGTCATTGCATAGCGTCTCCTCTTCTTTATTGACAAGTGTGATAACTCTATAAAAATAAAGTTATTTTACCTATTTTAAGCAATAATTAATGCAATATTTATAATGGAATATTTGGATTTCCTTTTGATTATTTAAATTTTCATTGTTTATGCAGAATAATGAGATATGAAAAATATAAGAAAAATAATGGCAAAAATATCAGGAATTCAAATCATTGCTTGGGGCTTAGAGATATCCTCAGAATGGGAGAACATTGAGAGCTAGAGAGAGAAGCGAGGTTTTTATTAGATCATTTTTCATTTTTCTAGGAGTTTTTCAAGTATTTTGAATAGAAGACAAAAGTGGTGATAGAATTATTATTCTTTGATTCAAGATGCTGAGTTTTATTTTTATTTTTTCTTCTACTATGTTCTAATTTTCTTTTGTTAGGGCTACGATGTAGCTTAACCATGATGATATGAATTTCATGATTTTTATGTTTTACAATTGATTTCATTAATGTGAGTTATATATTATTGTGCTTAATGCTTCTAAATGATTAGCCACCACTTGAATGATTTGATGTGCATGTTTGAGACTGAGAAGTGATAATATATAATTGCTCATTATAATATATAACCATGAATTAAACGTGGATAAAGATATACCGCGTTATTTGTGTAGCTTTCGATGATAAGATGATCCAAAAGACTCATTGTAAGCCGGAAATATTCATTGTTTTTAATGCACTCATGTTTATTTTAATTCACATAGAGATATAGTGGATTAGTAGGTTTGCTATACTAGATATAGGATAGTAACTAGATTAGGAAATTCCGCTATCACGTATTTGATATCATTTTTGTATCCACAACAATTTGAAATTCATATATAGTTGTTATGATGAAATCGGATGTTCTAACATATTTATTTGATTGATTTACTGCATTTAGTCTCCCAATTTTGTTTTTAATTTATTCTAAATTATATTTTTATCTATTAGATAAATTTTAAAATTAATCTATTTTAGTATTCATTTAGTTTATTAATCATCGATTTCCATGGGACAATACTTTTTCTTATTACTTATTCGACACGTTCACTTGCGTTTATAATTTTACAAACAAAGTGCGACGTTGCCAATTGAGTTGCTTCCCTTCGCATCCCTTTTTCTTCCTCGAATCATTCTGGTTATCTCCTTAGCCCGTGTTCAAGTTCATCCACTCACATCCCCTTGCTTCCCTCGTTTTCGTCTATCTCTTTCACTCGCCCTTTGTTCAATTTTCAAGTAGAGGGCATGGAGTTCACGTCCATAAGAGTGAAGGGGAGAGAAAAAGAGATCTTATATTGGCAAAAGGCGACGGCGACGAGGGATTTTAGGCACTGCTTTGGAGGATCAACCGCCAAGCACAAGCATAAAGGGAAGAAAGAGATTGCGGCTTGTGGATGAGTTCACATTCCTAATTTGACCTTTTAGATTTGAGATAGGGAAGAGAGGCATATACAAGCACAAGAAAAAAGAGAGGAACAATTTCGGAATTCACTTTGTTAACTTTAAGCATAATATTTTTGCTGATTGGCAAATATTTTGATTGATTAGTCATTTTTGGCGAACCCAATAGACGAAAGCTTGAAAAGCTAATTTTCGAAATATACTTTCAATCAAACAAGCAAGCCTAAGTTTTTTGGAAGGGCTATTAGCTGGCGCTCGTTGTAGCGGTGTAGAGAAAGCAATGAATGGCCACCGGCGACGATAAATGCAAAAACAATAAACGAGCGCACATGACAGGGGTCAGGAAGCACGAAGCGGGCCGTGCGTACTGGCCCGGTAGGACCCGGGGTCAGGGGAAGATTGAAAAATCGTACCCGCTTTTGTACTTTTTTGTTCTGTTCGTCCCTTCTTCCAAATTATCCTGCCCCCCACCCCCCATTTTGTCATTTTATTTTCATTTTTAGCCATTACTAGATGCTTTATTTATTTATTACGAGTGAGGCTATCACGTATAATTCAAGTTTAGTACACAAAATTCTTAGCTCTTCGTCTCTAATTAGAAAAAAAATCGTAATACTAGACTTTAGTCATAAATTGATGTGACCTACAAGTAATTATTGCATGCGGGAAGAAGCATATTAAGAAAAATGGATAAATGTACTAAAATTTTTATAATTTGTCACGAATACGCAATTGAATCTTAAAACTTGCAAAAAAATAAATTAAGTCCAAAACTTATTACACTGATACAATTGAATCATTTTGTTAACTCAATCCAACTTCATTGACGTAAAATTTCATCCGCTAAAATGGATGAAGTTAACGAAAAGACTCGATTGCATTAATTCGTAAGTTTGAGAATTTGATCACATTTTTTTATTTATAAATTTTAGAACTCAATGGTACTTTTGTTACAAATTTTAAAACTTTTAGTATACTTATCATCTAAAAAGAAACAAAAGCCAAACTCAACTCAACTCGCCTCTTTCTCTCTCTCTCTCGTATTGCAATGACCTCTTGTTGCGGTCGTGATATCGCCATTTACTATTGTCTCTAACTCTCAATCCAATTATCTCCCATAATAATGCCCTCCTCCCTCTATCTCTCTCCTCTCCCATTAGGTCACCATGCCCCATATCGACCCAAAAAATCGAGATTTGAGGTCATGGACCTAGGCAATCTAAAACCAGAGATGATGGTCGCCATCTTAGATTGGCCTTGATTTGTGATTGCTTTGGCTAATGATTGAACTTGGAGGATCATAGCATAAGAAGTCAAATTACTAGCGCAAATTCGCTTATATAAGAAAAAAATAATAATCAAACTTCAGTCGGTGGATATGTCCAAGATCATTCTCCATGCTCACTCATAGACTAAGCAGGGGTCCTCTTCAACCCCATATTTGTTAAGGTACCTAAATTACTAAACACACCTTCTTTTAATGGCTTGATCTCTCAAGATTCTCAGCAGCAGTCTTATAAAATTTCACATCCTAACAAGACAAAAAGTCATGAATTTGAATCCTTCAATGCCTCAATTATACTTCTCCACTCCTATATTTTTACAATTCAATTTTTGCCGAAGTCCAACTCAAGCATGGGAAGAGGGGGAGTGCTAAAGTATCCAAATAATGGTCATTAAAAGGTCAAACTCATGAGTTTAAACTTATAAATGAAGGGAAATCACGTATATTTAAAGAACATATGAACTACATGTCAAGCGATGTATGATATTTCCATACTTCCTATCATGTGCAAGCTGAATTTAGAGTAGCACGTGGAGTTGGACCAATGGCTTCATACATGCTCGAAAGGAGCCGAACCCAGCCCCAATACCATATTAGATAGCTACCCTAAATTTATAAGTAAATGGTGACCACATATATAAACCTAAATTTTTGATAGTTCAATGATAGTTAATCCAACATATTAAACTTCTCGAATGGTTATTGATGGTCCTGCAAAATTTTGACAGCAGTGTCTCTGTCGACAGCAGTGTCTCTGTCTCCCTATATATCCTTAAAGATAGTCCTTGACCCTGTGGACTCTCGGACAGAATTATACGTGGGCGAGACAGAATGGTCTTTTTCACGAGTTATTTTACAAAGAATGCAGCCGACAAACCACATGACCTCTGTGGATAGGGAGCAACGCCTTACCATTCATCAAGATGGTCACTGCTCACAAGGTAAAAGAACAGAGGACGTTGACTAGATTTCAGGCGGAGTTGATCGAAAGCATTGCAGCCTCACGTGAAATCGCCAGTTTCCTTGTAGCAATCGGGCCATGTCTCGATTCAGTTTTTGCACGCGAAGTTACGTTCGGTGCCTCAATTCTATAAAAGAATATAGATCATTCATTGAGAATCGATTTTATTGGGTTTTTTTTTTAAATCTTAAATTGGTGTTCCGACTTACGAGCAGCGTAAGGCGATTCCATCTACCAAGTAGTTCAAAGCTAGTCTAGTCTTGCGCAGCAAATTAAAAGGTTCGATTGGGCAATGTCAATCATGCCTAATTCTACAAAAAATTTGAGTGATTTCAGCTAAATTGTGCTTATGATGTGACTTCCATTGGGCAAATTTTGACAAATTACTTGAAAAAAAAAAGTAAAAAAAAATGTATATAAAGAAAACATAAAGTGCATCATCCTTGCGCAAAATGGGATTAGATGGTCTTGAGGAAAGAGGAATGAGGAACTTCAGTGGATGATTAGGGCAACAAAGGGCAAAGATTTGGTGGCGAGACTCCTCAAAATATCTTTCCTAGCAATCATATATTACATTTGTATGGAGTATAATAAACATAGATGGTTTCAAAATAAATCAACCGACATCTATATTATTTTGGCCAAGGTACATAAAAATGTAAGACATAGAGCTTTACTTCACCAAAAAAATAAACATTCCTAATCAAATGTTGTATTGGCTATTATACGGAGACTTCCTACATCCATCCTTTTGAATTATTAGCTCTATTTGGAATGTCGGGGAATGCCCCTGAGTTGTTGTATTTCATATGCTCTATAATTTTACATTCTAAACCCAAAAGAAAAAGGGAAGAAAATGATTTTCCCCCTTCATTTCTTCTGTTAATTAAAAATCTTCCCTCAATTAAAAAAAGAAAAGAAAAGGATGAGTGCACTAAAAATCCTAAAATTTCTAACCAAAGTGTAATTGAATTCTAAAACTTTTAAAACGTGCAATCAAGTTCTAAGTTTGCCACGAAAATACAATCAAGTTTTACAACTTTTAAAAAGTACTATTAAGTCTTAAATCTTATCATGAAAGTGCAATTGAAATCTAAAACTTTAAAAAAATACAATAAACGAAAAAGACTTGATTGGACCAAGTTAGCAAGTTTTAGGACTTTTATCGCATTTTTGACAGTTTTAAGATTCGATTACACTTTTGTAACGGATTTTAAACCTTAATTATATTTTTTGAAAGTTTTATCATCTATTTGCATTTTCATAATAAGTTTTAGATCTTTTAATGCGCTTCATTTTAAATAAAATGTGGGGTACATTTATTGCGCAGAATTTGGCCGACAGGGCGAAAAAATTGGAAGTGGGAGAGATGAGAAATGGTGGTGTGGTGGGGAGAATATTTGATAAAAAATTTGAGAAGATCGATGGAGGTTTTCCTGGGGGAGCATCGGCTGGAGAGCGGGGAGACCTCGAATCACGTGACCGCCTTTGGCAGAGGAAACCTTGGTGATCCCGAAGAGAGCACCGCCCACGTGCGATCGCACGTGCGCTGCCATGTGACCCCCTGCGTTCCCCGATCACCCCCCCCCCCGGGGGGATTATATTAAACACTAATCCGAACGCAGGCACGCGGGATGAAGCATAATCCGCGGCATCCATCCATCCATCCATCCATCTTGTTTGATAATTTTCAATATTGTCCCTTCATTTTTTTTTATTAAGATAATATATAGTCTATTTTTCCTCCATTTCTTTTTTAACGAAATGAAATTGGACAAAAAAAAGAGATGATATCTCGATTTTCAATTTTTGGTCGGCGCGACCACTTGGAGACCGAGTCGCAAGAAAGCACTTCCTTGTTAATTCTCAATAGCCTACCTTGATTGGATCAGAGTCGTGGATTTACTTTGGTGTGTGAAAGCCAACTCAAGAAACTGCTTGATCCTAATTATGATATAAGAAAAACAAATATAATTTTGGGATATATATAATTTATCTGCTCATGTTTATGAAAATTAATTACACTCAATCAAAAGTTATAGCTTGCATGTTCCTTTTATCGTGCTCATTGCTCATCCTACATAATACTTTCTTCCATATCTTGACAAATTCCAACCGTTAATAAGAACCTCACGTCCATAAATCAATGGTTGATATCTATTGAGGTGCTAAAAAAATCACCGTTCAAGGTAGAAGGTTCATGTCCAATTTCCTTTTTTTATTCCTACCATATCACATGCAATCTTTATCTCTATGCATAGCCTTTCTTGATTCGACAGTTGTTTCCAATGTACCAGGTCATCATGAATTGTCTTGGTCGAGTTTAATGCAACAAAGGTAAGTGACAGTGTATTGAGTCTTTGACTATCTCTGGGTTTTTTGTTCGTCTGAAAAGCCGAGTATTATTTTATTGCCAAGTCGAGTGAAGGTCGATGTCCCTCCTGCTTAAAGACGAATATGCAACCATATATTTTACATCTTGCTTTCAATTCGAGCATGTGGTAGAGCCACCAATCACTCCTAAATAATAAAAAAGAAAATCGACCCGTTTGAAGAAACCCCCTAAAAAAAAAAAAGGGAAAAGAAGACCTACACGTACTCTCGCCGGAGGCACTAAGGTTGACCAGATTTATTTATTTATTCCCCAAATTTAATTAACATAAATTAAGTGAAAATTTTGGGAACACGTCGCACGTGCGAGGCATTTAATGGGCCGTGTCGGTGAGAATGGGCTGCGGGCCCATTGATCGCAAGGGATGGACAAGTACAATTAATGACACATCACCAGCTGCACATGGTTCATCTCTCCCCGAGCAGACAACTCCGTCAGGCAAAACCCCCGGACATTGCACCTTACACGCAATTGCACTTTCACGTCCGGGCCTCGAGAACCGGACCGAACCGGTCAATTCTAAAAGGATACCTCTCGATTTCCCGACAACTTATCCATCCAATCGGTTCATCTAGATACGAAATTTCATGTTAAGTAGATCTCGCATATGGTTATGAGAACATAGTATTGCACACACTAGCCTTTTAGAGGGCCAGAGAATTCATCATCATCAAGTTTGATTCGTCAAAAAATGTCTTCTTGCACAATCTCTAACGTGATAATGTAAACAAATTCGATACTGGTGGGTGAAAAATTTGATTGATACTGCACAAGTGCATAAAAAGAACAACCATAAATAGGTGAACACGTGAATGTGAAGGATGAAAGAGCTTGTGGTTTCTATATCACATTAGATTGAGTTTGTCATATGTATATGATCGGTTCGTCCTTGTTGCCGTAAGAAAATATCTTTCGCACTGAAGAGACTATGATCGGATAAGTTTTTGGGTACAAATGGAGGACCACATCACGTATCTGCTCAATTTATTGCAGAGTACAAATTGTTTGGTAAATTTTTTTTTATTATTATTTAAAATGGATAGTATATCAAGTTCTTTCATGGTTGGGTGGAGAAGTCACAAGGTGATTATGATCTATTGAGGACGAAGAAGTCTTTTCTATTCTTCATGTTAACGTGGTATAACTAGTTCTTGACATTGAAAAAAAACTCAATCCTTATCATGATGCCAAAAAAATTGTGATTGATTTAAGAGTTAATATCACGAAAAATCCAAAATCAATATACTTATAATAAATTTACCTTAGACTAATTTTTAGATTATTAAAATCCCAAATTGATATATTCATGATAAATTTACTCAAAACTAATTTTTAGATCACAAAAACTAATATGAATTTTCACATTAACTTGCCATATCAATTGGAGTTTTATCGCGTGCTATCTAACTCAACAATTTCACGATAAAATTTGATGGAAGTGAATGGAATGTAAATATATTATAAATATATCAGTTTGAGATTATTAATAATCCAAACATTAATTTGGGAGTACATCTTTCACAAATATACTAATTTCGAGTTTTTTTATAATATTAATCCTCGATTAATAAATATTATGTCAGGACAAACGATAGGGGTATCGATGATAAATAACACTTTCTTGTCCCGTCGAGCCCGAGCACCGTGTCCTAAACAAAAGAAACATGGGCTCCCACGGGCCAGCCCGGGAATCCAGCCATTAAATTCCACATTCTATCGACACTAATCAGGCAAATTAGGGGGAGGGGGGTCAATGCAATATATCAAAGAGGGCCACGTGAGGGCCGTACGATGATCGGCAGAGGCAATGCACGTGCGTGCACGAGCATCATCACATGCCTTTACGGGCAATCATCACTTTGCCCCAGTTTGCATGCCCTAACATGCGGCAGCTTCCTCATGCTTCGGCTTCGTCCGAGGCTCCTGCCGTGGAGTTTAACCGCCTAGTTCGGGATGGATCGGCGAGGTTCCTCTCCACGCCTAGGACGCCGGAATATTGGATCATGAACGAAGAGAAGCACGTTGACTAATGATTACAAGGCTCCAATCCCTGAACGGACGGGACATCGAAGGTCTCTCCGCTTTTCCATCCCTGGGATGGATGGGAAGAGAGGGAAGAGCTTTTTGGTTTTGTTCTTTTTTTGTGATGTCAAAAAGTTAGAATAACGAAAATAGATAGTGCACGTCTAATGCACTAGTCTATTAGGATGCCTCGACTATGTATATCATTGCACTTCCGTTCGTTTGAATAGGGATGGGCATGAGATGGGACATGATGAAATAATGATGAGACAAGGCCGCTTGCATGGAGCAATGGCGCCTTGTCCTGCCATGGGTAAAGTTCCGGGAATCTATTTTATTTTATTTTCACAATTTATACCTATTTTGATATTATTTTAAGTCATAAATCACAAATGGTTGCATATTACATAAAAGCTTGAAAATTCTCTCACAGTTGCAATTCCAAATATAAAATAAAGAATATTTTTAAATAAAAATCTATTTACCATAAAGGTATCTTAATCCATTAAATCTATCGAATTAATCATTGTTTACTCTAATGAGAAAGCAATTATTTACATATTCACCACGCAAACTCTCTTTCTAAATGTCTGAAGGCCAGTTCATAGTATGGAAGAGCAAATTGTGGAAGAAATATTAGTGAATATGGTAAATTTTATTACCTAATTAAGTGGAAAAATTGATTACATGGATAATGGAAATTACATGCTAGAAATATTTGAAAAAACAGAAAAAAGTATAGCAACCCATACGAAAAGTATTTTATATTTCTTCTTCGTTTGGAATATCTGAAAAAACAGAAAAGATTGCAATTTTGTATTGCTCTTTTAATATTTGCAATGGAATTTAATTTTAAAGATAAAAAATTAGTAAAAATGCAAAAAAGATAAAAAAAAAATCAAATTACAAATGTTACTTACCCGCTCTCCACTTAACATTAGAGTCACATAGGAAAAATAAAATAATAAAAATGGCCATGTTGGCATTTTTTATTATTTAAATTGGATAGAGTTGACAAAATGATTTGATTGTAACAACTTGGTAAGTTTATAACTTGATTATAGTTTCTTAAACTCTTAAAGCTCAATTGTATTCTCATAATAAGTTTTACAATTTACTTTAAGCACTCGTGCTTAAACTTAGAAAATGTTAATATGAATCTGGCAACTTCAACTTTCTATAAAGAGAAAAGTCAAGTAAAGAACTCTAAAATTTCGAGTTTCGTTTTTTTTTTTTTTTTAATTTGCATAACTCACACTTTATTTTTATTAAACCCAAAACACTCAGAAACCATATGAAAATTTTCAAATATTGACATGTAGACGGTAGAGCCATATATAATTTTTTTTTCTTCAAGATTTTCCAAAACTTATACGGAATATCGTTCAAAATTTTTATTTTGATGAGAGACATAAATAGATGTTAGAAGTACTGGAATACCGCCAGCAAATAGGCTTAGTAAGTTTATGAATTTATTCATATTTATAACAGTACATCACAATATTCAAACCAAATGTGATCAAGTATTAAGCATTATCAATTCAAAACAAAACTACTATTTCGGTTCTTCTATTTACTTCTACTGTTTTATTTTCATTTTCCACACGAGACCACAAATTTTACGAAGACCAGAATTACACGAGAGCTCACCCATACTACGATGCTTATGAATCGTCTCGCATAGAATGCCATAATCGAATGAAATCGGCTGAAAATTCAATCGCACGGAGAACGTGCACAGTTCACGTCCAATGTAAAAACCAGAAGTGTCCGACGGCGTCGCATTTGAGTTTTCTCTCTTAAGGGCCTTTTCATCAATCAAGCCCATGCCAAGCCCATCGAGAGTTCAGGCCTAAGATCAGTCCGTCGAGAGCCATTTTTGTAGTCAGGCTCTCCAACACATGCATAATGGCCTTCATCGCCAGTTCAAATCTTTGTTGCATTGATGGATGGATTTCCTTTCAAAATTAATTTTTCACCATGAAATTAAACAGCGTCAAGCCCGTTTTGAACCATTTTTCACTTTTTTTTTTTTTTAACGTTTTGTTTCAATGACGCATTGTCATCCCGGATTAATAATTCGATTCAAAATATTCGATTGGCTTTTCCTTAATAAATTGGTAAAAAAAAAAAAGAGAAAAGAAAATAATAGAAAGAAAGATGAATCATAGAAAGGTCATCATGTCAGCCGACCTTGAAGTCGTTCGATCCTTGTATGCGGTGGTTCTTCCGCCATGGCGCCTCCTTCCGCCGACGCAGCTCCATCACCTTCCGGTGTGAGTTTGAGTGCTAATTCGACACGAACGTTGGGCTCGCAGCCTCTACTCCGGCACCGACCGACTTGTGCTGCACTCCGCATGCGTTGCACAGCATCTTCGGCCTCAGTGGCCCCGCCCACCATTGCGGCGTCTTCTCCGACGACCTCGCCTCCTTCGGCCTCCGCCTTGCTCGGAGCGGCTGGGGAAGTCCCAGGTGGCCTCGAGCGCTTGTTCCTCGGTCTGCCGCTGGAGAGCGCAGCCTTTCCGTGCAAGTTCAATTGCTAAGTCAGTGAGAACGTCAGGCTCGCCGCCGGAATGACTCTGCTCCGGCACCAGCCACCTCGACTTGTACCGCATCTTGCAGGCGTCCTAAGGAGCTGGACTTTGTGAGGACGTTGTTAATCGACAACTACGATAGTCACACATACAACATGCATTGGGAGTTATCAGTTATCAATGGAGGTAAGGAGTTAGATCCCTTGCTCTCCCCGATATCAATGGAGTGATTTGCCCGGTGGCATGGGGTGGTGGTTTCACGTGCTGCCCCCTGGGGTTTACTCATTTCAGGTCACCAAAAAAAAAAAAATGGAGGTAAGTCATTTCTGTTCATTGCATGCTTTTTCCGGTTCAATATCGATTTCTATCTTTATTCTTTCATGATCCCATTCATAAAGCATCTAGAGGATGAGAGATGTTGGGTTTGAGTTTTTGTGAAATAGCTATACGAGCAGCATGATCTTTCTTATTTGCTATGTTATTTGCATTTGCTGAATGTGCATTGGGAGTTCTGTTTGAGCTTGTTCCTTCTCAAAGAAAATGAAGGTTTAGTAATTTCAATAAAAAATCTGGAGCTTGGATCAAAAGTCTTATCTTGATGCTGCACTTTATTCTCTTCTCTCTCACAGGTGTCATTCTTGCTGCGAATTGCTTAACAAGGACACACGATTAACATTTTGGATTTTGTCATTTTTCTTTCTTTTCTTAATTTCACTCGTTTTTATGTTGTGAACAGTGTAAGGAAATTAGAAAGTTGAATAACAACCTTGTTGTGATTGGGAAAATTTTGGATTTTGTCATTTTTCTTTCTTTTCTTAATTTCACTCGTTTTTATGTTGTGCGAATAACATTTGTTGCGATAGGGCGAGCGATCAAACAAAATATAGATGGAAGAAGAAAAATAAAAAAATAAATCGGACTAAGTCCGGATTAACGATTTTGGTTTTTATGTTGTCGTAGAAAGAATAACCTTGTTGTGATTACGTCCATGGGGAGATCAAACAAAATATAGCGGAAGAAGAAAAATTTCACTATAGATCAAGCGATATAAGGAGATTACATACTCGAGTCAATCAAACACTTTCTCGGTGTTTTCCAAACCCCAATTACACCCAATACACCAATTTTTCTTGGATGTAAATCACGAATAAGCTTCGCAACATGAACAATACGAAGACCTAAAGCCAACCACCCAGCGCTTACAGATGTCTCTCGCAAATAGAAAACACCCACGGCACTCAAAGTAAACGGCGCTTCAATATGTGGCTTCGCTCAACACATACGTAGGGTTCGGCGGCTTCTTTGAACAGCACACTAGAAAAGAAGACCTCAATAATACTTCCTTTTATACGTGTGCCCATGAGGTCAAAACTTTGACAATGGGCCCACCTTCGTTTCCTTTTTTTGGCTTCACGCGGCAGACATCCTCTCTCGGCTTTTACGTGCAGGGACTCCACGTGCGAAGGCTTCATTCTTTCCACTGTGTGCCCAAAGTCAAATATTTGACTTTGGGCCCCACCTTTCGAACGCGTACAAAAAACTTCACCTGTAGCTTTTATATTTTATCTTGGGCCTACGAGGAAACCTTCCTCTTCACGCGCATGCAAGTTTTCTTCCTTCGGTGTTTCGGATTCCGCAGCAAAGAGAAAACTTTTCTCCAATTTTATTTTCTCTTTTCCATTAAATCGCATTTTATAAACGCTCAAACTCGAGACATATTTTAATAATCTCCACATTGGCTCGATGTTTGGGCCAAGTCGCAATCGCTTCGCAAAATTACAAACTCTGCCGCTATTTTCTCATAACCCTCAATGGGCTCAACCGCCACAGATATTATCAAAGTCCAAGCCTCGCTTGAACTTCGCCATAACTAAGGACCTCATTAGTATACCAACTCCACATGCACCTTTAACTACTCCGTAAGGATTTTCTGACGCAACTTCCTTAACCGTAAATAAAGCAAAACCATTATTGCATCCATATTTATCAGGAGATTGAATACGTACCTTGTTAATTTCAGCAGTTATAGCAACTATTGGCTCTATAGGCTCCACATTGCTATAAGCATCATTTATGTCGATTACTTTGCTAATACCTATACTCGCTACCTCAGGAGTTTTACCACAAATACTCCTAGTTAGAAGTATGAGTGCCCCGCTCACCTTGAGCATAGTCGCAACTCCCTAGATGGGGGTGAATAGGTGTATAAAATAAACCGAGTAAAATAAATGAGTTAAGGAAGAGAATCAAGATTTAAGTTGAACAACGTCTAGATCCGTACACTATCTTCTCACGATCACAAACGTTTAAGCCACAAACACTTGGAATTATAAATTCTACGCTCTATCTCTTACTTGCTCATCGGTCCATGATCTCCTTAAATACTCCTCCACTTCCAAACTACCCGTTGGATAGTATCGGAGACTTGTCAAGAAGATTTGGTAGCCATTGAGTGACAAAGGTAGAATCCCAAATTGATTGTTGTCAACATAAGTAAAGTGAATTTATATCAATCAAATAGATTGAGTCAATCAAATCAATCTTGATGTGTAATCCAAATCAAATCACTAGCCGTTATATGATTGGGCTTGAGTTACGTTCGCATCGATACTGGATGGCACCACAACGAGTTTGATTGCCCCGCTCACCTTGTGCATAGCATGAAATATGTACCTTGCCCTTTAACTTTTGATTTATTTTGTCATCTTCAAAACATCATAAGTGATTTCCCTAACACTCCAATCAAGCTTACCATCACTTACTCGAAAATAACATGAGCAACCAAACATTCTAAGAATAAAATAATCAACAACGTTACTTGACCACACTTCTTCAGGAGTTTGCCCTTCAATAACATGTTAGTAGTTGATGGGGATCTATTCACCATCACTTACTTGAAAATAACATGGGCAACCAAATATTTTAAGAATAAAATTACCGTACTTAACACATCAACCAGGAATCTCCTAGCCATACCAGCACTAGAGATAATTTTTCGGGCCATCTCTAGTAATGTTCTACTCGTCAATTTTGTAAATTGTTGTGATTTATTGGCACTAGTGCGGTGTTTCACTATGCCATCTTTCATGCAGAATTTATTTGCCAGCTCCGAGTAGAACTCCATGCTATTGTCAGTCCGTACATACTTGATCGACTTACCAGTCTCTTTCTCGATCAAAGCTCTTGACTGCGAGATCCTGACACCAGCATCAAACTTTTATGTCTTGGCACAAACACCCAGGTCTTTCTTGAGCAGTCAAAAGACTCTTGAACAGATGCATCCAATGTCTCCACAGCGAAATTTATCACTGTCTCACCTTGAAGTTTATATAGGCCATCGTGCTTGATTCATTTCATTATCACCAGGGCACCTCGAACAATCTTCAGAACTCCACCTTTTGAAGAATACTTGCAACCAGCTGAATCTAGGGCACCCAAGGAAATTAAGTTATTTTTCAATTTTGGAACATGCCTCACTTCAGTCAATGTCCTCACGTTACCATCATGCATTCTGATTTTAACATCACCAACATCCACAACATCGCACTTAGTGTTGTTCCCTAACTGGACTTTACCACTACCCGTGCACTGATAAGTGATAAACCGGTTTCTATTTGGTGTGACATGAAAAGAACAACCAGAATCCATAATCCATCCATCAAACGATGAATAATCGGTGATAGACAAGACATAATCAACATTATTTGCTATAGCTGCAACATTATCTGCAAAATCAACTATAATTCACTTACCCTTCTTATTCTTTAGCTTAAGGCAATCCCTTCTAAGATGCCCCATCTTGCCACAGCTCCAACATACAACATTAGTAGTCCTAGATTGACTACGTCTGTTCATATTAGTACTACCATTATCCACACGTGTTACAGATCTTCCTCTATTTTCACATACTAGAGCAGTAGATACAGATTCGCCAGATTATCTTCTACGAATGTCCTCGCTTAGAATCAAATCTCCAACCCCATCAAACGTCAAACTTGTTGACCCAGAGGAATTACTAATAGCAGTAGCGGTAGTATTCCAACTATCAGGTAATGAGGATAATAGAATTAATGCACGTACCTCATCTTCAAAATCAATCTCAACTGAACTCAATTGATTAAAAATCACATTGAATTCATTGATATAATCTGTAACTGACGCACCTTCTTTCATCTTCAAGTTAAACAGACTTTGCATCAAACAGACATTGTTGATCGCAGAGGGCTTCTCGTACATATCCGACAAGGCTTGCATCAAATCAGCAGTGGTCTTTTCCTTCAGGATGTTAAACGCGACGTTACGAGCCAACGTTAGCCGAATAACACCCATAGCTTGTTTATCAAGCAAATCCCAATCAGCTTGCTTCATCGTCTCTGGTTTCTCCCAAAATAAAGGTAAGTGCAGATTCATCTGGTAAATTTGCATCTTCTAGAAACTAAAATCCTTCCCATCAAATTTGTTGATTCTCATTTTTACTTATTCGGTCGCCATCGATTCGCTTCAACTCAGCCAAACCTAGCTCTGATACCACTTGTTGCGATAGGGCGGGTGATCGAACAAAATATAGACATAAGAAGAAAAATAAATCGGACACTGGATTTACGTGGTTCAGTCGTAAAGACCTACGTCCACGGGGAGAGCAGCCGTAAATTTTACTATAAATCAAGCGATACAAGGAGATTACATACTCGAGTCACTCAAACACTCTTTCGGTGTTTCCCAAACCCCAATTACACCAAATACACTAATTTTTCTTGGATGTAAATCACGAATAAGCTTCGCAACACAAATAATACGAAGACCCAAAGCCAAGCACCCAACGCCTACAGACGTCTCTCGCAAATAGAAAACACCCATGGCACTCAAAGTAAACGGCGCTTCAATATGTGGCTTCGCTCAACACATACGTAGGGTTTGGCGGCTTCTTTGAACAACACACTAGAAAAGAAGACCTCAATAATACTTCCTTTTATACGTGTTCCCATGAGGTCAAAACTTTGACCATGGGCCCATTCATTTCCTTTTTTTTCGCAGACTTCCTCTCTTTTTTTGACTTCATGTGCAAAGGCTGTGTGCCCAAAGTCAAATATTTGACTTCCTTTTGAACGCGTACAAAAACTTCAGCCGTAGCTTTTATATTTTATCTTGGGCTTAGAGGAAACAAGTTTTCTTCCGATTTTATTTTCTCCAATTTTATTTTCTCTTTTCCAGTAAATCGCGTTTTATAAACGCTCAAACTCGAGACATATTTTAACAACATCGATAAAGATGTAGAGAGAAAGAAAATCACTTTTGATACGGTGATGATCCGAAAGTCTTTTTTTTTTTTTTTTTTTGGGTCCAAAATATAAAGATTTGCATTAACTATTCCCAGCTCTATGGTCGAGAGTCAGCAGTTTACATCCAGCATTTACAAAAGTACCGAAGACTATGGCATCAGCCATTACAAGATCTTGAAGCATAAAAGGTGTAAAAACATTCCAGTTTCGGCCTAGGCCTATCCTACCATGGGCTTTGGCGGCTCAATCAGCAGCCATGTTCGCATCCCTTCTGCAATGTTGAAGTCGTAAATTAGGGTAAACGCCGAGCAAGGTCTATAGTTCAGCAAAGAGAACACATTCTTCCCATGGTGGTTGCTGTTTGGCGTGGAGAGTGTTGATCAAGTGCTGGCAGTCGGATTCGATCAAAATAGGAGCCGTATTCAGGCCAAGGTGTAGTAGGTGATACGAGGTTAAGGTGAGTGCCTGCACTTTCAATTGAAAGGCTGAGGTTGCAGAGAATCGATCCGTGTATACATCGGTGAGAAGGCCCTGAAAGTTTCCGCCGATACATGACATAGTCCCTTCTCGAGCTCCTGGGTGGTAAGATCCATCAATATTGCATTTCAGGTACCCACGAGGAGGAGGTTCCCACATTTGCCCTGTTTTGATAGTAGGAGTCCCAGTGTTCGGGTGGCTCTACAAAATAGATTGGTGGACTTGATTG
The DNA here is from genome assembly GCA_017140615.1 of Eucalyptus cladocalyx. Taxonomy (NCBI): domain Eukaryota; kingdom Viridiplantae; phylum Streptophyta; class Magnoliopsida; order Myrtales; family Myrtaceae; genus Eucalyptus; species Eucalyptus cladocalyx. The sequence goes on from CM029520.1 coordinate 23,046,934, forward strand.
TGAGATATGGTGTTGGCAACTACCTGCACTGGATCAGGGGGAGTCCTGCGGAAGATCTAGTTGTTGCGTGCACACCAGATTCGCCATAGAACTTTCACAATCAATTTGAGTCGAGGTAAGAGTCTTACATTGAGTGCCTTGTTTGTGAGCCAGTCGTCAAACCGATGCAAAGTGTATGGTGAGAGTGAATATTCAGTTGCGGGTTGTTCCATATTGTTGCCGTCTAGGAGTAGAAGAAGAAAATATGTTCTAGTGTTTCTGGTAAACCCTAATCACATAACCTGCATATAGGGTCGGTTATAATGTGACGGCGAAGTAAATTGGCCTTTGTTGCCAGGGCATTGTGGCAAGTGGACCATAAAAAACTGCGAATCTTTGGTTCTACTGGTAGTCGCCATGTTCTACTGGTAGTCGCCATATTCTGCACCATAGCTTGCGTGAAAACTGATGTGAGGTGGAGACTATTTGTGCATTTGTTGTCTCTTGGATCTTGCTGATAATGTTCTTATAGTTGCTTTTCACTGAGTAATTGCCATTTGTAGTTGCTGTCCAAACCAGCAGATCCTTAGCATAGGCTGATCTGATAGGCATTGTTGTGATTTCCTCAATTGCCACTTCATCAAACATTTGATAGAGAAGGGGAAGTTTCCAGTGTTGATTGACTTGATCTATAGGTCAGCCACCATTGTTGGTTCCTCTCTAGCTACTAGTCCATGTATAATCCCCATAGATAGCCATCCATCCTCCCTAATCCGAATGCTCTCACCATTCCCAATCGACCAGCGAACATTAGGTAGTACATTCTCTCTACCGAGAAGAATACTTTGCCATCCTCAAGAAGGGCGTGAACCCTTATCTGCTAAGTGGAACGGTTTGGATGGAAAGTACAGACCTTTGAAGACCTGATTGCACAATGAGTTCTGATCATTAAGTAGCTACCAAGCCTACTTTCCTAGCATTACCTTATTAAAGGCCATCAAATCTCGGAATCCCAGCCCTTTGTCATCCTTGCCCTTTTTAAGTAGATACCATTTCTGCCAATGTACCCCTTACTGTGATAAGTTTTCCACCAGAAAGCAGATATTTTCTTTTCTATAAGCTTGCAAAGAGATAAAGGAAGTTTAAATATGGACATAGCATACTGAGGAATTGATTGAACCACCAACTTGATTAAGATTTCCTTTCCTCCCTTAGATAGTAACCGTTCTTTCCAGCCTTCAAGTTTCGCATTTACTCGACCTAATATCTAGGCAAACATCTCTTTTTTTGATCTTCCCCACTCAGAAGGAATCCCTAGATACTTCCCATATCGTTGCAACATCGACATTCTAAAGACACCAACTAAATTTTCCTAAAGAGTTAATGGGCAATTTTTACTAAAAAACAAGCCAGATTTGTTTTGATTAATCACCTGGCCCATTGCTATACAGTATTGATTAAGAATGTTAGCTAGATTCTGGCATTTCGATATACTGCCGTGTAAAAAGAAAACTAAGTTATTAGCGAAAAAAAGATGGGAAAGGGTCGGACAGGACCTGTTGAGCTGTATACCTCTGAGATGACCCATCTGATTGCTTGGTGGATAAGGGTTGAGAGAAGATTTGCCACTAAGATAAAGATGTAAGGTGAAAGAGGGTCACCTTGGCGTAAACCTTGAGACAGCCGAAAGTATGATAGTTGTTCTCCATTCAATTTGACACTTAAAGTAGATGTGGTAATGCATTGCATGATCAGCCGAACCCATTTTGGGTGAAATCCCAACTTTAGTAGATAGTTCTGCTGGAAATCCCATTTAACCTTATTGTATGCTTTTTGCATGTCCGTCTTAAGTAGAACATTGAAACGACGCTTCCTTTGTCTTATGCAAAACTAATGAAGAACCTCCTGGACAATTAGTACATTCTCCTGAATTTTTCGCCCGCTCACAAAGGCAGCTTGCTCTGCTGAAATGAGATCACCAAGCCAAGGTTTAAGGCGATTTGCCAGAACCTTAGATATAATTTTGTATGCATAATTGCAGAGGCTGATCGGTCGAAATTGATTTAGACTTTCAGGGTGAGTCATTTTCGGGATTAATGCAATTACCGTTTGATTAAGATCGCGAGGCATCTCCCCCGAATTGAAGAAATCTCTAACCAATGTGATTAAGTCATCCTTGATTATGTTCCAATGGGTCTGGTAAAAGAGCCCATTCAATCCATCTGGACTTGGAGCCTTCGTTTTCCCCAATTGGAATGTTGCTCGTTGCACCTCCTCGTTAGTGACTATTGCTATTAGACTCGCATTAACAACCTGCACGCATTGGTCCAGAATGGGACGATAGTCACGTTGACTCATCGAAGTATATAAGTTTGAGAAGTAGTCCAGAGTCATCTCTTGTAAGGCCTTATGATTCCTCACCCAGTGTTGGTCGTCATCTTTTAACATTCCTATTATGTTATGTTGTCGACGTTGGATAGTTGTCGCGTGAAAGAATTTGGTATTCTTATCTCCCCAGGACAACCAATTAAGTCTAGATCTCATGGCCCGATATTGCTCTTCCTGCTGCCACATTTGTTTAATCTCCTTACGCAAATAAGAAAAGTTCTCTTTATCTATACCTAAGATGACCATTTTTGAATGTAGATTTGCTCCACTTTTGCAAGGCTAAAGACAACCGTTTTTGTTTTTGTACAAAGCTGGGATTTCTAACTTGTACTGAATTCCATGTCTCATAGATAAGCTATTGACAGTCGGGATGTTGATTCCAATAAGCTTAAAAAAAGAACGGCCTTTTGCACTTTGGATAGTTTGCGGATGTAGATAGGAGGAGCGGGCTATGATCTGATCCGATGGCCGGCAATGCATAAACCTCCACCTCAGGGAATTGAAGGCGCCAAGAGAGTGTACTCATAGCTCGGTCCAAGCGTTCTTTAACTAAATCATCACCGGCTCTATTGTTTATCTAGGTAAATGCACAACCTTTATTGTCTAGTTCCATGAAGGCACAATCGTTAATGAAATCCCGAAAGGAATGGAGATGATACCTTTTGCCCGACGCCTCCCAACCTTTTCCCATGGATACAGGATCTCATTAAAGTCCCCCACATAGATCCATGGTAAAATATTAGCATGAGATAGCCGCCGAAGTTGATCCCAAACGTGCTGTCGCTCCTGATATGAGGATGGAGCGTGAAGGCAAGTAAGGCGCATTAAAGGTCCATCCATTGCTTCTCGACAGATCATGTCTATATAGAATTTAGATACAAGTTCAATATCCATAGATATGTTTTCAGTCCAAAAAATAGCCAAATCCCTAGCCTTCCCAACTGGATTTCTCCTAGGTAGCACCAACACGCTGTCGGAGCTCTCGAGTCGTGTCCGACACGCTCGGACACACTCGGACACGTTCGGACATGCGTTGACCGCGTGTCGACAAATCAAACACGCGGTCAACGCTAGTCGACACGCTTCGACATGCGTGTCCGAAAGGGTGGAGGCCGCGAGTGGCGAGCGAGCTGTGACAGCGACGAGAGACGGCGGAGAAAGAGAAAAGAGTGAGGCGAGGGCGTGAGGGCGGTGAGGAGGAACTTCACGAGGAGGCACTCGTGGGGGAGGGTAGCATCGTCGAGTGGGGTGGCGGCGGCGGCAAGGGGAGGAGGAGTTCGCGGCGGTGTGCAGCCTCTCCGCGCACGGGGACCGCTCGTTCCGCCTTCTTTTCCGATCCCTTCCACTGAATATTTTTTTGGGTTACTCCCTTTTCCGTTCCTTCGGCGAATGCTGGTGTTTTTCTTGCGAGTCTTCGATGCTTTCGGAGATAGGCGTCGTGCGGCGAGGCGAGGAGTAGGAGAAGAAGGTGCCGTGCTTTGCTAGGGTTTTGAGAACTCGAAGGAAAATAAAAGATTAAAAAAGGGGCTTGCGTGTTGAAGCGAGGAGGAAATGACGGGAGGGAGGGGAAGGGACGGCTGTCGGGTGGTGGGGAGGGAAAAAAAGTGAAAAAATTTGGGGGTAGGGTCTATCGAGGGAAAAAAAGGGAGGGAGTTTGGGCCCGCGGGGTTTTTTTTAGGGGGAGGGGTTTGATTTTAATGAAATAAAAATAAATTTGGGATAATGAAATAAAAAAAAAAACTTAAAATCTTACCAAAAATGTTGAATGATTAGTGTAAATTTATAATAAATTATTTATTTATAAATTAGATTCAAATTAATTAAAAATAAAAATACTTATTTAATATATAACGTGTCCCAGCGTGTCGGAATTTTCTATTTTTGAGAAATGACGTGTCGACGTGTCGTGTCCCGCCGTGTCGGTGCAACTTAGGATTTCTCACATAATAGTTGTTGAAATGTAGTTGTTTTTGTAATCGCTGGATCATAGTCTCAGAGTTTTTTTGTTTCCGATAAAAACAGTAAATCTGGCTTATCCTTGGCCATCATGGCCTTTAGTGCTTGAATTGTCAGGGAATTGCCCAATCCCTGACAGTTCCAACATATAAGTTTCATTTATGAGGTGGTGGTTGTTGAGGGCCAGCCACCCACGCCATTTGATCAGCTTCTTTCACTTCCAATATTGGTGCATCCATAAATTGTGACTCATCGAGATCAGTAAAAGCAAAGTGTCTCATGTCATAAGGGGAATACCTCTTCTATTTTTTGCTTACTCTCACCTTCGGCAATGCTCTAGTGCTTTTTGTTTTTTGGTAATGACCATGTCGTTGGCCCAGTGATGATCAGAAAGTTGGCTTGCATGAAATTGTGCATTATGGATATTGTTTACAAAGCTTTGTTAGATGATGAGGCATCATTGATGCTTTTTAGGGGAATTAATTTGGACATCTAAGCATTAAAAAAGTTAAACCATGAGTATCCTATTTGATCTTTGTAATCTGTTGATGAAAATGATTGAACGATTTGTAAATCAAGCTTGAATATTCCTTAAATGATTAGCTTGTGGAAGGTTTGTGGTGTTTTTTTATTATGTGCAATGTGAATAAAGACTAAATAAGTGCAAGTGGCTTTCAAGATCAAATGGCTTTTTTGTGCTTTTTTCCACCTTTTGCAATACTACTTTTTTCTTGTCTTTAACATGCAAATTTAATTTTGGTATTTCAATGTTGCTAAGTAATACTTGTTCCCTAGGGCACCACTCTAGCATATGCAAGTGGAGGGATCGCATCAATTAAGCTTTTGGACACTACCACATGGGAATTGATTGTAACCTTCTCGATTCCTCATCAAAAACAGCCTAAACCTTTTGATAAAGGCAACAAGAAATTTATCCTTTCTGTTGCATGGAGTCTTGATGATGGAAAAAGGCTTGCCTTTGGCTCAACGGATGTTTATCAATACTTTACAAGATTATAGAATAATCAAGGGGCAGTTATAATTTTATCTTATTATGCACTTAACTTTCTATTATGTTGTGAATTCATTAAGAATAAGAAGGTGTTTATCTTGCAAAACTTGGGTTGCTGATGTTGTCTTGTCTTGCAAGTTCAAATTGCCAGTCCTTACTTATGGGATTATGATCTCATCACCATCATTTACAAAAAAAAAAATAAAAATAGATCTGAAACTCGACCCGACCTAACCCAACTCGGATTTTTTCTTTAGGTCATATGCTTTTCGAGTCAGGTCAAGTTGGGTTAGGTCAGGTCAGATTGGGTCGGAACACACAACTCTTATGATTTGCGTCAAGTTAGGTAACATCAAAACCCAACTTAACTTGACCCATTGACACCCTTAACTCTTTCTCCTCCTCTTGGAATTTGGAGTCCTAACCAACTTATGCTTTTTACAATTTGGGTTAGTAGTTATGATAGGTTTAAAGGCTTTATCATAAATATGGTGTTCATTAAATTTCTTTGAATCACTCACCACATCACCACCATTGTCATCTCTCTCCGACACCATCTTTTCTTCTGTATTTCTTGCTATATACTCTCTAGTAGCATATGTATCACCAAACACAATACACAAATCAGGATACTGAGGAAACTAACCCTTCTTGAATTTAGCCCATTCGCTATTATCCAACAATTTTTGCAATAATAAAACACATCATTAACATAATCAAAGCTTCTATCCACATTAAAAACAAAATGACCCAAGTAAAATGATACATTTATGTGAGACTCCCATACACTTTGATCATCCACAACAATTGTATTGTTTATATTATCTCATCTAAATCCAGATTGTACCAAAAGCTTATTGAAACTATTATGTTGTCTCTTCAATCTGTTGGCTCCATTCTTCAACCGAACTATACTAAAGTGGAGTTATGTTCATTTATTAAATTTGACATTGGTCAAAGGCTCAGTCCACTTTGCCATTAAAGCCTCTTTTTGGGATGCCATTTAATCTTAATTGGTTGAACATCAAATGAGCTATATCAATTAGTGTACCAGTTCAAGCGCAAAAGCTTTGATGTCAAGGTCACATTAATGTAATGTTCTATGATTATTAATAAAACAAAATGCATGAAGAAAATTAAAAAAGAACATTATCATATAAGATTATACAAGCAACCACACATCGCAAGCAAAAGAAGGAGAGAAAAAGCGACAACCAATTCAAGCAAATGTTTTCGCATTTTAAACATGCACTCAATTGAAACCAACTAGTAAAATTTGATAGGTAAGATCTAAATAGTTCCTGCATATTAAGAATATGTAGCTTTTTATCCAAGAAGTTTCCATTAAGTAATCATAAGCAAAACGAAGTGGAAAAAAACCAAGAAAAAAATTCACAAGGCACCATGTACTACGAAAATCTAATAACAACGGGATAGTATTTTGCTCATTGCTAAAAGAACAAATCTGACATTACAAGGCAAATACGATGCATAATTTAATAGGTATCTTAATTGTCAATCTAAAATACGAACTCAACGATTATCTCCAACATGAATTTCTATAAAAACATGGCAACATGTCATGTGGAGCACATAACACAAAATTGAATATCATCACATAGACATAGGAAGTAACCTAGGGTCGAGAAGCGTCTACAAACAAAGACAAGTATTGAGAGAAGATAGCAATAGAGAGAGAGAAGCACAAATGGACATTTTTGATGGGCGAGGATGGATTAGGGTAGGTTGGGGTGGGCAATGATAGGACAATATACACTACCATTGGTATATAAATAACCAAAATAACATCCTTTGCGATCCCCATCCTCACTACATGGTGAGGAACCCAAAGTAAAAGGGTTGGAAATCTAATTTTGTAAAATTAACCATAATTGATGGAGCACATCACCAAGCAAAAAGCCTTCAACTCTTTCTAGGGCTAACGAAGACGTTATCCTCCTCCAAATATTAGCCAAAAATCCACATGCGAACAAATGCTATCCACCCAAAATCTGAAACCAATGCAAACCAGAAACACACAGGCAGCATAGCAAGCAATCTGACGAAGAATTTGCTAGGTATTATCATCACTTTCTCATGATTCATAGATTATGAGATCGAGAATAATGTTATATCTACTAAAAGTATATCAAGAACAATTGCCATATGGATTATCGGGGCAATAACTCAGTATGACGGAAGTGTAAGCTTGAACTATAATCAACCACTTGGATCATTAGATTAACTTGGCATATACCGCAATCAACCACTAAACCATAAGTGACTTTCACCAATGTAATCATTCAATCAATTACTTGGAGGCGTTGAGGAAAAAGGTTTGCTACGGAGAAGTGTAAAGGGCTTGAGGCGAGGGAAGAAGCATCAAGGAGGTTCCGGTGCAAAACCCGTAGCACAAACACAAAATCAAACTTTAGGGCCTTTGGACCACTGCGAGACAAAGTTGAGAGAGAGAGAGAGAGAGAGAGAGAGAGAGAGAGGAGGGTCGTCGTCATCTTTGACCAAGAGGAGGCCTTTGGACAACTACGGAACTTCATGGCCTTTGGATGACGTGAGGAGAAGGAGTTGACGCCATCGAGAGGGACGAAGTCGACAATGATGAGGGCATTATGAAGTGAGGGTTAAGAAGGAGACGGAGTCAATGGCAAGGGGACGTCGTCGGAGTCAACAACGGTGTTGAGCTAAGGGAGGTGTCAATCTAAGGGAGGCATCAAGCTAATATTAGGGTTAAGGAGAGAGTCCTTTGGGTGAGAGGGAGAGACTACTTTGGGTGAAAGGGCAATAAAAAATAGAAAATATGGACAATTATTTCTTATTTCTGTTCCAGAAATATTAAAGTAGAAAATTTTTACTTATAATTTATGTTACAAATCTATTTCGGAGTGAAAATCTATTCTAAATATAGAAAAATAAAATTACATTACCAAACGGAAAAATAGTTTCGAAACAAGTTTATTTCAGAAAGAAATTTGGAACAGAAAAATAGTTCCGAAACAAAAATAGAATGGTTATCATGCACGCCTTAAACTTGTGCGGGTAAGCTGTAACTATCCCCTTCGGAGGCTATTATGGCAGGAGTTGCGCACCATCAGTTGTGAGAATCATTCTCCATGGGTTTGCCTAGGTGACTTCAATGACATCATTTACCCATGGGAGAAGGTGGGCAAAAGACCAGCAGATTTCTCCCGTATGTCTTCGTTTCGTGCTGTCTTAACTAACTGCACTTTCATGGATCTTGAATCGAAAGGCTACGCCTTCACTTGGCAGAATAATCAAGATGGGGATGAACTTATTAGAGAACGCCTGGACAGGGTTCTTTGTACTTTGGAATGGCATTTACAATTTCCTTGCAGAAGTTTATGCTCTCCCTGCTATTGCCTCTAATCACAGTCCTCTTTTATTATCTACTATCGCTTCTAAAAAGAAGAGTTAGCGGTTTTTTTAGATATGAAGCCTTTTGGAATGAGGACAGTGACTGTCGCTAGATCATCAACTCTTCTTGGCATTTGGTTTCGCTGGTGGATTCAAGCCTCTCTACCAAATTACGGCATGTTGCTAATGCGTTGCTTCGATGGAGTCGTCTCAAATTCGGAAATAACCATACTCGCATAGCTCAAATTCAACAGTAGCTTCAACAAATCACTAACCAGTCTATGACTAATTATGACAGATCCAGAGTTATGGCTTTGAAAACAGAATTACACAATGCATGGCAACGGGAAGAACAGTTTTGGGCCATGAGATCTAGAATACATTGGCTGCAATGGGGGGATCGCAATACACGCTTTTTTCACGCAACTACAATCCAGAGGGGATAGCAGAATAAGATTACTATGCTCAGGGATGAAATAGGGGATTGGGTCAGGGATCGCAGCAGGCTTCAGGAGATGACAACTACCTTCTTCTCATTATTATATACCACAGTGGGTGCACGCAACTTTGGACCTACTTAGATCAATGTCCTACGGTGGTGACGCCTGACATGAACAATGCTTTAGTGTCATTATTGACCTTGGAAGAGTTGAGGCTAGCTACTTTCCAATTGGGAGCAACCAAAGCTCCTGGTCTTGATGGCCTCACTGGTCTTTTTTACAGGACTCATTGGGATATCATCAAGGATGATCTCTTCAAAGAGGTTCAACATTTCTTTATCTTAGGCCGTTTACCTTTAGCCTTAAATAAAGCTGTTATTGCTTTGATCCTAAAACTCCCTCACCTTGAAAGTCTTGATCAGTTTCGCCCTATTAGCTTATGCAATTACACCTATAAGGTTATCTCTAAGGTGCTTGCAAATAGACTAAAACCTCTGTTACCAACTCTCATCTCTGAGGAACAATATGCTTTTGTGGGTGGGCATCAGATACAAGATAACATCTTATTAGTTCAGGAGGTTCTACATCAACTCAAATCTAAAAGGAGGAAGTGCAAATTTCATGCTGTTATCAAGTTGGATATGCGAAAGGCCTACGATAGAGTCGAATGGGATTTTTTACATGCTTATCTACTTAAGTTAGGCTTTCATCCACTATGGAGTAATCTGGTCATGCAGTGTATCACCACTACATCTTTCTGTATAAGCATGACTGGCGATCAGCTTAGGCCCTTTCATTCTACTAGGGGCCTTCGGCAAGGAGATCCTCTATCCCCATACCTTTTTATCCTCCTATCCAATCTCTTATCATCTCTTATTCATAGTGCACTCGATATGGATACACTAAAAGGTATAAAACTCAATAGATGGTGCCCAACTCTTCCGCACCTTCTCTTTGCAGAGGATGCTATTTTCTTTGTAGAAGGATCAGTTCGGGAATGTCAAAATTTATCAAATCCATTGAATCAGTATTGCTTTGCCACGGGTCAAGAGGTGAATCGCAACAAATTTGGTATCTTTTTTAGTAAATCTTGCCCTACTTCTCTACAGGAAAATATGGCTAATGCCATTAGAGTACCTATACCTCAACATTGTGGGAAATATCTTGCTATACCATCTGATTGAGGTAGGTCGAAAAGGGATATGTTCTCATGGATACTAGCTCGAGTGAATACCAGATTGGAAGGTTGGAAGGAAAATCTTTTCTTAAAAGCGGGGAAAGAGATTATGTTGAAGGCTGTGGTACAATCCATAACATAGTACACCATGTCAATATTTTGATTACCTGTTTCTCTTTGTACATCTATTGAACAGAGAATCGCAAGATTTTGGTGGCAGAATAATAGCCAACGAACAGGAATCCGTTGGCGAAATTAGGAGGTACTCAAACAGAGGAAGGCAGCTGGTGGTTTAGAGTTTCGGGATCTCCTCAGTTTTAACTTAGCCATGCTCGGTAAGCAAGCATGGCGCCTATTTCTTCAGCCGTCCACCTTGTGGAGTAAAGTCTTTAAGGGATTATATTTTCCAACTACACGGTTCGATGAGGCAGAAAAAGGCTCTCGCCTGTCATGGGGCTGGCAGAGTCTTCTGAGTGGACGTGATGCTATTTTACCATATGTTTGCTGGTCGATAGGAGATGGGAGTTCCATTAGAATCAAGGAAGATAGGTGGTTACCTATTGGCAGATTAACTAGACCTCCTCAACAAGAAGAGCCCACTTTAGTAGTTGATCTTATTGATCACACCACCAGCACATGGAAGTACTCTCTACTCCACAGATTTTTCGACTCCCAGGTGGTTCACCAGATTGCATCTATTTTGGTACGACCCAGATTTGCCATGGATAAACTTATTTGGATTGCTACAACTCATGGTGACTATATAGTAAAATCAGCATATCATAATATCAAACATTTAGCAGAGAATAAACTCAACAGCGCACCCTCAACCTCACATCAACACCCAACTTTGCTATGGCAAAAATTGTAGAAAATGCATACTGTTCCTAAGGTACACCATTTTTTGTGGCTACTGTGCCAAAATAGTTTAGTGACAAGAGTGAATCTGCATCATAGACATATCATTGAAAATCCAACATGTCCTATTTGCGATCAAGACAACCCTGAAACCTTGGAACATTTATTCCTGTTCTGTCCATGGGTTTCGCGTGTTTGGAGTCATCCCCAGATTAACCTCCCCATTCAAACTCAGCATATAAAACATATAGCAGACTAGATCATAGAGCATGCTCATGAATAGAAACCCTTACCTGGTCTGCCAGTGATCGCCACTATCCTTTGGCACATATGGAAGGCTTGAAATGCTTTTATTTTTGGACGAAAGCTTCTCGATCTGCATCATGTGGCTGAAGAAGCACTGATTCAATCTCATGTGGCTACTACTGTTGCTCGTTCTTCCACCTGCAAAGCCACTCAGTTTCAAAATAGCAGAGCTTAATGGTGACCCCCAGATCTGGGGGTTTTAAAGGTCAATATTGATGGATCTTATCAACTGGGAAGCAGGGAAGGGACTATGGCTTGTGTGTGTCGAGATTCGCAGGGACAACTTACCAGTGGCTTCTTTGACAGCTTTGCTGCGTTCTTAGCTCTGCAGGTGGAGATCCACGCTTGCTCGCTTGCTCGCTTGCTCTCCGGCATTTGCTAGATCAAGGCCTCTCTCATGCCGCGCTGACTCTTGAATCGGATTGCCAGACCCTCATCGAGACACTGAAGGGTTAGCGCCCGCCGCCATGGGCAGAACGAAGCCTCTTCTCCGAAGCTGTCTTCCTGCTTTCGTTTTTTCCTAATCTTTCCCTTGCCTTCTATCGTCGTGAGGCAAATGTTGCCACTGACTAGGCTGCGAAGGCCCATAGGGTAAATTCCAAGCGAAGTGATTGGGTTGTCTTTCCCCCTTCCCCTATGTTAGAACTTGTTTACGCTGATGCGATTGCTGCTGGTTGTAATTGGTTTGGTCCTTCTATATAAAAATTACTATTCGACCAAAAAAAAAAAAAAGGAGGTTAGGATGTGACCGATTGGCCACAATTTATTTGCTTTTGATGTTTAGATAAATTTATTATTGTGGGATGAGAGCGTGCTTAATATAATAGTTTGTGCTTTATTGTTCTCCTTTATTGATTTTGATTTACTTTACTTTGAACTCTTATGTATCATCTTGAGATATTGAGATATGAATGAATTATTTACTTTTGACAAACAAAGTAAAAAATCTAAAGAGTTCATGGGTTTTTAAATGGTAACTACCTATATATGTTTAATTTGATATGATTTTAGATAAACTGAGAATTGAGAGGGGAAAAGGATGATTTTGATAAGTTCTTAAATTGTAAGTACCAAGATTATAGATGAATTATAAATTATTATCCCACGAATGTTATTTTTTCTTTGTGAAGTACGTGACTCACCACAAGCATTTCAGTCAATGGAATTTAGAGTAATTTCTTTTTTAAAGGTAGGAATCCGTCTTTGCTTTGTAGTAGTATAAATATAGATATTGATAGAGATGAATCCCCTATCTAGCAAGAGCATAAGTGAATTAATATAAACTAAATGGAGATTTATCGATGTAATATAATTTTATACACTTTAAAATGAAAAGCTGTAATCATAATTCTAACAGGATAATTTGCATTTCATGATTTTTATCGGTGCTCTATAGTTTTGAAATACTATTTTAAAAAGAGCTCAACTCATGTATGCCGAATAGCTTAGCTTAAACAATAATGTCGTTTATTTCACTTTTGTATTTCTCATTTGGTCCTCATGTATTATAAATTCCTTTGATATTTGTCATGCATTTTAACCTCCAAGAAAATGTAAAATCACGCTAAGAAAAGGGATAAAAAGTTGAATTAACGTAATTATTTAATCGTTTTTACAGTGCAACAACCAACTTCATCCTCCTCTTATGAAATCGTGCGTGAAAAAATTAATTCTTTCTTTCAGTCTCATCAATTGCTAATTTTCGTGAAAGCGAACTGAAAATGTCAATGCTTCGTATCGGAGGATTAAAATCCGAAATTTCGTTCGTCTAATTTCTACATTTTCAGCGTCCTCAAATCCAACTCTATTTTTTCCTCGTGCTTTTTTTTGGGTCAGAAACCTCTGGGCTTCTAAAGTTCATCCATCTCCGGATCATTGCAGGCCTGTTAAATTTGAATCCGAAACTATAAATATTCAGGACGATGGCCCCAGACCGAAAACCCTAAAATCCCACAAATTGACTGCTTCATCTTTTGCATTGATTAAATAAATTTATTATTTTTAAGCGATTTTTGTTGGTGTTTATTTTTCAAGTCTAATCGCACTCAAATCAAGAAAAAGACAATCGAATATATATATATATATATATATATATAATTATTTGGCTTCTTTTGGTGGCGCCATTCTCAATGCGCACGAGTTCCCCCCACTTAAATATAATTACGTGGGGTTAAGCTTGATTAGTGGTCTATTGTGTCATGTTGATATGCCCTGTGGTCGCAATCATCGAAGCAAATCACACCTATTCGTACGTTGACATGTTGATTTTTTAGGCCAATTCACATTACTTAGAAAGATATGAAGTGATGAGTATAGATCAGGTGAGATGAGAGTGGACTGGACATCACCAAATTGATCGTGCACTTGCCGCCGTATGCTTACAACGATCGACTTCATGTTTTCAACGTTGTTTGACCTTTGAATCATGTAAAACTCAATCAAGATCTATTATCATCACTAATTTCGTGATGGGTCTTGTCGCAATCGTGAACCAAATCGAAGTAAAGGGTGGAGGCATAATTATTATTTGTAGGTGGAACATCATATTCAAGAAAACAAAGGATGAGTTCATACTTTGTGAAAACTTTAAATTGAGAAGCTATATTAATCATAGGTTTATAATTATTTTGAACGTAATAAGCCTTAGAGATGTATCAAAACAAAATTTCCTACCATCGTATTGTTGATTTAACAAATCAAATCAAATCAAATCAAATCAATAAAATTAGTCTATCACATAATTTATGGCTTTAATTTAGGATGTGTTTGTTTTGCGAAAAGTGAATGATGTATAAAACATTATTTTAAAAATGATTTCTTATATTGTTTATGAAAATGAATAAAAAAATATTTTTATCATTTACGAAGATGTTTATAGATAAATTGGTTTTTTGCTAATTATTTCAAATAATACAAGCAATCATTTTTAGAAAAGTATTTTCAAATTATCATTTTTTTGCAAAATAAATGGAGCCTTAATGAAATGACTTATATCAAGTAACTAGCATGTCCTTATTTTTTTATATTATTATTATTATTATTATTATTATTATTATTATTATTATTATTATTATTATTTTGCTATTTGAAACTAAGAGTTGGAGCAAACCATGCATTGGTTGTCTTTTCAGATCTTTGGTGTACATATAGGTGCATAACATTAATGGCTCGTCTGATCGGAGTAATTGAATAAAATGTAATGCGATAGCTATCATACTGTAATGTAATAGAGCTGTAAAAATTATTAGTGGGTTTGATTTAAGTAAAATCTAACTCATTACACTGTTTGGTTTAAAAAAATTACATATAATAAGGACGTATATCATTAGATTCCCGAAACACCCCTAAAATCAGAACTAGAGAGGATATAATTATATCACTTTTATAGCTAACATGATTCGTGAGTGCAATAAACCATTTATATTATTAGATGTTATAATTTATTGCAAAATTATTTATTTATGTTCTAAAAATAATCTATTGTGATAATTATAAGTTAAGCATGTAGCATGTCATAAATTTAAATAATATTATCTTATTTTATCACTCTTATAGCTAATCGTGAGTGTAATACCCCATTAGTATCAAGATATTATCGGTTAATATATGTGACTTTTTTATCTAGTAATTAAAAACTTATTTATGGCTACCATACAAAGTTAATTATACATAATGTTATTGTGTATCATTACATTATTAATAGTAAGATTAGAATAATAATTGTATAACAATGTGAGCACTCATTAATATAATTAGCAATGGTATTAGCTTTATTAAGAAAACTAGATAATCATAACTAAAAGCAAGCATCTAACCACTCTTGGTGTGAATTTGCTTCAAAAGAGGAGGAGGAAAATGTGACTTCCCATCTACTTGGGTTAAAATTTGAGTAACTTTAAATTGTGCTATGAACTAAGGACGTGTTTGTTTCGCAGAAAATAAACGATTTGTATAGTTATGGATAAATCGGTATTAATGCTTTATCACACTACCTTTTATGAGATGACTTATAATCCTTACTTATATTGGAATCCTATATTATTGATATTCTTTTTCTTTTTTAGAATTGAAAACACTGTTAAAAATAATCGCTTCTCTCGCTTATAAAAATGAATAAGCAATAGATATTTTCGTTGTTCATAAAAATGTTTAGATATAAATTATCGTCAATAATGAAACTTTTTCCACAAACTAATTTTTTCAAACGATATAAACAATTTTTTTAAGAAAATATTTTTAAATCATTAATTTTTTCTCAAAATCAAAGAGCCAATAGCTAATTATTCAGTTTCACTACAAATGTTCGTTTAGTACAGCCAAAGCTAAATTGTGTCACGGATGACACAATTCCCATATTTGGTAATAAATGTTCCAATATGCAACATCTTCCAACATATAGTGGCAACTTTTGAAAACTGTAATAAGAGGAGTTGCGATTTGACATTTGCCTAAGTGCCTTATCAAAGCTATCACACCTCTTTTCGCACTATTGTGGAAAAGGTTGTCCCAAACGGACTTTAAGTAGTGCTTTGGGTCTCTACATGCTTTGGTCATACTACCTCACTTAACCAAAAAGAAAAATGATTATCATCGTTGTCGTGGCTTCTGTCAATGCGACTCTTCACCGGAATATTGAGTTCTTATCCTTCACATCGAAAATTAGAATCTGATAATTCAAATTTTTTGAAATCCTCAAATCATCGAGATGAACTCAAAGACTAAATTTGGCCGCAAAGATCTTATGGTTATGGCATGATAAATACAAATTCCATCAAATCAAATTTTTGAAGGTATTCCTGAGGAAGAGTCCAGACGGTGCTGGAGACCAAATTTGTACGTGCAAATCAGGAGGGAGACCCCAGCCTCTGCTCTCCTGATATCTTGTGGGCCCGCAGAGATCGTTGTGATACACATGCGATGCGGGCCTGGGCCCTATTCCTGTGATGGATGCATTTTTTTTTGGGCCCCACACGCAAAAGAAGAGGTTGGAAGCTTTCCCAAAAAAATCTTATGCACTTTTCACCCTTGAATCGATTCTGAAAATCTGCAATTTGCATCTCCTGAGGAAATCACCGAATCGAAAAAGACGAATCTGTCCCTCAAATACAGCCAAACACCAAACCCATCATCTCCCCTCCTTTCTCTTCAAGGCCGAACCTATACCAATATTCTTACATTGTCACTGAACTCGACCAATGCCGTGCCGACCCAACCCGAGCCGAACCCCCCCTTCTCTCTCTTTCTCTCTATGATGCTCGATGATGAGTTGATCTCGACATCATCGGCAGAGCTCGACCAGGGTTTAGGTTCTTGACATGGCGAGTGGTGATGTTGTGCAGTGCTTGCGATTGTGGGTGGCACTAGGGAGGAGGGGCTGAGCTTGGATTGGGTTGGGGTTTTGACAAGGTGGATTTTATGGTAGGTGGGCTTTAGAGAATTGGGAGGGATAACTTTAGAAGGAAAGGGACAAATTCGTAAATAGCATCTAAACTCAGATAGAGCTTGAAATGGGATTTCAAAAGTAAGAATGATTGACGTAGATTTTGCAAACTGAGGAGAAAATTTGACGTGTGAGTGCAAAAATGAGATAGAAATTGTTGTTAGTTTGTCTAAAAATTGCGTATGCAAGTCTTTCTATAGCCTCTTGGTCATCATTATGTACACACAAATAAAAACATGTACCATATGTAAAGTATTCACAAATCTCATTACTATTGTCATATTCGCCTAAAAAGTTACTAACTCGATAATTACAAATACGAAGGCAACTTTAACATACATCGTGAAAATCTACATGACATTGAGATAATTCCGATGGTAAGATAGAATTTAATGATTCCTATATAGCGTTACAAATGATCATGTCCATCAAGAAATTCTTGAGTATGTTTATTCCAATACGATAAGCCCATCACATACAAGAAGACAATCGACGTATAGATCATTCACACCCCAACTTGGGTTCCTATTCAAAAGAATCAAAGTATTCAAGCACCTAACCTCGAATATATGCTGTGAAAAGTACTCGTGGAGTCTTTCGTCGGCCTTACGCCATGTACAAAAACCGTCGCCTTCAAAGAGAGATTACCCGTTAAACCGAGCAAGAAAAGAGGACCATGTCTTGAAGGATTAGTTGATGATTAAGGTCTAATCAGTGAATTAACAGATGATTTAACTTGACTCGACGACAATGAGTTTGCCAGATAGTGACGAGTGATGCTAGGGCAGACCGCGATAAAAGCAGGATCGATAGCTTTGTCGTCTTATCATGAGATCCGCCTGGTGGGCAAGAAGAGCAAGTGGTGGTAGCTCCTGCCAACCAAACCAGCCTAAGGCCTCCTCTTCTGGATGTCTCCATCGCTCATCATGACTTTCATTTTTGCCGTCCCACCACGCAGTGTCAATCCGACCACATTTAACGTGGCGTCGTACACGTAACTTGGACTCATCGGAGATTGGGTTAGATCCATTGAAACTTGGCTAAAAAAATTTAGAATTAAATTGATAAAATTTTAAATTTTAAAATTAAATTAATATTCATAAAATAAATTTAAAATTGATTGGATAATTTCTCACTATGATATAATCTTTCGTCCTAAGAACACCAGCTTCGTCATTGGAAATTCTGGTACTCGTTGATATGCTTTGTAACAAATTATCACGATGATCCTGAAATAAGCCATTGCTCCCTAGAGGTTCAATTTTGTCGCCGAAAAGAGTTTTTGGCATGACTTCTCCTGCAACGAAATCCATGAGTTTCCACTAGAAGTTATGTAGCAATGAAATTGATTAATAGAAATTTCTCAAAGTTCTAGGAATGATAACAGTAATTTTCATTACTAGAGGGATCCTATCAGGACGTCTTGGAAAACACTGGGGATGAAATGTCACATTTCTATCTCTCGATTTTCAGATATTGTTATTTGATTTTATCATTACATATTACCAATTACCCTTTAGCAACGAAGCACAGTGTTTCTAGAGATGAATTCGAGTTTGGTCGCTAAAAGGCGTGTTTCTTGTGGCGCACATACTTTTTAATCATTTTGCAATGAATTAGACCGTCATAAGTCGACATATCCATTTTTGTCTCAATTTCATGAATGGGTATGTGCGCATGCATGCTCACATATAAAAAAAATAAAAAAAATTAGCAGAAAGGAAAGAGTGAGGTGCCTAGCATTAGCGGTCCCTAATTTTAGTAGTCGTGAATGATAAAAATGATCATGACCCAATAACACCAAATTAATTTTTATTTCAGTTGACTACTTCGCCCTAAAGGATCCACTAGTTTAGTGCTCCCAGTTATTGTAATCAAACTTCATCATCTCCAAGCACTCATCAAGCCTTTGAAACGAAGTTAAATAATTACAATAAAATCCTACACATGAAAAAGCGAAATATCCATCATGAGGATTGCGTCGACTTTATGTTAATTCGAAGGTCTAGATTGACCACCTTCCCTTGTTCCATGCTAAACCTTAAACGGGGAAAGAAGAGGAAAAAGATCCGATCCTCCCACTTTCCTCGTCATTAATTTCCTGTGTACGTGACGCATTGCAGAGTGGAGTAGCTCCATGAGAATTTCAACCCTGCGATTAAGAGATTCTCAATCAATATTTTATTCAAGCACCAAGCTAAAGAGAGTTATGCCACACTTTTCAATGAGTAATTTAGATATGTATTGATCAGGGAAAGTTATTAGGGATGCTGAAGTGACGATATCATTCGATCATAACAACATTGGTCATGTACTGAAAAAAGTATGACGGGCTAATAGTCATCTTGATTATATCCAGATAGTTACATAACATGAGTAAAGTATGACTCGTAATTACATCGACAAAGTCTTATATTGAAAGAACACGGTTTTTTATTGATATGAATATATTAATACTTGTTTTAAGATAGATGTACAAGTTATTAAGATTTTCACATAGTTTTCATAAGAGAGATTTTTTTTTTTAATAGTGATTTTGATGTATTATGGAGATAGCTTGCTTCCTAATTTTCTTCCGTCATAGTAAGGACAATAACACCTTTTAAAATAAAATGTCATACACACACTAAACCCTATTTCGATTTTCATCTACAACTTATTTTCTCTAATGATCCAGATTGATTAATTTGATAGTTAAAGAATAAATAAAAATAAATTTAATGACAAATAAAATGAGATATATTTAATGATTTATTCTCATCAAACTTTATCATCTCTAAGCACTCATCAAGCCTTTGAAACGAAATTAAATAATTACAATAAAATCCTACACACGAAAAAGCGAAATATCCATTATGAGGATTGCGTCAACTTTATGTTAATTCGAAGGTCTAGATTGACCACCTTCCTTTGTTCCATGCTAAACCTTAAACGGGAAAAAGAAGAGGAAAAATAAAGATCCGATCCCACCACCTTTTTCGTCGTCTTTTAATTTCCTGTGTAGGTGACGCACTGCAGAGTGGAGTAGCTCCATGAGAATTTCAACCGCGCGATTAAGAGATTCTCCATCAATATTTTATTCAAGCACCCAGCTAGAGAGAGTTTTGCCACATTTTTCAATGAGTAATTTAAATACGTGTTGATAAGGGAAAGTTATTAGGGATGCTGAAGCAACGATATCAGTCAATCATAGCAACATTGGTCATGTGCTGGAAAAGTATGACCCGCTAGTAGTCGTCTTGATTGTATCAAGATAATCACATAACATGAATAAAGTGTGATTGACAATTACATCGACAAAGTCTTATATTGAAAGAACACGGTTTTTGATTGATATGAATATATTAATACTTATTTTAAGATAGATGTACAATTTATTAAGATTTTCACACAGTTTTCATAAGAGAGATTTTTTTATAGTGATTTTGATGTATTATGGAGATAGCTCGCTTTGTAATTTTCTTCCATCATAGTGAGGGCAATAACACCTTTTAAAAGAAAATGTCATATACACCCCAAACCCTATTTCTATTTTCATCTACAACTTATTTTCTCTAACGATTTAGATTGATTAATTTGATAGTTAAAGAATAAATAAAAATAAATTTAATGACAAATAAAATGAGATATATTTAGTGATTTATATTTGAATGTAATACTTTCTTTAATGAAACAAAAGGAAATTACGTCCTCTTATGCATGGGGATCATCACATGCACTTGAAATTAAGATTTCTTTTTCCAAAATCTTAATTCTTGTTCATAATTCTATACCGTATATTGACTTTACAAAATTATAAATGTCTAAAATTGAAAATAAGTGATACCTCCGATTTATAAATCTAAGATCTCAATTCATGATAAATATTTTGAGGGAAAAAGGACACTAAAAATGTGATAACTTTCACACAACGCTCATATTTGGATCAAAACTTTTCAAGCAATTGAGTACCAATTTTATAAGAAAAAACCAATTACTTAAGTGTCATTGCTAATCTGAATAGTCGGAAAATTTTTGTGTTGTTATTTTAAAATAATAGTCCGATGTGGCTCATCGGAAAGAGCCACATTGTACTTAAATATTATGATGGACTAAATTTTTTGTTCACGTTGGACATCAATTTTTTCCCCAATTCATTTTGCAAAGGATTACATAGGTTGATGACGAAGGAGAGGACAGAGATAAATTTTTAAAAGCTAAATAATTACTTTTTGTGAGATTTGTAGGACTACAACCAACTATTTTAAAAGTTTAAACTATTAGATGAATATGTAGTTTATTATTTACATATTTTAACACTCCCCTTTATGTTTAATTTGGTCATTTTTTCATAGTAATAAGTGTTGGAATATTTAATTGGAGAGGTAAATATGGTCTAGAAAGATTCAAATTAGGACTTTTAGTTTGGATACGATGTGAGATTTTGTGGGCCCACGTCTAATTCTAAATGTTTTAACTATTAGATGAAAATGTAATTTATTATTAAATATTCTAATACCTCTCACGTATTTTCCCTAAACTAACGAATTGAGGATAACTTCGTCCTGTTTTACAAATTCAAATCCCTCAATATTTCTCTTTTTCCTCCATCTTTGGTCATTGTTGGCCTCTATCCCAATTGTATTGATGTCATCATCATCAACTCCCATCCTTATGTTGTTGCCCCAAGCAAGCCGAATCTAGGTTCCGACCTCCTAGAAATAGGCTTGTGTTATGGTTCGTGATTCTCCCGTACTTATGAACCCTTGGGAGTGAAATTTGGGGTTATCGAGTGAAGAGTGAGGACGCAGAGAGGTTGAACACAACTGATCTGTGGGAGTGGCGTCGGGACGGTTGTAGATGCTAAGAGTTCTAAAATAGAAGGATAATATTACTTAGGAGCTCTGAAGGCGGGTTGGCATCCCGTGCACAAACTAGTCGCGAGCTGATGCTGCTCTCTTGATGAGGCTATGGCAGGCCAAAACCAGTTGTTGAGCCTAAAGAGGGCTGCTGTCTTGCTTGATGTACTAGACGCTCGAGCAAAGTTAGGCGTAGTACGATCTCATATAAAAGAGCTATTTGTCATATTGTTCATTGAAACAACTATAGAAGGAAGGCTGGCCTAGCGAGTTTCGCTCGCTAGGCGCCGCACGGGTTGATCCACGGCCAAGGAAACTACCAACTCGTGACACTTGCCCCAACTTCGTGTGTTGGTCCTTGACCCCACGAATTTCCTTAATATAGTGTTGGGTAGTCTTGAAAATCTCTTATTTTAAAAATTAGCTCAAAAGGTAAGGTTTTTCATCATACTTATAAACCGATCACAAGTTCATTCCACAATGATGTGAGACAATTTTAACAATCTCCTCCTCACACATTAAGCTTGAGTCGCAACCGCAACAACTTGTAACCCTGCTGTATGACTCTTGGATTCATACTTATTGGCAATCTATGTCTTGGTCCTCTCTAATCTCAAAAGTTATATAAAAAAATGTGAGATTTTTCTTTACATTTATAAAAGACCACCAGTCTATTCCATAACCAATATAGGACAATCTCAATATGTTATTTCCTTCTTATTCCTCTTGCTAATTGTCATGGATTTTTGCGTTTGTACCTATTGCTACTTCGTCTTTCTCAAATTTTAATTTTTGTTCAAGTCTTCACTTCTCCCCAATGGATCAATTCTTTGTCAAGTCAGTTCGATTTCCGAAATGAATGCCTTTTTTTAGCTAGTCATTATCATTTGCTCTGACCGTGGAAAAAAATTGTTTGCTAATGGTACGCATAATAACTATTCTAATTTCTGCAAAATCTATTTTTCAGCTCCTAGAAATAGGTTTGGAAATTTTTATTTATTTGGTAATGCAATTTCATTTTCTATTTCTGAACAAGAAGTAAAAATTTTGTACTTTTATATTTTTGGAATAGAAATGAAAAGCAAAAACTCTTTTTCTTATTTGTCCTCTTTACTAACTAGCCGGCCATTTGCCCCTCCCACCACTTGTCATCGGTTGCCATCCTCCCCCGCCCCCCATTGCCCACTATCCTCCGCCACCATCTCCTATTGTCGGTCGCCATCCTTCGGTTGCCCTTGCTACTAATTGGTAGCCGCGGTGGCGGTTGCCCAAGTTTGAGAAATTTTGTATCATTATCAAATGAATTTTTATTTTGAGAACATAAATTTTGTGTCATTATTAAACGTGTATTTTGCAGTAAGTGTTTGTCTCGAGGAATAAAAATAGAAAAATTATTTTTTTAGAAATTATGTCAAAAAATATGATGATTATCATTCATGCCCTAAGTTTGACAAATAACTTTTCTGTTTTGAGTGTCACAATTGATGGTCTTTTGAGTATGAATGAATTGGCCTTCTTTTTTCCGTAAGAAAAGTCAAGTAAAAATTAAAAATTTATTAAAAATGCCATGTAGGATGAATCAAAGGGATTGTTATCGGATGTACATGGATGATATTTTTCTTTCAATGTAGCACTAAAGTGATTTGGCGAAAAGTTTTAACATTAAAGTGAGTGCCATAAATTATGATAAACATCATTTTCCCCATATCTTGGTTTAACAATATGATATGGAAGATTTTTCTCTTTAATAATGTAGAAATTCGAACTTTGAACTTGCATAATTCTCACAGCACAAGCGGCCACGGATGCGTGCATCTAGCAAACAAGTCCTTCTCCAAATCTTAATTTCGTTCAAAATTCTCTATCTTATAATATTGACTTTATAAAATTATAAATGTCTATGACATAAGAATAAGTGATACCTTCAATTTATAAATCTCAAATTTTTTTGGTAAAATAAATCTCAAATTTCGATTCATAGTATATATGGTTGAACAAGTATGATTCGGCCTTTAAATAAGTGATACCCTCGATATATAAATCTATTTTCTCTTTAATAATGTAGAAATATGAACTTTCAAATTGCATGGTTCTCCCAGCATGAGCGGCCATGTGTGCATTCATCTAGCAAACAGATGCTTGACTAGCATGAATGGCAGATGCTATGATTTGAACACCAAGTTCAACTGCATCTCGATCAGGTGGGTCAATCTGCCCGGTCAACTCCTTCGGATTAGACGTTCAGCATGGTCGAATTATTCAAATAATTCATGTGATCTAGTCAAATCTCTAGATAATTGAACTTTAGTTAAAAGCATATTCAACAATTCCTCAAATTATTAAGTTAAATTTTTTTTTTCGATTTTGATTTTACGATTTTTTTTTGGTTAAACAATATTTTCGTATTAACCCTTTTATTTTATTTTTTTTGTTCAACAATACATCCCTTGAGAGTTGAGGTCAAGTAGAGGAGGGGATTTTGTTGTTTTGTCATAAATGGCCAGGCCAGGTCCAGTGGAGCTTCTGTACTTTCGCAAAAAGAGCGTCCACAGTGACAAATGAAACTACTCATGGAGTTATCGAGTGCTACTCCAAAACAACTGGTACGCAAACACCCACCACTTCTCTCTCGGGCCATGTTTTCCATCAATTCTATCATTCGATAACTGAGGTACAAATTATGAAAATCACTCGAATCCATGTTTTCATGTATGAAAATAAACACGGCCTGAAATTGTCCAAAAAATACCGTTGTATTGATATGAACCAGAATTGGGTCTCAAGCTTTGAGTCACAAATAGGGATAGGAGCATTAACAATGTTAGTATCAGAAAAGTAACCCTGAAGTGTGATTTTTAATGGCAAAACGTCACCAACCTAATCTCCCAAACCTACTCAATATCCAACCCAACTATACTGAAATCAAGGAGCAATTTCAAATGTTTAACAATAGTGTCCATTTGATGACATCATGGCAACAATCCCCCCCATTCATCAGGTGAGTTGAAATTCTTTACACCCGATTA
Source organism: Eucalyptus cladocalyx (assembly GCA_017140615.1). Lineage (NCBI taxonomy): Eukaryota > Viridiplantae > Streptophyta > Magnoliopsida > Myrtales > Myrtaceae > Eucalyptus > Eucalyptus cladocalyx. Next base: position 23,071,744 of record CM029520.1, read on the forward strand.
GGACATTGCAAATTAATTTTCCCAACTACCCATCTGCCACAGCTGTGTCTTCTTCACCTCTCGTCGATCCTTTTTTCTTTCCAAGGAACAAGAAAAGATAAGAAAAAGAAAAAGAACCCACGAAGCAATAATAGAGGCCCTAGATATATTAAAAAGCCTTCAATGAATTCTGCACAAAAAGAAGAAAAAGAAGGAGCTAGAGCAGCTTTAGGTACTATGAATTCCATGGACGAGAGTAATCCAAGTGCGCATTGAATTCCCCTCATTTTATGGCAATTTTCAATCAAGAACCAAACTCTGATAGAGACACCACATGCCTTAGGGGAGACCCTCTTTTGCCATCACCAGCCACCCTATATCATAGTGTTGGTACATCCACATTTATATAGCAAATATTACCCAAAATATTTATTAAAAATAATACTGTAGGTATAAATAAAATAATACATAGGTGGCCATTAATTAAGTTAATCCCATTTGATCTTACTTGTTAGCTCGAATATAATACTACAAGTCAGTTCAAAGAAGAGGAGACCACAGAGGAGCACAGTGGAGAGACGAAAGAAGAACTCGATTATGACATGAAAACTCGTGCAGTTCACTTGGGTTCTTCTGGATTTACATTGTTTTTCAAGGATACAACATAGAGGAAAACCACAGTAGATCAAACAGTGGTCTCGCCTAAAACAAAGAGAAAACACCATAAGACACTATAGGATATATACTGCTATATGTGTATGCAACTTGGGTGATTTACATTTGAGGGTTGAGATATCTAGTTCATATTTCCCACTAGCACATGACATCCTTGAGAAGCTTGTACCTGCGGGTGGCGGTCCGCGGCGAGGGGTTCTTCCCCTTGTCAGCGGCGGCGGGGGCGGCGGCGGTGCCATCCTCGTGGTCATGCTTCTTGATTATCCGGTCGCCGGAGTACTCGGACTTCAGGACGCCCACGTTGCCGTTCACAGGCCCGGACCCCCGCGACGAAACTCCGTGCGATCTAACGCTTCTCTGCTCACTCTGGCACCAGTCACACCGTGCGATCGGCTCGGAAGCTTCGCTGTAGTAGCTACTGCAATACCTGCGGGACACCAAAGTTTGTGTGTATCATCTCATATTTCTAAGCAAAATCAAAGATAACTGAAGATAGAGAAGTTTCTCAATGTAATTATCGTCGATCAAACATATGCAGATTTGGTTATTACGACAAATCTATTCTAGCTAGACAAGTACCTAAGAATAGTATGAAGTTTAAGAGCTGCTGATCATCATCTTGGAGGACACATGTGCATGATATATGCCCATAACGCTAGAATCATGTAACACGGATCACGGCGGTGGCGGCGGCGGCGGCGGCGGTTGGTGAGGAGGTGTTTCGAGGAGGCGTTTGGTGAGAAATTCAGTTAAAGGTAACTATCAAACATGGATGTGTGAACATGGGTCTAACAGACACAACACATGTGCACACATGTCATGCGTCGTCACGATGACGGCCACGCATGGAACAACAGGTGCGAGTGGACAACACATACATGGATGCATGCGTATCAGAGACACTCTCATGATGATGATAATGAGTGGGAGTCCGTACGAGTGTTGGAAGCGGTTGCGGCACTTGCTGCAGCGGAAGAGCTTGTCCGGGAACCCGACGTCGCCGCACATGCAGCACACGGCTTGATGATCCACCATCGTCGACCCCGAGATCAGCTCGAAGGGAACATGTATCTGCAGCACAGAGGAGAGAGAGAGAGAGAGAGAGGGGGAGAGAGGGGGAGAGGGCGAGAGGAAGAAGACGATGGAGGGAGGGACGCAGAGAGAGAGAGAGAGAGAGAGAGGTATATAAAGAAGATGACTGGCTTTGGGTCTTAGTCCATGAATCCAACGTGATGTACGCGGGTGGTGTGCGTGCGTGTAGGTTCGATATAAATCTGTGGAATGTGTGTTAAAGGTAGACCACAGGTTGCTTCGCAGTCGTTTTCGGGCGGAGAGCGAGAGACGTGAACCCTTAAATTTATAATAGATACTATAAAGATTTTTCATATTTTTAACACCATTGGAATGACGGTTGTGTCCTGCCAATGGGGGTTCCCAACCATTTTTATTTTATTTTATTTTTCTATTTCCTGGCTTGAAGTCTTTTCTCTTGCTTTCAGATGAATATTGAAAAAAAAAAAGAAGGGTTTGTCCCCATCCGGGTTTTTGGCTTTTGTGTGGTACGCATAATTCGAAGTACGCACCATCATAATATAATGTGGTAAAAACCCCCTCCTCGTTGGGTGTGACAAATCCCATCCGCACACTTTTTTTATTTTATTTTATCGGAATCCACGTACTCAAAGGCACATCCTTAATTTAACCAACATCCCTCTTTCAGCTGCTTTGGAAAGCGGGAGAACGTGAAATTATTTAAGTTACTACCACAAAACATTTTAGAGCCTACCTGTCGACATAATAATATTTTAAACTTGTTTCGTATTATTAAAATTTTTAAATTATACCTATTGTGATACTCATATTTAAACATCTTCAGGTTATGAATAACCCTAAATTATGTTTGTTACAAGATCAACACTCCAAACTTTTGTGACTTTTTGAGATGTCGATGTTACGATGGGCAAATTGTAGGTTTTTATTTTTATTTTTATGGTGAATGGAGGGGTTTTTTTTATTTTTTTATTGTGTCACATTGATATAAATTTGTAGTTTTGACAATATAATTGTTTTTTTTTTTGCTCTTTTTGAGTGCCACGATGGGTATAATTTAAGAATTTTAGCAGTATTTCTTCTTCAAGTGCTGATCATGTTTGGGAATTTTACCATAGGTTTAGTTAACATATTGAATAACTTGAGTCTTTGAAAACCATGATTTTGGCCATTTGCACTTTATTCGGGAAAAGAAAGTAGGAGGGGAACAAAATAAAGAGATTGAAAATGAAGGTGAACAGATCGGTGGGGGAAAATAAATAAATTTTGTTTGGTGTTGTTTAGAAAGATGACAACGAAGATGGAGAAAATGAACGCATAATATTTTTAGTGATTTGTTTATTTTACTATTATTACCCTTTTGGCTTTTCGACATTGCTTTGTACTTCCGAGGGCAAAGATGGGAAAGTGACAAAGAAGTTCACATTCCAAGCCACTATCTCTCCAAGTTGGAGAGAATTAAGTATTGGGGGACCAGTGGATTTAATTTCTTTTCGAAATCAATCGCTTTTGTACTTCCAAACAAGGGATTTCGACTTTTTACCTATAAGATTCTCGCCACGCTAATCTTGCCCCTCCTTATCCACCTCCCAAATGGTAACTCATCTTTGTGTCAAATAATTCATATTTTTCAGAGTAAAGATAGGCTTTTTTAAATGTTGAATGTCGGACCAGTTTTGGTTAGTATATTACTTTCATTATTATCTCCTATATTTATATTTAGGTAGGTTTGTATGTGGATAACATGCATCACTTAAGGGAAAATTGTCCAATGTCCAATTAGTCCTAAATTTGGTGAACAATGCCAATTTAGTCTTAAAAGTTTTTAAATTTTTATCAATTTAGCTTTAATTTTTTTAGTAAAATTCTAATATAATCATTTTGTCTAATTTTTATTGAAACCGCTGACATGGCGACATGTCACGTAGGATGTTTGGACCGCCATATCAATCAATTATAGTAAAATTCTAGAAATACTATATTAGAATTTCATCTAATGATTTAAGATTAAATTAGCAAAATTGAAAAGTTTATCCGTACAATAAGTCTAAGATTGGTTGGACAATATTCCGAGATAACTTATGACCCACCATTTAAAAAATAGGGCAGGAGGAAATTTCTTCCAACCATGAAAGGAGAAAATAAAACCTTTTTTTGCTACTGAGTATTTATAAACCTACCAATCTATCCCTCGGAAATCAAATGAGTAAGTATCCTTTCGATGGATATTTTGAGTCGGACTCCGTTTTCTCTTATAAGCTTTTACTTAGAAAGTAGCATGAAACCTATTATTTCCTTCATTAATGTCTGTCCCCTTTCATCCCTCGAAATGACAAACCCTAGGTCTTAGAGGGGTTTCGGAGACTCTTTATGAGCTGCCGAGAGCTTTTGTATCATCTTCGTAAGGCGACGCTCCACGTTTCTATCGTTACGTTTTGTCCGCACATTTGGAGTTAGAACTGGAAATACGACGGAAAAATAAGCGTTGCCACCGTCGTTATTGCTACCCAACATCTTGTCCAAGCAGTGGAAGTTTCAGCTGGAGAAGGAAATCTTTTAGATGACGAAGCGTCGTTTCTTGTATGCACTCATTTCTTGCCAGACGAGATGTCGAATATCATGATTTTTCCATGACGATCTTTGCTTAAATTGGGTATGTTCATCTTTCTTAAATTTTAATGTTTCTTCGCCCAGATAATCTTTCGTTTCGCCAACCATAAATTTATTTATATGTCTGTAAGTTTTGTGGTGTGGGGATTTTTGTCCTACCGTTGAAATCTGTCAGTTCTCACGGGTTCGGAGGATTTTCTGATTGCTGGCTACTTTACTCGTCAGTGAACCTGTTGCTCTCATTGCAGGGCAGAACGAACCATGGAGGTAGAAAACTTTCCGGACTAATAATTGACGGGGCGACGGTCGTGCCATGCCCACCGACAGCAATGCAGGCAATTGGTAGAATTCTCAAGGAAGTACTAAGGGCCTGTACCTCGTCACGACGAAGCTGGCTTATTGCTCGCGGGAAGCCAATAAAGCTGCAGATTGACCTGCAAAGGCGCACAAGACTAAATCGCTCCCTCAAAATTGGAAGTCCTTTCCTCCTTCGACTCTTTTGGAAATTTTACGTTCGGAAACTTATCTATCATCTTATGGTAATTCTCGTCTGTTATAAATGAAAGTAACTATCATATTAGACCAAAAAAAAAAAAAAACAACTAATTGCGAGAGACAATCATTCAAAAAATCTTAAGTTCATTATAGAGTCATCGATTTATTTCTAAACTTTTTAATTCTGTCAATTCAATTATTAATATTTTGACGAGTGTCTAATAGCTCATCCAAGTAACTTTTGCCGGAATTGTTGATGCAGTGATGCCCGTCATATGCGGCACGATCGGTATTGACGTGGATGATTTTTGTAAATTTTTTGAATTTTCTTTCCTTGGGTGAGGGGTGCAATGCCCCGGCGTAAAAACAAGAAAAAAGAAAAGGAAGAAAAAAGCAAAAAAATTCAAAAAATTAGAAACAAATTGCAAAAATTATTTATGTCAACACCAATCGTGCTATATAAAACGGCGAGGTTACATTAGTAATTTCTAGCTAAAATTAACCGAATGAACTATAATAGATAATTGTCGAAAAATTTAGAATTAAGGACTTAATAAGTTATCGTACAATAGATTTACGACTTATTGGATAATTTGCGCCTAATGGTGGTCTCAGGAGACTGACCCATGTTTGACCATTGCAGAAGTTTTCTTTAGCGGGGACGCATGAACGGGACAGGCAGTTGGTCATGTACCTTCGCTGATGAACATTAAGGACAGGCTTTTTTTCGCTTTTAGAGAGGATTATGCCCACCACCCATTGTGTTTTTTCCTAGTATTGAGGATAACGTCTTGATGGGTAGTCCTATCGCTTCGCTTTCACTCACTCCGTCACTCCTAAAAATGAGCATTTGCATGCCCTTATTAAGCTAGGAGGGACCTGAAAATGATTGTCCACATTCCCAAGCATACCCTACGTGGGCAAGATCAAAACCTAGGAAGCTTCATAATAAATGGAAGAGGTGGCCCGGAAGGTGGCTTCGCTTCATACGCCTCCCTGGATTTTCCTCGTTCATGTCGACTAGGGTTTATAGAGAGAGTCGCGTGTCGCGTTCGTCCACTTCCGCACATCCCACGCCTCCTCCTCATCCCCTTGCCAAGTCGACCGACCTACACGCCACTCTCGTACACGTTACGTACCCACCATTCCTTAACTGCACACGACGGACCCTCCCCCACAGGGTTGATGTTCCTGGCTTTGTAATTGATGTGACTTTTTGGGAAATGCAAGTTGGGAGAATGATTGTAGCCCACGGATATTATTATGAGAGGCGGGGATACCCAAGAGACTCGTAAGGTTATGAAAAGTTGCAACTCTTAGCTTCATGGAAATGTGCAATTCTTATGAGGAGTTACGGTTCCTATAAAAAGATGTCACTCTTCTGAAGATGAAATGTGTCTTGATGGAAAGCTGATATTAAAGTCATTAATGAGGGCATTTATTGATAGCCTATATAAATATGGTTTGGTCCTCTCTCCATACAAGACAATGAAAAGTTGTATTGTATCATCCGGTCAATAAAATACATTAAAATAAAAGTGCGTTTAGGGAGAGAAATTGGATTTCTTCATTTTTCCTTATTTCAAAAGTAATAATTTTCTCAAGGTTATTGATTTCTCCAAGTTATTGTCATGGATAAAGTTATGTTTTCATCTCTCTTATTGTGAATACATCATGAATATCTAAAATTCTTTGATTTTGAATTTACTCTAGTATTGCGATTCTATCGATTAAAAAGTGTTTTGTGAGCGACGTTTTTGGTGTCTTGATTTTTGTCTAGTAATTGTTCTCCAAGAATTGGTAGCTTGAGTCCTTTTATCGCTTGTTCAAGTTTTGATCATCGCTTGTTGTATTGAGTCGAGATGAGTTGAGTTTCATGACTAGCATTTATTATAAACAAGGAAATTCATGTTTTTATTATAGTCATGTAGAAAAGGAAAAGAAAGATAACTTGGAAAGCTTGGAGGGCAGTACTAAAAAGCTATACGTGGTAAGCCCGTCAAGGGTTTCGTTAAGGATAAGAGTTCTTCATCCATCAAACGTCCCATGTGATCTTCCCAAGAATATCATTTTCTCGACCCTTGTTTCTTTGGATCTTCCTAAAAACATCATTTTCCGATTCCTTATCGCTTTGGTGGCCTTTGATGGAGGGTTGGATCACGTCTTTGCGCGAGCGAATCCTTCAGAAATGGCGAGCTATCTCATTCATTTTTCCTCTTGGTGCCAAGCATGTTAGCAACGTATTCCTTCTTTGTCGAACGGGGGGCGAGAAGACCCCATCTTGCAAGTTGATCTGCTACTTTAGGGAAGGCGTCTTTGGAGGTGATTCTGCAACTCCGGTGGTCCACAAACTAAAAATATTCCGTGACGGGGCATTGGTGTGAAGTTCCTATGATAACACTTTGAGAATGCAGTTCCGTGGATCACCTCTTTCCACCCTTTGTATTGAGCTTTGGTTGTCCCCAAAGTTTGGCTTCTCTCTCTAATGACATGACACTCTGATAAAAATGAAGGACTTGAAGAACATTTTTCTTAAACTAATAACTTGAAATAATTAACTAGTAAAAAAATATTTTCATTATTAACAATAATTCACGTCTAATTATTTTCATAAACGATGGAAATATTATTTATTTATTTATTTTTCGTAGGTGATGTGTTATTTAAATTAGCTATTTTTCGCAATATAAATACATTTTCTATCTTTGTCTTAGGTGGACAAACTCTCATATCATCAACCCCGTGAATGATGTAAGACGTGAACCTAAATCCATATGAATACCCTAGACATGAATTTGTCAGAATTTCGTACTTCTTGATGTGAGTTTCTTTCTTAATATGCTTTTGATTACACGTCTTCTCCTCTCGTTAAAAGGTTCCCTTATCTTTTTCAGGCTGTTCTTTTCATACTTTTAATTTTTCTTCCTTTTGTAATTTCGGCTTGATATGCAAGTCTTTGCTTTTATTTTTGGTGGTATGTATGTTTTTACTTTTTTACCATGGACGCAAGTGCAAAAACTCAACTATTCGAAAGCCCATAAAATGATGCCGCAAGTCTCACAAAGAGGTTAGAATTTCATATTTTGGACTTGTGTAGGTGGCCTCGACCCAAAATAATTTACATCCAATCTTGGAGAGGAGATTCTAAACTCTAGATAGATAAATAGAGAGAGAGAGAGAGAGAGAGAGAGAGAGGATCATCGGGTCTTTTGTTTCTGATGGGAGAGGAGATTCTTTATTGGGCCAAATTGGGCCTAGAGGATTTCTTAGGCCCATGAATCGTGAATGAAAGCCTTCGTTAAGCTCATGGTCCATTACTTCACGAGTCAGGTTGAGCACGGGTGTAAGGCGGCAGATGGGACCAACATTAGATTTTAATTAGAATAATTTAACTTGGTGAAATGGATTTCGAATCTAACCTTCAAGAAAAGGGATGGCAAATTATCCCAGGTTAGCCGATCATTATTGAGCATGGGGTCAAGACGACACTGGGGACATGAAAACCTCAATTTGGTTAGAGGTGATCATTGGGTTGACTCGGATCAGATCAAATGTATTGCCCCAGCCAACCAAATACTTGAATTTTATATAGAAGTCTTCGGCTGTGGTTGGGCCAAGGTTGGGTGGCAGGGCCGTCTCATGTAAGAATGTTACCCACATCCACCAATTTTCCCTTTTGGACCTAGGCAGTCCAGTCGAGCTGCCCTTCCATTGATCACATTCAATTTAGAGAATGAGATAAATAATTGTTGCAATTTCTAATTCACAGAGACAAAATATAGAAATTTCATATGAAATTTTAGAAAATATATCATATATCTAACTACAATATACTATATCCCAATCAATGAGGGGGATAACCCTCCTAGTCCCCTTTCCATCATTGGGGATTGACATGAAATTCTTACCCCAATGTAACTCGTCAAATCAAGACGAGATTAGAGGTGGCAAAACCCTCCTGCCCTGATGGAGTCACTTTGAAAACTGATCCAACCCAATTTGAACGGATCGAGAAAAGTCAACAATCCGCATTTGACTCAATTCCTGTTCGAAATACCTTGAATTGAATAAGAGCACGAATCACTTAGCCGTCTGAACCTAGAGCACTTGAATTATTGAATTGCTAGTACCCGACAGGCCCTGAAACTAACAATAACCGAATCCTAATTGAACCACGTCTCGATGTGGGCTGGACCCATGCAAATTAAAACTGAAAGCGAAATGGCAGGAATCGAAATGATTTGTATGTGAATAAGACACAAAATGAAATTTCAGATACTCAAAGCGGATCTGACTCTCGACTAGTAATGTTTACACCCGACTTGAGCTACATCCACCCAATTCCCACATGAAAGTTTGTTAACCGAAAACACACGCATCCATATATGACCCGAAGAATCAAAATTAACTGAACCGATACCGATTTGACCCACCAGTTTGTCACCTGTAGATCAGACTTCGAAAACCTCACCTTACCCCAGGCCTGCCTCCGCCGTTATGTATCGGTTAGGTTCAACCTGATCAATGGGTCAGCTTGGGTAGCTGGTCCTACCACGGGCTTAAAGTGTCCTTACTCAGACCAGTCGATGAAAAAAAAATTGAACATTATGTATAAAATTGACCGGGAGTACTTAAGCTTGGCTGGGTCGAACTTAAGGAGGGATTGACTTTGTCCATACATGCTAATTTTGCCTTTCGGCCAACTGGGCCTAGGCGGGCCCATTAGGCCGCTTGCGAAAGATCAGATCTGGAGTTCTATGTTCTTTTCCTAATAAGCAAACTAGTGTGCAAACTTCTGTCGTTATCCATTATAAGCATGCACTATATAAGCTACCTCAATCATTTTTTAGTTAGGTCCTTTTTATGTTTGATTGTCACGATTTTCACCATTGTAATTGTTTTTAGAAAAAAATGCCTATTTGGGAATTTTCTCAATTTGTATTTTTCGTATTCCTTATGGTTAAATCTATATTCATATATTTTTGTAAATTTCTTCTCAATTATTTTTGTACGCGATGTGGATGGTCATTTTTAGGAAATTCTTTCCAGATTAAAAAAATGCACCCTAAATCTCACAAAGTAAAGTCAAAGGACCATATGAATTAGACTTATCAAAGTGGGTCACACCCCTATTTCTCAACTCATCTTGGATAGACTTAGGCAAGCGTTTTGATAATAACGTTTTGTTAAAAAAATCGGGGAACATAAAAAAAAAAGTGTTTTTGTTCCAGGAGAACAATTTTGACCGTAAACACGCATTTGATAAACTTGTTTGGGAAATAAAAAATGAATAGAAACATGTTTGGTAGATTTTATATTTTTTTTTTGTTTCTTTTAATTTTTTAATTTTAATTTTATTTTTTTTTCCTTTTTTTTTTTTTTTCTTCTTTTGGCAATCGCCGACCTCCGGTGACCGGCCGACGGCCTCCAACGACGGCCGGCCGAGGCTCGCCGTGGTTGGGCGAGGCTTAGCCTCGCCGGATCTAGGCGAGCTTGGCGTCCCAGATCCGGCGATGCTCGGCCTCACCGGGGTCGACAACGCTCCGGCGAGGTCGCCGACCCTCGATGGCATCGTTGCGGCCCTCGACGGCCGGTCGTCGGCCATGGCCGAGGCGGCGACCGACTAAAGAAAAAGAAGAAGAAGAAAAGAACATAAAAGAAGAAGAAGAAACGTTTTTTCTTTCTTCGAAGTGTTTCGGAATAAGAAATAACTTTTTTTTGTTTTCTCATTTTAATTCTTTTTTTGTTTCGGGGAACAAAAAAACAGATTTTGAACAAAAACGCAAATAAACGCGTTTTTGTTGTTTTTTTGTTCGAGAACAAAAAAACAAAAAATCTGTTCATAAACAGATTCAGAAACAAAAACATGCATGCTCTTAGTTGTTATATGGATTGATTACATTCAATATATGTGCTATAAATGGGTTTGGAATAGTAAAATTCAATACAATACACGTGTTAAATGGATTTTCAATTTAGATCCAATTTACCTTATGACTTTCTTTTTATTAGTTTTCACATTTACTTGATTTCACGCTCGATCATTTCACATTTTTTCTCAGTTAATGTATGAATTTTCCTATATGGTGCTAACTATGAAAATTGTTTAGTAATATGTATTAGGTTAAATTTGTGTCACTATATTTATATCAGATAGAAATAAATCAAAACGGGTTCAAAGAATTGATTTTGATCGGATAATTTTTGACCGCACCGGAATCGTGTTTAACGGTCTAAGGGTAAATCGATCACGCGGAGAGCACGTGAACTGCGGCTGACCGAATCGGAGCGAATCCGGGAAGCAGACCTGCGGGGAACACGAAAGGAGCCGAGGAAAGAGCTCCACGTGCGATCCTTTGAAAAGTCGTCTCTGACTCCTCCCTGTCCCTTCGCTCCTCCATTATCCACTCACCAGTCACTGCCACCACCACCACCATCTCCACCGCCACACCCAGAAAAGAAAAAAAAAAGAAAAGAAGAAGAAGAAAAAGTTGGCAGTTGTATTCAATGAGCGAGAGAGAGAGAGAGAGGGGCCCTTCGCGCTCGTCCTGAAAAATGATCACGATCTCCATTCCGTCTGCAGTTCTGCATTGAATCGCCTGGGGTTGAGATTGGAGTTCCATTTTCCAACTGATTTGACGGTGGTTTATGTGTGTCTTGAACCAGGGAGGGAACAATCTCCATCGAATTTGTATGTCATTTATTAAATTCTAAAGATCACGTGATAGTCATAAATTCAAAAAAGCTCATGTCTCATATTCTAATATCATTAAATCGTTTCAAATTGTTACTCTATTCTAACAATATTTGAAATTATATACATGATGAGTATTTTGTGTATGTCCCATAGTGACGATTCAAGAAGTTGGTTAGGTTTCCATGTTAGTATTAAGCATCTTCTATGGGAAATGCTAGTTATGTGGAAAGAATACTAACCTCGAGGTGGTGCTCTAGGGGCAAAGGCATTGTGGATGGTGATAAGTCATTAATGAAATGATTTATTTGCAATGGTTATGTTCTTAATTCAATAATCCCATGAAGTTATTTGTTCACACTCAATTATACTTGATCATGGTAAATCTTCTCATTCTTAGTAAATTAAAATCTTATTTGTTCTGGGTAAACATTCATTCTGAAAGGGATTGGAAATTCTCACTGAAGCAATGGTAACAATCAGCAATTGCTCATTGGTCATCGGAGAAGGTGATTGGATCTTCTCCGGCTACAACAATAATGAAGGTTGCGTGTGACTCTTACCATAAATAAGGCAAGGATCTACGGCGATTGTGCCACCCTTACCAGTGACAGGTAGGGGTCGCGTGACCTTTGTCATCACTAGGTGAGGGTCACATGTGATCCTTGCCATTGCTCCAATTGGGGTTTTGCAAGAGCTACTATGGCAGCACAATGGTTGCCACCACTGGATTTGGGTTTCTTTTTAAACATTTGTAGTGTTAATTTACTTATCTTGTTGTTTTTCTCAACGTGTTAAGTAACCGTAACCATTATTTGGTTTTGTTGACTAATTATTGCCAATATTACACTCATTTCTAGTTTAAAAACATCTTCTTTTTTTCCTCTTTAAACCAATTGTAATTTTTAACTTAATTACTGTGAACAAATGTTTTTACCACCATGAAATATTTTACCACAAATGAGAATTATTTCCTATATAATACATATTATCACTAAATATAAGTATCTTTTACCAAGAATGATGGGCAACCTAATCAGTAAATCAAATTTGAACCGTCCATACTGTTCATAACGTCTTGTAACGGCGAGATATGTAGAATGAATGGAAAGCTCGGACGGCAAAATTCACGTGCCGGATATGAATTTCTAAAATTCAAAACAAAATCTGCTACACATCCGCATCTTTTTCATGACTTTGCGCTACAATTAAAATCAGAGAGCCCAGGAAAAAAAAGTTGGGGGCCACCAAAGGCCAAAACTCACTTTGCTTGCATTGAAAGGAAGGGAGGAGAATGGAAGTGGCATGGTTTTTGAGGTGTAAAGGCTGCAGGTCAAATTACCTGCAGCAGATTCGTCCATAAGCGTAAACCAATGACAAGAGCCACGAGAGGAGGGAAAAAAAAAGGGAAGGAGAAGAAGAAGCCATAACACGAAAATGGTGCGTGTGCGTGTGCATGTGCGGGGGCGGATGTAGGTGTGGGTTGTCTCTCTGCGCGTGGCAGTGTAGGTGTGGGTTGTCTCTCTGCGCGTGGCAGGTGAAAGCATGGCTGAGTAACAATAACACATGCTTCCGATTCAGGCACCAAATGACACCACCAGCTGCGATGCGTACCTCAAGTTCCATTCGCCAAGGAGTGATCATAAATGATGGTGGACCATCTGCTGCAAACGTGGGGTTCGTTTCTCGACTTAGGTTAGGGGACATGGGAAAGTCATGTAAGAGTTTTTTTAATGTCGACTACATTGATTTAATGAGGTAAGATATAAAGATTCTTCATAAGTCTAATATAAGACTGATTGGTGTGAGATGAATAAAGTCTAGCCCGTGATATAAAAACTCTATAAAATAGTGCTTGAGTTTCCTCTAACCCCGATGTACAAATAACTTCACATAAGGAGCGTTTACTGAACATTAAGGGTGAGAGGTGATTTCATTGAGCTAGTGCCACGTGCATACGCGGCTGACGTCACGATGACGTCACCTGGCGTGTACCGCGCACGCACTAGTGACCGTGTGCGTGTGTTGCACACGCTTGGCACCGAAATGGCACGTGCGACGCACGCGCCCGGGGAGACCGAATCAGTACCTATGTAGCACGGACACTCTCTAAAAGCTTTCGTGTTGTGTCCGACACTCTGACATGTGTCCGACACGCTCCGACACGAGGTCAACTCTCTCCAACACGCTCCGACACGCACGGGGTTAATTTTAAAAATTTCTAATACTTGAGGAGTCAAAATATAAATATACAAAAAAGAAGTAATGAAACAAGTAATAAAAACTGTTATAAATATATGAATACCTTTGGGGCTAAGTCCTTGTCCAACACTCGTGCCCGAACCCCCTGAAAGGAAACCATCACGAAAGCAACTCCTTCAAGATCATGTGTTCAGACGTGGAGAAAGACAATCTTCACCTCACCTCACAAAAGTCATGAGAAATTTGCTTAGATATTCCTTGTAGGGACATGCGGTACTCACGAGCCAAGTACTGGTCAAGTGTTTGGAACCTCCCTTCTTGTACCTAAAGCACTGGTCAAGGGCGTCGCGGGACTCAGGAGGGGTTCCCACTCCGTTTAGGAGTTGGCCGGGAGAACCCTTGGGGACCTTATCCCTTGTTCCTACCCCTCACTTGTCTTTAAATGGCTTGTGGGGGAAGTCTCTTAGGGATGTCCTATTCTGGGAGAAGACCTTTTAAGGACATGTCTAGGTCCAACACTAGACTACTTTAGAGATCAAATGAAAAAATGGTTGCAAACAAGGAAGACAACTAAGATTCGTCCATAAGCGTAAACTCACTCTGCTTGCATTGAAAGGAAGGGAGGAGAATGGAAGTGGCATGGTTTTTGAGGTGTAAAGGCTGCAGGTCAAATTACCTGCAGCAGATTCGTTCATAAGCGTAAACCAATGACACGAGCCACGATAGGAGGAAAAAAAGGGAAAGAGAAGAAGAAGCCATAACACGAAATGGTGCGTGTGATATAAAAGCTCTATAAAATAGTGATTGAGTTTCCTCTAATCCCGATGTACAAATAACCTCACATAGGGAGCGTTTACTGAAAATTAAGGGTGAGAGGTGATTTCATTGAGCTAGTGCCACACGCGTGTGTGGTTGATGTCACGATGACATCACTTGGCGCATATCGCGCACGCGCTAGTGACCATGTGCGTGCATCGCACGCGCCTGGCACCGAAATGGCACGTGCAACACACGCACCTGGGGGGAGACTGAATCGGTACCTATGTAGCACCGACACTCTCTGGGAGCTTTCGTGTCGTGTCCGACACTTCGACACGTGGCTGACACGTTCCGACACATTCCGACACGCGGTCAACGAGTGTCAAAAAATCCGACACGATGTCAACTCTCCTACACGTGAGTCTGGAATTCGATACACACGGGGTCAATTTTAAAAATTTCTAATACTTGAGGGGTCAAAATATACATATACAAAAAAGAAGTAATAAAAAATGCTATAAATATACACGTACGAGGTCAATTTTTTTTTTTCAGTTTTGTTTTTTTAGAATCGGTACCTATGTAGCACCGACACTCTCTGGGAGCTTTCATGTCGTGTCCGACACTTCGACACGTGGCTGACACGTTCCGACACATTCCGACACGCGGTCAACGAGTGTCAAAAAATCCGACACGAGGTCAACTCTCTCCTACACGTGAGTCTGGAATTCTGATACACACGGGGTCAATTTTAAAAATTTCTAATACTTGAGGGGTCAAAATATACATATACAAAAAAGAAGTAATAAAAAATGCTATAAATATACACGTACGGGGTCAATTTTTTTTTTTTCAGTTTTTTTTTTTTTAGAATTGTTTTATTTTTTTAAAAAGTCTTTTACTATGAAAGAATTAATAAAAAATGCCATATATGATAAATAAATAAATTTAAAAATATGATTTAAGTATTTTTATTTAAACAATGTTTTTTTCCTCTAAATTTTATGTATTATTATAACAAATTAAAATAATGAATGCTATTATTTAATATTTTTCATGTAAATTAATTCTAGGCTATTTTTATTATTATTATTATTTATTTATGTATTTATATATAAAAATATGTTTAATATATCACGTGTCGGAAAGTTTCAACTCTTTAACTCCATGGAAATGTGCAATTCTTTTGAGAAGTTATAGTTCCTATAAAAAGATGTCACTCTTTTGAAGATAAAATGTGTCTTGATGGAAAGTTGATATTAAAGTCATTAATGAGGGTATTTATTGATAGCCTATATAAATATGGTTTGGTCCTCTCTCCATACAAGACAATGAAAAGTTGTATTCTATCATCCGGTCAATAAAATACATTCAAATAGAAGTGCGTTTAGGGAGAGAAATTGGATTTCTTCATTTTTTCCTATTTCAGAAACAATAATTTTCTCAAGGTTATTGATTTCCCCAAGTTATTGTTACAGATTAAGTTATGTTTTCATCTCTCTTATTGTGAATACATCATGAATATCTAAGATTCTTTGATTTTGAATTTTCTATAGTCTTGCGATTATGTCGATTAAAAAGTGTTTTGTGAGTGACATTTCTATCATCTCGATTTTCATCTAGTAATTGTTCTCCAAGAATCAATAGCTTGAGTCTTTTTATCACTTGTTCAAGTTTCGATCATCGCTTGTTGTATTGAGTCGACATGAGTTGAGTTTCATGACTAGCATTTATTATAAACAAGGAAATTCATGTTTTTATTATAGCCATGTAGAAAAGGAAAAGAAAGATACCTTGGAAAGCTTGGAGGGCAGTACTAAAAAGCTATACTTTGAGAATGCAGTTTCGGCTAAGTAATATATATCAGCCAGAATTTCGACCTTGTTTCTTTGGATCTTCCTAAAAAAAAAAAAAAAACGTCTTTGCGCGAGCGAATCCTTCAGAAAGTTGATCTGCTACTTTAGGGAAGGCGTCTTTGGAGGTGATTCTGCAACTCCGGTGGTCCACAAACTAAAAATATTCCGTGACGGGGCATTGGTGTGAAGTTCCTATGATAACACTTCGAGAATGCAGTTCCGTGGATCACCTGTTTCCACCCTTTGTATTGAGCTTTGGTTGTCCTCAAAGTTTGGCTTCTCTCTCTAATGACACGACACTCTGGTATTATTTATTTTGTAGAAAATAAATGATTTGAATAACATTTTTCTTAAACTAATAATTTTGAAATAATTAACTAGTAAAAAAATATTTTCATTATTAACAATAATTCATCTAATTATTTTCATAAACGATGGAAATATTATTTATTTTTGTAGGTGATGTGTTATTTAAATTAGCTATTTTTCGCGATATAAATACATTTTTCTATCTTTGTCTTAGGTGGACAAACTCTCGTATCATCAACCCCGTGAATGATGTAAGACGTGAACCTAAATCCATATGAATACTCTAGACATGAATTTGTCAGAATTTCGTACTTCTTGATGTGAGTTTCTTTCTTAATTTGCTTTTGATTACACGTCTTCTCCTCTCGTTAAAAGGTTCCCTTATCTTTTTCAGGCTGTTCTTTTGATACTTTTAATTTTTCTTCCCTTCGTAATTTCGGCGTGACATGCAAGTCTTTGCTTTTATTTTTGGTGATATGTATGCTTTTACTTTTTTACCATGGACGCAATTGCAGAAACTCAACTATCCGAAAGCCCATAAAATGATCCCGCAAGTCTCACAAAGAGGTTAATATTTCATATTTTGGACTTGTGTAGGTGGCCTCGACCCAAAATAATTTACATCCAATCTTGGAGAAGAGATTCTAAACTCTAGATAGATAAATAGAGAGAGAGAGAGAGAGAGAGAGAGAGAGAGAGAGAGGATCATCGGGTCTTTTGTTTCTGATGAGAGAAGAGATTATTTATTGGGCCAAATTGGGCCTATAGGATTTCTTAGGCCCATGAATCGTGAATGAACGCCTTCGTTAAGCTCATGGTCCATTACTTCACGAGTCAGGTTGAGCACGTATGATGGGGAAACATGGGTGTAAGACGGCAGAAGGGACCAACATTAGATTTTAATTAGAATAATTTAACTTGGCGAAATGGATTTCAAATCTAACCTTCAAGAAAAGGGATGGCAAATTATCCCGGGTTAGCCGATCATTGTTGAGCATGGGGTCAAGACGGCATTGGGGACATGAAAACCTCAATTTGGTTAGAGGTGATCATTGGGTTGACTCGGATCGGATCAAATGTATTGCCCAAGCCAGCCGAATACTTGAAGCTTATATAGAAGTCTTCGGCTATGGTTGGGCCTAGGTTGGGTGGTAGGGCCTTCTCATGTAAGAATGTTACCCACATCCACCAATTTTCCCTTTCGGACCTAGGCAGTCTAGTCGAGCTGCCCTTCCATTGATCACATTCAATTTAGGGAATGAGATAAATAATTGTTGCAATTTCTAATTCACAAAGACAAAATATAGAAATTTCATATGAAATTTTAGAAAATATATCATATATTTGACTACAATATACTATATCCCAATCAATGAGGGGGATAGCCCTCCTAGCCTCCTTTCCATCATTGGGGATTGACATGAAATTCTTACCCCAATGTAACTCGTCAAATCAAGACGAGATTAAAGGTGGCAAAACCCTCCTGCCCTGATGGAGTCACTTTGAAAACTGATCCAACCCAATTTGAACGGATCGAGAAAAGTCAACAATCGCATTTGACTCAATCCCTGTTTGAAATACCTTGAATTGAATAAAGCACGAATCACTGAGCCATCGAACCTAGAGCACTTGAATTATTGAATTGCTAGTACCCGCCAGGCCTCGAAACTAACAATAACCGAATCCTAATTGAACCACGTCTCGATGTGGGCTGGACCCATGCAAATTAAAGCTGAAAGCGAAATGGCAGAAATCGAAATGATTCGTACGTGAATAAGACGCAAAAGGAAATTTCACATACTCAAAGCGGATTTGACTCTCGACTAGTACTGTTTACACTCAACTCGAGCTACATTCGCCCAATTCCCACATGAAAGTTTGTTAATCGAAAACACACGCATCCATATATGACCTGAAGAATCAAAATTAACCGAACCGATACCGATTTGACCCACCAGTTTGTCACATGTAGATCAGACTTCGAAAACCTCACCTTGCCCCAGGCCTGCCTCCGCCGTTATGCATCGGTTAGGTTCAACCTGATCAATGGGTCAGCTTGGGTAGTTGGTCCTACCACGGGCTTAAAGTGTCCTTACTCAGACCAGTCGATGAAAAAAAAATTGAACATTATGTATAAAATTGACCAGGAGTACTTAAGCTTGGTTGGGTCGAACTTAAGGAGGGATTGACTTTGTCCATACATGCTAATTTTGCATTTCGGCCAACTGGGCCAAGGCGGCCCATTAGGCTGCTTGCGAAAGATCAGATATGGAGTTATATGTTCTTTTCCTAATAAGCAAACTAGTATAAATCATTGGGATTCGCCCCAGTGGCCACCCTTCCAACATGGAATGGGGAGGTAAGGGGTTCAAATCACATTCTCGAGGGGAGATGGGGTGGGGACGCGTAAGTTTCAGGAGTGGGTTTTCGATTTCACCTTGCCTGCAAGAGCAGGGCAAAAGTCGAGAGTGAGTATAGAGTAGGAATAAAGTAGGACTAACAAAAAAAAAAAAAAACTAGTATGCAAACTTCTGTCGTTATCCATTATAAGCATGCACTATAAGCTACCTCAATCATTTTTTAGTTAGGTCTTTTTTATGTTTGATTGTCACGATTTTCACCATTGTAATTGTTTCTAGAAAAAAATGCCTATTTGGGAATTTTCTCAATTGTATTTTTCGTATTCCTTATGGTTAAATCTATATTCATATATTTTTGTAAATTTCTTCTCAATTATTTTTGTATGCGACGTGGATGGTCATTTTTAGGAAATTCTTTCCAGATTAAAAAAATGCACCCTAAATCTCACTAAGTAAAGTCAAAGGACCATATGAATTAGACTTATCAAAATGGGTCACACCCCTATTTCTCAACTCATCTTGGATAGATTTAGGGCGCGCTTGGTAACGTTTTGTTCAAAAATTGTTAGGGAATGAAATAAAAAAGTGTTTGTTCCAGGGAACAATTTTTGACAAGAAACACGCATTTGGTAAACTTGTTTCGGGAATAAAAAATGAATAGAAACATATTTGGTAGATTTTATATTGTTTTTTTGTTTCTTTTTAATTTTTTAATATTTTTATTTTATTTTTCATTTTTTCCTTTATTTTATTTTTCATTTTTTCTTCTTTTGGCTGGTCGCGGGCCTCCCGCGACCGGCCGATAGGGGCCGACAGACCTCACCGGATCTAGGCGAGCTTGGCGTCCCCGATCCGGCGATGCTTGGCCTCACTGGGGCCGCAACGCTCCGGCGAGGTTGTCGACCCTCAACGGCGTCGCCGGCCCTCGATGGCCGGTCGCCGGCCATGGCGAGGCCGGCAACCGGCCAAAGAAAAAATAAGAAGAAGAAAAGAACAGAAAAGAAGAAGAAGAAACGTTTTTTCTTTCTTCAGAAGTATTTCTGGAGTAAGAAACAACTTTTTTTGTTTCATTTCCGTTCTTTTTTTGTTTAACAAAAAAATATATTTTGAACAAAAATGCAAACAAACGCGTTTCTGTTCTTTTTTTGTTCCCGGGAACAAAAAAACAAAAAATCTGTTCATAAACAGATTCCAGAAACGAAAACATACACGCCCTTAGTTGTTATATGGATTGATTACATTCAATATATGTGTTATAAATGGGTTTTAAATAGTAAAATTCAATACAATACACGTGTTAAATGGATTTTCAATTTAGATCCAATTTACCTTTATGACTTTCTTTTTATTAGTTCTCACATTTACTTGATTTGATGCTCGATCATTTCACATTTTTTCTCAGTTAATGTATGAATTTTCCTATATGGTGCTAACTATGAAAATGGTTTAGTAATATGTATTAGGTTAAATATGTGTCACTATATTTATATCAGATAGAAATAAATCAAAATGGGTTCAAAGAATTGATTTTGATCGGATAATTTTTGACCGCACCGGAATCGTGTTTAACGGTCTAAGGGTAAATCGATCACGCGGAGGGCACGTGAACTGCGGCTGCCCGAATCGGAGCGAATCCGGGAAGCAGACCTGCGGGGAACACGAAAGGAGCCGAGGAGAGAGCTCCACGTGCGATCCTTTGAAAAGTCGTCTCTGACTCCTCCCTGTCCCTTCGCTCCTCCATTATCCACTCACCAGTCACTGCCACCACCACCACCATCTCCACCACCACACCCAGAAAAGAAAAAAAAAGAAAAGAAGAAGAAGAAAAAGTTGGCAGTTGTATTCAATGAGCGAGAGAGAGAGAGGGGCCCTTCGCGCTCGTCCTGAAAAATGATCACGATCATCATTCCGTCTGCAGTTCTGCATTGAATCGCCTGGGGTTGAGATTGGAGTTCCATTTTCCAACTGATTTGACGGTGGTTTATGTGTATCTAGAACCATGGAGAGAACAATCTCTATCGGAACTTGTATGTCAATTATTAAATTCTAGCATTATGTGATAGCCATAAATTCAAAAAAACTCACGCACATCTCCTATTATGATATTATTGGAGCATTTCAGATTGCTACTCTCTCCAAATGATATTTGAAATTATATACATGGCGCATATTCTGTGTATGTCCCATGATCTAACAAGACAGTGTGAATGATGACTTGAGAAGTTTATTAGGTTTCCATGTTAGCATTAAGAATCTTCTATGGGAAATGCTAGTTATGTGGAAGGAATACTAACCTTGAGGTAGTGCTCTAGGGGCAAAGGCATTATGGATGGTGATAAGTCATTATTGAAATGATTTCTTTGCAATGGTTATGTTCTTAATTCAATAATCCCATGAAGTTATTTGTTTGCACTCAATTATACTTTATCATGGTAAATCTTCTCATTCTTAGTAAATTAAAATCTTATTTGTTTTGGGTAAACATTCATTCTGATAGGGATTGTAATTCTCACTGAAGCAATGGTAACAATCAACACTTGCTCATTGATCATTGGAGAAGGTGATTGGATCTTCTCCGGCTACAACAATGATGAAAGTTGCGTAGGACTCTTACCATAAATTAGGCAAGGGTTTGCAACGATTGTGCCACCCTTACCAGTGATAGGTAGGGGTCACGCAACCCTTGTCATCACTAGGCGAGGGTCACGTGTGATCCTTGCCATTGCTCCAATTGGGGTTTTGCTAGAGCTACTATGGCAGCACAATGGTTGCCACCACTGGACCACCTTAGTTTGTTTTAATCTTTTCCATGTTTACAAATATCTTTTTTGGGTTTCTTTTTAAACGTTTGTAGTGTTAATTTACTTATCTTGTTGTTTTTCTCAACGTGTTAAGTAACCGTAACCATTATTTGGTTTTGTTGACTAATTATTGCCAATATTACACTCATATCTAGTTTAGAAACATCTTCTTCTTTTTTTCCTCTTTAAACCAATTTTAATTTTTTAATTTAATTACTGTGAACAAATGTTTTTACCACCATGAAATATTTTACCACAAATGAGAATTATTTCCTATAAATACATATTATCACTAAATATAAGTATCTTTTACCAAGAATGATGGGCAACCTATGGTGTGCATGACAACGTTTCTATTCCGGGGAATTATTTTTTTTGAAAGAGTTTTTTTCTATTTTTAAACCGGGAACAATTTTTGAGTAAAATAAGGTGTTTGGTAATTATACAAAATTCCTATTCTTGGAATAGAAAAAGAATAGAAATGTGTTTGGTAAAAATTTATAAATTTTTGTATTTATTTTTTTTCTTCTTATTCACGAATTGTGACCGTTGCCGTTGCCGCACGATGGCCACACGGTCGTCGAACGATCGCCGCATGACGCCACACAACGTGTCGCTACCACCGACCGCCGTTGGGATTGCCGCCCATAGCCTATCGCCGCAAGAGGGGCGGTGGCCGATGGCCGATGGGTGGCAATCGGCGGCGGATCGGCTGTTATGTGGTAGCAAGTAGCGGTCATGTGGCGATTGGCAGGAGGCTGCTGGTGGACGAGTGGAGGTCGTTGGCTGGTGGGCTATGGGCGGTGGCAACCGTCGCCAGCGGTCTGCTGTCGATGGTGGCCACGGGTGGCAAGAGGTGGCCAACGGTGGGTAGGCGGGCTGTAATGGCCACAACAAGAAAGAAGAACAAAAGAAAAATAGAAAAAAAAAACTTATTTATAGAAATTGTTTTCGGGAACAAGAAGTTATTTTTTTTTTTTGTTTCTTATTTCTATTTTAAATCTATTCCCTAGCCACTTTTCTATTTCGGGGAATAGAAAAATTAATTGACATTACCAAACAAATTTCTGTTCTTTTTTTGTTCCGGGGAACAAAATAACATAAATCGGGAGAAATAAAAACGTTATCATGCAGGCCTCTAATCAGTAAATCAAAAACTGAACTGTCCATACTAATCATAACATCTTGTAACGGCAACATATCTAGAATGAATGGACAGCTCGAACAGCAAAATACACGCACCGGACATGAATTTCTAATTTTCAAAACAAAATCTGCGACAAATCCGCATCTTTTTCACGACTTTGCGCTACAATTAAAATCAGAGAGCCCAGGAAAAAAGTTGGGGCCACCAAAGGCCAAAACTCACTTTGCTTGCATTGAAAGGAAGGGAGGAGAATGGAAGTGGCATGGTTTTTGAGGTGTAAAGGCTGCAGGTCAAATTACCTGCAGCAGATTCGTCCATAAGCGTAAACCAATGACAAGAGCCACGAGAGGAGGGGAAAAAAAGGGAAGGAGAAGAAGAAGCCATAACACGAAAATGGTGCGTGTGCGTGTGCATGTACGGGGGCGGGTGTAGGTGTGGGTTGTCTCTCTGCGCGTGGCAGGTGAAAGCATGGCTGAGTAACAATAACACATGCTTCCGATTCAGGCACCAAATGACACCACCAGCTGCGATGCGTACCTCAAGTTCCATTCGCCAAGGAGTGATCATAAATGATGGTGGACCATCTGCTGCAAACGTGGGGTTCGTTTCTTGACTTAGGTTAGGGGACATGGGAAAGTCGTGTAAGAATTTTTCTAATGTCGACTACATTGATTTAATGAAGTAAGACATAAAGATTCTTCATAAGTCTAATATAAGACTGATTGGTGTGAGATGAATAAAGTCTAGCCCGTGATATAAAAACTCTATAAAATAGTGCTTGAGTTTCCTCTAACCCCGATGTACAAATAACTTCACATAAGGAGCGTTTACTGAACATTAAGGGTGAGAGGTGATTTCATTGAGCTAGTGCCACTCGCGTAAGCGGCTGACGTCACGATGACATCACCTGGCGTGTACTGCGCACGCGCCATTGACCGTGTGCGTGTGTTGCACGCGCTTGGCACCGAAACGGCACGTGCGACGCACGTGCCCGGGGGAGACCGACTCAGTACCTATGTAGCACCGACACTCTCTAGGAGCCTTCGTGTTGTGTCCGACACGCTCCGACACGAGGTCAACTCTCTCCAACACGCTCCGACACGCACGGGGTCAATTTTAAAAATTTCTAATACTTGATGGGTCAAAATATAAATATACAAAAAAGAAGTAATGAAAGAAGTAATAAAAACTGCTATAAATATATGAATACCTTCGGGGCTAAGTCCTTGTCCAACACTCGTGCCCGAACCCCCTGAAAGGAAACCATCACGAAAGCAACTCCTTAAAGATCATGTGTTCAGACGTGGAGAAAGACAATCTTCACCTCACCTCACAAAAGTCATGAGAAATTTGCTTAGATATTCCTTGTAGGGACATGCGGTACTCACGAGCCAAGTACTGGTCAAGTGTTTGGAACCTCCCTTCTTGTACCTAAAGCACTGGTCAAGGGCGTCGCGGGACTCAGGAGGGGTTCCCACTCCGTTTAGGAGTTGGCCGGGAGAACCCTTGGGGACCTTATCCCTTGTTCCTACCCCTCACTTGTCTTTAAATAGCTTGTGGGGGAAGTCTCTAGGGATGTCCTATTCCGGGAGAAGACCTTTTAAGGACATGTCTAGGTCCAACACTAGACTACTTTAGAGATCAAATGAAAAAATGGTTGCAAACAAGGAAGACAACTAAGATTCGTCCATAAGCGTAAACTCACTCTGCTTGCATTGAAAGGAAAGGAGGAGAATGGAAGTGGCATGGTTTTTGAGGTGTAAAGGCTGCAGGTCAAATTACCTGTAGCAGATTCGTTCATAAGCGTAAACCAATGACACGAGCCACAATAGGAGGGAAAAAAGGGAAAGAGAAGAAGAAGCCATAACACGAAATGGTGCGTGTGATATAAAAGCTCTATAAAATAGTGCTTGAGTTTCCTCTAACCCCGATATACAAATAACCTCACATAGGGAGCGTTTACTGAAAATTAAGGGTGAGAGGTGATTTCATTGAGCCAGTGCCACAGGCGTGTGTAGTTGATGTCACGATGACATCACTTGGCGCATATCGCGCATGCGCTAGTGACCATGTGCGTGCGTCGCATGCGCCTGGCACCAAAATGGCACGTGCAACACACGCGCCTGGGGGGAGACTGAATTGGTACCTATGTAGCACTGACACTCTCTAGGAGCCTTCGTGTCGTGTCCGACACTCCGACATGTGGCCGACACGTTCCGACACGCGGTCAACGAGTGTCAAAAAATCCGACACGAGGTCAATTCTCTCCGACACGCGAGTCTGGAATCCTGACACGCACGGGGTCAATTTTAAAAATTTCTAATACTTGAGGGGTCAAAATATAAATATACAAAAAATAAGTAATAAAAAATGCTATAAATATACACGC
This sequence comes from Eucalyptus cladocalyx, assembly GCA_017140615.1. NCBI lineage: Eukaryota > Viridiplantae > Streptophyta > Magnoliopsida > Myrtales > Myrtaceae > Eucalyptus > Eucalyptus cladocalyx. The sequence goes on from CM029520.1 coordinate 23,097,070, forward strand.
ACGGGGTCAATTTTTTTTAGAATTGTTTTAGTTTTTTTAAAAGTCTTTTACTATGAAAGAAGTAATAAAAAATGCTATATATGATAAATAAATAAATTTAAAAATATCATTTAAGTATTTTTATTTAAACAATGTTTTTTTCCTCTAAATTTTATGTATTATTATAACAAATTAAAATAATGAATGCTATTATTTAATATTTTTCATGTAAATTAATTCTAGGCTATTTTATTATTATTTATTTATGTATTTATATATAAAAATATATTTAATATATCACAACTCTTAACTCCATGGAAATGTGCAATTCTTTTGAGAAGTTATAGTTCCTATAAAAAGATGTCACTCTTTTGAAGATAAAATGTGTCTTGGTGGAAAGTTGATATTAAAGTCATTAATGAGGGTATTTATTGATAGCCTATATAAATGGTTTGGTCCTCTCTCCATACAAGACAATGAAAAGTTGTATTCTATCATCCGGTCAATAAAATACATTAAAATAAAAGTGCGTTTAGGGAGAGAAATTGGATTTCTTCATTTTTCTCTATTTCAGAAACAACAAGGTTAGTGATTTCCCCAAGTTATTGTTACAGATTAAGTTATGTTTTCATCTCTCTTATTGTGAATACATCATCGATATTTAAGATTTTTTTTTTATTTTGAATTTTCTAAAGTCTTGCGATTATGTCGATTAAAAAGTGTTTTGCGAGCGACATTTCTGTCGTCTTGATTTTCGTCTAGTAATTGTTCTCCAAGAATCAATAGCTTGAGTCTTTTTATGGTTTGTTCGAGTTTCAATCATCGCTTGTTGTATTGAGTCAAGATGAGTTGAGTTTCATGACTAGCATCTATTATAAACAAGGAAATTCAAGTTTTTATTATAGCCATATAGAAAAGGAAAAGGAAGATGCCTTGGGAAGCTTGGAGGGCAGTACTAAAAAGCCATACGTGGTAAGCCCGTCAAGAGTTTCGTTAAGGATAAGAGTGTAAGAGTTTTTCTAATTGTGGACTACATTAATTGATATTGTAATTTACCGTTTAACGCGTTTATCGTTTTTTACGGGGTTTGGTCTAAGATGAGATAGAAGGTTTTAATTAGTCTAATACAAATTTTGCTAGTGTGGGCGAGTTGAGCTGGCCCGTAATGAGGGACTTAGGAACTCTATAAATAGTCTTTCAAGTCTCTCCTCTAACCCTAATTCTCACATGTATCCTCACCTAAGGGGCGTTTACCTAACGACGCGTGAGTGGCCGCCCTCGTGAGCCGATGATACGGAGGCAATAGAGGAGAAGGACTTGGCGTGGAACATTGTGTTTCCGCTTCCGCTTCAAACAAATGGATCCCAAAAAAAGCGGTGCGTCAATTCTTTCTACTCAATTATGCGTGTTCTTGTTACAGTTATGGAGATCTTGGGGTTGCACTGATTTGCGTCTAACATGTGGTATCAGAGCAACCATAACCCTAGAACTCGAACGCAATTGGTTTTGCCCTAATTTGTACGGATTTACCATAATTTGTACGGATCTACCCTAATTTGAATGGATTAGCCCTAATTGGTACTGATCTTGCCCTAATTTGTGATTTTCGAGATTTTTTGTTCAATAAAAATAAAATTAAATCACAAATTTGGACTGGGCTCGACGAGACGAGCAAGACGGTCGGCGGCGCGTCGCCGGAGGAGGCCGCACGCGCCCCCACGCGCGGCCACGCGCGGCCACGCGCCGCCTGGGCGTCGAACGCGCGCCGCGCGTGAGATCCACGCGCTGCGCACTCAGGAGGCGCGTGAGGGCGCGTGGAGTGTCGGATCAGCGCGTGGTTGGCGGCGTTGGACTCGTATGATGATTTCCTATCTCGTGGTATATTTATTTTATATGTTTTATTGTTTTATTGATGTGAATTGCATATGAAACCCTAAATACGTGTATTTTAGTGTATTTTTGCGTATTTTTCTTGTATTTTCTGTGATTTTGGAAATACAGGTGATGGGTTATTAGTATGTTATCACATAATAAAATGTGTGATTCATCAATAAAAATCAAACTTTATCGGAATCGTTCGACTTTATGAGATACTGATTTGTATGAGTTTGATTTATGTATTTGATGAGAAACGATAAAAATTATGAAACTTTTGTTACTCAAGTATACTCCTTTATACACTGGTGACACTTGAATGATAGACGACTTAAGGACTCGTGACAAACTGATGTCTTGATTAACACATCTCATTTAATGTGTAATGCATGTCAATTAAGTTCTGATATTGTACATAACTCATCTCGGTCACTTGTTAATGTCTATCAAGTTGAATATTTTTATGGTAAATGAGTATGGCAATATTTACAGAGCAATAGTATCTACTTGTTAAATTTTAGATACTTGGTTCTCCTGGTTTGACTCAATTAATAGGCCACTGGTTGATTACAATGATAATTTGTTATTTAAAAAAAATTGGCTAATAAATCAGTTGTTGGCCTGTTTTGCCGTATGAAACTCATGAATGATAATGGATCAGCTGTCAAGCTTGTTGATTTGGTGTACCCTGTATTACTATTGATGTTAATTTGTGAGAGATATTATAGATCAACATTCTTTTTATGTTGTTACGGTAATATGTCGGGGTGCATAAGAGATATTTTATTCTCTATTATGATAAGTTTTGTGTTACTGTGATCAATGATCTTATTGGAATCTGTCTAACAGGTTCAAGCTGCATATATATATTTATATATATGTATGATTAATTTTTATTAATGAATAAAGCAATGTAATTAGCATGATATGTGATTTTTGTGATATGATGCCCCTATCACTAAAGTTAAAATCACACATATATGGTGAATGTGAGGAGTAAAACTTATATCCCTGGTATGAGAGAATTTCAATGATTCAATTGAGTAGTGACACAAAGTGGCGCAAGACGCTTGATTGGGTTTGAAATTTAGGTCTCATATGATGATTGGGATGTCTCATGGTCTAATGCGTAATCATACTCCCAAAGGAGGTGATTGTGTATTAGTTCATGGAGGATACATGATAGTGTGGTGGAGGAGTGATCGATTCTAGTGATTCATATGCCCAAAGGTGATGAATTCACGAAGAATTGGAACATATTCTCATAACCCTTATCATGTGGGGAGTGTACAATTGCATGTCATGTATTCTGCCCAAAGGTGATTATGTGATTTTGCATGTAACTCTCTGGATGTGTACTTGTATGTCAAGTTACACAATGCTCACATGATGCTAATTATATATTGCTTGTTTTTTCAGGTCACCTTTTTCGTAAATGGTAATTCCGTTATCATTGAGGTTTTTTACTGCTTCAAATTTTAAGTTGTGGACATATGATTTGTTGCTTGAGAAAAGAGCAATTGAATTTTCTTATTGTCATTAAACGTTCCATTCTAACACTTGAAAAGAGGTTTGCTATGCGGATCTTATTTCTTATAAGATGAAGGAAGCATTAGTTGCTTGAAATTATGTCTTGTCGATATTGAAATTAGGACACATCTGCAAAAATTGTGTTTAAATCCTAATGACATATACATCTAGTATATAATTAAAAAGGTTGTCAGGTTTAACAATGGCAATGAGTATTTTGGCAAGTATGACAATGCGAAATAAATTAAAGGGTAATTTGTCAAATACTTGGTAGATTCTGGGTTGTAATTTAGTTACTATAATTGAAAATTCTGATAAAAAGATTTGGTCGAAAGGCATAAATGCACCATATTGAACATGGTGATGAGTATGATTAGTAAGACTAATTTATCTGATCTTTTGTAGGCTGATATTATGAAAGCAATTTTTTCATATACAAAAGGGGTATTGATTTTATGATCATAAAGAAAGTACAAGAATTATGGAATCACATACTCTAAAATTTTTAAAAAATTGACATAATTGTAGAGGATAGTTGCTTTCAGACTATTAAAGATAATAGTATGATGGTGGTTACTATGTTTTTGTCTTTACCTATAATTATGGAATCTCCTGTACCATAGACTGAACTTGTTGAGATTCAAGGTACTATTCTTGATATAGTTTATAATGAAATTTCTTAAATCTCTCAAGTGCAGAATGAAGTGGTTGCAGCTTTATTAAGGAGATTTGTTAGGGAAAGACGATCAGTAATATCATCATACTATATAGTCTATTTGTGAGAGCATGATTACAATATCCACTACGTTGTTGTTTTAGCAACTTATATAAATGTCGTTTTTTGTTCTCAATTAAGTATGTGATTAGATGCCATAAAAGGCGATATACAATCTATGAAACATGTTTGGAAACTTACTGACTTATCTAAAGATCACAAGTTTATTAGTTGCAAATTGGCGTACAAAACTAAAAGAATTTCAAACAAAGATTGTGGAATTTAAAGCCAAATTTGTAACTAACGTTTTAACTCGAAAGAGGGTGGATTGTTTATAGTGAAGAAATAATTATTTCTTTAAATGTTCTTTCAGAGTGAACGTGGCATTAATAATTTATTTTGATATAAAGTTACGCCAAATAGATACAAAATCTATATTGTGCAACTGGATGATTTTGCTGCAGATTCAAGTAAACTTGTGTGTAGACTAAAAGTTCTAATTCATGGTCTTAAGCAAGTTTCAGACAATATTATTAAAGTTTTATAGTGTTGTTATTTTGTTCAATTGGGAACAAAATAATTCAATATACTGCAAGGTCAGTGGGAGGAAATTTATTTTTTCTCATATTTTATGTACATGATATTTTGCTTACAAGTTGTGACCTTGAAACAATACTGAGGTCTGTAAGGATTGTTTTTGCCATATTATATTAGATTAGTAAGACTAATTTATCTGATCTTTTAGGCTGTTACTTGGGCTATTAGGCTCCAAAACTTCATGACGGAATTGATCGTTTTAACTTGATGGATAGACCCATACGGTTGTATTAAGATAACAAATTTGCAGTATTATTTATTTACTACAGAGGTCTCAAGGGGTCTAAATATATGGTGGTAAGATATTTTTTTACCATAAAGAAACGGTACAGAAAGGTGACTTATAATATAACATATTTTCACAGATGATGTGGTTGCAGATCCACTAACTAAAGGCCTACGCCCATGTGTATTTTAGTAACATATCGTTAACATGGGCTTAGGAGTATCTTCGGATACTGTTGTTTAGTGGGAGCTATTTTGGCTTTACTCGATAAAGTTCACATCGTGGTTCGTTACACTTAGTAACGGTTTGATATGTATCAACTTTTGCATTCAATAAAATATTTTTGAATGTATTGTTGTTATGTTGAATACATATTGATAAAGTCTCAAGGGATTGTATAAACCTTGAGTGAAGGCTAGGGGCATCCAGGCATCCGGTTATTAGCCTTGTGCATATGTCTTGTGATACATAAAGAAAGGTTAGCCATAAGGACAAGACATATGTGAGTTCGTTGGAACCAAAGCATTCTCTTGTGGCACAAATTTTTGTGTCGCCTAAGGTAAGAGAATGGTGACTGACAAATGGGATCTCTATGAGAGATGTTATCCATTTGCCACACTACCATATTCAATCCATATCAATAAAGTTGAGAGCACTCGTGACCGTGGAAGGCTCGTGTGTATACATGCGATTCGCCACGATTCGGTGTTGAGACTTTATGGGATAGGATTGACTATTAAGAATTATCTCCGGACCAATGTGCGCACATAGGTGCGATTTCAATTAATATAGTCCAAGTGGGAGAATGTAAGAGTTTTTCTAATTGTGGACTACATTAATTGATATTGTAATTTACCGTTTAACGTTTATCGTTTTACGGGGTTTGGTCTAAGATGAGATAGAAGGTTTCTTAATTAGTCTAATATGGGCCGGTTAGTGTGGGCGAGTTGAGCCCGGCCCGTAATGAGGGGGACCTACTGGAAACTCTATAAATAGTCTTTCAAGTCTCTCCTCTAACCCTAATTCTCACATGTATCCTCACCTAAGGGCGTTTACCTAACGCCGCACGTGAGGGCCGCCTCATCGAGCCAGGTGATACGGAGGGCAATAGAGGAGAAGGACTTGCGCGTGGAACATTGTGTTCCGCCCCGCCTTCAAGAACAATGGATCCCAAAACAAAGGCCAATTCTTTCTACTCAATTACGACGTTTCGTTTTAGTTATGGAGATCTTGGGGTTGCACAATTTGCGTCTAACAAAGAGTTCTTTATCCATCAAACGTCCCATGTGATCTTCCCAAGAACATCATTTTCTCGACCCTTGTTTCTTTGGATCTTCCTAAAAACATCATTTTCCGATTCCTTATAGCTTCGGTGGCCTTTGATGGAGGGGTTGGATCACGTCTTTGCGCGAGCGAATCCTTCAGAAATGGCGAGCTATCTCATTCATTTTTCCTCTTGGTGCCAAGCATGTTAGCAACGTATTCCTTCTTTGTCGAACGGGGGGAGAAGACCCCATCTTGCAAGTTGATCTGCTACTTTAGGGAAGGCGTCTTTGGAGGTTTTTTTGCGACTCCGGTGGTCCACAAACTAAATATTCCGTGACGGGGCATTGGTGTGGAGTTCCTATGATAACACTTCGAGAATGCAGTTCCGTGGATCACCTCTTTCCACCCTTTGTTTTGAGCTTTGGTTGTCCTCGAAGTTTGTCTTTTTCTGTCTAATTACCCGACACTCTGATCCTATTTATTTCATAAAAAAAAAATGATTTGAAGAATATTTTTCTTAAAATAATAGGTTAAAATAATTAACTAGTAAAAATATTTTCATGGATGAATATATTATTTCTTTATTTATTTTTGTAGGCACTATGTGTTTTCTAAATTAGCTATTTTTCGTGAAATAAATACATTTTTTTTTAATCTTTGTCTTAAGTTGACAAACTCTCGTATCATCAATCTTATGAATGATGTAAGACGTGAACCTAAATCCATATGAATACCCTAGATATGAATTTTCAGAATTTCGTACTTCATGATGTGAGTTTCTTTCTTAATTTGCTTTTGATTACACGTCTTCTCCTTTCGTTAAAAGGTTCCTTTATCTTTTCAGGCTGTTCTTTTAATACTTTCAATTTTTCTTCCCTTTGTAATTTCGGCGTGATCTGCCAAGTCTTTGTTCTTATTTTTGGTAATATGTATGTTTTTACTTTTTAACCATGGACGCGAGTGCAGAAACTCAACTATCCGAAAGCCCATAAAATGATCCTGCAAGTCTCACAAAGAGGGTTAGAATTTCATATTTTGGACTTGTGTAGGTGGCCTCAACCCAAAATAATTTACATCCAATCTTGAAGAAGAGATTCTAAACTCTAGTAGATAGATAAATAGAGAGAGAGAGAGAGAGAGAGAGAGAGAGAGAGAGAGAGAGGATCATCGGGTCTTTTGTTTCTGATGGGAGAGGAGATTATTTATTGGGCCAAATTGGGCCTAGAGGATTTCTTAGGCCCATGAATCGTGAATGAAAGCCTTCGTTAAGCTCATGGTCCATTACTTCACGAGTCAGGTTGAGCACGTATGATGGGGAAACATGGGTGTAAGACGGCAGATGGGACCAACATTAGATTTTAATGAGAATAATTTAACTTGGCGAAATGGATTTCAAATCTAACCTTCAAGAAAAGGGATGGCGAATTATCCTGGGTTAGCCGATCATTGTTGAGCATGGGTCAAGACGGCATTGGGGACATGAAAACCTTAATTTGGTTAGAGGCGATCATTGAGTTGACTCGGATCGGATCAAATGTATTGCCCAACCCAGCCGAATACTCGAAGCTTATACAGAAGTCTTCGGCTGTGGTTGGGCCAAGGTTAGGTGGTAGGGCCTTCTCATGTGAGAATGTTACCCACATTCACCAATTTTCGCTTTTGGACCTAGGTAGTTCAGTCGGGCTGCCCTTCCATTGATCACATTCAATTTAGGGAATGAGATAAATAATTGTTGCAATTTCTAATTCACAAAGACAAAATATTGAAATTTTACATGAAATTTTAGAAAACATATCATATATTTGACTACAATATACTATATCCCAGTCAATGGGGGGATAGCCCTCCTAGCTCCCTTTCCATCATTGGGGATGGACATGAAATTCTTACCCAATGTAACCCGTCAAATCAGGACGGGATTAGAGATGGCAAACCCCTCCTGCCCTGACGGAGTCACTTGAAAACTGATCCAACCCAATTCGAACGGATCAAGAAAAGTCAACAATCCGTAGCTGACTCAATCCCTGTTTGAAATACCTTGAATTGGATAAGAGCACGAATCACTGAGCCATCTGAACCTAGAGCACTTGAATTATTGAATTTCTAGTACCCGCCAGGCCTCGAAACTAACAATAACCGAATCCTAATTGAACCACATCTCGATGTGGGCTGGACCCATGCAAATTAAAACTGAAAGCAAAATGGCAGAAATCGAAATGATTTTTTTTTTTTGGTAAAGGTAATTAAATTAAAAAGAGGGGAAGCTTACAAAAGATCGAACCATAACCCACACTCGACCAGTGGCGGCAAAGTGAGGGGATCCGATGTAAAAGAAGACAAGGCTACACGATAAGTGACGAAACTCCTAAGGAAGAAGAAGACAAATGGAGACAACCTCCGAACCTCCTGCACTCTACCTAAAGGCAAAGAATGGAAATACCACCAGATACGGAAAAACAAGAAGGATCAACAGGAGAGGCGAGGAGAAGACCGCCGGATCAAAGCCCCATCCTCTCTCGAAGCCGCTTGTTCCTCGGAGCAGGATCGACATTCTTGAAGGTACTAACCTTGTCCTTAACCACCTTAATTAGGTGGTTTTTGAGCGCCGGAACGACAAGGGATTCACCTCGAAGATGATTGCATTCCTCTTCTTCCAAATGAGATGACAAAAGGCCCCGAAGGAGAACCGGACAATTCTATGATAGAAATCATTTCCAGAAATCGAAATGATTCGTACGTGAATAAGACACAAAAGGAAATTTCACATACTCAAAGCGGATCCAACTTTCGACTAGTAATGTTTACACCATAAGTAACACCGACACCGACACGCGACACACAACACGATACGACATGATATGCCGACACGTTATATCTAAAAAAATAGAAAATTTCGACGCGTTCGGACACATTGTATATTAAATATATATTTCTATATATACATAATAAATTATCATTTTTATGATTATTTCAATCAAATTAATTTGAATAAAATTCATAGATAAATAAATAATTAAAAAAGCCTAGAATGAATATGCATTAAAAACATTAATCTGCAATTTATTAATATCACTCATTTTTTTTTTTTTTTTGGGTAAAGTTAATATCACTCATTGTTTTAATTTGATAAATTCAACTTTATTTTAATAATTCATAAAACTTGGAGAAAAAACAAATGATCCATATTCTGGACTCACATGTTAGATATGTTGAAAGAGGAGAAAAAAAAACTTAGGAGGTGAATTGTGTATCACGGGAAGTGGGAGTTAGAAGAGAAAAGAATACTATGTTTTTCTTTCTCCATTTATTATTTTTATTATTGTGTTTTATTTTTTCACACACACACACACATATTGACATCTCTTTTATTGAATTTTTAAAATTGACCTCGATATCGGAATCACGTGTTAGAAACTTGTATGTCAGAATTCCGACTCGAGTGTCGGAGAGTGTCGAGAAAGTTGACCAAGTGTCGGATTTTCCGACACGTATTGACTTAGTATCGGAGAGTGTCCAAGAGTGTTTGAGAATGTCGGACACGTGTCTAAGTGTCCGACATGACATGAAGGCTTTTGGAGAGTGTTGGTGCTTCATAGTTTACACCCAACTCGAGCTACATCCACCCAATTCCCACATGAAAGTTTGTTAACCAAAAAGACACTCATCCATATATGACTTGAAGAATCAAAATTAACCGAACCGAAACCGATTTGACCCACCGGTTTGTCACCGGTAGATCAGACTTCAAAAACCTCACCTTGCCCAAGGCCTACCTCCACCGTTATGTATCGGTTAGGTTCAACCTGATCAATGGGTTGGCTTGGGTAGCCGGTCCTACTACGGGCTTAAAGTGTCCTTACTCAGACCAGTCGATGAAAAAAAATTGAACATTATGTATAAAATTGACCAGGAGTAGTTAAGCTTGGCTGGGTCGAACTTAAGGAGGGATTGACTTATCGATACATGCTAATTTTGCCTTTTGGCCAACTGGGCCTGGGCGGGCCCATTAGTCCGCTTGCGAAATATCAGATCTGGAGTTTCATATTCTTTTCCTAATGAGCAAACTAGTGTGCAAACTTCTGTCGTTATCCATTATAAGTATGCACTATAAGCTACCTAAATCATTTTTTAGTTAGGTCTTTTTTATGTTTGATTGTCACGATTTTCACCATTGTAATTGTTTTTAGAAAAAAAAAATGCCTATTTGGGAATTTTCTCAATTTGTATTTTTCGTATTCCTTTTGGTTAAATCTATATTTATATATTTTTGTAAATTTCTTCTCAATTATTTTTGTACGCGATGTGGATGATCGTTTTTAGGAAATTCTTTCCAAATTAAAAAAATGCACCCTAATCCCACCAAGTAAAGTCAAATGACCATATGAATTAGACTTATCAAAATGGGTCACATCCCTATTTTTCAACTCATCTTGGATAGATTTAGTTGTTATATGGATTAATTATATTCAATATACGTGCTATAAATGGGTTCGGAATGGTAAAATTCAATACAATACGCATGTTAAATGGATTTTCAATTTAGATCCAATTTACCTTTGTGACTTTCTCTTTATTAGTTCTCACCTTTACTCGATTTCATGCTCGATTATTTCATGTTTTTATCTCAGTTAATGTATGAATTTTCCTATATTGTGCTAACTATGAAAATGTTTTAGTAATATGTGTTAGATTAAATATGTGTCACTATATTTATATCAGATAGAAATAAATCAAAATGGGTTCAAAGAATTGATTTTGATCGGATAATTTTTTACCGCGCCCGAATGATGTTTAACGGTCTAAGGGTAAATCGATCACGCGGAGGGCACGTGAACTGCGGCTGCCCGAATCGGAGCGAATCCGGGAAGCAGACCTGCGGGGAACACGAAAGGAGCCGAGGAGAGAGCTCCACGTGCGATCCTTTGAAAAGTCGTCTCTGACTCCTCCCTGTCCCTTCGCTCCTCCATTATCCACTCACCAGTCGGCAGTCGCTGCCACCACCACCACCATCTCCACCACCACACCCAGAAAAGAAAAAAAAAGAAAGAAAAGACGAAGAAGAAAAAGTTGGCAGTTGTATTCAATGAGCGAGAGAGAGAGAGAGAGAGAGAGAGAGAGAGAGAGGCCCTTCGAGCTCGTCCTGAAAAATGATCACGATCATCATTCTGTCTGCAGTTCTGCATTGAATCGCCTGGGGTTGAGATTGGAGTTCCATTTTCCAACTGATTTGACGGTGGTTTATGTGTATCTTGAACCATGGAAGGAACAATCTCCATCGGAACTTGTATGTCATTTGTTAAATTCTAGCATCACGTGATAGTCATAAATTCAAAAAGCTCATGTCTCATATTCTAATATCATTAAATCGTTTCAAATTGCTACTCTATCCTAACAATATTTGAAATTATATACATGACGCGTATTTTGTGTATGTCCCATAGTGACGACTCGAGGAGTTGATTAGGTTTCCATGTTAGTATTAAGCATCTTCTATGTGGAAAGAATACTAACCTCGAGGTGGTGCTATAGGGCAAAGGCATTGTGGATGGTGATAAGTCATTAATGAAATGATTTATTTGCAATGGTTATGTTCTTAATTCAATAATCCCATGAAGTTATTTGTTCGCACTCAATTATACTTGATCATGGTAAATCTTCTCATTCTTAGTAAATTAAAATCTTATTTATTCTAGGTAAACATTCATTCTAAAAGGGATTGGAAATTCTCACTAAAGCAATGATAACAATCAGCAATTGCTCATTGGTCATCGGAGAAGGTGACTGATCTTCTCTGGCTACAACAATAATGAAGGTTGCGTGTGACTCTTACCATAAATAAGGCAAGGGTCTACGACGATTGTGCCACCCTTACTAGTGATAGGTAGGGGTCGCGTGACCTTTGTCATCACTAGGCGAGGGTCACGTGTGATCCTTGCCATTGCTCCAATTGGGGTTTTGCAAGAGCTACTATGGCAGCACAATGGTTGCCACCACTAGATTTGGGTTTCTTTTTAAACATTTGTAGTGTTAATTTACTTATCTTGTTTTTTTCAACGTGTTAAGTAACCGTAACCATTATTTGGTTTTGTTGACTAATTATTGCCAATATTACACTCATTTCTAGTTTAGAAACATCTTTTTTTTTTCCTCTTTAAACCAATTGTAATTTTTAACTTAATTACTGTGAACAAATATTTTTACCACCATGAAATATTTTACCACAAATGAGAATTATTTCCTATATAATACATATTATCACTAAATATAAGTATCTTTTAACAAGAATGATGGGCAACCTAATCAGTAAATCAAATTTGAACCGTCCATACTGATCATAACGTTTTGTAACGGCGAGATATGTAGAATGAATGGACAGCTCGGACAGCAAAATTCATGTGCCGGATATGAATTTCTAAAATTCAAAACAAAATCTGCGACACATCCGCATCTTTTTCACGACTTTGCGCTATAGTTAAATCAGAGAGCCCAGGAAAAAAAAGTTGGGGGCCACCAAAGGCCAAAACTCACTTTGCTTGCGTTGAAAGGAAGGGAGGAGAATGGAAGTGGCATGGTTTTTGAGGTGTAAAGGCTGCAGGTCAAATTACCTGCAGCAGATTCGTCCATAAGCGTAAACCAATGACAAGAGCCACGAGAGGAGGGAAAAAAAAAAGGGAAGGAGAAGAAGAAGCCATAACACGAAAATGGTGCGTGTGCGTGTGCGGGGGCGGGTGTAGGTGTGGGTTGTCTCTCTGCGCGTGGCAGGTGAAAGCATGGCTGAATAACAAATTAACAATAACACATGCTTCCGATTCAGGCACCAAAAGACACCAACCGCTGCGATGCGTACCTCAAGCTCCATTCGCCAAGGAGTGACCATAAATGATGGTGGACCATCTGCTGCAAACGTGGGGTTCGTTTCTCGACTTAGGTTAGGGGACATGAGAAAGCCGTGTAAGAGTTTTTTCTGATGTTGGTTAAATTAATTTAATGAGGTAAGATATAAACGACCGGTATGAAATGAGTAAAGTCCAGCCCGTGATTTAAAACTCTATAAAATTATGCTTGAGTTTCCTCTAACCTAATGTACAAATAACCTCATATAAGGAGCTTTTACTGAATGCTAAGGGTGAGGGGTGATTTCATTAAGCCAATGACATAAAAGATAATAGAGGAGAAACGCTTGAGTTTTGGGTCATTGATATTTCGCATCAAGAACAACGGATTCAAAATCAGATGTGTAAACCCCATTTTCTCTTTTTCTCTAGTATTGTGTTTTAAATTCTAATTATGGAGATATTAGGTGTTGTTTTCGCAGCTAACAAGTCGGTCTAGCTCGAGCTTGGATAACTGTCTAAAACCGATCCGCTTGATCTAGTTTCGAGATGGCTTTTTTTGGAAAGACATGGTTTCATGGTTACGGGATTTGGCCTAAGAATTACCGAAAGAACGGGTGGACTGGGTCATTTCGAGGTTTGGACGGTCGGAAACCGATTGGACAGGATACCTTGTTTAAAGTGAATATGGCTTATTTTTCAAAACTTATCGATCTTGATGGAAATCCCTATATTACCGCAGATAGAATTACCAACCCTCTTTATTGTTTTAAAGCGATCCCAAATTCATATGGGTTTTCGGAGCAATTGAATACATAAAAACCTAGTAGATTGATTCTTGTTTTCCACTATTACGTAAAACCTAAATTAGACACCGATAGGTCACAAACTAATCAAAAATAAAACATTGAGATTATTTGCAACACGTAACAAGCGCTAAATCACTTTTGAGGTGAATCTAAGTTTAGGGAGATCGGACGTCGCTTGCTGTAGATTGATTCTTTCCCCTCCTGATACCCTAGAACTAACAAAACTTTACACACCACCAAGAGATTATGAAGGGTTATGAAGAATAGTACATCCCTTTGATCTGATGGACCAAAATGATGAATGATGGACTTAAATCTATCACCGTCTATCGCCCTCCAAAGACTCCAAAGTTGCCTAATAGTCGCACTCATATAGTACCTATAAACCACGCTTTATAGGGCATTCTCTACATTTCGGTCACGCGTAAGCCGGTCCTCGCATGCGGAGCAGTGAAATGGCCACGACCGCATCAATCATACATCGAACGAGGAGGAAAAATAGACACGAACAACACATGCGCGCGGTGAAGGCGCAAGGGAAAGCATCGGCATCGAAGCTCGGGAATCCGCGATCATAATAGACCCCGTTCGACAAACCGCGTTCCTTCGCGAAAACCTCGAAGCCGTCCACATCGCGCCAGATCTCAATGTCACGAGCTGTAGTGACTAGAAAACCCCGATGAGAAAATTCGAAAGGAACAGCAGCCGCAGGAGGAGGATGGGGATTTGCAACAGAGACACGTCAACGTCACGAGAGGAAATGGAAGCCAGGCAGCGCTCACCGGTGGCCCACGATTGAATTTTCCTCGAAGGTGCAAGGAGGCTTCGGGCGGAGCGTGATAGGAAGGAAGGCCACTACATCCACATGCAAGATTTAGGGCTGGAAGGAACGGGGCTTCGCAAAAGTCGGAACACCTTCCTAAATCTGCTCAGAAGTCGGCAAAAGATTAAAAAGAAAGGAGCTTTACATAAAGTGGTCGGTCACGAGGAGGTAAATTTGGAATAGGAGGTAGTGAATTTAGATTGTGAGGTGCGATTTTGGATTTTGAGCCCTGAGATTTTATAGCATTTTTCTTTTAAGGAAAAGATATGTTCGGGCCGCGATCTAACTCGGCAAACTAGATTGGAGAAAGAAAACGGAGAATTTCAACATGATCTTTTGTCAAATTGGAGGGATCGCAACGGCGATAAACTTTGGATAGGGTGGGGCGATAGGTGGCGGGCAGAACATTTTTTCTTGGGAACAAATGAAGCTATATAAGCTTTGAGATGGCACAGCTCATGATTCAAGAAACTATTTATTCACTACAAGAAATATTACTATGAGCGTTGGAAGTAATGGTGTTGTGCATACTCATTTGTAGGTTTTAGTGTCCATTCACGTTGGTTATTGGTTAGTAAATGACACCAACTTTCAGGTGCCTTTTCTCAATAAATTGGTTTTTTCTTTGCCTGCCTACTCGGTATAATCTTTGATTTAGGGAGAATCTAGTTTTCACAATACATTAGACATTAGATCAACGTCTATTTGCTATTGCATGTTTGTAAAATCATTTTATTTAGAGATAATGACACAAATGATTTATGAATTTTGGCCAAATATGTAATGCGGTCCTTCAACTTTAAATTTATTTAATATGGTCCATGAACTTTAGCTAAATTTGCAATATCGTCCTTGAGCTTTTAATTTGTTTAATATAGTTCTTGAACTTTTGGTACATGTTCAATTTAGTCCATGAATTGTATATAAATGTTCAATATTGTTATTTTATTAATTCAAGTTTAGGGACAACATTTAACATTTTCATACAATCCATAGATTAAATTGAACAATTTCCAGATATCAATGGATTATTTTGAACAAATTAAAAGTTTATGTACAATATTACACATTGAGTTGAAGTTCATGAATCATATTGAATAAATTTAAAGTTCATGGACCATACTACATATTAGATCAAAGTTCATGGACTGTTTGTGTAATTTATCCTTATATTTAAATAGTAGATTTTCCCCCTGACAATTGCTTGGAAAACTTGTACAGGTCATGCTGCGGCTTATTTTCATGCTTCACCTTAATAAATAAGCAAGATTATACTAGTTTTGCATACTATTCTCGAAAAATTGTCCTCGATACATAGCAAGATTACGGACATGGAGTGCGATGGCATCGAATTGACAACCGTGCTTTTCCATTTTGAGCTCGTGTATCTAGAGAACTTATGGGCAATGTTGGTGAAATTTTCTGGAAAATAAAAGAGAGGAAATAATCAAAACGGTTCTAAATTTGTTACATTTGTGTCAATTTAGTCCTAGATTTTTAACATTTTACCAGTTGTGTCTATCCGATTAATTTTTGCTAGACAATAGATGGAGAGAGAGTGCATGTACGTAAATAGCATATAAACTCCATAAAAAAGCAATCTGTGATACTTTAACAATGTATAATACATATAGTAGAAACCACTCCACAGGATCCATAGGTAGAATAGATAAAAACTATCTTGAAGACCAATTTGGAATTTGAATGACTCGGCATTTCGCATGTTCTTGATCTAGGTGAGCATCTTAATTTGGTCAAATTGCATGCAAACACACACGTGAGTGTGAATTTGGCAGGTATAATACCTTATATAATGCCTTATTTGGTGGTTTTATGGTTGAGTAGTAGACTTTTTAGTGTCAAGGTTACATATTGAGTTAGAGACAAAAAAAAAAAAAAAAAGGCATGAAATATACAACCTAAGTAAAGAGATCCATCATCCCTATTACCGGATATATCACTTATGAAGGAACATCCATGTGGGGATTGTAGCTCGGATTGAGTTCATTTCATTATGCCATATGTTTTAAATAAAACAAACTTGAAATGGTTAATTTTTCACTAAAATCGAGTTGTATTCTCGTGTCATGGCACGTTGTATCAATAGATTATCCTTCATATACGATATATATTTACCGAAAATTTATAAACTTTGAAACCCAAAAAAAAAAAAAAAAAAAAAAACCTATTGTTCTTAACACATTATTTGAATTATATTTTTTTATGGCCACGTGGGAGGTCAAGGAATGGAGGAAGTCCAATTTCTTGTGTCGGATTGATTGGCAAGCATCACAGTAAATGGCTCAAATATAAAAGGCACCAAGAGAAGAAATTTTCATTAAAACATGACCTAAATAAGGCAAATAGGTGGTAATTGAAAGCAATTATACAGTCATAGCCACGTATCTGCTAGAGTGTGCTTGTAGAAAATACACATCGTGTGTCCTTTCTCAGTTCTTCCTATACATGTAAACATATATAGTCAACTACCATGACAAACATAGTCATTGAAATAATTTACATTACTTGATAATGAGATTTATATGTTTTTTATACATGTGTAGACTTCTTATCAACTACTTTTTTTTTTTTCTTTTTTAAAGTTTGACTTTCTAATATTAAAGATGTATTAAAGCGTTTGATGTTATTTACTATGGATTTATACGCTCTTTCTATATATGTGATTATCGTTTATTTATTAACTTAAACTTTTGGGTTTGACATTCTAATTTTATCATGGTATAAGTGTCTATCTTGATTTATATTGTATGTGTGGTGAGAAGGGTATTATAGTATCCCGTGTCCTTTGTTTAGGGGATTTATAAGCTCTTTATAAATATGTGATGTCTCTTCATCTAATTGTTTGAACTTTTGGATTGGAAATTCTTAAAAATTTTTATAAGGTCCCATGATATTATTATAGAGTGATTTTTGATAGCCATTTCCCATAAATTCCAAGTCATGGAGTACAGTCTTGGTCCTTATTACCGGAAAGTCCGGTAGGATATGACATGACGCATAAAGTTTGGTGGGTATATGTGATGATGTTTTGCCAATTTTGCGCTTGCAATTTGGAATGTTTTTGTCAATCACATTAAGCCACTAGATGCGATATGTTTGGTCCATGATTAGGATTGGACGTAAGATTTTTACGGATTAGAGGGGCGCAAAGGTACCGACCACCTTAAAGTCAAAATTATGATTATTCTCAATTTCTCAACTATTTATGTATATAATATTTTGATTGTTTTCTTCGAGATCTATCATGCGTTTCCATCGCTTTCTGTCCAAAGCATTCGTCTCCTCATGAGAAAAATCAAAGTTGTCCCCATTCTCCTGCAACTTCCTCACACACTTTTTCAAGCCTCAACATCCACAGTCCAGAATCCTGGAAATTGGATACCCTAACCATCCGAGATAAGATCATTACGAAACAACAAAGTGAAAAGTTAGGAGGAGCAACTCCTCCTTCCTGCATGATTTCAAAGCACACTAACGCATACTTTGGCCGGTTGTTAATGCATTTATTATCAACGGTACAATAATTCAAGAGGTCTAAAATATCACTGGTAGACAAACCAATATCATTTCCAAACGGATGCTTGGATGATCCTGGGGCCTCTGTGTTAGAAGGGAAATCTCCATCCGGATTTTCGAGAAATACCGCCGCGATTCGGTGACGATTTCTCGAGAATGATTGGACACTCGTTGGTGGACATGCTTCATATACTTCCGATTGGACATAAGAAACCTCGGTATCAACTAAAGCATAGTCATGACCCATCGACATTGAATGCCCAATTTTCACCCGATTCCCATTTCTTCCATGCCACTCCAGTATAGGACGGACGAAATAATTAATCGCAATGATGCACGCGACTCTTAACCTGGCAAATTGCATGTCAAGTCATGTATGAGTAATAAGCTGCCGTCCTCACTAATCATCAAGATCTGGCGTTGAATCCAGGGAAAAGAGTACGATCATTTCGAACATAACATTTTATGGATCCTCGGCAATGTTGGTTATGTTATGATTGTACTGTCTATATAACATTACAGCCTCAGTATTCACTTTACCTTGCGACATGCATTGCCGGAATAGGGTTCAAATCCGAATCGCCATTCACAACCGGATCGACACCATTCCTTGGACACTAATGAAAACCTTATTATGGCTTGTAAGAAGAGGAGGAAAAGAAAGCCCTAAAAAGTATGAGAGAGAGCCTTTTAACCCGGGGTACTGTGTCGGCAATCGATTGAAAAGTTTGAGAGAGCTCTGTCAACATAGCAGTAGACTTTTCACCCGCCCTCATCTTACCTTAGACTAGTCAATATCGAAATACTGACATGGAGTTTATCTTTCCAATTGAAGAGGTCACTTAATTCCCACTCAAGCTTTTTCTTATCGAGTAAGTGGGAATGCAGGAGCGATATTATGGGGTTTTTCACCTCGAGACGGTTCTCTCGCCTGTTCCGTCTTTTAAAGAGATTGATCAAGTCCGAGAGAGAAAAGTTTTGTAAGATGAAACGAAGTCGCGGTACATACAGATGGGACCCGCGATGGGCAAACACTGGTGGCGGGTGGGGCCTGGTGGCATTGAATGAGGCGGAGGCAAACCCAAGGGGGCTGCTGCCTGCCGCTGCTTCTTCTGATTGGGCGCACATTGAAGTCCCCGAAAGCCCACACGGCTCTCCTTGCTCCCCTACTTTCGTGGGGCTCCAAAGCGCCCGATCGCTCCCCTCCCTAGTCGGAAATCCTCGGATTGGAACCGGATCCGACGCGATCGCCATCGTCGATTATAAGATTCACATGATCTAACGGTTGAGATCCGTCGAGAGAACCCGAGACCTGTAGATGGAAGGAAGCCATCCTTTCCCCTTACCTTTAGTTACTGCTCTGGTCACTGCCTAAGGACTTTTTTGAGTTTTTTGTTTTTTACTTCGAAGTCTCTCTTTCCTTCACTGAATTCCATTGGAGCTTCGTGTCTCAAGAGGCTCCCCCCCCCCCCCCCCCCTCCACTCTAAATACGTTGCTTTCAAGGGGGCATCCTCGTCATTCCACCGCCCTTCACCTCCCTATCTCTCTCTCTCTAAAGAGATTTCAGACACCAACTCGCGAATAGAGAGAGAGAGAAAGAGAGAGAGAGAAAGGGGGAGGAGAGGAGAGGAGGAGAAAGCTGACCAACCCCTCGCAGTTCCATCACTTCCTCCCTGTTCCTCTCAG
The DNA here is from genome assembly GCA_017140615.1 of Eucalyptus cladocalyx. Lineage (NCBI taxonomy): Eukaryota > Viridiplantae > Streptophyta > Magnoliopsida > Myrtales > Myrtaceae > Eucalyptus > Eucalyptus cladocalyx. The sequence continues at coordinate 23,116,947 of CM029520.1, forward strand.
CTCAGACTCTCACACACTGAAACCGAGCTTAGAGAGAGGAGAGAGAGAGAGAGAGACAAGCGTTCAAAAAGATCTGTGGTAAGAAGAGAGAGAGAAAGAGAGAGAGAGGGAGGGAGGGAGGGAGGGAGGGAAGGACAGGGAAGACAGACTTAAAAGAACACGCCATTTGCGGTGCATAGAAGAGAAAGAAGCAGAGAGCCCAGGCTCTGCAAAATGGCAAGTTAGGGTTCGGGGTTGTTCGGATTCATACTCTGCAACTCTGTTTCTCTCTCTCTCTCTCTTCCCACCAAAGCCCTTGAAAAAGGAGAAATTCGCACCTTTTGTTTTATGCGCTTCCGGGAATTCTCGAAAATACCCGACATGCTCCCAAAAGCCACTCAATCTTCGCACCAACAAAACCCACCGACCAAAATTCTCAAATTCATGTAAACCTCCAATGATGATTCCGGCCTAAAAGCCGAGAGCTTCCCCCAAAAGTTCCCATTTTTTGAAAAAAAAAAACCTCCCTTTTGTCAGCTGAGATAGCTCCGACGCAAGGAGGAGGAGCAGCGGCGATAATGCTGGAGTACGAGTGGGGCCTCGGCGCGAACCCGTCTCAGATTCTGATCTCCGCCGACGACCCGACCCATGACCCGACCCAGACCCACCACCACCAGCACCACCACCACCCCATGCTCGACCACTACACGGTCTCGCCTCACCAGTCCTTCCCCAGCAGCAGCGCCGCCGCCACTCACATTCTGTCCAGCCCCAACGCCTTCTTGCCCTTCGCTCCTCCCCATCACCAGCAACCACCCCCCATCGCCGCCGCCCACAACCACAATGCCCACCACCCGCTCTTCGACCCCCGCGCCTTCGGCGGCGCGTCGTACCCGCCTCCCGCCAACCCCTTCGCCCTCGACTGCTTCGGCGGCGGCGGCGGCGGAGGGAACGGCGGGGGTTCCTGATGGTGCCGAAGAGCGAGGACGCCGCGGGGGCCCGGCCGTCGCCCGCGGCGGAGCTCGCCGCCGCGAGGATAGGGCTGAACCTTGGGGGCGGACGTACTTCGCGTCCTCGGTGGCGGCGGAGGACGACTTCGTGAGCCGGCTCTACCGCCGCCCGTCGGCCGGGAGGGCGGGCGGGGAGGGCGGCGGGGTCGGGTCGGCGGCCGCCAACGCGCCCCGCTGCCAGGCCGAGGGGTGCAACGCCGACCTGACCCACGCCAAGCACTACCACCGGAGGCACAAGGTGTGCGAGTTCCACTCCAAGGCCGCCGCCGTCATCGCCGGCGGCCTCACCCAGCGGTTCTGCCAGCAGTGCAGCAGGTAAAAACTCCCCCTCTCGCTCTCTTCCGATATCGCATTCCGTTCACGACGAAACAGATCACGAGACCCAACCAACGACGGTCAAACGATCGAAGGGGGAGGGAGCAGCCACTACGATCGGGCATTGTAATCTCGTACGCCGCCGCCGCCGCCGCCGCAGCCGGCGAGGCGGGAAAAGACGGGAATGCCCCTCGGGGAGGAAGCTTTCCGGCGGCAAATGATTGGAGGGCTGGGGGCTCGTACGAGCGGGCGGGGGCGATCCCGAGGGGCATTTGCGTCCGGAAATGCCTCGTCCTGGCCCTTTTGGCCTTCCTTAATATAGTAGCCTCCCGGCCCCGACCGTCCTTTAATCAATAATTACTTCATTTTTTTCTCCCTGCGCAGCATCAGTTAATAAAACTATTTATTTCCGTTTTTTCTCCTCTTCCTAGGAAGGAAAAAGAGATAAAATCCTACCTTTTTGTCTATTTTTTTGTTAATTAGTTCTCTCTCTCTCTTTTTTTTTTTTTTTTAAGTTCTATAATTAGTTCGAATTGCAGAAAATAATTCTGGGGAAAATTCGTGGGTTTTGATTTCGTCAAGCCTAAAGAAATGCACCGCGTGCTAACGATTACGACCGACGAGAAATCTCTATCGTGGTGCAGGTTCCATCTCCTCGTGGAGTTCGACAATGGGAAGCGCAGCTGCCGGAAGCGGCTGGCGGACCACAACCGCCGCCGGAGGAAATCCCATCAGCAGCCGGGCCGCGACAACCTGGCCAAGACGCAGCAGGAGGGCTGCCGGAACTCTTCCGGCGATAACCCATCAAGTGAGTTTTGACCCCTTGCATTCTCTTCCCTTTAGCTTGGCCATCGAGCGACTTGAAATCAGGAATCGGGTCTTCTCAGTTCGCGTACTAAATCGAGTTTCTCGGCAGTCACTTCAAGAACACGATGCATTATGTTTCAAAGGGATCGAGAAGATGAGATCCTTTCTCGCGAAAAACCGTCGCCTTTACCTTACATAAATCAAGATTTCCATGTCGACCGGCTCAAAAACATACTTTGCAACAAAGGATCAGTCCATTTCTAGTCATGACAGCAACGATGAACCCTTGCCCGTTTGTTTTGCGCCGCTTTGTAGTCTGCTGCATTCTCAGGTCTAGAGGACATTATCATCACATCCTTTCTTTTTCCGTGTGGTTTTGCCTGGCCCGACATGACAGGATCGCCCCCGGACTCGGGAACGCAGTCGGCCTCGTCAGTCACCGTGGCGCTGTCCCCGCCAAGGATGTCGCTGGACTGTTTCCGGCAGAGCCACCACCGGGGGTACCAGCCGCCCTCGTCGTCCTCGTCGGCGTCCTCGCCCTCGTGCTCTCTCTTCTTCTCCAGCGGATAAAAGAAACCAACTGCAGAAGGGCTTGTCTCTCTTTCTCTGCTACCTCTGATCACAGGCTTCTCCCTTCCCTCCCTCTTCGTAGGCACTTTAGAGAGTAGTAGTAAGGATATTCTTAGGGATTTGATTGTCATTTGCTTAGAGATTATCACGAGAATTTCAAGCTCGCTCCCTCTTCTTGTCTCCTCCACGTTCGTGGTGGAAAAGTTGATGTTGCGGCCCGAGACGGGCATCGTTGTAGACATCAAGTGAAGCATCTAAATTATTGTTTTCTCATGGCATACGGCATTATTGTCGCACGTGGAACTATGATTAGCTATGGTGCTTGCTAGCTCTTGTTTTCTTGCGTGTGAGTGTGTTTTTTTTCTGGGGGGAGTGATCCAATCTACCGGCAATAAGGAGCCAAGTTCCCGATCGGCAATAGGCTCGAACTCGAGCTCCCTTATGACCGGACCGTAATCGAGCTGAGCTCGAACCGGGTTATGTATGAGTATTATAATTTTCTTGTTGAGTCAAACTTGAGTTCAGTATTTGATTGAGTTGGAATCGAATTTCGAATGACCAAGCACTCTGATCTAATCGAGCTCGAGCTCGAGTGTCCTAGCGTAGTAACCAAATGCTGAAGATATAGATTAATCAAAAATATATATTTATAAATTGTTCTCTTTTGAAAGCGCCCGATTCCTTGAAAAAAAACTCCAAACTTTCAGTCTAATCCTAGTTCTGTGTCGATTTGCCTAAAAAATAATCACCAACTTCCATACCAGTCTCGAACATGTCCTGCGTCTAAAAATCGCAATCCATATCGAGAGGCTATTATTGTTCCATACGAATGTGAGAGTATTGATAAAGACGTGGGTTCTGATGATGAACCTTTTAATTGGTTACGATGTTAATGATTTTCTAGAGAGGGACAGTGATTTTTGGACGTGAGGGCAAAATTGGTACTAGAGCGAGAGTTTGTGATATTTGATAAAGTAAAGAAAAATTCGGGTTGGGATTTGGATCGAACTTAAAGTCGAGGATCTAATTTTTATAGGGAATTAAGGCCTATTCGAGGGTATTTTTATTATTATTATTATAGGGAATTAAGGCCTATTCGAAGTGACCCGGGGGGGGGGTCCATAGAAGACAAAAGATGTTATGTTTTGTCCGTTTATGGGATATTTCCGGGCACATGGTGCAAACGTTGTCGCTCCCAATCATGCATTTTATTTTTACGAAAAAGAACAAAAGAGCGGGGGGGAAGGAGGAGGGAGGAGTTTCGGGCGGTACAAACTTTTGCTGAGGACATTGAAGAGGAGCTTGGCTCGCTGTCTCCTCTCCGGATGTAAGGAAGCAACGTGATTGAGATATCACCATCACCCCTCTCTCTCTCTCAAGCTCTCTCGACATTGACGTTTCCATCCTCGACAATCCCAGAATTTCTCAATTTGACCCCTCGGGATGCTATCCCCCCCACGAGGGGACTTAACTTGATAATCGAACTCCCTGAACTATTATATTTTAGAAATTAACTTCTACCCAAAAAATTGATTTTTTATTTATATTTTTCAAGCGAGTTTTGAATAAAAATATCCATTTAATAATGATATAAAATTTCCACTCTTTGTTTAGAAATTTGTTTGATAATGATAAAAAATTTCTCATTCCTAAGTAGCGGTGGGTGGCGGTTGGCTAGAAGCAAGGGGTGAGAGATAAGAATAGTCTTTATTTCGCATTTTTGTTTTCACTTTTCATTTCTATTCAAAATCTATTTCTATACTAAATATTTGTTTCGGAAATAGGAAACTAAAATTGTGTTACTAAAATTTTTTTTATTCCAAACTTGTTTATGATAACAGAAAAATAGAAAAATAGAGAAACAAAATAATTATTATGCATCTTCCTACCAACAATGCGAATTGGATGTATAAGGGGCATCGAGTTGAGATTAGCTTGTTACCCAAGATTCTGTAAGGAAACGCCGCGTGGAATGCGACGATAGTAGCATCGCCATGTGATAAGGCCGAATGATTAGGTTTTGTCATGTCAGACGGTGTGGTCTATTTTTGTAGTTTTATATCATCGGAAAATAACTTTGATGCCCTTAGAAATACACGTTGAACAACTTAAGGCATAAGACAATCCAATGATTCTATGCATGGGGATGATGCGAACGCTGCATGGGCCTTGTGAAACTCAATTAATTACCGGCAAGGTCAAAGCAAATGATGATTACTTTGCTTAATCTTTTTTTTTTTTGGTAAAAAACTTTTCTTAATCTTTTGTGCCTTCAATTTGCAAAAAAGAATATATAGGAAGTGAATACAATAAGTGAACCCTAGACTGAGCGTGCGGGTCCAATTTGAAGCAGATATGTCGATTTCGATACTGGATAACGGTTTCAGTACCAAACGAGGATTGGCTAAATAGTCTGGAAAGTCGTAATTTCTTTTCGGACAATAATTCTCGGAGTACGAAAAACATGCCTAACATTTTGAAAAACGTGTGGCAGTAACCTTAGTTAAAGTGTAGCTACTTATTAGTATATTATAAATACTCATAGCGAATTGTCGCAAAAGACCCTCAGCACAAAAATCGATGGAACACATTTTCCTTCAATTTAAGTTATGTAATTTTACTATTCCTGTAATTTAAATTGCAAAATTTGCATTTACTTTCCTAGCCGTACGATTTCCCTCAAATATCAATATAGACCCCCTTTTCATAAAAAAAAAAAAAATCAAAATCAAAATGTACCCTTCTGATAAAAGATTTTTCACTTTTTGGGTTAAATAATTGGCACGACTTTTGATATTGTTGGGCTGCAGTTTCACACCAGTTATCTTTTTACGAGCAGCTATCAGTCGTCTAATAATAGCTCGGTGATCTAAATAGGTTTGGACTTTATTGGAGAAATTCACTTAAATGCATAAAATCTAACTCTTAGGTGGTCGAAAATTTACTTTTATACTCTAACTTGAACTCGAACATAAATGTTCCAATTCCAAAACAGTTCTAGAATTTTGTTTGAGTTTTTTTTTGGATTTAGAGGCATGACTCTTTCAGAGAGCAAATCATAAATGGTTAGAATACAAGGAAATGTAAAGTAATGCAAATTATGAGGAAATTGAAGTGTTGGAAATCAAATTGGCTAGAGATGTAGATGTGGCGAAGGTAAATTGAAATTGGAACGGCTAGAAATGTAAAAGGCTTACAAACAATCAAATGAAACAGTAAAAGAAACTTGAAATTTATACTCACTAGAGATATTGAGTTGAATACTTAACTATGAAAGTAAAGGCTTGGCTACTTAGAGGTCTACTGAACACCCTATAAGTCCCAGTTAACTCGGGTTCTCTGGCTTGTGAAAGGGCTTTGATTAATGTAATTAATATGATTTGATCAAATGACTTCCAATTCCTAAATTGGAAAACTAATGGTATCTCAATCGATTATTTTGATGGTATCAGGTTGTAATGAAAATATTATAATTGTGCCCCAAAAATGAAAATCTCAAACTCCTAAGTCCTATCTCGAAGGAAGAGAAAGTGGAACTCTTTTTTTTTTTTTTTTTGGGTCGAAAAGTGGAACTCCTTTAAAAAGCACCAAATCATGTACCTCCAAAAAAAACAAACAAACGTTTGCTTGGATTTTTGCTAGCGTAAATATAAAACTTGAGGACTGGACTAAGAGGTTGAGGTCGAAAGCAGGGAAAATTCTTATTAAAGGGATTGTACATGCTGTTCCTCAATATGATATGTCGATCTCAAGATCCCTATGCCAATTTGTCATACTATTGAACTAAAAATAGCTAACTTCTGGTGAAAAATAATGATAAACAGGTGAGAATGCATTGAAAGAATGTGATATTTGAAAACTAGGAAAGATAGTGGTGGATTGGGATTTAGGAACTTGATAGTATTCAACAAAGCTATGTTGGAGACAAGCCCGAAGAATAGCTCAACAACCCTCTACTCTCTGGGGTCAACAACTAAAATTTTTCTGGCATGCAGGGAAAGGAGTTACACCTTACCGGAGCTTGCAAAGCATCCTGATGGGTAGAGAGCCATAAAATCGTTAGTCATGTGGGCTGTTGGGGATGGGGAGAGTATAAAGATTAGAGAAGACATATGACTAAAAAGAGGTCCGATGGGGGACTTGCTAATATAGGAGAACCACACATGGTTGCTAATATTATTGTATAATGAGGAAGGCCCATGTTAGATAGGTAAACTCCCTACTCATATAATATCTTGTTGGTCTCATGGATTAGCGCAGGTGAATTAAAATTTGAATGAGCGACGAAATCATAGTTTATTTATTTATTTTATATCTTTGTCATGGCAAATTTTCTAAAGATAAACACATCCTCACTTCTTTTCGCCATGAATTCCGAATGAGTATTTTTCTTTTTCATGGCTTGTTGCTCGTTTTAGGAATTAAACAACCCGCTTTCAACTGGGACTCATGCATCTTAAAATTTCGAAAACTTGGGATGATCGTTTTTCTTTTCCTTAGGGCTAACATTATCTCTCAAAAAATCTAAGCGAAATTGAATTCATGCTTTCCTTGATCCTTCTCATCAATGGATGGGTTGCATAGAAAGCCTATAGAAATAAAAATTTTGGTAGTTGAATTATAATTTCGTACTTTCTTCCATTACTTCCACTAAACTCTTTGAAATGTTTCTGCCAGTAGTGAGATTCACAAGCAGACGAAAATAAATTTTCTATGTCAGGTTAAAAGAATGTGATAATCGTCATAAAAATAAAATAGAAAGCAACATGCGCGATTTATTTGCAAATGTCATACGTCGTACATGCTTCAAGATGATTAATTCACAACGAAAAATTAAGCCTCCATTTTGTGAGAAGCTAAGATTGACTATGAATGTTGCGAAAGCATAATTAGATAAGTGAGATTAAAGTACCATTCATTTCACGAAAAATATTCTTTCTAAAAATGTTTCTCATTTTTTCGTTTTTTTTGAATTGCTAAGAAAAATGAGTCATAGAAAGTCTTTTCATAGTTAATGGAAAAACTATGCTTAAATTCAATAAAATAATTTTAAAAAAAAATTAGAAATCCTCTTTCTAAAGTATCATTAGACATCGGTACTTGGACGAGAGATCTCAACACTTGGGCACAAGAACCTTGACGCCCGTACTAGGGTCATTGATGGTCGGTCCCTTGTCCTAGAGGTGGAGTCCAAGTCTCTTGAGGTCAAGCTCGAGACACTAACGTCTATGCCAGGGCATTAGCAGTCATACACGGGTACCTGGCTCCCCCACTCAAGCCACTGGTGCCCACACTTGAGTTCATTGTGGTGGGCTCCAATTCCACGAGGGTTCGGCCGCAAGTCCCTTGAGGTTGGGCCCATGCCTCGGTGTTCGTGTGTGTGAACTCAGTGCTCATGCTTGGGAACTTGGCAATTGTGATTGTGCTACCTAGCTCTTGTGCCTAAGTTACTAGCTCTCAAGCTCAAGTCATCGGGTCTTGATTCCTTAGTAGTTGGGTTCGAGTCCATACATGTTGGACCTAGGTCCCTTGAGGTTGGGCATAAGAACTCAATTTTCGTGCTTGAGTCCTTGGCGATTGTGCCCATGTCTCTTGTTACCACACCCAAGTCATCGACACCTAGGCTCAGGTCCATCATGGTTGGCCTAAGGTCCATAGAGGTGCACCCAAGCTTACAAAGGCAGTTCTCGAGTATTTATCTCCCAGGCCCAAGTTACTAATACTAGTTGCCCGAGTTCGTGCTTGAGTTTCAATGGTTGGGCTTGAGAGACTTATGGCGCGTTTAGTAACATTTCTGTTAAAAAATTGTTCCTAGGAATAAAAATAGTTTTTATTTATGTTCCGGGGAATAATTTTTTAACAAAATAACGCGTTTGATAACTACACAAAATTTATGTTCTTGAAATAAAAAAAAAACATAAATACATTTGGTAAACTTGCAGAATTTTTTTGTTTCTTTTAATTTTTTAATATTTTTATTTTATTTTTCCATTTTTCTTCTTTCTTTTGTTCTTTTTCCTTTTTCTTTTTCTCTTTGGCCGGTTGCCGGCCACTGTCATGGTCGGCAATTGATCGGGCGACATCCGATGAGCCTCGCTGGGCCTTACCTTGGCTCGGTGAGGCTCGGCCTTCACCGATGGCCGGGCGAGCTCGGCCTCGCCTAGCCTAAGTGAGGCCGAGACTTGCGCGGCCATGGTGAGGCTTGGGCCGACGAGCCTTGCCGTGGCTCGGCCTTTTCGGGGGTTGGCGACGCTTCAGTGAGGTTATTGGCCCTCATCTAGCCAGTTGTTGGCGTCGGCCATGGCCAAGGCTCGTGATAGGCAAAAGGAAGAAGAAGAAGAAAAAAGAAGAGAAGAAGAAGAAGAAAAAAAGTGTTTCTAAGAAATAAGAAATAAGTTTTTTATACTTCTTATTTCTGTTCAAAACTGCTTTTCAGGAACAAAAATATAATTTTTTTGTTATTAAACAAAAGTGTAAACAAACGCGTTTTTATTCTTTTTTTATTTAAAAAAAAATGTAAAATTTTGTTTTTTTGAAAAAACACAATTAAACAAACATGGCCTTAGTAGCTAGGCTTGGGGAGCTCGACAATCGGGTCGAAGTCCCCGAGGTTCTTGGCACTCAAGTCCAGCGGGTTCGAGGCCCTCGAGGCTAGGCCAAGACCTCGCGCCCATGCCCGTTTCTTCAATGGTGAAGTTTAAATCCTTGGGACCTCAAAGGCCGAGTTTGGATCTCCCATGCTTGGATCTAGGACCTTAAGATCTCATTTCAACCCAACATCGAACATATCCTCATTTATTTGGAAATGACTTTTTCAAAAGTATTTTCCAAGATCGCCAAATTTCTAGCAAAACAAAATGGATCCCTAAGACAAAACAAACTAAGAAAGGATCAATGGCAAAGTCAATTTTGTTTTTGTTTTTGTTTTTGTTCTTCCTCCAAAGTTCTTGTCCCCCCACCAAACAAAACAGCACCACATGACTTGCAAGAAAAAAGGAGCCAAGTAAAGACAAGAGGAAGAAGATGGGATCGTATCTCCAACGTACGACGTATCGATAAGGTTTCGTCCGCCTTCCCCCCCGTTCCTGTCCGGAGGGACCGACCCGCACTTTTCGCGGCGAACGCGCCCGCACGCGCGGCACCTCCAGCGACTTCACGCACCTGTCCAACCGGGGACCGGCACGACACGTGGCGGGACGGCGGGGCGAGTGGAGCGGGCGGGGTTACGCGCGGGCGCGTGAGGATGGGGTGCGGCAGGCGTCGTACCAAAGGCGGGGATCAGAAGGGCTGGCGTTTGTTGCAAAAGGCTGACACGGAAGTTGACTCTATTGTACGGAATGTCTCCCTGTGGGGTCGGTTGGGGAGGATTAAATAAAAAGGTGGGGGGTGAATATTTTAGTTACTTTTGACCAAAGAGAAAATATTTTAGTTACTTCATTTACAGCCCCCCTCTCGAAAACAGATGTAATGTATAAGGCAAATTGCCACGTGCATAACAAAATAAAAATAAAAATTGATATTATAAAAAATCTCAAATCGGTAAACTTACATGAATTTTACACACGGTTAATTTCTAAAAAAATTTACGTCAAATTGATACATTTTTATTTTCTATTATATTAATTCAATTTAATAGAAACTAATTAAATGTGAATTTGTCATAAATGTGCAAATTTGAAGTTTTTGATGGTTAAAAAATTAATTAGGATAAATTTGTTATAGATATATTAATCTGGAGTTTTTCATAGTAGTTAACCCTTAAAAAAAGTTACTTGTTGGTGTGTAGCACATTCACCATGGTAGTTTGTAACGACCTAGGTTTAATTCAATAATTTTTGTTAATGGATGCTTCGGACACTTGTTAGGTTTAATTCAGTAATTCACAGTTTTTCATTGTACCGATTTTCTTGCTTTATGAATTAATCTACATTCTAAAGATTGAAGCATTTTGGTCGAGACAATCGTTTACGAAGTCAATATATCCTACTTCCTTGGCCTCTAGTTACTTTATGATCTCTACATGATCATTAAATATAACTCATCCTAATCTAACCAAGCAAACACGCTTTTTGAATGATTGGTTGAATTTATGTTGTCATGTGCAAGAAGATAGTAATTTTTTGTCATGTAGAATGCCGGAAGCTTCAAAGATATATCAATGTGGCAATTGTCCATGTGACTTTGTTACTAAAGACCTCATGTGGTTTAACATCATGTTAAGCTATCTAATTAACTGATTTTTTTTCCTTTATCACACTAAATAATCAGAATTAGAGACGATCAAGAAGCGTACACGCCGAGTTCTAGGCACATACTCTTGACCAATTTCGTCTCAAGAGCCTTGACCGGCGCACATCCATTTTTGAGCCAAATCTACCTTTTGAATTGATTTACAAATTGAATGAGGTGCTTTTGCATATCATGCAAAATTAGGGCACACATCATATAGTCTCGGCTTTGCCCTAATTTTTTGTGCTCCGGATCACCCGACTACATGAAGAAGACTGAGCTCAAGAACGAATGGGCCCAACGGGCTCAAGACATTGCGTGGTCCAGCGGACTTGGGCCACCATTCGGGCCCAATACTTTCGGGCCACACTTGAATTCGTTTTGTCATATGGTGGACCCGATCTTCTTGGGTTTTCAAATCGGGCCTCACCTGAATACGCAAATTTATACATTAAGAAAATAAGTTTCTAAAGCTATGTGGTCTATTTTGGGAGACGAATTTTAAAATTTACGAAAAAAAAAAAAAAAAAAGTTACACATTAGAAAGATTCAACTTTGAGTTGGGGAAATGGTAAATTGTCAAGGAATCATGAATTCAAACTTTAAAAATTCAGTTTATTTCTAAATTACGATTTTGTCTTACGTTATGTTATTATCACTCTTAGTATTTTTATGGAATTCTTGCAAAAGACTTGAGGTTGAATGTAATTTTTGGATTCGCAGTGATTATAATATTATAATAAATTGCATTCCATGCCTTCAAGTCCTCACTCCAAAGGGTTGTTATACTGATGATTACAAGGATTAGTATAAGGCATGCTCTCTTTTGTTTAAAGACGTAGATGTGTGATTAGGGGGATAATAATATGTTGATATTGCATGTCTTTTGAGTCTATAATATGATACTAGAACTTGGGATGCTTGGTGGATCTTTGTCTTCAATTTTGGAAACATCAAGCTCGCGGCCATGGCCGCTTGACTAGAACAGGGCGTGCGCAATACCTTGCAAGTAATTATAAATAGCATAAATCTAGTTGGTCGGACAACCCATCGATGCTCTACATTCGGCGTTCCCGTGATGGACGCTCAAGATCTTTTATGTCAGTACATCACTATAGTGTCTTTTTAAGAGTTTCTCTGTTAGTCAAATCTGATTGATCTTAAGTTGGGTGAAAACGTTCCCGATTCTTTTTGCTTATAGCGAGATTGTTTCACTCGATAGCGTGTATTTTTTCTAGTACTTCTGGACCTCTACAAGGTTTTTTTTTTGTTTTTGTTTTTTGGGTATGTAGACACGAGGGTGGCTGCGTGATGGAAACAGAAGAAATTTTACGTCTCCAAAAGCGCGAAACAATCTCAGGTTTCGTTGCGAGAGAACGCCATTACTTGGGCGAATCCCCAAGTTCCGGGGCGAATGGTTGGCCTTCGACAGGATTGTGGAGGAACAATTGATTTGGCGTGAGGAATCTGGCCCGAGATATCACTTGATCACTTTAAGTCATTTTAAGGCTTTGTTTCATGGAAAATATGATTCCGAGATATTATTTGATCATTACACACGAAAGAAGAGCTTAAATAAATTATTTTAGAACTTTATTTTTTTTCGGAAAATGAAGCGTTTTAAAAAAAAGTTTTCTAGAAAGCCATTTTCTTGAAAAATGACAAGATTTTCTAACGTCCGATTGAAATTTGAAAATGAACTAATATATATTTTTAGCCATCCAATAAAGAAAATCTTTTCTCTATGCACTCTTTTCAATAAATTTTTATTATTTTATTTTTAAAATCAAATTTTTGTAATTTTTTAAAATCTTTTACCTTATTATTATTATTATTATTATTATTATTATTATTATTATTTTTTTTTTTTTTTGTCTTTTCTTCTTCTTCCTTAGTTGGTTTGACTGCTGATGATTGGCCATAGGTGAGGCTTAAGCTGCCCCACCTTGCCACAAGCTAGTGAGGTCTGTTGGTTGACCACTGGCCACCATCGTGGTAGGCGACCTGTCAAGGAAGAAAAAAAAAAAAAAAAAAAAAAAGAAAAAAAAAAGAAAAGAATAAAAGATAATTAAAAAACTATATTTTTTAAAGATAAAAATAAAATGAAATACAATAAAAGGCAAAGGTGTTTGATAAAAGAAAATGAGGTGAAAGAAGATATGGAAAATGTTTTTCCTCACTTGAAAATCAGAAAACATCTTTTCTTATTTTAGAAGACTTTTTTTCTGTAGACAGAAAATGTTTTTTCCTGACTAGTTCATTTTTTGTGAACCGAACATCAAAAAATCCTATAAACGTTTTTCTGGGAGTTATTTTTCGTGAAATGAATGGGACCTAGTATTATATTCTTCAATGATAGTCTGATGATCATAGTCATTAGAAATAATGCATGTACCCATACGTGTGCTCAACAAATAGAGACTATAAGTTCATGTAGATGCTATGCCAAATTCACCAAATCGAATAGTAGACGAGTGCCAAACCAGGCTCCTATGAACTAGGTGCATGTAAAAGTTTTTTCCTTGTAATGCCGCTAGTTAGCCATGGTTTTTGTTAGAATATTTAAATAATAAACCACACATTTATTTAACAGTTTTAAATTTTTAAAATAGTTGGTAGTAATCCCACAAAATCTCATAGTTAATAATGCTTTACATTTGCACGGTCTTCCTTGCTTCCTTCGAAGGGGACTCAACATTACTTGAATGAAGAATCTTAGGCATGTATATACGAAAATTATCCAAAAAGTCATAAGCTTATTGCATGATAACCCATTTAGTTATAAACATTTCAATTGTGTCAATTTAGTCATAAACCTTTCGGCTGCATCAATTTAGTCCCAAACCTTTTGATAATTTTTGAATTTAGTCCTAAATCTTTTAATTGGGTTGATTTAGTCATAAACTTATTGATGATTTGTCAATTTAGTCTTGAACCTTTTGATAATTTGTGAATTTAGTTCTAAATTTTTCAATTGTGCTGATTTAGTCCTAAACTTATTGATGATTTGCCAATTTAGTCCCAAAGCTTTTAATAATTTGCCAATTTTGTCATTCCAGGCTAATTTGAGTTGGAAATCGCTTGCGTGGCGGTCTAGTAAGTGCCAATTATCCTATGTGATATGGTTGGCATTGTTGTTGACAATTTTTGTTTATTTTTAAAGTTTTTATGATGTTTTCTTTTTCAAATTCTATAATGTTTTCTTTTTCCCTCCGCCTGTCTCAGGTGAGAGCTGTCCTTGCTAGATGGGGTAAGGATAAAAGCAAAGGGAAAAAAAAAAGGGAAAAGAAAAAGAAAAAAGAAACGTAAACAATTGATAAATTGTTAAAAGATTTATAACTAAATTGACAAATTATCAAACGGTTTAGATAAATTGGTATAATCGAAAGGTTTAGGATTACATTGACATAATTAAAATATTTATGACTGGACTGATTGTCATACAATATGTTTATGACTTTTTGACAATTTTTCCGCATGTATATGATGATTTCTTAGATAATCTTCAAATAATTCCATGCCTGTTCCTGCATGTCTTTTCTAATTTTTGCGATCCATGGGATTTGACCTCAGTTTTCATCCACACCCCCAGCTCCATCGCACCACTAGACCGATCATTCTCGCGCATGGCGATTAATTCAATTGGACACTTGCGGATCGTAGGATGTAGTACGCTATATTTGGATTCAATTACAATATTTTTTGCATAGTTTTATGACCTACCGGGTTTTCCGACTTCAAGTGGTAACAGTGATGGTACAAGGTTAGGGTTCCAATGGATATGGAGCCAAGAATGAAGCCATAACTTCGAGAGAGATAATGCTACAGGCTACATCCCTCGTGGTCCGAACAGCTCAGGCAGCCTGTCGTCCACGATGATTTTACACAAACAGCGCTCTCTCTCATTAGTCATTACCCGTCTCCACTTGTCCTCTGGCCTCTTCATAAATTGTCTGCAATTCGATCTGTGGACAGAATTTTTTACCTTGTTCTCGTAGTATTCGCATTGTTATTTCTAAATTGCCTTAACACACATTCCATACTAATAAGTGAATCTTAATCTCTAATTATTGGCGCGGTCGGTCACTTATTCAAATTTCACAAAATGCATGTAAACGGCTCTCGATGAGAGCATCATGTTTCATGAAAGTTAAAGGAGGTTCTATGGACTTTTAGGTAGTCACATCTCTTGTGCTCATCAAAAGATGAGCGGATGAGTCCATTCCCGAACACACTTGTAATTCAAAAGATGAGCACATCTACCTCCTCCTGCTTTGTCAGATCGATTAATCAATGTGCTAGGCCAGGCCCTAGCCTGCCCCCTTTCTATTTCCATGGATGTCAAAGCTTTTCATTGAAACGTTAGCAGAGAGGGCAGCTAAGGAATCGGAGAGGTAGTAAAGAAGAAAGGAGAAAGCTTTTGCATTTATTGTTACTCCAAAGAGGCAATTTAGAAAAGGCGGGATTGCGTAAATTTTGGTTAGGTGAGGCTCACATTAAATCCGAACGCCCAGCAGCATATTGATTCTCCATGAAACCTCTGGCCACCACCTCCCACCGGGCGGCCAATCCGAAGCTGCGAGTACCGCCGAGGTGGTTGGCCAGGTCGTAAATAGGCCGGGTGCTTTCCTGGGAGACCGAGAGTACGGTTTGCATTTGCGCACGGATCTCCAAACAGCCCGTGCTACGTTGCCCGAATGCAGTGCATTTTGTGTAAGTGACGGACCTGCCAATCACGGACATTCGGATTAACCGTGGTGCAAAATAGTTATGGCTTCATCATAGCATGCTGTCTCGTGTGCAAAACCTTATAATAATATTCATAATTGGTTGGTAGTATTGATCGCTTCCCCTTTGCCTTGTTACCAGTTAAAAAAAAAATTCACGAGTAATTTGCTTATAAGTGACATGACAATCGATATGATCTGAGCTGTGAAATTGAGTTATTACTTGTGAAAATGACAGTATCTTGTCCAGGAACAAAAGAATTTATGGAGTAGGTGCTATGAAGTCAAAGATTGTTAGATTTGGCCTAAAAGAAATCAAGACCCATGTTTTCGTCGGAGGAAATGCAATAACATCTTGGATCGATGACTGAAGATATGGATATCGTCCACTGTACCTTGGTGATGACCATGCTTATAATTAACCAACTAAGGCTTGGTTGGAGAAATTTCTCCGGTAAAAAATGGAGAAAATATAACAAGCTTTATAATCATTTTCTTATTTAAAAGATCACTTCCAGTCTGACATATCACTTTCGGTATAAAATTTCATCAACTCTCTCGAACCGATTATGACTTGATCGTCCCCCCGGTTTTTTCATGTTCCTTTGGATCCTTTTTTTCCCCTTCCACTTTAGAGAAGTCCAAGTACTTTTGTTAAAAGCAGAGTAAAACACTGAATCATATCTTAAAATTAGGGTTAGTCTATGCATCTATAGGCCAAACAAGGCTGCTTAATGATAATCGCAAATGCCATTTCTCATTGTTTCTTGAGATGTAAAAGAAAGTGATTAACCATTGTTCTTTTTATTATAAGAAAAATGAATGCTTTAGAAAATATTTTCTTATATATAATCCCTTGTGTTGCTTGAAATAATTAGTTAGTGAAAATATTTATTTATCGACAACAAAACAAGCATAAATATTCATGGATGATGATTTTTTTTTTCGTTAGTTCATAATTTATAAGCGAAACAAACGATTATTTTTAGAAAAATATTTTCTAATATCATTCATTTTTCGCAAAACAAATACACCCTAAAACTTTGTCCAAGTGTGTATAAATTCCCTAGGCCCATCTTGAAGTATGTTGTTGAGACTCGAGAGGCTAAGTTTATTAATATTGTCACAACCCTAGATCCCCAAATGAATGAACATCAGCATCCTTAGAAAGGACCACAATCATAACATTTTCCAAGATGCCATCTCTTAGTTAGGTTTTGTTTGTTTCGCAAAAAACGAATGATTTGAACAATATTTTCCTAAAAATGGTCTATTTTATTACTCACAAAAACGAACAAATGAAAAATATTTTCATTATCCACTAAAGTAATTAGACATAAAATGTTGTGAATAATGAAATTTTTTTCTAATTGACTAGTTATTTCAAATGATATAAGTAATTACTTGAATCATTTTAATTAAAAAGCCAAGATACTACTATATAAACAAGGGCCATGTCAAGGCCACCATCCCTCGCTCACCAGTCTCAAAAGCCGCAACATCAACACTACCGTGGAGATGAAGAGATCGTCGTCGTCGTCGTCGCTTGTTTGCTTAGTGTTGCTCTTGAGCCTCTATCTTGCATGCAACGTCAATGTCGAGGGAGCTCGGATGCTGAAGAGCAAGGACAAGGCCGTCCGCCCTCAGAACATCTACGGAGGCACCGGTGGGTACTACTTCCCGGGCCCCGGCACAGGAGGGGCCTTGCCGAACCCTGGATTCGCCGGCGGGATCGGGTTTGGGCCGTCCGGGTTCTGCACGTTCCCCGGCGGGTGCGTTCCGTCCACTCCCATTTTCCCGGGTTCGTCCTCTGGCGCATCGCCATGAACCAGGGAGAGAGGGAAGGTATAAGCTAGATAATGTTGGGCGTGTGAGATCTTGCCTGAGGGTTTTAACGAACAGTGCGAACTGCTGATTTAGGGCATCTGCAGATGGTTTGTCGTGTTGTTTCTCTAGTTCTCTTCATGTGACTCTTATTTTCCTCGGTCCTGTCTTAGTCGAAAGGTGTGTGGTTTGGATTGGGAGTGTCTTCGCTCGTGTTTGAACGTTTTAGACAGAGAAATGCAGGTGGCAAAAGTAGCGTGCTTTGCAAAATCTGCATTTTGATGATCAGTAGGGTGTTTGTGTGGCTTTCATGTGTGATATTATGTAATAAGTTCAACTGAACATGCTCTCTCTCTCTTTCACTCTCTCTCTCATTTGTGGTTCGCCGCCTGGTTTTGAGACCTCTAAGGTCTCATTCTTCAGTTTGTTCGATCAAACAATCGGTAGATGTAGTGCGCGAAGCAAAGATAGGTTGTTCATCTCGTTAAGTAATAGAGGTAATAGTATAGTGACACACGCGACTGCAGGCGGCATATTTAGTTTGAAGTTATTTCATGTAGTAGTTTCCGTGAAGCGTGCAACAAACGGGAGTTTGGCATGTTTAATCATGTTACAAAGCAGCTGAACCATAGAACATAAGATGATCACTCTTCATCGCTAGTGCTGGAAAGAGTGCAGAATCGGCCGAGACACAAAGGGCGCGCATGGTAAAATTTACGAAAAAAATTGATTTCCGCCGTAAATCAATTTCTCAATTTCTATTCTGATAGGACAAGTTTCGAAAGAAAGAAACCCGTTTGATAACGATTTCAAAATTTCTATTTTCAAACAAACTGTTTGATACGTAAACAAATTTCTATTTCTAGGAATAGAAATTGATTAGATAACAACATAGGAAATTCTCAAATATAAAATAATAGCCGAAATAATACTAAAATAATATAGAAAATCCTCAAATACAAAAAATAATCGAAATAATACTAATACATTAGAAAAGTTGAAAATACAATTTCATGGAATTTATATTACATGTGCTTACGTTTCCTATTACGTAATATTTTCTTTCGAAAAATAAACAACGTGGCAAAAAAAAAATTGAAATTCAATTGTAGTGAATATGTCGTTGTGTTTTTGCCGAAATTGATTTCACATTAATCAAATAAGTCTAATGATAGCCATGATTATAATAGTCTAATCTCCTAAAAAAATCCTAACTTCAAGTCTAATTCCAATTTCTTTCCAAATTTTGTTAAAAATATCCTCACCGTGTTAAAAAATCGTCACCAATTTTTTTCAAAATTATCAACACTAGGATTATTTAAAAATTTATTATCAAAATCTATATTTTCATCAACACTCTTACAAGAACAACATATTTCTTATTAGATCTCTTTTCCTTATAAAAGAAAAATCGGATGAAACCCTAATGATTTGACCCATTTTTACCGCCTTAATATGAAGTTTATGATTAAAAAAATAGTTAGCCAAATAGAGTCGTTGGCAAGATACACGGAAGAGTAGGTGAAGAAAGACTCATTAGATATGAATATGACCAATTGACTATTACCATGCATAAAATCTCTTACGTGCAACAAATGAAGCCTTGTTCATTCAATTCTCACCATCTAGCCCAATGGTTAAGATTTTCAATCAATATTGATTAGAATGATTATATTAAAAAATCATTAAAATATTTTGGACTAAATTAACTATTTCTATTTCTATTTCAATATTATTGATCTAAAATATTTTGGACTAAATTGAAAAGTTGAGAAAAAAATTTTCTATTTCTATTTCTATTTGGTAAACCGGTGTTTAAAAATTTCAGCTTCGATTTCTTCGATTTCTCTATTTCGGAATAGAAATCTGTTTCAGAAATAGAGAAATCAAATTGCGTTACCAAACGGATTGTTTCCAAACCCGTTTAACGCAGAGAAACGAGAGAAATTGAGAAACAGAAATTTTATCACGCGCCCAAATAGCCTGCGACTTCTCCTCGATAAGCTCGTTTGCTGTGGCATCCATCTTTGCCCTCGAGAATTCATCAATCTTAAGCCCTGCGCGTTATAAGTAACCGGTTTCCGTATTAATAAACATATTCAGATTGCCAAAACAGTGTCCTATAATTGACAACTAATCACCATGACTATGATAAAGTACAAGATGCGGCTGGCTCTGATGAGGTTTTTGCATGTGCATGGTGATTCTTTATTTGCATGCTCTTTTAATGCCTATATCGAGATCATGAATTGTATGATAATGCGTTGATGTGAGCATTCTTGCTTTTGCGCGAGGCACACTACATTCGTGTTCGATACAAAATGCCGAAGGACAGGACGATGGAACTGTACCTTGAACGATCGACCATTCTCCGTTCTGACATGAGACGGGGAAAGAGTAAATAAGGCCGGGTGGGATTCCATATGAACCATCCGAGCAGACTCCCATGGAGACCCATGTTCCCTGTTTGGTGCAGTTTCAAGTGATTGAGCGAACTCATAAAAACGGTACGCAGAGTAAATTGAAGACATCGAGTCATGTTGACCACTTGACAATCTATCGATACCTTGGGTGTGCCGAGCAGCCAATCATGCATATGGTCACACACGGCGCTTGCAGCAGATAGCACGCTCGAACGCTTCCGAGCCTTCATGATCGCTTCACCGCGCTGTTGAACGGTAGTAATGAACTCCGTATTCAACCTGAGTAAGAAGAATGACAGAAGATTAAAGAGTCACATTAAGATTTCTTCGATATTGGTGTTTGGAGTGCGATGCTGTCTTTCATTTCAACTGATTGATCAGTGAAGACATAAACCAAGGAAATGGCAGGCTATAGGTCTATAGTATCGAAAATTGCGCTATCGACAGAAACTTTGAGCTACCATTCATGGTCGGCAATGAGATCTCTGACAGATTTCTGACCACTGCTGGTGGCGACGGTGGCGTGATTAACATCTGGATATTGAGTCGAGGAGTGGTTTCCCCAGATGATGATGTTCTTCACATCGCTCACGCGCACCTTCAGCTTTTCGGCTATCTGGCCCAGCGCTCTGTTGTGATCGAGCCTCATGAGGCACGTGATGTTCTTCTCAGGGATCGAAGGAGCAGACTCTTTCAGGATCAGCGCGTTCGTGTTTGCAGGATTGGCAACCACTAGGACCTGCCGAATACAAGTAAAAAAAGAAACATCTTACCAGAGAAAATCAAGTACTCTTTCACGTGTTCCTCTACAGGAACAAAGAGGAATTTGCCCTTTAACCTGAGAAGTGAAATTTGTCCAATCTGTCTCACCTTGCAATCGGCAGCGGCATGCTGCTCCAAGGCCGAAGCTTGAGCCTTGTAAATGGAGACGTTCATGGATATGACATCCTTCCTCTCCATGCCTTCTTGGCGCGGTTTGCCACCCAGCATAACAGCTATGTTTACGTCTCTGCAAGCTTCGACAACATCTGTAGTGGCCACGACACCTGATAAACCAGACATGGTAAAGCGACTATTTAGACACTGATTACAGCAATGTTTAAGGTCCGCATAAGATGAGCAATCAGCTTGAAGAGGTTTGCCTCTGAGCAGAGGAAAGGCGCCGTCGATCAGCTCCATCTTCACGCCATTCAAGGCCTCGGCAGCTTTTTCAGTATCGAGCATGTGAATTATCACAGGCTGATCGGGTCCTAACATGACTCCCCTAGCAATCATAGGCATGAGGGCGTAGCCGATTTGTCCTGCGGAAGCAAAATAGGAAACTCTCGGTTAAACATTATGGCAACCGGCATGAATTCAAAGGAGAATCCATGCCGTCCCTGTTAGTCTTGACCCTCCAAATTGATGGAACTGTAACTTCAACTCTAACAACGAATCCATGTAATTGGACATTATGCAAGATTCGACATTGATGAAACATCCGAGCACTGAATCCGATAGCGACTGTCTGATAAGAAAAATGGAGGCGATCAATTGAAGCAAAAACGTGCCTGCTGCGCCGGTAACCAATACTTTCACTGGCTCCTTCTCCGCATTCATGGAACTCCACATATGTTTGATGATCTTCCAAAACCAAGCAACTGAGGACGAAATGACCATAGCTTTCTCGAAGAGCTTGATGTAATCCATTTCTCAGCAGGATAAAGAACAGTTAAGGATCATGCTATATATATAACGGTCCTAACATTAAGTTGCTACTGTTCAGAATCAACTCCTGAGCCCAAAACAAAAAACAAAATGAAGTCCCCATGAAACCTAAAGGAATACAATCGAACAGTGTCTTGACTAGGAGGCAAAGAACCTGACCCTTTCTTGTTGAGAATTGCAAAGTTATTGAATTATTATTTCTCTAAAATACAATCTTAAAGAAAAAGGATGAAAATGGAGGAGGAAAACCAGCAGGAAAACAACTATTGTAGGAGTGCACATTCCATATAAGAAAAATGGAATAAGTGCATTAGAAGTGTTATAACTTTCGTATGGTACTCATTTGAGAACTATAATTTCTTGTTTCACTCACTTTAGTACTACATTGGTGTAAAATCAATTATTTGAATGTCATTTCTGACAAATCACTTCATGTGGATTTTTTTTCTTAATTTTCCATTTTGACGTGGAATTTTTTAAAAATAAATTGAAGTCCAAAGTGGAAATTTTTGTCTAGCATGGCAAGAGTATAACAAACGTCGTCGTTTTTTTTGTTTTTTCTTTAAAATCTTCCACAATTAGACGATGCCATTTTCAAACTCTCTCTTCCTCGAAAGATGTTTTCAAACTCTCTCTCTTCCCGTAATTAAAAAAAATGATAAACCTAGGTGTTCACTTCTAAAAATTTATGACTCTGAAGCGATCATTCTTGAAGTTATTGGAATTTCTGCTATCCTTCAATTAGACACTCAAGCAATGTTGTTTGCCTTTTCAAGTGCTGACTTTAGCTTTTCGACACACTATCGGATGATGTATTATAAATTAATGCTACATTAGCTTTTTCGACAAGGCAAATCTCCAATGGCAATCAAGTGGTCGATTTTTTGAATTTATGACGCTCAAGTGATTGAAAAAAAGTTTCGGTGTTATATACAAAGGTTATGGCACTCTTAGTGTACCTATTCCTAATAAAAAATATGGACAATGATTCTTTTTTTTTTTTTTTTTCCATCAGTTTCGCCCCAACAATGATCAGCAATGGTGAAAAACAATTATCGAGGATGGCGATAAAAGATGAGCTTCTAGATGCTACATCAACTCATGATCATGACGCATGATGGGTCTTTCTGTTGAGGAAATTTCCCACAAAATTAATTTTGAAGATTGACAAAACTTATCGGGAGTAAAAGACTTTGATTTTGATGATAAGTATTTTTCGGGTGAAAAGTTTGATGGGATGTGATCATATGATATCAATCAAAACCAAAATTGTGGCTTAATTATTTAATTCCTTATGTGTTCTTAGGAATGAGATAATATCCTCGTGAAACAACTAGTGGTGATTGATTAGATTCCTTGCTTTATTTATAAGGAGTTTCAAAAGGAAAGTCTTCCAAATATCTTTTGAAGATCTGACTTTCCTAGAACAATAGACTTGAGGTGAAACATTCTTTCCAAATTAAAATACTCAACTTATGAAAACCCAAATTGCCGCCCAGAATCTACGGGAAGCTTTATTGTCGGCATTTTTGAAGTGATCAGATCTTTTAAGCAAGATCTAGGCCAACAAGTAGATTGGTTGGATAATCCTCCAAGGGATATATCCAACGGTCATCTTCAATAGAGAGGAGTATAAAAGGAGGTCTCGAAGTTGAAAGGGAAAATGCAACACGAGAAAATGGAACCTTATAATTCCAAAGTCTAAAGAGTGTTTTACAATCAAATACATTTGTCTCCGTGAGATCATTATGTAACCATTTAGAGGTTGAGAGTGTGTGAAGAGTTATACACTCGAGCTTGAGTGTTTAGAGCTCAGATCTTATAACCTCTGATTAGTTCTTCATAGTAAAATCTAGCTAATAGGCTATAGCACGAGAGGGTGGACGTAGGCTTACAAAAGCCGAACCACTATTATTATTGTGTGTAATTTTCTCTATACCCTAATCTCTCATTTATTCAATTTATTGCACATGGTAAAGTCTGATCATTGCATAGTTCTTCATAAGACGTTGCAGAAGATTTGATCACTACGAAGTTTTTTATTAGACTTTGTTCTTTCGTGATATTGATTTTGGTTGTTTCAAGTTTCGCTTTAATTGTTTATATCACCTATCCACCCCTCCTTCAGGTGATAGTTCTAGCCATGACACTTTCCATCTCGGCATATTACTTTAATTCAAGTTGATAAATTTCTCTTCAAAAATCAAATGATAGGCTAGCTTCAAAAACAACACAACTACACTTTTTCTTCTCTTCTTCTAGAGTCAAAAGAAAGAAGTGCTCCTCGCATTTACGTTTCATCCAGAAAGAGATTAGTTGGTTTCTACGTGCTGCACTATAAAGCAGTCAAAATTTTCAAAATATAGAATCAAGCTACGCAAAAGCTTTTCTGCACAACCATTAGATTACGTGAATGCAATTCAGCCAAACATGGGCTACAAAGTAAATTCGAGCAAAAACTAAATGATGGTTGCTCATGGTTCAAGTTCAATCCTTGGTTCAAACCATCGATCATGAGTTCAATTGATTGCATAAACGAGCCCAGCCTTAACCAAAATGCGCTACCTTAGTTAAGCTGCGAGTTGAGGACCCAAAAAAGAGCCACGTTCTTCCTTATGCAACAATGAAATTGCTACGTATGGTGAGGCATGAATAGGCAATTGACTTCTCTTCAATCATTCACTGTGGTGACCGCCTTTGCCCTTGAAAGCTCATCAAACTTGAGCCCTACACACTGTTGAGAAAACTTCTTAATACATTTTGAAGAGTGACAAAACCTTTCATAAGTATCTATTGAATCTAACGAAATATTATTTAGGTGATACTCATGAAGAAATAGTATGCGGACTCTAGTTATTGTCATTTGGATAGTACGTTTGAAGTTCTGAATAATTTACTTCGTGGACTTCATAAATGGATGGATATCATTAGAGTAATATGAGGATATTAGCAGAGCTTGCTCGTGAATATTGACAAGATGTTGGGCATCTTCAAATTCTATGAGAAGACCATTTAGACTCGGGGTATATTTCGACTCTAACAATATCATATGATCAAGAAGTCTGATTAGACTCAAAAACGACATATATCACAATGGCTAGTGATTTCACTTGGATTTCTTTCGTAGAAAGTGTTGATTATTTATCAATTTTAAAGATTGTTTTACAACAAACAGACAAAAAGCAAATAATATTTATTTATTTGCAATCATCCAAAGACAAGATATTCTTTTCAAATGAAGAACTCTATTTATGGAAACCTAGCTCAATTGTATGGGCGATTGAATTGATGGGAGATTTTGATCTCATGACTTAATGGCTACTTAATCTTTTTGAAACATGCGTTTCCAACGGATTGATTGGAGAACAATCCTTTGAAGTCTGTCCAACAACTAGATTGGAATTGGAGGAATATAGAAGGAGATTTTGGCGCGGAAGAAAAAATCAAGATCGTGAACTTGAAATTCCAAAGTTCAAGAGAGCTTTCACATTGCATGTCTCCATAAGATGCAATTGTAATATTTGAGAGGCAATTGTTAGAGCAATTGTGTGAATTAGAGTGGTCAATCACACACCCCTTGAGAAGTGAATACTCAAATTTTGTAACCTCTCATGAATTGACTAGTGAAATCTAGCCAGTAGACCATTAGCATGGACGAATGGACATGGGCTTGCAATAAGTTGGACTACTATAATATCCGCGCACAATTCTCTTCATCCCTTAAGGCTACGTTTGGTCGTCCGGATTTCTAATCGGGATAGGACTGGATAAGATATGATATGAAATCCTATGATTTTTTTATATCCCGTCCATTGTTTGGTGAATCATAATATTAAAGTCGGATATGTTCACATAATATCATGTACATTTTTTTTTTAATTTATATAAACGGCATATCATTATAAATGAACTAAATGTTCATAAACAGAGATAGTGAAAATCTCTCGTAACACTATTACTTATTTTATTTTTCCTCTTTTTTATATTATTTTCATTATTATTTCTTTTTTCCCCTTTCATCATTCTTTAATAAAATTTTATCAAATAGTAAATTGTACTAACATACCAAAAATACAAAAATACCTAAAATATATAATAAATATAAATGTTTAATTTATAGATTGAATATTTAATATAAGATAGAATTAAAGTTGAATATATAAATTAAAATAAGATTAATTAAAAATAAATGTTTATTTTTGTATTTTTTATTTCTTAAATTAGAATTCAAATATTATTTATATTGAAATATAATTTCGATTTTGTTAATTTAATAAGTTTGTTATTCAAGAAAAACAACTTTCCTATTATGAATATTACAAATCCTATCCACCTTTATCCCACCCCCTATGGGATAATTTTATCTTGTTTATATCCCCCTTATATCCGACTTTATCCCGTTCTAAGTGAGCACCAAACGTAAGATAGGATAAATCATATCTTATCCCGAATTTTATCCCGACTGCCAAACACAGCCTAAACTCTTTATCATTATCCTTGACAGTATATTGCACGCAAGTGAAGGAACAATTTTCCTTGAGTAATAAGAAAAGAGGAATTCAAAGAAAAAAAAAGAAGAAGATAAAAAGGGATTAAAGTAAGCTTAAGCTTGGCCCCACTTCAATCACTTAATTGGGCCGAGACACCTTGATTCTAATGGGCCTATTACTGTTGGGTCACAATTGGGCCTGAAGCAGACGGTAACGGGGTGAAGATTTACCTCCGCTGGTGGCTTGCGAAGAAGAAAACGATGGCAAGCAGCGCAGCAAGGTCGAGCAGTTCATCCATGGCTTCCGCAGCACGATCTTCCATTTGAGCCCTCTTCTCCTGAGCCCATCTCTCTCTCTCTCTCTCTCTCCGTCGCGCCGCCGATTGCAGGGAGCGCATCCGCCATCCCTGATATCAGGTAAAAATCTCGACTTTTTCCGAAATTTTGTAAAGAGATCGAATCATTCCGACGATTACCGACGATGATGTTTGTCAAGCGGCGATTTTTACCGATGACGCCGATGCTAGGGTTTCTGGGTTGCTCTTCGATTCTTCTTTATGCTTCATGAATTGCTTGTGGACATTGATCGTTGAATGGTAATGCCGATCGTTGGTTTAGCAGCCCTAATCGCCAAGTTGCTTGTCTTGAGAAATGATCCCAATTTTGCCTCAGATTCCAGCTCGCAATGCCCTAAAAATATTAAGAAATTGATAGAGAGCCCGCCCCTGCACTTGAGTTAGCTCTTGCCTTCTTCCCCTGAGCTAGGGTTTCGATCTTTTTTCTCCCATGCCTTCCTTCGATAACAAATAGCTGGTTGAATGCTTGCAAGCGGCGGGTTCGCGGGCAATTTGGGTAACCCCGTTGTTGATTGTAGTTGTGCACATCTTTTAACGAAAGGGGAGGACTTTGCATCTTTAGGATTCGTGATGCTTTCATGCACTTGCCCTTTTGAGAAGGGCCTCCTGCTCCCTGATAGTTATATACGCGGAAGAGCTGCTGTAATTCTGGGAAGGGAATACTTCTCTGCCGGAAAGATTTGTTCTCGAGAACTGCAGTTGTTTTGGAGCTGCGCATTCGTCGTTATCACTGACATTCTGATGACTAATGTCGCCGGCATTGGTGCTGGCATTTAAAAGGTGAATTCCTGGCCACAATACTCGGAGTGGAAGCCCTCGAACTGGAGCCCCGATAGATCTAGCAGTCCTAGCTCATCAAGCGACCGGTTGGCACTTGCATCTGTTGCCACAGGAAAATTCTGATTTCTTTCTGGAGTTGAAATACATTATAAGGGAAGCTAGTTTGGCAAAATATGCACGCGCACGCGTGTGTGAGGTTGAACTAAGTGCATGGTCGCTAAATGACTGTATTGGCAAATAAATGCATTCTTGCTTCCCTTATAGAGTCCAAACGACTTGTGGATAGCTTGATGAGTCTGCACCTGATCTGATTGGTGCATCGATCGGATCTGAATGTAGTTGAACGGCGTGCTAACCGCTTCTAAATTATAAATGCACGACTGACCTTTGATTTAGTTTTGGGTATTCCAGTTTTTCTTACTCGCATTAGGATTTGGATTAGCCCCTCCCCCTGGAGGGAAATAAGGTTTGCATGCTGAATTATCCCCTGGATATTTACATATTTTCTCTTTCATTGTGCACAGAACAGCTCTAATTGCGGCATAACTTGGTCCTGGAGGAGTAATAGCACAAAGTGGTCTGCTGGTCATAATTTTTTTTTTTCCTCATTCATTTTGTGCCATACAACATACGCAACAATGTCGGTGACAGCGGGAGTGAGTGACACTGTAATTGCCGTAAGGGATAAACTTAGGGGTAAAATTGGACAGACTAAGGTCAAACGGTATTGGCCCGGTAAAGTTCCTGAGTGGGCAGATGAAGCTGATGAAGATGGGGATATCAGGATGGCAAGGGCAGTTGCCCTGGACAAAGCTTTTCCTGCTCATGAAGATTCAGGTATTGGCAAGAAAGATGATCCCAGGTTGCGGCGTTTGGCCGAGAGCAGGATAGATAACCGTGATGAAATCAGAGCTGATCATCGTCGCATTCGACAAGCTGAGATCGTTTCTACCATTGAAGAGGAAAACAGAAGACAGGAGGGTCTGGAAGCAGAAGAAGAGGATGCAGAGGCTTTAGAAGAACGGAGAAGAAAGATAAGGGAGAAGTTGCTTCTGAGGGAACAGGAAGAGGCAGCACTCCTTCCCGAAGAGGAGGAGGAGGAGGAAGAGGAGGAGGAAGAAGAGGAATCTGAGTATGAGACGGACTCAGAAGAAGAGACGAAAGGTATTGCCATGGTGAAGCCAGTCTTTGTCGTTAAGTCAGAGAGGGATACTATAGCTGAAAGACAGCGGCTTGAGGCGGAAGAAAGAGCCATTGAGGAGCTAATGAAGAGGAGACAAGAGGAGAGAAAGATTGAGACGAAGCAGATTGTGGTTGAGGAGATCCGGAAAGATGAAGAAATCCAAAAGAATCTGGAAATGGAGGCGAACATCGCTGACGTGGAAACTGATGATGAGCTCAATGAGGCGGAAGAGTATGAAGCTTGGAAAGCAAGAGAGATTGCAAGGATCAAGAGGGATAGAGAGGACCGTGAAGCGATGTTAAAGGCGAAGGAAGAGATTGAGAAGGTGAGAAACATGACAGAGGAGGAAAGGAGGGAGTGGGAAAGGAAGAATCCCAGACCTTCTTCGGCACCAAAGCAGAAATGGAGGTTCATGCAGAAGTATTACCACAAGGGTGCCTTCTTCCAGTCTGAAGTCGATGACCATGCTGGAACAGCTGGATCGGATTACATTTACAGCCGTGATTTCTCTGCTCCAACTGGCGAGGATAAAATGGATAAAACTATTTTGCCGAAAGTCATGCAAGTCAAGCACTTTGGTCGGAGTGGAAGGACAAAGTGGACTCATCTTGTTAATGAAGATACAACTGATTGGAACAATCCGTAAGTCTTACTTATCTATTGATTTTTTCACTCTGATACAGCTCTCCTATTTCTCTTCCTTACGCATCCGCACCTTGTGTGCTTCTCTCTTGTTTGCATAATTGAGATTGAAGTGCATTAATAGTAATTTGAGGGCTATGGAGGGTGTTTACAACAATGTTAACTGGACATTATGCTTGTTGTGATGATTAATTTATATTGTCATTGTTTTATGAAATAACTTGCAGCTGTTCATATGACACATGGTGAATTTACTCATTTGTCTGATTAATTTTGTTACAAAATATTTAGGTTTTGGAATGTCGTTTGAGTGGAATTGTATGCGAGAACTCATTTCTCATTCCTGAGTCCTTCATGGAAGAAAATAAGTGCCTTTATTCGGTCTGGACACTTGAAAAATCATTAATCCATAGAGAAGTTTGTTTTGATTCTATTGATGCCATCTTTCTATGAACACGGCATTCTGTCTTGTTTCCAGTATGTTACCTGGGACAGGAAGTTCAAAGAGTTAACAATTTATTACAGATTCATGATGACGATAGGAGGAACTTAATTTGATGTTTGCTTGTGATGCAGTTGGACCTATAATGACCCTCTCAGGGCGAAGTACAATGCGAAGATGGCCGGACTGAATGCTCCCATAGAGAAACCCAAAGGAAGCAAGAAATTGAAGGACTGGGAGTCTCGATGAATTGTCAAAGTGCTGAGGAGTTACCCTTAGGCCAGATATCCTCCTTTGGTGTTCTGTAGCAGAGACCATATGTTTCTTGGCTGAGGCAGCACTGGATAATGTTGAGGGGTTGACTGCCCCCAAAGATGCAGATATTGATGCGATGTCGACGGTCAGAAGAAGTCCAGTTGGTTAGATATTGGATTTAATTAGTTACTTGTCAGTCCTGACACATCTATTTTCCGGCGTTATATTTGTATGATCGCCAACTTTCAGTGTCTTCCCCGGTATGTTTGTACATGCTAGTCCCCTGGAGATCCAGGGGAGAGGCCTAGGAAGCATGTCACATGGAGAGCTTCTGACTGTTGCAAGGATAAGTGAGAATGGTTTCGGTTTATTTCGACATGTGATTATCTTGATGGATTATTTCTGACTTGGAAAAACGGCAAATCATGGAGAGAGACGATGCTAACAGCGAAAAGAAAAAGAGAAGCACTTCCGATACTGTTTGATGATTGTCTCAGAAATGCTTCATTTCATTTTATTTTTTTGGTCAGAGTATCAGAAATGTTCAATGGAAACATTTTTGATACGGTTCAGTATGTTAATCGAAGGAAGGAAGACTCTGTAAAATAGAAAAGATAATAAAAGTATAGCATCGTACCAATTAACATAATCGGCTTATACTGCAAAAATTACAAACGTACCTCTGATAAGGCATCGTTAAAATTGCTCATCCTTCCTCCCACCATGGCAAGGTCACCTGGTACCAGAGCTTCCTCATCCCGAGCGAAAGTGCTCTCACTTGCATCTGGCTCAACATTCGCCTTTTGCTGTAGTCTTCTCTTTCTCGAAGAAATTTAAGGGGCAGCTCAAAGATCCATGTCCATTCCCAAGGACCCTTCTACAACCGGATTTTTGCCTCTCTTAAGTCTAAGTATGGCCAAGAGAGGCTGTGCCCTTCTTCAGGGTTCATCAACTTGTTTGGTTTCCATTCCCTTTTCTTTGGAAGTGCCTCTAAGTCCATTTCCAGCTTAATTGGACCCTTGGAATCTGCAGAATCAGCCTTGTCTGTGCTAGTTTTAGCAACAGGAACAATATTATTGGGGAAAAGAAGGCAGCAGCATCACTCGTTCGATGCAGGAACACTATCCAGGTCAGGAACAACTTCTCCAGGGGAACAAACGACCCCATGAGCTACCTGAGGGAAAGCCTTTTGAATGTGAGAATAATGGTTCTGTTCAGCTATTTAATAGGTCCAGTTCAGCCAAGGGGAAAAAAAAGACACAAACGGAAGGACTAACAGATATAGAGAGAAAGCCAACTGGAATGGAGAAGTAGAAAGAAAACTGTATTGCATGAGGGATTGATTGTTAACAGCCAAACCCTGGAGGGATGTGCTGGAGAAAGGTACGCTATAAAATGCTTCTCTATTGAACTTCTATTTTATTGGTCTAAACTCTTTTACATTTCTTTTTTTTTTCTTTTGTCCGAAGTCTTTTCTGGCTCATACATCCACCTGTTATGTCATAGCAACACCTCAAAATCGAAATAGTCCCATTAATGTAACAACATAGACAATCGTCATCAACCATGCCAAAGACCTGAAGCAAGGTTCACCTCACTACTCGCTACTGTCCCAATCAGTTTAGTACGGAGGGAACTGATACATGAACGACAGAAAGATGAGCAAAGCTAGACATGAAGTAAGACAACTTCAAGAAAGCAAGAATTAGCTTTCGTATGGCAAAGCATTGTACATATACACCATCCAAGAGAACAGCAATGAAATGGATTAGCCAGAGTGAAACTTTCAAAAAAATTTAGCAGCTTATCATAGTCTATGGAAAAATCTTTATAGGAGAAGACAATAAAAGGTGGGCATTGGAGTTCATTTCATCTAGAAACTTATTCAATGGAAGGATGGAAAGTCAGAAGTAATACCATTGAGCTCAGCATAAACAGAAAGGATGGGGTCCTATAAAGATCAAGAGACGCGTCACTGGTTGTGAAAAACCATTAGCATGATTATTCTCCATAGTTGGCTCATTTTCACATACAGAAGCCACAACAGGAGAGTAATCGTTCACAGTGGTGCCACTGGATTGTACTACTCCATGAAGAAGAGGTCCAAGCTTAGCTGCACGGCTGGTGATGACCCTCTCCCTGAGCTTCCAACACGAAGTTGCGACATTTTAACTGACATTATACACCCTATAAAAGCTAAAGCAAACAGAAACCACCCTGAAATGGCAGAAAAGAACAAGACAATCACTTATTTTCTTTTAGATCGCTAGCAAGAAGAGGACTGAGGAGCCCCAAGGAGATATCCTCACTTCTACCGAGGATGTCCTGTCATAATTTGCTCCCCAGCCCACAATAGGACATCTGCGGGATTCGACCTTGACCAAGAAGAGATCATAAAAAACAAGAAAAAGGAGAGAAGATAGAAATACGTCAAGAACTACAATTTTATTCAAATAAGCCATCGAATGGGAGCATCGACAGAGTTTCCTATCGAATAAGTGTTGATGAATAGGATCACTACCTAATGCACAATATACTGCAAAATCCTCGGGGACTGTTTCCTTTCACAAACATTCTACTCGTCTCTTCTTCATGCTCACAACATCTTACTAGTTAAAGCACGTACTCGTCTTGCCAAAGGAGACAAAAAGTTTCACGCAGAAACCATAGAGATTGACCCAGTTTCATACTACTGAAAGGTGAACTTAATTTTTCAATGTTAGCATCAAGAAAAACACACATGAAAAGAAGAGCCAATGTATGACAGAGAAACAGGAAGACAGAATAACTAAATGAAGAAGGGTCTGGCAGATGGATCCTAGAATCCACGTTCTCTGTCCAAAGAGGAAGGTTTTGTTCTTATGACCTCTTTGTCACTACTGTCTCTTGTGCTTCAATATTCTGATTTTAGAATAACCCAGCAACCAGAGTCATTTACAGTAAAATTTGTGGTCATCATAATCAGCTTGAGGCCAAGTGCTTATTGCAGACCCCCCTTAATTGAGTTTAGCATGAGAATCTATGCCCATATTACCAAACAGAAGGAGGTCCTAGTACCAAGGAAAAAATTGTCTAAATATTTCGTAGACAACGTAAATATTTTTCATTTGTTCATTCCTATAAGTGATAGAAGAGATTATTTTTAGAAAAATATATTCTGAGTCACTCAATTTCAGCAAAACAAATGTACTTTGTCAAAGTATGTGTATAAACCCTTTGGGCCACTTGGAAATATATAGTTGAGAGACTAAGTTCATTAATTTTGGCACAACCCTTGATTTCCAAATGAACGAACGTTGTTATTCCTGAAAAAGGGCCCCAACCATGACATTTTTGAAGATATCCTCTCTTACTTGAATTAGAATGCCAAGATACTACGACATAAACTGGGGCCATGTTAAGTCCTTTCTTCTGAAGCAAATTGCTCACGTCGCACACTCAATCAGACACACAATGCCACAAACCCTCGTTCACTAGTCTCATAAACGGCAACATCAACACTACTACGGAGAAGAAGAGATCGTCGTCGTCACATGTTTGCTAAGCATTGCTCTTGTGCTTGTCTCTTGCATGCAACGTCAATGTTGAGGGAGCTCGGATGCTGAAGAGCAAGGACAAGGTCGTTCACCCTCAGAACATCTACGGAGACGTTGGTGGGTACTACTTCCCGGGCCCAGGCATTGGAGGCACCTCACCGAGCCCTGAATTCTTCGGTGGGATCGGGTTTGGGCTGTCTGGGTTTTGCACGCTTTCCAGCGAGTGTGCTCTGGCCGGTCCCATTGTCTGGAGTTCGCCATGAGCCAGGGGGAGAGGAATGTTGATGTTAGACAACGTTGGGTGTGTAAGATCTTGCTTGAAGGTTTTAACGGTAGCATGCGAACTGCTGATTTAGGTGGATTCAGGCATTTTCAGATGGTTTCTTGTGTTTTCTTCTGTAGTTCTCTTTCTGTGATTCATATTTTCCTTAGTCCAGTCTTAGCTCGTGTTTGAACGTCTTAGACAGAAACGCAGATGTCAAAAGCGTGTGTTTTGCAAGATCTGCCTTCTGATGATCAATAGGGTGTTTGTGTGGCTTTCATGTATGATCTTATGTAACAAGTTTAACTGAACATGCTCTCTCTCTCTCTAAGCATGATCTTATGTAACAAGTTTAACTGGACATGCTCTCTCTCTCTCTCTCTCACACACACACACACACACACACACATTTGTGGTTCCCAGCCCGGTTTTGTGAGCTCAGAGGTTGCACATTCAATCGCTTTTGTGCGTGAACGATGGTCTCATTCCTCAGTTTGTTCGATCAAACAATCGGTAGATGTAGTATGCGAAGCAAAGATCAGTTGTTCATCTAGTTTAGTAGCAAAGATCATAGCCTCATGACAAGGGCGATTGCGAGGGGCAACTTCAGTTTGAAAGTATTTCATGTACTAATTTCAGTGAACTGTGCAATAAACGGGAGTTTGGCATGTTTAGTCATGGTACAAAGCAGCTGAACCATAGAAGATAAGATGATCACACTTCATCACGTGCTAGAAAGGATGCGGAATCAGCCGAGACATGAATAGGCCAACGACTTCTCCTCAATAAGCTCATTTGCCGTGGCATCCATCTTCGCCCTCGAGAACTCATCAATCTTAAGCCCTGCACGTTATAATTAACCGGTTTCTGTATAAGTACTAAACATATTCAAATTGCCAAAACAGTGTCTCGCAACTAACAACTCATAACCATGATTTTGATAAGGTACAAGATGCGGTTGGCTCTGATGAGGTTTCTGCATGTGTATAGTGGTTCTTTATTTGCATGCTCTTTTAATGCCTATCTTGAAATCGTGAATTGTATGATGATGCGTCGATGTGAGCAAATGTGCCCTTGCGTGAGGACACTACATTCGTGTTCGATATAAAATGCTGAGGAAGAGGACGATGGAACTGTACCTTGAACGATCGACCATTGTCCGTTCTGACATGTGACGGGAACAGAGTAGATGAGGCCTGGTGTGATTCCATAAGAACCATATGAGCAGACTCCCATGGAAACCCATGTTCCCTGTTTCAAACAATTTCAAGAGATTGAACGAACTCATAAAACGGTATGCAAAACCAATTCAAGACATCGAATCGTGTTGACCACTTGACAATTTGTGGATACCTCTGGTGTGCCGAGCACCCAATCATGTATATGGTCACACACAGCGCTCGCTGCAGAAAGTGCGCTCGAATGTTTCCGAGCCTTGATGATTGCAGCGCCACGCTGTTGAACGGTAGTAGTGAACTCCGTATTCAACCTAAGTAACAAAGATGACGGAAGATTGAAGAGTCACATTAAGAGCTCCTCAATTTTGGCGAATGCTATGCACCTGGAGTGAGCTACAAATCTAACAGAGTGGAGCAAAATCAGGTATTACGAGCGCAACACCGTCTCGCATACATAGCCTGTTTCATTTCAACTAATCAACTGGTCATGTATTGGCAATGCATGGAGACAAACCAGAATGAGGCTTAATTGCAGAGAAATGTGACTTGATGACAGGCTATAGGTCTGTAGTATCGAAAATTGCGTTATCAATAGAACTTGAGCTACCATTTGTCGTCGGCAATGAGATCTCTGACTGATATCTTGCCACTGCTGGTGGTGATGGTGGCGTGATTAACGTCTGGATATTGAGTCGACGAGTGGTTTCCCCAGATGATGACATTCTTCACATCACTCACGTCCACCTGCAGCTTTTGGCTATTTGGCCCAGCGCTCTGTTGTGATCGAGCCTCGTGAGACAGGTGATGTTCTTCTCGGGGATCGAAGGAGCAAACTCTTTCAGGATCAGCGCATTCGTGTTTGCAGGGTTGGCAACCACTAGAACCTGCCGAATACAAGCAAAAAAGAAACTTCGTACTAGAGAAAAACAAGAACTTCTACGTGTTCCTCTATAGGAAAGGAGAGGAATTTGCCCTTTAACCTGAGAAGTGAAATTAGTCCAATCTGTCTCACCTTGCAATCAGCAGCAGCATGCTGCTCCAAGGCCAACGCTTGATCCTTGTAAATCGAGACATTCTTAGACATGACATGCTTCCTCTCCATGCCTTCTGTGCGTGGTATGCCGCCCAGCATGATAGCTATATTTACGTCGCTGCAAGCTTCGGCGACATCTGTGGTGGCCACGACACCTGATAAACAACACATGGTAAAGCAACTACTTAGATACTGATTACAACAAAATTTCAGGTCCACATAAGATGAGCAATGGACTTCAAGAGATTTGCCTCTGAGCAGAGGAAAGGCGCTGTCAATCAGCTCCATCTCCACGCCATGCAAGGCCTCAGCTGCTTGTTCGATATCGAGCATATGAATAATCACAGGCTGATCAGGTCCTAACATGACTCCCCTAGCAATCATAGGTATGAGGGCATAGCCGATTTGTCCTGTGGAAGCAAAATGGGAAGCTCGGTTAAAATCATGGCAACGGGCATGAATTCAAAGGAGAACCCATGCTTTCGCCGTTAGTCTTGACCTTCTAAATTGATGGAACTGTAACTTCAACTCTTAACAACGAGTCCATGCAATTGAACATTGTGCAAGATTCGACATTGACGAACCATCTGAGCACTAAATCTGAAAGCGACCATCTGATAAGAGAAAATGGAGGTGATCAATTGAAGTGAAAACGTGCCTGCCGCGCCGGTAACTAGTACTTTCACTGGCTCCTTTTCCATTTTCGTGGAACTCCAAATATGTTTGATGACATTGCAGAACAAAGCAACTGAGGACGAAACGACGATAGCTTTCTCCAAGAGCTCGGTGTAATCCATTTCTTATCAGGATAAAGAACACTTTATTTGCAGGATCATGCTATATATATATATATATACACATCACGGTCCTATCATTAGGTAGTGCCTGTTCAGAAGCAACTCCGAGAAGCCCAAAACAAGAAACAGAAATGAAGTCCACAAGAAACCTAAAGGAATACAATTGAATGGCGTCCTAGCTGGGAAGCAAAGAACCTACATGACCCTTTCTTGTTGTAAACTACAACCTTATTGAATTATTTTTTATCTATAGTAAAAAGAAGAAGATGAAAATAGAGGAGGATTACCGGTAGCTTAGGGGCTAGAACTGAAATTGCTTGTTTAGCCATTGAAAGTTTTTTTGATCACTAAAAACTCTAAATTGATACATTTGTAACAATTTCATCCTCTATTAATTTCAATTAAATTAGCCACAAATTGGTACTAGTATATTCGTCATCTGCCACATACCATCTAGCTCAGCAATTTGATGGTAAAATATAACAAAAACTAACAGAGAGTAAATTTATCACAAATACATCAATTTGAAGCTTTTTGTTGTAAAAATATCAATGTGAAATAAATTCATCATATATGTATCAATTTGGGATTTTTTGTGGTATCAACCAAAAATACTATTTAGAAGTTAGAAGTAATATTATTTTGAATATGATTGTTTGTATCGTTCATGGAAATTAAAAAATCGAAAAAGCTTTTCATAGCCACAAAGATGTTGAGACTTGTAATTATTTCAAGTGATATGTGCATTGCAAGTCCTAAAACTTGCCATGAAAGTACAATTGAATCCTAAAACTTATAACAAGTACAATTAAGTCTTAAAACTTGTTAAACTGGTATAATTGAGTTATTCCTTTAACTTCATCCATTTAGACTAACGGAAAATGCTGATGTGCCTTTTTAAAATATTTTTTCTCCCAACATGGCGATGACGTGGCTTAGATTATAATTTATTTAATCAAAATATTAATTAAATAAAAGAAAAAAGGTATTTCAAAAAACACAAAGAAGGGAAAAAAAATTAAGCTAAAAGGCAAGGCTTTGTCATTGCCCCTATCACCAGGGCCTCAGTTAGGGCTAGTGCCCTCGTCGATTGCAAGCGAGGGTGCCTCGCCCATGTAGAGGGCTATCAACCCTTGTTGAGGGCCACCAAAGTTGGGCAAGGGTCGCCGGCCCTAACTGAGGCACCGATGACTCTCGCCGACCCTTGCCAAGCCCTTGTCGGCCCTTTCTGGCGATGGGGTGGGCAATGGCAAGGGCCTTTGCCTAGAGCCTTTGCTACTTTTTTTGTGTTTATTTTATTTTATTTTATTAATTTTATTGTTAAAAAATTAGAATTAAATCTAAAACAATGTTGTTTTATCTAATGGTTCATGTTTTAACCATGTCATTGCCATCTAGGAGAGAAAATATTAAAAAAAAGTAATGTCAAATTTCCCCTTAGTCTAATTGGACAAAATTAATGAAATGACTTGATTATACTATTTTGATAAATTTTATAAATTGATTGTACATTTTATAAATTTTATAACTCAATTGTATATTCGTGATAAGTTTTAAGATATTTAGTGAAAAATCCTTATTTCAAATTATACAAGATTTCAAAAAAATAAAAATTATACAAGATTTATTTTTTGAAAAAGAAAATAATTTTCAT
Source organism: Eucalyptus cladocalyx (assembly GCA_017140615.1). Lineage (NCBI taxonomy): Eukaryota > Viridiplantae > Streptophyta > Magnoliopsida > Myrtales > Myrtaceae > Eucalyptus > Eucalyptus cladocalyx. Next base: position 23,155,145 of record CM029520.1, read on the forward strand.
GGGAAATCGAATTTTCAGGACAGAACCGGAAAAAACACGGACGAGGATGACGTGGCACGAGCCGTGGGCCCCACCAGTCCTAGTCAGCATCGTCTTCCTCACGAACATTGACTTGCTGAAACGAATTTGTTCTCGTTCTTCAGTGGCCGAGCAGGAAGCAGGAAGGGAAGGAAGGAAGGAAGGAAGGAAAGCTCTCAGCAGCGAGACGCCAAAGCCCAAAGATGCGTCGCTTCAGAGCAGCCGCGTCGCTCGCCGGCGATCCTCGCGGCCCCCGCTTCCTCCGCCATTGCAGGAGCTTCTGCCGCTCTTCTTCCCTGCCGGACGCTGCCGCCGCGCCGGCCGATGGTCTCGAAAGCCAAGTCGGTATATCGATTATCGGTTCTTGGGTTTTACTTTCCGTATGTTTCGATGGCGATTCTGCGAAGCTGGTGAAACGGGTTCCTTCTCCTTGGTGGGCAGGTGCTGGTCGAGGGAAGCGGTTCTTCGAGGACGGCGATTCTCAATCGGCCTTCGGTTCTCAACGCTTTCAGCACGGCAATGGTGCGTTCGTTTGTTCAAAATCTCGTTTTTTGCGGTGCGTATATCGAGTCGCTTCGTTGACGATTCGTTTCGATGGATGTAGTGACGTGTGCTTTTCTGGGTTTTCAGGGTGCGAAATTGCAGAAGCTGTACAAGAACTGGGAAGATGATCCGGACATTGGTTTCGTGATGATGAAGGTAGTGGTCTCTTTTCACGCCCGACGGATTACGAATTCTCATTGATGCTGTGGTGTTCCTCAAAGGAAATGATATTGTTTGGATGTCGAACTTGTGAAGGGCAGTGGCAGGGCATTTTGCGCCGGGGGCGACATTGTTAGCCTCTACCACTTGATAAATAGAGGTAATGCCCGTTTCGATGTTTTACTACTATGCCCGCTTCGAGTTACGTCTGCTTCGAAGTTCTTTTTGTATGATCATTTCTTCCTCAGAGAAAACAAACGAAATATGCTTACATTTGCCTAAAATGAAGCTGAGGGAAAGGTTAATATTGACATCAGTAATTGAGGGACTCTTGAGCAACGAGTGAATGCTTTACGAACTAAAATGTTGAATCTCGAACTATCCAAGCTGCAGTGCACAACTATCTAAACAACAGAAGACTATTCAGGGTTTTCCCAAGAAAAGGCTAAACATTTTATTTAGGTACTCTATTCTATAGATGAGAAAGTGAAAGATTTGGGTGTCATCTGGATTATGTATCTGGAAAACTTAAAAATGGTGGCAACTTATTGCTTGGTTCTTAGCCCAAAACACGTGCGCTTAAAAAAAATTGTCTTGCTGAGATTTCATGGACAGTAGGTAGGTATGGCACTAATTAGCTCAAGTGTCAGGTGGACCTGGCAATTGCCTTTGACAACATTGGCTACAAAATTTATGATTCACCCTTTGGCATATTTTAGAATCTCATTTGAGGGGGACAGTATATGTACAATGGGAACTTTTTGTGATATCTACATTTTGCAGTTTATTCTCTTGTTATCTGTATATTTATGGTACTCTGAAGTGATTTCTTTAACGGATTTTCCTATTATATATGGTTTTTTCTCTTGTTTATTTCTATAACCATTCTTTAAAAAAGTAGTCTTTCATGATGATGCTACTTCCTGATAATTTCATCGACTACTTTTAACTTGATGCAGGAAAAATAGAGGACTGCAAGGACTTCTTTAGGACAATATATAGTTTTATATATTTTGTAGGTACATATTTGAAGCCACATGTAAGTACTGAATGTCTTTGAAGTCTGTCATGATTATCATTATGATTTTAGGGTTGTGTCTTGATCTACTACTTATCCTCTGGTTGTTTATATAGATTTTCCATGTGAGATGCTTGAATACTGTTTCTTGCTCGGGTACTTCATAAACAAGGGTAAAATATGCTCACTGTGGGAACATGGATATGTCATTTTTTCAACTAACTACTGGCTCTTTTGATTTGGATTATTGGGAACATGGATATATAGTTTTATATATTTTGTAGGTACATATTTGAAGCCACATGTAAGTACTGAATGTCTTTGAAGTCTGTCATGATTATCATTATGATTTTAGGGTTGTGTCTTGATCTACTACTTATCCTCTGGTTGTTTATATAGATTTTCCATGTGAGATGCTTGAATACTGTTTCTTGCTCGGGTACTTCATAAACAAGGGTAAAATATGCTCACTGTGGGAACATGGATATGTCATTTTTTCAACTAACTACTGGCTCTTTTGATTTGGATTATTGGAAATTTTGATTCCTTGGGCTTGGACACCTGTCATATAGTGTAAAAAAGTTGCAGGTGTTACATGTTTAAGAGGGAGCGGTTTAATTTAATCATCCTTTCTTAGCTAATTTTTGTGCTTTAAGAAAGTGGGAACATTAGACACGAAATTCTAAGGATTACTGCCTGCTTGAGGGGTGTATTATCCAATTGAATAAGGAATAGAATCATAAAGCATAACATGTGTGATGTGAATTTAGCAAAAGAAGCAAGAGAAGTGAAGTAATAATTGGAAATCAAGAACTAAAAAGTTAAATACCTGTCTAAAAAGAACAAAGAATTTAGATGATTTTCACAATTGTGGTCGACGGAAGAAATGATGAAGTCTCTCATGGGGATATCAGCTGGACGAATGTGATGAAGATTTTGCAAAGGAAGTTTCTGTTGAGCAGAGGAGGAGCCTGCTTATGTCGTGTAGGACAAAGCATTGTTCAGTAAGATACCAACATTTATATAAATATGACTGAACTTGAGATAAGGATGCTTTGTGAGAGTATTCAAGGGAAGATAACCTTAGTAGAATGCTTAAGGGGAAAATATTAAGGATGAGATGATTTGGGTACTAAAAATTGGTGGGCTTATGTGCAGAAGGGTGGGCAATAATTTGAAATAAGGTGATTGCAAATATGTGTTAAACTTTAAGTGTACAATAGTGGAGGTCTTGTGCTAGTGTCAATGCAAGGAAAAAAGCTAAAGTACTTTTGTTATACTGTAGGCATCATTTATTGAGCAAGGGAAGAAAGGTTTTCAGCGATGCAGTATGCAAACTTATCAATCATGTGATGTGACTATGGTTTGGTTGGGTGCAAATATCTTTGCTAGCTCTTCTGTTTATCCTTCAATTCATGTTCTCCCTTATACAAGTGTTTCAAGTCTACTGCTTGACTGGTAACTATTGGGGGGACTTTTGAGAGAATGCATTCTGTATTAGGATTATCTGTTGAGCAACTCGGCGAGCAGCACCAAGAGGATTACCCACCCATTAAATATAATAATTTGAAGTTGAGAAAGTTTTGTATCACTGAATGCCATTATGTCAGCATTCCATCTGATATTCATGTGATCATAGCTTATAAATCATACATAAGTCATCTTATGTGATTTTCCTAATCATATTGATGCTTCACTAATCTAAGATACGATGTCCAAGATTGTATTAAGAGCTATATATATTTAGAAGAAAAAAAAAGATCATGTTGAGGGGTGCGCCAAGAGGTAACCGAACTGTATAGTGTATGGTGAAGTACAGGTCATGATTACACATTCATTATGTCAAAGACCCTGTTAATTCTAGGATTAACATATCATTTATTTTGTTTTCTCTTGTTAAAAATGTGCTTAAATATTGTATTATATTATTTGGAGCATTACCAGTCTGAAAGAAGTTTTTCATTTATTTTGTTTTCTCTTGTTAAAAATGTGCTTAAATATTGTATTATATTATTTGAAGCATTGCCAGTCTGAAAGAAGTTTTTTATGTTAACAGAAGACTAATTATTGACTTTCTTATTGAGGATTTTGTGATCTGTATTGGTTCCCCTCGATGGATATAGTTGAGAAGCTTCAGGCATATGTCATAAATTCATGCATAGTTTCTTGTCATAACTGGCTTTTGCTACGCTCACAGTTTTGGTGATTATAATTGCACTAACAGACTGAAGTGGAATAATACATTAACTCATCTTGAAGTTGAGCTACTCTTGTTTAAATTGTATAAAAAATAGTAGTTGCATCATGTGCCTAATTCTTCCCCATGCAAATGACCTTGTTGCATTCTATACACGAGTTTGATGATCTATTCAGTTAGTTGTTATTTTTGCACCATTGGCTAGTGGCTCAATGAGTTCTTGGGTTTGTATTTCCTCTTTTTGTTGCTATTATTAATTTTAATTTGCCTTTGATGTTCCAAAAGTAGGGCGGATATGCTAGATCCAGAATTTGCTTGCCCAGTTTAAGTTTAGTCTTAGCTCAATTGTGAGAAGTTTTTGTGCTCAAACTTATCCGTTAATCCCATTCAGGTGGCTCTGCTAAATGGCATCACAATGGGAGGTGGTGCTGGAGTTTCAATTCCAGGGACATTTCGAGTTGCGACTGATAAAACTGTATATCTTTCAGAGCTCTTAGCTGTTTATTTCCACTTCATATTGTGTATTTTTAACATTGTTCTGATTTATGCTTTTTTCCATCTTTTGAATATCATAGTCATGTTCACAATCTATGCTTGCTTTCTCTCTTGAATGTCCATGTCCTTGGAATTTTTTATTTGAATTTCTTTTTTTTTTGGTAAGAGTAAGCTTTTTAAGTAATTGATGTTCCAAATGTTATCCTGATGAGTTGTATGGATGATGTACTTATGAAGAGGATTTACTGGAGTTTTATGTCCTCCTTGCAATTCTTTTTCAAAATAAAATAAATCAAGGAACTAGCTTTCTTGATACTTTGTGTCTGATTGAGCTGGAATATGTACATGAGCATGACCGTTTTAGGAAATCTTGAAGCTTTGGTCACTTCATATTAATTTTCTTAATTTTCCAGGAGAGGAATTTGCTTAGTGTAATGTTGGCAGGTTCACTTTTTTGTGTTGCTGACATGAGTGTTATAATTATTAGTTACACATTTTTTTCACTTTCTGAAGCTGGCAGATGCACATAGCGTCTGATTTTGCAACGATCACTGGGTTGCAATGGCCTCTACTACATGTATTAGCAAAAAGATGTTTGTGATTTATAGGCATAGCATTTATCTATGTGTTAGTGGCATTTTGAGGCTTGACACATGCACAAAGCTTCAAGTTGCACTTTTCAGAATTCAGATTGAGACGGTTTTGGCTGGTTTAACTGCATTTCAGTCAATGCCAGGGTATTACAGCCTTTAATCATCTGAAAAGGTCAACCTGGGGTATACTGGGAGCAAGTTTCCTGTCTAAATGGTTGAACCAGCTTGCCTGGTTTGGTTATTAGAACATTGGTTGGAAGAAATTACTTGTAATATTCTTTAGGATGAATCCTTGCACAAGGATTGCAAAAATGGTTGGTTTTGCATGGAATAGTATTCGGTGGATGATCGGCATAGTATAATGGGAAATGGGTGCTATACTGCAAAGTAGTTGAAGTCTGCACAAGCTTCCATACCAGGCCGTCTGTCCTTTGGATCTTCTGCACATTTATGAATTTTAAGGATCTGTTAGATCTATTTATATTCCGGACACAACTTAATGACCCAATTTTTCTGTAGCTACTTTCATTGAGCTCCTAAAAGTATCATGCCATAGGACATTGATGCCAACACTGTTATCTCACATGGTATTTGACTAAAGCTGTAGCCAGTGATGTTTGAAGAAGTTTGCTAAAGAGTTGGGTGGCAACAAACAAAGATAAACTGGAGGTCTACATTGTCCATGCAGTTCAAAAAAAGTTGATTGGTTGCTCTTCTTGAGGATTGACATTTTTCTTGTCCATATTCAATGGCCAAGGAAGATGATGTGCCATAATTCTTACCAGTGTTGGAGTGAACTGAATACATGCACTTTTGACCAAAATCTATTTTTTCCTTACTTAATTCTAGGGGTGATCGGATCCCTGTCCATTCCAATCCAATGGAAATGGTTACTTTTTTTTTTTTGCCACTACTTTTTTTCCCATTACTTTTATTCCCACTACTTGAAACTGGATGAAAATAGTGTTTTAGTTCATATTTTACTATATTTTTTGAAGAAATAATAAGATAAAAAGTATATTTAGTCGTTCTAGTCCAGTCTGGTTTGGTCCGATTCCCCTTTTGGATTGGGAACCGGACTGCCCGGACACTAGTTCTACTTTTAGGAACCGGGAACCGGACCAACACTTTCGGGAACCGGACCAAATCGGTCAGTTCGGTTTGGTTCAGGTAGCTTCTGGTTCAGGCGGTCTGTTTTGCACACCCTTACTTAATCCCTCTAATTCTTGCTGAGTAGAATGAATATTCTGTATCTAGCATACAAAATTGTCATGAGTGCTCGATCTACTTTCGTGGTATATTTGTGGTTCACGTGTTCTTGGATGTTGAATTAGCTTATATTGCAGGTCTTTGCCACACCGGAGACTCTTATTGGGTTCCACCCCGATGCTGGAGCCTCCTTTTACCTCTCACGTTTACCTGGTCATTTAGGTATTTTGCAGTAGCTTCCATTCTTCTCGCAAATTCAACCCTTAGGTGAAGACAATATTTGACATCGTATAGCACTATCTATATGCCCTTCAAGAAAATCCAGTGTTTTTATTTACTATGTTTTGTGGAAGAATCTTTCCTTTGGTCATTTAATAATTTGATAGGTGCCTACCACTGTTTACCTTCTATTCTTAAATAAAATGCACTTGTTTTTGTAGGAGAATATTTGGGTCTCACAGGAGAGAAACTTACTGGCGCTGAAATGATTGCCTGTGGCCTTGCTACCCACTATACCCTTGATGCGGTTAATCACCTTTACACTTCATTACTCATTGGTGGCTCCTCAATTTAGGACCTATTGCTGAATTAAGTTCTGTTCTCCGTGTCATGCTGCAGAAACTTCCCTTAATAGAAGAACAACTGGGGAAATTAGTTACAGATGATCCATCAGTGATTGAGAGTATGCTGGAAAAATATGGAGACCTTGTCTGTCCAGATAAGATGAGTGTAGTTCACAAGTTGGTGCTCTTTCCACCGAAGATAATATGATATGTCTACTTAAAAACACTTGGGACTTGCGTTATACTTCTGTTTTCTCATTCATTTCTTAATCTTTTGATCCTGTGAATTTTACATACTGATGTCAATATTCTGCTTAATCTTCTCTTGTTTAATGTTGAAGGATAGAGTTGGTTGATAAATGTTTTGCTCACGAGACGGTTGAAGAGATTATTGATGCCTTAGTAAGACACTATGCCTGATGGATGATTAATGATTATGAGCTTACTACAGGATAGTTATCTGCATGCTGCATTAGCGTGATCCATATATGTTAACTTTGCCTTCACGTGCATAAGCAGTCCTGGGATTTTTTATGCATACTCTACTGAATGAGTGTTCTAATATGCTGGTTTAGTCCTTCTTCCTGGATAAGTGGGTTCTGACCAAATCTTTTACATTACTCATTAAGCCAGCTTCAATTTGAAAAAAAAAAAAAAAAAAAATTAACTCCTTTTGCAAAGTAATTGTACAATTACTTTCCCTTTCTTGGTGTGCTTAATGTAGGAGACTCTAAATTGCTATGGTGCCACATTGTCATTCAGGAAAGCCAAACAGCTGGACTGAAGGATTCATGGTGCAATTCCGCCCTTAGGAGACTTAAAGAAGCTTCTCCATTGAGCTTGAAGGTTTCTTTGAGATCTGTGAGTCCTCTTAAGCATCTCAGCTGTCTTTCCTGTTTGCAAGCATTTCTTCATTTGATCTCTAAAGTAGTCTAGTGCTTTAGGTACGAGAAGGGAGGTTCCAAACACTTGACCAGTGCTTGGCTCGTGAGTACCGCATGTCCCTACAAGGAATATCTAAACAAATTTCTCATGACTTTTGTGAGGTGAGGTGAAGATTGTCTTTCTCCACGTCTGAACACATGATCTTTAAGGAGTTGCTTTCATGATGGTTTCCTTACAGGGGGTTCGGGCACGAGTGGTGGACAAGGACTTAGCACCGAAGGTATTCTTTTCCATCCTGCATTTTTAAATGTTTCACCTGTGGAGCTAAGCGGGTTGATTAGATTCCATTTAACTCAACAATTGAACATATTATACTAGAACATGCATGTAACTTTGATGTCATCTGGTATTTGTGGGTTAAACATCAAAATCAATAATTTTTGGCCAAGTTATCTCATTAGGTGTAATTCCTTCTGGATTGTGAAATTGCAGTGGGATCCTCCGAGCTTGGATAAAGTTTCAGAAGACATGGTGGATCGATACTTTGAACCTCTCAGTGAACTTGAACCTGACCTAGACCTCCCAACAAAAGTGCGAGAAGCCTTCACCTGAATCTGATTACTTCCATCTTTTTCCATCTCCGATAAGTTATATGTGTGAAGTGGCAATAACTGGGATTCTAAACAAAGCAGCTGAAATTAGTCAGAAAACGTCATTCTCAATTGGAATATGAAGGCTTCACCAAATTGTTGAGGTCCATTCTTTGACTCAAGTTTTAGATGGACAGAATCACCTACAGCGTTCGTGCTTGTTGGGGTTTTATCTAGTTTTGGCTTGTGTTATGAAAGTGTTATGTTTCTACTGATGGTCAAGTCATATTTAAATTATCTTTAGATCCATTTACGTGTGGTTGCTTGTTGTTTGTCTGGTGGTAGTGGCCGGCATTGACTAATGAAACTGCGGCATGACGGACTTGGACCGACGAGAGAAATTACCTTTTCCCATTTTCGATTTTCCTGGTTAGGAAAAACATCAATCTGTGTTTCCATAACTAGCAATTTATACTAGTGTGGACAGTGCATATAGCATGGCAACAAACCAGCCCGAAGTCTAGAGCAGAAAGGGTAGCAAATGCATTCCCAAAACCAAGTATACGTTCATATCCAGTATTGATGAATATGGGATTACAGTGTATGTACAGGTCAATTGTTGACGTCCCAGAATCCATGAAATCCCAGAGGGAAGTTCAACTCTTTAGGCACTTCGAGTCGCGCTGCCAGGGCGTCGGCTTCTCCGATCCTCTTCGGATTCAAAATGACAAGATAGCATCTCTGAATCGAGACTGCATACTGCAACACAGAAGCGGGACAGGTTACACGACTCTCATTAGCAATAGCAACGATTGTAATGCACTAAATATGCCGTAGTCACGTTAAGTCATATACCTCGACCACAAGAATGTACCCGTCATCTTCTCCGGTTCCTTTGGGGACGAAAATTGGCTCGCCGATGAATCTGCGGTTCCCGGTCGACCATGTGCTGCTGGACCCATCGGACAAATTGAGCTTCACGACGGAGTCGAACGGGAAATGCGGCAGTGCGGGACGGGTACCGGAGGTTGTGCCGCCGTATATGTACTTGTTTTTCCTCCCTGAGAAATCCGGATTTATCACGGGGAAATCCGTAGGCCGCGTCCAGTTGTTGAGAGGCTCCACGGAGCACTTTCGGCAATCCCCTTCGGCGTCGATGTCGATGGACACCTGCATTATACAAGCCCTGAATTAGTGAGAGTACGTACAGAGCCCCAAAAGATTCATCATTTTTTCCTCTTTTAGGAAGATTGATACTACAACAGAGATGCAACAGCAAGTACATGCAATGATGCAAGAATGTATGTGTTGGGTAATAAGAGATCACCTGAACCAGATGAGGCAACAAGGCCTTCCCATCTTGTTTGACATTCATGATGGAAGGATCCAATTTACCACTCTGCCAATTATATCCTGTCATGGCCAAAAATATAAATTAAATCCTGCCCAAATATACTGGGACGAAATTGAAAGTATAACTAGAACAAACTTCATGTTCAAGTCTAGCAAATGATCTTTTTATCAACTAGGGATGACCTGTGAGTTGTGACCCCAATTCCAAAAGATTAGGATTGGAAATCAAACAGATTGGTTCTGGAACCGTAAGTTTTTGAAATGGCCGGTTTTGGCGATTCAACTATTAATGAGAGCAAACTTTCTTCAATTTTTCTTTTCCTTTTTTGAAAGAGGCTTCAAAATTTGTTCTCGGGTACAACTAACAATTCTCTCGAAATTAGGAACCTAACTAGTCCCGGCCCAATTCTAGGTTTGCGGGACCTAGAACCAAAATGGGTCTTGCTAGAAACCGCCTTCAACAACCGGTCCGGTCCGGTCCGGTTTTTCGGTTTAAACTGGATCCAATGCTCACCCCTAAAATCAACCGATGACAAGGGGGAAGAAAGAGCATTTTTTGCACCCACTACCACATGATTATGCAAGAATTGCAATAAACATACTGACTAGGGTTCAGCTACTTTAGTTCAAGCGACTGCACCGACACATATATATCATCACTCCTTGTTTAATTCATATCTATTACCCACCAAAGAGCTTGTGGAAATTGAACCATTCGTAGGAGCAGACGCAGGCCTGCAAGCGTATCTCCCTCGTCCCTCCCCCCTCCTCGTCCACGGCCTCGAAGGCGTTGCCGAAATGCAGGAGCCAAAGCTGCGCAGGCACTTCAATGGCGGACCTCCAATCTCTTCCCTTCTGGCTCTCGTTCTGTGATCTCGGAAGAAGATAGATCGGGGACGTCGATTTGCTGGGGTCCACTGATAGTGCCGATATCATCGGTGATATTCCGCACACTGCACTTATCGACCCTGCACGAAATTCCAAAAAAGAAAGTAAAAAAAAAGATTTGTCATTTTGCCCAAAAATAACAAATTATCATCTTATGATCATCAATTCATTTTATGGTGACCTTTACAAAGCAGAAAAATTACTATTCCTCACGAAGTGACGAACCCACTTTTTTCTTTTTGATGGAAATTGTAAAAACTTAATTGATAGCATGACCAGTTATTTTAAATACTAAGTGTTTAAATATACAATAAGAGAGGCAAATGAGGAGTTTGAAATGATTTGAACTGAAGACCCTACTCTGATGCAATATAAGATTTTTTTTTCTCTACTATTTATTATTTTAAAAATGAAAATTATTAGATGAATACATAATTCAATATTTAAATTCTTACAACATTACCTGGAACGTCAAGCTTGATGCGATTCCCATATATTATGTAGTGAGTATCCGTGAAAGCCCAATCATGAATCATTAGATGATCGGGGATGTTGAATTCCTTCTTCTGTAGCAGCTTGAAATCCGAGTCGAATTCTACGGTTGCCAAAAAAGTACATGTCATCCATAGTGAAAAGGGTATACTTTTGTTTAGCCTTCAGGTCAACGAAGATAATCCTCGTTTCACTTTATTTCTTTTCATAACATGGGATATTCAAAATATTTTACTCGACTAATGTTTTTTCTTTGGTAAAGGTTTACTCAACTAACGTTCGTAAATGGAAAATGAATCAAATGAGAATTAATTACCATAAAAGGTGAAGTTACTACGGGGCAACAGCATGTCCTCTGCGTTGCACGACAAAGTGAGAAGCCTATCTTTCCTTGCGTCCACTTTGTAATGTGACAACATTCTCTTCGCCGGCATCTTGAATACTCCTGCATTCCAAAACTTACGTTTAAACATGAAAAGCAGCTCACCTAGAGAAAGATAACATATAGTCCACGAATATATTTTGACGTGCCATATAAGATGGGCTTCAAAAAGCTAGCGGCGACGTCCCACACGTCGCCGACACCGCCGTGCTCCGGCTCGCCACGACCGTCGATCATCTCGAGCTTCCCCACCGTGTTCAGTGACCCGGGCTCGATCTCGTACGGGTCACCGCCCTCCCAGAGGCACAGCAGCTTCCCTCCCCACTTCACCACGCTGGTGTTGGCGACGTTCTTCATCACCTTGGTGTTGCCGACCTTCCTCCCGCCCTTGAGCACCGAGAAGGGGCCCCGGTGCGTGAACCGCCACGTGTCGCTCACCGGGTCGTGCTCCTCGACCTGGGCCTCCGTCTTCACGTACCGGGCCATGAACCCGACCTCCTTGCCCTTGGCCGGCCCGCCGAAGACGAAGCCCCTCAGGTACCCGTGCCCGTCGAGAGGGTGTACCGTGGACCCATGGTCGTCGGCGAAGAGCCCCGGGCCGACCAGGTAATACGTCCCCGAGGGGAAGTCGGGTGGCACCGCCCCGTCCACCGCCTGGAGCACGACGGGGTTGGCGGCCTCAGATCGCTGTGACACGAAGAGGAACTGGTAGTCCCAGAACGCGGCCACCCGATCTTCTTCCACCTCCGCCACGGAGACACCCATGGAGCGACCCTCCAAGGTGGAGATCGAGATGGCTCGGGGGACATGGCTGGCGGCCGCGGCGAGGGCTCGGCCCGCCGGAATCCGGTCATGCCTCGGGGGTATAGGGAGTAATTTGGTTGGACTTATGTGGCATGTCGTATTGGCTTGCATAATGCTCTGCAAAGTAACAAGCTTTGGAACTAGCGCTTGCTTGGGGGATACAAAATTACAGACTATGGTGAGGAAGACAATGTGGAATCGATCGGGCTTATATACATATATATAACAATGAAGGGAAATTAATATTTGGCTTAGTGCTCGCGGTTGAAATTACGGATTCGCCATTGCATGTTCTGCTTTTTGTCTTTCTTTCATATATTTGGTGTGCAAGGTGGGGTCGATGTTCAGACAAAAAAAAAAAAGGTGGGGTCGATGTATGCCGGGAACATATGGCACGTGAGGTAGGCACCTACACCAAATTACTGCTTCCCCGTTAGTTAATTAGGCAATGGAGGAGATTGGTGGCAGACATATTCACTTCACTTTCTCTAATCAAATATATTAATTCAACTATTTAGGTTATGAAGTTCTAGTGGCAAGGGATATTTCTTGTCGATCGTGTGGATTCAATTATTAAAAATTAAAAAGGAAATGGAGTAGGAGTCAATCAATCGACTAAATGGCATTTGCCCCTGAATACATACATACATATATATTTGAATTTCTAACTTAGGCACCGACGGGTTACATCGATTTCTATTTTCGTGTTTAGTGCTGATAAGCCCATACTGATGATGCAGGCTCGCCCTACCGAATTCAAGCTCAAAGCCTTAACTTGATTTGGCGTATCTAACCCAATTAGTTAGGCGTATTGTTTAAGCTGGACGCTGGTGGTGGAGGTTCACTTCAACTGCCGGAAAGTCTTAATCTAGTCGACGTGTGAAATTTGTTAATAACACTACCGGTCGCAACGGTTGACTATTTGATAAGACGTCGGACGCTTTATTTCGTATGATATGATAGCACCCGAATAATTTCAATTTCATCGGGTGCTACGAGGGAAAAAAATTATGGAGAACCACCAATTAGAAAAATGGGTTAAAATAGGAGGAGCACTAATTAGACAATGATGATTGCGATGATGAGTTTGATGCCAAGGGGGGGTTGTTGGGATGATGCTGCCGGAGTAATGACAAGAGATCTATAAGGGGGAAGTCAAAAGAATTATTCCTTGGCCGTCTAATGCGGAATCTCATGACTTCATTCTCCAACTTCGATTTTCAAAATGATGTTCTAATTGGCCACTTGCGTATGTCTTCGTGTACAGGGAATAAGCAAGAGGGAGTGTACCATTTCCCAAAGTCACTTGAGGCTTTTGTCTCATCTTTGTCCAACCAGATGTCCCCAACCAGGACTTCATGATTAGATGGCTTGGATCTAGATTCTCCTTACTCCCCATTTTTCCTCTTCTATCGTACCGATGAATGTTTCGAAATACTCATTACCCGTACTAAATGGATAGCAAATTTCATTTTTCAGGTGTCGAGCGCATCTAGGAGAAGGATAATCGGATCTCTTGAAGATTTCTAACTTCATTCCCTCATTGACAAAGATTTCTGGGAAGGGGGGCAAATACCTTGGGCGTTCTTGTCGATTCCTAGCATATTCTTCTCTTACCTCTTCTCTTCTCTTTTGGAACAGCATCTTGTTTTGAGCTTTGAAGATTGTTAAAAGAGAATTTTTGGGTATCCATACCTTCGCACCAAATCCGGCCCTCGCCGGAAAGGACATCTCCGCCTATGTCGGGATAGTCGAAGGTCATGCAACTGTCACGGGCTGAAAGCTTTCCTGGCCAAGGACAAGTTCATGCAATGCTTAATGAGTCGAAACACAAAGCCAACCTTCCCTCAAGTCCTCAAGAATTGAGTATCAAGTCACTTTAACAAAATTAGGTCAGTCAAGCAGGTGGGTTCTGATAGAAAATTGTCCAATCCAAATTGACTTATTTTTATGCAATATGCTTTTAGTAATCTATACCCGACCCAACTTAGGCTCTAATTTTTTATTTTATTTTTTAAATTGTTACCTTTAAAGAATGGGCGACTTGATGGATTGGCTTGCTGGGTAGGCGAGGGAGTTTGGGTCTGATTGTAGGCTAGGAATTTGCGTGGCAAACGAGCAACGTGGAGAGGTGGGTGAATGCCACACAAACAGACAAGAATATCTAAATGGATGGGCTCAGTGCTCAGTTTTGGACAAGAGTACCAAATTTTTAGGTATTTATATTAAAAATCTTCCTCAACATTCAAATTTGCATAAATTGTCCTAAAACCAACCTAATTTAAATTCTTTTCACATAAAAAGCGTGTGTTTTTTGGCTAGCACTATACAATAAGAGGAGCAAAAAGAAGAATTATCGGTACAAAAATTTAGATTGATTGGAGCAAAAGCTTTTTTTTTTTTTTTTTTTTTCTCTTAATGTTTTCTAGCATAAAAAAAACATAAAAAAAAAAAAAAATTCACACCTATCCACAACCACAATCTCCCAAGTTTCCAATGGGCCACAATCAAACTCTAAAGCCCAAAAAATTCACACCTATTCACACCTTCTTCTTCTTCTTCTTCTCTGACACGCACACACTATAGCTTCGGCTTCGGGACAAACTTCGTCGTCGACAGTGTCTTCTTTTGTGACTTCACTTGATATTTGGAACAGCTATTAGATTCACCTGCGCTTTGTCTACGTCCTGATAGGAAAGACCCGTGTTTTAAGTTTAATAAAGAAATAGGGTTTGATGTTTAGATGTCATGACTTAATCCATCGGCATCTCGAACGGGGCATGCCACAAGAGCGTAGGTGAGTGGTAAGCGTAGGAGGCGTGCCTAAAGGGCAGCGACAGCGGTGCAGTTCCAAAATTCATTGCTATATTGAGATCTGAGGGGTGGCAGTCGGAGGAAGAAAGTAGTGGTAGTTGGGCAACTATATGCACGAGGGTACATTAGTATTCTGGGAATTAGCAACATTGACAAAAAGGAGAAGAAAATGGGGGTATGAATAAACATTTTTAGGTGTAGTTATACTAAAGTAAGTAAGTAGTCGACATCAAACTTCGTCATCGACAGACGCACACACTGTAGCTTCGGCTTCAAGACAAACTTTGTCGCCGACAATGTCTTCTTCTTCTACTTCTTCTTCCTTCCCCTGCCTTCATTTGCTGCGCCAAAACAAAAATCAGATGCACACACGTGCATACTGTAGCTTCGGCTTCGAGACAAACTTCGTCGTCGATAGTGTCTGCGATTTTTCTTCTGAAACTCATTTGCAATTCTCAACGCCAAGTTCGCAAATCGAGTCAACCTTTGAGCTCGGAAACTTGTGAAAATCGTGCAAAATGGTCTCCTACGCTTCTAATGGCCGACACGAATCACCTTGATTCTTAGCTTCCGCAAAACTATAACTGCAACCTTCCGTAACGCTGTGGTTAAGAGCCCAGCAATGGCAGCGATAAGCAAAGGAAGACAGTGACTTTGCTTGAGTGATGACTCGACCGAAGGATCTCGTCTTAGCTATACAAAGTTAGGTGATTTACCGGTCAACATTCATCTTGATGTCGACCTTTCTTTTCTTCCTTTGAAACGATGGACCGGCTTGAAACTTGATTTGATTATCTAAGGAAGCCCAGTTAGCAAGCCTAGCCAATTGATTAAACTATGTTTTTTCCTCAAGGATGAGCAATGGCGGCAATTTTAGGGTTGTCGATTTCAGAATGGGTTGATATCCATCCAAAAACTTGGAATTGGATCAGACAAGGTTGGTTCTCAATTTGTGGAACCAAGAACAGCCATTGCCCCCAATCAATCTCGAAATCTGACCAGTAAGTCTATGCCGTTTTCAAGGCTCGTCCTAGAACCATTGACTCTTTTTTCCACCCTATTCCATACAAGTGGGAGTTTCCCAACAATGTTTTTTCCTCAAAGGACGAGCAATGGTGGCAATTTTAGGGTTGTCGATTTCAGGATGGGTTGATACCCATCCAAAAACCTGGAATTGGATTGGACAAGGTTGGTTCTCAATTTGTGGAACCAAGAACAGCAATTGCCCCCAATTAATCTCGAAATCTGACCAATAAGTCTATGCCGTTTTCAAGGCTCGTCCTATAACCATTGACTCTTTTCCACCCTATTCCATACAAGTGGGAGTTTCCCAACATTAAAATAATAATAAAAAAAGCATTATTTTCGGTTTATTCGTTGTGATCAGGGGTGCACAACTAATTGATGATCAATTAGTTTTTCACTAGATTTTGTAATCATTACACTATTACACGATGTCGTATCCACATGTATAAATAATGTAATGTGTGTGCTGTGTAATATTTCCTTTTAATTGGTTTGTTGAGTTTGGTCCTCCAACTCTCATTGTTCTGGTAAAAACATGTCACTCCTATTTATTGACCTAGGAATGATAGTATTAGCTCTAGTAATATCGGTTTAGAGTAAAAGATTTCTCCTTTTGGACTATGTTTGAAAGCATTAATCCCAAAACATGAAATCATAGCTATCTATTGTATGAGTGATATTATTTGGGTTGAACATCAACATATTCTATAAACATTTACTTATATAAATATATATATATATATATATATATATATATATATATATATATATATATATATATATAGAGAGAGAGAGAGTTTTGGAAGAATGCTTAGGGCTAACTTCTATATATAGAAATCATTACTCTTATTTCATTGAAAATTAAAACGTAAGATACTAATTTAGGATTTACTTCAAAAAAATCACTTGTTTCGATTTTTCTTTCTCGCTTTTACTCTCTAATTTGTTGTGTTTATGTGTTTAATCCTAATAATTAAAGCAAAAATTGCGTGCATATGCATAATTAAAGTAGATGTACATTTTATTTATGGTGTGCTGCTCTCGTGCTGATTTTTTGACTTTCCGAATCGGGGCAAGAGCCTGGGTGAAAGGTCAACTATTTGTTCACAAGTGGGAGTGGGAGAGGCAAAGAAGCTAAGCCCGTTTGGGGGGTTTTAGCCCATTGTAATTGCGGTTGGGTCCGGTTAGTGGCGGAAATAATTATTTGTCCGATCCGGGGAGGGAAAGAATTAAGGTATGGTGGCATGGTCGATGTGGCAACGACTTGCCCACTCCGTCGCTGTTTGCAAATTTTCTTTTGATTTTAGCTTAATTTTTTTAGTGTTGAACCACCATGGCTTAAAAATTTTCTTTTAATATAATTTTAATTTTAAAATTTTATTTAAAAATTTATAATAAATTTAATTTTTTTTAAAATTTTAACTATTTTGTAAACTATTTTAACAAAATCAAATTTTAAATTTAATTAATTTAATTTTTATATTATTTTTTTACAACGTTTCCTTTTTTTATTTTTTCTTTATTTTTTGGCCGGTATGCAAAGCGGTGTTGTTTTAGGCTCAGGCCGTAAATTCGCTGAAAAGGCGCCACATCCTTTTGGCGAGGAGGTGGCTGGCAGTGGCACTCGTGCTCCGTCCGGGCGAGCGCCGAGATGCCGATCCGGCGAGATCACCGAGCTCGCCTGTGCCGGCGCGAGGCCTGGCCGCTTGATCCGGCGAGGCCGAGCCCGCCTGGGCCGCGGCGAGGCGCGGGCCTCGCTCGGCCACCGCGGGCGAGGCCGAGGCCGGCCGGGCGAAGCCTCGCCGCATGGTCGGGCGGAGCTGAGTCGCCCAGCCCGGCGAGGCCGACGCCGCTTGGGCCGAAGCGCGATCCTCGGCTGCTGAGCCACCGCTGTGGTGCCTGGCGCCGCCCCCATGGTGTGGCTCCTGGCGAGGCCGAGGTTTCGCGGCCGCCGGCGAGGTCGGGCCTCGTCGATCTCGGGCGAGCTCGGAGCTCGCTTCAGCTCATGGCGAGGCCGACTTCGCCCTGCCACGGCGAGCTTCCGGCCGCCGGATCTGCTGAAGGCCGGCTGCTTGGAGCCGGCGTTTCGCTTGGCGTATCGGGCGAGAGGCCGTCGCCCGCCGTCAGGGTCGCCGTCAGATAGAGGCGAGGCCGGGCGACCGGCCAAAAGAAAGAAGAACAGAAAATAAGAGAAAAAAGAAAAAAAAAAAGATTGAACCTGTTCCGCAAATGCTAAAAACATAAATTATGTTTTCTTGCTTTCTGCTTTTTCGTTTTAATAAAAACAAAAAGAATTTAAACGCATACAAACGCGTTGTCCTTTTTGCTTCTGTGAATAAAAAAACAGAAATTTTGTCTTTTAATGTAAATGTTTGAAACCACGCAGCCCTATTTCTTGAGGATGAGGAATTAATGGAAAATCATTCACAGTAAAAGAATCAAGAAAAAAAAAAGGAAAACATTTTTTTTTTTTTGGAAAATAATTTCTCACAAATCATTTTCCGTTAACATAAAATTTTTCCCAAAACAAACACGTCCTAATATAAGCCTTAACAAAGAAGGAAAAGGAAAACCGATCAAAATTGGCAAAAAGGGGAAAAGTACAAAGAAAAAGTTATAAACTTATTTAGTTTTAAGCCTTTTAATTGTATTAATTTAGTTTTAAACATTTTTTACATTTTACCAATTGAATCAATTTAGCCAATTTTGACTAGAAATCACTAACGTGGACATTGTCCATCTCATGTAGTATGGCCAACGTGAGGTGGATTTTTTTCAATAAGATTTGAATTAGATGCCAAATTCAAGAGTTTGCTTTATGATAATTATAGACTCTAAAAAATCCGAATTAACCTCCTTGGCGAGTCATGCAAACTAAGCAGCCATTGAAGAGGAAAAGCCTAAAACCCAATGAGTTGGATTTCTAATGTTCACAATTTGCATTTTGTGCGGTATTATTGAATTTTTGCATATTTTAATCGGGTTAAACAATGATATTATAGAGAAAAGAAGAGAGCATTTATCTAACAGGGGAATATATACATTTTAGGTATCTTTTCTTATATTATGGTAGGAGAATTTCGAATTATCCAAGAAATGCTTGAATTATCCAATTGCATACTGTGAGTGCTTATTGTCTTACCTACTAAAGCAAGTGTGCATTTCAATGGAGACCCGTGAAATAAATGTAACAAAAAAAAAATCCAATAATTATACAGTAGCTGAATATGAATATTAGCAAGTTAATTAATAGGAAAATGCTTAGCTAAGTACACTGTTACTCTTCAGCGACCCATGATTTCCCAAGGAAATCGGATGTGTTTTGTGGCCGTTTTCCTTGGGAAATGAAAATCCCACTCGTTGGAAATTGAATCCCATAAATACAAAATTTTGCCAAAAAATAAGTTTGAAGGGAAAAACACCTAGAATTATTATTGACTAAAATTCAAATAATCACAAATATGAGATGATGGTTGTTTTAATTCTTCTATTGCATTTTAAGGTGATTTATCTTTTATTTTGTTTACACCAATCTTCAATCACATTTTAAAGAATCATACTTTCATTACTATTTTTCCTTTTATCACAGTTTAAAAATTCAAGCTAGTAATCCTTTGGTTTTCACTACATTGAACTATTTTACAACAAACCTAATTTTAATAGAACTTATTAAGCGTAAAAATTATTGAGAAACAGTCACAAAACCAAGTTCTATACAAACAATTTTGGTTAATTCAGTTCACCTGCAAGAACTACGATTTTTTCTATTGCAAGTATTGAAGGCTATTTTCTTTTATTAAGTTTTCTAATTATCTATGTCAATCATATCGCAAATATGTGGTGGTAAATTAGTTTTAGACATGCGACGGGAGTATGATTTATTTTTACTTTTAGGGCTGTCAAATAAATTTTGGATTATATGAGAAGAGTGACTTGGTTCAATCATGTGCAAGATAGCTGTTTGATGCGAACATGTGTCGTAGACAAAAAAATCATATAATTGCAAAAGATTTAGGGACTAAAATATCAATTTTCAAATGCCTCAAATTTTTTACAAAATTAATCAAAATTTAATATGAAGTAACTGTGGATGTAATTTTCTTCATACTGAAATAACTCCATAATTTTCTTTAGTTCACTGGTAAAGAGTCCTTAGTCTAGTGGCGATCAAAATATGTTATTTGTTCGCAAATATGTGGTGGTAAATTAGTTTTAGACATGCGACGGGAGTATGATTTATTTTTACTTTTAGGGCTGTCAAATAAATTTTGGATTATATGAGAAGAGTGACTTGGTTCGATCATGTGCAAGATAGTGTTCTCTGTTTGATGCAAACATGTGTCGTAGACAAAAAAATTCATATAATTGCAAAAGATTTAGGGACTAAAATATCAATTTTCAAATGCCTCAAATTTTTTACAAAATTAACCAAAATTTAATATGAAGTAACTGTGGATGTAATTTTCTTCATACTGAAATAACTCCATAATTTTCTTTAGTTCACTGGCAAAGAGTCCTTAGTCTAGGTGGCGATCAAAATATGTTATTTGTAGTTTATATGAAACTAGTAAAAAATGTTTGCAATTGTAAGTTAGTATATGATAAAAAGCTAATTACAATATTAATTATTGCCGGTTGCCCATCATTTGGAAAAGAATGTTGGTGGCCCGAAATGCACCGTTATCTTAGCATGGCCCTAATGACTATTCATTCAATTTCGAATCTTACATTTACACTAACTCAAAAAATATCATAATCTAACCATCTATATAAACCCGCTTCAAGGGGACACTCGACACATATCTCCCACGGTCACCTCTAATAATCAAGCCCAAGTTTCCTTCTCTATAATCCTAAAAAACGCTAAACACAATCATACCTCAAACAATCAAGCTGTCATACTTGGAAATGGAGAAGGATCAAGCCAAGCCTAGCGCATCGGTCATTTTATTGGCGATTGCATCTAGTAGGTATCTCTCATCTCTCATTTATTATAATTATAATTTATAAATTTTCCAAACTCCCTTTCTTTAAGGTCTTGTTGTCTTACAAGCTGCAGAAGAAGGAGGTGCTTGTATTCCAGAGACGAGTCCTCCAAGGTTTCGTCACGTCTGTGTACGCGGCAAATGTAAATGTGTCCCGCCTCGTATATCAGACCGATGTCCTATTGGGTCTCGAAAGCTCTGCTTGGAGCCCGGCACATGTTTCTGTATTCCATCAAAGCGCCAGGGTGTCCCTGATGGTCGGGTTGAGAGGAGGCCCTTGTGTTTCAGAGAAATGTCCTGACCGGTCTTGTCCGATCTATGTACATGATAAATGAACATTTGTTCGACCGGAGCGCAAACATTGATTGATGTGTGTTGTGAGTGTGTTCGTGAGATGGAGAGGAAGCAAGAATAAGATTCCCTCGAGATATAGTCGTTGGTCTTTGCTAGCTAGTGTCCGGCGGGGGCCATGAGGACCTGGAAGTTGTGCCAGGACAGATCCTCGATATTAAAGAAAGGAAAAAAAAAAAAATAGTGAAAGGGAATAAAGAGAGGTGGGTTGCATGTGTTGGAGATTTTTATGAATCAAATTTTGCTCTTATTAAAAAGGGTTGATGATGCTAATGTGGATATCATATCACTATCGTACGGAATGAGAATTGAGTGCATATAAGTCCGTTTTAATTAACAGGAATTTTCGCATTACTCTGAAGAAATTAAAACAAAAGTTACGTGCATATACATAATTAAAGTAAATGCACATTTAATTATTAGAGGACTGCAGCGCTCGTGGCGCATGAATCTGACGCTCGTGGTACAATTAACTGTTCGATGGTGTGTTTATCTCGTGCTGATTTTTTTATTTTTTTATTTTCGAATCGAGATCGGGCCAGGAGCCTGTGTAAGGTCGACTATTTGGTCACAGAAGGGAATAAAAAAATAACGCCACGGTGAGGGCGTGGCTCGAAAAGTTAATAAAAGAAAAATGTTTGGTCTGACAAGTTAATTACAGAAATGATTATTTGTCCAAAAATCGACAAGGGCGAGAAAGAATCGTACGTATTGCTGCCTTGGTCGATGTGGTGCAACGATTCGATCACTATTTAAGTATGTTAGACATCTTAATCAATTTTTGTCCTTCAATTTTACAGCTCTCAATCTTTAGCCAATGTACTTATCGACGTGTCATCGTGATACCTCTTGATGTGTATGGTGCTGGTGGGGATGTCCACATTAGAACTAGCCAATCGAATTAAAAGTAAGGGTGTGTTTGTATTTTTTTTTTATTAAAAGAAAATTGTATTCATTGTTCAAAAAAATATATGAGGAGTACATAAAATTTAATTGCAAAACAAATCGAAGCATAATAAAGGCTAGAATGCTACAAAATATGGGGATATCAAATCCTCAAAAATATTATTAAACTCCCAAATTTAAATTGGCAATGAAGAACTCCTAGGAATAAAATTAAATTAGGGGAGTTCGAACTCTTAAATTTAGAACTAGACCATTAGAAAAGAGCTCCCATATAAAGATCAGTAGGAAAGTAAAAAGAAGAAAAAACGAGAAAGCTCCAATAAAATCAACAACAGATGGAGGGTTGGGTGAGACTAGCCCACACCCTCCCCATAAGTGACGGTTGAAGAAGACAATGGAGAGAAAAAAAAATTTTGGTTGCTTTTTTTGAAGTTGTTAAAGAGAGATCTCTCCTATTCAAATGGCTTTAGGTTGTTGTTTAAGTGAAAAAAAATTCCATGAATTAATTTTCTGAACTTTTACAATTTTTTTTTTTTGGTAAAGAAGAAAACTTTTACAAGTTTGGCTTGCTGAAAATGGTTAATCAAAAAAAAAAAAAACTATTTATAAATTAAAGAAAAAAAGAAAACAACTGCATGCTTCAAAACAAAATTAGGGAAAAGTGAAATTATAAACTTTCAATAAATTGACCGCTCTCGTGTTATATGTGATTGACACTTTAAAATTGCAATTATGTTTTAACAAGTAGTTCGTGATACTAATTGATACGATGAACAAAAAATTGAGGGGAAAAAAAAACAGAGAGAGCGCACCACGGTTTCCGCATTAGACGGCACCATTATTGTCCTATTAGTGCTCCTCTTCAATTTTAAACAAACTTTTTTTATTTCATGCCATATGAATGAAGTGCGTTCGACATTTATTACTTGTTGATGTGAATCGCCGCCCTGTTCGAGCAGATCCATCGCCCAATCCAACATAAGCAATTTTGCACAACTAATTAGATTTAACACATCATATTCACATTCCTTTTATTTAGTAGAAAAAATTATTTTACTCTTTTTTCAATGTTTAGATTGTTTAGGA
Organism: Eucalyptus cladocalyx; assembly: GCA_017140615.1. Lineage (NCBI taxonomy): Eukaryota > Viridiplantae > Streptophyta > Magnoliopsida > Myrtales > Myrtaceae > Eucalyptus > Eucalyptus cladocalyx. The sequence continues at coordinate 23,178,502 of CM029520.1, forward strand.
AAATAAATCAATGGGACTCATACTTAAATATAGAAAAATGATACTTTAAAAATCGGAAAACATTTTTTTTTTTTTTAAATATAACTAGATATTTAGACAGAAAAATAAAAAAAAAAAAAAACTCCACTTTTGGGCATGAGAACCCTAACGCTTGTTCTCGGGTCCTTAGAAGTGGACTTAGGTTTGGAGCTGGGGTTGGGATCACTAGGATCCATTGAGGCCAAACCTGAGTTAAAGATGTCGGGCTTAGAACCCCAGTGCCCGGCCTCAATTCCATGAGGTTGCGCTTAAGAGAATAGCACTCGTGCCTAGGACCTCAATGCTTGTGGCCAAGTCCCTAATGCTCGAGCTTGGGTTCATAGATTCAAGGCCTAGGAACCAAGTACCTTTGCCTTGAGTCATGGGCTTGGCCCATAGAGGTTAGGCCTAAGACCTTGGTGCTTGTGCTTGAGTCCTTGGCGCTCGCGCCCAGATCCATTGAAGTTGGGCCCAAGACCTCGGTGCCCGAGAGTAGGTCCTCGGCGCCTAGGCTTGCATATAGTTCTTTCAAATATCAATGTTGCTTTATTTCTAAAAATCACAATCATAAAGATGTGTTACACAACATCTTGTCGAAAGGATGCCTTTTCGGGGAACAAAATCCTCTACTCTGTACGATGCTTCTCCTGATGCATCGACAATTTAAGTCATTGATAAACGGTTCATTTCCATGAGTCAAAGGTTCAGATTTATTGAGCTTTTGGAGAGAGTATCGCACAAGATTAAAAAATCCGCATGTGTCATTCTGGAGCCACAAGCCGTTCAAGGCGTGTTAATAAAGAAGAGGCTTGTTGCTTGACCAGGTCTCATTGTATACATTGTCATGGGCCTGTGGAGGCCCAAGAAAGATCCAAGTCCCTTGGGCGTGAGTTGAGAAGACTTCGTTAACAAAGGGACAAGCAATGCATTTATTATTGTGAAATTGTACTCGACATGTTGCAAAAGAAAGAAGTCCTACATTTGGATGTGTAAAGTCAAAGGAGCAACCGATGACGTTTGACTCAAATCTCAATAGAAGAGTTTTGGAGTAGTCATGAGTTTGACGAAATGTATTGGCTGAATTTGAGTACGAGCTCCCTTCTAGATCTTGTCGGGATGTATTGATGTTATGTTGCACTGTTCCTAATATATATGGACAGCCTAGTGTTCGTATCTAAAAAATTATAGCCAAAATAGAGAAACGAATCAAAATGAAGATTTGCTATGAATTGAATGAAAAGAAAAATGTTCAAATGACATAATATTTATGTCTTGTCATGTCACAAGATAGTGTGTACTGTATAGTATGTAAAATGGAATGCCGAGAGCAGTATGTATCCTCATATACAAGCAAAAAAGGATGAAGAAGAGATGGTTTTTTTAATCAATCGTATTATCTTGTATGACGTGCACTTTAATTAATTATTACATTTTGAATTGAAAATAATCTCATTTAAGATGTATGATTGATGAAAAAGAATACCCTCTTGCAAAGAAAGGCATCGGTTGCTCCATATCCTTCTGCCTTTCGTGGGGCTAGACCATGAATCATGTGCAATTTTTCAACACCAATAAAGGGGAAAAAAAAAGTAAATCACATGTTTGCACTTGCAAATTCTTTTATAGACAGTATCGCCTCGGCCCACTCATGGGATTTCTGGGTCCTCATGCACTACAATAACAACCAATTCGTAATCAACACGTGACACGTAACACCTCTTGCTTTTAATATTTATATCCTGGGATGTTGGGTGTGTTTGGGAACGCTTTTGGGGAAAACCTTTAGAAAAATACAAAAACCTTTGAGTTAAATATATTTTCAAAATGCAAAGTGTTTTTGGTAAAATGATAGTTTGAAAGCCCATTTGAAGTACCTTTGAGTAAAATGGTGTTTGGGGAATTATATTTACAAAGTGCTTTGATGATAAAAAAAATTATCAAAAGAAAAATAAATAAAAAATTGACCGGAAGGGTAGATGGCCGGGAAGGGCAGGTGGCCACCGGATGTCCACGAAGACCATCGCGCGAGGGTCGCCGGACGTCGGCGACTAGTGAAGACCATCATAGAGGGTCGCCGGATGTCGGGCGACCACTGAAAACCATCGGCGAGGGTCTCTGGACGTCGGGCGACCCCGCCGCGACCCAAATCTAAGGCGGCGAGGTCCCCGTGAACTCGCGGCCCCAGATTTGGGTCGTGGCGGGGTCACGCGACCTCGCCGCCCCGGATGCGGGTCGTGGCGAGGTCGCGTGACCTCCGGCGACCGCCGCGACCAAGATCTGGGGCGGCGAGGTCGCGGGAGGACCTCGCCGCCCTCGGATTTGGGTCGCGGCGAGGTTGGCAACCCAAACCTCACCGCGACCCAAACAAGGCGACGGTTGCACCACTCCCCTGCGACGGTCGCCTGGGCCACCGCAACCATGCCAAGCCGTAGGCGGTCGCTCATTCACAGCTTCGAGGAACACGTCGTCGGCCTTCAACGGAGAAGAAGATGAACAGTACAATGACAAGGGCAAAACCGGAAAAATCGAGAGTAGGTGAGGATAGTTTTGGAAGAAAAAAAAGTGAACAATGCCACTTGTATGCTGAGAAAGCTGAAAACCCAAGGCACCCTTTCACCTGCCTGAGGCTTTCAGCCTTGAGAAGGCCAGCTTTGGCTTAATGGAAATTCTAAAGTTGTTCCCAAACACTCCAGCTTTAGCCTAATGGAAATTCTAAAGTTGTTCCCAAACACTCCAGCTTTAGCCCAAGTATCTTTAGAAGCCCAAAGTCCTTTGCAAAGTTGATTCCAAACGCACCCGTTGCTTCTTTTGGTAACATGGTACAAAAAGACCAATTTCACGACATTGGATTCCCTAATTTTCTGACTTCTCTCTTCCTGTCCTTTCTGAATTTTCCAGGCAAATTCCCGAACAGGTTTTTTCCTTTTAAAATAAGCAATTTGCCCTCTTCGAGGAAACCTTTCTGACGTCTGCATCTTTAAGTGCAAAAAAGTGGCAAAATTCTACAAAGCAATGGTGGTATTTGGTCAATTATTAAGAGAAAGAGAAAGAGAAAAAGAGATTATGAGTTTTTGGGCCATTATATTATTAAGGGAAAGCTTGTTCCACTCTTTTCCAGCACAGGCTCTTCAGTATTCGTCCCCTATTCATTCTTTATTGGTACAATTGACCCATTCTTTTCTCTCCACTTTCTCTTTCTTGATAAGTTTATAAATTAATACAAAACATAAAATAATGGATTATATGCATAAAGAAGATTCAAAAAAGGTATTCTGTCCCTTAATGATGATAAAAACATGCTTTAAGTTCTACTTTGGGAAAATGTCACAAATGGTTTCTGAACTTTCATCTAATGTTCAATTTCATCATTGAGCTTTTGATTTGCTCAATTTGGTTCCTGAACTTTCATCTAATGTTCCATATAGTCCATAACTATTTGAAAATTGACAAATTTCTTTTTTTTAAATACCAAATTATTTTTTTTATAAATAAAAAAAATACCAGACTTGGGTTTTTTTATTAGTCGAAAAAATACCACATTACGTAAAGTAATAAATGTCAATATTTATTTCCTTTCTCCATATTAAAAAAAAATGGAAAAAAAAAGGGATAGTAATAATAAACAAAGGTGAATCTTGCATTTTGATTTCTCTTTTGTATATGCAAATTACTTGAATAATGTACAAAAGCCCATCAATTGATTTTTTTTTTTATGGACTTCACTGAAAATGAAAAAATCGATTGATGGGCTTTTGTACATTATTTATAAATTAAAAAAAAACCCAGTTTGGTATTTTTTTATTTATAAAAAAAACAGTTTGGTATTAAAAAAAGGGAAATTGGTCAATTTTCAAATAGTTAAGGACTAGATGGAACATTAGATGAAAGTTCAAGGACCAAATTGGGCAAATCAAAAGCTAGAGATGAAATTGAACATTAAATGAAAGTTCATGGACCAAATTGAGCAAATAAAAAGCTCAGGTGATGAAATTGAACATTACATAAAAGTTCAGAGACCATTTGTGACATTTTCCCTTCTACTTTAGCTACAAAAGATGCTGCTTTCCACCCATTTCAACCTACTGGTGAGTACGACCAAAAAAAAAAAAAAAAACCTACTGGTGAGATATTTTCTAAGAAATTCCTTTGGATCGAGCTATATTTTCTTATTAAGTTTTGTTGACTATCGAGTCTAATGAGCCATTGTTAGACTGGTGGGTGTTTATAGAGATACATGATTATTTTGCATTCTAGCCCTTGGTTTTCAATTCTAATTTGGATGCGATTGTCGAAAAGTTGCACAAGCCTTGGGATAGAATAATATACTAGGTACTTGATTATTTTTCTTTTTCTTTTTTTGACATAACTTTAATATCTAGGTGTTTGAAGATATTCGTGAATGTTCGTATGATAGTCTTTATATGGCCTTTCACTATTAAGATTCAGATATCAATCAATTGCCAACGTTAAGAGATTATCAATTAGCAATATAGAAGTGCAAAAATTAGCTCGATTGCTTCATATTCGATCGAGTTCAATTACCTATTTCTGGTCCTAAGGCTCCTGCTCGTGAATAAGCCGAGCGTGGTGATGATCTTCCACAATCTTGTCTGAAAAAAAAAAGAAAATCAGTTTGATTGCTTCAAATCCAATCGAGTTCAATTATCTATTGCTAGTCCTAAGCTCCTGCTCGTGAATAGGCCGCGCTTGGTGACAATATTCTGCAATCTTGTCTGAAAATACTAGTTGTTGGTCACCTATTAAATTTCCTAAGTCATAAGATTCAAACTGAACAAGCAGCTCACTGGAATTTTCGTATGTAGAAGAATCAATCTTCAACCAACATTCAACAGCATCATTTCCATGATTTAAGGATATCTAGCTCTTGGTTGGACCATGATATCTTTTATTTAGAATATATTTATTAATCAAGTGTTGGGATTCGGATTTGATCATCCAAGATTCAATGTATGATTTGGAAAAGGCAAGTTCTTTACGGCACAGCCTCCTCCTATATACAACACTTGTGCTTTCGTCATTACTTGTGATTGTTTACCTGAAACCTACCTAGAAGTAATGTAATGGCATAAACATGTAAATCGCCCCCAACAATTTCGTGAACTAGGGGTATCATCGAGACAGATTGAGTCGATACAACTTAATACACGAGCCTTATTTGAAATTATGTACAAGAAAACCTGATTTATTAACCAATATGAGAATTTACATAATCAAATCACCTTTTATTGTAAGTAATTTACACAAAGCATTGATTCTAATAAGCTGATAATGACATGGACAGAGAAATTCCCGACGAACATACCCAATTTTTCAAAATTAAAGAATCTTAGTTCTTCAAGATTTATTAATGACAAGAGAGATGAAAATATATATTTATCTAGAACAACTTTGAGAACATTATTGTTGCAGAAATAAGATAAATGAAAAAAAATATAATTTTTCCCCCCTTAACTCACTTTATTCTTAAAGTATTCTATCTCATGGAGGATAACTTACAATATTTTGTTATCTTGTGTAGAGGAAGGACTTTGGTCCTTATCAAGGTCCTAAAAGGCTATGACCATCAAGAAAGTCTGAATACAGCCAGGCAAGGGGCTGGAAAAAGATACCTTCCCCACGGGGGGCCCGCCAAGGGCCCATAGCGGGTACCTCGCCCCCCGGCTGGAGGAGCAAGTCCCTCGGGGGGGGGAGGGGTAAAACCCCACTGGAATCCTACTCTAATGAAGGTTCCGGGACCTCAAAAGGGTCCCGGGCAGCGCCACCCAGGACCCTTCTTACAATATTTTGTTATCTTGTGTAGAGGAAGGACTAGATTCTTTATACAGGTTAATAACAAGTATCTTGCATCAAAGCACAATCTATTTTTACAACAGGCACATAATTTTATAAGAACTGCACACCTTTATAAAGTTGTGTTTTTTCATAGCCAATAAGTTTTTTTTAGCATTTAAATAATTATTAAATCATTAACGAACAATAACATGTGGGCCACAATTATTCTTACATGTTTTAGGCAATATTTTATGAATACGGCAAAAGGCATTAGGCTACGGTGTTTTTAAAACAATGGATCTTTCTCTCGAAGGATGATGTAAACCCCTGTAAATTGAACTAATTTTTTTTTTTTTTTAACTTTATTTCTTAAGAAATCACAATCATAAAATGAGCTATACAACATCTTCTCGCAAATGGCGATTCTCCTGGTGCAGCAACGATTTCAGCTATTGATAAATAACCCATTTTCATTATTTAGGGTTCACCGAAGAGACTGCTGTGCGAAATAATATAAAAGAAAAAAGAAAAACTCATCTGACTTTCCGAAAATTGTGTTACTCGATAATCCAAATGATCTTCACGGGCCCTTCAAGTTCGATTAATTAAGGAAGTGGCTTTGTGATCGGCCTTCGGAGGCCCAAGAAGCATCACGTCCTTTGGGCAGCCTCTCTTGATTGCATAGGGAGAATTTGGGCGTCAATAATGAAGACTAGTTAACAAAGGGTAGAGCAGTGCATCGCGCACTTGTGAAGGTGTACTCAAACATTGTACCAATTGCGAATGTTGACCACACGTCGTTAAAGAAAGAAGTCCTACATCGGATGTGTAAAGTCAAAGGAGCAACCGGTAACACCTAGCCGACTCATATCTCAATAACAAAAGGTTTCTGACAAACCCGAGTTCAACAGGATATGTCAACGAGTTCAAGTTATGTGCATTGTGCTTCCCTCTTGGATCTCCCACTGAAGGTATTGGAGTTCTACCATGCTTTTCCCAACACATATGGATGCCAAGATATGTGGAGCTAATCAAATGAATTATTTGTTATGAATTGTCTGAAGTGACAAATTACATCCTCCAAAAAAGAACATATTATGTATCATCACAAGAGAGTATGTAGTAGGATTTTTTCATTGTCGCCAAAGCTGACAAGTAATTTTTGATCTTGTACACAATATCCTTATTGATGAATTACCGTGCCTTGAAGTTTCTGTAAGAAGTCAAAAGACATCCTAAATTGTTTCACATATCCTTAGATGAAACTATGCAAACATCTACAGAAAAAGGAAAAAGGAGTTCAGAGAACATTACATACCTCCACGTACAACTCATGCACGAACGAAAAGGAAACAATGTTTTGTATCTTAACAGCATCATTATTTACATAGCATATCGGCGAATCACATTATCTCGCATGATATGCACTCTAATAAATTCTTGCGTTTGATTTTGGAAAAATCGAATTTTAATATATACAATTGAACGAAAAAGGGAAAAGCCTTCTCTCGTGAAAAGGCCTTAGTTTCTCTATTTAAGGGAAGAGATTCTTCTCCCATCCCTCAGGCTAAGCCATGAATCATGTGCATCTTTAAACAGCACGAAACAAAATATGGTGAATCACATGTTTGCACCTGCAAAATCTTTTGTCAACAGCATTGCCCACCTAATACACTCATGCAATTTCTGGGCCCTTATATGTACAGATACAACAATAACCAACCGGCAATGGCCATGTCATCCTATTGAATTGTTATATCCTATGATATCATGTCACATCGCTTGGCAACATGGTAGCAAAGACTAATTCATGACATTGGATTCCCCCAATTTCCGGACTTCTCTTCCCGTCCTTTCTGAATTTTTCCATGCAATTTCCTTGAGTGGGGTTTTTCTTTTTAATAAGCAATTTGCCCTCCACAAGGAAAACCTTAGTGATGTCTGCATCTTTAGGTGCAACAAAGTGGCAAACTTTTTCAAAACAATAGTGACATTTGCTTTAATTTAATTATTAAAAGAGAGGGGGTGAGAGAGAGAGAGAGAGAGAGAGAGAGAGAGAGAGATTGTGAGTTTTAAGGCATTAATATTAATTAGGAAAAAGCATATTCTACTCTTTTTCCAGCACATGCTCTTTAGTGTTTGTGCCCTATTTCATTATTTATTCATACGTTCTTTTCTCTCCACTTTCTCTTTCTTGATAATTTCTTTTAATTAATCTAATAAAAAAAATAATGGATTATATGCAGAAAGAAGATCCAAAGACAGGTATTCTGTCCCTCAATGACGATAAAAACATGCTTTAAGCGCAATTTTAGCTTCAGAAGATGCTACTTCCACACAATTCGACGTAATGGGAAGAGATTCTATAAGATATTCCTCGGGTCTAATTTATATTTTCTCATTACATCTAGCTAATTATTCAGTTGGTTAGGTCACTTTTGATTGAGTGATTATGAGTACGCTTTGTTTATTTTTCATATTTTGTATTCTAGTCCGTTGTGATTTTTACTTTTTCCATGCGTGTAGTTCGGTTTTGAATTTCTGACGTAGACGCGATTGTTGAAGAGTTCCACAAGCGTCTTGATGAAAAGAAGTCAAAGCGGCAAGCTCAACAGGAGAATATACAATGATAGGCCTCTTTTCCCAATTTAGGTGTTTGAAATTTTTTTCGACAATCCCTTAATGATTCACTAGTTTATGTATGAGCAAGCATAAATATAACCATTGGGGATTAAGATCTCTCACCTAATTGTTAGGATGCATGCATGGGTGATTTATGTTAGAGAAATCCCACATTTGAAAATTTGTGTTGTGTAAAACAATTAATATATCATAGTTAACTCATAACTCATTAGTTTAAGTTTTTGAGTGAATGTGAGCCCATTGAATAGGCTCGGACTTGAACTCCGTCTTGGCCATCTCCTTGGAAGAAGGTGTTGGGCTTCTACTGTGCACTCCTAACAACTCTTGTTAGAGCCACGGTCACGACTTGAGATAAGATGAGCTCACGCGTAGCGTGGAGCGGTTAATATTATTTTAGTTGATCCATAACTCATTAACTTAAGTTTTTGTGTAAAAGTAGGTCTAAATAAATATGTTAACAGCTCGGATTTAGGATCCCTCTTGGCGATCTAACAGGAAGAATGTATCAGATTTTTGCAACACTAAAATTGTTTTGGCATCTCTTTTCTTCTCTTGCAATCCGAATTATATATTTGAGAAGCTGGGGACCTTTTGCTCAACCGTCCTATAAAAAGAATCAGGCAATTAATCAATCACCAATATCAAGAGATTTTCAATCAGCACGCACGAGTACAAATAAGCTTGATTGCTTCATATCCAATTGAATTCAATTAGCTATTGCTAGGCTTGGGGCTATTGCTCGTGAATAGGCCAAGCATAGTGATGATCTTCCACAATTTTGGCTGAAAATACTAGTTGCTCGTCACCTATTAAGTTTTTTTAGTTGAAAGTTCTTCTAATTAGCTCACTATATATAATTATCAACTTATCAACCAACATTCAACTCAATCATTTCCATAATTTCAGGATACCTAGTTCTTGATTTGTACTATGATACCTTTGATTTAGTATAAATTTATCAAACTGTTGAGTCTTCAGATTTGATCATCCAATATTCAATGTATGATTTTGAAAAGATGAGTTCTTTAAAGCACATCCTTTGCCTACATACAAAACTTGTGCTTTCATCATTACTTATGATTGTTTATATGAAACTAACCTGGAAATAATGTAATGGCATTACCACATAAATCACCTCCCAACAATTTCCTGACCCAAATGGGGGTGTCATCGAGACAGATTGAGTCGATACGACTTAATACACAAGCTTCACTCTAAATTATGTGCCAAAAGAACCCGATCTATTCACCAATAAGAGAAATTGCATAATCAAATCAATTTAAGCCAAACTCTAGGTATCGATTCAACCGACGTACAGAGTCAGATCTTGGCCATCAAGTCAACACACCAAGGCCTCCGCGGCACCCATATGCAAGTCCAACATCGACCCCTCAGCACCATTTATTTTGTCGAAATGGAGTAAACTGGCTACTATTTTTTTCTTATATGTTCATTTCACATTTGACAATTTGGCTCTCACTTTAATATCGGACATGAATCTCCCTTAGTTAGGTCCGAACTTTGCATCAAACCAGTCATTATCACCGCAATCATTCTCATCATCATTGTCGATAATCAAGCTTTTCATGATTTGCTAGCTTGTCTCCCTAGCTATTAGGCCTCCAGCTAATTTTTCGATAGAGCCCACTTTTCCCATCACTCAAGGTTTGGTCCATGGTGACGTCAACGTTTTTTTGTGTGACTATTAGTTTACAAATTATATCTCACCAGACTCGATTTCTCTTCTTTTGGCTTGATGTGATGAGATCTTTAGGCAATTATTACTTAATTGGTGATGGGATCTTATTATTGGGATAATCATTAGATATGCCACTCAACTTAGAAGCAAGTGGCGCCGAGCAATATTTGGTTGCTTTTTGATTATTATTATTATTATTTTATAAAAATCTAATTTCTCCATTGAGTGCATTTATCAATCAAATATCAGGGTATTATCTTTCTTATTTATTAATCGTATCTTATTATATTTTGGAACTTTCCTCACGGCATTTTGTGTCCTTTTTTTTTTTTTTTTTTTTTTTTTCTCTTTTATTTTTGCCCCTTATATACTTTGGAATGGAATTTTGGGCACCCCACAAGTTGGCGATGACCCATCAAAAGAAACTTCCAAAAACTGATAATTCAACTTCATAGATAAGTTAGAATCACTGAGTGCTCCGCGTGTCGTGTAATTTGTAAAATGAATATGAGTAGTTTCAAATTTTTATTTAGTCGGTAGTTTCGCATTGAATCTAAAAAAAGTATTAGGCAATTATCCATTCTTGATGGTTTCACGATTTTAGTCTTAGAATGAAATTGAAATACAATATTGAAGTTTTAACATATGATCAAATGGAGAGCATTAGAAGGAGATCTCCCTTACAAGATATTACAGCCTTGGAAGAGTTCTGAATTGCACTTAAAAGTACAGATGCTATTTGTGCAAAACAACAATGCTGGAGGAACCATCGTGGCTTTGTCCTAATGATAACCGCTTTATTAAAGAAGATGCTGCTTTTAGGTTGTGGCTGGTTAAGCTGGTCTTGTTCTAGCTTTTAACTCTTATTTTACTCTTCATGGCATGTCTCCTCATGTCTAGGTATGCTCAACATTTCTGACCTACTTCATCACACGCCAGTCAAATAGGTCAAAATCTAATCTAATCCCAAAACCTAGTAGCGCAAAGCTTCCTATTTAGGCTATCCTCTGGATCCTATGTCCCCCCAAGAAACGAAGCGTAGAAATATCCCACAAAATGAAAGGACCAAGTTAATTCACTGCCATGCATGCACCTTCCTAGATATAGAATCTAGCTTTCCCAATGTCATAATCAGTTGGGTTAACACTGCTCCTTTTGAAAGGTCACTGTCGAAGAAGAGAAAAAGCACTCTCTGTACCATCTTATCAAAGCTTTCGATGCCATTATGTAGCTGTAAAGAAACCCTAATTTCATATATGATACTCCCTTGTCTTTTCGTTTGTCACATTCTCCACGACTTCTTTCATGAATTTCTTGGATTATCCCTACCCGTCCTTCTAGTGCTTTCAATCTTTGTTTTTTGGCCCTAAAAAGGGTGTCCGAAATCAATCGGGTGCCTTGTGGGACCCCCCAACACAATTATATTCTGTATAAGGGTGTAGATTTGAAGGATCTGTTGGTATGGGGGTAGCTCCAAAATGATGGTTCCCATTGAATAAGGGAAAGATAATGATAGTGAGGTCACTTGCTACAAATGAGCTAAAGTGGTTTGAACAGGTCTCGTCACTTTTGGGTGCACGAATGAAGAGGCGCCTTGTTTTTTTGGCCTTGCTAAATTGCATGTATTTGGAATCGGGACCAATAACTTTTTTTCCACAATTCCTTGCCTTTGTCTCCTTCGTTGATCTTCATGTCATCTTTTAGAAGGTTGACATGGAAGAAGGAATGCATTACAAGCGAGTAAGTTTGCTTACAAATGCATTAAATATATAATACTTCTCTTTGCTTGCTCTGATACTGACGTTAGATAATATGTCAAATCAAGTTTTCGTACATCAAATTAAATTTATCGATGCGCCGCATTTAAGAATGCGATAGGAATCATTTCCCTCTAAGCAAATAAGTTTCACCGAGTGAATTTGATATAAGATCTCATGTTTCATGAAACCAAATGTTCGAGTCTTATTACTGGCCAGCTTGGGCTAGTCTCTCACGGGATTATGCAGTAATTAATCCATTATCTTTAGATCAGTGAGTACACGTCATTCAAAATTCTATGGTCACTTGTACATAACTCCTCCTTCTACAGTAATCAATCATAATCACTGTGTACCAATTCTATGCTGGTAAGCAAGATGTCCTAGTCGTAAGTACTGCGATCTGTTTTCCTGCTAGGTCAAAAAGATGGAAAATCACACTAGCCCTCGATGAACCGGTACACATACAAAACGATAGAAAATGGTTTAGGCTCGCACGTAATAGTAATACCTAATCTCCATCCACATGTCCTGCATGTGATGTCACTATTTACGTAATATCACGCGAGGATAATATATTAGGGTTGAGTGATGGGGAGGTTTCCTGGTCAATATTACTATAGAAAACATCTTTAATATTTCTTTCTTGGTGGGTCTAGAAAAAGCAAGATTGGTACAAAGGCGATTGGCAAATTGCCAATCAGCCGCACGAAACCCCATTTTTCGTTATGCATATAGGATCCAAATCAACACTCGCATTTAAGTAATCACTCGAAATTAATTTCTGGTGGTGTGTGCTCGTATGTTACAGCTAGATCTGAGCAAAACCCCTCGTCTTGCAAGAAACTCAAACCATCTCTCTCTCTCTCTAGAAATTTGCTACGTTGAAACCAAACTCAGAAGTGACCCCACGCTTTCTTGCGCGACAGAAACTCGACATTTTCCCAAGTGGGTGTTCTTGGATTCGGAAATCGGGAAGGACAAGGAGTCTCGATCGAACGAGAGGGTTGAAAAAATCTTGTCTGAACCTCAGATCATGGTGAATCGAGCGGCCTGAGCAAGTCGCGTACGTAGTTGCGAAGTGGATTTTACAGAGCTCGACGAATCACGTCGCTCGACCCACGGTGGACCGGGTTCAGACAAGATTTCACCCTCGACAAGGACATGGCGGAACATGTGTACGAGCAAGCAAATTGATCTATAGCACAAAATGAATATACGCTTCAATGGTCTAGAACTAGAAGTGATCCCATGCCAAGTACGGCTCCTCGAGCCGAGACCCCGAATCCGCCGCGCAAACCTGCCACGAGAGGGAAGGACAGAATCCGAAGCCGTTCGGTTGATCCACGCACAGATCAGGTAGATCGAACAAGGCATCTTCGTTGTCATTTGAGCTACAGTTCGTCGACTCCTGTGAAGAATTCGTGTCGGACAACGACCTTTCGGAAGTGTCCCGCGTCGGGTTGTCTCCCGTGCCGTCCTCGGCTCCGCGCTCCGACGGGAGCGGCGCGAAAGACGCGGCGGCCTTCGCGGCGGCCTGTTGGATGTCCTTCGGGGAAGTCGAGGCCGGGCGCGGGAGCTCCGGCGCCAGCTCCGGGAAGTTGAGGACGGCGGAGCTGCCCTTTATGGCCAATGCCGCCACGTCGTGGGCCCGGGCGGCCATCTCCGCCGTGGGGTACGTCCCGAGCCAGATTCTCGACTTCTTCCTCGGCTCCCGGATCTCGGACACCCACTTGCCCCAGTTCCGCATTCGGACCCCTCGGTACGTCGGGTGCTCGCCGGAGCCCCCGGCCTTGTGCCTCTTGCCTGCCGGCTCCTCCGGGTGGGCGCCCGGGCTCGGGGAATTCCCCGGGCCCTTTTGAGAAGTGCAGTCCTCGCTTCTTTTGCTTGGTTCTAGCGCCGGATCCGACCCGGTCGAGGAGGTGGAGGAGGAGGAGGTTGTTGTTGTTGTCGCGGCGACCGCCACGGTGGAGGAATAGGAGGAGGATGAGGTGGTCGCGGCGGCGGCGGCGGCGGGGGCGGTGGTGGTGGTGGTGGTGGTGAGTGAAGATGAGCTAGGGGAACTCTCCTGGGCACCACTCTCAATGTTGATATGTTGTGCCATTAGAGGAGGCTGGTTCTCATCACACTCAACGGACGCTGTTGGGGGCTTTTATGATGCCTCCCCTCCGTAAATAGGAAAATAAAATGTTTTTATATAAAGAGAAAAAGCAAAAGGAGAAAAGGAAATTAAATAAAGGAAAAGACGAACAAGAGGAAAAAAAAAGGAAAAGGAAAAGGACATAAAAGAGGGGTGGGGCCCAATGGCACTATAATAGGAAGGAGGGTAGGAGGGAGAGATCTCATGATACTCGGTCATCAGCTATTTTTGTTTCCCATATGGGCAATGAATAGCACGCATTTGTACCTTGCCTTTGGCCTTAGCCTTGGCCTTGGCAAATTGCAATGATGCTAAATGCTTTTTTACTTGCATGCAATTTGTTACTTGGCTTTGGCCTTTTCTTGTGTCAATGCATTGTCCCTAGTTTGAATCCTTTAAAATCCTTTGCTCTTTTGGCGTGTAAGTGCACTTGGGTACATTGGGTCGTCCCTTTTTTCAACCCTCCACGACAAACTCCCCAATTTCGCATGCAATCGAAGTCTGACACGGATCTTCCCATCTCTTGGCGATGATCTGTCTCTGATCGAATTTGAGATAGATTGACATTTAAGGTCATTTTGTCACTTGATATGATCTATTTAAATTTTTTGAGTGAAATAATCTAATCAATCGTAAACATATTATACAAATGTCAATTCAGTTTTAAATTTTTCGGTTTATTACTTTAGTTTCAAACCTTTGTACGTAATTCCAATATAATCCTTCTTTCTAGCCAATTTTCGTTGGGGATAGCATTCATGGCAGTCTAGTAATCATCGCCCTATGTCATCTATATTTGCAAAAATTGACCGAAAGAAAGGATTATATTGAAATCTTGCACAAAAATTGAGGACTAAATTAATTTGAAAGACTTATGACTAAATTGACATTTCGACAATAATTTTAGGATTGATTGAATTGGCCAAATGGGTTTACACATGACCACGCACGAAACCTAATTTGAATGCGCTTGATTTCAGAAGGGATAATTTTAGGATTAATTGGACAATATTTCCCAATTTCGTTTTCAATCAGTACTTATTGGATGCTAGGGCCAAATGGGTTTACACATGACCACGCACGAAACCTAATTTGAATGCGCTCGATTTCAGAAGGGATACATAACCCGCATTAAGCTGAGGTTAATTAAACGGAGGGGATCTGCTAGACGCATATTGTGCCAATCGTCCTTCCAATTTGATGCATCATGTTTGATTAAGTTCCTCAGGAACGAGCTTAATAAACCACATGCCAATCAATTAAGAAGAAAATTTATCAGAAGAAAAACGGTAGGCCGAAACGGGTCGGTGCCCACACCCAACCCATGATTTTCATGTGATATCGATCTTTTTTCAGCCTTAAATGGGTCCTCCATTGGAGCCTGTTGTCGGATACGCAGCATCTAATTAAATAAAAAGAAGAAGGAAACCTTTTTTTTTTTTTTTTTATTCTGTAGTTTCATTTTCATATCCCCCATTCAAAGGACGCATGCACATGCCGCCGATCTGCACACCAAAGCACCAAAATCAAGTATCCCACGTTTTGACCCCATAATTTTCTCGACATGTTTTTCTCATGAAATCATATTTTCAAGAAGGAAATAAAGATAAATTGATGATCGTTTCCTCCATGGATTGAGCTCGTCGAACGCAACCTCTTGATTGTATGAGAAGGAAAGTGAAATTCTCGACTCGTATAGGACCGCAATCAGGCATCTGAGACCCGGAATTACGCGAGCATGTGAAATCAAAGGACGAAACAAACTTAGGCGACCCACAAACCTAGAGAGAGCATGGGCTCTCAATTGATTGAAGGCGGCACAGGTAGGGGTGAGTGGTTCTATATTTTGTATAGGTTCTACTTGAACTTGGAAACTTACCCATTTGAGTGGGTTGTTAATTTTTTGGAATCTGGAACTTACTTGTTGGAGTAACCTACCATGTATACTTTAGAAGCTAAAACATTTTAAAATATTTAAATAATAAACCGCACATTATCTAATAACTTAAGTTTTCGAATCAGTTAGTAGTGGTCCAACAAAATCTTACTTGATATCAGAGTTGGAGGTTCAAAGTTCGAATATTTTTAGATTCCATTTGTTTTCCTAATTAAATTTTCACGCTTGGTACTAGACAAAAGACTAGACTAAGCGTAAATGGGAGAGTTTGAATGTTTAAATAATAAATCACACATTTATTTAACAATTTAAGTTTTTAGAACTATTGAAAGTGGTCTCACAAAATCATATTAAAACTACCCTGTCACAAGCTTCAAAGTCAATTCCAAGGTTTATAACTTATATTTAGACACACTAAGAATATGAAATATTGATAAATGAAAAGTCTTAATCATAAAATGGAAACTTAAACTAGTGATTGCAAATTATATACTCATCATTAAACGTCATGCAATTCCGCACGATTGAGCAAATACATAGACCAAGAAAAACAAAGAAACTTATTCTAGATTCTAGGTTCCAATTACCTAAAATCTGGAATCTATCTGTGGAAATAAATTTTTCAATTTTTAGAGTCTGGAATCTATCCTACATATCTTGAAATCTAGAATTGAATAGATTCCTACCAATTTGGTTTGAAGTTCCAGGTTCTATCTTGGAATCATGCCTATCCCTAAGCTTAAGGATAACAACTTTCAATCGGTTCAATTAACTCTTGCAACCACCCGCCTCTTGACATCTAGCTGGTTCAATTCCCAACAGATGGACGGTAGACAATAGACAAGAAGATGGTTGGTCGTGAAACACACGACCTGGGGAAAAAAAACATGTTACAAACGAAGTTGGGCGAGAGAAGGAAGGGTCTTCGGAAGGAAAAACCAATGAGGAAGTTCCCACGTGGAGGGCTTCGTGCCACTGTCGGGAAGAAGACAAAAAGCGAGTCGACGTAAAAGACAAGTGAGTCACCAGTCCCGAGTCGTTTCTCGCCTAATATTTTTATTTAGCAAGAATGCCTACTGGCCGTCGATTTAGAATATCAATTGAATTAGATCTCGATTTAATTCTTTTTCTCCTTTCTATTTTCATCTGGGTTTTCCTAAACACATGCTGATCCATGATTTGCGACAATCTTGACGGCGCTACGGTGGATCTAGAACCGCCTAAGGTAGATAGAGAGAGAGAGAGAGAGAGCTTTGCGAGATGGTAACACATGGCCACATGAGTGGGGCCCAATCCAATTCAACATCGAGGTGGGGCCCAATCACGTTACTGGCCAAATGAGTCAACTGCATGATAATCAACCCCCCCCCTTTTTTTTTTTCTAATTCTTTCTTTTTCTTTTTCTTTTGTGTTTTATTTCTTCTTTTTGCCCTTTTGCACATTTATTCTCCGGGGTCTTTCTCAAAGTACAAGGCTTTGCTGAGAATTATTGGTTGGCTATGGTAATTTTGTTGATAAGGGAATCAAACCATACATATAGGCATGTGTGCAAGTTGTTCTTTAATTAGCTTTATATGGGCTTTGCTTTGCTTTTTCATTTTTGGGTCTTTTTCTCTGTCTTGAGCTTATTACTAAACTCAATTCTTAAGATGGGAAAAAATTGAGCTGCTTTTCTTTAGTACCTTCCCACGTCTTCGGGCGATCGGCGGGTGTTGGCATGTTGAGTTGAATTGGAAGACTCTGCGGCACGCAAAGGCGAGGATGAAGAGGAGGATGAGGAGTATGAGAAAGAAAAAGGAAAGAAAAGGGTTCGGATACCTAAAGCTGGCATACATTTTGTGGGTTAATCCTTCATAATATATTAGATGACTACAGAAAAGATGGCAATGATGAAAAAGCGAAGATGCTACTAGAAAAGTAATAAAATTTGTCATGTTTTCCATATCAACATAAAAAAAAGCCAATGACTTTCTCTCTTTTTTACTATTTCCTAGGGGATAGTCGTACTAGCCCCGGTTAAAATTCAGTAAAATCCCGATCTTTTTTGTGACATTTTTTGTGACTATCAACAATTATTCTAAAAGTTTTAAGTTAATAAGTAGATGGAAACCACATACGTTTAAAAAACATAAAAACCTCACTGTTAAGCGATATGAAATATTTCAACACTCCTTCTCATATGCAAATTAGGTTACAAGTAGTATGTGGAATTTGACTAATGGGTGTAGACATATATATGAAGGGATTAGTTGACTTTGATATCATATTAAAAAGTAAAATTCAAAAGCATAAATTGTTAGATTAATTGTTAATTTAATATTTAAAATATTCTAACATATTCAATGTCTCGTGAAAAGTGAAGATGTTTAAATGTGAGGATTCGAACTTATCACAATTAACCATGAGAACCAATTTCTCAAGGATTTGACACAATTTGCTTCAATTGCTACTTTTTTGTCCATTTATGGCCTCGTTGTTGCTCAATGTTCATAGCTGTCATCCCGTGCATCGAGTGAGAAGTGAAGAGGTGCATATTCGAGGAGTTGACCTTTTTCCACCCTCTTGGATATGAGGTCCAATTTCTCAACACTATACCACCATCCTGTTCGATTGAGAATGAGGAATTGAGAGGAGAAAAATGATTTTAGGATCCCGCTTTATGTTCCATCATACAGCAAACAACACGCATTTCTGTATAGTTGCGGAAATATGGAATTGTTTATGAATAAAGAGTAACCACCGGCCGCGGTGGCTCCACTGATTAAGACTCTACTGATCCTCAACGAAGATGTGAATGGTTCAAAACCCAGGAAGGCGCTAGGTGTATTAAGTGTGACTCAGGGATGGTGGGTCCTCCTACTTAAGTGTCACCTGAGAGTTTTACGCATTGTTGTTTGTCGAGCACAAAGCCGGTTCTCCAAAAAAAAAAGAAGAAAAAGAGTAATGATTCCGTCCCGTCCATTAGACTGGATAGGACTAATAACTACCCATTTGTGAAAGAATCCATAAAGTTCATTGATCCTGGCCCCCATCCTTGGTTATGGTTCTACTTGATTATATTATGGATTTCACTTGTTAATTTCATCGGATACACTAAACTTTCGCGTGCTTCTAATGTTTGAGAACCAACTCTTTTTTGTATTCCTAGCAGCTTAAAAAAACTACAAATATGAACTCATTTAACGTCAGTTGATATCCTAGTGTCAACCTATTATAAGTTCGGCAATATTTGTTCTTTTCATGCTTGAATGTTGAATCTTATTTGATAGCAAATGCCTCGAATCTTTGCAAATTCATAAATTTCGAACCACAAGGTCTCTTCGAATTTTTACACGTTCTCATCCTTTCAAAGAAGTCAAAACATTTCCATAGTGACAAAGATAGATCACCATCATCACCAAGATGCCATTATAAACCCCAAGGAGCACAGCGCCCGCATTCTCAAAACGCCCGCAAATATCATATGCTAAATGACATAATTTGCACGAGGAGTCAACCTAATTAAACAAGCGAGATCAATCGGTCTCACCTGAAATGGATTATCTTCCTTCTCGCTCGATATCGGCAGCACGAACCCTAACCAATGTTCGAGCATCTCGTGTGGGAGGATGACAAAGGGAGTCGACCTAACTAAACAATCGAGGTTGATCGGTTTTACCTAAAATGAGTTATCTTCTATCTTGCTCCCTCATTTCTTTTCGACGAATTCTTTTAACCGGTGATAACATGTGCAACGAGAAGGGGGCACGATGTTCGAGCGTCCGTAGCGTGTGCGGGAAGATTGACAAGGGATATTCCACCTAGTAACCGCCGATGCCTTGTCCTATCGAGGAGCCCGACAATTTGTACCCTCCTAAGACTCCCAACTTGACGTTTTCTACTCTCCAACTTGACGTTTTCTACTCTCAAGTTCCACCGAAGATCCTTCTCGGAAACTACCCATCAGGAAAAGAAGGGAAAAAGAGGAGAAAAGCACCCGCAATAATTGCAATTAAAATCCAAAACCCTAACCATTAGGAACATCTAATGCCCCAGCACGCACGCAACGTAAAGTAATGGGTCTATCTCGCAAGCACGAGTCGCTTTTCGGGGCCAAGTACTTCGGCTTTTCCATCCGATTACCTTTGCTTTTTACGGCATTACTTGTGGTACCTTGGTTGTTTATGCACACAAGAAACGAGGCGACGCCAACTCTGATTCGAGTTTAAGTCAAACCATTGGCGAAATTCCAATGTAGGACTTCAAGATGAGAAGTATCTTCAATTCGCATATTTCTCGTCCAACCATACTTCTTACTTCTTATGCAATGTGTATAACCATGAATGTGACACATAATTGTTTTATATTCGCCCACCGGTCTTTCTAGGGTTTGGTAATTCATGTTATAATATCATAATCGTATTAATAATTTGTGTTGTGTAAGGTTACCATTAAAACGTGAAATATAACATTTATTCAAAAAGGTAAATCATGTTATAGTATCATAATCGTATTAATAATTTGTGCCGCGTTAGGTTACCATTAAAACATGAAATATAACCTTTATTCAAAAAGGTAAATCATAGTATTGATAATGACCGTGAAATATAAAACCTTTATTCCATAAATCATTGATAATGACCAAAACATGCTATAATCACACGTGAACATCTAGAAATTTTTTTCCCATGTCTCGTACCCCGTAAAAGAATGGTGTTGAGGGTATTCCCAGCCTTGCAAAGCCTAAACATTTTTGTCGACAATAAAAATATCTTCAGTTGACATATTTGTCTAAAGTGATAAGAACGATTACAATTAAAGTAAATATTTTTTGCATTCCATTTGTTTCAACGAAATTGAATAAGTACGATGGTTGCAAATACGATTTAGAGGGTTTAATCTCGAGAATGGTTTGTAACATAAAGCAAGGGTAGGTTGCAAAATGTATAAACTAAACGATGGCTTTTAAAACAAGTAGCCCAAAATACATTGATATCCAACAAAAAATCAACCACAACGCTTGGTATATCAGTTTTGTAAATTTGTCCTAACTCACTGTTGTCGTTTTAACACGTCTTCTGTGCTAGAAATGGCGCTTAGTATGTTCTTTCTTGTGACCTATCGCAATCGACAAGAGCTGTGTCAAATGTTTAGGTCAAATGTAATGTCTCCAAGTAACCGCAGAATGCACGAAAGGAAGTAAAATCAGTTAGGACATTGACATCTTCTCTTTATAACAACATAGTTGATCAAGCAGGGACGATCTCCATCTCTTATTGCTATCCTAAAGAATTAGAGGATTCCTGAGGAAGAAAGACTGGTTAAAACATCCATTTATTTGCATTTTGGAATGCTTATTTTTTTCTCTCTCCTTTGGTGTTTGTTTTTGGGGAAAACTACGACAGAAGTTTTAAACTTATTGTACTTGCATCAATAGAGTCCCAAACCTTTTTATTTGGCCAATTTAGTCCTAAACCTTTTTTTTACAATTTGTCAATTTAGTCATAAATGTTTTAATGATTTACGACGTAAACCTTTTGATGATTTACTAGTTTAGTCCTTTAGGAAACACTGATATGACGGTCTTGTCAGCATTAGTTGTTGTACGTGGTACGGCCAATGCCGACAGGGACAATTTTCATACATATTTTTTATTTTTTAATATTTTTCTTTGTTTTTTCTTTTCCTTTTGTTTTCCAACTAGTTGCTGGCGAGGTCACCAACCAACCCTTGAGTGGCTTGGGCAAGGCCCTTGCCTATGGTCGGTGACCTTGGAAAAAAAAGAAAAAGAAAAAGAAAATCATAAAACAAACAAAGCAAAAATTATTCACGTCAGCATTAGTTATCTTACGTAGAAAGGTCAAAGCTGACTAGATTGCTACATTAGTGTTTTCCAGCCAAAATTAGCAAAAAATCATCAAAAATCTTAGAATTAAATTGACAAATCATCAAACTATTTAGGACTAAATTAGCCAAATTAAAAGTTTTAAGATTGAATTGGCACAAGGGCAATAGGTTTAAATATTTTTTGAGAATTTCTCTTTTGTTTCTATGACTGAAAAGGCCCATATTATGTAAGTAAACCTAAACATAATCTCATGAATCAGACAAGATGTGAGCGAAAATTGGGATGGATGATCCGACGTAAAAGTGTTTTATATTGTAATGGTGTAAATGTTTTTTAATTTTTTTCATAGCCTTAGGATTTTATCTTACCACTCGCACTTTAATCTTACATTTCAGTGCTTCTTTCCCTAGCTAAAGGATTTCACTTTTTATATAGCCCATCTAGTACATTTACAATGTGAGTCATTAGTAATAGAACTTAGTAGGCATATAGGGGAAATTGACCGATATGATACGTTGTCTATAGATGATTCTCTCCATGTAGATTGATAAGTCCGAACATCTCTTAAATTCGTTCACCAAGAGATGCGACGGGTCTTTATCGATTGTTGGAATAGGCCTACTAATTTCAATAACTCCTTACGAAATGTGACATCGCCAGCTTTTTTGTTTTTTTGTTTATTTTTTTAGTGACCCGGGAAGCGCCGTACAGCCAGCAGCCGGTGGCGTAAACCCAATGTGACCCACCTCCCACGAGCCACAGGTAAGTCGGGCAAATGACGAGGTAGAAAGTTGCACGCTGGCCTTGAGGGTGGCTAGTGTGCAACTCCACCATCTCTGCCAGCATCGTTTTGTTAGTCATTGTTGTAGCACATTTTCCGGGGGGATATCCCAACATTATGAAGGTGTTGTTAAGGGCCACGCAAGTCAAGCATTATGTAGAAAGATGAGCCCGGCCCGACCATAGTTGGGCTGGAGAACATGAGAGTTGGCCCAAACTGAAATTAAGGAAGTCCATGTCCAGACAACAAGAGAGTTAGGCCTAACCGAATTACATTCCGGTTTGGTCTAACCGGTGCAGAAGCCCAAATTTTATAATTTGCTCCCATTCTAACCCTTTAATTTAATTAACCAAATTCTCAAATATCTAAACATACATATCCTTTTTAATATTGCATTTGTTTCCCAAAAAATGAGTGATTTGGAAAAAAAACATTCAAAACATAATTGTTTATATTGTTTACAAAATAAATGTATGGAAAATCTTTTCATTACCCATGAAAATAGCTAGGCATAGATTATTATTGATGATAAAAATATTTTCCATCAACTAATTTTTTTAAACAATAGAAGCAATTATTTTTTGGAAAATGTTATCCAAATCACTCATTTTTCATTTTTCATGAAATGAACGCATTATAAAATAACTCTAAATTTTTTACTTTCTATCTGTCTAATTTGAATCATTACATTTCAAAAATCTAAACATGCAAATTCTTTCACCGATGAAGCATAGTAATTTGTTAATCAATAAATCTTTTAACGACCAGCAAGAGAAAGATCTGGTAAAGGGAAACAAGAGAAAGTGTGGTCGGGAGACATGTTCCGACGTTGCTTTTTATTTTATTATTTTTCTCATTTTTTTATTTTACGCCATATTAATGTGTTTAATGCAATGTGATCGACTATATCTATGTATATGTCTCGTAAATTGATGTTCAAATGGAACTCGATGGTGAAGTGTCCACTGTGATTAGCCCATTATCATCTAATGTAAAGGCTTCAGTTTTATAAATATTCTCAAATTAAAGAGATAGCCTCTTTTCTGCCTTTTCTTAGGGGCTAAGTAATCAAGTACTTTTGTACCTAGCAAAAGTGCGCACACATGTTGCACGAATGTAAAATATTGATAGTTAGATAATTTTTTGTGGAAAAGAAAATTAATTTAAGATTAGACTTCTTTTTGTTAAGTTTATTTGTAAAATAGAATAGATTCAAATAGATAGGGTAATGACAATGGAAGTCCTAAAGCTTCTTTTGGTCCTTCCATTAATTCTGTGATTTTTATTGGACAGAAAATCCATGCGGCACTTTTGTATTTATTTTCCTTTTATTTTTTGTATGAATGGCATTCATACGGCACCAAATAGGCAAAGATAGAAAAAAAAATAGAACAATGAATAAAACTCAAAAAGAGAGAAACAGAGAACAGAGAGAAAACCCTTTCTTGCTAGTAAGGTTTAGGAACCCTCACCGAGGGCGAAGGGCGAGCCACGAGCCCTTGCTGGTGGCCCGGGGAGGGCCACCGCCCTTGTTTGAGGAGGCGAGGGCAGGGGCCCTTGATTGATGGCCATGACGACTGTCGCCACACCGGGCTACCAGCAGAGGTCCTTGATCCTCACCGGCGATGAAGGGCGAGCAACAAGCCCGTGCTGGCGGCCCGGGGAGGGGCCACCGCCCTTTTTTGAGGAGGCGAGGGAAGGGGCCCTTGATTGATGGCCATGACGACCGTCGCCACACCGGGCCACCAGCAAAGGTCCCCGATCCTCACCGGCGGCGAAGGGAGCGGTACCTGCGTCATTGTCCTTCACGACCCCCTCCCTCCTAGATGGAGTAGAATACAAAATAAAAGGAAGGAGCCAGCTTAGATTTTTTTTTTTTGGTCTTCAAAAGTTAACGGAGGTAATGGAATGGACAAGTTGTTAGATTTAAATGAGCAAAGCAAGTTTTGGAACTAAAATCACAGATGGATGCAACTTTAGAACTTTTGTCATTATCCCAAATACTCAAGAGAGAAAATAGAAGTTTAATTCACGCATCATTGAATTCTTAATAAAGTAAGAAACGATATATCGAGGAAGGGGGAAAAAGGATCGTGAATCCTTATAAAATAGGAGGTTCTTTGCTTTTTATACTAGTAAATGAGTACACGCATGTGCAAGAAATTGCCATTCAAATCATTAAGCAAAATCACTTTGTATATTTGTATTTGTTGAATAGTTTGAAGAAATTATTGATAACAATATATAGGACAAAGAAATTGTATAAATATATGTGGGAAGAGAAAAATATTGCAAGATATTAAATTTTTTTAGAAAGGTTGTTCAAGATAGAAAAATATCAAAATTTTAACATGGAAACACGTGTGGGATAAAATGGAAATATGCGCAAAATGTTTGCAAAATAGGTATTAAGCGTATGTCAGAAAAGAAAAAAATTTGAAATCCCTTAAAAAAAGGATATATATATATATATATATATATATATATATATATTTACTTTATACAATTAATAAGGAAGAACATGCTAGATAGGTTCTTTGTTTTGTTCATCTTGTTTTATTTCACTGTACATTATTAGCAACGGACGTTACTATGGGAAAGCGCCTTGTGGACCACAAATTGCCATTCAATGATAATGGTCAACCGCAACTATGACGCGCATTTTGTTTGTTTCAAGAAAAATAAATCATTTGAAAAATATTTTCCAAAAAATGATCACTTATATTACTTGAAATAATTAATAAATAAAAAAGTATTTTTATTAAATATAATGATTTATATCTAAACATCTTTGTGGATGATGAAAATATTTATCGTTAATTCATTTGTGTGAGTAATATAAACGATCATTATTTGAAATTTTTTTCAAATTATTTTTTCGCAAAACAAACAAAACCTAAATTTTAAATTTAATTTCACTTTTAGTTAGTCATGAGATGGTCAAAGTTTGATTTCGAGTTAATTTTGGATTGCCATGACTCAAGTAGAGTTTATTGATGCTTTAATTTGCATAAAGTAGTATTCGAGTTTAATTTTGATAATTGTACTCATTTTGCTAAACCATGAATAATTTCTTTCACAATTACCAGTGTGAAAAATGTTTTATAGTGGAGATGCGGCAAGCAGAAATCTTATATATATTTTGTCCTGTAATAAAAAAAAGTTTAAAACGTTCTTTTTTACATTGAATGTAGAGATAGTAATATATTTTTCTTTCGATGATATTTTTAATAATTTTATTTTTTCATTTCTTCCTTCTTTTTTTTAATGTGGCGGGGGCAGCACCGTTAGTCATTTGCCTTGAATATTCCACCACAGTTTCTTGGGAACTACCGTCAATTCTACTGGTTACTTCTCACGGCCGAAAGAGCATCAGCATCATCCCTTCTTCGCGCGTTCATAGCGCATAGGAAATTTCCCATCGATATATGCAGAGAGCCTTAGCCGCGTTAAGCTTTTTATCTGCGCGTAGAAGAACTTGTTAGGAAAGCCCAGATCGAGAGAACACGGTATCCCTCTTTGTACATATATACACAGATCTTTGCTTGTCCTGCAACCGAGATACAAAATTTGTGCCGAGAACTCCCGATCTCTCATTCTCTCGCTAAGTTCCTCTCTCGTTCCCTCACCGTTTTTTCTGTTGCGAACATGGCCGCCGCGAGACTCGAGCAACCTCACCACCATCAACAGCACATTGTCGTCATGCGCCATGGCGACCGCCTCGACAACGTCGACCGGTCGTGGCCAGCCACGGCCCCCAAGCGGTGGGACCCCCCCTTGGCCGAGGTCGGTTGGGCCAGCGCGCGAGAGACGGCCAAGCAACTCCCCTGCCAGCTCGGGTTCCCGATCCACCGGATTGTGGTGTCTCCGTTCCGGAGGTGCATTGACACCGCCCTTGGATTGATTGCCGGTCTCTCGGCCCCAGGCGAGGACCCCAATGCAGTGACAAGCGACGACGGCATTGACCCATCGAAAGTCAAGGTACATCGGTCTCTCTTTCACATTCATTTGAAATTGTTTGCTCCGGTCTGCATTTATTAATGGTGCCTAGGTCTTTAGTCCTTAAAATTTTGTTTATAATAATATCTTAAGACATTCTCTTCTTGCAGATATCTATAGAGTATGGATTGAGTGAGATGTTCAATGACGTGGCAATCAAATATCCTCCTCCTAATCCTGTGGACCACGCGGATTGGAAATTCAATAATCCCAAGATCGAAGCTTTGATTCCAAAAGACACTTTGGATCGTTCAGTGAAATCAGTGTTTAATGAGGTACAAAAGATTCTTCATGTTCGTTCTATGGGATTAGACTTTACGACACCGAATTATAATGAGATCCACTTGCTAAACTCTTCCACCTTAAAATTTCTTGCCATAGGACTAGGTCAAGCAGGACTAATGGACAAATTTTTTGACCGTTCGCATGGCTTTTGGTCTTCGTTTCTTGCTTAATTTATGTTGGAGAATTTCGTATTGTTTTCTCAAGCATAAAGACTAGAAGGGAAAAGACAAAATTTTATCAGTGTTTTACCTAACTTGAGAGATCCCTATCCCTGCCCCGCCCTGCCCCAGTCTAGTAAATAATGGGCTTCTTTTTCTTTCGTGGACGCATATAATAATGAACTTATTTTAATTTGATTTTTTTTTTATAGCTGCCGCACTGGGGAGAGTCTGAGCCGAAGGCAAGAGATAGATATCTCCACACTATTCATTCTCTTGCCGATAGATACCCTTCGGAAAATTTGCTGCTCATCACTCACGGTAAGCTTCAACTACTATGCAATCGCATTGAAAGCTATAAAGCTCAGGTGCATTGCCCCAGCAACTTCATGCGACATAAGATCTTATTCAATGATGATATATTACTTGAACAATTTCCAATGATAAGTTCCTAGTATTTCCTTAGCACACTCGATCAATCATCGGGCTTCACGTACCAACATCATCCCTTC
This sequence comes from Eucalyptus cladocalyx, assembly GCA_017140615.1. NCBI lineage: Eukaryota > Viridiplantae > Streptophyta > Magnoliopsida > Myrtales > Myrtaceae > Eucalyptus > Eucalyptus cladocalyx. Next base: position 23,206,011 of record CM029520.1, read on the forward strand.
ACGTTTATGCAGGGGAAGCGGTGAAGGTCACGGTCTCGACACATTTGGAGGATGGTGCGAGCTTCAGGATTAGGATGGATTACTGCGGATATGCACAACTTATAAGACAAGTCATTCGAAATGGCAATGAGTTAGATGCCGGCGAATTCAAGCTTTTGGGGAACTATGGCCAAACCGGCATCCACTGCTTGCCGAGGATGCCGAATTGATCGATAGCCTCGTGTGGAATGATGTGCGATTTGCCATAGTATATATGATGAATGGCAAAAGAGCTTGCTTTTTATGATTTTTTTTTTTGTCAATTCTTTCATATATTAGGTGGATTATTTTACTAATCAGGACATACAATCACTGAATGTGTTATTCTTTTTATGATTCAACATTGAATGTGATATGTTCTTTTCTCTAATTTTTTTTATATCGGTTTTATGTTATTAAGTCAAACTGAAAAATCAGTTTTGAATTAGATCGCGAATCAAAAACATTGTTCTATTTTTCTAAAGGGTATATAACTATATATATAGAACATATACCATTTTTTAAAATATATATATCTATATATATAATAAATTAAGTTTAGTTAAATGAGTCGGGTATGGGTTGGGTATGGGTCAAAATTTTTGTATTACAATAAACGGGTCATAAACGGGTTAAATGCGTCGATTTGGGTCGGACCATTTATGACCCGACCCAAACCCGACCCAGCCCACCCGTTTAACGGGTCTAGATAGAATACAAAAAGAGAAGCCAGCTTAGATTATTTTTCCTCGTCAAAAGTTGACGGAGGTAATGGAATGGCTAATTCAAAGTACGACGACCAGTTGTTGGATTTGAATGAGCAAAAGAAAGGTTTGGAATTAAAATCACGGATGGATGCGAGTTTTAGGACCCTTTCCATTATCCCAAATACTTAAGAGAGAAAATAGAAGTATAATTTACGCATCATTGAATTCTTAAAACAAGAAAATGTATATCGAGGAAGGGGAAAAAAAGGATCGTGACTCCTTAAAAGTAGGAGGTTCTCTGTTTTTTATACTAGCAAATGAGTACACGCATGTCCAAGAAATTGACATTCAAATCATTAAGCAAAATCACTTTGTCAAGAAATAATTGAATTTATTGAATAATTTAAAGAAATTAGTGATAACAATATACGGAACAAAGAAATCGTATAAATATATGTGGGAAGAGACAAATATTGCAAGATATTAATTTTTTTAGAAAAGTTGTTCAAGATAGAAAAATATAAAAATTTTAACATGGAAACATGTGTGGGATTAAATGGAAATGTGCGCTAAATGTTTGCAAAATAGGTATTAAGCATATGTCAAAAAAGACAAAAAAAAAAGGAAAATGTCATAAATGGTCCTTGAGGTTTTATCTAATGTTCGATTTCAATCCCGAGCTTTTGATTTGCTCAATTTGGTCCCTAAACCATTAACAAATGTTCGATTTAGTCTTCTTCTTCTTCTTCAACGGCAACCTTGGGCTGGCTAGGGCGGCCCTCACTCGATCTGGCGTGAGGAGGCCCTCGCTCGATGCCGGCGGGGGCGGCCTTGGCCAAACCCGAGTTTGACGGCAACCTTGGGTTGGCTAGGGCGGCCTCACTCAATCTGGCGTGGGGAGGCCCTCACTCGACGCCGCCGGGGGGCGGCCCTGGCCAAACCCTCGCCAAACTCAGGCAAGGGTGCCCTCGCCAAATCTGGCGAGGGTTGACGAGGGCCACCCTCGCCTGCATCAGGCGAGGCCGGCCCTCGCCCGACCCTAGCGAGGGCGGCCCTAGCTAGTCCAAGTGAAGGCGACCCTTGTCGAACGCTGGCTTCCCTCCGCAGGCTCCACCATGGCCAACAGAGGGAAGAGAGAAGAAGAAAAAAAAATATTAAAAAGTAAAAAGACCAAAATGCCCAATTCCATTAATTTTAACTAACGTAAGGACGAAATTGATCAATTTTCAAATAGTCATGGACTAAATCGGACATTTATCGATAATATAGAGACCAAATTAAAAAAATTAAAAGTCTAAGGACAAGATTGCACATTAAGTAGAAGTTTAGGGACTGTTTGTGACATTTTCTCAAAAAAAAATTGAAATCCCTTTAAAAAAGATTATTTTTTTTTTTAAAACAATTAATAAGGGAAAAGAACATGTTAGATAGCTTCTTTTTTATGTTCACCTTGTTTTATTTCATTTTATTAGCAACGGACGTTACCGTGGGAAAGCGCCTTGCGGACCACAAAATGCCATCCAATGATAATGGTCAACTGTAACTATAACGCGCCACAAATTTGGAAAATAAATCTTAATAGAAAATTAGGATATGTATATTGGAAATTCTAAAACTTGTCATGAAGTGAAATTAAGTCTTAAAGCTTACAAAAAGCGCAATCAAGTTCCAAAATTTATCAAATTGATACATTCAAGTCATTTTGTTAACTATGTTCATTTAGACTAATGGGAAATGCTGATGTGGCTTTTTGTATTAATTAAATAAAACAAAAAATATTTATAAAAAAACACACACACACAAAAGGGTGCAAAGGCAAGGGCGGAGGCTCTTTAATTATTTAAGGAAATTAGTGATAACGATATGTCGAACAAAAAAATTGTACAAATGTATGCGGGAAGAGAAAAATATTGCAAGATATATATATTTTCAGAGAAGTTGTTCAAGATAGAAAAATATCAAAATTATAACATGGAAACATGAGTGGGATATGGAAATACGCGCAAAATGCTTGCTAAATAGGTATTAAGCATATGTCAGAAAAGGAAAAAAAAATTGAAATCCCTTCAAAAACGGAGTTTTTATTTATTTTTTTACTTTATACAATTAATTAGGAAGGTGAACATGCTAGGTAGCGTCTCTGTTATGTTCACCTTGTTTTATTTCATTCTACATTATTAGCAACGGACGTTACTATGGAAAGCGTTTCGTGGACCACATATTGCCATTCAATGATGATGGTCAACCGTAACCATAACGCAGAACAAATTTGGAGACAAAATCTTAGTAGAAAATTTCAGATTTTCGTCAATGATTCTTTTTTTTAGAACGAAAATGAAATCAACAAGAAGGAAATTTACTTGTTGCTCGTGAACTTTTCTAATAATTTGAATGACTACTAAAATTTAAAAGTAAATTCTTTTGCGGTGTAATCATGAAAACATTTTCACCAATGAGATTTTAAATAATTACCCAAAAAAGTGAAAAAAAAATGAAAATTGGTGAGCATGGTCAAAAAGTGGTGTTGTATGAACAAAATAAAATAAAGACAATGAGATAAAAAAAATTTAATCAAAGAAATTCGATGTACTTTAAGAGTCCGTTTGTTTTGTGGAAAACGAATTATTTGGAAAGTATTTTTCAAAAAAGATGACTTGTATTGCTTAAAATAATTAGTCAATAAAAAATATTTTTATTACCAATAATAATTTATGTCTACATATTTTCATGAGCGATGAAAAATTTATGTTTCACTTTGGAAAATTGTTTCCAAATTATTTGTTTTTTACGAAACAAATGGAGCCTGGATTTTGAATAAGTTTCACTTTTGATTAGTAATGATATGATCGTGATTTTGATTTTTGAGTTAACTTGGATTGCCATCAAGCAGAGTTTACAAATGCGTAAATTAAGTGTTCGAGTTTTAATTTTGACAATTGTACTAATTTTGCTAAAAGATGAAAATTTCCTTTCACGATTATCAGTGCAAAAAATGTTTTATGGTGGAGACGTGGCTAACAGAAATCTTATATCTATTTTGTCCTGTAATAAAAAAAATGTTTAAGCCGTTCTTTTTTGCATTGCATATATATATATATTTCTACTGATGATGTTTTTAATAAGTTGTTTATTATTATTTTTATTATTACTGTGGTGGGGGCAGCACCGTTAGTCTCCAAGGAGTAACGGTACCGTCACCTCTCGTTTTCCACGAATCCTCCACTGCAGTTTCATGGGTACTGCTGTTGATTTTACGGGTTGCAATTCCCAGCCGAAAGAGCGTCCCCTCATTGTCCGTTCTCCACACGTTTAGATTAAATATAAACTAAAACATGACAATTTCAATTTATCAATCACGGATAAATTCGTATAAAATTCGGGTTCGATTTGCGAAAACGTAAAGATCAACATATCTTCAGCCATACCACCCGTAGGTGGCTTGTTGGGTAACCTTCTCCGAAGAGGTGACTCGGGGTGGTGTAAAGTGTGAAGTAGGGGGGTGGCGGAGTCACTAGGTGACTTACCCAGTGGCACGTGTGTGGTGGGGGACGTTACGCAAGGAGTTGTCGGTATGGCCGGTTCCTCCAATACCAAAAAAGAAAAAAAAAAAAAAAAAAAAAAAACATATCTTCAGCCATTGATGAAAATTTGCAAAAGTAGGAAATCTTAAAATCTTAAACGGATCCACGCATCAAGATCGATCTGCAATATAGAAAACACTAGATTTGTACTTCATGTTTTACTAGCCAATATCCCTAAAGACCTGGTGTGTTTTTTGTAGTGATATGGTTTGACTAAGACCACCTGATATTTTATTCCGTTTCTTATGTTACCAACATCATCAAAACTGTTATGGTAACATATTAATGAGTAAATATTATGTAATAGATATGGGTGATAAAATTAGGTGATAAATCGGAATACAATATTGGGATCATATTTAGAATAATAAATATATTATAACATCCTCCACTGCAGTTTCATGGATACTACTGTTGATTTTACGGGTTGCGGTTCACAGCCGAAAGAGCGTCACCTCATCATCCCTTCTTCACGCGTTCGCACCGCATGAGAAACTTCCCAACGATGTGCCGAGAAGCGAGGCTCAGGTCGCGTGAGCTTATTGCCTCGGCGTAGAAGAACTCGTCACGAAAGCCCGTATCGGAGAACACGGTCTCCCTCTTCGTATATATACACAGATCTATGCTTGTCCCACAACAACAAAGAGACAAAATTTGTGCTGAGAACTCCCAGTCTCTCTCTACCAGCGTTCCTCCCTCGTTCCCTCACCGTTTTTCCTGCTGTGACTGACCATGGCCGCCGCGAGACTCGAGCAACCCGCCACCACCGGCAGCACATTGTCGTCATGCGCCACGGCGACCGCCTCGACAGTGTCGACCGGTCGTGGCCGGCCACTGCCCCGAGGCGGTGGGACCCGCCGTTGGCCGAGCTCGGGTGGGCCAGGGCACGCGAGACGGCCAAGCAACTCCCCTCCCAGCTCGGGTTCCCGATCCACCGGATTGTGGTGTCTCCGTTCCGGAGGTGCGTCGACACCGCTCTTGGATTGATTGCCGGTCTCTCGACCTCGGGCGAGGACCCCAGTGTAGTGACGGGCGACAATGGCATCAACCCATCGAAAGTCAAGGTACATCGATCTCTCTTTCACAATCATCTGAAATTGTTTGCTCCTGTCTGCATTTATTAATGGCGCCTAGGTTTTTAGTCGTTAAAATTATGTTTATAATGTCTTAACACATTCTCTTTTTATAGGTATCTATAGAGTATGGATTGGGTGAGCTGTTCAACGATGTGGCAATCAAATATCCTCATCCTAATCCTGTGGAGCATGCGGATTGGGGGTTCAATATTCCTGAGATTGAAGCCTTGATTCCATCAAACATTTTAGATCGTACAGTAAAGCCAGTATTCAATGAGGTACAATAAATTGTTCATGTTTGAATCCTCAAAAATAAGAAAAAGACAAAAAACCATCTATTCATTTTATGAGATTAGACTTTGCGACAACAAATAATAACAAGAGTCGCTTGCTAAGTTCATCCACCTTAAATTTTTTTGCCGTAGGACTGGGTCAACCAGCACTAATGGACAAATTTTTTGACCGTTTCCATGACTTTTGGTCTTTGTTTCTCGCTTAATTCCTGCTCGAGAATTTAGTTTTAATGTTTTCCCAAGCATAAAGACGAGAAGGGAAAAGACATTTATGGATGTTTTACCTAACTTGAGAGATCCCTAACCTTGTCTGGTAAATAGCTTGTTTCATTTCTCTCTCGTGGACACACATAGTGAACTAATTTAAATTTGATTTGAATTTTTTTTTTTTAAATAGCTGCCGCAATGGGGAGAGACTGAGACAAAGGCAAGAGATAGATATCTCCACACTTTTCGTTCTCTTGCAGATAGCTACCCTTCAGAAAATTTGCTGCTTATTACTCACGGTAAGCTTCAACTAACATGCAATCAGATTCAAAAGTATTTGGCCTGCTTACACATCGAAATTTTTTGAAAAGGATCTTATATAATGATGATATATTACTTGAACAATTTGGAGTGATAAGTTCTTAGTATTTCCTTAGCACTCTCAATCAATCATTAGGGTTCACATACTGAAATCATCCCTTCATGTTTATGTAGGAGAGGCAGTGAAGGTCGTGATATCGACACATTTGGAGGATTGTGCGAGCTTCAAGATTAGGATGGATTATTGCGGTTATGCACAACTTACAAGACAAGTCATTCAAAAGGGCGACGAGTTAGATGCTAGCGAGTTCGAGCTTCTGGGGAACTATGGCCAAACCGGCATCTGCTGCTTGCCAAGGATGCCAACGTGATGGATAACCTCATGTCGAATGTTGCACGATTTGTCATAGTACATATGATGATGGCAAAAGAGCTTGCTTTTATGATTTTTTTTTTTTCATTAATTCTTCCATGTATTAGGAGGATTCTCTTGCTCATCAGGACAGACGATTACTGAATGTGTTATTCTTTTTATGATTCGACATTGAATGTGATATGTTCTTTACTCTAATTTTCTTTTTCAATCGGTTTATGTAATTAAGTCAAACTAAAAAATCAGTTTTGAATTAGATCGCCAATCAAAAAAATTGTTCTCTTTTTCTAAAGGGTATGCGTTCTATGTCAGAGAGTTGTGTCTTGGTCTTTTCTAGTAATGGGAAATCATGTCTATACATCCTAATAGAGGGGAAAGTTTTTGTCTGGGTTTGACTTTCAACCGTCGATCAGGTGAATTTCATGAACAAAATTTATATGATCAATGATTATGATATACCCAATTTAATAATGAGGGCCCATATCAAAATCCTCTCTAATAGAAACAATAATAGAGGAAAAGCTTAGTTTATGGAAATCATTAAGTTAAGTCACGCTTAAATAGATTGCTACCCTACTATTTTATATGATCAAATAACCACAATTGAATGGTCTATACATCACTAAGTGCTTTGCATTTCCCATCTCTTTGCTTCATTTGGCAATACTCCTCGTACCTTGGCTGTATGGGTACAAGCAACAAGGCTCCTTCACTTTGGCTAAGCCATTTTCGCTGCCCAACCATACTTTTTTTCACAAATGAATTTGCGATTTTAGGATTGGTAATTCGTATCATCTCGTAATCATGTTTATAATTCGCGCTAGGTCAAATTAGCATTAAAATATGAAATATGACTTTCATCTGAGAAGCTAAATGATCGATAATAGACAAAAACATGTGGTAAGTCACGTGAATGTCTAGATTTCTCTGTCTTATACCGTGTAGACAAATGGTGTTGAGGGTATTGCAAGCCCTGCGGAACCTAAACATTCTTGTTGGTAACAATAATATTTTTGGGTAACACATTTGTTTCAAGTGGTAAGAATGACTGAAGTTAAGAAACTTCTTTTCCGGAAAACAAACGTGTCCTAAATTTTTAACCTTTTATTGGTACTTACCTAGGATTTATACAATAAAAAAAAAAAAAAAACATTCACTAAGGAAAGTTACCCTCATTGTACTTAACCAATTTCGCATATTGGCTTCTTTTATCAAAAGCCTTCACACATCACCCGAGCATTTTACATAATCCATAGGAAGCTATGTGTCTTGCGAAATCATTTCCTAGATTATAGTAAATGACCAATGTTCCAATACACACACTGGTTAACCCTAAAACTGAACCACTGGGGGGTTCAAATCCCCACCTTCTTAGGGGGGAATGGGGGTAGGGACGCGTAAGTTTCGAGAGTGGGTTGCGACTCCCACGCCTGCAAGAGGCAGGGTACAAGTCTGCGAGTGAGTGTAGAGTAGGAATAGAGTAGGACTGACCAAAAAAAAAAAAAAAACCCTAAAACTGTAAAAATTATTTTCAACCGATGCACCGTAAATAAATCAAAACGCGTAGTTATTTTATGCGTAAATTCTTAGAAACTATGATCGGAAAAACTTCTAACTAGATGAACAATGTTAAGAAGTTTTGATTTGAGAATGGTCTTTTTTTATATAAAGCAATATTAGTTTACGAAATTAAAAAATATTAATGTGAGGTTAGTGCGAGTATACTTCTAAAACAAGTACCCCATAATCATTGAAATTCAATAAAAGTCTGCCGTGACGCTTATTATATCAATTTTGTAAATCAGTCTTTGAACTCATTGCTATCCTTTTAACATGTCTTATGCACTTATTATAATCTTTCTTGAGAGTTATCTCAATCAAGAACAATCGTCCTCAAGTAACCATAAATGCACAAAAGGAACTAAAATCAGTTAGCACATGGTATCATCTCTCTACAAAGTATATGGTTGTCCTATTACCATCCCAGGGAATTAGAGGATTCCTTAGAAAGGAAGACTAACTGATATATTCCATTTATTTGCTTTCTTGAACGCTTAAGTTTAAGTTAAACTTATAAATAGAAAGAGACTATACGTATATAAAGAAGATATAAACTCCATTATCAATAATGATACATTATCTCTAGATGATTCTCTATCCATATCGATCAATAATTCAGAATGTTCAATAACTTTTTTTGGGGCAGTGAATATCCACTAAATTGGTTCGCCAAGAGATGTGACATATCCTTTTTGGTTGTTTATATAGGCTTACTAATTTCAATGACCACTTACGAAATGTCTAGTCGCTAGAATAGTTTTGTTAGTCATTGTTGTAACGCATTTTCTAGGGGAATATCCGATAACCATGAAAGGTTTGTTAAAGGCCAGGCAAGTCGGGCATAATGCCAAGAGATAAGCACGGCCCGACCTTAGTTGGCCCGGAGTTTCCAAGAAAAATGACAAGAGAGTTGGCCCAAACTGAATGCAATTCCGCTTCGGTCTAACCGGTGCACAGGCCCAGATCTTAAAAATTTGCTCTCAATTCTAGCCCCTTAATTGAATTACCAAATTTTCAGAGATCTAAACATGCACATGCTCTTTCAAATGACTCCAAATTTTTTTTACTTTCTAACCATCTATTTTGATTCGTCACATTTCAAAATCCAAACATGCAAATCCTTTCACTTATGAAGCGTCGAAATTTGTGAATCAAGAAAGCTTTTAAGGACGAGCAACTCAATGGTGATGACGAGTAACTCCTTCACAGATAAAGACATTACCATACGATTTGTCAATTTCGCAGAAAATACATTAAAATATGAGCAAACAAGGCAATGGAATTTTTTTGCCAATAAAATTTACTTATTAATGGGTATGGTGTAGAGTATTGGGTTTCTGTTACATGCTCCGACTATAGTGATAAAAATATACAAAACAATGAAATTGTATTAATATGAGTGTGAAAAGAAAAATATTTCATGATTTTAAATCTCTTTAGGAAAATTGTTCAAGATGGGAAAATATTAAATTTTTAACATTGAAACATGCGTGGGATGAAATAATAGTATGTACAAAATGTTTGCAAAAAGTGTATTTGTTTTGCATAAAATTTATGACAAAGGAAAACACTTTCCATGGTAATTATTTTCAAGAAAAATGATGATTTTTTATTTGTTTGTTGATATATTGAAAACGTGTGACTAAAATCATCTTCAGGTGTTTGGATCTGATTTAGAATAATAGGTATTGAAGAAGGTGAATAAAGTGAGCATGTGTTAAGAAATTTGTTATGATTGGGAAAATGATTTCTTCTATTTAGAAACGACAATTCCTTTTCCAAATGTTAAGTACGGGTGCTTCCTTTGACTGTAATTTTTTTTTTTTTTTGTTAAGTAACTATTTTCAGCGAATCAAACATGTCATTGTTTAGAAAACTAATTCGTGGAAAGCGTTTTCATTGAGACAAATGAACTTAAATTTTAAACCTTTTTCCGGTACTTATCTAGGGTTAAAATAATTATTTTAAGGGAAAGGTACATCCATTGTTGTTAGCCAGTTCTGCCTATTGGTTTCTTTTAGGTATAAGTGTATTAGAAGTCCTAATACTAAGTGCAATTGAGTCTTAATATTTTTAAAAAGTGAAATCAACTCCTAAAACTTGTCATTAAATCCCAAATTTTTCAAAAAGTGCAATTAAATGATAAAACTTATCACAAAAGTATAATCGAATCCTAAAAATTTAAAAAAGTGTAATCAATAGAGAATTAAATTGGACCAATTTTATAAATTATAGGACTTGATTGTATTTTTTGAAAGTTTTAAAGCTCAATTGTACTTTCTTGATAAATTTCAAGACTCGCTTTCACTTTTTTAAAAATTTTAAGACTTAATTGCACTTTTATGATAAGTTTTAAGACTTTTAATGAACTTATCATTTTCTTTTAGCAAAAGCTTTCACATGTTTACGCAAGCTTTTTACATATGAAAAAATTGCTATGTGTTTTGTGAAATCATTTCCTAGATTATAGTATATGGCCGATGTTCCCAACGCATTGTAAATATGTAACATTTTGTGAGATTATTGCCAACTATTTAAAAAGTTTATTTTGTTAGATTTATTTAAATATTTTAACACTTCTCCTCACTCGTAGGCTACAATTTGGCTTTACACTAAAGCGTGGAAATATTTGATTGTGAAGGCAAATAGGGGCTTGGAAAATTTGAACTCAAGTCATCTTAACTTTGATACCATATAAGGTTTTATGGAACCACCGCCAATTATTTTAAAACTTTAAGCTATTGAATGAAAATCTGGTTTATTATTTAAATATTCCAGTAAAATCAATAAAAAAATGTGTAATTATTTTACACGTAAATACTCCAAAAAAAGCAATTATAATCAGAAAAACTTCTAGCCAGCTGAACAATGCAAAGAAGTTTTGATCTTGAGAATGGTTTTTATTTTTATTTTTATATAAAGCAATATTAGTTTACGAAATTAACATATTATCGATGTGAGATTTGTGCCACTTCTAATTATAATTGATGCCCTTTCTATGGGTTGTAATTTTGGTCGTACTTGAATGAAAGTCTTTGTTTTTAGACCAAAAAAAAAAAAAAAAACTAGTACCCCATAATTATTGATTGAACAAGATGCAAACAGAAACTGGGATAATTGATCTGAACATAGAAATGTTTGTATTTTGTGGTGTTAATAATGATTTCTTCATGGCTTTCGGCTTTTGTCTTATCGCTCACTCTAATCTAACATTTCATTATTTCTAACCGTAGTTAAAGGTTTCGACTTTATATATAGTCCACCTAGCACCGCATTTACAATGTACGGTTTTAATAGTAGAACTTGGCCAGCGTCCGAGCGAAATTCACAGACGATGATACGTTGTCTATTGACGACTTTCTCTCTCTCTCTCTCTCTCCATGTAGATTGATATGTTAGAATAATGCTAGGAATGCTAAAAAATTTCCACCACATTTATTTTTGGAGAGATACGACAGATCTTTATTGATTGTTTAAATGGGCCAAATCAATTTCAATAACTACTCATGAAATGTCACATCAATAAAATCGTTTTACTCAGTCATAGTCTTAATTGTAGTCTAGAAATGAGAGCCGGCCCAATATGAACACGTCCCGAATCGGTCTAACTGGGGCAAAGGCCAAGATTTCAAGATTTTCTCTAAATTGACCACTTTCTAGCCATCTACTTTAATTTATCAAAATTTTTCAAAAGTCTAAACATGCAAATCCTCCTCTAAATAACCCTAAATACTTACTTTCTAACCGTCTAACTTCGAATCATCCCATTTCAGAAGATCTGAAGATATCAAATCCTTTTGCCTACGAAGCATATACCCATGTTTAACAAGAAAGCTTTTAAGGATGAACGACTCGACAGTGACGAGTAACTCCTTCCACACGAAGGAGTACTGAATTTCTGTAGAAAATGTATTGAATACGAGCACATAAGGGCAACCGAAATTCTTTCTTTGCCAATAAAATTCAATTTCTATAAATAATAAACGATAATAAAATGAAAATTCAGTCAAAGCATCTTCTCTTGAACACACAAGGTCAAAAGTCTACGCAAGATCAATTAAAGGGTAGATGACTTCTCAAGCAAGCTTTCAAATGTCTTTCCACGAAAGAGGGGAAGAAGGAGAGAGAGAAAAGAGGGGCATTTGGTCAAATACGTAAGGTTGACCCATGGGAAATCGAGTGGAACTTAACCGCGAAGCGTCCGCTGTGACTAGCACGTACGCAATCCAAAATTTGAAGGGTTTGATTTTCAAATCAAAGAGATAGCTTCTTTTGTGCTTTTTTATTTTTATTCTTTTTGCGAAGCAATTGGGTATTTTTTATTTTTTATTTATCTATACTTACCAAAAAAGTTCACATACTTTATGCGTGCGTAAGAAATCAATTTCTTAGAGAATTTTGTGGAAATGAAAATTTTCTTATGATTGGCCTTGTTTTGGTAAAGCTGTTCCTGAGATAGAAGAGATTCAAATTTTAAGATTGAATCATGTAAGGATAAGGACGGTGGAAATCCAATTTTTTTTTTTTTTTTGGTTATTTAAGTGATAAAACTCGTGGCCAATCCAAAGAAATAAGTAATAAAAATATACAAAAAAAGAATTTGTATAAATACATGTGGGAAGAGAAAAATATTTGAAGATTTTAAGTATTTTAAGAAAAGCAGTTCTAGGTTAAAAAATCATCAATATTTTGATAATGAAACATGTGAGGAATCGAATAAAATTATGTATTAACTCATATTGCCATCTATACAATGTTTGCAAAATAAGTATCTAAGAATACATAGACAAAGAAAAAAACGATTGAGATCTCCCAAAAAATTTAAGATTCTTTTTTTACTTCATATAATGTAGATAACGAAGGAGAACGTATAGCTTCTTTGTTTAGTTCACCTTGTTTTATTATTTTGCTTTATGCTATTAAAAAAAATTATAAACCCAAAAATCAGCATCTTATTTGGTTCATTTTCACAGCTAACGTTCTTAACCGAGTTATAAGCTGAAGAAATTTCCAATCAATATCCAGAGAGACTCATGCTGCGTGAATTCTTTGTGACTTGTGTTGAAGAGATTGCTCAGAAGGCACAAACAGATCGTGATGAAAAAAACGATTAACATCAATATTTTAATAACAACACATGTGGGGGATCGAATAGAATTACATATTAATTCATATTTCCTTGTACACAATCTTTGCAAAATAAGTATATCGTGGTGAAAAAGAAAAAAAAAACGATTGACATATTTTAAAAAATTCGAGATTTTTCTTTTTCACTCCGTATAATGTAAATAACGAAGGAGAACATTTAGATAGCTTCTTTGTTAAGTTCACCTTCTTCTTATTTTGCTTTATGCTATCAAAAAAATCTGAATAACACCGAAAATCAAAAAACTCATGTGGCAACCCAAATTTGTTAAATTATGAAAATATTGCACCTTACATATAAAGTAGAAAGGAGAATTGGAGAATTTTCTGTATAATTCAATTTATAAAAAAGAGTACATAAATAGCCTATTTATAGGCTTAATTATATAACTATATAAAGTAACATATATCTATGGAGATATCTGCACAATCTTAAGAAATACAAAAAGTCAACAGGAATATTCAAATTATTTTTAATACAAGAAAATATCATAATTATCTCTAGCACGACGGTGCCTATTCCACTGCAATTTCTCTGCTACTCAGTTAATTATTTCGGTTCTATTTCACAGCCAACGTTCTTCCTTGAGTTACACGCTGAAGAAATTTCCAATCAATATCCAGAGCCGACTCATGCCGCGTGGATCCTTTGTAAATTCTGTAGAAGCAATTGCTCAGAAATCACGGACAGACCGCGGCTGTCTATAAATGCCGATGTTTTGCGTCTCCTAAGAGACCATATTCATGCTAAGCACTCTCAGTTTTTCCCTAACGAAGTTCCGCTCTCGTTCCCTTACCCCTTTCTCCGCTGCGAGCATGGCCACCGTGATCCTCGAGCGACCTCACCACCACCGCTGCCGCCACCAGCACGTCGTTGTCATGCGGCATGGCGACCGCATCGACAACGTCAACCCGTCATGGCTGTCCACGGCCCTCAGGCCATGGGACCCTCCCCTGGCCGAGGTTGGGTGGGACACAGCTCGCAAGACGGCCAAGCAACTCCCCGCTCGGCTCGGCTTCCCAATCCACAGGGTGATCGTGTCTCCCTACCGGAGGTGCGTCGACACTGCTCTGGGGCTGTTTCCCGGTCATTTGACCCCGGACGAAGACCCCAATGCGGCAACAGGGGATGGCGGCCTTGACCCATCACAAGTCAAGGTTCCCGTAGTCCCTCGCTCACGTTATTTTAAAATTGCTTCAGTCTTACATGCATATATCAATGATGCCTAGCTTGTGGTGCTTAACACGTGTTGACATGAAAGGACACATTTTCTTTTTTGCAGATATCTATAGATTACGGATTGGCCGAGATGTTCAACCACACAGCAATCAGACATCCTCCTCCGAGTCCTGCAAATCATGCGGATTGGGGTTTCAACATTCCCGATATCGAAGCCTTGATTCCACTAGATGCACTGGACAATACAGTGATTCCAGTGTTCAGAGAGGTACAAAAGATTTTTGATGTTTCGTGCAACAAAGAATTAGTCAACGATGGATTTTCTTTTTTCTTGGTTATATACATACGATTGAACCGATTTGAGTTCGATTTTTGTAGCTGCCGCAATGGGAAGAGACTGAGCCAGACGCGAGAGATAGATATCTCCACACCATTCAATCTCTTGCCGACAGATACCCTTCAGAAAACTTGCTGTTGATCACTCATGGTATGCTTCAAGTCTAAGTTAAATTTTTCAGAAATTTCTAATCCATATTGTAACATGCAATTAGATCGAAAGCCGTAAAGCTTAGGTATATTGCACCAGGAACTTCCAGCTGACATAAACTCAAAGTGTTTGGCATGCTTATACATCCATATCACTACTGTTTATCCACTAATGATATATTCTGCGAATAACTTCGTACTAGAAGATCTTAGTAAAGCTAACATAATAACCGTTGGGCTTCACGTATCAGAAATCATCCCTTCACATTTATGCAGGGGAAGCAGTGAAGGTCACAGTCTCGACACAACTGGAGGACGCTGCGAGATTCCGCATTATGATGGACTACTGCGGATATGCGCAGCTCAAAAGACAAGTCATTCGTAACAGCAACGCGTTTGAGACTGGCCAGTTTGAGCTGCTCGCGAACTATGGCCAGACCGGCATCCACTGCTCGCCAAGGACGCCGATGTGATCGATACCCTCGCATCAAGCATTAGAACAATTTGTCATAGTACGTATGATGCAAGGGCAAAGGAGCTTGGGTTTTACGATTGTATTTCTTTGTTAATTCTTTCCCACGTTTGGGCGATTCTTTTGCCAATAAGGACGGACTTTTAGTGGGTGTATTACTTGTTCTATGATTCAATATTGAATTTGATATGTTCTTTCCTTTAATTCTATTTTTCAACCAGTCTATGTTAGTCTCAGTTCAACCAAAAAAAAAAAAAAATGTTAGTCTCAGGTTCCCATTAAGTCAAAACTTTAAAAAAAAAAAAGCAGTTTTTTTTTTTTTTTATTAGATCGCCAGTAGGACCGTCTCTTCCCCTTTTTATGTACTTCTCGGGACTTTCAGCGCTTTGAACAGTTCAAACTATCTTGGAAACGAAATTGCTTGGACCAATTTTTGAATTGTGGTTCCAATAGCCATCATCGATGTCATCTTCCCTAGCTGAATCACTTCACAAGTTTAAAGAAGACTCACAAGATTACCAGGTCCAGCTCTCATATAACAAGTCTTAAGTCACATCTTTATCATCTAAAGTTTCATATATTCATCCTAACAATTTTGGACTAAAGTGATGGATTGACGCAATTTTTAGGACTTCCAGTCATTATCCCAAATATGTTAGAGATATACTAAAAGTATTAATTTACATAATTGGCCATCGATAGAGTACTTTATAAAAATGACTCCTTGAGAATATATGAAAGAAGAAAAAAGGGGTTCTGACCCCTTAAAAGTAGGAGGTTGTCTTACATTATATTTATACTAGCAAATATGTAGACGTCTTACATGTGTGCAAGAAACTGTCGTTTAAATCATTGAGCAAAATCACTTTTGTCACAAATTATTTGAATCATCGAGAAAGGATTTAGTGATAAAAGTAAGCAGAACAAAGAAATGGTACAAATATATGTGGGAAGAGAAAAATATTTCAAGATTTTAAATCTTAGGAAAGGTTTTAAGATAGAAAAAAATATCAAAATTTAAACATGAAAACGCGTGAGGAATGAAATACACTTACGCATTCACTCGTTTGTCCATTTACCCTTTGTAAAATAGGTAATTAAGAATATGGTGGCAGGAAAGAACGATTGAGATCCTGTAAAAAGAAGGTGATTCTATTTACTTTATATAATATAAGCGAATTGGAAGAATCTGCTAGGCAGCTTCTTCGTTAAATTCAATCTGTTTCATTTCATTTCACATTATCGTAAGTCCGCAAGTCAAGACTCGTAATGAAATATTACGTGACGATGAATCTTCCACCACAATTTCTTGGAGACTCGTGTCGAGAGTCAAGTTCTGATCGATTGCGAGGAAATTGTTGGGAAGGCGCGAGAAATTGTAAAGAATCTTCCTGCGGACTGAAAGAAAGGAAGTCCAAACCAAACAGTATAAAGATATGTGCATATATCTCCTAGGATCGAGAGAGAGAGAGAGAGAGAGAGATTGTGTGCTACGAACTGCCATTCTCTCTCCGAGAAAGCTTCCCCCTCTCTTTCGCTCAGACCATTTTTTCTCTTGTGAACATGGCCACCACGAGACTCGAGCGACCTCCCCACCACCAGCATGTTATCGTCATGCGCCACGGGCACCGCCTTGACAGCATCGACCGGTCGTGGCCATTGACGGCCCCCAGGCCGTGGGATCCTCCATTGGCTGAGGCCGGCTGGGCCAGGGCACTCGAGGTGGCTGAGCAACTCCCCACCCAGCTCGGCTTCCCAATCCATCGGGTCGTCGTGTCTCCCTTCCGGAGGAGCGTCGACACCGCTCTCGGGCTGATTGGCGGCCGCCCGGCCCCAGACAAGGACCCCAATGCAGTGACAGGGACCGGTGGCGGCATTGACCCATCAAAAGTCAAGGTCCATTGAGATGTCTCTTAAATTCATCTAAAATTGTTTAGTCATGTGTGCATGTACCAATGATGCCTGGGGTTTTGGTCCTTAGTATTTGCTAATGGTAAGGTTTTAACACTTTTTTGTCTTTTGCAGATATCTATAGAGTATGGATTGGGCGAGTTGTTCAACGACAAAACATTCAGACATGCTCCTCCTAGTCCTGAAAATCACGAGGATTGGGGATTCAACATTCCTGAGGTTGAAGCCTTAATTCCATTAGACACTTTGGATCGTGCAGTGAAGCCAGTGTTCAATGAGGTACACTAAATTTTTCATGTTTGAGGTCCCAAATAAAATTTTTAAAAATTGTCGATTTCATTTTACGAGACTTGCCTAGGTAAATATCAGGCTTGGGCCAAGGGAGCCAAGTCCTGGTCGAGCCTAAACTCACCACCACGAGTTCAAGAAAGCCAGCCTGCGAAGGCTGCTGCCAAGAGCCACAATGGAAGCCACTCGTTAAGCTCTTTCACCTAAGAAAATTCTGCCACGGGATTCGAAAAGCAGGATGAGCAGGAAAATTTTTTCGACCGTTTCCGAGACTTTTTTGATTTTCGGGTCTCGCTTCATTCGTTCTCTGGAATTTCGTTTCTTGTTTTCTTGAGCAGAAAGTCGAGAAGGAAAAATAGAAAATTTTCCTAATGTTTTAACTAAATCGAGTGGATCTTCGATCTTGTCTAGTAAATAATGTCTTTTTTTTTTCCTGGATTGGATACAGATAATGAACTCAGAAATAATTTGAGTTTTGTTCTTTGTAGCTGCCGCACTGGGGAGAGACTGAGGCAAAGGCAAGAGATAGATATCTCCACACTATTCGTTCTCTTGCCAATAGCTACCCGTCAGAAAATTTGCTGCTTATCACTCATGGTAAGCTTCATTTAACATGCAATCAGATTGAGAGCTATAAAGTTCAGGGTGTACTACACCAAGAACTTCATGCGACGTAAGCTTAAGTCTTTGGCCTGCTTACACATCCATTTTTTCTTATTTTGTTGTGATATATTACTTGAACAATTTTCGAACGATAAGTTATTAGTAATTGTTTAGCTCGCTCAATCAATCATTAGGCTTCGCATATTGGAATCATCCCTTTCATGTTTATGTAGGGGAAGCAGTGAAGGTTGCGCTCTTGACACATTTTGAGGATGCTGCGAGATTCGAGATTAAAGTGAATTACTGCGGATATATACAGCTTAGAAGACCAGTCGTTCAGAGCAGTGAGGCGTTAGAGGCTGGCGAGTTCGAGCTTCTCACAAGCCATGGCCAATCCGGCGTCAACTGCTTGCCGAGGACGGATATGTGATTGATACCCTCATGTTCGCATGACTTGTCGTAGGACATGTGATCTAAAAGAGCTTGGTCTTATGAGTTTTGTGTCTTTGTCAACGTTTCCTTCTGCTGGGGGGACTGCTTGTATGGACGGGCTGTCGATGAATGTGATTATGGTATTTTCTCTTAGTTTTCTTTACTTGAAAAAGAGAACCCATTAGGAATCAAGCTGGAAATTCCAATATATTGAATATTATGGAATGAGAGATTTAAATGGAAGTTCTCTACGACTGAATGGAATGACATAAAATATCGTGTCAACATTTTTACGCTTTTTTTTTAGTGGGTCAAGTGATGTTCGAAACAACTTTCACAAACCCAAATCAATCCACTTCCAAAACAGTCTGAAAGGAGCCCTCCCTCATATCAATTTGGTGCGTTCGTAGATTTCACTCCCAGAGTGCTTTCTGTTGGATATTTCAGTAGTTTTGAAATATTTACAATAATAGCTTCCATAAAAGTTATGATCGCATTGAAAACCATCATTATTTTAACGATCACATAACGACTTCTTAACGGTCATATAACGGTTTTTTAATCATTTTGTAACGTTTAATTTATTTCTCAAATAAATCATTCATTATTTTACAACGTCTCTTTTAACGGCTCTATTTTGTCTGAATATAAAAATAAGATCTCATAAGACAATCCAAAAAAGATACACTGAATGAAAGAGAGAATATCATTTCTTTCTTTAAAAATCTTTCCTTTCCTTTTCCTTTTTGCTGGGTTATACACAAAAATTGTTTTGTTTCCTTCTAATATTTGTGCGGAGTATAAGGGAAGGTCTGTTGTATCTTGGGAAGATAGCCGCTGAAGCCTTACGCACCGAGTTTTGTACTCCGAGGGGCGGAATTATCTTTAAGGACAGTGCTTGCACGTCTCAGACATTTGTTTTTTTATTTTCTAATCCTTCACAATGTATTAATAGTTATTATTATTTTTTATGTATTTCTAAGTTTTTCCAACAATCTTAAGGGTAAGTCCTATGAATTTCCAAGTTGAAGTTGTTGTTGTCGCTGCCACCGCAATTGGAATTGAAAGAATGATCGAGATGGTGAAGGACAAGTATCACATAATCGTGGGCGGATCTCATGGGAAATTATTGAGCATCATCAAAAGGTTTCTTGGTCGTTTTGATAAGGTTATTGAATGTTAGGTAAAATCGTACTTTGAGACTTTAATACCTAAATTTGTTTCGAGAGGAAGTTGGGTGTTTGTAATTATTTGCTCACTGAAATTCGTGATTATTCGTAAGCTTCAATCCGCATTGGGGTTTCCTATTTTAATTCTGTTCATGATCTGGAAGATGTAATTTTAGGATTAGAGATTGTTTGTTCATTGTGACTTCATTGCTCCTATTGTTTTAATTGGTTGACCGCTTGATATTAACCATTATGCAGTGACCCATTTCATAATTTATAAATGAAAAAAAAAAAAAAAAAAACGGAAACATTGGATTTTGTGAGTAAATTTTACTTTACAAAATGGTTTTAAATTCTTACCATCTGAATGTTAATGACTTTTAGTATCCGTCAAGGAATTTTGTGTCGATAGGACAAGAAGTATGTCTCCAAGCTTGAGAACCACCGTAATGATGTTGTTGTTAGTAGAACCGTGTTCTTCTTGTTGTTTAATATTTTGAAAAATTCATTAAGGCGTTAGTTGTTCTTCCATTAGGAGAGAGCAATAGTGATTGTGATTGGGTGGTGTATTTCATTTAACTTTGAACTATTATATTAGTAGGTTTTATTTTGACTATTGCTTGGCTTTGACCTTTCTATTCGGTGCAATTGTTAATAATGCAAGCTGAAAATTACGAGTCTCATATTGGCCTTCTTTATGCTCATTAAGAATAGATGAGGTACAACATACGAAATCAAGCTATATATATTTTTGTGTTTTGTCTTTGCCCTACCTTATATTTTAGGGAAATTGGATAAGCACCATTGATGGTTGCATGCTGGTAGTTGTTTTATTCTCAGTTTGAGATTTTGAATAAACTATAAGTGCCAGTGGAAGAGATTTAGCCGGTTCATTTATTAGTCCAGTGCTTGTAAAGTGAAAGTGGTGGTGTTTTCATATATCATTTCGATTTGTGACATTTTATTGCCTCTATAACAGAGTATGATGAGAACTTATCTAGGAGACAGGACACTATTAGTGTCATTCAAGATTTGTTAAAACTTCTTGTCACCTTATTTTGTTACCTTCTAGAAGTAGTAGGTGAAAAAGTAAACTGAAATAGAAGATTTTATGATATTCTTGTGAAAGAGCCATCACTCTACTTGTGGTAGTGCAAGACCAAGGTAATTGTATATCTTATAATAACCTTAGATATCCTTTGCTTTGATATTTTCATTTGACCCATTGCATACTGCTTACTTTCCATTATCTAATATGTGGGTCAAGGACAGTAAATAACGTTAAATGCATAGCCAATCTCAAGGATTGTAGCTAATGTTCCTTTCTAAAATGTGAACTATTTTATTCATTTTTTTTAGTGTGAATAGTTTCACTTGCGTTGGGATTGGTAATCATATTTTTATTGATCTTAAGACAGGACTTTTTGTGGTAGGATTTAGAGTCGAGCATTAATTAGTGTTTTTGTGCTCCTACATGTGTATGTAAAATTGCTGATTAGGATTCAACACTCGCAAATGGGATTTATGATGATTTCATGATGCTGCTTTTATAAATGTTTTAGCAAAGCAACAAATTTTTCTATCGCCGATATACCATTTAGTGTTGACGAGTGCTTGGCATTGGGTTTGGTGGAGGCCAAATTTGTCCTTACAAATAATCACTTCTTCAAGCTTCTTTTTATTAGAATAAGAGTAGCTCCTAGTGCAAAATTTTCTTTGAATGAATATGCCATCATCAACGAACTTGTATGTCTGGCTAATTTGAGTAGAGATCAGCGTGAAGAGACAGAAGTCAAAGACTCTATGACAACCAATGAACGCCTCAGGTGAGATCAATTTTCACAACAATAGAATTTTTATGGATTTTGCGGCCATGTGAATATAAACTATGACATTTTACATAGTGGATTTTCCGCTGTATTAAAATAATACATGATGTGATGTTAAGTGGATCTCGGATTCATATGAGACAAAATCCACTAATGAATATGTGTTCACCTTGTGGAGATGTAGCAACATAAAAAGCAATCGAATGAAATTGTGGGGGAAATGACAATCCTACTCAACTAAAATTTGACTTGGTTGAAGTAGATGATCTGATGATGTAATTATTGCAGTCATTTTCCAAGCCAATATTTTGGCAAATGCAAAAGAATTGGAGGTAGACTCAGGCACTACCAAGCATATATGTTAAAAACATAATGCTTTATCCTCCTAACCTCTAGTAAGGAAGGAGAAGAAAATACTTATCTTGATGATTGAAGAACTACTCAAGTTCTTGGGAAGAAGAAAAATTTCTCAAACTTATATTAAAATTGAGGCTGAGTAGTTGAGAAATTTCTTACTGTATGTTCCTATGGAAATGAAATGACACTTATGTCTAGACATTATGATTGCCAAAAGGCAATAGCTATTGCAAAGAATGAAACTTTCAATGGAAAAAAGAGACGTTTGGTTGAGACGTGATGTGGTAAAATAATTTCTTATAAAAGGGATTTATATCGATTGATTATGTTAAGTCAGAAATGATTTTGGCCAATCCTTTGACTATACATCGAAGGGAATGGGACAAGCTAATTGAAGAAAATCAATAGTGATGGTAACCCAACCTATGTAATTGGCGATCCCATGAATTAGGTTCATATGGGTAATAACAAGTCATTTGTTGATCTAGTGCACTATTAAAATTTATTGTCCATTCTAAGGTGAAAATAATGCAAAATTGCAAGGAAAAAGAGGTTGCACTAAGCTCTTAATGAAATTCCATAGCCATTATTGGTAGTGTATTAAACTGCAGAATACACTTGATGGAATCATCTATATAAGTGTGGAGTGTGCATAATACACTTGATGGAATCACCTATATAAGTGTGGAGTGGGGCTGCTCCTATGAGATTTTTTGGCAAAAATCTCTAAAGCACTTATAAATAAACCAAGCATGCGCATGGCCTATTAGTGCAAAACCACGTTGAACAACAAGTTTGTGGGAGTGTAATGTGATTTGTGAAAATTATAATTCACAAAAGAAATTTTTGGTTCATAGAATTTTCAAACTTTACCAATGATTTTGTGAATTATATTTCATTCTTTCTAGGGTTGGTTTATAGTCTAATAAGCACCAATTCCGATGCATTACTCTCCAATAACCCATCATTATTCTATTTTCTTGTCAAAACTTTTTGAAATATGTGGGGGATTGTTGGATATTTAAGTAGTTTTGAAATATTTACAATAATAATTTCGATAAAAGTTATGATCACATTGAAAACCATCATTATTTTAACGATCACATAACGGTTTCTTAAAGGTCATATAACGGCTTTTAATCGTTTTGTAACGTTTAATTTATTTCTCAAATAAATCCTCCATTATTTTACAATGGCTCTATTTTGTCTGAATATAAAAATAAGATCTCATAAGACAATCCAAAAAAGATACACTGAATGAAAGAGAGAATATCCTTTCTTTCTTTAAAAATCTTTCATTTCCTTTTCCTTTTTGCTAGGTTATACATAAAAGTTGTTTTGTTTCCTTCTAATATTCAGTGTGGAGTATAGAGGAAGGTCTGTTGTATCTTGGGAGGATAGCCGTTGAAACCTTACGCACCAAGTTTCGTACTCCGAGGGAGCATAATTATCCTTAAGGACAGTGCTTGCACGTCTCAGACATTTGTTTTTCTATTTTCTAATCATTCACAATGTATTAACAGTTATTATTATTTTTTATGTATTTCTAAATTTTTCCAACACTTTCAACTTAAGATCACAAGAAAATGAGCAAACTTCTTCGTCACGTAAATCAACGTCTCATTAATCAACTCCTAGTATAACATTATCTTCAGTAAAAGACCCTCATTGCTTGGAAACCGCCGGTTCTCTTCGCTTTTCCTTTATGCTTGCAAAAGACAAAGACTGAGGAAAAGGAGTCAATGCCTCGACAGGCTACAGCCTTTGCCCAATTGAGTGCGGAGGGTTTGGTAAGAAAAGAAAGAACTCTGTCCGCGAACAAGAGAATGTAAAACCGTGTTGATGTCATCTGTTTTTTTTAAAACCCTTTGGCTATGTCCTTTCATTTGGTATGAAAATGCTCTTTAAAATGGTATTTTGCAACACCCCTTTTCGATCCACACAAACCAACAATGGATTTAGAACTAAAAGTTGAGGTTTCTGACAATTTTTTAAATCAGAATATGATTTAGATTTAAATGGAAAAATAAAATGAGACTTTTTAAAGTTCTTATAAAACAACAGATGCGCTCTAAAGAAAATCTCACTTTGTATCTACTATTTTCGATGCGCTCACATTGATCCTTTGAAGTCGGTTGGTGATGATTAGGACTTGATAATTACCGGAGAATCAAGTGTTTGGTGTGAAAAACTGATCTATGATATCAATCATCCCGATCGAAGAAGATGCCCTCAACCTAAGAGATGCCAAATAGGAGAAACTATTACATTTTTTTAAGGCGATATGAGAAAAATCGTAGACATGCCATATCTTTTCTTCAAATTTTCTTTCCTTGTGCTGCAGACGTTGCAATAAAGTCGGTTTTGTCAAATGCACACAAATATGATGAACTTAAATTCCTATTAATGCTTAACTTACATAAAGTTATCTTTTACTTTCAGCGGAGAAAACGAAAACGGATTTGATGGTAAACACGTCCCATTTTCCTTCCCCTCTTGTAATTTTTAAACATCTTATTTGGTCTACTGCTGCTGCAAACATCTTACATATGAGCTAATAATAATCTTAATTATAAAAGGAAAAATAGTAAAATAATTCACGATGAAGATGACAATCTCACTTTGACAACCTCAAAAAAGGGTAACTATAAAATTTTCTTGGCTCTGTTGACCCTCCTCGACAATCGCTCTTTCTCGGAAAGAACTAAGAAGGCCACGCACGTGAAGACAGACAGATGGCCTTATCTCCTTCGTCCCAAGAAGAAAAAACAAAGATTGAGGTTGTCATCTTCGAGGTTTTCATCCTTTCCGGTCGATCTAGGTTTATATCCCTGTAAGAATACCGGAGTATTGAACCGTTTCAAGGGATTTAAATTTTCAGTTTTACCATAAAAATATCTAATGTAAAAAAAAAGGTTTTAATTTCTGATTCTACCCTCAATACATCGAAAAATTGTTGGATGTTTAAAAATCTCAATTTTATCATAATGATGTCTATTCTACTTTAAGATGGGATCAGTCAACTGTTAAAAATTTTGAACTTCGTCTTGCAGGCATCTATTCTACTATAAACCGTTTACACATCTAATTTAGAATGTTGCGCTATAAGGAATTAATCTTCATTTTGCCAAAAAATTATTTTCAAGATGCAAAGGTTTGACATGCCATATCAATTTTTACTCTCGCCATATAATTTCACGATAGTCTAGATTTATTACATCTTTCGAAGCCCAATAGCTCTATAGAAAAATGGTTTATTCCAATTGACAATTTGATGAATGCAACGGGGCATTGGGAGGGTATTGTTGGATGCAAATTGTGCAACCCCAAGATCTCCATAACCAGAACAAGAACATGTATAATTGAGTAGAAAGATTAACGCACCTGTTTTGGGACCCATCGAATATAAAGCGGAAGTAGAAAATGAATTACCAACATATCAAGGGGATTCACGCATCAAGTCCTTCTCCTCTATTGCTCTCCGTATCATTGGCTCAATGAGGCGGCCCCCTCACGTTTAGCGTTAGATAAACGCCCATTAGGTGATGATACATGTGAGAATTAGGGTTAGATGAGAGACTTGAGCAATACTTATAGAGTTTTCAGCTAGGCCTCCTCATTACGGGCCAGGCTCAACTCGGCCCACATTAGCCAGCCCATATTAGACTAATTAAGAAACATTATATCTCACCTTAGATCAACATTAATTGAAATCGTATCGTATGTGCTCACATTTGGTGCATAGATAATTCTTAATAGTCAATCATATCTCATAAAGTCTTAAATACCGAATTATGACGGTAACTGCATGTATACACACAGAGCCTTCCATGGTCACGAGTGCTCTCAACTATATTGATATGGATTAAATATGGTAGTGTTTCAAATGGATAACATCTTTCATAGAGAGATCTCATTTGTCAATCACCATTCTCTTACCTTAGGTGTCACAAAACTTGTGCCACTAGAGAATGCTTTATAGTTCCAATGAACCCACATATGTTTTATCCTTATGGTTAACCTTTCTTTATGTATCACAAGACATATGCACAAGGCTAATAACTGGATACCTGGATGCCCCTAACCTTCACTTAAGGTTTATATAATCCATTGAGACTTTATCAATATGTATTCAACATAATAACAACACATTTAAAAATATTTTATTGAATGCAAAAGTTGATACATATCAAACTGTTATAAAGTGTTACGAATACAGATGAAACCTTTATTAGAGTAAAGCCAAAATAGCTCCCACTAAACAACGGCATCTCATGATGCTCTTAGGCCCATGCTAGCGACATGTCGCTCAAATACACACGGGCATAGATTTTTAGCTAGTGGATCTGCAACCACATCATCTGTGAAATTATGTTATATTAAAACATCACATTTCTGTACCGTTTGCTTTTGGTCAAAAATTTTAACTACCATATATTTAGACCCCTTAAGACCTCATTAGTAAATAAATAATATTACAAATTCTTTATCTCAATATAACAATATGGGTCTATTTATAAAGTTAAAACGATCAACTCCATCATGAGATTCTAGAGCCAATAGCTCAAGTAACAGCCTAAAAGAATGTTACTAACATTGCTTACATAATAGAATATAACATAGAACTTTATTTACTGCACTTCATGCTAACATAAATATGTATTCCGTTATTGATTTTATGTCATCCTAACAGCCATCAAAATTTACATCTGAATACCCTACTAGCTGCAAGAATTGAACATGTTTATAAATTAGCATATGATTCTTATCTTATTTAAGTACCTTAAAATTTTCTTGGCAGCAACCCAGTGATCTCATCTTGGATTTGATTGATATCTTCCTAGAAGTCCCGTCACAAAGACGATATTTAGTTTAGCGCAAATTCGAGCATACATTATACTTTTAAGTGCATTGACACAAGGTATATCATTTAATTAGATTTTCTCAATCTCTAAATAAAGACAATATGATAGATTTAGTCCATCACCCTTAACAACATGAACAATTCATGGCTTACAATAATGTATATTAAATATTTCCAATATACAATCAGTAAATATCCTCCGATAAAATCTAATATAATATGGCAAAAACAATCATTATAGACCTCAGTACAAATGATATAAGATGTCTCAAGGTCACAACTTGTAAGCAAAATATCATGTACATAGAGTATGAGAAAAATAAATTTCCTTCTACTAACCTTGCAGTATATTGAATTACTTTGTTCCCAATTGATCAAAGTAATAACACTATGAAACTTTAATAATATTGTCTGTAAACTTGCTTAAAACTATGAATAAGATTTTTCAGTCTACACACAAGTTTACTTGAAACATCTATTGCAAAATCTTCCAATTGCACAATATAGATTTTGTATCTATTTAGCGTAACTCCATATCAAAATAAATTATTAATACCACGTTCACTCTGAAAGAATCTTTAAAAATACTAGAAAGAAATATTTATTTCTTCACTATTAACTATCCACCCCTCTTTTAGAGTGAAAACTTTAGCTACCGATTTGGCTTTAAATTCCATAATCTTTCTTTGAAATTCTTTTAGTTTTGTACACCAATTTGCAACTAATGAACTTATGATCTTTAGACAAGTAAGTTAGTTTCCAAACATTATGATGTTTCATAAATTGTATATCGCCTTTTATGACATTTAATCACATATTTAATTAAGAATAAGAAACGACATTTATAAATATGCCATTACATCAACCATATAATGGATATTGTAATCATGCTCTCACAAATAGATTATATAGTTTGATGGTATAACTGATCGTCTTTCCTCAACAAATCTCCTTAATAAAGCTGCAACCACTTCATTCTGCACTTGATAGGTTTAAGAAATTTCATTATAAATTATATCAATAATAGTACCTTGAACCTCAACAAGTTTAGTCTATAATACAGGAGATTCCATAATTATCTGTATAGGTAAAGACAAAAACACAGTAACATCCATCATACTATTATCTTTAATAGTCTAAGAACATCTATCCTCTACAATTACGTTAATATTTAGAAACTTAGAGTATGTGATTCCATAATTCTTGCATCTTCTTTAATGTCATAAAATCAACACTCCTTTAACAATCTAGATAATATACAAAATAATTTTAAGTGGATTTGAATTTCAACGCACTTAATATTGGATTAGATAACCTCACTTTTGCATAACACCTCTAAATTTCATATAATTCAAGTAATTTATATCTAGTCTATAACTCAAAAGAAGTTTATGAAACTATTTTTGTATGTGAAAATGTTGTTTTCAAAATATCAGCCCGCAGAAAATTGGATAAATTAGTTTTGCTAATCATACTCATTACCATGTTCAATATGGTGCATTTATGCCTTTCGGCCAGATCTTTTTTTAAGGATTTTTAGGTATAGTAATTAAGTTACCACCCCAGAATTTATCAAGTATTTGACAAATGACCTTTAAGTTATTTCACATTGTCATACTTATCAAAATACTCACGGCCACTGTTAAGCCTGACAACCTTTTAAGACTAATTGTAATTGTTTTATTCTTTATCTCGGTTATTTTCCTTAAATAGAAAACTTTCGGAAATAAACTTTTAACCATATACAAGATGTATATGTCATCAGGACTTAAACACAATCTTTACAGATGTGACCTAATTTCAATATCAGACAAGACATAATTTTAAGCAATTAAGGCTTCCATCATTTTATAGCAGTGCAGTCTGCAGGCAAACCTCTTTTCAAATGTTTTAAAATGGAACGCTTTATAGATAGTAAAAAAAATTCAATTGCTCTTTTCCCAAGAAACAAATCATATGTCCACAACTTAAAATTTGAAACAGTAAAAACCTCAATAATAATAAACTTATTAATTACAGAAAATGTGACTGAAAAAACAAGTAATGTATATAATTAGCATCATGTGAGCATCATGTAACTTGACGTACAAGTACACATCCAGAGAGTTACACGCATAATCATATAATCACATTTGGGCAGAATACATGACATGCAGTTGTATACTTCCCATATGATAGCAATTATAATAATATATTCTAATCTTCGTGAATTCATCACCTTTGGGCAGATGAACCACTAGGATCAGTCAATCCTCTATGAACTAATACACAGTCACCTCCTTTGGGAGTATGACCATGCATTAGACCAGGAGACATCCCAATCAGCATACGAGACCGAAATTTTTCAAAACCAATTAAGCGTGTCACTTTGGCGGTCACTACTCAATTGAATTCTTGAAACTCTTTCATACCAGGGATATAAACTTTATTCATTACATACACTATATACATGTGATTTTAACTTTAGTGATAGGGGCATCATATCACCAAAATCACATATTATGCTAATTAAATTGCTTTGTTCATTAATAAAATCTTTATTATATATTTATATAGCGAATTTGAAATACAGATTCCAATGAGATCAACGATAACAGAAACACAATAAACTTCTCATAACATAGAAGCAATCATTTCTTGTGCACCCCAATTACTAATTACTAGAATAACATTAAAAGAATGCCGATTCAAAAGATTCATCACAAGTTAACATAAATAAAAATAACTCTAGATTGACAAGTTTGATAGCTGATCAACTATTGCTCATGAGTTTCATAAGGTAAAACATGACTCCAAGGCCAATAGCTGAATTATTAGCCAATTTTAAGTAACAAATTATCATTGCATCAACTAGTGACTTATAAATTGAGTCAAAACACAGAACCAAATATATAAACTATAACAGTAGATATAATTGCTTTGTGCAAATGTTGTCATACTTCATAACTATAAAAAAAATTCCACTTGATAGACATTAACTAGCAACCAGATAAGTTTAGATACAATATGCAATAACTTAACTGACATGCATTGCTCACATACATCAGATATGTTAATCAGTATAATCAGTTTGATCATGAGTTCTTAAAACGTCAATCATTGAAAGATTACCAGCGTGTCAAGGAGTATGCTTGAGCAACAAAAGTTTGATAACCTTTATTGTTTCTCATCACCTCAATACATAGCTCAAATACTATCCCATACTGATTGTATCTCATTAAGCCAGTTTCAATATATAATAAAGTTTGATTTTATTAATGAATCACACATTCATAATGTTTATGTGATAACATATCTGTAACCCAACACTTGTATTTCCAAAATCATAGAAAATACAAGAAAAATATGCAAAATTACACTAAAAATACACGTATTTATGGCTTTGTATGTAATTTCATATCCATAAAAATATCAAACATGTAAAATAAATACATCATGGTGTAGAGGATGATCATACAAATCCAACAACGCCGGCCACGCGCCGATCAGATGCTCCACGCGCCCGTACACGCCTCCTGAGTGCGCGGCGCGTGGAGCACACGCGTGAGCCACTCTTCGCGCGTGAGGGTGCATGGGGGCATGTCTCCGACGCCCTGGCGGTGCCTGGCCACGCGTGGGGACGCGTGAGGCCTCCCCCGGTGACGCGCCATCGACCTTCTTGCTCGTATCATCGAGCCCAGTCCGAATTTATGATTTAATTTTATTTTTATTGAATAAAAAATCTCGAAAATCACAAATTAAGGCAAAAACTTTATATGTTCAAGTTCTAGGGTTATGGTCGCTCTGATACCACATGTTGGACGCAAATTGTGCAACCCCAAGATCTCCATAACCAGAACAAGAACATGCATAATTGAGTAGAAAGATTAACGCATCTATTTTGGGATCCATCGAATATAAAGCGGAAGCAGAAATGTGATTACCCACATATCAAGGGGATCCACGCATCAAGTCATTCTCCTTTATTGCCTTCCATATCACTGGCTCAATGAGGCGGTCCCCTCACGTTTAGCATTAAGTAAACGCCCTTTAGGTGGTAATACATGTGAGAATTAGGGTTAGAGGAGAGACTTGAGCACTATTTATAGAGTTTTCAGCCAGACCCCCTCATTACGGGCCAAGCTTAACTCGCCCACACTAGCTAGCCCATATTAGACTAATTAAGAAACCTTCTATCTCACTTTAGATCAACCCTGTTTTACGGTAACCATAAAAATAGTAAATTACAATATCAATTAATGTAATCCACATTAGGAAAACTCTTACAGGTATGGGTTGCTTACTGTGTTTGGTTTTGTTGTGTGTAGGCTTTGTCGGATCATTTTGATGTTTAGGAGAGTTTATGTTGTTCCGACAAGTTTCGACAGCTTTATTTGATGGTTGAACGTTGAGATTTGATGACGTTCGCTAATGTAAATTCCCATCCGTTGTAAGATTTTTAATGCAGGCTTCCTCTCCGAATCATGGCTAATGTAAAACACCACTTGACGTTGGAAATATATGGAAAGCCAAGGGTTTCGTACCGCTGCAACGCATGAAGAACCAGATGTGTCTCGTACATGGAAATTCTTTAATCTAATCTGGATGCAAAGAACTAACAGGGACGATGATTGATTTGTCGCTGAATCTGTCGAACCGCGGAAGCTAGACAAACTAAAAAGTTCTTGTCGCCCTTCGATGGGCTTGGAAGCTGCTCGAAATATAAAGAATTTGTACTCTTTAGAGGAGCAGGCCTACAAGGGCCACAACATCGAAAATCCAAATTCCTCAACGAAAACAGATCCACAACATCGCTGAATAGACAAGAGTAGTTGAAAATTGAGGATTCGAATTCGCCACTGCTTCGTGGACGAGTTACATTTCGTGTCCTTGCGAAATATCAAAGTTTTCTGTTGAACATGTCCAGAATTGAGCGTAACCATGAGAGCATTGTTACTGCAATGTGCTTCAAAATGAAAAACTGATTCTGAATTTGGCCAGTGACTTCCTTAGTTTCAAAATTATGGAATAAGAGATTTAAGTGGAAGTGCTTTCCAACCGAATAAAGTGATATAAAATGTCGTGTCGGGATCACTCTTATACTCTTTTTCTGAGCGGGTGATGTAATGTCCAAACCAAATTCCAAACACCTCAATTGGATTCATTTTATTGGGCGATCTTCAAGGAATATTCCTCCACGTCATCCCAATGCATTTAGGTTTTCCACTCTTGGAATGCTCTCAAAAAGACCTAGTGCATTTGGGGCACACTCCCCTATATCGACTCGGTGCATTCAGGATTTTGCTCTGGAAATACTCTGAAAAATCTTGAACCGAAAATCACAAGGAGATAGCAAACACTCTTACATTTAGGCCTTCAAGAAGACCATCTTATTCTTCGAAAAGGATCGATTTTAAACCCTCTAATTGTTTCTGCTAAATCAACATATTTCGCTGGGGAACCTGTGAATAAGGCGATCGATGAATCCATTCTGCGGTAGTAAGGATCAATCAAGATGAGCCAATAAGTCCACGTCTTGCTCTCATTGCTTGGAAACCGCGGGTTCCCTCTGCTTGTCTTTTTATCCTTGCAAAAGACAAAGACTAAGAAAAGGAGGTCAATGGTCCGACAGACTGTCCAACTTTTCCCAGTCGAGTAACTCGACAGCTCCGTGCGAATGGTACGGTAAGAAAAGAAAGAACTCTCTCTCTGCGAAGAGAAGGATGCTGTGAAACCGTGTTGATGTCACATGTTCTTGTGTAGTCTCACTTAAGCATTGAGGACCTGGGCTATTCTTGATCAGATATCTCAACGAATATACTTTCTCGCGATTAGACCCTTCACTTATGTCGCGTCGCTGCCATATTGGCTAAATCCGAATTCTTTAGGTCATTTTGTATAACCATGCTTTTTAAAATAGTGCTTTTTGTCGCGCCCCTTTTGGTTCCACTCAAATTGATAATGGATTACTAGGCTAAAATAAGTGAGGTGAGTGGGGCTCGAGGCTTTCGTTGACCTTCAATCTTTATGCATTTTTTAGGCTCGAAGGGCCTCTCCTCACTCCTTCATGTGGATTTTTTCCCCAATCCTTTCCTTGTTAATCTATGTCTATACCACCTATTAACAATACCAAAAATCAACTATTTTCAGAGATTTGAATTTCTAATTTTTACCGCTCCCCTCCTCTCTACATTGAAAAAATCATTTAAGAGTTTTAATATTATAAATATTATCCTAAAGACATATTTTCATTTCGTGTTGAAGACATCTTTTCTAATTTAAACCATCACACCTCTCATTTGAAAAGTTACCCTGAACAAAACTAATAAATCCTACTAAAACAACTTTCAAGATGCAAAGGTTTGACACGCCATATCAATCATGTCAATTGCCGTATAATTTCACAATAGTCAAAAGACATGTTTATCTCTTCAGAACCACAATGGCATCGCAAAAAAGAGAAATTATTAGGTGTATTAAATATAGCATGTAGGATATGTATTAAACCATACAACAATGGACATGTGGCAAATCGATCCACTTGTCAAATTTTTTTTGTTTCTCTCCCCTCTCTCTCATGGGAAAATGGTTCGTTACAATTGACAATCTCGGACATACGATAGAACTTGGACAATTAAAGCATTGGAGCTTAGGATTGGACACATCGAGAGGTGTTGTGATTCAGAGGAAAGGGGACAGTCTTATAGATCCCTATGATGGAGATTGAGGTTTTGTTTTCAGTGGAGTATCAGTAATAAAAATTAAACAATAACGACATTTAGGTGGATATGATGTGCCTTTGTAGGGTGAGATAATCCTAGGTTTTTGTTGCAATTAATTCTTCTT
This sequence comes from Eucalyptus cladocalyx, assembly GCA_017140615.1. Classification (NCBI taxonomy): domain Eukaryota; kingdom Viridiplantae; phylum Streptophyta; class Magnoliopsida; order Myrtales; family Myrtaceae; genus Eucalyptus; species Eucalyptus cladocalyx. The sequence goes on from CM029520.1 coordinate 23,239,708, forward strand.
ATGATTCTCTAGTTGAGACATAATTTACTTTATCTCGGGTAAGGATATAATAGTTGTGCTAAGAACAACGGGTCGAGCAGAGGAGGTTATTGTTCCCACGCAACCAGATAAGATTCAATATCAAATCATTCAAATCGTTCCAACAACCATCTTTTTCGGCATACAAATGATTTAATTGATAGGGCTACCGAAGTATCACTGATGCTACTATAAAAATGTCATCTATATAATTCTGTATCTTGAAGTAATAAAGAAGCTGGACTAGTATCTGAGTCCAAAGGGTAGGGCCGGACGAATCTATGTTGAAGCTTTATGTCATTATGGCGAAGCAAACATGGGCTTGATGTTCTACTTCGTCGCCATCTTATTACCAGCTGCTGATTTAGGTAACGTATAATATCAGATGAGAGAGAGAGAGAAGTCCACACCAAGAAACAGGGGAGAATCTATAAAACGTGGTAGTAATAACGTGAGCATAGTTAAGGTTGAGCCGGTCCAATACCTAATCTAGGATCAGCTCGCATAGTATTAGTCCCCAAACTTTTAGATCGGAGACTAACTCTATTGAGATTGAGACCAAGGATTGAATCAACTGTTTTTTTTTGGTTTCATTTTTTGTATTTCTTGAAAAGACAAACATATTCTTTTAAATTATATATCTATCAACAATGCGATATTGAACAACTAAATTATGAAATTCAATATATATCAAACATAAATCTAAGGTAAAGTAACAACATAATCCTCTATTTACAATTTTTTAGTAGTGCCTGTTAAGTGGGCCAAGAGAGCAACCGACTTCACCACCTGAGCTACACTCGTGAGGCGAGCAAGGTGAGCAAGATTGAGGCAAGCAAAGAGGGTTTATTATTATTATTTTTTTGGTAGAATCAGGGCTTAGTTTTTACTTTCTAATTTACACAGTAGAACTGCATAAGAAAGAACACAGCGAAGGTGCTAGGGTTTAGAGTAGACAAAAATATATAATATATTATAAATTATGTATAGACATAAATAATAAAAAATTAGTTTATCCTAGGACCGCAAATCAATCTACACAGCATAGGGTCTAAAAGTCTCAAGATTAAGAATTAGCTCAGTCCCATAGAAACTAGATCAAGATGGCTAGGTTGGCCTGGATATTGAGAGAAAATATTAAGTACCCAAGTGATAGACACATCAATTTCATAGTACTCCATTTAATGGTTGATGCGTGTCATTTTTTTGGCCTAGCCGTGAGGGACCCTTGCATTCTCCCTCTCCCTTCAATTAATTGACTTTCTCTCTCCTCTCTCTTCTGCCTTTTCTAAAAAAAAAAAAAAACAACAAAGCCTACTCTTGTTTTCTCAAAAGGCTCTCACGCTTCCATAGACCCCGCCACCTTTAGCACACCACTTCCACCTCCCCCTCTGCCTTCGCCGAGCCTAGTTGACCTCGAATCAGCAAATTTGAGGTCAAGCTGAGCTCTAGATCACAAATCTAGGGCTCACACGGGCTTCGATCCAAAATCCACGGCTCAAGTTCGCCGGTAGAGTTCGAGCACGACAATGGAGGACTGAGACGGCAGTAAGGTGGTGAACCGAGATGATAGTGATGTAGTGGTGGAAGGCGATTTGCAACAGTGCGAGCTGAGGTCATCATCCCCAATGGAGTGAGATGAGGAAGCAGAAGAAGAAAAAAGAAAAAGAGGGAGAAAACGAGTAAAAATTTAATTGAAGAGAGAAATTCTGACAAAAAAAAAGAGAGTATCTGATGGAAAAGAGAGGAGAGAGACTGTTGATTAATTAAAGGGGCAGGGGGGGAATGCAATGGTCTGTGACGAGCGGGCCCACAAATAACACGTGTTAACTACTGAATAGTATGAAGCTGATGACTATCCCTTGGCACCCAATATTTTCTCGGACATCGATTGTTCACTAAACAGCTGCGAACTCCACCGGGATTGTCGCTTCTGCAGTGTCTCGAGTGAGACTAGTGGAGCAGCTATCAATTCCTAGGGGAGAGAGTGAGAGAGAGAGAGAGAGAGAGAAGCAATGTGTGTGTTTCCTTTTGATTGGGGCGACCCTAATTTCCAGAGCTCTGAGAAGGACGGGTTGGAGCAGGTTGACCAACTTTAAATGAGGGGTGCTCTCAACCCTCGCTTCGAGAAATCTTTCACTCTCCTTCTCACAAACACGCCCCCTCCCTCTCTCCTTCTTCTCCTCTCTTCATCTTTCCCTCTGCTCTGTCAGCGCACGGCCTCCCGACCTCAAACTCGCCGGCTGCAATGGCGTCGACCGTCGTACCTGACCAGTTCCAGCATGCCCTCGTCATGCGCCACGGCCACCGCAGCGACATGGGCCCGGGGGTCGACCGGTCGTGGTGGACCACGGTGCCCAGGCCGTGGGACGCCCCTTTGTCCGACGAGGGCCGGAACAAGGCGCTGGATACCGGCAAGAATCTCCGGGCTAAGCTCGAGTTCCCGATCCACCGGGTCGTCACGTCGCCCTTCCTACGGTGCGTCGAGACCGCACGGGAACTGATCGCCGGTCTCTCCACGGCGGACGACGGCGATTCTGCTGACTCATCATCATCGAGAATCAAGGTCGAGTAATTCTCTCCTAATCCACATCAATTTTGCTGAAATTTCTTTCTTAATCTATTGCCATATATCCTTTTCCGTGTAAGACTTTTTGTTCAAACTCCATACGCCTTTCTCACACAAAACAACAAAAAGAATGAGATAAGAAGGAATACTAAGTGCTTTTTACCAAATGCCCGCCCCCATTCCTTTTCAAAAGCTGTGCAGGTATCTATAGAGTATGGAATGTGCGAGATCCTAAACGACATCTCGTTGTGGCATCACCCGACGGACCACGATTCATGGGGATTCGACATCAAAGAGCTCGAGGCTTCATTTCCACCGGGCGTCGCGGACCCTGCACCACACCGGGTGTACAAGGAGGTACGAGGTTTTTACGTGGTACTCTGTCTGGTCTCAAGAAGATTAGATTCTGATTGTAGAGTATCACAATTGCTGTAGATGCCACAATGGGGAGAGAGCGAATCCGTGGCAAGAGATCGATATCTCCACACCATTCACTCCCTCGTCGACAGATACCCTCAAGAAAATTTGCTGTTCGTCACTCATGGTGAGCTTCGATTTGGCATTTCATTTATTTCCTTGTAATCAATTAAATCAAAATTGAAACCCATATGATGTAGGGCATACACATCCACGATAATGGCACGAAAAGTGAAGACGATTTTACGTCATGCCATGTTTTCTAAGCCAGCTTCGAATGCAGGGGAAGGAGTGAAGGTCATGGCCTCGACATATTGGAAGGACGCAAGAGGGCATGAACTAAGGTCGGACTACTTTGGGTACGCGCATCTCAAAAGGCAACTCGTTCGAAATGGCAACTTGTTCACCGCTAGTAAATTTAGGATCACCACAAAACCTGATGAAACTGGCATCGAGCTCAAGCCGCTGCAACAAGCATGAACTAGAGTTTGCACTTGCTGTATTTTACGGAGCATTGGGAGGGTTTGAGTTGCTTTTTTATGCTGGTTTTGTGATATGTGGGTTGTGTTGGATCATTTTGATGTTATAACAGTTTATGTTGTTCGTCCTCTCTTGATCGTGACCCGTTTAATGCCGCTAAATTGGGAATTATATTGAGAGCAGCGGTGTTCGTACTGCTGCAATACCTGAACTAGAGGCGTCTCATAAATAAAGATGCTTGAATCTGATCTAAATAGAAAGAATAAACAGCGACCAGAATTGCTCTGTCTCTGAATCTTGTCAAATCATGGAAGCTTAGACAAATGAAAAACTCGTCTCCTCAGCAGACCCTTCCTTTTTTTTTTTGGTTTGCATAAGTAGCATTTGATTCAAGTAGGGAAAATATTACAACCCATAGACAGGTTTCAGTACATAGCATATCCAAGAGAATTTGAGAAGGTGAAAAGGCCCAGTTTGGAACAAGGTTCCATGGCCATGGGCCTTGGCGGCCCAATCAGCTATTGAGTTGGCTTCACATCTGCAATGTTGTATGCATATTGGGGAATCGGAGGATCAGAAGGTGCTGTCCATGAATAGGGCTCGACATTCCCATGGCGGCAACTGGCGATCGTTCACAATTTCTACCATCACAAGGCAATCGGATTCAATTTGCAGGTGAGCGTCTGCCATTCCTTTCTGCAGCAAAAAATTGGAGAGTGAGATTTAGGGCTTGAATCTCCATTTGCAGCGGGGAGGATGCTGGTACGCTACTAGAGAAACCATCAATCAGAATCCCTACATGATCTCTGCAAACATATGCGATGGTTCCCATGTGACCTGCTGTAGGAAAAGCCCCATCAATGTTGATTTTGAGTGTGTCGGACTCCGGGGGGATCCACAACCGATGGGGGTTTACCAAAGGGTGCCTAGTGTTCGACGCCGGCTGCATTGTTCGACGGGTAATCGCTACAATTGTGATCTCCAAATCCACAATTTGTTCGGGCTTTTTAAGTTGGGGTTGGAAGATGAAATGGTTTCGGCGCTTTCCAGATTGCCAAAGAAGGAATGCGATGGTCTCCAAATAAGGTAAGTTGGCTCTACTCGCAAATAGATCTACTAGCCTGATAGGGGTGGTCTTTACTTTCCAAACCCGTCGCCATAATAGGGGTGGCATTTGGTAGGATGTGGATGCACGGGTGCTAGCTTTGCTGTGAGTTATCTATTTGAGGGAAGTATAGCCACTTTTCATTGTATGTAGTCCTGTTGGCATCCCTGTCCATATAAATTGATTTATAGTGGAAGTAGAGCTTAGCTGTATGGTGACAATATCCTCGACAATTTGGTCATCGAAGCTACTGTGGAGTAGAGGAACATTCAAAGTAGGCTATTTTGGATTGATAAAGCTAGCCACCATCTCGGGCTCTCCTTTAGTTGTGAGTCCGCCAATGATCCCTCTAGGTAGCCATTTGTCCTTGCGGATTCTTATCCTTTGCCCATTACCAACAAACCACTAAAGCTGAGGTAAAATGGAATCTCGGCCTAAGAGTAGACTTTGCCAGCCCCAAGATGGTCTAGGTCTTTAGTTGCATGCGAAATCGTTAGTATTGTGAAAATATAGTCATTTGAAAACTCGACTCCACAATGATGATGGGTTTTGGAATAGGCGCCATGCCTGTTTACCCAAAAGTGCTTCGTTGAATGTAAGTAAATCTTGAAATCCAAGCCCCCCATTATTCATTCCGCTCTTTAAGTAGGTCCCAACTTTTCCAATGTATTCCCAATCTAGTATTATTATTTTGCCACCAAAACTTGGCTTTTTTTGCTCAATGGACTTACAGATAGAGACATGAAGCTTAAATATTGACATAGCGTATTGTGGGAGGGCCTATAACACTATTTTTAACAAGATTTCCTTCCCACCTTTAGATATAAGGTTCTCTTTCCACCCGGCCAGCTTTGCACTAACCCGCCCCAGAATCCAAGCAAACATATCTTTTTTGGAAACCCCACAAATCAGATGGTATACCCAAATATTTGCTAGTTTTTTCAAACACAAGTACTCTCAGTTCTCTAGCTAGGTTTTGCTTTAAACTAATAGGGCAAGCTCTACTGAGGAAGAGTCCTTATTTGTTTCTATTCACAACTTGACCCGTGGCTAAACAGTATTGTTGCAATGTGTTCACTAAATTTTGGCACTTAAGGAGTCGGCCATCTAAGAAAAATATTGCATGATCCGCAAAAAAATAGATGAGATAGGGTAGGATACCACCCGTTAAATTGGATCCCTTTTAGATTTCCCATGTCGATTGTTTGCTGGATAAGGATAGATAAAACATTAGCCAAAATGATGAACATGTATGGAAAGATAGGATCGCCTTGTCTGAGCCCCCTTTGTTGGATGGAAATAGGGTAATGGTTCACCGTTTAATTTGACACTGAGGGAGACCGTATTAATGCATTGCATCACCCATTGCACCCATTTACCATGAAATCCCTAGTTGTCGAAGATAGGCCTCCACAAAGTCCCACTCAACTTGATCGTATGCTTTCTTCATATCCAACTTTAGTATGGCCTGATTTTTTTTTTTTCCTTGCCCTGATTTTAGTTGATGTAGGACCTCTTGGACAACCAAAATGTTATCTTGTATTTGTTTGCTAGTCACAAAGGCACTCTATTTCGTTGAAATCAACTAGGTAACCAATGTTTCGGGCGATTTGCTAGCACTTTGGATATTGTTTTATAGATAAAATTATAGAGACTAATGGGTCGATATTGATCTAACCTCTCAACATGTGGTATCTTTGGGATCAGTGCAATAAGTGTTCTATTGATATCGAGAGGCAACACACCTAAGATGAAAAAGTCTTGCATAGAGGTAAATATATCTTCCTAGAATGTCCTAGTGAGTTTGGTAGAACAACCCATTCAAGCCATCAAGTCCGAGGCTTTAGTAGCCCCCAATTGAAAGGTGGCTTGGTTGACTTCCTCTCGAGAGACCTTTGCTATTAAAGTTGTATTCATCTCTACTATAACCACCTGGGGACATTGTGTTAAATAGGGCCATAATCATGGTGGCCCACCGAGCTATAGAGGCTTCGAAAGAAATCCATCGTTATATTCTGCAGTTGAGTGGAATCTCGAATCCACCTTTGATGTTCATCATGTAAGCATACTGATGCGGTTGTTTTGTCATTGTTGTATAGTAGTCGCATGGAAAAACTTCGTGTTCTTGTCCCCCCACCTCAGCTAGTTTATGCATGATCTCATCGCCCGATATTGTTCCTCATGTTGCCATAAGTGTTGGACTTCATCCTTAAGACGATTTATTCATGCTTTGTCATAGTGGTGTCCGGGTTGATTGATATATTGCTGAATTTGTTGCTGTAACAGATGAAGTTGATGATGACGGTTGGAAAATTTTGATTTACTCCACCTGGCGAGCGCCAAAGAGGTAATTTGAAGCTTTCAAGGGAGAGAGGAGTCCATTAGTGGTAAAAGACCCCAATCATCTGCAATAACCTTGCTGCAATCCTGATCTTAGAGCCAAAAAGCTTCGAAAGTGAAAGCCTTCCGCCTTCTTGGTGGGATGAGGTCAGTAGTTAGTAAAAGTGGGCTATGGTCAGAACCCAAAATGGGTAAGGCAAAAACTTTGGTTTCCGAGTAAGACAATCGCCAGTCCATTGTACATAGCATCCTATCAAGTCGTTCTTTTACCACATCCTGCCATTCTATTGTTCACCCATGTGAAGGCACAACCCTTGCTCTCAATATCCATTAGTGAACATTCATTTATAAATTCTCGAAAAGAGTGCAACTTGTAGGGCTCAACTAGTCTCTTACCCACTTTCTCCCAATGATATATAATCTCATTAAAGTCTCCAATGCACATCCATGGCAAGGTATTAGAGTAACTAAGGTGTCTCAAATCGGCCCATAGCTGCTATCGTTGTTGATAGACCACAGGCGCATGAAGATAGGTAAGTCTCATTGTGTTTCCACTTGGTTCAATAGTGCATATCATGTCAATGAAATGTGTAGTATGTCTCTCGACACATAAGAGACCTAATCATTCAAGAAAACCACCATCCCCCTAGCCAAACCCATTGGGCTCACCATAAAACACTTTGGGTATTTCAACCTCCGCTGAATTTTTGGATCACAATGTCCTGGTTTTTTGTTTCCATCAAAAATACTATGTCAGGCCTTTCTTGGACCACTAAGGCCCTAAGCGCTTGAACTGTCAAGGGATTGCCCAATCCTTGATAGTTCCAACTAATTAGCTTCATTTGTCATTCGATGGCTTTTTGGAGCAAGCCACCACAGCCCAACTACCTACCCTATCAACCTTGTATATCGGGGTATCCATAAGATGAGATTCATCAAGGCCTTCATTTAGATAAGAACGCGACCCATAAGGAGCATACCTTTTAACTTTCTTGAGAGGACTCGCTTTAGTATGCATTCTGGTACTCTTTAGTTTCTTCGTTTTGGAGGAGCCTACCTTTGAATCTTCAATCATTTTATGCTAGTCTTGTACAAAGGACTTCTAGCTTAAGTGCTAGTTCTTCTTGTGGAGAGTCAGCGAGAGGTGCACGCCTTAGGAGTGGATTTGTAGGATGATCAATAGGTTGTACTAAGTTGACTTCCATGTTAGCTTGTTGTTGGCTAGTGCTGTGAGGATCAACAGGGAGTAAAAGAGTCTAATGCTAAGGAGTTTCAAGGTATGGTCTCTTCTATTTCATCTTGTTTAGGTTGTGCCTCATAAAAGGCTTGCTAAAATGGGCTGTGTTCTCGAACTTCAACTCTTAACCATCAACCATAATATAACTTGTCTTTCCCTTCCATTTTTGCCTCATCAAAGGGATATCTTTATAGTACATTGCATAATGGCCAAGAATGCCACATGAGTAGCAATAGTGGGATAAGCGTTCATAGCGAAAATCGAGCCATATGTTCTTCCCTTCTAATCTAATTAGCTTCCCTGGTTTAAGTGGTTCTTGCAATTTGATTTCCACTGAGCCATGCATGCCCGTAGTGTTGTGCCTTCTCTACTCTCAATCTTTACTTCCTGCACCTTACCGATATTTCTCATAGCTTTACTTATCATTTCCTTTGTACATCTTTCCAGGGGAAGCCCAAAAACTTGCACCCAAAAGGCACAAGTGGTAAAGTCATAGCAATGTAATGGAGTGTTGGGTATCCAAGGTTTCACAATAACAAGATGGCTTGAGAATAGCCAAGGACCATTGTCTAACACCCTATGTTTTTCTCCTTCCGAGTTGAATTTAAACACATATAGCCTCGCTTCACGTTGAGAAATTTCGACTTGGTCATTATGCCATGCTCTTTTCAGAGTATTCTGAAATGCTTGGAAATTAATAGAAGGGTTAGAGAGAATTTTACCCACCAAGATTAGTTTACATTCTTCTAACTTCTTTGCAAGGGCCACTTCATCCCATACATCGACTTCCTGTTTAGACCAAAGTCTACCCAATTTGTTGTAGAGAGTAGTGAGGCAGGCATCCCCTTCCTGGCTAGTGGAGTCCATCCGCAAGCATGCCGCTATGGGTAGGAAGGCAAAAGGGGTAGGTATTGGGTATGTGCCGCATGCAGTACACAAGGGAAAATGACCAGAATAGGCCAAGCCAAAAGGAAAGTAACCATGCAAAGCAATAGATAGGCTTGGTCAAGATTGTGGGTAAAGGACAAGAGAGGTAGGTCAACCAAATTTGCGGGGTTCAGCCATATAGGGCAATTGGGAAAAACAAGATCAACAAATGGGGAGAATTGCATTGAGCATGGAACAGGGTTCAAGAATAGGAGATTGTGGGTGGAAACAACAAAGATGAAATTGGGTGGGTCAAGCGGATGAAAGCCATGGCTAAAGGGGAAGAAGCTTCGAGCAATTAAAATGGTGTCAACGGTATGATGGAGGTCAACTGTGGGTATAAGGGTTTGGTGAAGAAGAAACTACCATAGGGTAGAAGGGAGCTCTACATGTCGAGAGGATTTTTTCATTGTGCAAACCCTTCCTTGCTTGTTATAACTTGTATTGTCACCACTTTGCGGGCTCGGGAGTTGCTCGAAATGGTTAGGTGTTAGAAGCATGCAGCAGAAAACTGATATCTTTAACCTAGGAAATCATTAAGGGACAACTCAAGTCAAGTCCGTCTATATATTTAGTTAAAACCATCTCTACTAAAAAATTTATGATAATTAGATATTAGCTAATTAACTATTTCACACAACATCAATTCTCCAATATGAGCCTTTTTTCTATCATAACTTCTATGTGCATCTTAACAATCTTACTCCCATTTGTGAGCTCATTAATCGACTCATCTTCACCCATAGTTAAATGAAGAAGATGTTGCATCAAGAAGACCTTATCTCATACGGGTTTAAGAGGGCATACATTAATCTTGCAAAAGTCTTCTCTTACGAATGTTAAATGCAACATTACTTTGACATCATTCGCATAACATTCAATGCATATCTATCCAATAACTCTCAATCAACTTGCTTCCTAGACTATGGTTTCTTCACAGTGTAAATTCCTATTGTACAAATAATCTTGAATCTACATCTTTCAAAACAAAATCCTTCATATCAAATTTGTCGATTGTTACTTTTCATTTTTCTATCAATGTCAATTCACTTCAACTTAGTCAATCCTAACTATAATACCAACTTTTGCTTGGAACACGTAGTAGAAGCACCATTCCTTAATCCAAGTAGATCATCAATAGAGAGCTCAAGTCTAACCCATTAATATATCCAACTATACCCACTTTCACTCAAAAAATTAATCCAATAAATTATAGGCCAACTAGTATGCATTAACCATTTCACACCACATCAATTCTCTAATAAAGAACATATTCTAGTACAATTCACACATGCATATCGACAATCTCCCCTTGACATGGGAGTTCTATGTTAAATATGCTCCCTCTTAGTTCAGGTGCCCTTATAAAGTAACATGGATCAATGTGAATCTCCAATACCCACCTTTATCCTTAATCTCTTTTCCCAGACTAAACCATAAGGGGTACCCAAAAATCATGTTGGTCAAATTTTTACTTTAAATATTTATCAAATGCCAATACACATTGGAAGTGAGTCATTAATCAAGCATGGGCTCTAATACAATTTATTGGGAGCACATAGTAAAAGATCGATACATTTACTTGGACAAATCACCAAAATGGAGTCCAAGTGTAATTTGACTACATATCTAATTGTACTCACCTTCACTCAAAAGGTGAAGCCATTCAATTAAGAGCCAATTATGATAAATTAACTATTTTACATCACACTAATCATAAGATGTCAGACTTTTTTAACATAAGTTACACATGTATATCAACATCAAGTACATCCATTGGCAAGTCGTCCAAGAAAGCATCAAGCTTCCTTGTGTTCACATACCCATCTATCACATCGTCGCTACCTTTACAACATAGGGAAGGACCAAAAATGGGACATGCCGAGAGGAAATCCCTTTCCACCCACAAGCTTGGAAGTGTTCTCTCGGAGGCCTAGCAAGGTAAAAAAGTTGAGGTTGAGCCTCCATGAACTTTTTGCTCTTGGGTCAAAACAAGATGCCTAATTTTAGCAATGGTATATGAGGAGATAGGATTTGCATAGGAGGATCAAAGTAGAGAATCTTGTTGGGGTTGAACTTGTGTAGAACCAAATGGCCACTACCATTGGCGATATGGGGTTTGGCAAGTTGGGTGGTGGTGGAAGCAATATCAACAATAGAGGATCAATGATGTGCAATGTTGCACACAAGTAAGCCCTCGAGGCCTATTTTTCCTCCACAAATCTGTGCATCTTTCTTCAATTTTTGGGACCTCAATTCTCTTGAACTATTCCCAATGACAACAATATTGTTTCTTGACATGGTATTAGAGTCAATGCTATCCCTTTCATATGTGTGCTGAGAAGGGGTGTTATAATATTGCCCTCCATGTTTGACAATAGTCATGTATGCTCTTCACATTCATGCAATCTCTCTCCACATAATAGCTTAAACTTTTGGATTTTCTAACTTGGTATAGAACTAGACAATCCCGAGTGCACAACCGAATGAAAATCTCGTATTTCATGTTATTTTCTTTTTCAATAACTATTGACATCCCTAGAGACTTATTCTTGTTTGAGCAACCATTCATCAAGTTTGTTTCGCAACAACGCCAAATGCATTGATGGCTTCATTTCTCCATGAACATCATCGCAACTGTTGAGAAGACCTTATAATATATTTTGAACTTGACAAAACAACGCATGATATCTTACAAGCTTAATATATGCAAGAGTTGTTTATATTTCAAGTAATATCCATGTAAAAGGAACTTTGATGTACTAAGTGAAAAGATACAAACAACTAGAAGAACTACATGAATAAGTCTAGACGAATGGAGAGTTCCTATAGACTTAGAGATATCAAGGTGAATAGTCTAAAGAATTTATAGGAATATCATATTCAAAGTGCCTATTGAGAAGCAATTGGATATAACCAAAGTCTAATATTAACTAAAGCTTGACAAAAGTAGGAAGTCTAATATGACCAAAAGTTTGATACAAGTAGAGGTTTGATATTATTGGGAAACTGAATATAAATAGGAATTGTTGATGTAAGCGGAACACCTACACTACCTATGTCACACACCGATCCTTGAGTGCATGCCCATTCCTTGGTGGTTGATAAAATTTGCAACGTCCCTAGGACACGTCGCCAACCCATTCATTTTAATGCACATGCGGAAGCGAATTAAACACCCCTAACAACAAATAGCATGGGATGGGAAGTAGGACAATCACATCAAACCAAACACTTTTATACACAAGTTGAGTTTATAAACAAGGTCTACAAAAAGGTTGGTTTTCAAAAAGGAACTGTCCTACGACCTACTAGTCGGACACGTTCATCAATCTTTCAAACTCCACTGGCTCCGAGGGTGCCAGGTCCCCCATAGCTCCATCAGGAGGGTTAGTTGCACTCTTGCTAAAAGTGGCGTCAATAACCATCACGGGGATCTCAAAACCCTGGAGAGGACCCACTTTGTATCCATTGAGTCTATGACGGAACCATACCCTAAATTGATGAGATACCCTCTCAGGTAGGCCCCCTCGACCTAGACAGTGGTCACGATCAACTCATAGACCCAATGACTACTGGGGATCCGAACATCTATCCCCCACTCAATAATAGCCCACAACTGTCCAAAATGTTTCAGAGGAACTGCCATCTAAGTACTTGAAAATATTGAGCCCACGACGGGGTGAGACAATGTCTTAGCAAGTTCACCCCCTAAACTTCGACTAGGAAGGAAATACGCTTAGGACGTCTTAACCACACAACCACGTAATCACAGAGACTTACCTCGTCTCAGATCCTTCCTGCATGTCAGTATAGTTCATATACCCAACCATATGCTGTAATTAAACTCAAACAATTTAACGCCATCACTTTCATCTCAATAAATACAAGGGGTCTCAATTATAGGGTCAAATTGTTATTTCACGTCCCATTCTATGCACACAATTTTGTCTCATAATCCAGCGCATCAATTTCACTCAGCATACGTTCCAATTGTTAATCACAACCATACACGGGCACGGCCTACTCGATGTTCAGCGGTCTTCTGGCGTAACCAGGTATCATCTTGCCCCATCAAGCATGGCAATGTCACTACGTCGATTGCATTTCATAAAGGAGCATCGGTCTAGCCTCAACTGTGACCGGCATCCATTGGTAGGGCATCTCATATAGGGGCACGTCCAGCTCAACAGCTTAGGATGGGTTCTCATAACCATTCATGCACCCATCCAATTCCCAGCCAAGACATCATGCTTTGCACTCAAATGTCCCAATTAAAATAACGTACTTAGCCCATTTTCTTCGTATTAAAAACACATGGTAAAATAATCGTGTGTGGGTACACGATCAATTTGAACCAGAAAAACTGATATCCTTTATTTTCAAATCCCACTATTTGATATACTATTTAAAGCCAATTTTGGTATCAAAACCCGACACCCGGTAATTTCTAAATAATTATTGAAATTTTCAAATTTTGAATTAAATACTCAAAATTTCAATCACCACTTAATTTGCCCAATTTAACACTCAATTGTAGAAACTAAGCACACCATTGCAATCGCACGAAATTCCGATCACCAGCTATCCCATTATAATTTCCAAAAAATACTAAATAATTAAATAAATACAAAAATTAATTAAATAATTCAATTTAAATTCAATAAATAGCAACTTAGGCCAGAAATGCTAATCTAACCACCTAAATGGGCCTAGAAAATTTCTGAACCAATCTATATAAATAATACAACTACTTTAGCCCTTATTCCATTTGTTCTAACCATCCAACATGCACAAACGGATAATTAAATTACTAATCCATTCTAACTAACCACTTAGCCCTAATTAGCCTAAACTAATCACCCCATAAGCATCATTAACTCTTTAAACAGAGTTTAGCAAGTAAACTCATCGATTTTGCAATCTGATGAGTCCACGACGATGGTGACGTAGAGGCGGGCGATAGCCAAGCCCACAACAACACCAACGGAGGTTTAAAAGGGCCCGGAAAAGCCACACAAAGGCTCACGGCCCTTGCTGGCTTCAGCCTCTGCTCGCTGGCCGAAGAAGCTGAATTAAGTGACAACAGTGGCTGGAAAGGTTCAGGATGGCTAGTGGAGGCTGCTGCAGGGCTAGGTGGGCAATGGCGGCTACTAGATGGCGGCGGAGACGGCTCGGGGGATCACGACAACAACCAGGGAGGCTTGAAGGATGCGGCTAGGCGCGACAGGAGGTGTGAACGAGCAGGACGACACTCGAGGGATAGAGGTGGCGCGACGGGCTAATGAGTGGTGTGTGGCAGCTCTAGTGGCTTCAGGCGATGGTCGATAGGCTAGGGGGAGAGAGCTAGCTGGTTTCTGGTTTTCTTAAGCTTCCACAAGCCTCAATTATGGAGAAAGGTGGCTACTGAGAAGAAGAAGGTTGTTGAAGATTGGAGGGGGCCACCAAAATATCCCAAACTCTCAAGTGCTTGCCCCCACCAACTTGGCTGTCTTCCTTAGCCAATTTACAGCTGCTAAAGCTTCCTCAACAAATCTCCAAGTGGTCCAGATGTTGCATACTCCAAGACCTACGAATTTTGGAACATTTGCCACTCAATTTATTCAATTCTCCTCAAATTGAACCTAGATTGGAGTCCATAAATCCAACCAAGGTGCCCACACTGAAATTCACATTTTTCCTTATCAATTGAACCAACTTGAATCCCAAAAATGCGACTAAAACCGGCCCTCTAATTTTCCCGGTCAAAAATGTCCCTACTTTGAATTTCTCAAAAATCTCGATTTGTAGAAAAAATCTTTAGAAGGTGAGTCGGCGTTCCTAAAATAAATTGTGACATGAAAGAACTTTCAATTTCTAAAATTGGGTTTAAATTGGTGGTTAATTTCAATCTGGCGCGATTTTAGTGTGACCTAATCTACCGGGTAGCTTTTAGGAATTTTTAGTGCAATTGACTCGTGGTCGATTATTTTCGAGCCACATTGTACATCTTCGACACATTGGTGACTCTCAATTGTCATGAAAATCTCGAGATTTCAAATACGGGCACAAAGTACAAAAATGACAGAAAAATTGGTCTAGTGCCGTTTGACAAGAATTTTGCAATCAGGTGAAATCACCCAGACACTAATCACATACCTCTATCGAATTGACCTATCTCCAATCTCTGATCGATTTTAACAGTACTGTAATGACCCTTGTAGATTAGCACGGTCGAGCAGTCAATTCCTGATCGAATTCTTAAGTCTATTGCGTTTAGATTCCTTAATGGCTTCATCTGATAAACTAGTTATTTCATGAGTGGTCAACTCAAAGAAAAAAACTATAGGCGGATCAATGAAAAGCCCGACTTATTCAATTGAAAACAGAACCTGAAAATCAATATGTCACAACCTATGATAACAATCTTGTCACGATTTGCAAGATTATTATTCTGAGATAAATCATCCCATCCTTTGATAGCTTGTGATTTGAAATAGATTCCTAATTTAGAAGAAAGTGATTGACCATCAATCTTAAAAATTATCTACACGGAAGAAATCAATCTCACATGAAATCTTTTTTATTAACAATCATCCTCAAGGCAAGGTTCTTTATAAAGCTACTCAATTTTTAGAAACCAAATATTTGATTGAATAGGCAACCAATTTACAGAAATCTTATTTATACACCTCAACGGTTAATTGATCTACTCAATAGATCATTTAATTAGTTGGAAGATTGATCCTCTTGAAGATTAGATTGCATGTTGAGGAGAATGAGAATCAAGAGTACAAATTCCAAAGTTAGATAATGGTTTACATTTTATATGATGTTCTAAGTACCATTTTTTAATCTTGTGAGAAGTGTTGGCAGTGTTGTAGTTTGTGTTTAGGTATATAATAATGGGATCTATCTACTTAAGTATACGTAGCACCAGCTTTGGAAAAGAGTGCTTGAGTAGAAGTAGCACATTTTACTTTACCTTCTCAACAATTGACTAGTGGAATTTAGCTAAAAGCATGTTAATCTGGAAGAGTGGACATAGGCTTACACGAAGTCGAACCACTAAAAGCTTTGTTATTGTTCTCCATTTTATTGCTTCTATTTATTTATTGCCCAATATAAACACACTACATGGCAGTTCTTATATAAATAATTTGTTTCACCCAATTACACTTATATTAAACTTAACAATTTTAAGTCTGCAATACTTTTGTCAAGTTTCTTGAAATTGTCTCTTCACCCCTCTAGGTGATCTTGTTAGCCAAAATTAGTGACGTCAGGTGCATTGGCCGCGTCACTTCCATTTCTTGAGTTTGCTTCATAACAACTCGAGTCGCATCAACGGTCACATTTCTCAACAGTGGTTGTGATGACACTAGTCACATAGGCCACATCGCTCCAATTTCTCCACTAAATCCGCAGCGTCAGTCATTGTTTGACACTCTTTCGTTGTTCATTTCCAAAGCAAGCACCACCATCAGACGAGCCAAATCCTAAATTTCATCGATGATAGCCTACTACACCCATATCAACATAAGAACTAGTTTGGCAATATTGGTAGACATTTTTTTCAAATCTTAATTATCCAAATTCAAGTTGACTTCCTCAATTCACCTTGAGTTTGTGGGTTGCTAGAGATATTTAAGATTTTCTCTAGAATATTTTTCTATAGTAAATATAATTATGATATTTCTATTGATTATGTATATCTCTCAAGATTATTCATATATCTCCCTTTAATTATGTATATCTTAATTGATATGTTATACGTTAGTTGTGGATATAGTCAATGTGATGCATTTCATATTTCACATTTGTTGCTTTATAGGCATAATGAATTGGACCTGACTAAGTTCTAAAATTGCCTTGTATGAACTCTAGGATGTAAAATTTGAGGGTATTTTAAGGCCAAGGAAAGAAAAACTCTCTCCAATTGGGAGGGGGGAGAACGTGTAGGAACCGATATATTAAAATAAAGAACACATTCAAGCTAGGCACCGGGCTATTGGACTACTGCTGGAAGCAATGTCGGAAGCTTGCTTTTTACTGGTTAGACACTTGCTTTGCACAATGTTTAAAACCGACATGTCTAATCACTATCCCTAGTTCTAGACACTATGTGAAGTGAGGCCAAGAAAGGAAACGAAACAGAGTAAAAAAAAATTTAGTATTAAGCGCGGAGGGGCCAGCCCCGACACGGCCTCTGGTTTAGTGTAATATTTGATTGGGCCGCGTGGCCATGTATGTTAATTGTTGATGTGGCCAACGTGATGCATTTCATATTTCACATTTGTTGCTTTATAGACATAATGAATTATTTGTCGAACATGATGGGAAAGTTAATGATATGACAAAGCCTATAGTCAAATTTGGCGTGCAATCTCTGGTAGTCCAATGTACCCTTGATCTATCGATTTTCTAGTGTTGATCACTCCGCCAATAGCAAAGATGGATGAATTTATAATTTTATTGATTGGAATTTAGAGGGAACGACTTTTGTTAGCAAGTCTTTATTTAATAAATTATTTTACCCATGATCGGCTTTATCATAATCTATGTTGGATTATGACCCTATTTAATTACATAAGATACAACTTGACTTACATAAGCCAAATCTATCTCCCAAAATTGATGGTACTAAACCTATGAGCTTTTAAGTTGGTAGTATATGCTTGACAGTAAACTAAGATAGGTATGCAAAATCACTATATCAAATGATTTTGCAGACTTATAGTGAACATTTATTTTCATAGCGAGGAAAATTTATCAAATGAAACCATATCCCGACTTTATAAGGCAGTCTTAGTAGACGCACAGTTCTCATTAAAATAAAGAGACATTCTATGTTTAATAAGACCATGCTGCAACATACATGTAATTTAAACCCTCGAAATCGACGTAATTGATTGAGACATTAAGGGATTTTTAGTTTAGGAATTGGAGGCCACTTGTTTAAATTTCACCCACTTAGTGCAATCTGCTCTTGATCAGCATCCCCTTTCGAGGTCAAAGCTGTAGAGGTCAAAACCCAAACTTAATTCTTTCGTAGGGATTGCATGACGTTTTATGGATCTCCAAATAGGTGGGTCTTTATGCTCGGGCCTTTACATTACCAAAAAAGAAAATAGATGCAGCTTATATTTTTCGACTGTGGGTAACATTTAAATAAATAGGTCATTTTCAACCGCTAAGAATAAAAATGCAAACGGCAGTGCGTCCCCACCGGCAGCCATCCAACCTTTCTGTTACATTTTCAATTGTTGTATTGATCAAGATCGCCATCCAACACTTGTGTTACATTTTCAATTGTTGTATTGATCAAAATCTGTGAGCTGCGACCTTCAACTCTATATATGAAGCATTCCTGATCGTGGACTGACCGGGCTAACCAAAACATCTTATGCTTTAACTTACCTAAACTACTCTATTTTCATAAAATCGCCCTCTCTTCTTCCTCTCGTCATCTTCCCTCCGCTCTCTAAGCGTCAGCTCACAACCATAAGCCACCACTCGCAATGGCAATGACCGTCGGGCCCGAGCAATTAACTGGCCATTGCCAACATGTCCTCCTCATGCGCCACAGCGACCGCGCCGACCACAGCGTCAGCGAGTCGTGGTGGGACAGGTTCCCCAAGCCGCAGGACCCTCCATTGACTGACATAGGCCGGATCAAGGCGTTTGAAACTGGCAAGAAACTCCAGGGCAAGCTTGGGTTCCCAATCTACTGGGTCGTCTTGTCGCCGTTCTGGCGGTGCAACGAGACCGCACCAGAGCTGATCACCGGTCTCTCCATGGAGGGCAAGGACGCCACGAACATTGTGCTAGATAATGGCAACTCCACCAACTCATTGTCGCAACCTACCCTCGGGGGGAGGGAACATGTTTAGGGTATTGCCTAAAGAACGGGCCTAAGGCCCATAATTAGGCGTGGGCTCTCCCAAACCCATACCCCGCGTGACATTGGGATTTTTTTTTAGGAATTTTGCAAAAAGGAGTCGCCACTAGCCTATTGGGGTCGGCTAGAAACCAAGTAGCCTATTGGGGTCGACTAGTAACCAAGTGAGGTATGGGAGAGTATACCCTACTTCCTACGCAACTAGAGAATCTAGGATCGGGGACTTGATTACACTAATTAACCAATTAGTGCCCTTTCGGTACCTAATTTTATTCATTTTAACAAAATGATTTTTGGCATGTAATTTAGATTGATTTTACACTTATCCACTAACATGTGAGGTGATTATACGAGTGCACAATCATTAAAGTAAAAATCATAAATATCAAGATCCTAATTATAGTAAAATTAACACATGCCACTAAACAATTGCAAACATAGTTAAATATGTAAATTAAACATGCAATATAGTCAATATACGAGCAAATAAATACCTAATTACACTATAAAAAAAAAGGCAAAACAAAAAGGCAATTCCTAACCAAACCCCGCAATTTTTAATTTTCAAAATTTTTTAAATAATTTTTAAATAATTTTAATATATTTTTTAAGGGGCCGCACAGGTCGGGTCCCGTTGGAGGCCGGACCGGGTTCGGCCTGACGGGCCCGGGTGGGCCCAAAGCGTGGGCCTAGCCCAAGAATTCTCCTCTCGTCTTTTTAAAACAAAGTAGGCCCACAAGCCCATACTAAACCAACTTAAGCCCACAAGCCCAAAGCCCACAATAGCCGAAGCTTGATTTGTTCAAAAAAAAAAAAAACCTATTTGTTTCGCGACCGTGCCCGACCCGTAAGACTTGGTCGAAACCCTAGGGTTTCTTGGCGGCGGTGGCGTGGCGTGGCGAGGCACGGCGACATGGTGCCGGAGGTCAATCACGGTGGCGTGGTAGGGCAGTTGAGGTGCGGTGGCTGGTGCGGATTGTTGGTGTTGAGCAAAGACGGTGGCAGCAATGGCGCCATCGCTGCAGGGACGGGTGGCGGCTCGGCAAGGGAAGCTCGATGTCGACTCGGGCTCTAGCGGAGCAACGAGTCGAATGGGTCAAGCTGTAGGTCTTAGGCGAAGCAGAGGAGCAACCGAACGGAGGGTGGAAGTGCAGCAGCTTGGGTCGTAGCGTCGCAATCGGGGCTGATCTGCGGTGGCTAACAGAGGGAGCCGTGCGGTGGCTCGACTGCATGCAGGGGCGTTGAGTTGGGTGTAGAGTAGCTTGGCTTCCGATGGTGTCGCGACCGTGACGATTGGTGCAACGGAGGCGAGGAAGGCTCGAGATCTGGTACAAAGGTGAGTATCTGCGGTGATGATGAAGTTTCTAGCGGAGCGGCAAGGCAGCTACGGAGCGGCGAGCGCACAGCCAACTCGGGTGGCGAAAGGCTTCGAGTTCGTCCTCCCTCTCCCTCTGGTCTCGGCTGGCTCAGTGTCCAAGCGGCGGCGTGTGTGCTGATTCGGTTGCCGGCGTCGGGCAACAGCAGCGTCGAGTGCAAGGAGTCAAACAACGTTAGGCTCGGAGGGTGATGGCTGCCGAAGGGCGGCAGGAGGAGTGTTCGGTGGTTCGTAGCGCCCGGCGTTGCCCCCTCCCCTCCGGGCTTCTCGCCACTCTCTCACACCCCTCCCCTCCGTTCCTTCTCTCTCTCTCTCTCTCTCTCTCTCTCTCTCTCTCTTTTTTTTTTTTTCTTTTTTCTCTTCGGTCTCTCTGTGCTGCCCCCCTTTCCTATTCCATCTCCCCTCTACTCTTTAGGGTTTCACACGAAAAGGAAGCCAACATGGGCTGGGCCAAGGTGAGATCCGGCCCGACCTCTTCCATATTTTCTTTTTCTATTTTTTTTGTTGTTTTTGTTTTTGTTTACTTCTTCTTTTTTTAGTGACTAATTCCTAATTTTGTACACGATTAAGTCCTAAATAAAATTGTAAAATTTAAGTGTCAACAACTGCCCCTCTCTGAATGGGAGCTCAAAGAGGTTCCATTCAAAGACAAAAGACACATAAATTATTTTGGCGATAGAGAGACCCTAAGTGCATAGGCATGTATCAGGTCGACGGAAAGAACTCATAAATATGGAAACATGTCTTGTCAATAGGAGAAAGAAGAACTTCGTGCTACAAAAGCCCATCGGGTCATAAGAATAAGAAAGACTCTAGGCTACAAAGCACTCCGGGTTACAAAGCTCTCTGTGTCATAGGAAGAAGGACTCCGAGCTACAAAGCACTTCAGGCTACAAAAGCACGCTGGGCAACAAAGCTCTCCGTGTCATAGAAAGGACTCCGGGCTACAAAGCTCTCAGCATCATAGGAAGAAGGACTCCGGGCTACAAAAGCTCGCCCGACTACAAAGCTCTCAATGTCATAGGAAGAAGGACTCCGCGCTACAAAGCACGCCATGCTACAAAGCTCTCCGTATCATAGGAAGAACTCCGGGCTACAAAGCACATGGGGCCACAAAGGCACACCGGGCTACAAAGCTCTCCGTGTCATAGGAAAAAAGACTCCGAGCTACAAAAGCACACCGGGCTACAAAGCTCTATGTGTCATAAGAAGGGGGAGAAGGACTTCAGGCTACAGAAAACCCACTGGGTCATAAGAAGGGGGAGAAGGACTCCGGGCTACAGAAAGCCCACCGAGTCATAAAAAGGGGGAGAATGACTCCGGGTTACGGAAAACCCATTGGGTCATAGGAAGGGAGAGAAGAACTTCGGGTTACGGAAAGCCCACCGGGTCATAGGAAGGAGGAGAAGGACTCCGGGTTACAAAAAGCCTACCGAGTCATAAGAAAGGAGAGAAGGACTCCGGGCTACAGAAAGCACACCGAGTCATAGGAAGGGAGAGAAGAACTCCAAGCTACGGAAGGCCCACCGGGTCATAGGAAGGGAGAGAAAGACTCAGGGCTACGGAAAGCCCACCGGGTCATAAGAAGGGGGAGAAGGACTCCGGGCTACAGAAAGCCCACCGGGTCATAGGAAGAGGGAGAAGGACTCCGGACTACGGAAAGCCCACCGGGTCATAAGAAGGGGGAGAATGACCCCGGGTTACAGAAAGCCCACCGGGTTATAAGAAGGGAGGAGAAGGACTCCGGGTTACGGAAAACCCACCAGATCATAGGAAGGGAGAGAAGGACTTCGGGCTACGAAAAGCCCACCGGGTCATAAGAACGGGGAGAAGGACTCTTGGCTACGGAAAGCCCACTGGGTCATATAAAGGGAGATAATGACTACGGGCTACGGAAAGCCCATTGGGTCATAAGAAGGGGGATAAGGAAGACTCTAGGCTACAGAAGCTCACCGGGTCATAAGAAGATGACATGGTTTAAGGTTGACCATGAACCTTTGTAGATGACATGATTTAAGGCTGACAATGAACCTTTGGAAATGACATGGTTTAAGGCCGACCATGAACCCCGTGGTTTTAAGGATAACCCATTAACCTTGTGGTTTAAGGATAGCCCCACTAACCGTGTGGTTTAAAGATAGACCCACAAATTGTGTGGTTTAGACTGGAAAAATGGTCTCACTATGTATGAACGGATTTTGACCAGATGATAGTCTCACCGTGTATGAACAGGTTTCGATTGGGAAAGAGGTCTCATTGTGTACGAACATGTTTCGATCGGATGGTAGTCTCACTGTGTACGAACGATTTTTGACTAGAAGAGAGGTCTCACCGTGTATGAATGGGTTTCGGCCGGATGGTAGTCTCACCGTATACGAACGGGTTTCAACTAGAAGAGAGGTCTCACCATGTATGAACGGGTTTCGACTGGGTATGATAGTCTCACCGTGTACGAACGAGTTTTGGCCGGGTATGATAGTCTCACCGTGTACAAACGGGTTTCGATTGGAAGAGGGGTCTCATCGTGTACGAACAAGTTTCGACTAGGTATGATAGTCTCACCGTGTACGAACGAGTTTCGGCCGGGTATGATAGTCTCACCGTGTACGAATGGGTTTTGACCGGATGCGGACAAGCGTGGTTTACGGATGAACTCACAAGCCGTGTGGTTTGGGAAAAGCCACTAACCCCATGGTTTTAAGGATAGACCCACCAACCTTGTGGTTTAAGGATGACCCATGAACCGTTGAAGATCGCATGGTTTAAGGCTGACCATGAACCCTTGGAGATGACATGTTTTAAGGTTAACCATGAACCTTTAGTTTTTAGGGAAGCATCTACTAACCCCTTGAAAACTACATGGCCTCACTAAGGAATCCTGTCAAACTCAACCTAAACAAATGTCATTAGAGACGTCATCAAGAGACGTATTGATAATATTGCAGCATTAATTGAATAAGCTAATCAAGCTGAGTCCGACTGCTTTAGAAAAACATTTGATGTCAATCAACATCATGTGGCACAAAACTGTCATCTTGGTCAGGGATATATCATTAATCATCAAATTCTCTAGGAGTCAAGTTCTTATCAGAACGGCTACGACTCATGAAAAAGACTCATTAAGCATGCCAAACTAAAGCTTCTTAGTCAGAACGGGCTCCTCACACACTCTTGATAGAATGACTGCTTGAATAACTAATTGCTAAGGGTATCTCACATAACCTATGTCAAAGACTTCTAGAAACATTCGCAATGAGTACAATCTAATCGATCAAAAAGGTCTTTTGAAAGGACCGCAATATAGGCTCGGTTAGGGCTTACACAAAGGAATGATTGTTTTGAGGCCAATAAAGGAACATTTGTCACTATTTTCATTAGGTTTATGAGTCGAAAACTTGGAAGATAAGACAAGATAGAATTACTTCCAGTCCTTCAAGTAATAGATTCTTTGTGGTATTCTCATTTTCACTTAAACCATCCCAATCAGAAGGGACTTCGGAAGAGGGTTGTAACGTTGGCTCGAGAGAGACTCGAAAGGCTTAAAATTTTCAAGAGGGTTTTTAAGAGTTGGTGATCATCATGGCATCGTGACTGGGTTACTTGACCTTTCGAAAGCATTTGGCTTTTGAAACACAGCACATCTCGAAAGTCCCTTGGCTAATCATTTACACATGGGAGCTTTGCTCCTTTATCTAATGTCCTTTGCTCTTGCGATGAATTTTTTTGCGCATGCATTTAGACTTTGATAATTTTTTCTTCTACATAAGATGTAGCTTTTTGGCTTTTTTCTTTTAACGGGCATTGGCCTTGCTTTTACCAGGCACACTGTTTTTTCATGCCCCATAGTTTGTTGAACTTTTTGCTCTTTGAACTTTTGTAACTCTTATGACTTTCAAGATGCTTTCCACATTTTCTCATGACTGTCAATTATATTTGGTCAATTCTTATGCCTTGCCCTAGTAAAGGGAGATGATCACCGCTCGGAGTTCAGAAATGAATAATCAAGCCCAAATTGGTTAAAGCAATGGGTATTAGTGTTTGGGTAAAGAGGGAAATGCTCTTCTTCACCCTAGGATGAGTCAAGCTCTAATGGGAATTCCTTTGAAGCTATCGCTAGAAAATTGATGCAAGTGAAAGTAATAGAATCTTTCTCAACCTTTCGCTTTACAACACGACCATAACCTCCTATGTTGCCCCAATATAGGGTCATTCTCAACAGGGTTACTTTGAAGGATCATTTTTATTTTGCCCAAAGGGGTAGTAAGAGATTAGTGCAATGCTTGGGATTAATGAGGAAACGCCTTTATCATTTTCGATCTTTGCGCTCAATGCAAATTAAACCATTCGTCCTAAGAGAAGGTCGCCTTTCACTCAACTTTCAAAAGTGTTTGAAGGATGTGTTTGGAAATGATGTGCCTTTCCTCATCCTAAGTATCATCTGCTTGGCATGATTAACATCTCTATTTCACTCTATCGAAATAATCTGAGTAGATTAATCTCCATAGGGAATTTGATTCAAAATGAATAATCCACAAAACAAGAAAATAATTTTGAGATAAAAAAGATGCTCAATAAGTTTGTAGAAATTTTTTATTTTCTCAATTATTCATTTTTTCTCAAGTATCCTCTCGCTTGGCTCTAGGAAAGCGCCAAAGGTTCTCTTTTGTAATGGAAATTCTCCTCTCTTTTTTTCTTTTTTTCTTTTTTACTTTAAAAAAATGAGAAGAATGGTACTTACCCGTAGCATGGCGATTGGTAACCTTGTAAAAAATGTAAAAGAATATGTTAGTGCAAAAATCCTTAGGGATTGAAATGTTGGAAACGATACATTGTTACCCTTCACTCGCTTTTATCCTTTGGGCGCTAACACCTCTTGGATTCACCTTCGTGAATATTTGGTAACTTGACAATACCCTTCCCTTGCATTCACCTTTAAGTGTTTGATGTTTTCTTGATTCCTTGGTACAAGGCGCTGCTTCTATGGTCAATGCGCAACTTTTTTTTTTTTTTATATCATCCTGTAAGAAATGGAGATGAAACGAGTTATCTCCATTCTTAGTTAGGTTCAACTAAGAAACGATACATCTTTCTTGATGAATTTGACAATTGTTATTCCAACACATTTCATTGGTTGTTCTCCCACTCTTTATATGACAAACCTTTGTTCTGTTCGAATCTGTCCTATATCAAAGAAAATGACATGTCATTTTTTATGCTTAAGAGAATCAAGTTTAGGAACGAGATACATCATTTTCAAAGCCGGGCAATCAACATCCCAAGGTATCACTCATGGAGGAAGGGATAATATTGTCCCTCCGTTTCGTCATTTGAATCTTTCTTTGTTCAAGATGAACATAACTTAATAATGCTCCATTGCATTTGTTGGACTATTACAAAACTTGGTACTCTTAATGTCTCATTGACAATGAAAAAAAGCCATGTTAGAAACGGTATCAGAAATGAATAATTGGAATCAATACAATTTACTCTCCATTCAAATTTGCCTTTTTGGATGCTTGGCAACTCCTTTCATTTGTCTCAGCATGCAAAGTGAACGAGATCGATGGGCTATTTTGGCATCTAAGGCATTTGCATCATTTCCCTTCAAATAAAGAAATTTTCTAGAAAGGAACTCAACTTCGTTCCGCTTTTATGGAAGATCGGCACCAACGAAGCATCGACGCATGCTTGCTCTTTAAGTTCCATGAGCCCGAGAAAACAACCACGTGAAGAGAGGGCCTTAAGAAAATTTTTCTTGAAATTCATTTTGGAAGGTGGACATAAAGATTGTCTTGAAAAACCTCCAAATTTGTTTTTTTTTTCTTCTTTTTTGTTTTATGATGATTTTCATGAAACTGAATTCCATCATTAAAAAATGTGAGTTGCATGATTTACAAAAGCAACAATTGGATTCGCAATCAAAACTCAAAATGAAAAACATGATTCTTAACAAGAATAAGAACATTGATAAAATACAAGAAACTCTCGTATATATAAGAGTAAAAATCAACTTTTGTCATCACTCTAGAATTCACTTCTTTGAGTGGCCACGAGAATGTCAAGGAGCCTCGCTCATAACCTGCAAAAAGACGACAACGTCAGTACATGAATAAGAGAAAATGATATCTCAATGAGGTCATTTCTTACACAATAAAAACGAGGCAACGGTACATGCCCCACAGTTCTTATTATGGGGTTTTGGTATTTCGCCAAGATTTTATCATAAGAGAAGACATCATTAAAATAATCAATCAACAGCCATCAATCGAATGTCCACTTTTATTCCAAAAGTTTCGTATGCAAAAGTGTCATTGATTTTTGAAAAATTGATTTGTGATTTTATCCCTAGAAAAATGAAGTGACTTCTATTTTGAGAAAGCCATGGGACCCTCCATTGACTGACGTAGACCAGATCAAGGCGCTTGAAACTGGTAAGAAACTCCAGGCCAAGCTTGGGTTCCCAATCCACTAGGTCGTCTTGTCACCATTCTGGCGGTGCAATGAGACCGCACCAGAGCTGATCACCGGTCTCTCCATGGAGGGCGAGGACGCCACGAACATTGTGCTAGATAATGGCAACTCCACCAACTCATTGTCGCAACCTACCCTCGGGGGGAGGGAACATTTTAGGGGTATTGCCTAAAGAACGGGCCTAAGGCCCATAATTAGGCGTGAGCTCTCCCAAACCCATACCCCACGTGACATTGAGATATTTTTTTTATGAATTTTGCAAAAAGGAGTTGCCACTAGCCTATTGGGGTCGGCTAGAAACCAAGTAGCCTATTGGGGTCAGCTAGTAACCAAGTGAGGTATGGGAGTATACCCTACTTCCTACGTAACTAGAGAATCTAGGATCGGGGACTTGATTATACTAATTAATCAATTAGTGCCCTTTCGGTACCTAATCTTATTCATTTTTAAAAAATGATTCTTGGCAGGTAATTTAGATTGATTTTACACTTATCCACTAACATGTGAGGTGATCATATAAGTGCACAATCATTAAAATAAAAATCATAAATATCAAGATCCTAATTGCAATAAAATTAACACATGCCACTAAACAATTGCAAACATAGTTAAATATGTAAATTAAACATGCAATATAGTCAATATACGAGCAAATAAATACCTAATTACACTATAAAAAAAAAAGGCAATACATAGCAATTCCTAACCAAACCCCGCAATTTTTAATTTCGAAAATTTTAAATTATTTTTAAATTATTTAAAAAAATTAATATATTTTTTTGGGGGCCGAACCAGGTCAAGTTTGGTCTAACCCGACCCGGGTTCGGCCCGGTCGGCACAGGTTGGATCCGATCTAGCGGGCCCGAGTGGGCCGAAGCGTGGGCCCGGCCAAGAATTCCCCTCTCTTGTCTTTTTAAAACAAAGCAGGCCCACAAGCCCATATTAAACCAGCCCAAGCCCACAAGTCCAGAAACCCACAAGCCCAAAGCCCATAATAGCCTAAGCCCGATTTGTTCAAAAAAACAAAAACCTACCTGTTTTGCAACCTATGCCCGACTCGGTACTTGGCCGAAACCCTAGGATTTCTTGGCGGTGGTGGCGTGACGTGGCGAGGCACGACGACACGGTGCCAGAGGTTAATCATGGCGATGCGGCAGGGCGGCTGAGGTGCAATGGCCGGCGCGGGTTGCTAGCGTCGAGCAAAGACGGTGGCAGCAGTGGCGGCGTCCCTGTGGGGACGGGCGGCGGCTTGACAAGGGAAGTTCGGCGTCGACTCGAGCTCTGGCGAAGCAGCGACTCGAATGGGTCGAGCTGCAGGTCTCAGGCGAAGTGGAGGAGCAACCGATCGGAGGGTGGAAGTGCAGCAGCTTGGGTCACAATGTCACAATCGGGGCTGATCTGCAGTGGCTGGCAAAGGGAGTCACGCAGTGGCTTGACTGCAAGTAGGGGCGCTGAGTCGGGTGTACAGCAGCTTTGCTTCCGATGGTGTCGCAACAGTGACGATTGGTGCAGCGGAGGTGAGGAAGGCCCGAGATTTGCTACAAAGGCGGGTAGCTGCGGTGGCGACGAAGAAGTTTCTGGCGGAGCGAAGAGGCAGTTGCAGAGCAGCAGGCGCATAGCCAACTTGAGCGGCGAAAGGCTCCGAGTTCGTCCTCACTCTCCCTCTGGTCTCGGCCGGCTTGGCGTGAAGAGCAACGGCGACAAGTGTTGCGGTTGCTAGCGTCGGCAACAGCAGCGTCAAGTGTAGGGAGTCAGACGGCGTCAGGCTTGAAGGGCGATGGCTACCGAAGGGCGGCAGGAGGAGTGCAGTGGTTCAACTGGCATCAGGCAGCGCCGCCGCTACCCCCCTCCCATTCGTTCCTTCTCTCTCTCTCTTTCTCCTTTTTTTTTTCTTTTTTCTCTTTGGTCTCTCTATGCTGCCCCCCTTTCCTATTCCTTCTCCCCTCTGCTCTTAAGGGTTTCACACGAAGAGGAAGCCGGCATGGGCCGGGCCAAGGTGAGATCTGGCCCAGCCTCTTCCATGTTTTCTTTTTCTATTTTTTTTTTTTTGTTTTTGTTTTGTTTTCTTCTTCTTCTTCTTCTTTTGGTTTTTGTTGTTGTTTTTTTTAGTGACTAATTCCTAATTTTGTACATGATTAAGTCCTAAATAAAATTGTAAAATTTAGATGTCAAGACTCATCAACATCAGGGATCAAAGTAGAGTAATCTCTCCTAATCTTGCGTGGGTTTTGATGGAAGTTCTTGATCTAACTTCAGCTTTGATCTATTGCAATATATTCGTTTTGTGTTCGACTTTTAGTTCAAACTCGAAAGACCTTTCTTGCACACTAAAGAACGTTAAGCTGAGATAAGAAGTGCTAGCCACTAAACTTTCTGTTGGTATCCTTAGAATATGGAATGCGTAGGGTGCTTAACAACGCCACATTGTTGTATCATCTTGTTGGGAATAACGGATTCCCAAAAACCAGATTTGACACTAAATCGAACCCCTAAAGCAATGCGGAATACGAAGCCCAGGAATAACACATATCACCGATCGTAAAGCACACCACGGATTCGAGCGTACCTTGTTAGCCACAGATTAGACACCGACGCCGATAGGAGGAAGAAAATCTGGCCCCTGTTCGATCCGATGACGCCTTGAAGGGAAGACAGTGTCGCTATTTGCTTACTGTTCCTTTTTGTTTTTGAGAGAGAGAGCGAGCGCGGGAGAAAAGCGTACGTTCGTCTGTTTTTCCAACGGGTGCCATCTCTCTCTCTCTCCTCCCTTTTATACCTTCCCCCATCCACAGGCCCTATTCCAGTGGGCCCAGCATGAGCGAACGGGCCTTGAGCCCATTACATATAAACCATCATCTTCCACTCGCACATGGTGGGCCGAACATGATTCTCTTTACCTCTCTTCAACATTCATACTGGTGAATAATTTGTGCGACCAGCATACTTTGAGAGCTCGTTACTATACATCTGTTAGGAATATATAGCAGCTCATAATGGGCGTCACACTCCGAGTAGATTTAGTATGCAGTACCCTAGATCGATCGATTACATTTATATCTCTCTTGATCTCTTTTAAACAATGATATATATATATATTGTATTCACAATTATGATTATCGCAAATACAGTCATAATTGGTTAACCGGTGAATACAAAACTACAATGTGATTCTCCAAAATCGATCTTCCTATTTCCTTCAAACTCTCAATTTCAATTAAGCTTACTTTTCTAGAAATGCCCCATTAGATCGAATCAAACTCATGACCATTGGCAAGATCCTAAGATAGCAAACACTAAATAGAAATCTTGAGAATAAGTAAGAGTCATGAGGGGACTAAAACTGAGGAACTCTATTCGTCAAGAGTCTCACACGACATAAAAGTTGAGATCAAACTTTTGCCACTCTTATTGGTCGTCTCATGCATACGTAGTATGAAATACGTATTACGGTATTAACTCCTTTCCCATGGAGCGTATGTCTACACCTTTCAATACCGTACAAATGATAGTTCAGACATACCCAATATCTAACTTGAGTTCACATATCTACTCATTCACAAAATTCATCAGAACTCACATCTGGCATCTTAGACAGATAAAGTAAAATATGTGGGGTATTTTACTTTCGGACATAGTAAGTATTATATCCTCATCTTAACACCTAGTTAAGGCGACATACATGTTTTAAGCTTGAGCTCTCGATTATCACCTGGATAATAAGCTTAAAAACAGTCTCATCTCTATTTATCACACAGTAAATAGAGGCGATTACCCGTGTGAGTGGGCTAATCTTATATCTGTCCGACATACTTCTCAACTTAAAGTAATGCACTAAACATTAAGATGCATAAAGATCAAACAAAGATTCATAGGCATTAATGATGAAAACATAAATTCATCAAATGTAAACACTTAGGGAAATAACAATATTCAGTACATCAGCCTCTACACAATCCTAGAGATTTCATATGGCCACAAAACACATATCTAAGTATTGGCTTTGTCATAGGATCTGCTACCATTCTATGCGTAGTATGTACTTTAAGTTCACTTCTTTTCGTGCAACCATATCCATAACAAAATTATACTTGGTATCTATAGGTTTGGTCTTGCCATGATATTTAGGATCTTTGGTGTACTCTTTTGCTGCTTGGCTACCACAGTTAACCAATAATGAATTTTGCAGCACTTCCAATAATACCTAAATGATCCAAAAAAATCTCTTAAGCCAAACACCTTCTTATACTACTGCTGATAATACCACGAACTCAACTTCCATCGTGGACAAGGCTATACACTTTTGTTTCTTACTGCTCCAACATATGGTGCCATTATTCGGTAAGAAAACAAATCCAGAGGTAGATTTTCTTTCATCTAAATCTCCTCCCCAATCAGTATCACAATAGCCTTTGAGTTGCAGATCCTTTTCTTAATAACTCAACGTATAATCAGCAGTTCCCTTTAGATACCTTAGTATTCTCTTAATGGCTTTCCAATGTGCTTGACCTGGATTGGATTGGTATCTGCTCACCATTCCAACTGCTAAACATATGTCAAGTCTTGTACACATCTTAATGTACATCAAGCTTCCAACAGCACTAGCATAAGGAACATGTTTCATTTGTTCATTCTCTTGTGGAGTCCTTGGACATAGTCTGTGGCTCAATTCTTCACCTTTTGCAATAGGAGTGTCTATGGGTTTACAGTCTTGCATACAAAATCGTTCAAGAACCTTATTTATATAGGTTTCTCGCGAAAGAGACAACGATCTCTTCGAACGATCTCTCGAAATCTTAACTCCAAGAATGTATGCAGCCTTACCCATATCCTTCATCTCAAAGTTAAAAGACAACCATTTCTTGATAGTATTAACCAACTCCATATTGCTTCCGGCAATCAGTATATCATCAACATATAATGATATGATCACAAATTGATTATTGGATATTTTGATATATACACAATGATCATCATCTATCATTGTAAAGTCATATGTCATTATGGCATTATGAAAACGTATATATCATTGTCTTGACGACTGCTTTAGGCCATATATCGACCCCCAAAGTCGACATACATTTTCTTCTTGGCCTTTCACTATGAAACCAGTAGGTTGTTCCATATATGTTCCTTCCTCTAATTCTCAATTGAGGAAAGCAATCTTTACATCCATTTGATGTAACTCAAGATCCATACTAGTCACTATTGCCAGAATAATGCGAATCAAGGTAAATCTCACTACAGGAGAAAATGTATCTTCATAATCAATTTCTTCCTATTGATTATACCCATTCGCCAAAAGGCGAGCCTTATGCCTTTCTATTGAGCCATCAGCCTTTCGCTTTATTTTGAGAACCCACTTGTTCCCAATAGATTTGTGTCCTTTTGGAAGATCAACCAGTTCCCAGACTTTAGTTTGATTTCATTGACTCAATTTCCTCTTTCATTGCATGAATCCATTTTTTCCTTATTAGGGCAATTCAGAGCCTCATTAATATTTCTTGGCTCATCCTCATCTTGTGGAACAACCATAAAATTTTCTCTTTCAATGTCAAAACATCGACGGGGAATACTTTGGCGACTTGTTCGCCGTATGGGAGATTGTACACTTTGCACACCATTCCCCATCATGCTCCCACTTGGATTAGGTAATGATGATGTCGTCACATCAGGTGGTTGCAATTGAGAATGAGTTGAATTCAATTCATCACATCTCATATTACTCCCACTTGGACAAACTCCACTAACATCATTATCTTGATCCAATGTTTCAAATAGGGAGTTATTTTCCCTTATTTCGCCCCTCTTAGGAAATTCATCCACTAAGGATGTGACATCCCGTGATTCAAATTCAATTATACTCCAACTTTCCTGCTCACCTATGAACACATACCCTTTTGAGTGTTTGGAGTATCTCATTAAAATACTTTTATTTCCTTTGGGACCAAATTTCTCAAACTTGTGAGAGGACTCATGAGTATAGGCAGCACAACCCTATGGCTTAAGAAAACTTAAGTCTGGTTTTCTACCTGTCCATAACTCATATAGAGTGGAAATAACTGATTTGGAAGGCACCCGGTTAAGTATATAGGCAGCAGTTAACAACGAATCACTCCAAAAAGTAATAGGTAAGTTAGCATGCGCCATCATGGACCTAACCATTTCCAGTAGCGTTCTGTTTCTTCTCTCCGCAACACCATTTTGTCGAGGAGTATATGGAATATACAACTATCTTTCTATTCCTTTTTCATCACATAATTTTCTGAACTCATCAGATAAATTTTTTCAACCTCGATCAGATCTCAATGCTTTTATTTTCTTATCTAATTGATTTTTAACCAAGTTCATAAACCTTTTGAAACAACATAATGCTTCAGATTTATGAGAAATCAAATAGACATATCCGAATCGAGTATAATCATCTATAAAAGTGATGAAACAAACAGTCCCATGCCTTCCTCTCACATTCATTAAACCACAGACGTCAGAATGGATTAAATGCAGAGGAAATTCAGCTCTTTTACCTTTTCCAAATGGTTTCCTTGTCATTTTCCCTTCTAGGCAATGCTTACATATGGGCAAATTGACTTTTTCAATGTTGCCCAACAAGCCCTCTTTGGCTAGTCTATTCATATGTTGTTGGCTCATATGACTAAGTCTAGCATGCCACCATATTCACATCATTATCATATAAGGTAGAAGACGTGAAACAAGGGAATAACATATTGATATCATCACAGTCAACATTTAGTACAATAAAACCATTGAGTAAGTGACCACAACCATAGTAGTTTGTATCTACACACAAATCTACACCTTTATTATGGAAGTTCATACCAAAACCAAGCTTAACCAACACTAAGACAGACACTAAATTTCGACGAATCTCCAGAGCATATAGAACATCAAGATGCGTCCACCATGCATGTTCAATTGGCAGGTGCCAATCCCTTTAACTTCAGCTCTGGAGTTATTTCCAATATAGATCCACTTAGTTCCAGTTGGTATCGTCGGAATTCCACGAAGGATCCTCTATCCTTTGCTACATGGTCTGTCGCTCCTGAATCTACATTCCACAAAGGATTTGATTCAGCCTATAATGCAGAACTTGACACATAAGTAAAGTTCTGAAAAGTACAAGGGGTGTTTACCTTCTTTGGCTCACGACAATTGCGAGCATAGTGACCTCTCTTGTCACAATTGTAACATCTCACCCTTGACATTTTCTTCTCTTGAGGACATTTTCCTCTCTTGTGTTGGTTAACTCTTGATTTCTTGCAATAAGGACTTGATCATTTGCATTCCCATATATTGAACGAATCAATACACTTGCTCTTAGAGCACAAAGCCCTTTCTGAGCTAGAACCAGCATTGCAAATGTCTATTTTCGGCTCAAATACCGTTAAGCTGTCCTCTACTAGCTCAAGGTGGTGCATGGCATCCTCAAGATCTTCCATAACATGGTCAAGAGCTTCTAGTGCTTCTGTTTTTCCAGCACATATTGAATCTTCATATTCAATATTTCACAATTGTCGTCGTTCATATCAGCAATTACATTCTTAGTTGCTGAACCATCGTTCTGAACACATCAGACATACATGCACGAATAATTAATGCCTATCATTTATACATCCCTATTTGCATAGACCCATCATATTAATGAATAATTTCAAGTAAGGCTTCAGAATAAAAAGATCACTATGTTTCTAATCATCCTCCAAAAATCCTAACTCAAAATTATTATTAATATAATTGTCTTATGCAAATAAATTCTATGAAGTTACAAAAAACTTCTATTAACTACCCACAGCAATCAGCAGTAAAAGAAAGCAAATATTATCTAACATCCAATAGAATAACAGTGCTTTCACATAATACAACTAACATATCGGTTGCTACATCAACAACAATCATGTAGTAAACATTACATAATTAATCAAAGAAATAAATAGGGAATGTCCCTTCTAAACTATCAGTCAAAGTATCTGAGAAAATTGAAGGCGCATTTGCCAACCATGGAAAAACTTTTGGAGAGCATTCATGTCGCCACCAAGGCGCATTTACTCTACGCTATGTGGCGCTCAATCTAAGAGTTGAAGTTTTAGCCAACTCAATCCTATAGTGCTCTCTTACAAAAGCTTCCACCAGCCTCCTATAACCCGGGACCACGTTGACCTCCCATAGCCAATCCAACACTGCTTGCCATTCAGGTGGAAGAGTGTTCATCAAAGCCGGCACCTTCTCAAAATCCGGCATTAGATAACCATTCCAGATGATTCCCTGTATCATCCGATTGACCCTGACCACATGTGATACTAAATCACCATCATACCACCGATAATTAGCTAATTCTGACATCAGCCTTTTAAGTCTTGCATTTCCCTCATCCGTTCTTGGGATTGCAGGTATCCTTGCATAACGCATCATAGTTCTTGCAACAAATGCAGAATTAAAAATGGATCACTTATAATCCATAATAAATATAAGGGAAAATACATAATTTTCCAAAATTCATGCAACAAATGCAGAATTAAAATTGGATTACTTATAACCCACATAGGCATGAGTGAAAAAGAAATAAATTCTTTTTTCTTTTTTTTTCTTTTTTTTTTTGGTCAACGGTCAAAGTCAACGGTAAACGGTCAACGTTCATAAATGGTCAACGGTCGTCGGACGTCAACGGTCGTCGGACGTCGGACCGGTCGCTCCGGGTCGGACCGACCGACCGCACGTGCCACGCGCGTGCCTGGCATCCGCGAATCGGGTCGGGTCGGGTCGTCGTCGAGTCAATCGCCGGCCGACCAACGGTCGTCGGCGATGACGTCATCCCGACGGTTACCGACCGTTGGGTGACGTCACCATG
This sequence comes from Eucalyptus cladocalyx, assembly GCA_017140615.1. Classification (NCBI taxonomy): domain Eukaryota; kingdom Viridiplantae; phylum Streptophyta; class Magnoliopsida; order Myrtales; family Myrtaceae; genus Eucalyptus; species Eucalyptus cladocalyx. The sequence continues at coordinate 23,275,390 of CM029520.1, forward strand.
ACGTCACGATGACGTCAGCATGCGTCGGTTCGCCGACCGGCGCGTGCCGTTTCGCTGGTCGTCGGCGCGCACGTGCCGGTTCGCCGACCAGCGCGTGTAGCGCATGCGCTGGCCAATACCAGTGCTTTGGGCGCATGCGGCGTCTCCTGGCGGCGTGTGACATGTTGCCGGACTCGTCTCAACGTCGCATTTCTCCCCATGTGTTCAGAAAACGATTTTGACTTACGAAAACTCAGAAAAATGGCCGAACAATGCTCCGGTGTCGGGATTTCTCGCCCCGATCCGTACGGCCAAAATTTTTTTGCGATAAATCAATCAAAAACATCAAAACAAATCGGGAAAACGCGAACTAGGGCTCTGATACCAATGTTGGGAATAACGGATCCCCGAAAACCGGATTCGACACTAAATCCAACCCCTAAAGCATTGTGGAAGACGAAGCCCAGGAATAACACGTATCACCGATCGTAAAGTACACCACGGATTCGAGCGTACCTTATTAGCCACAGATTAGACACCAACGCCGATAGGAGGAAGAAAATTCTGACCCCTGTTCGATCCGATGACGCCTTGAAGGGAAGACAGTGTCACCGTTTGCTTACTGTTCCTTTTTGTTTTTGAGAGAGAGAGCGAGCGCGGGAGAAAAGCGTACGTTCGTCTGTTTTTCCAACAGGTGCCATCTCTCTCTCTCTCCTCCCTTTTATACCTTCCCCCATCCACGGGCCCTATTCCCGTGGGCCGGGCCTTTTGGGCCCAACATGAGCAGACGGGCCTTGAGCCCATTACATATAAACCATCACATCCGACGGATGGCGATTCATGGGTATCCGACACAAAGTTGCTCGAGACTTCATTTGCGCCCGGTGTTGTGGACCCCGCACTGCACCGGGTGTTCAAGGAGGTAAGGGCTTTTTACATGGCATACCGTGCTTAAAATTTAAATTCTGATCGTTTAGGAATTGTTGCCCTGGACGAAAATGCTCCCGACAATGTCATGAAAAGTCGGACGTGATCATCGGCAAGCGAGTTTGGAGTGATTTGAGACCAAGTCGCTCAAACGGCTCCATTTCAGTGGGGTCATTACCCTTCAAAAATCAGCTTTGAATCTACATGGTCTTGGCATGTGTTAATGCATGGTCTAATTTGGACTATATCTAAATTGGTGTAGCTGCCACAATGGGGAGAGAAAGAATCCGGGGCAAGAGATTGATACCTACACGCCATTTACTCCCTCGTTGACAAGTACCCTCAAGAAAATTTGCTGTTCGTCACTCATGGTGAGCTTTAATTTGGCATTTCATTAACTTTGCTTCGAAGATCATAGAGGACGCTTAGGATAGACTTGGTGCAAATGCATGCACCTCTGACCTATTCGCACCATTGAAGCTGATGGGTCCACTCAATTCTAAAATGGCGCCTGTCAGATTCAACCTTTGCTGCACACACTCGGTGCATGCACCCAGTCCTCGTAACGATGGCGCGAAAAGTCGAGGTGTTCTTACGTTTTGACGTGTTTCTAAACCAGCTTCGAATACAGGGGCCGCTGTGATGGTCGCGGTCTCAACGTATTGGAAGGAGGCAAGAGGGCACAACATAAAATTAGGCTACTGTGGGAGCGCGCATCTCAAAGGCAAATTCTTAAGAATAGCGATTCGTTCACTGCTAAAAAATTTGAGATCGCAATGGACCCCGAGGAAACCGGCATCGCACGCGAGCCCATTTGACACGCATGAACTGGCGTTTGTAATTACAATATGTGATGGATCATTGGGAGGATTTGAGTTGCTTTCTATGTTGGTATTGTCATTTGGAGGTCTTGTTGAATCATTATGATGTTAGGACAATTTATGTTTGCTCATCCTCTCTATACTATGATTGATGTGATCACCTCTAAATTTGGAAGTTTTATCGGAGAAGAAATATATGCAAAGAAACGAATTAAGAAATGTTTCTACATATCATAATGAAGAGTATATCAGCTTAGTTATATGCCTTGTGGGGGAAAGTACATTAAAAGTGCTAAAAGTTGTATACGGCACTTATTTTGATGCCAAAAGTTTCCGTCAAATCATTTAAGTGTCAAATTGGAGAAAAAACGATTACTTTGATGTCATTGGCGAGAGATTCTGGCCAAATTGACTACGTAGCTTATATATATATATATTTAAAAAGTTGACATGACTTTTAAATGAAGTCATTTTCCGTCCTCCTAGAGAAACGACGTCATTTTGATGTCAAATGTGGACCGCCTCACAAAAATGACGCTGCATAGCTCATATGGGGACTGAAATTAGGGTTCTTTGTCCCATCCTCGCCCAACACTAACTATAGCTCGCTCGGCCACCATCGCTCAACCATCGTCGCTCGGCCACCATCACTTGCCCGCCGTCGTAGTTGCTTGACTAGGTGAGCAAGGAGAGTCTAAGGTTGTTGCTCAGGCAAGAAGTGGTGGGAAAAATAGGAGGCGAGGGCGAAGGAGGAGGACGAGGAGGAGGAAGAAGGGGGGTCAAAGGTGGAGAGAGCGAAGATGAAAAGGGTGAGGGAGACAAGGAGGGCACAGATGGAGATGGTGGATTGGGCTTTGCTCAAGGAGCAACTGAAGTGGGCCCTTCTGGAGGGGCAAAGAGAAGGAGGAAGAGGACAGGATCTTGGGCTTGTCGATAATGTCGGATGAACCAGAGGTGGAGTTGTGATAGTGCTGGTGCTAGTGCCACTACTAGTGCCATTGCTAGTGTTGGTGCTAGTGTTGTTCTTTGGGAAAGAAGTCAATGAGGAAGCTCATATTCTCTGGTGCTAGTGTTGTTCTTTAGGAAAGAAGACGAGGAGGAAGCTCATACTCTCTCTCTCTCTCTCTCTCAATTTGGGGATTTAAGGTTCTTACTTGGGGGAAAAACGTTAAATGGCATTGTTTTGTTATTCGGGTGCTGATTGTACTCTTTGGCGAGCCATGTGAGCTTTAAAAATTAATAAAAAAAAGTGACACGTCGGATTTCTGGTCAATTAGATCGACGTTGACACTAAAATGATTATTTTTCAAACTTTTTGATACTTAAGTTATCCAAAATAAATTTTTAGCACCAAAGTGAGTGCCGTACACAACTTTTGACGCTTCTAGTGTAATTATTCCTACTTTATGAGGTGATTATCCAAAATAATATATATATACATAATCAAATAGAGATGTGAAGAATTTTCTAGATATATGCATCATTATAAGAGATACGAAAAATCAAGCGAATACCCTCAATATCTTTAGGAAATAGCTAAATATCTCTAACACCTCGTCAAACTCAAGTGTATAAAAGATATAAGTCTGAATAGTGCCACTAACACTTGAAACGCCATGAAATAAGTGAGCTTAGTGGATCCAACACACAGTGTGGCCTAGAAACATATGTAATGGCTTCCAATGTTCGTTCACAAGAAATTTTAGGATCTGACTTGTCTAAAGGCAGCATGTTTGATGGTGGTATCAACTCTCTCATATGAGCAACAAAAGGTGGTGATCAAAGAAAAACAACATATGGTCGATACAGTTGGCTTAGCTGACTAAAATAGTAACATGATGAACATAGACGATGCGGCTGGTTTTGCTTTCAAAATAGTTATTGAATGACACAGCCTGTGTGGCTGGAGTGATGATCAAGCTAAGAATTGAAGGGAAATGGCAAGTGGCCGATGCAGCTGGTTTTGCTAACAAAATAGTAATTGGGCAACTTCCTCAAAGTAATGTGTGAGGGTGAATACTGTTGTATGTCAAGGGTGGACTCAAATATGCAACCTGTGTTGGGGTGGGTTTACTCCCATGTGGAGGAAACCAAATGAAATGTAGGTTCAAAGATATGAGCCCATATGATAATCTACATAATAATAATAATAATAATAATAATAATAATAATAATAATAATAATAATAATAATGGGAGGCTATATTTGGCCTAAATGAATAGGGTTTGTCTTTATTTATGTGGCAACAACAAAGAATGATTGATGGATGGCAGTAGCAAGAGAGATAGAGAAAACAGAAAATCTCGGGAAAAGGGTGTTGTTCCGTTTTCATCGAGCTAACTATTGAAGGTCAATTAGTGGTCGGATTGAATTGAAATTTCGTCAGCATGGTCGTGAAACATTGTTCCCCAATCTAATTTGTTTGATTTTCATTTAGAGCTCCCTACATCAGGTTTTTGTGAGTTGAATCGAATCTGTGTTTCCCTGATCTCTTATAAAGTTCATTGTATTATCAAGAATGGTGTTTTTTATGTTGTTGCTGTCCTATGCCTCTAATGTATACATTTCCTACGTGCATAGCGATGCCTGTCTTCCCATTTAATTGGGCCACAAGGCACGATCATAAGAGAGAGAACTCCGAGAGAGGATGACACACTGGGAATGCCTGGCCCTCCGCGTGAGTGAATGTCCCCTCTGCTCGCTGTGGCCCCTTGTCGGAGTAGATTGACCAACCTCAAAAGAGGAATGCTATCAACACTCACTTGGAGAAATCTTATACCCCTTTCACAAAATCGTCTCCTCTCTCTTCTTCTCTCTTCCTCTTTCCCTCTGCTCTATGAGCGCCCAGCCCCACGACCTTAACTCACCGGTTGAGATGGCATCCGCGGTCGAAGCTGACCAATTTCCCGGCCATTTCCAACACGTCCTCATCATGCGCCATGGTGGCCAGAGCAACGAAGGCGTTGACTGGTTGTGGACGACCAGGGTGCCCAGGCCGTGGGACGCTCCACTGGCCGATGCGAGCCATATTATGGCACTCGATACTGGCAAGACACTTCAGAACGAGCTTGGGTTCCCAATCCACCAGGTCATCTCGATTGCTCTTCCGACAGTGTGTCGACACCGCACGGGAACTGATCGCTGGTCTCCCCACGGTGGACAGCAACGCCGCCAAACATCGATGATAGCGATTCCGCTGACTCATCAACGTCAAGAATCAAGGTCGAGTAATTCTCTCCTTATCCACATGGATTTTGCTGGAAGTTCTTGATGTTTTGCGATGTATTCTTTCCGTGTCAAGACTTTTAGTTCATAGTCCAAAGACCTTTTTCACACGAGAACAATATGGTGAGATGAGGAAGGAGTACTAAGTGCTTTTTACCAAATGCCAGGTCCCATTCCTTTTCAACGATGGTGCAGGTATCCATAGAGTATGGAATGTGCGAGATCCTAAACAACGTCTCACTGTGGCATTACCCCACAGGTTGCGATTCGTGGGGATTCGACATAAAAGAGCTCGAGGCTTCATTCCCACCGGGCATCGCGGACCTTGTGCCGCACCAGACGTACAAGGAGATACGAGGTTATTATGTGGCACGGTCTGGTCTAAAGAAAATTAGATTCCGATTGTATGAGTATCTAAATTGCTGTAGATGCCACAATGGGGAGAGAGCGAATCCGGTGCAAGAGATCAATACCTCCACACCATTCACTCCCTCGTCGACAGATTGTTGGGGTTTCATGAATCATGTATGAGAAAAATTAACGAAATGAACGCAGCGGAAACAAAAATATATTTTACACATGATTCACCTAAGGCGTTGTTTGTGCATTTTAATCAAAAATCTGAATATAAATAAGGAGTTAAACGAAATACCTCTTGATGCGCGCTTTGAAACAAGTCGGTTCGGATGTTCTACAGTTCGTGTCTCACAAGCGTTGGACCTCTAGTTCAGACACACCAACAACGAACGTCGAATAGAAGAGAGAACTTTCGAATATTCACCACTTCGATCGTGCTAGCAATCATGTGGAAACAATCCGTCGTATTCTTGATGTATAGTAGTCACGGCCCGAATGAGATAACGCTATTCTTTCTTGCACCTCAAAGACACAAGAACACGCACACACTTTGCTCTCTATTTTCAGCAAAGCATCTTCTCTCTTAAAAAAAAACAAAACGCACGCCCACTTTTTCTCTATATAAGCAGCCCATCGTTTTGTCCTCAAAACCGTTTTTCCATTTAAAATAAAACCGATCAGCAACCGTTGTTGATCGATGGACGATCAGCAATTGTTGCTGATCGTCCGTAAGCACGAACTTGCTCATGCACGATCTTGGCATGATGGTCAGCAAGAATTTTATTATTATTTTTATTAGTTATTAAAAATGCATTAATTAATTAATTAATTAATCAATCCCTTTTAAAATAAAAAGAATGTATTCTTTATATGTACATTTGAGAATGCATTAACATATATTTACATTGGGCATGTATGTGCATCATATGCAAGTAGGCTCGTGAATATAATACAAATTAAATTAAATATCATTTAATTTAATTTCAAATCGACAATTCGATTGTAGTAATTGCAAACACATTTGCAATTATATTTCTCTCTTGTTCCACGTTATCCTAATTATTTATGGTGTGTGACATCCCTAGGCTCATCACTAAGTTGGTAGTAAGACTTGTACTAACACATTAGTACTCCCACAAGAATTAATTGTCCCGATTAATCTTTGGGTCTTACAAGCCATGATTGACATCTAGCAATATCTCATGGCTACCTAGATAGTGTGAATATTTTAAGAACATAATGAACCTGTCAGCTTTGACTACAGTGTAATTCAATCCCTCTGTCTTACTATGTCCCGATCAAACAAAGACCATGGAATATTTGTCAAGTCATTAATTCAATCATATGCACAAATCTAATTTACATGCATTTTATTCGAGACATAAACAATTTATTCTCGGTTACAACCCCGACCGAGGATTTCAATGCAATGTCACAATTAGATCGCATATGACATCATTATCATACCTTGCATATAACAAGGAGATAGATTCCATATTGCGCACACGTGTAACTTCATATATGAACAAACTATGACCATCAGGTATAAAGACGGATCAACAACCCGGCATTATGTACACCCGTGAACCATAGTTGTTCAATACACAAGTTAACACTGTGCCTCAGGTCTAAGGATTATTTACACAAGACCAAAGCATGAACAATTAGACATTGACCTCGCTAAAAACTTCCATGTCGCTAATCGTTCCATATGCGTCACGTTCAGTGAATTTGTCTAATACAAACACCTGTGTTCTAACTCAGGCATCATAATACCCAATGACATGTGACTCATCATTCCCTTAAGTATCAAATACTTAATTGCGAAGTTAAGAACACACCGGTCTCAACAGTATTATTAACATCCACTCAATAATCCATCGACCAGAAACGATTTAAAGATTCAATCTAACTATGAAATCGTCACGTATATACTTGACGTCTCAAGAATAGGTCTAGTTGCAACTGATCTTATGGAATCATTCATCAACATAAAATAATTGGACAAATGAATGAATACATCATTGCCATTAATTTAATAATAATAATGAAAGTACAACCGAAATCCCTAATATGTAACCATTACATAGTAGCTTTAGGGCATACATCCAACACAGACACCCTCAAGAAAATTTGCTGTTCGTCAATCATGGTGAGCTTCAATTTGGCATTTCATTTCTCTTTGTAATCAATTTAATCAAAATTGAAACCCATATGATGTAGGGCGTACACATCCATAATAATGGCACGAAAAGTGAAGACGTTTTTACGTCATGCCGTGTTTTCTAAGCCAGCTTCAAATGCAGGGGAAGGAGTGAAGGTCATGGCCTCGATATATTGGAAAGAGGCGAGCGGGCGCGAAATAAGGCCGGACTATCTTGGGTACGCACATCTCAAAAAGCAACTCGTTCGAAACGGCAACTCGTTCACTGCTAATAGATTTAGGATTGTCATGGAAACTGATGAAACCGGCATCGAGCGCGAGCTGCTACACCACGCGTGAACTGGTGTTTGCATTTGCTGTATGTTATGGAGCATTGGGAGGGTATGAGCTACTTTTTTATGCTGGTTTTGTGATATGTAGGTTGTGTTAGATCATTTTATGTTTTGACAATTTATGTTGTTCGTCCTTCATTGATCGTGACTCATTTAAACACCGCTAAATTGGGAATTGTATCAAGAGCCAAGTAGTTAATGCTGCTGCAACACATGAACTAGAGGTGTCACATAAATATTCTTGAATCTGATTCAAATACAAAGAATAAACAGCAACAAGAATTGCTCTGTCTCTGAATCTTGTCAAATTCATGGAAGCTTAGACAAATGAAAGACTCTGTCTCCTCAGCAGACCCTTCCTAGCTCGGTATAACTTTTATTGTCACCACTTTGAAGGGCCCGGGAGCTGCTTGAAATGGTTAGGTGTTAGAAGCGTAGAGAAAAAGACCAAAATCTTCAGCCAAGGGAATCAAAAAAAGGGAACTCTAGTCCAGGTCTATCTATATATCCGGTTAAAGCCATCTCTACTCAATAACTTAAGATAATAAATTATGAGTCTATTAACTACTTCACACAACATCAATTCTTCAAAGTGAAACTTTTTTCTAACATAATTTACATGTTAATCTTAAATAATCTTCCTCCCACTTGTGAGCTCATTAATCAACACACCTTCAACCATATTTAAATGAAAAAGATGTCGCATCAAGAAGACCTCCATACATGTTTGAGAGGGCATTCACTAGTCTCACAAAAATCTTCTTTTTCACACGTTAAATGCAACATTAAAAGTTAACGTTAACCACATAACATTCAATGTCTGTCTATCTAGTAACTCTCAATGAGCTTACTTTACAAAATACAGTTTCTTTATAGGTAGGTGTAACTACAGATTTCTTTGATACAAATAATACTTAATCTACATCTTTCATAACCAAATCCTTCATATCAAACTATCGATTTTACTTTTCATTCTTCCATCACTATCAATTCACTTCAACTCAATCAAATCTAGCTCTAATACCCATTTTTATTTTATCACCTTGTAGAAGTGCCATACCTTAATCCAAGAAGATCGTCAAGAGAGAACTCAAGTCCAACATGTTACCAACCGAACTCACTTTTACTCAAAAGTTTAAGCCAATAAATTATAGGCCAACTAATATATATTAATTATTCCACACTATATCAATTCTCTAATGTAGGACATTTTCTAATACAATTCACACATGCATATCGACAATCTTCCCTCTCACGTGGGAGATCAGTATCAAATCTACTCTCTCTTAATTTGGGTACCCTCATACACACTAACATTGTGACATCCTGAAATTCGACCCCGTCTCGATAATGTGAAATGGTTGTTTTGTCAACACGCCTATGGTCATTTTACTCTAAGCCGGCCCCTTACGAGTTGACTAATCTATTAGGTGAGGTTGTTAAGGGATATAAACGCGGCAAACTAGAGAATTCGATCAGAAATCGACTGCTCGACCATAATAATCGGTAAGGGTTAATACGATATCATTATAATCGAATTAAGATCAGATATAAGTCGATTTGATGGAAACACGTAGTCAAATTGCGGGTGATTCCACACAATTGCAATATTCGCGTCGAATGGCAACAAACCCGATTTTCTATCGAAATTATACTCGGTACATGTAATTGAAACCTTGCGATTTTTATGACAACCGAGAGTCACCTACGAGTCAAAAATGCATAAACATGGATAAAAAATTACCAACCATAAGTCAAACACGCTAAAATCCCTAAAAGCTACCCGATAGGTTAGGTTGCACTAAAATCGCGTTCGGTTGATTTTAACCACGAAATTGAATTCGGTTTCGAGAATCGAACTTTCGAGCGTGTCACAATTCATTTTTAGGATGTCTCATCTTTCGGAGAAATTTCGTTGAGTTCGGAATTTTGCGGAAAAATCAAATTCGGACAAAACAGAAAAACAAAGGAAATTCGGATGGCTGAAGATGGGTATATTTTTCTACACCAAATTGGCTTAATTGGGTGAAATGAGAGCTATTTTCTCATTGGGTGTGCAAAGATATTTTCCAAGACTTTTCATTGGCCACTTCTTTGACTTTCACTTGCTTCTCTTTCCTCTCCCATTTCCCTCCATCCTTCGTGCGTTCCTTCCCTCCACGGCAGCCGACCACCCCATCTCATTTTATTTCGCTCAAGTCTTTTTTTTTCTCCTTCGCCACACGCTCACCTTCGCTGCCCAACCACCTCCCACTTCCATCTCCACGCGACCAGCCCAATCCGATGTCTTCAGTCTAGCACCATCGCAAGCAGCACCGCCCAACCGCCTACTGCCCTACTTTCCCCAACGCCACCAGTCACCGCCTCACCAGCCCTCACCGCTTGTCCAGCTCACTGCCCAGCCGCCAAACAACAGCGGCCCAGTCCCTATCCGCGGCCAGCACCACACTGCCTTCCCAATCTCACCACCAGCACTGAGCAGCACCTCCATCTGCCTCAGCCACAAAACCAAATCTCAACTTTTGGCTAAGACTTGTAGGGCCATTTTCAGCCATCATTTGAGCTCCGTTGGAGACGCAGTAGTCTTGGGTCTTCACCGCCTTCGCATTGCCGTCGCCGTGAACTCGTCATCGTCTTAATCTAGCTAACGAGATAGCCGTTTCATGAAATTTTATGCTAGTTCTCGTAGATGAATTTATATATGAAATTAATTGCTTATATGTGCAATTGAGTGCTTTGTGATAGTTATTAGTTATTATTGCAAAGTTCGATTTTATGGCATTTAAATAGAAAAAATACCGGGTGTTGATTTTTGACGCCAAATTTTTATGTACTATATAAAATCGTTGAATTTTGAAATGGGAGCATACTATGTTTAATGGTTCAATTTAAATACGTGACCATGCACGATTATTTTACCAAGATTGTTTATATAAAGAAAAATGGCCAAGTTCATTATTTAAATACAAGGTATTTGGATGCAAAGCATGATGTTCTTGGCCAAGTATGTGTGCTCGTGTGGTCACTAAGAAGAACCTGTCCTAATGCATATGATTACGCGGGATGATGCTCCTCAGTGGAATGCCGTCTAGGCGGAGGATGCTAGACGTTGCCGTTAGCGGATGGATTTCGGAACAAAGCTTCTTAGTGGAATGCCGTCTAGGCGGAGGATGCTAGATGTTGCCGTGTCCAACGGAGCGATACGATGCCCAGTTACGCCGGATGATCGCCAATTGTTGAGTTGGTCATAGCTAATGGGTCGTAATAACTGGAACACGCATGAGTGGTTGTGATGGTTGCGCCTGATTATGGAACAAAATTGTGTGACACGGTATAGGACGTGTCATAATAGTTTAGCCTTATAATCAAGACCCATGTGATTGAAATGATGTGTTCCGGTTATTAAACTACACTTGCTGCATTAGTATTAGCATATGTGATGAGCTAACGTGCAAGGACACGCTGAGGCGAGGTGAGTTTTGTATGATGTGTGCCTAGGACCGCCTTTGAGGTGAATTTACGTCCTAATCGGGGTTTAGGGTTTTGACTCACTGAGATTTATCTCACCCCGTCATGATTAACCCTTTTTTTAGGGCCGTAGCGTGGAGATTTGCCGAGTGCGGATGTGATGGGTGCATGATGCGACACCTTTTGGTTGGCCCTGTCACTAGTGGAGTGTAGGTTACCTAGGACTCTCTTTTGCAACCGACTTGTGTTTATAAACTCCTAGGTTAACTTGGCATGTACATAAAGTGTAGTTTGTGAGAAAGTGTTAGCATGTTTTTACTGTCCCTGTGTTTGATTGTTGGTCAGGAATTTATTTAATTCACTTATGCATGTGCTTAATTGAAAAATAAAAAGAAAGGATCGGTGATGTGTCCTGGGACATTACAAATTTTAATCGATCACCAAGGGATGTGCTCGTGCCTGGGGTTTGGGGCGTGACAAACACAAATTAACTTGAATCTCCAACATCCACCTTTATCCCTAGTCTCTTTTCCCAAACATAAACGATAAGGGTACCCAAAAATCATGTTGGTTAGATTTCTTACTTGAAATATTTACCAAACACCAATACACATTTAGGGGGAGTCATCAATCAAGCATCGGCTTTGATACAATTTATTGGGAGCACATAGTAGAAGTTGGAGAGAAAGCCAAGATGGAGCCCAAGTTTGAGTTAATTACATATCTAATTGGATGCACCTTCATTCAAGAACATAAGCTAATCAGTTATGAGTTAATTACAATATATTAACTATTCTACACTACACTAACCCTAAGATGTTGGATTTCTTTTAACACAACTCAAACGTGGATATCAAAATCAAGTATATCCATTGACAAGTCATCAAAGAAAGTGTCTAGCTTCCTCGTGTTCATATTTCCATTTATCACATCGTCACTATTACGACACAAGGAAGGACCAAAAAAGGGGCACAACAAGAGGAAATCTCTTTCCACCCACAAGCTTGGAAGCGTTGTCTCAAAGGCCCAACAAGCTAAAATAGTTGAGGTTGAGCCTACATGAACTCTTGGCTCTTAGGTGAGAACAAGATGCCTAATTGCGGCAATGGTATATGAGGGGATGAGATTTGCATATGGGGATTGAAGTAGAGACTCTTGTTGGGGTCGAACTCTTTTAGAACCAAACGGCCACTAGCATTGGCAATCTAGGTCTTGGCAAGTCAAGCGGTAGCGGAATCAATATCAACAACAAAGGATTAGTGATTTGCAGCGTCATGCATGAGCAAGTCCTCAAGGTCTATCCCTCCTCGACTAAAGAGCTTGATCTAGGAACCTAGAAATGAATGAGGACACAAGCAGAAACCCATGCACCTTTCTTCAATTTTTGGGACTTCAATTCTCTTTAACCGTTCCCAATATCAATAGTATTATTTCTTGACATGGTATCAAAATCGGCAATATCCCTTTTATGTGTGTGCATTTCCTAATACAACTAGCACCTAAGGGGGGATGTTGAAATATTGTCCTACATCACTTAACAACAGTCATATATGCTCTTCATATTTATGTAATTTCCCTCCACCTAATAGCTTAAGCTTTTAGGTTGGACTTATAACTTAATATCAGAGCTAGACAATTCTAAGTACACAACCAAGTGCAAATCCTATATGTCAATGTTTTTTTTTCTTTTTCAATAACTACTGGCATCCCTAAAGATTCATTGTTGTTTAAGGAACCATTCATTGGGTCTATTTTGCAACAATGCCAAAACACATCGACTACTCCATTTCTCCATGAAAGTCATTGTAACTGTTGAGAAAACCTTATAATATATTGTGAACTTGACAAAACAATCCATAATATCTTACAAGCTTAATATATGCAAGAGTTGTTTATATTCCAACTAATATCCATGTAAAATGAACTTTGATGTACTAAGTGAAAAGATTCAAACAATTGGAAGAACCTACATGAACAAGTCTAGAAGAATGGGGAGTTCCTACAGACTTAGAGAAATCAAGGTGAAAATCTAAAGTATCTACATCAACATCGTATTCAAACTGCTTGTTAAGAAGCAATTGGATATAACCAAGAAGTTTGATATAATTGGAGTTTGATATTAGCAAAAGTTTGACATATGTAGGGAGTCTAATATGACAAAAAGCTCGATATAAGCAAAAGTATGATATTACCAAGACACCGAATATAACTAGGAACTATTGATATAAGCGTAACACCTACACTACCTATGATAACAATCTTGTCACGATTTGTAAGATTAATATTGAGATAAATTATCTCATCCCTTAACAACTTGTAATTTGAAAAATATTCCTAATTTAGAAGAAAGTGATTGACCATCAATCTTAAAGATTATCTACATGGAGGAAATCAAGCTCACATGAAATCTTGGTTGATTGACAATCATTCTAAATGTAAGGTTATTTATAAAGTAAAGCTACTCTAATTCTGGCAACCAAAGATTTGATTGTATTGACAACCAAATATACAAAAATATTATCTATAAACCTCAATGGTTAATTGATCTACTCAACAAATCGTTCAACAGTTAGTTTAGAGATTAATCATCTTGAAGATTAGATTGTATGCCGAGGAGTATAAATGGAGATGAAGAAGTTGAGAAGAAAGCTTTACATTTTATAATGTGCTATGTGTTGAGAAAACTTCTACCAAGATTTTGAAGTTGACAAAACTTTCTATTTATAATGCTTAAATTGCTTGTGAGTTGTTTTTGAGGACTTATCAAGGTTTTATCGAAGACTCTTGCTTAAGTCTACTTCATCCCATAAATACTTCCCATTCTGACAAAATCCAGACTGAGATTGTGTCCAGAACGAGGAAGAATTCAGAATTAGACTCAGCAACGTGCAACTCAAATGAACTTTATTTGAAGACAAAACTTTTTTCAATGACTATCTTCTGGCCAAGGATTTCACTATATATGGGATAAGTGCTGTGGAAGTCCTAAAACTTGTCACGAAAATGCAATTAAATTCTAAAACTTGCAAAAAGTGCAATCAAGTCCTAAAACTTGTCAAAATAGTTCAATTGAAACATAAAGTTAACACAGTTAGTCTTATTAACATAAAATGCTAACGTGGCATCGACATAGTATTTTGAATGATTTTTTATTTTCTAGCTAGCTTTTTAAAATAATTTTTTATTCAAACTTTTTAAAATATTATATTTAAAAACTAAAATTCATTTTTTTTAAATTGTTAAAAAAAAAAAAAAAAAAGGGCAAGAGGAGGCGGCTGCCCATTGCCGGAGGGGCCGGTAATGGTTGCCAGCTACCGCGTGACCAAGGTGAGGCCTCGCCGGCGCCCTCGCCTGAGGCTCACGAGCCCTTGCCCTGGTCGGGCAGCAGCTGGCGACCATCGCTAGCCCCTTCGGCGATGGGCGGCCGCCTCCTACCCTTTTCTTTTTTTTTTTTTTTTTTTAAAAATTTTTTTAAAAATAAATTTCAGTTTTTAAATATAATTTTTTTAAAAAATAAAAAATATATTTTTTAAAAAGCCAGCTGGAAAATAAAAAATAATTTAAAATTCCAAGTCAACATTTTCCATCAATAAAACTAATGGTGTTAACTTTAGGACTCAATTGAACCATTTTGACAAGTTTTAGGACTTGATTGCACTTTTTACAATTTTTAGGACTCAATTGCATTTTCATCCCTTATATATATATGTATGTATACACATATGTATGTATGTATGTATGTATGTATCTATGTATCTATGTATGTATGTACACACACATTGATTTAGTCAATAACAAATTTGACAAGATCAATCTTAAAGATAAGTTCCTTATAAAGAGGTTCTACTTATGAAAACCTAGATTATGATTATATAGGCGACCAGAATCAATGGAATTCGCATCTCTATCTTCAAATAGCTATAAGAACTCTTCAATAAATTATGTTCAACGAATTAATTGGAAAAAATTATTTCGGAGAATGTCAACAACTAGTGTGGCATGGAGGAGTATTTAAAGGAGGTCATTCGGTCAAGTTGATGTGTGAGACGTGAAAATTAGAATTCCAAAGTCTAAAACTTCTCTCAACTACTTGTCTTCTTTAGTGTGCCTTACAAATTGTGTTCAAGAGAGAAAAACACAAAAAATGTGATTAGTGAGTTAAAAGTTTATATCACTAAGTATTTGCACTCACAAGTTGTAATTCTTTGTTGATATTATAGTGAAATCCAGCAAGTAAGTTGTTAGCGTGAGAGAGTGGACATAGACTTTATCTAAACCGAACCACTATAAAATTGTGTGCATTCTTCTCTTCGCTTAACTCTCTTTACTTAAGTCAGTTGCACTATTATGTTTTTCACCTAGACTTTACTTGCAATTTATTTTATTATGAGATTATTTTTAAGATTTCTTTTAAACACCTATTCACCCCCCCTCCAAATGATTTTACTAGTTTATCAATTAGTATCAGAGCCCTATGCTTGTCTTTTTGAATTTTTTTTACTTCTGAGTTAAAGATCTTCTATTTATAGTATCTTAGCACCAGGACTCATGGAAGGGTAGAGCAACACAAAGCCACCTTATTTTTATGAAAGGAATACAATGTGTGAGAAAACAAAATGAAGGCATTCCTAAGATCCAGAGATCCTATGAAGTGGAATGTTGTGGAAAAAAGAATCAATCCAAAGGCTACTTCTGCTTCCAATAAGGGAAAAGAAGTCATAGACAAGGATGCTGAGAAATTGATCAAGCAGAAATCACCAAGAGACGGGCTCTTGACACAAAATTTATTTATTCCTTATATTGCACTTTGTCTCATGTTGAGTATAATAGAATTTTGTCATGTGAAATAGCTAAAGAAGTTTGGGATAGACTTCATGTCACTTATGAAGGAACATATCGCGTAAAGGAGACAAAAGTGAACATCTTACTTGACCAATATGAATTCTTCAAGGTGAAGCCTAGCGAATCTTTTTGAGATATGTTCAATCATTTTACAGAAATTGTAAACAATTTGGCATATCAAGGTCAACCAATTTCTACCCTAATGAAGGTCAATAAACTTCTGAGATTACTCTCAAAGGATTGGAATCATGTGAAAACCTCAATTCAAGAAATATAAAGGATTATGCCACTCTCAGTCGATGAATTGATAGGCACTCTTCAATACTACGAAATGAAACAAATCAACAATGAATAGGATCCAAAAGATAAAAAGTCAATTGCACTTAAGTCTAATGTTGATCTAATGATACAGACTCGGACAATGACATGGACAACGAGGAACTTGCTCTCTTGATCAAGAAATTCATAAAATTGAATAGGATGAAAAGAAGATTCAACTCAAAAAAGCAGAACAAGCAAAATTTCCAGAAAAGATCAATAGAAGATGATGAACCTAGCAAGGATGTGATATTTTGAGTGTAAGAAGAAGAGAGACATCAAGTCAAACAGTCACTTGCTAAAAAAAGAAGAAAGGAAAGTATGAGAAATACAAGAAAACTCTAAAGCAGAAACCTAGAGCGACACAAAATGTGAGGAAAGTGATTAGGAATTTGCAAATATCTATCTGATGGCTCACTCAGACTCAAACTCAGAATCAGAATCTGATTCAAACACAGACTCTAAGTCTGATAAGGAAATCGAGGTAAGCCATTCCAAGATTCCTAAAGTGTCAAAATACATATATGAGCTTTATTTAAATCTCAATCCTCTCTTAAAAGAATCTTCAAACTAAAGAGGGAAAATTCTAAATCAAACTATAGGATATTTCTTGAAAAGAAAAATTTGAGAGTTTGAAAAATAATTCTGATGATTTAAAGGAAAGTTGTGATTCTCTTTCCAAATAAAATGAGATTTTGACAAAGGAAATTTTGAGATATTACTACAAAATTTTCAAAAGGCTCGAAAACTTTAGAACAAATTCTTTCTACTCAAGTTCCCTATTATAACAAATATGGTTTGGGTTTTAATAGAGAAAGTGAACTTTTAATTGATTTTCCAAATGTTGAGGAGAGACTCATAAAAGACTTCCTAGACTTGCTTACAAAAACCATTTTCAAAGAGTCTTTACAAAACGTGTTGGTTGGAGTGCTCTTAAATGTTCTAAGTATGGAGAGTCAAAACATTTTGAGAATGAATGTCCTAGAGTCTAGAGACCTATTAAGAATTGTTAGGCAACCCAAAAAAATTCTAGTACAAAAGAAAGTTTGAGATTTCTTTTTGACTGCAAGTTACTATTAAAAGGAAAAGCAAATGATACTTGAATAGTGGTTGTTCTAGATATATGACAAGAGACTCAAGTAGTTTCATCAAATTAGAAAAACAAAAAGGAGGAAACGTTTCTTTTGGTGAAAACAGCAAGGGAAAAATTATTGGACATGAAACAGTGAAAATCGGTAACTTGATCATCAACAATGTTTCCCTAATAAAATGTCTCAATTACAATCTTCTGAGCATAAGCCAACCATGTGATATAGGGTTCGAAATCAACTTCCAAGAGAATTTCATTCTAGAGTCAATCAAGACTTCTCTCAAACCTTTATATTCGAAGACATGGCAACATTTATCTTCTAGACATAAATCTAGAGAGTTCTCAATGTCTTATCTCAATTCAAGATGAAGCAAATCTGTGGCATCGCAAGTTAGGACACGTCAACATGAAGCAGATTGCCAAACTATCTTCCAAGAAGCTAGTCCACAGTCTTCCGAAAATGGTATACCAAAAGTCTAAGCTGTGTAGTCCATATACTTTGGGAAAACATATCAGAAGTCCATTTAAATCAATAAATAATGTTTCCACTAATCGTATCTTCCATTTTCTTCACATGGACCTTTTAGGACCTACTAGAACCCAAAACATTGGTAGTAAGAAATATTGTTTGGTAGTTGTAAATGACTACTCAAGATTTACATGGATTTTCTTCTTGGCAAATAAAGTAGAAGCCTTCTCTTATTTTTCAAAATTTGCTCAAAAGATTTAAAATGAGAAAGGTTATACTATTTCCAGCATCAAAACTAATCATGAAAGAGAATTTGAAAATCAAGATTTTACAAGCTTTTGTGATGAAAATGGTTTTTAACATGTTTTCTTTTCTGCCTACACTCAAAATAGAATAAAATTGTAGAGAGAAAAATCGGTCTTTATAGGAAATGGCCAAAACTCTATTAATTGAAAACAAAATATCTTCTCAATTCGAGCAAAAGCAATCTCTGCTACTTGTTACATAATCAACAGAGTCTTTCTAAGGCCCATCCTAGAAAAAACCCCTATGAAAGTTACAAAGGCGAAAAGCCAAATATTTCATATTTTCATGTTTTTGAATGCAAATGTTTTATCTTGAAAAATACAAATGACTATCCGAGTAAGTTTGACGGAAAGTCAAATGAAAAGATATTTCTTGAATATTCTACGACAAGCAAAGCATGTAGAGTCTTCAATAAAAACACACAAATTGTTGAAAAATCAATGAATATCAAGTTTCAAGAAGTCAACTAGAACCAACTAGATCATACTCATCTTGAAGAATCTAAGTTAGTTTCAAATTTAATGAAGTTTGAGTCCCCCAAACTAACCCAACCTTTTGTTGAACAAGATTAAGTTGAAGAAAAGACAAAAGAATCAATAAAAGCATAGACTTGGCAGATTCTTGAAGATATGGACAGATTCAAAAAAAAAAAAAAAATTGGAAGTATAAATCAAGTCATCCTAAAAATCTCATCATTGGCAACATAGAAGAAAGAATCCGTACTAGATCCATGGACAAAAAAGACTCAACTGCTCTAACTCATATCTCTGAAGTGGAACTAAAGAGAGTAGAAAAAGTCATAACCGATGAAAGCTAGATAGAAGTAATGCAAGAAGAGCTTAGGCAATTCAAGATCAATGATGTTTGGGAGTTGGTTCCCAAACTAAAAGGAAAATATGTGATTGGAACAAAGTGATTGTTTTGAAACAAGATGGATAAAAAGGGTAAAGTGACCAAAAATAAGGGAAGACTCGTAGCAAAAGGATATATGCAAGAAGAATGAATAGATTATAATGAGACATATGTACTAGTAACCAGGTCAGAAACTATAAGGCTATTACCTACATATGCATGTTTTCGTAACTTCAAGTTATTCCAGATGGACATCAAAGTGTCTTCCTAAATGGTTTCATCCAAGAAAAAGTCTATGTGGAACAACCTCTAAGATTTGAAGTTCCCAAAAAATTAGACTTTATTTACAAACTGAAGAAAGCTTTATATGGTCTAAAGCAAGCACCTTGAGCTTGGTGTGAGAGACTAAGTTTTTGGTAAATAGTGGTTTCAAGAAAGGTATGGTTAACACCACTTTGTTTATCAAAACGGAAGGTAAAGTCTTTCTACTTGTTCAAATATATATATATGATATCATTTTTAGCTCTTCTAATGAACTTTTGTGTAAGAAATTTTCCAAGTCTATGTAGGAAGAGTTCAAGATGAGCATGATGAGTGAATTGACGTTCTTTCTGGGTCTACAAGTTAGACAATCAAAAGAAGAGACCTTCATCTATTAAGAAAAATATGCTAAAAAGGTCATTAAAATTTTTTTTTTTGGTAATCGAGGACTCCACCATGGGCCCCCCGTGCCCGGACAGCACCGAAGGGCCGGTCCCATATACCTCAGGGGAGACTAGCACAGGACCCCACCACCATGGCCCCCCACTTAAGACGCTAGCACCTGGAGACTCGAACTTGCAACCTCGGCGATGAGGAGCAAGCCCCGAACCATCATAGTTGCTTACCGGTGGGTAGATCATTAAAAAGTTTGGAATGGAGAACTGTAAGAAAACTAAAACCCCCGTGTCAAGCTCCTTCAAACTTGACAAAGATGAAGACGAAAAGAAAGTGGATCAAAAGACTTACATAAACATGATCGGTTCTTTTTTCTATCTTACTACTTCACGGCTTGATATTTTATTTAGTGTGTGCATGTGTGCTAGGTTCCAAGCTGATCCTAGATAATCATATTATCAAATATATTGCAACTAATACAAAGTTAGGCCTGTGATATTTGAAAGGAGAAGACTTTACTCTACTTGGATACTCAGATGCTGACCTAGCTGGTTGTAAAGTCGATAGGAAAAGTACACTTGGGACATGCCAACTCTTGGGACAAATGTTAGTGTCATGGTTCTCTAGAAAGCAGGACATTGTGGCACTCTCTACGGTAGAAACAAAATATGTTGCTATTGGTAATTGTTACTCTCAAATTCTATGGATAATGCAACAACTAAGAGACTTTAGAATGAAAAAATCCTGCGTTGAAATTAGATACGACAACACAAGAAAGATCAATCTCACTAAAAATCCTATTCTCCATTCAAGAGTGAAGCACATTGAAATCGGACATCATTTCATAAGGGACCATGTACAAAAGGGTGAAATCAATGTTCAATTTATTGATTCAACAATCAATTGGCGAATATTTTCACAAAGCCTCTAGAAAAACGCTAGTTTTCGTAAAAAAAAAAAATGAATATTATTTATGAATGTAGTTAAATTCTATGCAAGGCAGACTCATTAGTTCGATTTTCTAGAAGAGACATCCTTCTAAAAGACTTTCCAAACTCAGGTAGTTTTATTTTAAATTTTGACGCGTAAGGTTCTTTCCTTCTCGAATAGGTATGAATATTTTACTCAATTTTTTACTTGTCATTTATGATTTTTGGAAATTGTTATCTTTTATTTACTTCATGATTTTTCGAAGTCAATATTTCCAAATTTTTTACAATTATTCTTTTTCAAATTTCCAAAATGGAAGTTATTTTCCTTGTGTCCATTCATTTGCCTCAGTTCAATTCCTTTAAATAAATCTACTAGTTTTCTTCTCCCAACTACAACTTCTTTCACAAACCCTAATCTCCGCAACTCTCTTTTACCTCCCATTCTCGATCATCTCATTCTTTGCGAATCCTAGTCTCCATCACGCACCATCATATCTTCAAAATCCTCCAACTTTGTCTCGATCTCTTCACAATGGAAGTCATCCCACATTGTTGGTCATGGGCCTCATTTTGTGAAGGATACTCCGACACACTTTGATCTTACTAGAGAAGAATCACTGCGGAGTACAAGTCGACTTTCTATAGAGGAGTAAGTCACCCAATGTGCAACTCCTATCTTGGTAAGGAAACCTGGTGTTCTCCTTAAGCATTACAATTTCTTGAAGAACGGAGGGAGTCTATAGACTTTATCATGAATTTCTTAAAAGAAAATGGGTATGGAAACAAAATCTTATTCTAAAAGCCCTGGAGAAATTGGGGTTAGTGAAATCTAGACAAGTGGAGGAAGAGTTTATTGTTTTTCCTACTGACCCTAGATTTGGAACTGAAAGTCAGACCAAAGGAAAGAAGGAAGACAGCAACGAAAGGATGTTTAAAAAATTTTAACCCAAAATGGGCATTGCTACTGAGATTGTTGGGTCTAAAGGGAAATTGTTTAGGTCTAAAGAGTACAAAAAGGTTTATGCGCAGATGCTAAGCAAGAGTGTTATCAATCCTTGAATGGTAGACTTTGATTTTCTAGATTCAATCAAAGTACATTTAAGGAAAATTTGTTAAACTTCAAATGGAGAAGTTTTGTATGGAGTCATGATGCTTAATCCTGAATTAATTGCCTACTTTTACTCAAACTTGTCTGTTCTATACCCCCACACATATTCAATTCACTGCATGTGAGAAAGTGTTTGATGTTCATGTTGATTTGTTAGCTGATATTCTAGGAGTTGCATGAAGTGGTTTTATGTCCATAACTGCCTCAAATGATAAAGTAATTAAGTTTCTAGTGAAGGGCAAGATTCATAAGGGAAGTATAACCTATTATAGGTTGTCTGCTTCTAACATTTTGCTTCATAAGATTGTCATCAATTGCATCAAATCGAAGGCTGCCTCTAACATTGATGTTTCAAGATTTGAGGCCAAAATTATGTGGGCCATTTGCAACGAAGTTGCCTTCTCTCTACCTCAAAACATTCTATTGCACATATTGTCATGCCCCGAACCTCTACGGCCGCACGACAACCCGCGCTCATTAAACATTTACTTATCCTTTAGTCATTCGATTACGACGTCCCAGGAGGTGTTGCCAACCCAAATCTTAATAACATTAAAATGCACAAGCAGAAACATGAGAAAAACTCCAATCATCAAACAGTAGGGATAATTAAGAACATATTCATATATATAGAAAAGCGTTATGAGTCAACATCTCATACACCACGAGTTCAAGGTTTAATCAACTAGCTTCTTCACCTCTGACACGCCTAACCGTTTCGCCACAAGCTCCGTCAAAAAGGGCGAGCATATACCTATGCCTATAATATTATGAGGGTGGTTCAAAAAGTACCAACACCCCACGTCTATCTAAGCCCCAATGGCCTCCAGGATCTAGGCCTCCGACTCGGCGATCAGCAAGGGGTTGATCTCGAGGTCGGACACCTCCCCATTAGGAACGTCTCTATCCTTGACATCCCAGCTGATGCCACCCCCGAATCCTTTGGTACCTGATGGACCGTCGAAGTCACACATGGGACCATGGCTCTCACCGCCTACCCAAAAGCACGAGGCCACGAATTAGTGTGGCATGAGGTTACACAAACCCTCATTGACCCCAAATGGTCGTGACATATCTCATATAGTGTGCATCAGCCACTCCCACTACCGGGTACTCCGTCGCCTCCCGATTATGCTCGACAGAGAGGCCAAAACGAATTTGATGGAATGGCTCAGCCATTCTTAGGGCCTGAAAACATTTCAACAAACAAATATGAGATAAATTCAATGAGTGAACCTCCTAGACCTCACATAAGGAAGTCGTTCACCTCAAAGCGCCCTAAACATGCAACATCTATCAATGGTGAAACATGGCAACACATTTCTCGCTTTACTCTCATCAATCTTATAACAACTTATCTACCATACAAGGCCATCAATGTAAATGCATAAGCAATTTCATAACATAAACTTTATGTTCTTGAGCCAAACATATGAATACGCATTATGATCTAAGTCATGTGCTCATGCCATACAATAATCTAAATCTCATCATATACAAATCTCATGCACTTCACATACACATTTGTCCAAATTATTATGGCCACTTAGGGCCCAAGGCCAACCCGAAAGTTCGCACTCATCCAACATAACCAAGCATCATGTCGCCCCATCGAGCAGGGCATCCCGTTGATTTAGGGGCATTCCTTTAAGGAGCTTCATTCCAAAATCTATCCGCGAACGATATCCCGTTGACTTGGAGGTATCCGAATTTAATCGAGTATTGCCCTATGTAAAATACCTTAGGACAGGTTCACACCCGCGTAAAATGTATTAGGGTCTTAGGTGATCACACGAGCATACTATCACACACTCCATTTCTTATCTTTCTCATTTAACCCATGTGATGTTCATGCAATATGCAACTTCACTTGTCAAATGCTATCGTTTTACACACGTACGTCACTTATATCACACACATATGCACCATTCACTTCACAAACTCATGACATATAATCCAAATATCATGTTTCACCACTAATTCAAATGGCATATATTCCGATTATCATTTTTAACCATTAATCCACATGGCACATCATCCAAACATCATGTTTAACCCCTAAATCACATGTCACATAACTCAAATAAATGGATAACCACTCAATCACATGGCACATCATCCAAATAACATGTTTAACCATTAAACCACATGACACATAACCTTAATAACATAGATAACCACTAAACCACATGGCACACCATCCAAATAACATGTTTAACCATTAAACCACATGACACATAACCTAAATAACATAGATAACAACTAAACCACATGGCACATCATCCAACTAATATGTTTAACCATTAAACCACATGGCACATAACCTAAATAACATAGATAACCACTAAACCACATGGCACATCATCCAAACATCATGTTTAACCCCTAAACCACATGTCACATAACCCAAATAACATGAATAATCACTAAACCACATGACACATCATCCAAATAACATGTTTAACCATTAAACCACATGGCACATAACCTAAATAACATAGATAACCACTAATCCGCCCTAAACTTTTCCCTAAATGCAACAAAAGCCCTAATCAAAGGCTAAAAAGCCACTCACAGACGACTTGGGCTTCGAAACACATCAAGGGAGAGGGCTACAAGGCTGGACAGCAGCTGGATGGCGGTTGCTGGTTGCACAGCAGTGATCTAGTGGTGGTACGATGGAGCAAGAAGGCGGTCTGGCATCGGGGGTTCAATGGGTGGTCACCAACGAGGAAAACAAGAGAAAAAATGGAAGAAACAAGCTTGAAGAAGAGAGGAATGGAAGGGTGAAAGAGAGACCGTTTTGAAAATTGCAAGTGAGGAAAATGAGAGAATAAGGGTGAGAGAGAGAGAGAGAGAGCCAGCGTGAGTAGGAGAGAAAGGGAGGAAAGAGAGAGGTCTTGTCTTTTATTAAAGCCCCATCACTTCCCTTGTCTTTTGTCCATCAAGGTTGCCCCATTTAAAAGCAAGATCTAGCATTAAATGGGAGGATTTGCACTCAAGTGGCATGATAGAACTAGATTAGACTAGGTAGGCTAGATTCAAACTCTTCCTTTGCCACCCACATGCATAGCCACCCCTTCCTTGCCCTTCTTCCATTGTTACCCTTTTGTCTTTAGTCCAATGGAAGGGCACTTAGGTCATTTAACCAAGATCTCACACTATTCATGCACTATTCACGTCCTTTTGTACATTTAATATCAAGATTGTGTCGAAAGGGCATAATGGGCTTTGAGGGACCCATGGGCCTCCCTTGGCCGCCCACTCCTTGGGCATGTGGGCCTTGGGTCGCCCACTTGAGCTCAAGCATAATAGGTCCTTGTTCGTGGCTCATTTCGATTTTTCCGTACTCATATGCCCTTACTGCTAAAAAAAACCAAGTTTTTGGCCCTTAAATGGACTCTCTTGATGTCCTCGTGGCCTATCAATCCTCAAGACACTCTCATCTGACAATCACTTGCCTAAATAATTCCGTTCTGAAAACTGAGTCAGAATGAGGGTGTCACACATGTACAAAACAATACTAAATGAGAAAGGTTAGCTTCCTTACGCAACATTGATAACTAGGCTTTTTCACCACTTTTAGACTCAACCTCCTTCTAACCTTTGCTCCAAAACCATCCTTCATATGCAAATTGGACTTAAAATGATCTCCAAGATGAGATTAAAGGATATCTCTTATATTTTAAAACTTATAATAAAAAAAAAAGGAATATGCTAGTTTGACTAAGATAGAGTTTGTAGCTGAGAAAAAGATGAAAGGAAAAAGTGTAGTCTCTCGTATCCCCAAAAGAAAACTTGTCCTTCTATTACAAGATGAGGATGAGGAAGAAGATGAAGACGAGATTATCTCTTATATTGTGGCAAACATTTCCATGAAAGACTTTGTTGTAGATATAACGGATTTTGAAGAAGAAGGTGATGATAGCAAGCAAGAACTAGAAGATGAAAGTAAAGAAGAAGAAATTGGAGAAAAAGAAGCAGAGGAGGACGACCCAGACAAAGCAGAAGAAGATGATGATCATAATAAGAAACATGAACATTCTGATAAGGAAGGAGATGATGCAAGAGACCATGCTAACAATGTTGTTGGAGATAAGAACAATGGAAATGATCAGCAAATTAGTGCTGAAGGTGTTAGAAAGGGAAGTATTCCAAAATGTGGAGATATTATTCCTCTAACTCAAGTTACTAAGATAGGGGAGTTGGGGAGAAAACTCATCTTCAGGATCCAATCATAGAAACGGCCATAAGTAATGGTATCAGTCACTCTCCACCAACGTAAAGGACATTTACATCTCTCATTTCCCTAGGGAATCTCTTGAAGTTAAGGACCAACAAGCTAATGTTCAAGGGGAACAACATATTTCCAAGGTACTAATCTTCCTTCCAATTTGAATATTCCTCCAGCTCACTTTGTAGAAGCTAGTGTTCAAACCAAACCAGATTCAAACTATCCTCAAATAGTCGAGCTTCTTCTGGAGATTAAGGCACAGTAGTATGGAATGGAGATTCCAAAATTTGCATGCCTCTCTTGGTACTACTGCAAAATATCTTGGTAGCAAAGTACAATCTCTTGATGACAAAGTTCAGACCATCAACCAGCAACCCATTCAAAACTTGGCTAAGGTTGAGATTGTCTTCGATTAGTGCTTGATAAAGCTTGAGGAGACCGTGTAGAATTTGGAGGATTTTCGTCTTGTTTGTGTTCCTAAAACCCTCTGATCTTTTCCAAAAACTTCATTTTTGTTTTTGTGCTAGTTTGATTTTCTCTTTCTATTGTTGACAAAAAGGGAGAGACTTTGCAGATTTAAGTGTTTTGGTGCTTTGTCGGTGTGCTTCTTGTGCAGACTTTCGCAAACTTTTTGAGTTGTGATTGCTTTCAATTAGTACTATGCTTATCTAATGTTTACTTCTTCATAAACTCTATATCTTGTGCTACTAAAGTGCTATTTTGTAGGGTAACTTAAAGTGTTGTACTCTAAATCTGCAAAAAAGTTTTGTCACCATCAAAAATGGGGAAATTATTGAGAAAACTCCTACCAAGATTTTGAAGTTGACAAAACTTTTGTTTTTAATACTTAAATTGCTTGTGAGTTGTTTCTAAGGACTTATCAAGGTTCTATTAAAGACTCTTGCTTAAGTCTACTTCATCCCAAAAATATTTCTCATTCTGATGAAATCCAAACAGAGGTTGTGTCTAAAACGAGAAAGAGTTCAAAACCAAACTCGATAATGTGCAACTCAAATGAACTTTATTTAGAAATTTAAAAAAAAAAATCAACAACTATCTTATGGCCAAGGATTTCACTATATATATATAGTCGATCACAAATTTGACAAGATCGATCTTGAAGATAAGTTCCTTATGAGGAAGTTCTACTTATGGAAATCTAGATTCTAATTGTATGGGTTACCAAAATCAGTGAAATTTTCATCTCTATTTTTAAACGGCTACAAGATATCTTCAATAGATTCTGTCCAATGGATTAATTAGAAGAAATTCCTTTGGAGAATGTGAACAGCTAGTGTGGCATAGAAGAGTATTTGAAGGAGGTCATTCGATCAAGTTGATGTGTGGGATGTGAAAATTAGAATTCCAAAGTCTGAAACTAAAAATGCTAGTATTACCACCTAGAGGGGGTGAATAGGTGTAAAAAATAATTAAGTAAACAAATACAAATAAGTTATATTGCAAGCAAAGTTTGAGCACAAGTGCCACTAGACTTCTACAGTAAATTTAGAATCAATTAGAGATGGTTTAGAAATTTGATAAGTCCAGAAAAAGATTGTAACGAACAAATCAAAAAGAGTTAAAGGAAGAGAAAATTGAACACAAAATTTATAGTGGTTCAGCTTAGATCAAACCTATATCCACTCTCCCACGCCGATAGCCTTCTTGCTGAAATTCATTAAGGTATCAACAAAGAAATACAATGATTTGAGTATGAATACTCAGTGGAGGATTTCTTTTTCTCTCACTAAGTCACTCTTCTTGTGTCTTTCTCTCTTGAATACAATTTGTAAGCACTATTGATGAAGAACAAGTGTTTGGAAAGGCCTCAAACTTTAGAATTTCAATTTTCACACACACTCTCAAATGGACTAATTATCTCCTTAAATACTTCTCTACGCCTTTCTAACCGTTGGCATTTTCCAGAGGAATTTCTTCCAATCAATCCGTTGGACAGAATCAATTAAGGAAATCTTATAGTCGTTTGAAGATTGAGATGAAAATCCGATAATTCCAGTCACCCATACAATCAAAATCTAGATTCCATAAGTAGATATTTCCTAAAAAAGTATTGGTCTTCAAAATTGAGTTCATCCATTCTTGATTGATTCCATCAATATATTTATAAAATGTAAATGAGATTCTTTGCCTGAAAATCAGATATTAAGGATAAATCTCATCCGTACTGAATCCTTGTCGACAGATCAATAATCCTAAATCTGATTATATCTTTATTTTGGACTTGGTTTTAGTCTGGATCTCGTCAAAGTGGGAAATGACTTCTAGAGTAAATAGACTTAAACAAAATTCCACGATATATCACAGAAGTCTAGTATTCTTCGGAATAAGAACAATAAGAATAAAGTTTTGTCAACTTCTAATTTTGATAGGAGTTTTCTCAACAGAAACTTCTCTCAACTACTTGTCTTCTTTACTTGTCTACTTGTCTTCTTCAGTGTGTCTTATAAATTGTGTTCAAGAGAGATAAATACAAAAATAGTGATTTAGTAAGTTAGAAGGTTATATCAGTGAGTATTTGCACTCACAAGTTGTAATTCTCTGTTGATACTATAATGAAATCCAGCCAATAAACTATCAGTGTGGGAGAGTGAACGTAAACTTAATCAAAAATGAACTACTATAAAATCGTGTGCAATCTTCTCTTCCTTTAACTCTCTTTACTTAAGTCTGTTGCACTATTACAAGTTATCGTAGAAGTTTGTTTCGTCACATAACAGATTTCAAACATCTACCGGAAGTCTAGTGTTTCACGAATCTGATTTTTTTTTCATCCATACTTTACTTATAATTTATTTTATTCTGCGATTATTTGTTAAGATTTCTTTTAAACACCATTTCACCCCCCCCCCCTCTAGGTAATCCTACTAGTTTATCACTATGAGTGCACCATTTTGTAGTCTTGTGAGAAGTGTTGGCAGTGTTGTAGTCTTAGCTTATATACATGATAGTGAGATCTATTAGCTTATGTATAAGCAACACCAACTTTGGGAAAAGGTGCTTGAGCACAAACAGTACATTTTCCTATACTTTCTCAATGATTGACTAGTGGAATCCAGCTAATGTATAGGAGAATAAACGTAGGCTTACACCAAGCTAAAGCACTAATAGCTTTGTATGTATCATTCTCTATCTCCTTGCTTATATTTATTTATTGCCCAATATAAATGCACTGCATTGCACTAGTTATATCTATAATTTGTTTCACTCGGTTACGCTTATATTAAACTTAACACTTTGAATTCTACAATACTTTGTCCAGTTTCTTAAAATCGTTTATTCAACCCCCTCTAGGTAATATTGTTAGCCAACATCAGTGACGTTAGGTGCATTAGCCATGTCACTTCCATTTTTCGAGTCTGCTTCATAACAACGTTAGTCGCATCAACATCCACATTTCTTAGCGGTGGTTGTCATGAGACTAGTCACATAGCCTAGTCACATAGCCCACATCGTTCCAATTTCTCCACCAAATCCGCAACTTCAGTTGTTGTTTAAGACTCTTTCGCTGCTCATTTCAAAAGCAGACACCACCATTAGACGAGCCAAATCCTGAATTTCGTCGAGCATAGGCTGCTGCACCCATGTCAACGTAAGAACCACTTCAGCAATATTGATAGACATTTTTTCACATCTTAATTATCCAAACTCAAGTTGACTTCTACAGCTCACCTTGAGTTTGAGGGTTGTTAGAGATATTCAAGATTTTCTTTAGAATATTTTTCTATGTTAGAGATAATTATGATATTTGTGTTTATTCTTTACATCTCTCAAGATTACTTATATATTTTCTTTTGATTATGTATATCTTGATTGATAAGTTATTTTAGATAGTTATCAGATAAAGGCCTTTAAATAGGCTCGTGTAGTCTTCTTCTATATACTTCAAAATATATAGAAGATTCTACAATTCACTGCCCTACATAATTATTACTCAACTCCACTCAATTAAATGACCCATGAGACCAAATAAGGGTTCAAAGTGCCCTCGTTTTCTCGAATAAGGGTCTAAAGTGAATCTTGTTTTAAATAAGGGCCTAAAGTGGCCATATAAATATCAAAAAAGGGACTAAAATTAAAATTAAAAAAAAAATAAAACCAGAGGCAAGAGGCTCCCTCCCACCTATGGTTGCCACCCCATCCCCGATGGGGTAGCATGATGGTCATTGAGGTCTTCAGCAACCCTCACCAACTAGAGGCAAGGGCCAACAAGCCCTCACCATAGAAGAGAGAGGGTGGCAACCCTATTCTAGATTTGGGCGAGGATCGCCAGCCCTCACCCAAGCCCTCGAACCTCATTAGAAGAGGTGCTAAGTGAGGGTTGCTAGGCCTACGCAAGGGCCAACGATCGGGGTGAGGGTGGGCGACCCTCGCGTAGATTTGGGAGAGGGTCGCTGCCCTCTCTCATCTCTAGCAAGGGCTTGCTAGCCTTCACCTCTAGTCAGCGAGAATCGCCAGCCCTCACACAAGTGTCGGCCACCCCACCACCACCCCCATCAACAATGGGCCAGCGGCCACAAACGAGAGGAAGCCCTCCCTCTCATGTGTTCTATTTTTTTCTTTAAAAAAAGTTTAATATTTTTTAGTTTGTAAAGAAAAAAGAAAAAAAATTAAAAGACTAAATTGCCCTTCACCAAACAATGAGTTCAGGCCTTTATTTGAAACTAATATGGCCACTTTAAACCCTTATTTGAAATTGATGGCCACTTCATACCTTTATTTGAGAAAATAATGGCACTTCGAGCCATTATTTTAAATAATGTTCATTTCATACCCTTATTTGAAATTTTCCCAATGACCTGTTTTCGATGCGCCTACACTATATTGAGGAGTTATGACATAGTCCCTCCAATACAATATTTGGTAATCTGCAAAATTCACGAGAAATGAAGTCAATAAAGGACAGATAGCAGAGTTCAAAAACAATTAGTATTAAGTGTGTGCGTAATACTTCTTAGATATCAACTAATATGTGTTGGAAATATCGTTGTCTCGAGATTTGATATGATTTGGTTGATTGATATCGTATAGCTGATGCGATACTCCTTGATTGATACTGTATATTAGGGAATCTTTTCTTCATTTTTCTGTACAATTATTCCCTAAATTATTTAGACTCTATATATCATAAATAGGTTTGTACACTTGTATATTTGACATGAGAAAGCAATATACAATTTCCATTATTCCATTCCTCCGTTTAGCTTTCCATCAACTCAATTCCTTTCAATATGTACTCAATTGAATGGGCAACTTGAGAGAGCAGAGGGGCCAGCCCCGACATGGCCTCTGGTTTAGTGTAATACACCTCATTTATTGCAGAAAAATCCAAGCAAATTTAGGAACTCCCCTCATTTGATTGGGCCACCTGGCCATATATTTTACTGGTGGATATGGTCAACGTGATGCTTTTCATATTTCACGTTTGATACTTTTCATGTTCTCGAACATGATGGAAAAATCATGATATGACAAAACCAATAGTCAAATGTGGCGTGCAATCTCTGGTTGTCCACAGTACCCTTGACCTATCTATTTTCTACCGTTGATCACTCTGCCAACAGCCAAGAAGGGTGAATTGATAATTCTATTATTGGAATTTAGAGGGAACGACTTTTGTTAGCAAGTCTTTATTTAATAATTTTTTTTATCCACGATCGGCTTTATGATAGTCCATGTTGGATTATAACCCTATTTAATTACATAAGATGCGTCTCGACTTACATAAACCAACCCCATCTCCCATAATTGATGGTACTAAACCTATGAGCTTTGAAGTGGGTTGTACATGCTTGACTATGGAAGTCAAAGCTATAGAGGTCAAAACCCGAACTTAATTCATTCATAGGGCTTGTATGATGTTTTATGGATGTCCAAGTAGGCAATTCTTTACACCTGAGCCTTTATATTACCAAAAGAGAAAATATAAGCAGTTTATATTTTTCGACTTTAGGTAACATTTAAATATATAGGTCATTTTCAACCACTGAGAATTAAAAATGGAAACGGCAGTGCGTCCCCACCGGCAGCCGTCCAACCTTTCTGTTCGACTGTTTTATTGATCAAAATCCGTGAGCTATGACCTTTATTTCTCTATATTATGCTTTCCTAATCATGGGCTCACCAAGACACCTTATGCTTTAACTTGAAACTCATTTTCCCTCTGCTCTCCAAGCGTACGGCTCACAATAGCTCACGACCTTAAGTCGCTGCTTGCAATGGCGTCGACCGTCGAGCCCGAGCAATTAACCGGCCATTGCCAGCATATTCTCATCATGCGCCACAGCGACCGCGCGGACGACTACACAGACCACAGCAACCACGCAGACCACAACTTCGATGAGTCCAAGCCATGGGACGCTCCACTGACCAACGCAGGCCGGATCAAGGCACTCGAAACTGGCAAGAAACTCCAGGCCGAGCTCAGGTTTCCAATCCACCGAATCATCACATCGCCATTCCGACGGTGCATCGAGACAGCACGGGAGCTGATCGCCGGTCTCTCCACGGAGGGAAAGGAGACCACGAATATTGCGCTAGACGATGGCAAAGCCGCCGACTCATCAACATCAGGAATCAAGGTGGAGTATTCTCTCCTAATCCCGCTGAAAGTTCTTGATCTAAGTTCAGCTTTGATCTATTGCAATATAATTCTTTCCGTGTTAGACTTTTAGTTCAAACTCGAAAGACCTTTTCTTGCACACTAAAGAACGATGTGCTGAGATAAGAAGGAAGGAATATTTAAGTGCCGGCCCAATAAACTTTTTGTAGGTATCCATAGAATATGGAATGAGCGAGGTGTTCAATGACGTCGCAATGTGGTATCATCCCACGGATCGCGATTTATGGGGATTTGACATAAAGAAGCTTGAGTCTTCATTTCCGCCCGGCGTCGTGGATCTCGCACCGCACCGGGTGTTCAAGGAGGTAGGAGGTTTTGATATGGCATACCAGGCTTAAAAATCAAATTCTGATCGTTTAGCAATCATTGCCCCGAACGAAAATGCCCCCGACAAAGTCACAGAAAGTCGCACGTGATCGTCGGCAAGTGAGTTTGGAGCGATTTGAGATTAAAGACCTGTTTGGTAACCATCCAAACAGGGAATAGTTTTAAAACAAAATCGTGTTTGGTAAAAAAAAATTTCCCGGAACAAATCTAAGAATCAAGCCATTTTCTTCTTCTTCTTCTTTTTCTCTTCTTCTTCTTCTTCCCTTTTCTTCTTCTTCATCTACTGCCACCATTGCGATTGTCATCCTTCTTCACTCTTCTTCTTCTTCTTCTTCCTTTTCTTCTTCTTCATCTACTGCCAATTGCAATTGCGAGCTCGCCGGAGGCTCGCTAGGTCGGTGAGGTCCGGTGAGCTCGCTGGAGGCAAGCCCAACCACCGAAGAACTTGGCCTCGCCAAATCTAGCGAGAAGAAGAAGAAGAAGAAAAAAAAAAATTAATAAAATTATTTAAAAAATAAATAAAAAATGATTTGAAGTATGAATTGAAATTTTGCTATTTATAGAATAGATATTTAATTTCGTATTTTAATTTATTATTTAGTATTTATATTTATAGTTTATACTATAGTTTATTATTTATTATTTAATAAAAATTTGATTAGTTAATATGTTTATTACTTAGTATAAATATAATTAATCAATAGAATTTCTATAATTTGATAAAATTTTAGAATTGGAATAGAAATTTTATGTAGTTACCAAACACATTTCTGTTCTTTTTCTATTCTAGAATCAGAAATTTTATACGATTCTACCAAACGCGTTCTTTTGCTTAAAAATTGTTTCTAGAAACAAAATGAAAAAGAATCATTTCTGATTAGAATCTGTTTCCGTAAACAAAATTGTTACCAAACGCACCCTAAATCGCTCAAACGGCCCCATCTTAGGGTGGGTTATTACCCTTCAAAATTCAGCCTTGAATCTAGATGGTGTTAGTATATGTATGTGTAATTGCATGGTCTAATTTGGAGTTTATCTAAATTGGTGTAGCTGCCACAATGGGGCGAGAGCGAATCCGGTGCCAGAGATCGATACCTCCACACCATTCACTACCTCGTTGACAAATACCCTCAAGAAAATTTGCTGTTCGTCACTCATGGTGAGCTTCAACTTGGCATTTCATTTCTCCTTTCTAATCAATTAAATCCAAATTTTAAAATACAAATTGTGCAGCGCATACATATTTGGCTATTTTAATAAACATGATTTGGCATTTAGTTTCTCTCTTTGTAATCAATTTAATCAAAATTTAAAATCCAAATTATGTCGGGTATACATATGGCTAACTTCAATAAAAATGATTTGGCACATAGTTTCTCTCTTTGTAATAAATTTAATCCAAATTTGAATCCAAATTATGTAGGGTATACATATGGCTATGGTATTGCCTGAAAAGATTGACTTCTTAAAAAATCCATGTCCTTTTAACGGTGCTTCAAATATCATAGAGCACGCTTAGGATAGACTTGGTGCAAATGCATGCACCTTTGACCTATTTGCACTTTTGAAGCTGATGGGTCCACTCAAATTTAGAATGGCGCTTGTCAGATTCAACTGTTCCTATGCGCACCTAGGTATAAGGTGAACAGCTGGTTAAATTTCTGCTTGCCTTGTAGTGGTCTTGACTTGACACCACCCTACATCACCCCAATGGTAGAGAACTACTATACTCCTCTACCTGACGGTAGCCAGCACCACGGTAATAACGTGATGTCTACCTTCACCACCCGTAAGATCCCTCAATTCCCATCCAAGTTCTTCTTTTAAGGTGAGTGGGAATAGGGGAGGTAATATTATAAAATCTCTCGTCTCAAGACGGATCTCTCATTTATTTATTGTCCTTTGAGCCTTTTAAGGACCTCCTCAAGTTCAAATAATGTTTAGAATAGACTTGGTCCAAATGCATGCACCTTTGACCTATTTGCACCATTGAAGCTAATCAACTGTTCCTATACACATCCCGGTGCATGTACCCAGTCATCGTGACATGGCACGAACAGTTGAGGTGTTTTTATGTTTCGACATATTTCTAAACCAGCTTCAAATGCAGCGGATGCGGTGAGGGCCGTGGTCTCAACATATTGGAAGGAGGCAAGAGGGCGCGACTTAAAGATAGGCTACCGTGGGAGCGCACGTCTCAAGAGGCAAATTATTAGGAATGGCGATTCGTTCACCGCTAAAAAATTTGAGATTGCAACGGACCCCGAGGAAACCGGCATCAAGCGCAAGCCGATTCAATACGCATGAACTGGTGTTTGCAATTACGGTGTGTGATGGAGCATTCCAGAGGGTTTCAGTCGCTTTCTATGTTGTTCTTGTCATTTGGAGGTCGTGTTAAATCATTTTAGGTTTGGGGATTTTTCGTGTTGAATCATTTTGATGTTAGGACAAATTATGTTTGCTCATCCTCTTTATATCACGACTTACGCGGTCGCTGTTAAATTTGAAAGTTTAATCAGATAAGAAATATATGTGAAAAAATCGAATTGAGAATTTTTCAGTATATTTTTGTGTATCATAAAGAAGAGTATATCAGCATATTTATATGCTTTATAATATGATTATCCAAGATAACCAATAAACATAATTTAATGGAGATGTGGAAATTTCCTAGATATACACATCACTTTGAGAGATGTGAAAAATCAAGTGAAATGTCCTAAATATCTTTAGGAAATATCTAAAAATGTGTTTGTTTCACAAAAAACGTAATGTTTTTGGAAAATGTTTTCCAATAAACCATTTTCCAGGAAAATTGTTAGTTTTCCTTTGTTTGATGATATGTGACTGGAAGTATTTTCTAGTATTTGGATCGCATTTGAAAATTGATTGAATGACATTTGACCTAACAATTGACAATAGTGTGCCTCTTACTTCCAAATTAATTTGTTGAGTCCATGTTACTTTATAAACGGATTTTCTAAAATAATACATAAAATTTGTGTTGACCAGAAAAATGATTGAATGACATTTGACCTAACAATTGGGCATGCCGATATCTTGGCCTCGAGCTTGATTTCTCAAGCTCGAGCATGGTCGACTTCACAAAGCTCGAAATCGACCTCAAATTCTTCAATTTGCAAGACTAAGTACTACATCATGTAGCTATTTGCAGCATCTATACATGTATCCATACAATCTTTGATTACTCGATTTGGACGGTGAGCTATTTGCAGCAATCTAAAAGTTAGAGATCGAGTCAAGTAAACCATTTTCGACGGCCGTACCTGCACAATTCCAGCAATTCATGCAACTCCAGCGGGCTCGGGGCCATCTCACAGACCAGCATGTCCCTCCAATCTACTGCCACCACCTTGAACAGATTGAAATTCGAGAAGTAAAGCACCTTCTTCCCCTTCTCGTGTGAGTACCACTCCCTCCTTCCCTTGCTCTCGTGGAACCTCCGCACCCCTCCGATCATCTCCTCCAGCATGCCCTTCGGAATCCCGTGGTTCACCGCCTAGAACAACCCCAGCCGTCGCACACGCTTCGAACTTCCTCCACGACCAATAGTCAGAGATCCCTATCACAGCCGCCACCAACGACGCCCCCGAGGTCGACGGTGGGGATCACGAGGTCGGCAACGTCAGCCGTGGCCTCCCGGGGGGCATGGATGAAGAATGACGGGATCCGGCAAACACCGGAGTCAACAAGGCCCTTGACACCGAACCTCACGTCATCAAAGAGCTTCAGCTCCTCATCTCACTGGAGCGCTGCGGTGCTCGCCGCCAACATCTCCGTGCTCTCACTTTTGCTTTAGCGAGCTGATCGGCGAAGTCCATACCTCAGAAAAATCTGGAGAGGAAAAGGGAAAATGTTTTCACCTTTTGAGGCGGAGAAATTCGTTTTCCTAAAATAATATATGATATTTGTGTTGACCTGAAAGTATTTTTCATTGACCAAATCTTTTTTAGAGAATCAAATGGCTGAAAATCCGGAAAACACTTTCTGGTAAAATACTTTCAATGAAACAAACACACCTAAATGTTTTTGACTTCTCCTCAAACTCAAGTGCATAGAAGATACAAGTCTAAATAGTGCTGAGAACACTTGAAATGCCCTAAAATACGTGAGCTCAATGGATGTGGAGTGTGGCATGGGAACGTGTGTGGCGGCTTCCAATGTCTGTTCACAACGAAATTTTAGGATTTGGCTTGTCTAAGGATGGCAAGTCTGATGGCGGTGTCGGTTATTCTCAAATCGCTCCAAACTCACTTGCCGACGATCAAAGAAAAACAGCATGCGACCAATATGTTGGCTTAGCTGACTAAAATGGTAACTTGACAAATGCAACTAATGCAGCTGGTTTTAATTTCAAAACAACTATTAAATGCCACAGCTGTACGATTGGCGTCATAATGACCAAGCTAAGAATCGGAGGGAAATGGCAAGCGGTCGATGTGGCTAACTTTACTGACAAAACAGTACCTGGGCAAATTCCTCAAAGGATGTGTGTGGGTGAATACCGTTATACTTCGAGGATGGACTTGGATATGCACCCAACGATGGGGTGGGTTCACTCTCACATGAATGAAGCCCAATGTAATGCAAGCCCAAAGATTTGAGTTCATATGATAATCTATATGGAGAAATTAGTGGAAGGTTATATTTGGCCTAAATGAATTATGGTTTGTCTCTATTTACAGGGCAACGGCAAAAAAATGTTCAATGTGAGGCGGTAGCAAGAGAGAGAGTAGAAAATCTAGAAAAAATGTTGTTATCCAGTCTTCATCAAGCTAACTATCGGAGGTTGATTGAGTTGAATTTTTGTGAGCATGTTTGTGACACATTGTTCTCGAATATGGTTGGTTTCATTTTCATTTGGAGCTCCCTGCATCAAGTTTTCGTGGGTTGAATCAAACCCACATTTTAGAAAGATAAATTTTTAATCTCTTATGAAGCTCATGTG
Organism: Eucalyptus cladocalyx; assembly: GCA_017140615.1. Lineage (NCBI taxonomy): Eukaryota > Viridiplantae > Streptophyta > Magnoliopsida > Myrtales > Myrtaceae > Eucalyptus > Eucalyptus cladocalyx. The sequence goes on from CM029520.1 coordinate 23,313,407, forward strand.
TATTACTATGAATGGTGTTCTTGATGTTGTTGCTGTCATGTAACTCTACTGCTAGAGAAAAACTTTGTTCATCCAGTTTTGTTAATAGTAAAGATTTTAGATGGACTTTAGTCTCATGTTTTTTTATCTCCTTACACTAAGGGAGATTTTCCATGTAAAGTATTTAGGGGTGCTTGGCATTTATATCTTAGGCTCCATTCGTTTCGTGGATAATAATTTCCAAGAAAACGTTTTCCGAATTTTCCGGCGTTCATTTCACGGAAAATGAATTCCTTGGGAAAAATGCTTTCTATGAAAGAAAATAAGTCTTCTAAATTAGGGGAAAATGATTTTCACTTTTGAAAAGTGGAAAACATTTTCCTCTTTTGATCTCTCTTATCTCACACCTCTACAAATCCCCACTTCCTCCTCCCCTTTCTTATTCTTCTTTTCTTTTTTTATTCGAATTATTTTTTAATTTTCTTTTTCTTTTTTAATTCGAATTATTCTTTTTATTCTTTTTATTCTTTTTCTTTTTCTTTTCTTTATTTCCCATCTTCTTCTTTCTTGGCTAGTCGTCAGCCGTTGCCAAGCGAACCTTGAGCTCATTGATCTCAAGCTCGCCCTATGCACTCTTGCTTATCATTTTCTTTATTTACTCTATCCTACAGTTGTACATTGCTCAAACAAAGAGCTCTACATACTTTGCTTCTTTTTTCTTTTGTTTATTGGAGCACAAAAGACGTAGGGGGAGAACAAGCCACTCAACTGAAAGATTCTCATTAGGGTTGTACATGCTTTACTTCTTTTCTCATTTGCTTCTTTTAAAATCCATATGAACATTTGTTAGAGTAGATGAACATTTGGTGACAATAAGGGAACAAAGATATGAAGTAAGTTTGCCCAGATTTAAAGGCAAGTTCATATTTGATGGATTTATAGGTCGATAAGTGATGCATGCCTAAGTGGTGAAGTCTTAGAAAATATTTTCCGAAACATTTTCAAGTTTTAGCCAAACACCAGAAAATATTGTCATTTTCCTGTAAAATAATTTCTGCGAAAATATTTTCCGGAAATGGTCCATTTTCCGCGAAATAAACAAACACTTAGTAGATATATTACTCTACTATGTTGTTTCTTAGTAAGTTTGCATTAGAGTGGAGATGACTTGTTTCGCTACACTAATTCGATATTATTTTGGGTGTCATTGTTCTCCCAACAAATTGGTATTGGAGCATGGGTTAAAAACAAGTTTGGACCCAACAGTGGCATGGGAGGTATGGGTTATTGCTACTCCAACTAAGGGCCCGAAGCGTGAGGAGAAGATTGTTGGGATTATCCCACGTCAGTTATGGAATAAACTAGTGATCGGTTTATAAGTGTGAGAAAAAGTTCACCCTTTAAATTAGATTTGGGGTCTCACCCAATACCACCAAACACCAAATGTTGTCTAGGTGTGCACCGGGTTCTTTCTAGGGGTGCACCTCGCACTCAGTGCGATTTCCTCGTATCATTGGCTCTAGCTCCAAGATTAGAAATATATACAAAAGATACACCATCCTATTTATAAGATTTATAAGATGATTATAACATATTAAATATACATAATTAAATGGAGATGCTAGGTATAAGCATCCATATAAAAGATATGGATAATTAAGGGAAATATCATAAATGTCTATAGGAAATATCCAAATATCACTAACACTATCGAAAGCCGAGTGGTTCATACTACTACAACACATGACCTAGGATTGTCTCATACACAAACATTGCTTTGTCGAATCACGGAAGCTAGACAAACTTAAAAAAACACTTGTGCCCTCGGCGGACCCTTCCTAGCTCGGTATGAATTGTATCATCACCACTTCGATGGGCTCGTGTGCAGTTCGAAATTATCAGGTACATCCATTGGCAAGTTGTCGAAGAAAGCGTCCAGCTTCCCTGCATACATATTCCCCGTCTACCGTGCTGTCGTTACCTTTGCAGCACAAGGAAAGACTGAAAAGGGGCATGTCGAAGAGGAAACCCCTCTCCATCCAGAAGCTTGGAAACGTCATCCCCGGAGCCCCAGCAAGCTAAGATAGTTGGGGTCGTCGAGCCTCCTAATGAGCTCTTGGCTCTCAGGCGAGAACAAGATGCCTAATTCCGGCGGTATGTGAGGGAAAGGGATCAGCACATGGGGTTCGGACTCGTGCAGAGCCAAATGGCTGCTAGGATCACGCTAACCGGGATTTTTTCAGCAGGTTGTTTGGCGGCAGAGGATCGGCGATTTGCGGCGTCACGAGTGAGCAAGCCCTCAAGGCCTGACCCTTCCTCTGCAGAAGAGCTCGATTTGGGAACCTAGAGAAGAATGAGTACAAGTGCTTTCGACGCGCTTGCACTATATCAAGGCTTACGACGTTATCTCTCCACTACTGTACCTGAGAAATCCGCAAAATTCGCAAGAAATGAGGTCAGTCTCTTCTGCCTGCTGCTACAGAAGTTCTTGACGTCATGGTCGGCCCATCCGGGCAAGTGCATCGCGATCCTTGCCCCTTTTTTCTCCGAACTGCGCCTGCAGCTCTATCACCGACCTGTCTTTCTGTGATGAGAATTTGCAACCACTGGACACAAGCACAACTCAGAAAGAGAAATGAATGAAAATCACAAGCCATCAATCGATAATTCACTCAATTTCCTCCCGACACCACGTGACAATGAATTAGAAAGCGATGAAAGGATTATGGAACAGCGCCATTCAGGCATAAGCTTGATTCCATGCGTGCAAAAAAAAGGCTGATACCTTTTGAGATTAGGCCTGAGCTTATTGATCCAGCAGAGGAGGCACGACTTGCAGGTGCAAAGCAGGAGGCCTTCGGATCAAATGGAGCTCCAGTCCTCCTGGCCATACTTATTCACTAGGCCTGATCAGGACCTCGTCTTCCTCCTCGGCCTTCCGTGGCCCTTTTGAATCCCATCGACAATCAGAGACTCACGATAGAAGTTGGACAACTATAGAATTGGAATTGAAATGAAATAGCAATGGACAATTATAACATCTTTTATGATTCTCTTGTTAGATATAACTTACTTCATCTCAAATTTTTTCCAACCATCGTTTTGTTCGCATATAATTTGAATTCTTGAAGAAGCTGAACTAGCATCTGAGTTCATAGTATTGGACCTGGCGATTCCATGTTGAAGCTCAACGTCATTTTGCCAAAGCAAACGTGGATTGGGCCAAGTGGCACGACTATAAGAGAGAGAACTCTACATGGGAGAAATTAGGAAAATAATAAGGTGACGGCACAGCCACTATTAGTGACGGTGCAGTTTACACCACATAATTTGTCAAGGACACCAAACGACATACTTGTCCGGTCTAGTAGGATATCAACAGGGATCCCCCTCGGAACAGACGACATACTTGTGTCACGGTCCGTGAATCCACTCGTACTCGTGACACTTGTGAGTGGGGCTTGGGGTTATCTGGTGAAGAGTGTGAGGCAGAAGGGTAAAACACAACTGGTCCGTGGGAGTGGCGTGAAGACGGTTGGTGCTAGGAGTTCTAGGATAGAAGGATTATATCACTTGGGAGCTCTGAAGACGGGGTAGGCCTCCCCGTGCACAAACTGGTCGGGAGCTGATGCCGCTCTCCTGACGAGGCCATGGCAGGCAGAAACCAGTTGTTGTGCCTAAAGAGAACTACTGTCTTACTCGATGGACTAGACGCTCGAGCGAAGCTGGGCGTGGTAGGATCTCGTACGAAGAATCATTCACCGTATCGTTCGTGGAACAGCTAAAGAAAAGGCTGGCCTGGCGAATTCCGCTCGCTAGGCGCCCGCGAGTCGTTCCAAGGCCAAGAAAACTCTCGGCCCGTGACAAGTGGTATCAGAGCGGGAATCCCTCTAGTAAGTGAGTGAGCAAGTCGGAGAATCGAACTCCTCTCTCAAGTGCGGGTCAAGCAAATAAGTCCTAGTGGATGGGTGCTAGGACGAGTCGGCTTCTCCCCGAGCAGAATGCGAGTTAGAGAAGAACCGAACCCTTGCTGAATGGGGATAACGTTCCTGGATCGATCGGTGAATACAAAGAAGAGGTCTACTATCACATTTTCAACAAGAAAAGAACCTTCATTAGTCTGCTGGGGTCAAGATGCTGGTTAGGCTGAAATGGTGCTGCCAAAAAGATGTGGTTGGCGAAAATGCCACACTTGCCGGAAAGCGCAGGTGACCGAAGGGCCGAGCGGCTGAGATCAAAAGAGGCCACCAATGGAGCAAAACCTATTTTGTTGGGCGAGCGTGACCGTTCGATGTGAATTCCCAAAAGTGGCACATTAATGGTTAATTTACGCAAGGAAGCGACAGAGCAGATTGCAACGAGGGCATTGTGAATTGAGTGGGGGAGAATGTCACAATCCGTAAATCCTCCCGTACTCGTGACACTTATGAGTGGGACTTGGGGTTATCTGGTGAAGAGTGTGAGGCAGAAGAGTAGAACACAACTGGTCCGTGGGTGAGAGTGGCGTCAGGACAGTTGGTGCTAGGAGTTATAGGATAGAAGAATTATATCACTTGGAAGCTTTGAAGACGGGGTAGGCCTCCCATGCACAAACTGGTCGGGAGCTTATGCCGCTCTCCTGACGAGGCCATGGCAGGCCGAAACCAGTTGTTGTGTCTAAAGAGAACTGCTGTCTTACTCGATGAACTAGACGCCCAAGCGAAGCTGGGCGTGGTAAGATCTCGTACGAAGAATCATTCACCATATCGTTCGTGGAATAGCTAAAGAAAGGGCTGGCCTGGCGAATTCCGCTCGCTAGGCGCCCGCGGGTCGTTCCGAAGCCAAGGAAACTCTCAGCCCGTGACACTTGTCTAGTCTAGTAGGATATCAACAAGGATCCCCCTCGATGAAAAAAATATTAGGCACTTGAGGCCCCACATCCAACTCTTCTTGTTACTCTACACTGCACTGCACTACTTTGCTATGCTTCTGCCACTCTCTTTCTCCCTCTCAATGGAAATGAAAGAAATAAATGAATGAAAAAAACAAGAAATAGAAATCTCAAGTCAATCACAACTTCACAGTGCCCAACGAAGCTATTCTTAGGGCGCACATAACGATATTTCTGTTTATCTATTTCTTTGTTTTTCTATTCCCCATAACAAGTTTGGAACAGAAATCCATTTAATAATGCAATTTCATTTTTCTATTTCTAGAATAGATTTATATTCTAGAAATAGATTCAGAGTAGAAATCAGAAACTAAAATTTTTAGCTTTTCAATTTCTTCAACAGAAATGAGAAATCTAAACTTTTTTAATCGTTCACTCTTATCACCGCCCGTCGCCCGCCCATCGCCCGTGGGACACTGGAACTCCGCCGCCAGTCATTGGCCTCTCACTATTGGATGCCAACCCTCAGCCTCCGAATGCTAATTGCTGACCACCGGACTCCGGCCACCTGTCACCAACGCGCCCGCCGGATGCCAAACACTCGCTAGTCATTGGCCACTCATCACCAACCATTGAACACTTGCCGGAGGCCCACCGCCAACCGCCCGCTAGCCACCAACCGTTGGATATCAGCCACCCACCACCGGTCGCCTGTTGTTGAACTCCAAATGTCGGACATCGAATGCCAAACTCTAGACATCGAACGCTAGATGCTGGCCACCAGTCGCCGAACGTCGGACTTCGGCCTTTGGACGCCGAACTCCGGCCATAGGACGTTGGCCGTCACCGCTCCTAGTAATAGAAATGTTATTTTATTATCAAACGAATTTTTATTCCAAAAATAAAAATTTTAAATCATTATCAAACGCATTTTTTTGCTCAGAAACTCATCCATAGAATAGAAATTGGTTTATGTTCCAAAAATTTTGTCATGCACGCCCTAGTGACCAAGAAGAAGAAAGAAACTCCCCTCACCTTTTTTTTGTCAATCATGCCAACGAATTCAAAAAGAAAAAAACACAGGTTCATTTGTTTCTCAATCTCCCAACTCAAAATTCTATTCCAATAGACCTATATGATCTCAGAATTTACAAAATAAAAGAAAACTCATATGTATTTTCCCCTGGCTTGAATAGCTCGACAAGAACTCAGAAAAGAACAGCGAAACTTAATGGAAAAAACGAAGGCTATCCAATAATTTCCTCAAGCCCAGACTGAGTAATTGAGGATCGAGGTAACACTGTCCACATCGAGGCATCAGAGGAGAAGAGGTCGGGCATGAGGAGAGGGCAGCCGTCGAGGTTGAAGTTAGTGGGAGAGCAGCCAATGATGAGGATGGACATCTACACTCGCCTGGAGAAATCTCATACTCTCTGTTATCACAAAATCGCCCTCTCTCTCTCTGCTTCTCTCTTCATCTTAACTCGCCGGCTGAGATGGCATCGAAGTCGAAGCTAACGAATTGTGCAGCCATTTCCAACACGTCCTTGTCGTGCGCCATGGGCGACCACAGCGACGAAGGCATCGATGGGTCTGTGGTGGACCAGGGTGCCCAGGCCGTTTGACGCTCCAGTGGTAAACGCGAGCCAGACTAAGGCCCATGACACTGGCAAGAAACTCCGGGACGAGCTCGCGTTCCCAACTTACCGAGTTGTCTCATCGCCCTTCCGACGGTGCATCAAGACTGCACGGGAACTGATCGCCGGTCTCTCCACAGTGGACAACAACACCGCGAACACTGTGGCAGGTGATGATGGCGATTCTGCTGACTCACCCACATCAAGAATCAAGGTCGAGTAGTCTATCCATGTGTTGCAATATACTCTTTCCGCGTTAGACTTTTGGTTCAAACTCCGAGGACCTTTCTCACACAAAACAAAAATATGCTGAGATAAGAAGGAAGGAGTACTAGGTGCTTCGTACCAAATGCCAGGTTCCACTCCCTCTCAACGTTTTGCTGGTATCCATAGAGTATGGAATGGGCGACATCCTAACTGATGTCACTTTATGGTATCACCCAACCTCTCGCGATTCATGGGGATTCGACATCAAAGAGCTCGAGACTTCATTTCCATCGGGCTCGCGGACCTCACACCGCACCCGGTGTACAAAGAGGTACGAGGTTTCATAGAGTCTGGACTTAAGAAGATTAGATCCTGATTGTAGAGTATGTCTAAATTGCTGTAGCTGCCACGGTGGGGAGTGAGCGAATCGAAGGCAAGAGATCGATACCTCCACACCATTCACTACCTCGTTGACGAATACCCTCAAGAAAATTTGCTGTTCGTCACTCATGGTGAGCTTCAATCTGGCATTTGATATAGATACCTAGTGTGCATAAACCCTTTCTTCACAGCATTGGCAGCAGAAAGCAAAGACGTTTGTATGTCTTGACATGATTTCTAAACCAGCGTCAAATGCTGGGGAAGGAGTGAAGGTCACAGCCTTGACATATTGGAAGGAGGCAAGAGGGCAAGAAATAGAGCCCAGGCATCGAGCGTGAGCCGCTACGACAACAAGAGTGAACTGGTGTTTACACTTATCAAGCATTGGGAGTGCTTGAGTCGCTTTCTATGCCAGTTTTGCCATACATTGGTTGGGTTGAATCATTTTGAGGTTAGGACAGTTTAGGTTGTTCATCCTCTCTCAATCATGCTCACGTAAAAGCCACTGAATTTGGAAATTATATCGACAGCCAAGCAGTTCATACTGCTGCAACACATGAACTAGAGGTGTCTCATACATAAACGTCCTAAAATCTGATCTGAATACAAAGAATACACAGCGATGGGAATTGACTGTCGCCGAATCTTGTCAAATCATGGAAGCTTAGACAATTAAAAAACTTGTCTCCTCAGCGGACCCTTCCTAGCTCGGTATGACTTGTATGATCACCACTTCGATGGGCTCGGGAGTGGCTCGAAATGGTCAGGTACATCCAGTGGCAAGTCGTCGAAGAAGACATCCGGCTTCCCCACGTTTATATTCCCTCGCATCATGCTGTCGCCACCTTTACAACACAATGAAGGATCAAGAAGGGGCATGTCGGGAGGAAATCCCTCTCCGTCCACAAGCTCGGAAGCGTCATCCCCAGGGCCCAGCAAACTGAAATAGTCGGGGTCATCGAGCCTCGACATGGGATCTTGGCTCTCGGGCGAGAACGAGATGCCAAATTGCGCAAGCGGTATGTGAGGGAACGGGATTGGCATGTGGGGATCGGAGTAGAGGCCCTCACTGGAGTTGAACTCGTGTGGAGCCAAATGGCTGCTGGCACTGGGAGTACCGGGGTTTGGCAGGTCGGGCGGTGGCGGAAGCAGTCTCAGTGGCGGCGGAGGATCAGCGATGTACGGCATTGTGCACAAGTGAGCCCTTGAGGTTGACTCTTCCTCCGCTGAAGAGCTCAATTTGGGAACCTAGAAAAGAATGAAGACGGGCATAAATCCATGCATCTTTCTTCAATTTAAGAACTTCAAATTGAAGCTTTAATTCTCTTGAAACATTCTCGTCAATGACAGCATAACCGATCATTTCGAACTGAAGTGATAACAAGATATTCTGCTTGATTAAAGGACCAGTTAAACTGTATCGACACCTGCAACATTATCCCTCCGATGCGATACGAAGTAACCGGTGAAATTCGAAATATACGAGGCCAAGGAAAGATTTGTGTTCAAGTTTTTTGTACCTCCACAGTAGGGACATTGTGATAGGGAACAGCAGGGACTTCCCTTTTGTGCTTGTGCTGCTTGGAAGATGAGGCCTGCAGGATCCTGGCCAGCCTCTTTTGCCTGCTGCTCCAGAAGTTCTTCACGTCGTTGTCGGTCCGTCCAGGCAAGTGCGTCGCGATCCTCGCCCATTTGTTCCCAAACTGCGCCTGCAACTCTATCACCACCCTCTCTTCCTCCGCCGAGAATTTGCAGCCACTGGACACGAGCAAAACCCAAAAAGCGAAATGAACAATCACAAGCCAAAAGCACTCAAATTCATCCCGACACAACTCCACAACGAATGAGAAAGCGGTGAAAGGATTACAAAACGGCACCGACGCCGATACACAGCGATTCAGGCGCGAAGAAAAGGGTCCATACTTTTTGAGATTAGGCCTGAGCTTGTTGACCCAGCGGAGGCGGCACGACTTGCCGGTGCGCTGCAGGAGGCCCTTGGATCGAATGGAGCTCCAGTCGCGGGGGCCATACTTCTTCACATGGCTGATCAGGACGTCGTCCTCCTCAGCCTTCCACGGCCCTTTCCTCAGCACTTGCTGCTGCTCCTCCCTCTTCCCCTCCATCGACGCGCAACTCCTCATCGGACTCCCTCGTCGACGTGCTGCCTTTCTCCAAAGATGATGATGATGATGAAGCAGCAGAAGGTTCTTCTTCCTCCTCGTTCTTCCTGTGCAAAACAACACGTACTCGGCCCGTCCGCGAACTCTTGTCTACCGGTTCGTGTTGTCCCATGTTGTAAGTGATTTTTTGAAAGTGGCGGTTGTAGGATGACGGTTACCTCCCCACTCCCCCCACATTCCCCTATTTTCTCTCGCTTTTCCAAGGTATTTTCTCTCTTTTTTACCTATTTTTTCCCTTTTATTTCAGAACGTTTCTTTTCTTCCAAGTAATTCGTGCGTCTTAGGGAGAATTGGAAAATAACAAAAAGAATTAAGTCTAGCGCATTGATCTCATGATTCAAGGATGAACACGAGCTATGCAATTCAAGGCGAGCAAAGGCTTAGTTTGGCAGAAAGAATCAAATCCAGCATTCCCGCTTTATTCATGAACATGGAGTTGGTTCTTCGAAATCTCAATAGGCCAAGTGAGTAGATACATTTTGACGCTTTTTAAGGTACACATATCGTTTACTGAGTTATGCTTTATGTTGCTAACTTACAAATTTTACTGGCTAACAAATAGAGAAAAAAAAAAAAGAGGGACGGAGAAATCTAAGCAAAACTAATTTACTAATATTAATTAAGCGTATGGATGAATAAATAATTATCACTGCAGCACATCATAAATTTTTCGACCCATTTAGAAAATAAGACGAGTGAGTCAATACATTTTAACCATTTTAAGTAACAATTTTTTTGTGTCTTTTTGTGTCGATTTGCCCACTATGTTGCTAATTTTACAAATTTTACTGGCAAGTAAAGAAAGAAATGAAACAAAAAAGAGAGAGGTGGAACAAGTTAAAAAATAAGACTTATTAAATTTAATGAAACATATCAATGAATATCCATTGAAATATATTTATTTTATGGAAATAATTTGATATACGAATAAGAGATTGCAATATTAAAATGAAAAAGGTCTTGATCTTGCACTAGAGCACGAATGGTTTAAAACGGTATATTTTTGCAACTTGATTGAGCTAGCGTGATTTTAGATATACAAATACACAATAAAATAATTTGAAATCATGCCATTTTCTTTTACAACCGGAAGACGGAATAGTTTGATAAGGGCTTAAAAAAGAACTCAATATTTAACAGAACTTCTTAAAAGAAAAAGGAAATGGAATAATGAATTACTCTACCGATTTCTTTGCCTAGAGTTTTGTGATCTGAAAAGATTGTTAGAGAGAAGAAAGGGAGTGGGAAGAAGTGGGAGAGTACTGCCAAAGGCAAATTTGTGGCATTTTATTGTCCAAATTAAGGAACATAAACCTCAAAATTTCCTCATGGTAATCTTAATTTCTTCTGTTTCGAGGATTCGGCAGCAATAAGAATGAGCTCCTGGATGAATCACAAGCATTTGAACAGTGCAAAAAGCATATCCCATACACGAAAAGCCCCTCTTTTTATCTGAGGGAGAAATAACAATGACTCGAGATGTCAAAAACACCACCGAAACGAGTTGCTCCCTGCAGAGAATTTCACGCATGAAGTTTCTGCTTCATTACCTGAGAAACCGAACAACCATGATTCACGCAAGTATCTGCGCATCCCACAATTGTACTCGGCATTTGTAGCAGCAAAAAAACAATGAAATCCTACTTGCCTTGTGCTTGCCCAAAAGTGTCATCTCTACCAAAAGATGAGCGCGAGATATAAATGAAATCACTAATGTTATGTGCAGCGGGCATCAGGAAGGCACAAAGATCAGACGAAGTTGGGATTGAGTGTAATTATATCGTCACTATTCCTAAAGTCGCTTCGGTTAGGTAACTGGAGATTCTCACACATCCTCATGCCATGTGCCATCGAGATTCTGGTCATTGATTATCCGATTTCCTCCTGGAAAAAATCATTAGTTAGAACTAGAAGGCTTGGTCAGTGAGCACTATACTAGATTATCTCAACTTCACAACGATGTCATGTATGGAATAGACATAACAGGGGTCCATGTAAAACAATAGAATCAGGCAAGAAGTGATAAATGCACAGAGAAGGCAAACCATGCGCAACAAAATAAACTCTTCTTTCTCTCACTTCTTATTTCCCAGGAAGCATTATACATTATGGAAAGTTAGAACAAACACCACCAGTGAAAGAAACTTTACACGTGTGATCTTATGCACCCTTGATGTAAGGGTTCATGAGAGAGTTGTTTATTAAAATCCTCAAATCCAGGGTGAACAACACCACTTTTATAAAATTCTTTCTACACCTCTGGTGTATGCTATAATTACTCATTATACATCATTAAGCTTTAAGAAGTCACCAATTCATCTGGCTGGGGGGAAAAAGAGAGATCATGGGAGATTTATTATTTCATAGGATGTGGATGGAAGAACATACTCGTTCACCTGTGCAACAGGAGGATTCCTGAGGTTAGTCCTTATATTAGCACCTATCTCAATGAGATCTTCAACCTACAAAAGTCACGCAACCATTAGTAAATAACCAAACATGAAGACCACGCTATGGCAAGGCCAAAACATGAAATTAGAACCACCATATATTTTCTTTACTTGGTAGCAAAACAACATGGAAAGAGGCAAAATATTCTCAGTCTGCCATCGCATGTGGCAGTCACAGTACAAGCCAGAAAGCAAACTTTTGCTGTTCAGATGGAGACTTTTCATGTAATAGTAGGATAGAATTATCAAAGCACCAAGGCACACATGAGCATAACCCCATCAATGCTGATGGATAATGGGCACAGAACAGATAATGTGAAATCACCACTCCACTGTGCCAAGAGATTTCTTCATAAGGGGAGAGGATTGTTAGTTGCGTATTTTTCTCCTCTCAGGTCCATATCACAACACCATGTGAAAAACTAAAAAGGCCTTCCAACCAAACGGTTCAACCCCAGAGAGCATCTTGCTTCACGGTGATCCTCAAACTCGAAGGAGGAAGAGATCCTACCCCCCCGCCAAAACTCAGGGTATCTCCACTGACCTACCCATGAATGGCAATTTTTCCCCACAGAAATACACGGGCCGAAGAAATGCCAAAGATTCACAATGCAGATTCTGAACATCAACAAGGTAATTCCACAAGGCACAGCAACCAGAGACGAATCCCTTATTTCATCTCTTCTACAACTGATCTTGCAACCATGACGGCCGACTTTCTACCACAGAGCAAACAAAGTACCCCATATTTCACAGGGAAAAAGACTAAACAACAGTCCTATGATATCAAATCCCTGAAATCATCTGAAATTCTCCTTCTTTAGCCCCGGAAAAATCATATCCAAAACAAACACCGGACTCTTAGACAGAAGAAACATATCGCTCAATAGCTGAAACACACTCTTTTGCTACATTCTATTTAGGTATGTAACGAAAACACATTTACATGTTAGCACTCTTCTCAATGCAACAAATACACATTTCGGCGCATTAAGGTTGCAATGGAGATCAAGGACTACACTTTACATGTTGGTTCTCTTCTCAATGCAATGAATACACATTTTGGTAACATTAAGGTTGCAATGGAGACCAAGGACTACACTTTCCATGTCGGTACTCTTCTCAAGGCCGAGTTCTACACACGGTGCGAACAAACGGGTGGCAAAATAAGCAAAATCAGCATGAACAGCCTCACAAGCAGACGAAGCATAGCGAAACATCAGCATCAGCTTAACACTTAATCGGAACAGCGGAACAGAGGAAGGACCGACCTTGCGGATTCCGGAAGCGTGGAGGGCGGCGACGGAGGCGCAGGCGGTGGCGCCGACGAAGAGGGAGGCGACGGCGGCGGCCTTCAGGGGCATGAGGCCCGGGCCGCCGCCGTAGCCCTTGAGGCACGACGAGATCCCCAGCCCGAGCTGGGCGGCGCCGCCCATCGCCCACCACCAGTGGCTCCCGATGCCGGTCCCGATCCCGATCCCGATCCCGGCCGGCGCCGCTCGTCCGCCGGCTCCTCCGTCCTCCTCCGTCGCCATTCCTCCGGATCGACGATCGCCTCCCCCACGCGGCCGCCACGGCTCTCGAGAGCTACGAAGGATAGGCAAAGTTCCTCTGTTTGCACTTGCAGAAGCAATTGGGCTTTGTTGGGCTTTGTTGGGCTCGCGTCGCTTGATGGGCTTATTGGGCTATTTCATTTTTGTCGTTTATTAAGAAAATAAATGGATATTTCGACACGTGCAAATTTCTTTTCCGTCAATCTTATTGATAAAATCAGTCGAATAGAGGTCTCGAGGTAATTATCATCGAGAACCTAAAATGCCCTCTAAGGTTTTCTGTACGATACCCAATGATAATCCTCTATTGAACTTGGGAGATGGGGAATTATGTCCAACTCGACCCGCCATCATTTATATATATATATATATATATATATATTATATATATATATATATATCATGAGAAATTAGTACTTAGGTAGTTCTACTCGACATTTCTCTATAACTTTACTCGACTTTTGATTGTCGGCCTTAACCACTTTTGAATCAAGCCAACCAAAACCTATCAATTTCTTATTTGAAATATTTTGCGAAAAAAATAATGAAATTGAGCCATTATGGTACCTCAATTAAGAATTTGTGAAAAAAATGCGCATACGGTAAAAATAATTAAACAAAAAGCACAAGAGAGGAGAACAAAAAGATAGATCGGTTCAGGTTGACCTCGAAACAAAGATAAATTTGGTTAGCTCAATTTTAAGTCAGCTCCAATGTCGCCCTGTTCAGTTTCCAATTCTAAAAATTGGGAACGGGGTTATAACATGGTAAGTTTTCATTCTTTGTCCAAAAAACCGAGAAATAAGTATTGATGAAAATGATGAGGTCATGAAGGGCAGAACCGCAATTTTCTCGAATTGTTACAGTGCAGCTGAAGAATATACGCATGTCTGAGAGGAAACGAGGGAGGAGGAAAGAAGAGGAGCGACAGGAAGGAAGGAAGGAAGAGAGGAGGAGCGAATCGATCGCGGGCCATAGCTCGATTTCAAGAAAAAACCCTAAAACCCTGCACCGGCGGAGCCGACGAACCCCCGCCGCCGCGCAATCGCGATGGCTCAGCCGCCGCCCGGCCATTACCCGATCTACCCTCCGGTCCCGCCGCCGCTGAACCCCGTGCCCGTCCCCGTGTACGGCCATCACATGCCCTGGCCCATGCCCACCATGCCTATGCCCGTGCCCATGCCCGTGCCCGTGCCCGCGGCGGTGCCCCCGCCGCCGCCGCCGCCGATGTACGCCGGCGCGCCGGCCAACCTGGCCGGCTCGAAGCGCCGCCGCGACGAGGGCGGGGCCGGGGCGGCGGACGCGGCGGAGGACGAGTCGTCGGCGGCGAAGCGCCAGGCCGTGGCGCAGGACGTCATATTCAGGATCGTGGTCCCGTCGCGGCAGATCGGGAAGGTGATCGGCAAGGAAGGTTGCCGCATCCAGAAGATCCGGGAGGAGACCAAGGCCACGGTCAAGATCGCCGACGCCATCGTTGTGAGTGCAGTGCCGTTGGCTGGTCGATTTCTGCGTGGTTCCGATTTTCTTGATGTTTGTTAGGTTTTTGTGGTGTTAATTCGAAGCGAGAATTGCTTAGAATGGTTGCCATGCTGAATTAGTGTGTCCGGAATGGTAAAGCTGAAGTTTTTGAACTGAGCTTGCGATTGAGATTGGATTGCTTGAAATTGTAGTTTCATGAGTTCACGCAGGATCGGGAAGGCCTGATTACGTGACTTGCAGAATCTTTTTACATCTGTTTCGATGATGTATTCCATCATAGAGAGAATTTTGCATGTGCTAGCTGAGGTTTTTCTACCGTCTTTTTATCGTATGTTTTGAGTGGAGGGTAGATAAAGTTTTGATCCTCCTGAATAGAAAGCCCGGTGATCGAAATGCACGTAATCGGTGGAGAGTAGAAGTTCTCTCCTTTAGCCCATGATTCTCTTGCTTTGAGAGCCCAAGAAGGACGACGCGCTAGATTTTTATTTGTGATGCAAGATTCCTAAGTTCCCCGTTCTTTAGACACTGCATGGTCTGGCATAGTGGCCTATGGAATGCCAAGATTGCGTGCGTGTTTACAAGCTTAAGGCCATTCATCATCTTGTCTTGGGGCAATATCCTGGAGTTATAAATTAAACCTAACCCAAGATTTCATTAAGCTGTGTCCATTCTGTTAATAATGCTAATGTTACTGAAGAGAAACGGTTGCTTATTTTGACAAAGTGGCTTTTAAAAGGCACCGATGGACATGTATTCCTCTTAGTTGATCTGTTGAACCTCAAGAATGGAAGATACCAAGAAATTAACCATCTGTTAAGGGCTAAAAATGTTACCTTTTCTTGAACAAGAAGCTTATTCAGAAATGTAATTTCATAAAGCTGTGAGGTGCAGTTAGTCTGTTTTTGAAACTTGATATATATACTGACACTAACGATCTTTTGCAGAGACATGAAGAGCGTGTAATTATTATAAGTTCTAAGGACAATGACAACAATGTTACTGATGCAGAAAATGCCCTACAGGAAATAGCTACCTTGATCCTTAAGGTGATCTTCTCTATTATGACTCATCTGGACACTCTTTGCTGCCAAGCATGTGGATGTGCATGTTCTTTATTTGAGCTCCTTGAGTAAATGATGTTAAGAAATTAATACGACAGGATGAACGATCTACCCAAATTATTTTAGTGTTGTGGAGGAGAGATCGATCCATTGAGTTAAATATCAACATAATCTTCCTGCCTAGGTGGATAGAAGTTGTGAATGAGTACTTATAAGTTATGAAGGAATGATGCATATATTCGTATCACTTGCCAATAGGCAATGTCAGTATATAAATGGGTAATGTCGAGATGTTCAGCAAGATACTTCACTATATTGCCCTTATTTGAGACTGTAGCATGTATCCACACCAACTAATTTCGAGGGACCTTAGGCAGTGTACAGGCTGTTTTAGAAACAGTTCTTTTGTTTTAAAAGGCAGAAAACAATGTTAACCTGATTGATGCATTTTTTTTCTAATTAATGGTTTTTATAATCGTTCTTGACATTAAGCCTGCACAAGAAATTACCATCGATGAAGCTACAAATTTCGCTCTGTGGTCCTGTCTTGGATTTCAACAGCTAATTCTGTCTATTTGGCTTAACTTGAGATCAATATCTGAGCCTGGTAGTAATAACAATATGTTTATTACTTTTGGTAAATAATGTATATATTTCTTGTTAATTGCAAGTGCTCCTTACATGTGTGGACTCTGAGGTGCATACTTAGGTGCGTGTTGGACCTCTTTTACTCTTTGTGCGTTTCATCCTTGGTGCTGAATGGTTACTTCCATGTAGTGGAAAGGAAAAATGGATTCGTAGCATCGTTGAAAGTAAAGTTTGCTAAATGAATATTTGGACATGTTGAATTGACGAATTGGTATCAATAGCTGAGGGTTTTATTAAGTTATGCAGCAACTGAGAACTGCCCTGAATAGACCTAAACCTGGAGTGATTGCGTAATGCTGAGCTGAGGTAACAAATGAGAAAGCAAATGGATGGAAATTATCCACTTAATGGCTCCTGCTTTGTGCCTTTTGACTTTTGGAAATGACATGGAGCCCTTGGTAGACATTTGCCTTTAAAGAATAAGTTGTCATAGAGGTACTAATTAGGGCGTCTATTTGTGTTTCTGTCATGAGTAATCTGATTGAATGGCAGCTTATGTAAGAATATCTGAGAAGCATAATTGAGCATGACCCTGTCCTCAAAATGAACAAAGGGTGACTAGGACAGAGAGAATGAAAATTCAAGAATGTATCGAAGAATATAAGTGGGTGGTGGAAGAAGAACCTGGCTGAGTTAATATGTTCTCAATGTTCAAACCATTCAACTTATTCATTTGGGTATTCAATGGTAAAGATGGAGGAAAATTCGAAGTTTGCATTCTTTAACAGCATCTGAAGGATGAAGCACTTGAAAAATGAGTATGGATTGAAGTGAACGAGCAGAAATTTTTCAGCTCTGTTAAGGGATTTTTTTTTATCAGGCCTTTCCCTTATATTTGTCTTCCAAATAGGGTTTTTGAATCATATTGGTACTCGATAAGGTAAAAAGTTTATGGCTAAGCTGACCCCTTCACCCCTCCCTATATTTCTTATACTTTCATGCCTTGATCCTATATTTGGTAATCTCAGTGCACTTGGATAAGTACTGTCCCATCCCCTTTATTTATATGCATTAAAGTCATCTCCTCCCACTCCCTCAATCTTAGCACTCCGCCCCTGTCCCCACCCCTATTCCTCGATTGCCCACCCCCAATCCCCATTCTTCTCACTTACTTTCCGTTGAATACTCAGGATGTCGAGGGACTCATTGGACGTGGTCCTCGATTCAGGTAGAGACTGTAGTACCCGAGCTGGGCTTGTCGCCTCTCGGTAATCTCTCTCTCTCTTCCTCTCTCTCTCTCTCTCTCCCCCCTCCCCCTCTCCCTTCCTTCTTCATCAGAGTTTTCACGTCATTCCAGAGTCTCATGTCTGACTTAAGTAGATTGTGCTGATGACAGCTTGTCGGCTGGATTTGTTGAATTGGTAGTATTTCTTTTGAATACCGGAACCCCTAATTCAAACGTTATTGACAGCTGATAATACGTGGGATATATTAGAAAGTGGCCTGGAAAAAATGGAAAATCTCAAATCATATTAGGAGCTGTCACTGGACCATGCGATGATGTATAATGAAATGATTAGTGATTATCTGGCCTTTGTGTTAGTTCTAGTTTATGTTTGAATGATTTTCCTTTTCAAAGTTAATTGCCGGAGGAGTGGTTGTCATTCTAATGAACAGGCAGAAAAAGTGATTTCTGGTGTCTTCTAAGTTATTCCGAGAGGCCAAACATCAACTAATTTCAATTCATGATGCTGAATGATTTCTGATGAGAACTTCATGTTGCAATAGTAAATGGCTTTGACTCCCTCTTGAACAGGAAGACGATGGTAATTCTGAGGCATCAAAAGTTGGTGCGGTGCATGTGGCTGCCAATACATTAAGGCTTTTGATTGCTGGAACTCAAGCAGGAAGTCTGATTGGGATGTCTGGACAGAATATTGAGAAACTAAGGAGTTCTTCTGGTGCTACAATAACAATTTTAGCTCCAAATCAGTTGCCATTATGTGCATCTGCTCTTGAATCTGATAGAGTAGTACAGGTGAGCCTTAAGGAACTGGGGTATATGGACAAGTATATTATGAAAGTTTGATTTCAAGTGCTGTGCGGTATCTCTTTATGTAGTTTGTACTTTGTAATTGTATTTAGAGTGCTTCTTCAGTAAATTGCCTCTTGAGCCTTCATTTGGTCTAAGAAAGTGGACATGGGTATACTTATCAGTACATTCTTATGTTTCCCGGCCTTGTGCTGATACAAACACAATCAACATCTTGTGCAAATTTTGTTCATGCATCATATTCAATTGCTCTTCTCATCTGCTTTTGATGAGTTTAATCTTTCTCTGTTTTCTCCTTTCTATCTTTCTTTGTGGCTTTGCACAGGTTTATGCATATTAATTGGAATTTAAGCTAGCCTCAGAGTGCTGTTTGCCTTTGAGACTCTTTATTGGGTTCTGACCATTGACTGAGCGCTTGTTTACATGCAGATCTCAGGTGACATCCCTGCAGTGCTTAAGGCTCTGGAGGAGATAGGACGTCAGCTGAGGTCTTGATAATTAGATTGACATCGTTAGATTTCTAAACACGTCTCTTAGCATTTGGAATGTTAACATGGATTTTTTCAAATGAATATTTTCCAGGGAGAATCCACCGCGACAAGTGATCTCCATCAGCCCAGCATACAATTATAATTTGATTCGTCCAGCTCAACCATATGTTGATCCTAATTCAGGTTATCTGACTAATTTATGTCAAAACTGCACACGGGATTATTTGTCAACTCTGAATCATTGTGACAATTGCCTTACCATTAGATTACAATGTTTCAGCTGATTATGTGACGTTCGAGATGCTGATATCGGAAACACTAGTTGGAGGTTTGATAGGTAGGAGTGGCTCCAACATATCAAGGATAAGAAATGAGTCTGGAGCAACGATCAAGGTAAGCAAGCCTCTTACATTGTCATGTTGGAGTGATGAATAAACTGTTGCTTGCTTTTTTGTTTGTATAGATTTGGCAAACATTTAATTGAATCTGAATCATGTGGCCAAACTATGTGTTTTCAATATCTTTTATTAAGTAAGCCATATCATTCTTGGTTCTATTCTGTGCAAGTTCCCTTCATCCAGAACTCTTATCACTCCCTAATGTGATACTTGACAAATTGGAATACGTTTGTCATGACTGGCTAATATGGGCTTCTCTATCTTTACAAGGCAATTTTTTTTTTTTAACATTTTATCTTTCAGCTTCATTATTCTCTACTTGCGTAGGTTTATGGTGGAAAAGGCGAGCAGAAGCATAGGCAGATCCAGTTTGGTGGTACTGCTCAACAGGTATCATTTCTTTCATTTAGTTATGTTATCTGTCGTGCTACCAGTTATTGCATGTAATACAATTGGTAAACTTGAAAGCAATCAATTGCGTAGAATGGAGATTTGTCTATAGAAACCTGGAGTTTTCAGATAGAACTACATGTTGCCAAAATGTGAATGCAATCGTGGGATAGGCATTCTAGAAATCATATTGACTGAGTCTATAAATGTCTTGCTGGGGCTCCATGAATTGTCTGGACCCTCTGAAGCAAAATTATTTGCCAAGTTCATAGCAGTCGATATTATTATCCATATTCTCTGTACCTTATGCTGGCAGGGGTCCCCCTAAATGGTGCAATCATTTGTGATGACCTGCTTTGTCGGTTGCAGAATCTCTGTAACTTTTGGCTTTTGTGTTTCCAGTTTTCAGTTAACGTGCACCATGTTTTAATTGGTTATGTATTAACCGCACAAGGATCATGTAAAGGATGCAACAGATTGGCTGACTAACCCTTAGAATGGATTTTAAAAGAAGCATTTGCGAGCTACCAATCTTACAATATCCCAGTCTTTTTTAATTCCCTTTTTTTGTGAAATAACAGGTGGCACTGGCCAAACAGAGAGTTGATGAGTACATCTACTCTCAATTAACGCAAGTGGATGCTCAACAGCTTATTTAAAATATCCTGTTCCATAGGACCTTTACCTCACCTGTAGATTGTAGTGATTGGTAGTTGGATGGGATTGCCTTACATCCACTAGCTTGTTCCTTTTTAGTGGGGTCACATAATTTTGGCAGGCAGGGTTTGATGTTCTGGTTGTATTTTGCATGTTTGTTTATGACCAGAAGTTAGAGGTGTTCTGAAACATGTTAGAGCTTTTCCCTTTTGTAACATGATGTTTCAGCGTGACTCTGCATCACTTTGGAAACAAGTTTTCTGTATCATGCCTCCATTGTACAGATTTTTAATCTCCATGAGGTTCTTTGGTCTCTCTCTATATATCTCTCTCTCCTTGCGCATGCGGGCGTGTTTCAGATCTTTGGTATGCCAGAAGTCGTGTGCTTATGTGATTGAGAGAGTGAAAGTGTGCCGAAATCAGTGGGTTTCCTCCTGTAGTTATTGGAAGTTTCTCAAGGAAGCAGCTATTCATTATGTTTAAGTTACTGTACGGCTCCCTCTTGACCAATGTGTTCATATTTTTCACGGATGATGGCTGGTGTTGTGTTTGAGGTCATCGCTGATCCGATAGCCAATTCACCTGAGCTAAACATTGTAACATGAGGTAAATTAAGTGTCTGAAAGACCATTGAATCAAGGACGATGTTTCTCGAGTCGTGAGCGTCGGCCGGCCTCATCCGTAAGTGTTGCTCTTGTCTAAGTATTAAGGGTGTGTTCGTTTCAAATGATTCATCCTTCGTGAAACAAGCAGAGCTTAAGTTTGTTATTAATCTATTGATTCTCAAGATGAGCGTGTGAATATGACTGATTAGGGCTTATGGTTTCTACGAAGGATCCATGAAAGCGTCTGTTTACTTTGTAAGGTTCTTGGCTAGCTACTTTGACCATAAATAAACGCCCAAAAAACCTTCTCTCAAACTGCATTTTCAGCAGAACCAAACACAAAAAAGAAAATTCATTTCTAGGAAGTGGACTTATTAGGAAGACATTTTCCTCAACTATGAGCTTTCAGGACCCTAACTTTGAGGGTGTCGCCATGCTTATGCATAAACGGTTGATAAATCAAAGCCCCTTAGTTGCCCAAAATTCCACATTTTAAGCTTCAATTTATTTTGCAAAAAATAAATTATTTAAACAATTTTTTTTTAAATTAGTCGCTTATATCACTTAAAAATATTGATCGATAAAAAATAATTTGACATGAACTATTATTAATAATAGAAATATTTTTTATGATTAATTATATTAAGTGATACCAACTATTACTTTTAGGAAATGTTTTTTAAATAATTCATTTTTTGAGAGATGAATGGAATGTAAAATTTTTAATCTGCCTCGCCATACAAATCTAATGGAATGATTCTTGCCAATAAGAGTATATGGGTGAAAATTTCTTGTCGCTAAGCATGTATTTTTGCTGGCTACTTATACGATATCATGGCATGCATCGGTATGTTACCTAGTTTGCATTTTTTGTTCAACCATCTTTTCTATTTTCCATCACGGACGCCCAATCACCTAGAAATGAGTTAATGTTAAAAAATCCAATCTAAAAGTTTAAACTAATAAATAGAAAATACCACATGAATATAAAAAATATTTTAGAACATGTTATCAAGCGACGCGAGACAATATTTGTAACATTCCCTCTCACATGTAAGTCGGCTCATTATGGCACATGAAATTTCGTTAACGGGAGGTGGATGTACATTCGCAAAAGAGACAACACTGATTTCAATATGATGTGATTCATGTTAGATCACTCATTTTAATACCACATTAAACAGCTAGTCCAGGAGGGGAAAAAGCCACCAGCACATGCGGCAATCCTAGGATAACGACGCGGAGCCGGCTCGAATCATGGCTTCGTAATCCATTTAGCTTTGACGAGGAAAGATGGTCGGCAAATCATGTCCGCGCACGTGCAATCGTGTCCCCGCACGTGGATCCCACGCACGACCGTTTTTTGAATCGTAAATAACGTTGGTGTCGGAGGTTTATCGCCAAAATCTAAGGCGCAAAATCTAAATCCAGATCCGCTTTTACGACCCCGCACGTGCAGTCGCTCCTCGATGGCTGCTTCGGTCACGTGCGCGGCGTCGGGGAATGGGTCCCCACCCACGCACCCCACCATCCACGGCTGGGATTGCGCCAATTCCTCGGACACCGACGAGCGCGCACCGTACGATGGGGGGAGCTCGGCTTTTAATTTTTATGTAATCTCACGTGGGCTCCAGTTGCCTCAGTAGATGGGAACACCAAAAGGTGGGTCTAAAGAAATTAAATGTTTGAATCGAATCATAACTATTGTGCGTGTCATTCGTGCTTAAGGTCCGACATGCTTCTTTTCTTAATATGGAATGATTAAATTTGAAGGAAAAATCACTCAACTATGTCTATTATAACGCAAATGTCCCGAGCTTTTTTTTATTATTAAAAATCCTAAACTTACTCATTGTGACACTAATACCTCAAACCCAAAAAAAAAAAAAAAACCTCAAATTTATATTAGTATGATAAATGTACCTTGGATAGAATTATAATAAAGGGTATATACGTCACACATATATAAATTTTATTTTTTTCGTGACACAAAAAAAAGTTTTTGAGTATCAATATCTTAATGGCTAAATTTAGGGTCTTTTGTGAAACAAAAAAGAAGTTTACGTGTTTGTGTTATAATAAGTATAATTTACAGTTTGTGGTGGTATTTGCCCCAAATTTGAAAATAAACCTTATTAACAAGTGTCTAAGGATATACTAATTCAGTAACTAATCAACAAGAAGCTTGTCGGACCACATATGAGATTTTTCAGCGCAACTTTAGATATTATAGAATGGTCAAAAATCGAGATTGATTAACAAGATGAATGTTTAAAATTCTCTTCTGTAATGGACTTTGACAAGGTTATAAAATGTCCAACCAATAAGGAAAAAGGCCCGCTATTAAGACTTCATTTATTTCACAAAGAATAAATAATTTTAAAAATATATTTTTAAAAATGATTGTTTATATTACTTTGACTAATTAGTTGATGAATAACACTTTTATTATCTGTAATAATTTAAATTTAAAAAATTCCGTGCATGGTGAATATATTTTCCAAACAATTATCTTTTGGAAAAAAAATTCCCAAAATTATTTATTTTTCGTAAAATAAACGAGTCCTAAAATTATGTGTTCAATTATTTTTCATTTTCCATCTAAACTATTTTTTTTTTTTTTTTTAGAGTTTTTTATGATCCTTTTAGTTACGTTTGGTCGTTAGATTTCTAACTAAAATTAAATTGGATAGGATATGATATGAAATCTAGAGATTTTGTTATATTCTTTCCACCATTTGT
Source organism: Eucalyptus cladocalyx (assembly GCA_017140615.1). Classification (NCBI taxonomy): domain Eukaryota; kingdom Viridiplantae; phylum Streptophyta; class Magnoliopsida; order Myrtales; family Myrtaceae; genus Eucalyptus; species Eucalyptus cladocalyx. The sequence continues at coordinate 23,337,128 of CM029520.1, forward strand.
TGATTATAGTAATAAAGTTGGATACAATCACATTATATCATATATATTGTTTAGTATAAACGGCATATCAATATAAATGAACAAAAAATTTTACATGAATAAAAATCTCTCGCAACACTCTAGCTCACTTAATTTTTATTTTCATTTCATCTCTTTCTTTAATTAATTTATTTTACATTTCTTTCTTCCCATTCCATCATCCTCTAATAATATTTTATTAAATAGTAAGTTCTACTAATATATCCAATACTACAAAAAACCACAAATTGAAGCTTGTGATAAATTTACTAAAAATTAATTCGTTGACTACTGAGAAAAACCCCAAACTAATAAACTAATTTTTTGACTATCAAAAATCAATTTTTTTATATTAAATTAATAAAACGAAAAACCATAAATCAAGTATACCTATAATAAATTTATAATAAATTTACTATTTGTTACTAATTTTTTTACTTCTAAATATTTCAAACCGATATGTTTATGACAAATTTATCATTCATAAATTTTCGTTATCTAGATTAATACCAAGAAAAATCATAAACCGGTACACTTATAATAAGTGAAAGGTAAAACCTCAAATTTGTAAATCCGTCAACTGTCATATTTTATTTAACTTAACAATTTAATAATAAAATTAAACAAAGAGTGAATTTATCGAATGTATTAATTTGGAGTTTCACTAAAATTTCCAAAGTGTTTGTTTGTTGTACCAAATGTAGGCTATGTTAGCCCATCTCAATGATCTCATGACTACGTCAAAGACCTCTAAAGGAGAATCGTGATTCGTTCTTTTGTGATCCAACGGCCACCGGCTCCCGGTAATCCGGTCTGGTTTGTGTTCATCTCTATTCTTAGAAAAGCGAGATTCGTGGGTTCCATTGGTGAAGATTGTGATCATTTATGATTCACATCCTCACCTTCCCCATCCCCCATTCTCTCTCTCTCTCTCTCTCTTCTCAATATCTGATCATCATCTCATCATTAGTGGATCCGCAGCTTTATGTCCCGTCAACGGTCAAATGGATGGACTCAGCTCGATGATGCTCAACCCCAGTTCAAAAAAGCACAGGGCAGATGCCAAACCACACGTTTTAACCACAGTAAAGAAGGGGAAGGGAAAGGCACACTGGTTGCAATCAGTAGGGGGTGAATTGAATTGAATTCATTTGGGGGAGGGAGTGTCTCTCTCTGTGGAGTGGTGTGGGAACCATCAATCATCATCATTCAGGCAATAGGCTGGACTGACACAAGTCATCATTACTCTCTCTCTCTCTCTCTCTCTCTCTCTCTCTGTGCCCCCCTCCATTTATCTTGACATTGTCCCATCCTTTCATTGTCTTGTTAAAAAAGCCGTGACACCACCAGTGCTGCTGCCCCTTCCAAGACTCAAAAGAGAGGAAAAAAGCTCACCCATTTTCACACCTCTGTTCTTGTTCTTGTTCTTGCTCCTTCCTGTTCCTGTTTCTCCTCACAACCCAGAACACCCAAAAATCAACGGACCCAGAAGCTGTCGTTGCTGTAGGCAGAGGAAAAAGTAGAAATTTCTTTTTGTTCTGCTTTGGGGGAAGGAGGAGGAGTTTTGGATTTGTGTTTGTGTTTGAGCCCGCTCTTGGGGAAAGTGGAAATGGGTGAGCAAGATGATGGGCTGGGGTTGAGTTTGAGCCTGGGATGCGGGAAGAGCGCATTGTCTTTGAACCTCAATCTCGTGGAAGCTCCTATGCAGTCCAGGCAGAGTCCTGGGCAAAAGTGCTCTTGGAATGAGATTTTCAACTCTCCTGGTGAGAGTAGTTTTTTCGGGGGTTGCTCTGATTTTCTAGTCTGTTGCCTCCTTCAATGTCACATTCTGTTTTCTTGTTTAATCTTTGAGAGAGTGAATGGTTTTTCTTTCCAATCTGCTCATTCCTGATTAACATGCACCATTTTGCGAGGCATCTATCTGAATGTGTACACTGCATTTTGTATCCTTTGGTTCATAGAAGCTACAAAGCAGAACAGTTTCTGTGAAATGATTTGGGTTTACTTCATGTTTAATGTCATTTATTAGATTAGATGTAGAAGGCTAAGACTCTAATCTTCATTGGCCGTCGCTTTGTCATTTTCTAGGAGGTTGAAGTGTGAGATTTGCCTTAAAAACTCGATTAAGTTTTGGAGGAGCGTTGTCCTCCTTGGCCTTAGATATCAAATCCTGATTTGTATTCATCAACTTTCAGAAACAAACTCCAAAACAAGGCCATTCTTCGGTGGAGTCGGCCTCAACCGAGACATACTGGTGGTGGATTTGGATGATGATAATCATGTCTCATCACCTAACAGCACCGTGTCGAGCATAAGTGGGAAGAGAAGTGAGAGAGAACCGCTTGGAGAAAATGAAGTTGAGGCTGAGAGAACTTCGTGCTCTTGTGAGAGCATCGAAGAAGATGGCAGCGGAGGAGATGGAGCGAGGAAGAAGCTCAGGCTGTCTAGAGAACAGTCATTGGTGCTAGAGGAGACATTCAAAGAGCATAACACTCTTAACCCTGTGAGCGGCAATTTTGGTCATTCTATTACTGATTAATATATGCTTTCTTTGAATGTGCGTGAGCATGTAATCACTGCTTGTAAACCTGACATGGATGTTTGGTAGGAAAAATAGAATTTAAAGTGCATTTCAGTCATGAGATTGATGTTTATTTGTAGTTATCATTTGCTGGTAACAGTCGAATTGGGGATTTGAGACCTTTTTCTTGTTTTCTTTTTTGCAATGATTGGATCTGTGTGAATCACAAATTGGTTTTCATTTTCATTTATGAATAATGAGATCATCTTTAGGTTTCCCTTTGGATGTAATAAAGGGATGGTTTCGATGAGTTTAACTGGAGATTGTTTTGAGTTTCAGAAGCAAAAGCTTGCCTTGGCCAAGCAGCTGAATCTTAGTCCCAGACAGGTAGAGGTCTGGTTTCAGAACAGGCGTGCCAGGTAATTGATAGTTTTGAGTTCTTTTTGCCCAAATACATGGCTTTACATCTGCATCTAATCTGCATCACTCTGATCATTGTGGAAGAAAAATGTCAGGAGTGGGAGAGAGGCGGGTTGGGGTGGGGGTGGTTGGTTCTCTCTTAATCATTTGATGGTAGTTTGACAGCGAAGTTGTTTTTTCTTTATAGTGAGTGCATGTAATCTTTGGGTCCACATGTATCCCAGTTGGGCCATCTTGTACACGAGGTGTGTGAGCGTGTAGCAGGAGTCCAATGATGTGACTTGTCACTTAATCTAGGAGTACACATCGCGTTCTCACTTTAGTATGGAGCACCGATATGTGGGATCCATAAATTCTAAGCCGCCAGGGGAGGAAGTGAAGTTATTAGGGAGTAATCAAATACCTAAAATTTTGTTATGCAAGGGCCCCAGTTTAGATTCATGCACTCATGATTTACAATGCAGCTCTGGAAAGCTCTGTTTATGGTTAGGATAATGACGTTGGGTCTTTTGCATCAAAGAATTGGTTTGATGAAGCAGCTTCTCTATGTTAGGTTTGAGCAAATGTGCAATTCTTTTGTCTAATAGCTGCCATCTTGATTTTCTTAATCACATGGAAATGGGCTGAAGATTGTTATTCATACCTTACTAGATTGAGCTGATAATGTGTTATTATCATGCTGTAGTTTGGCACCAACAATCTGTGTGGGGGCGCTCTGTATAAGGATGTAGCATAACATCTTTTTCCTTTTTACCAATTTGGTGTAGGACTAAGACGAAGCAAACTGAGGTGGACTGTGAGTACCTTAAGAGATGCTGCGACAATCTTACACAGGAAAACAAGAGGCTGCAGAAGGAAGTGCAGGAGCTCAGAGCACTGAAGCTCTCCCCACAGCTCTACATGCATATGAACCCGCCCACCACGCTCACCATGTGCCCTTCATGTCAGCGAGTGTCTGTTCCTTCGTCGTCATTGTCGCCTCCATCTTCATCTTCAGTCACTGCCTCAGTGATTGGCCCCGTGGGGCCGGTCCATAATCCTTTTAGTCAGTCTGGACCATCCATCAACCCTTGGGCAAGGCTACAGATGCAACAAGGACTGAACAATTTGCACTCTTAATGGCTTTTCTGACATCTGCGCGGCATGTCCCAAGGCGTAAAGCAAAGAGTGCAAAGAGTATCAGCTCATCCTGACGATACATTAGCAAGTATGACGTAGAAAGATCCAATGATCGGCAAAATAGAGCGTCTATTGTCCTTTTTGCTGATAATAGGACATTGATTGCTGGGATAGACAAATCTTATCCCTGTTTTTAAGGTCGAAAACATGTAGGGAACGGAAAAGGTGAACGTTAGTTGTTCATGAAACTTGTTCACTTAGGTAATTTGATGATCTATCATGATGTGGGTGATTGTCGAATCTATTCGAATGTCGATGAAGCATGGTCTCATCTACCATGTTGGGTCATCAGCTGTTTCAAGCAATTCAATTGTGATATTTGTTCACGGGTGACACAGAATATGCCTTTCGAAAGTAAATTTAGAAGCAAAGTACTGAAACACGGGCAAGAGTTGTATGATGTCCCCTAACCATGAATACGTACCTGGCGGTCTCATTCTATGATTAGGCAATGACCATATCAGAATACCGACAGTTCTCTTTCATCTTATTGTTTAATAAATCTCGATTGCTGACGACGTTTCTGGTCTAGGGGTAAACTGGTTAGGTTTCTAGAATGCAAAAGTCAATTTCCTGACTAGTCCATTTGGTAGAGCAAGTAGTTACATCACATGGCATATGACGGAGACTTAAGGTGTAATAAGCCAATCGAAAGTGAAAGATTTCAAAATTCAAGCATCGGTTGAGTAGGATGAGGCACAAATTGCACATCGGTTGGGTGACCGACACATGAAGTACATTTCCATAAAGACGGCTTCAAGAAGTAGAACACATGCGTATGTTCTGGTTTACATTCGACCCGGATTTTACAACTTCGAAGATTCTACACATCTACTCTGTCATCTTCCTCTTACAATCAATGCACAGAAGTCAACTGCCAAGATGAGTTATGGAGAATTCATTTTATTTTCAGTTTAACGAAACTGCACCAAAGCAAAATGTTGCCCCTGACCGTCTCAATCCCCAAGTGGAGATGCAGAATCATCTACGTGAAACCTGGATCAAGACAGTCTAAACTGTGTAAATCATCGGTTAGCCATACTTACGTCAGGACAAAAAGTTTCTCATGTTCGAGTTGAGTTAATTTAAGTGTTCATAGTTGCCAGTTGTGCTCGCAAGGGTAGACAGAGACAGACGCTTAACTCCTCGAAATGAAAGAATGCGTGCTCTCTAGCAATCTCAAGCAAGTATAGCTTCGTAAGGAATCGGAGACGACGGCTCCTAATAAAGCGTAATACTGATCAATTCATGTTGATGACAGATACACCGCAGCCCAAATCTACAGGAAAGGGAGGCGAGTGATAATACAGTGAAAACTTCTCTCTCTTCAGATCAAGCTATCAACAATCATCATACTGTATTCATGGTGTCTGCTAAGGAACGAAGTATGCACCCCAAGCCTGCCCTCTCCGTGAGTCTTTCGTGAATCCGCAGGCATTGGTCACAGGTGGGGCGATCGCCTGTAGACAAGCCTCTGTACAAGTATCTGGCGAGCAACGAGAGGATCAAATTAATCAATGAGGCTCTGGTTTCACAGATATGTTGTGAGTGGGAAAAGAAGAAGGCATTAACAAACGAAATGAAGCACGCACGAACTTCAACAATGATAGCATTTACACACTGAATTCTCTTACTACTCACTAGAGAAGGAATGCATGTTGAACTCCAACAAAGGCCTTAACAATACCGGTAATCCAAGCAAGATAGTAATGATCAGACGAGAGGAATACATGATACATGGGGAAACTCTAATCTCTTCTAATCAGACTTATAGGCCAGCCAAACACCAAAACCAATTGGTCATATATATATATCTACCTTTAATCTCAGTTAACAATGGTAAAATTTTGCTGGTCATGGGACCATAATTGCACACTGAGCCTGAAGATCAAAGTAAAATACATGTTGAGCATACATACATAAGGCAAACAACAGATGCCATCAAATCCCCATCTACTTAATTACCGCTCCTAAATGAAGATGTTCACAGCCGTAAGAACATTCAAGTACTTCAATGATGACCTCAAGACAATTTTTGTTGTATACCATCTTGTCAGTTTAGACTAACTCAAGTACCAATAGCGATAAAGAAACATCCCTGGAGCATTTGCATATAATTCCTCAAGGAGAGTTAGATAATGCTCTAAGCCAGTCTTAAGCATTGACAAGCCAATAAGTCATATTTGCAGTATCCATAGAATAAGATAGGTTTCAAGTGCTGATGAAAAGAAGGAACATGTTCTCCAACCAGAAAGAAAAGTATCGTGCTATCAAACGCAATTTATCTGGTCAAATGACACTGTTATCGACGGGAAGGAATTTCAAATACATTGCTGCAGGGAGACTGGGGAAAACAGCATGCAATTGTCTTGTATGATTGTTATATGCCAAAATTCAGTGAGTGAGAAGAACACATGAGACAAATGAACATGGTACTACTTTTTTCTGGCTGAGTTGTGAAGAATATGGCAAGCCAATAGAGTATGGCACCTTGGTGAAAATGGAATCTAAACCAGAATCCTGCAGAAAAAAAATTTATTCTACTCCTGCTTGAAACCGGCCTTGAGATCAAGCTAACCCCAAAAGTTGTCAATTTAATTACTCTGTCTTTCCAATCACCCAGAACAGAAATAACATTAGATCAACCTACTCAGAAGTCTCAGGCATTTGATCTAGGAAGGAGATCTTTTAGGACTAGATTGCATGACTAGATTTTGGCACTCAATACAACCAACAAAGAAACAACCAATAAGGACTTTGTCAATAAAATTGATAAAATGCCTCGTCTAGAATTCAGGGAAAGCTACATGTCATCATAGTTTTGAGACAATCTAAACCAGGAGTTGCTTCTGCTACTCTAAATCCACAACTACCCCAAGCATTAACATGTATAACCCCAGGACAGGAGCAAATATCATTGAGCATATGTTACCTTCTATTCCAAATTGACAACCTTACCTGGCCTGCTTTATCATCTCCAGTCTATCACTCTTATACTTCGTTTAGAAGGCAAGGACAGGATGAAAATGGAAAGAAAATTTTAATTTCTGTCCTCTCCATGCTAAAGTTTTAAACTTTACCCCATTTTCCACACCACCTCCAATTTTCCTTCACCTACCCTCCTTCCCAAACAAAGCATTGGTACCAATCCTTGGGAAGAGGCAACTATGCCTAATACAAATCACATCGTAGCAACAAAGAAAGTCCAGCTTAGTCTAAGCATAGCCTCTAAAAGGGCTTTTCTTTGGGAATAGGAATCCCTATACACTCTAACTTGACTGCCTTACATAGTTTAATATGGTGTGTTCCTTCAAAAAATGGGGTATCAACAAATAAGTAGAGCAATCACAAGTAGCACAATTCAGTGAATTCACAATACAACAACACAAACATTTTAACAAGGCCTTGATTAGATAGACTATGATCAGCCAAAGCAAACAATTAATAGTAGTTACTGGCACAACCTATTCTTCATAAGCAAAAGTGAGAAACTGATAACCTAAACCAAAGTAGTAGGCTATTCCTTAGCAAAGTTATGGTCAAATTTCATCAAAGGTAATTCTTCCAAGATCACTTCATTAGTTTGAGTTATTCTCACCCAATTATTTGTAGGGCTGAACACCAGAAATAAGAAAATGAATATCAAACTAAGTCGTTGGGGGAAAAAAAGTCTTCGGAGATCCTAATGTGCCAACCCTGATGACACAGATAAATCAATGAACTGAAGAGACAGTTTGCTGTTTCTAGTCATTACATCACCCATGAATTCTTGATCTTTATTAAATATCTCTACCAAAAGCTGCAGCCGCAACAAACAGCTCAATAATTAAGCCCTTCACAACCGATAATCATTAGGCGTAATCGTCACTACCCAATGAGCCTCGCCATAATCCTTATGTTAATCTGTATCAAGGGACTACAGGAGTACCCAAATGTCCCATTGAAAGAACAAGACAGTTAGGTGAAAAGATTAAGCCCTTCACAAACTACCCACACACACAGTGGCATTTCGGCATTGATATTACTTGTGCCTTCAAGCGCTACAAACTTAATGGAAACAAGAAAACCATCCCCTGTGCCTTAGATTGCTACCATCACTCCAAACATTTCAATTCCACGGTAAAGATCACTAAGCAAACACGAAGCAACAAATCCGAACGAGCATCGACAACGGACGGGTACGAACAGCAAGGAAAAGACGGCTCAACACTCACTTCATGAGGATGTCGTAGTACTCGGGATCCAAGGAAGAGAACAGGGCGTCCAGATCCTTTATCGCCATTATCGCTCTGTGCACCACTATCCAGTTCGCCGACTGCAAAAAACCGCGACTTCACCACCCGCAAAGATCTACCGATACAAGCAGCAAACACCCACCAAAAAAAGAGCCAAAAAAATAAAAGGGCGAACCTTGCATCGCTCGTCCCGCGTGTTCGGAGGCGACCCTTCGAGGGCGGTCTTGAGAGCCTCCACCGGCCTCGACCTGCACGCGACGAACCGAAACGCGAGGAAATGCGGAGGTGGGTCAGCTCAAAATCGATCCGGCGAAATCGCGGACGGAAAAGGCGGCGAGGGAGGGATCGAGGAGGGGGAAGTTTACTGCTTGAGCAAGCTCTCGATCTTGCGGGACTTGTGCTCGATCCTGCTGATGATGGCCTCCGCGTTGTCCGCCTCCACGAAGTCGTCCGTCGCCGCCATCATTCCGGCGAAGCGGCTGCCGGCGGGAATCAGAGGCGAAGATGGCTGGAAAACTCTCTCTCTCTCTCTCTCTCTTTCTGTCTCTCTACTTCTAGTCCTTGCTTTCTCTTTCACAACATGGACGATGAAATTGTTGTTGGCTTATCCGGAAAAAAAAAATTGTTGTTGGAGACAGGACAATATAATGTCCTGTAATTTTATAAAAAGATTTTTACCACATGAACATGTTTATAGGAAAAATTTTCGTCTAATTAAAATTCGACCTATTTATTGAAAGTGGTATGTAGTTGGAACATATTCAATATTTCCAAATTAACAACTGCTGCCAAAAAATGAATAATTTGAAAAATATTTTCCAAAAAATATTTTATATTGTTTGAAATAATTACCAATAAAATTATTTTTATTGTTAATAACAATTTATATTTGAATATTTTTGTGTACAATGAAGGTATTTTGGTTTAATTATTTTTGTAAATGTTATAGTGACCATTGTTTTGGAAATATTTTCTAAATTATTCTTTTTCAATGAAATAAACTAAACCTAAATTTCAAAATAGTTCATTTGCTCATTCATTTACAAAGTTTACTTGTAAAAGCATTGCGTTGAATATAAGGAAATGTGATTTATTGTATGTACTCCTAGTTGTTTAGATCGAGATAGGATTTGATAGTATATGATATAATATTTAGATTTTTTATTAAGATATTTAGTGATTAGATAGTATATGATATAATATAATATGAAATATAAATTAATTACGGTCTGCTCTTGTTCTTGATTTTCTTTATCCAATCAACTATTTCAGCTTTAGCTTGATGGGAGGTTATAATAAAGTTTGATATATTAACATCATATCATATATATTATTTGGTTAAAATGCCATTCTATCAATATAAATTAATTACAAATTTTACAAACAGAGATGGTAAGAATCTCTAATACTTCATTTTTATTTTTATTTTATTTTCTCTTTTTTAATTTTTAATTTCGTTATTCTCTTTTCATCATTCTCTAATAAAATTTTATTAATAAAAAACTGTTCTAATATACCTAAAATACTAAAATACCTAAAATGCATAATAAAGTATAAATATATATTTATATATTGAATCTTATATTATATGATATAATTAAATTCAAATATATAAATAAAAATAAGATTAAAATAAAAATAATTTTTTAATTTTTAATTTTTTTGTTATTTTGAATTTCTTATATTAAAATTCAAATATTATTTATATTTAAATATAATTTTAAATTCGTTAATTTAAGAAGTTTTTCATTTGAAAAAAAACTTTCTTATTATGGATATTAGAAATTATATCTATCTTTATCTTACCTCCTTCTTATGGAGATAATTTTATCTAGCCATAAATCCAATTTTTTTTTTTTTTTTAAGTAGACTGCCAAATGGATAAGATAAATATTTTATTTTTAATTTTATCCGATTGCAAACGTAGATCTAAAGGTTCAATCGAGTCACGTTATACACAAATATCTCGGCCTCTGTTCGATGACTACTTGAGATTAACTGGCTTAATTTGTTAAGTCAAGCTCAAGCTTGTTAATTCAACTCAATAGTTCATGAACCTAATGGAGCTTAATCAAGCTCTCATTGCTTGATTTACATATTTGGAAAAAAAAAACATAGCAATAATCAAAGTTACACAATATTTGAATTTATAAAGTCCATCCAATTTTATTTTATTTTTATAAGTTGGTTGTGATTGAGTAGAGTCGAGATGAGCTAGAGTAGTATATTTAATACTCGATTGAGCTCGAGTTGAACTTTGAGCTTTGCATATTTGAGCCAAGTTGAGCTTGAGCTTAGTTGTGCATGGACTTGACTTCGTTTGATTAAACCTCTAAAATACTCATAAAGAAAATGGAAAATTATGCAATATTTCACTATGATAAAAGATTGGAACGCATAGTTATAACAAACACCATAAAGTTTGTGTAGTTTTTGAATTACGACAATTAGTAAGCAAGAGTAAAGTGTTGAGAGAGAGATATGTTAACAGAAAAATTAAGAGTAGAAAAAGATGTTAAGAGAAAAAGTAGGACTTTTAGGCTTTATGAAATTGGTTTCAAAATCAGTTCAGTCAGTTCAATTCCCTGGTAGATCTTCACTTGAAATCGGGAATTAGGTTAGTTTTAAGAGAAGCCTGATTTAAGTTCTCGAATAGAATCGATTCAATTATACAGCCCAAATAAAAAATCTGACATTTCTCAAAAAATTGGCAATCGATTGCAACAGGCTTAAACTCAATGATTAGGATCTTTTCATCTCTTCATCCAAATGGTTAATATTGGTGGTGTTCCTTAAAAATCTCTAGCACCTAGACTAAGGGTGCACTTGGTAATGCTTTTGTTTCCTTTTTTTTTATTCTTGAAATGGAAAAAGAATAAAAATCTTTTTGTGTATGTTTTTGTTCTAGGAATATATTTAGAACAAGATTAATAATGGCCCATTTGATAATGTCCCAACCATTATCAAACAATGTTTGATTTTATTATTTTATTATATGGAACAACAAAAGAATAGAAATATATTTGGTAACTTTTTTATTTTTGGGAATAGGTTTGAAACATAATGAAGAAGTAAAAAAGAAGTTGCTTCTTTATTTTCGAGAACAACTTTAAAAGTAAACCTTATTTTTTTCTCTATTTTCTTTTCTTCTTTCCCTTTTCTTCTTCTTCTTCTTCTTCTTTTTTCTCTAATTGATTACCGGTCTCAGAGATGGCCAGAAACCTCACCGAGGGCTAGCAAGGCTAAACCTCATCAGCTCAAGCCTCACTAGGGTCTGTTAAGGCTTCGGCGACTGCCAAGGGGAAGAAGAAGAAGAAAAGGAAAAGAAAAAAAAGGAAAAAAGAGAAAAAAAGAGAAAATGCTTAATTTTGAAATTGTTCTTGGAAATCAAGAAGCATTTTTTTTTTTACTTCTTGATTTTGTTCAAAATCTATTATTGGGAATAAAAAAAGTTACTAAATGAATTTTTATTCTTTTTTTATTATAGGGAATAAAAGAATAAAATCAAACATTATTTGGTATATTATTAAAGAGGCCTTAAGTCAAAAAAGGTTGCTTCTTTGTTCTTGAAAACAACTCAAGAATCAAGTAATTATTTCTTTTCCTTTTTCCTTTTCTTCTTCCTCCAGTCGTTTGCCGACCTTGGCGATGGTTGACGATTGGCTAGAAGAGAGCTAGTGACCTTGTCAGAGCCTTGCCTAGCGATAATGAGGTCACCAGCTCTTGTTTGGTCAGTTGTCGACCATGGCCAAGGTCGGTGACCTGCTAGATGAAGAAGAATAAGAAAAGGAAAAAAAAAAAAAAAGAAAGAAACTATTAAAAAATGTAATAAAACTATTAAAAAATTAAAAAAAATTGAAAGTCATATCAAACGCAAATCTATTTTGAGAATATAAATTTTGTGCATTTAGCAAACGTGATCTTTTCTACTAATAAATTCATCCAAAGAACCAAAATAGATAAAATTGTTTCTAAACAAAAATTATTTCAGGAAATAAAAATGTTGTCATATGTATCTTAAGTTTCTATCCGAAAATTTTTCCAGTCTTTTCTATTAGAAAATGATCTTTCTCTTCCCCCTTGCTAAGCACAACAACACTTTCTTTCTCTCTACCCTCTTGGCCCTTCTCTTCCCCCTTTAATTTCCCCACTTCAACAAGAACCTCACAACATTCCATTGGATCACACTCTTTCCTCATCGATAATTTCTGTCCAAAATGCAGATCAAAACTCACGAAAAGCAAACAAAAAACAGCATGATGATGATGATGATGATGATGATGATGATGATGATGATGCTCCTTAGGCTTGGTAGTTCGGTCCCTTTTGAAACCGAACGGTCCTTGCCACCACTTTCCACGGACGTGGCCCCTCTCCCTCTCTCCCCCTTTTGTCTCTTTGCTTTGCCTTGGCTTCAAAGTCTTCCTTCCTTCGCCACCTCCACTTCCCCTTCTCCACTGCTCCTTCTTCCTTTTCTTCTTCTTCTTCTTCTTCTCCACCACCTACCTGCAGAGCTCCCAAAGCTCGAAGCTTTCCTCCATCCCCCTCGACAATGGCGACCCGCCCCGCCTCCCGCGCCGACCCCCGCTTCCCCCTCCGCAGCCTCCACCCCCCCACCGCGCAGAAGCCCCCCGCCGCGGCGGCTGCGGCGGTGGCGGCGGCGGCGGCGGCGTCCTCGCTCCCCCGCTCCGTCTTCAAGGCCGTCCTCGTCGCCCTCCTCCTCGTCGCCGTCCCCTTCTTCCCCTCCCAGGCCCCCGCCTTCCTCGACCACCGGCTGTTCACCGAGTTCTGGGAGCTCCTCCACCTCCTCTTCATCGGCCTCGCCGTGTCGTACGGCCTGTTCAGCCGCCGGAACCGCGGGGACGGCGGGCCCGAGGGCGCCGAGCGGCCCCCCGTCCCCGCCGCGGCGGCGTGGAGCGCGTCGCGGGTGGGGGATTTCCTGTCGATCTTCGAAGACGGGTACGAGCTCTCGTGCGGGCCCGACGGGAAGATCCAGAGGCCGGCGCAGGAGGCGTGGAAATGGGACGCTGCCCACTACTCCCAAGGTGAGTCCAAGGTTGCTTTCGGTGAAGAGACTGATTTTGCTAGTGAGGAACAGTTAAAGTCTAGATCTTTGAGCTCTGAGAATGGTGATGCCGTGGTTAGTAGCTGGAGTTCTCAGTGTTTTCCGGTTGAGCCCATGGTTGTGGTGGCTCAGCCAAATTTTAATCTTGGTGATGAATATTGCAAGCCCTTGGGATTGCCTGTTAGGAGCCTTAGATCACGGACTGGGGAGCCGAGTAGGCGGAAATCGAGAAATGCAGGTAAATCTGTTCCTGTTTCTGGTGCCGGTCACTCTTCGATTAGCTCTGATGGCCATATCAATGGGGATTTTGGTAATGTGGGTCCGGTTAATTTGGAGAAGAAGTTGGACGAAACCACGGCTGTGCCTCCGGATTCAACAATAGGGGGGCAGCCGAGGTTCGAGAGAATGGGGATTAGAGAGAGTTTCGGTAATGGCGGGAAGAACCGACATGCTAGGCATATCTCAGCTGAGGAATCTCGATCTAGGATGGGGGTTAGAGAGAGTTTCGGTAATGGTTCCGGCCACTCTTCGATTAGCTCCGATGGCCATATTAATGGGGATTTTGGTGATGTGGGTCCGGTTAGTTTGGAGAAGTTCGACGAAACCATGGCTGTGCCTCCGGATTTGACAATACCGGGGCAGCCGAGGTTTGAGAGGATGGGGGTTAGAGAGAGTTTCGGTAATGGCAGGAAGAACCGACATGCTAGGCATATCTCAGCTGAGGAATCTCGATTTAGGCATCACAGATCGAGGTCTCTTAAGTCCAACGGGTCTTTAAGTTCGCGTACAGGTTCAGCATCGTCTTCCTCCTCACCTGACAAGCTCTCTCCCTTGCATTCCGCTTCTTCGGACCTGCCAAAAGTGGAGGACCCTTGGAACAACAAGGACCAGTTCCGTTCTTCACGTGCTGCTTCGCCACTTGATGCTTGCGGTCCGTTTGATGTGTCTGGCTATGAGAAGGGCATGGGGAGAAACTTGACAGATAAAGACGATTACGGTGAAAATGTGATACATAATTCGCTTGACAGCAAAAGCACGTTCTATTCATCTTCGATGAACAGGAAAGCGTCACCAGACATGTCTCATTATCAGATAAATGAGAAGATTCTGCTCGAAAAGTTAAATGATGAGCGGATGGATTTGAGCGAGAAGAGAAGTCAGGAATTCTCGGGTCATAAACTTCCACCGCGTGGATCTCATTCCCGTAGCTATGCTAGTATCGAAAAATTCAATGATGAGCAGATGGATTTCAGCGAGAAGAGATATCAGGAATTCTCGGGTGATAAACTTCCACCGCTTGGATCTCATTCTCGTAGCTATACTAGTAACGAAAAGTTAAACAACGAGCAGATGGATCTGAGCGAGAAGAGAAGTCAGGAGGAATTCTCGGGTCATAAACTTCCACCACGTGGATCTCATTCCCGTAGCTATACTAGTATCGAACAATTCAATGATGAGCCGATGGCTTTCAGCGAGAAGAGATATCAGGAATTCTCAGGTGGTAAACTTCCACCGCTTGGATCTCAATCTCGTAGCTATACTAGTATCGAAAAGTTAAACGACGAGCAGATGGATCTGAGCGAGAAGACTAGTCAGGAGGAATTCTCGGGTAATAAACTTCCGCCTCGTGGATCTCATTGTCGTAGCTATACCAGTATCGATACTTTTCTTGATGGGGATGGCCAGAGAAAACTGAAGGATGATTGTGAGGGCCCAGGGTGCATCAGCAGAGAGAATTTATCGCATAGAAGAGGGTTGCCTCAGGGTTCTCTGAAGTTAGATGTCAAATCGCGCGAGAAGAACATCAAAGGTACGCCGAGAGGAAAATCAGTGAGAACATTCAGATCGTGCAGACAAACAGAAACAGTCGATCAATTCGAAGAGGCCTGTCGAAAGTTCATAGATGACAAGGTGGGAATGAAGCATGAAAAGACAGACCATTTTGGTATAAGAAAGGAAGGGAACAAAACTGAAGGTTCTCATGGCTCCTTCAGTAGTGCGGGTCAACCGAGTCTGGGAAATCCCAGTCCTGTTTTGCAGCAAGAGTTTGCTGATTGTGCAAATGGCGAAACGAATCATCGTGACGACAAACGTGTGAACTCCGGTGGGGAGTGGATGGCTGAGGCTGAAAATCCCCAAAGGAGATTGGATAAACAAGCCGTGTCCGACTATCTCAGTGACGCGGGAACCGAAGCTAATGAGGTTGATAAGAAGGCTGGTGAGTTCATTGCCAAGTTTAGGGAACAGATTAGGCGTCAAAAGATGGCATCCATCGGATCCTTAAGCGTAGACTTCAGTGAAGACGATTATAGATAAAGACTAAAAATGTATGCTGCTATGGAAGTCATCTAACCAGGTGTATTTGTATATGCATTTCATAGCAATGTCCTCAACATTCCTTTTTGCCTTGTTTCAACATGCTTCATTTCCAATTCTTCTGCCATACAGTATATAGTGCTTGCGATTTTAACTATACTGGTCCTTCTGTTTAGAAGTAGAAATGTTCCTTTTCTTAGGCGTTTGTACTTCTTCAAATCGTTTGTGGCGGAATCAGCTGTAATCCATCCGGTAGTTGACGGCCACCGTCCTCAGCTCGGCTATCGTATTACATGCTAAAGTTCTTCCGCTCCTCTGTGTTTTCTCATCTATTGTTTCGAATAATTGTTTCAAAGACGAGACAAAGTGTTCCTTTTCTTTGCCGCAAGAACTTCGTCCAAACCTATGGAACCTTTTCCATCCCCTCTCCTTCGATGGTCTAGCCCAGATTTTACCCGTGAGCAATTGCCTCGCTCATCTTCTTTCCTTCTCTTTTCGCCATTCGATAGTTCCTGGGTAAAGCTCGAGTCAGGCAATTAGTCGAGTGGGTAAGGCGAACAGGACATCGTTCTCGCACCTCACGAATGTAAAAGAATCCCAATGAAAGCCGGTTCGGAAGAGTAACATCGTGACGGGGTCAGTTCTATCCAGTGACTTCATTAATGGGAAATTCAAGTTCTGCACTGGTATGAACATGGCCTCGACATCCATCCGCGGTTCTTGCCATGAAACAAGCAAAAAGTGTTCATGCCGTGCTCCATCCCCAGCGATTCCACCGACGCCTAGGAATGAAAAGGGACCATCCTGGGGACAAGTTCCGCATGAAGTTGGACATTGTTATGTGAACTGAATCCGAGTTTCCAAAGAGCATGACAAGAATCCAACGAAAGTCGATGCCTCGATCCTGGCAGGACAAAAGGACAAATATATTAATGTTGATTGTTAAGCGGATGGATAGATGAGCTACGCGTGGAAAGTAGCTCTTTTCTATCTTGGTATTTGACTAATCCATCCTCCATCCGCACATTATTTTTCAGTAATTTATGCCGTGCATCATGGCATCGGATATTAAATTACACGGAGTCCTGGAAATAAATTTAAGGGGTTGGTTTGTTTGACAGAAAATATTCTCTAGAAAAACATTTTCCGACATTTACTTTGCTTAGGAAAATTAATGCAACAGAAATTATTTTTCTAACAAAACTTAAATTCAGGGAAAAAGATCTCCTATTTAAAAGAACTGAAAAATATTTTCTGAAATATTTTTCTAGTCTTGGGGTCCTTGGTTAATGAAATGTTTATTCTTACAAAAAATATTTTTTATATAAAAATTCAATATTTTATTTTATTTTTTAAAACATTAGAACATTTTTTAGTTTTATTTTTTTCTTTCCTTTTCCTTCTTCCTTCTCCTTCCTTTGCCAACTGCATGGCTTGGTGATGGTCAACAGCCCGGTGACTAGCCATGATGTGGGCCACAAGCTTGAGGCTCGGCCAATCCAAGTAGGCTTGCAACTCAACCAATCTTGGCAAGCTTGGGCTTGGTCAAGGTTGATGAGCTCATGGCTCGCCCAATCTTGGTGAGTTCGGACTCTACCAAGGTTGACAAGCTTATGGCTCACCCAATCTCGTGAGGTGAAGCTCGCTCATGGTTATTGCTGAGGCTTGGCGAGCAGCAGATGAAGAAAGAAAAAGAAAAGAGAAAAAAAAAAAAAAAAGAAAAAGAATTAAAATAAAATAAAATAAAATAAAAAATAAAAATGATTTAAAAATATGAATTTTATGGGCCTGATATAAAGTCAAAATAGGATCCAAAGACCCAAAAATGTTTTTGATAACATATCGCCTAATAAAGGAAAATTAACTATTTTGCTAGAAAATGATTTCTTGAAATGTATTTTTCTTTATCATGAAGTTTTTTTACCAAACAAACGCTTATGTTGTGCAAAATGAAAAAAATGATCTCGTGTGTCACTTACAAAAATTAATAAATGATGAGTATTACTATTGTTCATAAAAATATTTAGACATAATTTATTGTTGGTAACTAAAGTATTTTTATCAATTAATTATTTCAAATGATAAAAGCAATTATTACTAGGAAAACGTTTTTCAATCATTTTTTTTTCCACAAGACAAACATAGCCATAGAGAAAAAAATATTCTATTAACTTAAAATTTTCAAATAATATCTTTTGGAAAGAGCTACTTGTTTTGTAAACAAAATGTGCATATTTGTAATTGTGGCGAAAGTGAAAAAGAAATGCATGCACGTCATTTTCACCAAAAAAAAAAAAAAAAAAAAAAAAAAATGCACGTCATCAGCGATGCAAAAAGAACCTTCTAACCTTCTCGGGGAATTGGACAACTGGCTTATCAGGTAGGTACACATCTATAAATTTCTTTAATTTTTTTTAACAACCCTATTTAGCACTAGAAAAGAAAGAATTCTTGAAATAATAAAGAGAGAAAGGAATATATTATCTCTCTAGTTTTAGCTATTTCTTCTCCTCCTTAGAAAAACAACACGAAAAAAAATTCCATGAATTGGAGTTTTCATTTTCCCCACCAAATTAGACTCGCCATATTAGACAAGCAAACGCATTGCGACATGGTAGTAAATATTCTGGGTCGATTTTCCCGACCAGGCAATGAATATGATCAATATCTTTTCATGGAAAGCAAAGAGATTTAGTACCACCAGATTTAGGCTCAGATACTCCTAACCCCGGCTTAGCTATTGAAGATTTTGTTAGAATCATCCCATCAGCATACATAAAATTTTAGATCTTGAAAACTGATCATTTCATGAAAATAAAAACATACCTAAACGTGCAAAAGATGACGCCACTGTTGAATCGGGAAGAAAACCGGATTTCTCGTGCTAATCCGTTTTCCTAATCTCACGACATAGATGGAATTTCTGTGTGCTTGTTAGGGAAAGAGAGGACCGGTGTTATATAAATCTACATCGCTATTTTGGTAAGTCTGTCAAATAACCATAATCTTAAGATCCACGCTTGACATTATTCGTCCGTTAATATTTCCTTAAATCTCCACATTAATGTATCTGTTATTTTCAAACTAATAGACTAATATTTCCATACTATTCGAGCCACTGAGTTATATCATTCTTATCAATCCATGGCTTGGCCAAACTTTTAGAGAGTTTCCCCAATCTTTTTAGGGTTTTTCTTAAAAAGTGCATGCATGTCATTATGAAATCATGGTCGTTAATAAGAGAGAATGTGCCAATCTTGTTGGTGAATTAGACAGCTGAATTTCGAAAAATAAAAATAAAATAAAAAATCGGACAACCAGAGTATAAGGTAAGCATACATTATAATTGACAAAAGAATAGCGCAAGTGCCAAAACTTGGCACGGAAGATACTTAAGTGCACAAAATTATGAAATATACACTTAAGTGTCACTTTTTAAAAAAAAATTGGGACATTTGAGTGCCAAGTTCGGCGACCTCGGTCAGAAATCCTCTTGGCAATTTTTAGTAATATAACTCACCTACGTGACTCATTGGAGAGCTGAGTCAGTAAAGAAGAGCTAAAATGATGTCGTTTTGCCTCTTTTTTGTATTTTAAAATAAATATTAATTATTAAATTATTTTTTTTTTTAAAAAAGGGAGAAGCATATTGTAGAAGGCAAGGGTTGTGCAAGCCCTCATTGCCACCTCCCATTGTCGTTGGGGGAGGATCGGCTGGGTCACTAGGCCCTAGCCAAGGGTTGACAATCCTAGCTGACCGGCAGCAAGGGCTTGCAAACCCTCACCTAGCTAGGCCAAGGGTCGCTTCCGGTGACAATGGGGAGGCGGCAGCAAGGGCTTGCATAGCCCTTGCCTTCTGCAATTTGCTTCTTGTTTTTGTTTTTAATTTAGATATTAAAATTAATTACAAATTTTATTTTTATTAATATTGATATTAAAATAGGAGGCAAAACGACATTGTTTTTTGCTTTTTTTTCTATATTAGCGTGGAAAATGAAGTCATTTTATGCTTGTCTCGTTGGAAAAACGTTATGTCAGCATTTTGGCCGGGTTTTTTCGCGATTGGTACTTAACTGACTTATTTTGCTTAAATTTTGGTACTTAAGTATATCTTTTCAAACTTTTGACACTCAAGTATCCTCGTGCTAAGTTTGGATACTTTAGGTGTCCGGCTCCGCATTATAATTTATACAAATTTAGGGTTATACCATTAGTTCAATAAGATAAGTTGTTTTTGTAAATATGCTCTCCACTTACCACTTTATGAATTATATGAATAAGAAAACTTCTAAGACGTGAGATCCTTATGCTACAGATGAATAATTTCTAGACCCTGAAAAGGCCGTCCTTTTGAAAGGCCAATGTAAGGGCTATGCATTGTGAGACAGCATATTTGTCTCGAATAACTACTAGTTCATATGCCAAAGACCCCTCATGATACAAGGCATATGTATATTTATGGACATACACACACTTATATATGTCGAAACCTCGAGGGAATATCGTAAGCCATATTGGTCTGCCCCACAAGTGATGGATCCCCGTATCTGCTGGCAAGGTTAGTGTAAGGCTATGGTCCCTGGCTGCTGGCTCAAGCACTTGGCTTGACACACAAAAGATTCAAGTCACAGTTCTTGGTACTTATATTATTTAGTAACTCATTGGATTCGGGGACAGGTAATTATGAGGAAAATTATCTAAAAAGTCATAAACCTTTTGCACTTTTGTCAATTCAATCTTAATTTTTTCAATTTTACCAATTGAAACATATATCTTTCAACATTTTACCAATTGAGTTTATCCAGCTAATTTTGGCCGGAATTTATTGACATAGTTAGCGACTGTCTTGTGTGATACAACCTGCATTGATATGGATAAAATTTATGTTTTTTGAATTTTTAACTTTTTTTTTTATATATTTAATTTTTTTTTCTTTTTTCCTTTCTATCTCTGGCTGGTCGCCCAACCTTTGGTGACCGGCGAGAGGCCACAACCAGTGAGGGTCAGCCTCATGGGCCTTAGGTAGGGTCGCCCTCACCAGATCTCGCTGGCCCCTAGCGAGAGCAAGCCTTGCCGGCCTCTAGCAAGGGCGAGCCTCACCCGAGGCCAGCGAGGTTGCCCCTCGCCAAATCCTAGCGAGGCCGACCTTTGCCAATTGTGGCCTCTAGCCAGTCGCCGGAGGTTGGGTGACTGGCCAAAGGAAAAAAAAAAGGGGAAGAAATAAAAAATAATTAAAAACATAAAAAATAATTAAAAACATAAAAAATAATTAAAAAATTAAAAAAATTAAAAAATTAATGAAATTTGTCCACGTTAGTGCCGATGTCCACATTAGCAAATTTCGATTAAGATTGACTAGATGAACTCAATTGGTAAAAGTAAAAATGTTTAGGATTGAATTGACAAAAGTGCGATAAGTTTAAGATTTTTTGAACAATTTTCCTGGCAATTATGTTACATTTCCTTGACTTTTCATTCCTAATATATTCAAATGTAAGAACAAATTTGCCTCTGAAGCAGATACATAGACCTCTAGATAGCTACAATGGCGTTCTCCTTGTTGCAAGTATGGTATTTATTCACAAACAAGGCTGCCACTTAGGCGCCACCTGAGCAAGTTTTCTACTATGCTGAGCATTAGGATTTATCTTCGATTGTTTAATTTGAGTTGATGCCCTTGGTCAATGGTTCTTTTAGCCATTGCCCTGTTTCAATCATTGTTCATCACGCTCTAAATTGACATAGAGAGTGTCTTGATAACTTTCAAAGCCACATTTATAAAACATTGAGAGATTTGAGTCGGAGCATAAATCAACGATTTGGTGATTTGTTACACAACAGTGTTACAAAAAGTGATATCTTGTGCAATGAAATCGTCACCAACTACACTTGAAATTTGAGATGAGAAAGATTATTAGAAATACAATCTAAATTTCCAGAAGGGTTGATGTTGTGTATTCCTTGAAGACAAGCAAACTTATGTACGTCCCCTTCATGTTCTACAAGTGTCAAAAATCCTAATTCGTCCACAATTTGTATCATTATAGTGCGCGACATAAATACTCTAAAAAGCTTAAGTTCATTGGGTAAATTTCCTAATACGTTGATATATAGAGCTCTTTCTTTGGTATTAGATGATAATATAATAAAGAAGATAATAAGTAGCTTAGATGATATTAAGTTGCCACATTGAAAGTGGTAAAGCATCCGCCGACCGTTTTGCTTCCGGTGATTATGATCTTACCAATATCATCGCGCCGAACATAATGTTCTCCAATTTTGATCCAGCTTCAACATTCTCATTATAAATATCTGCCTTCACATAAATGATGTACCTAGTACTATTGGATCACTTTGACCGATGCCTGCATCACCCGTTATAGTGATCAAATTGTATCGACTTCAAATTGTTTGCAGCCCTAGTGGTTGAACAACACATCAAACGATTTGATTGGGTTCTTTGGATGTGGATACCTAAATTTTTCGCTCAAAATTCTTTCATGCACATCACATGCATGACAATTGCACAGTATTTGCACGGAGTTTAGATGTTATAATTTTCTAATTGTATTACTTAACATATAGGTATAGCTCTATTTCTCTCATGCATATTCTTGTGAACTATCAAGGGAAATCTAATGAATTACATGATGGACACAAACCGTTACTAAACATGAGTCTTGCCTTCTTTCTCTCTCTTGGCACCATCAGACAAGAAAGGGGCACGTGAGAATCAAAAGAGGAAATAAGCAAAGGATTTTATTAGCATAACAGTCTTTGGGTACACTTTATTGTAAGTCACAAATTCTTGAAAAAGTGAGTTCTATAACAATTTATAATTATTTGTGATTTGAATTTTTGTGGTTCAGAATAAATTATTATTCTAACAATACATTAAAACTGTCATATAATCATTTCTCATAAGCGAGGTAGCTAAAAAGGAGCTCCATGTGAGGAAAATAGGTAATAGAGAGAGGAGTCCGAAAATGGGATTGTATCAGATTCTTTAGATGTCGAAAGTACTGTGCTTGAAAGATCTTTGAGCCGAAATGGAGCTCCACGCCCGAAGATTGTTCGTGGAGTCGCTTGAGGGCTTCTGTACTTACACGAGGATTCTCGTGTCGAAATCATCCATAGGGTGTTAGACGCAAATTGCGTAATCCCAAGATCTCCATAACCAGAACAAGAACATGTATAATTGAGTAGAAAAATTAACGCACCTGTTTTGGGATCCATTGTTCTTGAAGCGGAAGTGGAAACACAATGTTCCACGCGCAAGTCCTTCTCCTCTATTGCCCTCTGTATCACTGGCTCAATGAGGCGGCCCCCTCACGTTTAGCATTAGGTAAACGCCCCTTAGGTGATGATACATGTGAGAATTAGGGTTAGAGGAGAGACTTGAGCACTATTTATAGAGTTTCCAGCCAGTCCCTCTCATTACGAGCTAGGCTCAACTCGGCCCACACTAGCCAGCCCATATTAGACTAATTAAGAAACCTTCTATCTCACCTTAGACCAACCTTGTTTTACGGTAACCGTAAAAACAGTAAATTACAATATCAATTAATTTAGTCCACATTAGGAAAACTCTTACATTCTCCCACTTGGACTATATTAATTGAAATCGTATCGTATGTGCGCACATTTGGTCCAGAGATAATTCTTAATAGTCAATCCTATCCCATAAAGTCTTAAACACCGAATCATGGCGGTAATTGCGTGTATACACACAGAGCCTTCCATGGTCACGAATGTTTTCAACTTTATTGATATGGATTCAATATGGTAGTGTGTCAAATGGATAACGTCTCTCATAGAGAGATCCCATTTGTCGATCACCATTCTCTTACCTTAGGTGTCACAAAAACTTGTGCCACAAGAGAATGCTTTATGGTTCCAATGAACCCACATATGTCTTGTCCTTATGGTTAATCTTTCTTTATGTATCACAAGACATATGCACAAGGCTAATAACCGAATGCCCGGATGCCCCTAGCCTTCACTCAAGGTTTATACAATCCCTTGAGATTTTATCAATATGTATTCAACATAATAACAATACATTCAAAAATATTTTATTGAATGCAAAAGTTGATACATATCAAACCATTACTAAGTGTAACGAACCACGAGATGTGAACTTTATCGATAAAACCAAAATAGCTCCCACTAAATAACAAGTATCCGAAGATACTCCTAAGCCCATGTTAACGATATGTTACTAAAATACACATGGGCGTAGGCCTTTAGTTAGTGGATCGCAACCACATCATCTCGTGAAAATATGTTATATTATAAGTCACATTTCTGTACCGTTTCTTTATGGTCAAAAAATATCTTACCACCATATATTTAGACCCCTTGAGATCTCTGTAGTAAATAAATAATACTACAAATTTGTTATCTCAATACAACCGTATGGGTATGTCCATTAAGTTAAAACGATTAATTCCGTCATGAGGTTTTGGAGCTTAATAGCCCAAGTAACAGCCTAAAAGAATGTTACTAACACTGCTTACATAGCAGAAGATGACATAAGACTTTATTTACTGTACTTACTGCATTGATTGCATGTCATCAGAACAACCAGCAAAGTTTACATCTAAATACCCTACTAACTGCAAGAATTGAACATGGCTATAAATTAGCATATAATCTCTTGTTTTCTTTAAGTACCTTAAAACCTTCTTGACAGCAACCCAATGATCATATCCTGGATTTGGCCGATATCTGCCTAGAAGTCCCGTCACAAAGACAACATTTAGTCTAGTGCAAATTCGAGCATACATTATACTTTTAAGTGCACTGACACAAGGTACACCATTTAATTAGATTTTCTCAATATCTAAATAAGGACAATGTGATAGACCAATATACAATCAGCAAATGTCCTCCGAGAAAATCTAATATAATATGGCAAAAACAATCCTTACAGATCTCAAAGATTGTTTCAAGGTCACAACTTGTAAGCAAAATATCATGTACATAAAATATGAGAAAAAATAAATTGTCTCTCACTGACCTTGCAAGATATTGAATTACTTTGTTCCAAATTGAACAAAATAACAACACTATGAAACTTTAATAATATTGTCTGGAAACTTGCTTAAGACCATGAATTAGAACTTTTCAGTCTACACACAAGTTTACTTGAATCGCTTTGCAAAATCATCCAAGTTGCACAATATAGATTTTGTATCTATTTGGCGTAACTTTATATCAAAATAAATTATTAATGCCACGTTCACTCTGAAAGAACATTTAAAGAAATAATTATTTCTTCACTATAAACAATCCACCCCTTTTTCAGAGTTGAAACGTTAGTTACAAATTTGGCTTTAAATTCCACAATCTTTGTTTGAAATTCTTTTAGTTTTGTACGCCAATTTGTAACTAATAAACTTGTGATCTTTATATAAGTCAGTAAGTTTCCAAACATGTTTCATAAATTGTATATCGCTTTTTATGGCATCTAATCACATACTTAATTGAGAATAAGAAACGACATTTATAAATATGTCATTACATCAGCCATATAGTGGATATTGTAATCATGCTCTCACAAATAGACTATATAGTCTGATGGTATAACCGATCGTCTTTCCCTAACAAATTTCCTTAATAAAGTTGTAATCACTTCATTCTGCACTTGAGAGATTTAAGAAATTTCATTATAAACTATATCAAGAATAGTACCTTGAACCTCAATAAGTTTAGTCTATAGTATATGAGATTTCATAATTATTTGTATAAGTAAAGACAAAAACATAGTAACCTCCATCATACTATTATCTTAAATAGTCTGAGAGCAACTATCCTCTACAATTACGTCAATTTTTAAAAACTTTAGAGTATGTGATTCCATAATTCTTGTACCTTCTTTAGGGTCATAAAATCAATACCCCTTTTGTATATGAAAAAATTGCTTTCATAATATTAG
This sequence comes from Eucalyptus cladocalyx, assembly GCA_017140615.1. Lineage (NCBI taxonomy): Eukaryota > Viridiplantae > Streptophyta > Magnoliopsida > Myrtales > Myrtaceae > Eucalyptus > Eucalyptus cladocalyx. Next base: position 23,362,822 of record CM029520.1, read on the forward strand.
CCCACAAAAGACCAGATAAATTAGTCTTACTAATCATACTCATCATTATGTTCAATATGGTGCATTTATGCATTTCGCCTAAATCTTTTTGTCATAATTTTCAGGTATAGTAATTAAATTACCACTCAAGAATCTACCAAGTATTTGACAAATGACCCTTTAAGCTATTTCGCATTGTCATACTTGCCAAAATACTCATAATCATTGTTAAACCTGACAACATTTTAAGACTTTTATCTCGGTCATTTTCCTTAAATAGAAAATTTTCGGAAATAACCTTTTAACCATATACGAGATGTATATGTCATTAGGACTTAAACACAATCTTTGCAGATATGTCATTATTTCAATATCAGACAAGACATAATTTCAAGCAACTAAGGCTTCCATCATCTTATAGCAGTGTAGTTCGCAGGCAAACCTCTTTTCAAGTGTTCCAGAATGGAACGCTTCATGGACAATAAGAAAATTCAATTGCTCTTTTCTCAAGCAACAAATCATATGTCCACAACTTAAAATTTGAAGCAGTAAAAAACCTCAATGATGACGGAATTACCATTTACAGAAAAGGTGACTGAAAAACAAGCAGTATATAATTAGCATCATGTGAGCATTGTGTAACTTGACGTACAAGTACACATCTACAGAGTTACATACAAAATCACATAATCACCTTTGGATAGAATACATGACATGCAATTGTACACTCCCCACATGATAAGGGTTATGAGAATATGTTCCAATTCTTCATGAATTCATCACCTTTGGGCATATGAATCGCTAGAATCAGTCACTCCTTTACCACACTATCATGTATCCCTCCATGAACTAATACACAATCATCTCCTTTGGGAGTATGATTACGCATTAGACCAGGAGACATCCCAATCATCATACGAGACCGAAATTTCTCAAACCCAATCAAGCGTGCCACTTTGGCAGTTACTACTAAATTGAATCATTGAAATTCTCTCATACCAGGGATATAAGCTTTACTCCTCACATTCACCATATGTATGTGATTTTAACTTTAGTGATAGGGGCATCATATCACCAAAATCACATATCATGCTAATTACATTGCTTTATTCATTAATAAAAATTAATCACACACACACACACACACACACACACACACACACACACACACACACACACACATATATATTGATCACAGTAACACAAGAAACTTCTTATAACAGAGAATAAAACATCTCTTATGCACCTCAATTACATATTACCAGAATAACATAAAAAAAAATGCTGATCTATAATATCTCTCACAAATTAACATCAATAGTAATACATGGTGCATCAAATTGACAAGCTTGATAGCTGATCTATTATTACTCATGAATTTATAAGGCAAAAATAACTCCAAGGCCAACAACTGATTTATTAATCAATTTTAGGTAACAAATATCATTACTTCACTTAGTGGCCTATTAATTGAGTCAAACCAGAGAATCAAATATCTAAAATTTAACAGTAGATACTATTGCTCTGCATAAATGTTGTCATACTCCTTAACCATAAAAAATATTCAACTTGATAGACATTAACAAGTGACTGGATGAATTCATGTACAATATGTAGTAACTTAATTGACATGCATTACCCACATTCAACAGATGTGTTAATCAGTACATCAGTTTAGTCACGAGTCCTTAAGTCGTCTATCATTCAAAAACTACCAGTGTGTAAAGGAGTATACTTGACTAACAAAAGTTTCATAATCTTTATTGTTTCTCATCAGCTCAATACATAGCTCAAATACAATCTCATATGAATTGTATCTCATTAAGCCAGCTTCAGTTCACAATAAAGTTTGATTTTTATTTATGAATCACACATTTATAATATTTATGTGATAACATACTTATAACCTAATACTTATATTTCCAAAATCACAGAAAATATAAGAAAAATACGCAAAAGTACACTAAAAATACACGTATTTAGGGTTCCGTATGTATTTTCACATCCATAAAACTATCAAAGATATAAAATAAATATATCACAAGATAGGAAATCACCATACGAGTCCAACGCCGCCAGCCACGCGCCGATCCAACACTCCACGCGCCCTCACGCGCCGCCCGAGTGCGCGGCGCGTGGATCCCACGCGCGGCGCGCGTTCGACGCCTGGCGGCGCGTGTCTGCGCGTGGGGGCGCGTGCGGCCTCCCCCGGCAACGCGCCGCCGACCGTCTTGCTCGTCTCGTCGAGCCCAGTCCGAATTTGTGATTTAATTTTATTTTTATTGAACAAAAAATCTCGAAAATCACAAATTATGGCAAAATCCGTACTAATTAGGGCAAAACCTTTATGCGTTCAAGTTCTAGGGTTATGGTTGCTCGATACCACATGTTAGACGCAAATTGCGTAATCACAAGATCTCCATAACCAGAACAAGAACATGTATAATTGAGTAGAAAGATTAACGCACCTGTTTTGGGATCCATTGTTCTTGAAGCGGAAGTGGAAACACAATGTTCCACGCGCAAGTCCTTCTCCTCTATTGCCCTCCGTATCACTGGCTCAATGAGGCGGCCCCTCACGTTTAGCATTAAGTAAACGCCCTTAGGTGAGGATACATATGAGAATTAGCGTTAGAGGAGAGACTTGAGCACTATTTATAGAGTTTCAAAGTAGGTCCCTTTCATTACGGGCCAGCTCAACTCGGCCCACACTATGGCCACCCATATTAGACTAATTAATAAACCTTCTATCTCACCTTAGACCAAACCCCGTAAAACGGTAAACGTTAAACGGTAAATTACAATATTAATTAATTTAGTCCACATTAGGAAAACTCTTACATAGGGATCTCAAGACTAGCAACTTCTTTCTCGATGATGGCATGAACTTGAAGATATTTGACTTTGGGCCGGTGAGGATTATCGTGGGCGACCAAATCAAGGCAGACACCAACAAACCTACAGGAACATTGTATGTCGCTGCTACGTCTTTTTTAATTTGCTCAATGAACCCGTAACGAATTTTGTGCTAATCACATCTTTCCTTATGCAAAAATAGTGGATACATGACTTCTAATTAGCAGGAGAAAGAGTAGCCACCATTTGAGAGAACGTGGTCAGACCCTGCTTGAGTTTGTATGTCCCTCATGACAAATCCGCCTTTGATTTCCTTATTGTCAGAAAAGTTATAGCTGCAGTCTTCCTTTAACATTATTAAGGGCGCGTTTGATAAGCATTTTATTTAAAAATTGTTTTAGGAAACATAAAAAGAAAAATATGTTTCTGTTTCGGGAAACAATTTTTGAATAAAAAAATGCGTTTGGTAAACTTGTTCTGAGAATATAAAATGAATAAAAACACGTTTGGTAAATTTTTCTTTTTTTTTGTTTCTTTTAATATTTTAATATTTTAATATTTTATTATTATTATTTTCTTTTTTTTTTTTTCTTCTTTTGGTCAGTCATCGGCCTTGGCCATGGCCGGCGATCGGCTGACGAGGGTCGGCGGCCTCACCCGGTCAAGGCAAGGCCGAGCCTCACTAGGGGCCGGCGACGCTCCGGCGAGGTTGCCGGCCAAAGAAAAAAGAAAAATAAAAGAATTCTTATTTCTTGTTTATGTTCCAAATGTGTTCTTGAGAACAAAAAAATGGATTTAAAACAAAAATGCAAAAAAACGCGTTTATGTTCTTTTTATTCCCTGAAACAAAAAAATAGAAATTTTGTTCATAAACAGAAACAAAGAACATTAACAAACAGACCATAAATTGCTTCAATAAAATAGGCACGGCTACTGTGGACTTAGGGTCGGGTGCTGGAATCGGTGGAGGCTTCGCCTGGGCACTCAGACAGAGCATCATTCACAGCCTTGATGATTAATAGCTTGATCACACCTAATATGTGGCTTACGATGTAATAAGCTTTATGATTTTGTTGTTCTTCGGGCAATCATCTCATAGCCAGCATCACACTATGATTTTGTGCAACTTCTCCCAATGGTTCTTTATTGAGATGCTCTGGAAGATCGACATCTCCCAATAAATTACCCTTTGCCATTCTTTCGGTGGCTAAGGACTTAGAATGCGTGGTAGCCTCATTATTAGCTTATGATAATGGGTTGTTGTCGCCAAGAGTACTGTTGGACTCTTGTCAGCTTCTTGCTATCGTAATCTCCTTCAATCAACACTATGTGTCTCGTTAGGCATGCCAAAAATATATTTCATTGAAAACTCGACGATGAAATACCTTTTAGAATATGGATTAGAGTGAATTGACAAAGGTTTCGAAGGTCCTTTATTAGTAAATGATATGCCCAGTAATGTAAATTATGGGAAAGTAAAGATAAATATAAATTCGCAAAAGAATGTTGAGTTTTGTAATGAGGGTTATAAAGAGTATATTTGGGCCATTTATAGCCCACAAGTGACGGTTACATATACGATACATTGATTTTCTTGACAGTTACATGAACTCTATTACCGATGGCCACTTGATGGTTATATTAATTCTACTACACCAACTATTACTTGACGGTTACATCGACTACACTGACTTAACTATTACCTTTTTGACAATTGCATTTGATATTACCGACTCCACTACTTGACAGCTATGATATCGTTGCTTCCTTGTTGGTTATCTCTTTATTGATTGCATCCGAGATTATTAACAAAATACTTGTCATTTTTTGTGTGTCGACAGTAGGTAAATTTTATGATCCATTCACCCTTGTCCTCATGATCCATATTAGAGGACTAATCAAGAAAGACATCTTGAAATTTCAAAGAGAGAAATGAATCAACTTATCTCTCTTGTTTGGGAATTTTGCCCCCTTCGAAATAATCTGAAGCACAATGAAAATCCATAACCTCACCTAATACCATTGCCTTAACTGTGGAGGTTATTAATGGCATGTTGATTTAGCCAACCAAACGTTTCCTGGATTTTCCCAGCAATTTTGGCATTTTGCCCCTAGAAAGTGCAAGCATGCCATTTTCCTAAATCAGGGTTGACCATGAAAGACAGTGTTCCGACCTTATTAGCGAGCTAGACAACGACATTTCGGCAAAAAGGAAGAAAAAACCAATTGGAAAACTGGATTATAAGGTAGGTAAAGAAACAATAACCCAATCAACTCTTTGCCTCCACAGACAAATTCATCACTAATCAAGAAAGAAATCTCGAAATATCAAAGAGAGAAGGGAATTAACTTCACGACATTACCTACCACCGTTGCCTTCATTGTGAAGGTTTTAATTTTCCCTAAAAAAACACACTCTATTTATTTATTTTATTAACGAATATAGACCTAACATAGAATTATTTTCCGAATTAGACTCGCCCGTATTAAGTAAAACCCATCCCGATATAGTAGTAATCATTTGGGTTGTTTTTTTTTTCCGACGTAGCAGTGAATATGATCGATTTGAAATGAAAAAAAAAAGAAAAGAAGAATTAAGGGCACCATCTTTAATTAAGCTCAAGTACTACTACCAACCCCAGATTGGCTATAGAAGATTTGTTGGTATTTGGCCAAACCCTACGGTCTTCTCTTGATACTCCATCCTTGAAAATTTGTTTGGTACGAGAGTATTGTCAATTGCTCCTTTCTCAGTTTTCACTCGGCTCTCATCGATTCTTGGCATTGAAGGTTTGTCAATGGCCTCTCTCTCTCTCTCTCTCAGTTAATTGTGTTTACATCTTGAAGTGTATCAATGAAGTCGAGGTGCGTACTAAAAATTCGATCTTTTTTTCTGATTTTTAAACAAAGGAATTGGCAAAAAAATGGAATTCAGATCGATGCGTCGACCTCCCCAAACCCTTAAAAAGAACTATCATTTTCAAAATATCCACTTTAACGAAAAGGTTTTCATCCACTCTTTTTCCCGATTTTCGAAGTGAATTAGGGCTTAATCAACACCAACATTGCACATATGGTGAGCTTGTAATTCTACAAAAAGGGTTGTTCACATCTTCTGTATCTCTTCAGTATTTATGGAGATTACAATTAGATTAGGATTTATAGAATGGAACGACCAAATTAGTACAAAGTAACTCTCGCAACAATCGCAATCATTTCACCCAAAACCATATTTGAGTTTGCTAGGCTACTACAGCAGCGGTCGAGCGAGCGAGTTGTGGATTGGATCTGCAAGCAGAAGATCACAGGGTATGACTTCTCGATCCATATTCTCTATCTCCAAATACTTGGTTTATTGCACATTATGAGTTTGGGACTTAGGTGTATCGTCGGCTTTGAAGCTCTCCGCTCCCATCATTGTGGAGCAGAAAATGGCGGGCTTGCCCAACCGGTGGCGCGCGAGCTAAATCCGTGGCTTTATATTGACTACTTTTTCGGCACGTGATTTATAATTTGCCAACACTTTTAATACCTTCTTTCAGTTAACAAAAAAAAGAGTTCACTTCATAAATAAAGCACGTGCACGCAATAGAAAGGACAGTAATTAGTCGAGTTGAAATGTTGGTATCGGGTCATGAGAAAAAATATCATAATAAATAGGCGAATAAACAAAGGGCCCCACAACAAGTGAAATCCCAATGCTTGCGCACCAAGTTTATTAAAAAGAAAAAAAGGACAAGTTTTGAAAATAAAAAAAAAAATTTCTCGAATAAATATCTTAAAATCAAAACCAAAAACAAAACCAAAGCCAAAGCCCCATTCCAGCTCCCAACAGAGAATCCCCTCCTCCAAAATCTTGGTCGTCCGTACCGCGCAAACTGACGATGGTGTGCCGGCGCAAGCTTGACACACACGCCATCGCCTCCCGGCCAATCAACTCCCGCCACGTCGAAACCACCTTATTCTAATCCGCCCTTTTCCTATTTTATTTATATAAAATTCCCGCACCGCCAGCTCAGAAGCGCGACGCCATTTTGACCCTCTCTCTCTCTCTCTCTTTCTTTCTCTCTCTTCTGCGCTTCGCTCGTTGGATGCTGACGAGTCGTGCGGTACTGGGAGCTCATCCGGCGCACCGATTCGAAGGAGGAGACGACCATGGCTAGCCCGAGTAACCTCTCTCTCTCTCTCTCTTCCTCCTCCCCTTCACCGCTCCGTTCTAGGGTTTCTTCTGTTCTTTCTTGATTGCTTCCCTTCTTGGTTTTTCCATGATGGGTTCTGCGGATTTGGCGGTTGCCTTGCTGGTTCTCTCTTTCCCCGTTGATGCTTCGCCTTTCCTGGCTTCTGGGTTTTGTTCCCTCCGCGATTCCCTTTCGAATGTGCGGCGTCGCTCGGGGATGTCCGTTCGCGGGGAATGATGGGTCTGTTCCCGCGGGAACCATGCCGTGAATGAACATCGCGGTTCTTCGATTAGTTTTTTTTTTTTTTTAATTATCAATTCGGCTTCATGGGTTTTCTTCGTTGTAGTATAGGTTGTAGGGTTGGGGGGAGGGGGTTTGGACTAGCGGAGGAGCTGCCGCAATTTCTTGGTTCCTTGGGGATTCTTGATTGCGGCATGATTGGTAATTTTAGATGCTGAATTGTGTGCAGGGACGAGCGGGGGATCGCTAGAGCGGCTGACTTGATTATGGGCGACATGGGTCCTGACTTAGAAGTCCGAGTCCAATCGGAGGCTCTGATGGGCGGATCGGAGGACGCGCCGGCCAATGCGTCGGTCGGCAAGGAGAACGGGACTGCCGTTCCCCAAGATCCCAAAGCTAAAGCGGTGCGCTGTTTGAGTAACTTCCAGGATGGCAGCTTCAGTGTGGAGGGTTTGCACGATGGCAAGATGCCTGATGGGGACGGGAATTCCGATGTCGATATAATTGATCGCAAAAATCCGACCAAAGAAGGCCCATTTGAAGGTGGCCAAGGGGATACGACTGAATATTCTAGTTCATTCGGTGATACATCATCTGGCTCTGAGAATAATTTAGCTATGAGTGATGGTGAAGTTGATTCACAGTATCTTGGTCACGATATGCCAGGATTTTGTTATCCTGGACAGAGTGAACTCTATCTAACAAGGTGCATACTGAATCTCTGAAGGGTCTTGGATGCTTGTTGATTATTCTGTGGGGGCTCTTCTTGTGATTATATTCCCTTGTTATTTGCCGTGACCCTTCATCTTTTTTATTGAAATGCATAATCATTTACTGTACTTCTTCAAAGCCCTTTGGGATTTATAATTTGAGCTAGACGAACATGGTTTATTATCTTTTTCCCCTGTACTTGGATTTATAATTCGAGCTAGATGAACATGCATAATCATCTACTTTACTTGGTTTTACTTTACTTTTTCAAAGCCCATCAGTCCCAATCCCCCTGAAACCCGAGTAGATGCCCTGCATGAAGCTTGTTTGTCACTTGATGTATCTGCTTTCAATGCTTCAATCTTTTGCAGATATTTGTTTCGCGAATCTGCTACTATTGGGCTTGGGTTGTTGACATTATAGCCTTTATGCAGTAACTATAGTCTAGATTAGCCACTCATAGGGTGGATGATATCCAGGCTAGTTGGCAACGTAGACCCACTCTTGACTTGTTTTACCTGGCTTAGATTTAAGTTCATTTTAGGATAGCAGAAACTGATATTATCTGATTGCAGTATTGGAATGGAATATATTGTCCTAATATGTTGGTTTTATTTGTTGAACTTCATATTCATCTTTATTTCTGAGAAGTTAGGATGCCACAGAGTTCTTGCTATCTGAGAATGATTGCTTTGAAGCTTATCGATTCCTTTAACTTGGATAACCAGGAAGTACATTATTCTATTAGTGAAGATGGATAGCTCTTATATTCTTTACTTGATCCTTTGACTGGAAACTGAAAGTATGGTAATGATAGAAAGCAAGTTGGTGTATTGTTGTTGATATTGTTTGCTTTCATGCCTAGATCTAGAGAAAGTCTACCTATAGCGCATCCTGTAGCTGTGAAACAAGTTGATTTCAGTTAGTAGGGCCTTCAGTCTTGTCATTTGAATGAAGAGGACTAGATAGAAAAAGAATTGCTTGTGAAAATAGGATAAGCTGCCTTGATGCCACTCCCGAAGAAGAGGAGATCATGTGAATTATCCTTCAAGAAAATTATGCTTTCCTCTAATATGATTTCTTAAAGCTCATTAGTTATATGTACGAGGCCTGTAGAAGGTGATTTTCCTCAAGCATTCCCATAGTGATAGGTTGTTGGATAAAAGACAACAATGTGATATTTCCATGTGCTTAAGAAAATCATTATGCTTAAAGCTCATTAGTTATACATACGAGGCCTATAGAAGGTGATTTTCCTCAAGCATTCCCATAGTGATAGGTTGTTGGATAAAAGACAAAAATGTGATATTTCGCATGGGGGTCTGATTGTATCTGGTTTGTACATGAATATCCAGAGAATGCTTCTTAGGATAAGGCCTTTGTGTATTTTCTTGTTCTGTGGCTAAACTTAAAATGACAAGGCAGTTTGTCATATTGTTTATGCTGTGCTTGGGAGGAGGGGGAGAGGAAAAGTAGGGGGGAGAATGCACAAATTCTTTTTTTTTTCTCATCTCCTTAACACAGTTCCCGTTTTCCAGCTAAACTTTTGTCCCCCCTTCTTCCCTTCCTTGTCCATACATAGTGTTAGTGTACACCATGTGCTGATTACTTAAATGCATGGTGGGAGATTTTTAACATTTACAGGCTGTCGGTGATTCCCTTACTTATATGAAATAAAGGGTTAGAAACTCCCTTATTTTATATGAAATAAAGTGGTAGAAACGTAATTGATAGTGACGTCTCACAGTATTAATTCATAGAAGGAATATAGCATACTGCTTAGGGTATAGTTGTTTTCACTTTCCGTAAGTGTCTGACTAATGCATTCATCTTTATTCTTGTCACCCTTTCCAGGAGAAAGCTGACGGATCACTGGAGAAGGTTTATACAGCCTCTTAAGTGGCGATGTAAATGGATAGAACTGCGGATTAATCAGTTGAACTCCCAAGCACAAAAGTATGATAGGAAACTGGAAGAGCACAAGCAAAAGAAGGAACTTACTTTTGAAAGACCAGAATCGCAGGATTTTAATGCCAAGTCATGTGCATTTTCTGGTCAACTCTCAAGAGAGAAAGTCATGATGAGGAGAAAAAGAAAAAGAGTAGAAGAGACACAAGATATAGCATCATATATGTCACAGCATAACTTGTTCTCCTATTGTGGTACTACATTTAAAGCCATCACCTTGTTTGTATTAATCAATGGACGTAAGGATTGATCTTTTCCTTCTGATTGTGCAGATAGAAAGTCCCGTGCGGATCATACTCATATGGAAATTCGTCGTGGCAATCAAGGTAAGGTGTTAAATCACTTTCTCTTTTATGTCTGTTGAGTACCAAATAAATTAATTGCAAGAAATCCGGGCAAGTTGTCCTTACTCTTTTTTTGGTTTAGATTGTCCTTTAGAATATAAGTGATAGGTTTGTTATCATGTTCTAACTTGGTAGCTGTAAGGCTCTGCTAATAAAAGCGGGGAAGGATATGAAAAGGTGTATGTATACTTTGCAGCACATAATTGTTATTTTGGGATGATTGGGATCAAACTGATTTTACAGTTTAACTTTTCACTTTTTATAAATTTCTCAAGAATTTCTCAACACTCACATTTGACTTTTATTTAACATGAAACACTTCCTTTCAAAACATCAAACTATTGAAAAGTAGAATCGTTTATATCTTTTGACTCCTTGCTTGCTCTTCGTTATATAAGATGGAAATTAGGTGGTTGAGGCATGTGCTTGGATCCTTTTCCCCTTTATTTTAGATTGAATTTCCAAGGTAGCAGTTTATTCTGATTCCTTATATCAGAACTATTGGTCTAATATGCTCTGGTTAATCATATTATATGAAACCACTACTTTTCTTAAATAATTTCTGTAATTTCTATGAGGAAAGAATGCTTGGATCTCTCTTTCTTCCAACATTTGGTTTAGTTACCTTGCCTCACCTACTCGCAAGTGGTCTAGTTTTAAGAGTCTTGTAAATGTGCTTTTATCTTCCACCAGAAATGAGGCATGTCCAAATGTAGGCAAATATTAGGAAGAGACACGATAGCTTTCATATCATTTCACAATGAAAAAACACGTGATAACGAATGATCTCATTTTCTACAAAAGCAATATCAGCGAACTCACAGTGGGAGCACGTATACACAGACTTTAGGTGGTGATGTGCACCAGAAGAGGATCTCAATGAAAGTGACAATAGGACTTAGGAGAGCCATGAATATATCTATCAAAAGAAAATGGAGGCCACAAAGATAATTTGAGATACTACTGCCTTGGAGCTTAACCATTTAGTGTTGCCTACCCTATAGGACTTATTCCCTTGGAGCTTTACCAACTAGTCATATTTCTGGAATTTGATCCTTCATCTAGAATGGGGAGCGAAATGGGGAGCAACCTAAATGCTAGGTCTGAAAGTGAGGCTTTGTTGAAATATGTTACCAGTGAGCGTATTCTTATGCACTCATCATTTATCTATCATACTTAATATCCCAAAAGTAAAAAGAAGACTCTTCTTAAGATACTGGATATCTCCTTGTAAAATGCATAATTTGGAATGAGCGTTCCAGTTTGTGGCATTCTAGTGATCTAAAGCACTCAATCAACGCTTCCAATTTTCCTATATGGAAATTGTCCTCGTACATTCACGAGATCACCTTCAATGAGATTTATGTCTAATAATATATTTAATCAAAAAGTTCCTGATTTTAGTGTGTCATGAAATCCCTTTGTTATGATTTAGTTTTCCCTACATGATTAGGAAAAGCATATTCTGACCGTACCACATTTCCAACAAGGGATGTTCTGCATTCTGTTTCATCTCACGTGGCACATGATCCACACTCGTAATAATGTTGTGTGTTATCTTGGTGGAATTTTTTTTAATTTTTGCTGCATTCAATGAATTATAGCAATGAAATTATAGTTTTTATTTAATGTCATGCTACCTATATTATGGTCTTTAATGGAGTTGCTACACTGTGATGCCAAATTGACTTGAGGAGTTGCTGTTCTAGATAATTTGCATTAGCTTTCGTATTGCTATCCTCCTAAAGCTTTCTTATTTGAGTTAATTTTTTTCTGATGATTCTTTCCCTAATGTGTTTGGGCTAGTAGGTGATAGTGTTGGTGATTCACTTGATTTTGGAGATGGGGCAAATTCCAGGGAGCAAATACTTGCTAAGATTGAGAAAGCAAAGTCTCACATATGCGAGTTGAAAGCACGAATGGATAAGGTGTTAAGTGAAAATCCTGGAAAGTTCTCTTCAGTTAATAGGTTGAGCATGCTGCCACCGAAAGATGAGTTGACCAGCTCTGATAAAAAACAGGCATCTCATTATGGGAATGGACTTGTATCTTCTTGTAAATCTGTCTATACAGCATCTCTGCAAGTATCAAACCACAATTTAGATGATATACTTCTGCCTGAAACTGCAAATTCAACACTTGGAGAGGCAACTCCTTTGCCCAATATCATTGAGAGCACAGATCAGACATCTAGAGGGGTTTCTCGTGATAATGTAAGTAATTATAGCTTGTGTTTTTATTAACCTGTGCATTTGGTTCTTATTTTAAAACTCCAAATGAAAAGCGAGTAAGTTTTAGTCCTTTTTGATGCAGTTCTTGGATGTTCTTAATTCTCTTGAGTTCTGCCCTTGATATGGCTCTGTATTTACTCCATATTTAATTAGGAGAACTAGTGATGGCAAATAGGAGGAATAATCCTTGTCAAAATGAATTTAATCCTTCTTGTACTCTCTCTCTCTCTCTCAAATCTATCCACCTCTTTGTTATTGCTTTTTTATTTTAACTTTTAAGTGTTAAGCAGAATATGATCTGTATGCTGAGTCTATCTGGCATTAGTGTTTCTGGTAGAAAAGTGAAATGAATTTGTCTGCACTTTCAGACTGAGGAAGAAATTCTGACGAATGAGCAGGCAGTGGAGGAAAAATCACTTGATCTAGTAGAGTTCAGTAATCGGCTTATCATGGGTGAGAAGCCTGGGGAACCATTGGAACTGCAGGAAACTGAAACTGACTCTCTGCTTTCGCCTTTGAAATCTGAAACCGATTCTCTTGGAAAAGGATCGAGTTTGAAATCTCCTCCAATTTGCAAGACCTATGTACGTAGCAAACTTAGGAGGCGAAGTCGGCGAGCAGCTATGCGTCGATGGAGCCGGAAATCCTCCGGTTAGGTGAGGCTGCAGATAGTTGTAACAGTTGGAGAAGTGTTTGTGAGAGAGGAAGGATAGTTTATATAGTTTCTGCTTCAGAAAACGTGAGTTGTATAGGTCTGCGTGTTCTAATTGTATATTCTCTGTTCATCCTCTCCCTCTTCCCCTATGGATTTTATATTCTCTGGTGGAACTGGAGACACTTTACTGTTCATTTGGAAGACGAACATGAATCAAATAGGTCTTGGTTTTCTTTACCGGGAGTATTATTTCCCTATACATTTCGGGGTTCAATTGGTCAACCGAAGTTCCGTCTTATCATTTTTACCATCATTGATGATTTTTTCGTGATCCTAGGATATTTCTACTTAGTTGAGCTAGCGATATTTAATCTTCGAACTATCTAAACCTGTTGGAGTTGGTGCATTAATTGCTTTTACACCTCACTGGGGAGAGCGAGTACAAACAATCTTGTAAGTTTGTTTTGTGGTCGAAACTCTTGTAAGTTGATCAGCACTTCTGCGCATTTCCAATCTGAGGCTTGTGCTATATGCTGTCCATTTGTGTATTTTCTGGATATATCGGCAGGAAACGTTTTGGAAAAGCAGCAGTGCTTGCAGATTATGATATCCTCATTTGTGATTTATTATTGGCATAATTGAAAATGACACTCTTAAAAAATCGCAGTCAAGAACTTCTCCTGTTTATTTATAATCACACATGCATTTTTCTTTTGGGTCGTATGACGCGTTTGAATTCCTTAAATTTTCCGCTCTGGGGGGACTATAGGCTTGTTGAGAATTCTTCCAGACAACTTTACAAAGATGATGGCTAAAACAGTAGCCGCTGGCACAAAAATGACATCGGGGATGTTCTTGATAAGCATCAGCTGCGGCACATTCTCTCCGGCCTTCTTGGCCGCCATAGCCACCGGTGGCGTTAGTACTCCGGTGATGACTGTGGAGTCATCCAACTTACTGACAGTAACGTTCTCTGTCATGAAATTCACAAAGACCTTCTTTTTCTTTGTCTCCTTGGTGGCTTCTTTCCACTGTCGAAAGCATTCCTGCATGATGTTACGCATGCATCAGGAGCTTAAACCAGCTAGCTGCCTTTTTACCTATCCGATGTACAGTTTGGAAGGCTAAAAGGATGAACAGAAATCTGGCAAACATTTGAAAGGGTCGAACAAATGGACAAATCTAAGCATGCCTATTGATGTATTTTCATGCACGCGTAACTCTCCGTGGACGATTCCATACCTCTACTTTGCTTTGCGCCGGAATGTCCACATGTTTGCCGGGCAGTGCCGCGTTGAAAGTGCTGCATAGGTTTGATAATTTGAGCTCCTGTATGAATATCTTAATCGTTTCTACATAGGGAAGATGACCTTACTTGAAGATGTCAAGAATGGCAATGTGGAATGCCTCAAAGTTGGTGATATCCTTCTCCACGAATTTGTTATAAAGCGCTCCCATAAAAAATCCGACCATCTGCGGTGGCGGCCGTGGCCCTCCTGTAAGGAAACATAGAAAAGAGAAGAAAGCTCAAGGGTAAACTCGAATCATTTCTTCTTAAAAGCACTTTGTATAATCTTGTCTAGAATCGAGCTGTATCAAGAGTAGAACATAATATACATGTAATAATAAAGAACTAAATTTCGAAAAGTAGTGATTAATGAAAGATGGCATCGGGTTATGGTTTGAAAAGTCATAATCAATGAAAGATCTGTTCATCAATGGAACAAGATCACTTACCTTTCCCCAAGGAACTCAGGAACGTCCCCATTATTGCAGAATACCTTAGACATGGCTAGGATTTGTGGACATTTATATATCTATTGGAAAAGAACAATGGAATGGCTTGTTGTTATCCTCGATGACTTTAA
This sequence comes from Eucalyptus cladocalyx, assembly GCA_017140615.1. NCBI lineage: Eukaryota > Viridiplantae > Streptophyta > Magnoliopsida > Myrtales > Myrtaceae > Eucalyptus > Eucalyptus cladocalyx. The sequence goes on from CM029520.1 coordinate 23,377,852, forward strand.
GCAAAGTATCCTCTTGTCAAGAATCCCAATCTTCGAGTTTGCTGAGAGAGAGAGGCTTCTCATTTGTCCATATTCTGATTCTTAACTTGGAACTTCCTTTTCATTGAGAGAGAGAGAGAGAGAGAGAGAGAGAGAGAGAGAGAGGATTGCATGTGACTGCTAAAGTTACCGTGAAGGCATTATTTCTAGTTAGAGATGTCTTGTTTCTAGCTATAACATCTCCTCGAACTCAAACGCTGTAGCACTCGGATGGTGCTGCAACGACAAGTAACGATTCAAGCAATGCCAGAGTTCGACTGGTAACTCAGATTTCCTTTTAAGTCTGATAGGGTTGACACTTTTTTGTTCATAACACGGCTGTAGATTCATTGTTAGTAGAATTTCTCTGGAAGTCTTCGATCAATGTCACACGTTGAGTATGTTTTTCGATGCCTATGCTAATGCTTGTTATCAACTGTCGCTGGAAGGAGTCATGTTTATTCTCTCTTTCCTTTCACATACGCACAGCTTCCATGTTTGCTCGCGTAAGAATGATGACGCATTGAACTGCGAAATGCAAGAAATCCATGATGCATGCGAATGTCCTCCAAGCATGTGTTATTTTGTCCATTCTAGTTGCAATTAAAGTGGTATTTTTGCCACACTTTATGAACTAGAGTTCTTGTCTCCTGGCTGCATCCAGCTTAGTCTGGACTTTCACCGCAGGAATGATGCCATAAACTCTGATTGCATATCATAGGAATTTGCAGGAAGGATCTCCTGTTGCAACTTGCAGGGTAGACAACTCTAGTTTGTACTGCTGGACCTGCCAAGCAAGCTGATTAAAAGTGCACCTCGAATTTCTTGGGAGCAACTTTAACTTTAGCCTATGTTGAACAAATACACAGGTGAAGATTAAATTTAAGAAGCTATTATTTTCCTGATAATTCATTTGACCAAAGTTGCAGGTCGAATCAGGAGCGAATCTAAACTATAAATCCCCTATTTTGTCCGTAGCAACAGGAGTCATGGATATTCTCTCTTTCCTCTCCAACACATGTAACTTTATGCTCTTGCTCACATAATATACCTCAAAGCCATGATATGTGAAAAGCTGGGAATCTCGTAATGCATGCTAACCAAGATGTGCAATGAGTAAGTAATTATCTATGTACACATTATACTTGTCCCGGGCGTCTAACGCTCTAGAAATTGGTATAGTTTGTAGCCAGCCATTATATGACTGCAGCGTGGCCCATTCTGCAGGATTGTATCGTCTTGATTTGTGACATTAGAAGAAAAACCATAGAAAACACAGTGATCCTGGCCTTGTTTTCTGCAGTACTTTAGAAAGTAAATGCGAGTGATTCCTCCACTTCTTGATCTGAACTGAGGCTGGAAAATCGCTATCCACTTGGAAAGTTCTAATTTGATTTTTTTATCCTTTCAGAGAGCCTTCGGTGTATTATGAAGTGAAAATTTAGGAAGAGGTAGATATTTCCAAGTCAAAATAAATGTATGACATTACATACTTCATTAAATTGGTGCATCATGTCTTTGTTCACCGCCAAGCTTATACATATCTACATATCTGTCCCTTCCTTCTCTTGTTCTTGTTAGCTTTTTGCTGTGTTCTTGGAGGTTCTTGAAAGTAATTTGATACTTGGACAGTATAATGATTGTTCATCTCATCGACGTCAAGACCCCTCAGCTTTGCAAATGACTTGACCTTCCCTTTCAGGGTGCGGGGTACCCTCAACCTGCATCATAAAGAACTGAAAGTTATTCAGAAAAGAGAATAAGGGCATAAACCAGCTATGAAGTCAAGTTTATGCTGCATAAATAGGTAACTTCCGAAACACGTGATTTCATTTCTTTTCTCACCAATGAAGCATATTTTTTGGCGATGAATACGTCACACTAAGAGAACAAGAAAGAGGAAAACAATCACATCTCTCCTGAGAATACATGCATATGAATCTGTCAAGTCGATTCAATGTCCAAATATGAGGCAAAATATACACGTCAGAGGGATTGTCCTGTCCCTAGTTGCGTCTGCTATTAGGCTCTTGCAAATTTTTCGATAGTACACCGGATTGCCGAAAAGTGTCTGTGAACTTCTGTAATTGTTAAGAAGAGGTCACTTATCTTTCATGAAATTAATAACAATATTTGCAGGCAATTACCTTGCAGAATTTAGTTTCATAAGCTGCCCAGAAGAAAATGACTGGTCAGACCCAAGTATCCACCAAGGACGATCCCGGTTGCAAAAATTTCATTGAGTTTCCAGCTGCCGGAACTTGGGAAGGCTTCACTCTGTCTTTTGATATCACCACGATGGTACCTGTAGAGCCATCGACATTAATTCAAAAACAAGCGACACAAGCTCTCTCGCCCACAAACCTGAACAAAGCAGACAGGAGCAAGAATACCAAAACTCACCATCATTAAGAGTAGCAATCACAAGAACCACGAAAGGTGGGAATTCAAATTTCCAGAAAAACGTAAGCAACATAAACCCGAGCTGCAACATTACTGCCGTGTTAATACAAGGTTGACCCACAAAAATGTGTAATGAACTTCCAAGAACATTAAGGGAAAGTTAATGAATCTTACCACCATACGTATGGTGATTGATATGGCATATATCTGGAACAAAATTAAGATATGAAAGCCAATTTTTCTAAACCTTGAGTCCTCCCATATGTGTACTTAATTCTTGAGCATGTTTCATTTGCAACAATGAAATTTATAGTATAATTTTTCACTGTTTGGAAAATAGCATGACTTGTCAAGATGGCGGTGATGATCACACTCAAGCCAGGCTGGATGAGCACTCGATCAGAAGCACTTCGGGCAGCATCCGTTATTGGCTTTCTCTAAGGCAGGTGTGTCATTCACACCATCGCCAGTGATTCCGCGAATGTGCTTTTGCACCTGCATTCTCTTCACTATCTCATACTTGTGTTCTGAAGGTTGGATTGAGTAAAGAAATACGAATGTGAGCGAGTCCAATCAAGATCAGATAGGATAATCAACAGGGCATACCGGGGAACACACCAGCAAAAACCATCAGCATTCTCGACTAGTTCAACGCTTGAGAGAGCTGCAACTACCTCATCCTTACTAATCCCAAGGAGGGATGAGGAAGGGTACATATTGGACCCCATTCCAAGTCGCCTTCCTGTTTCTTTTGGTCACCTGAAATCGAAACAGAGTTAAAGTAACAATACTCAGCTCATTAATTTTCCTGAACTCTTAATGAAAATCCACTGATACATTCGAATCTCATAGCTTCTGTGGCTGTTGTGCGATACCTATTATCATCTTAACACTCACGCTGAGGTCTAGGGACCTTCTGATTGTTTCGGCACTGTTGTGGCGCAGGTGGTCAAAAAGAGGCAAGAGTCCAACGAATTCCCAGGGGCCGCCGGGAGTATCTTTGGTGCTAGATGGCACTTCCTGACGATGACAAAAGAATCACAACATAACGAAACGCTTTTTGATTTTGCCTACCAGAGCAAAGAAACACCTAGTCAAACAGATTGATCACCTGGCAGGCTACGGCCAGTGATCTCAGTCCACAGTCCGCTTACTTCTCGATTATGGCATGTACCTTCTTCTCAATTTCCAGTTTGTCGTGTGCCAAACTGAGTATCTGCACAACAATATGACCACCGAGTGTTTGCAGACACGAATTGCAAGTTTCTCATCTCATTGTTGGCTCTTAACTACCGACTTCACTAATCTCTTACTTTGTCTGGTGCGCCTTTGTTCACACAATGCATCTTCCCAGCACTCTCGATGTATGTGAGCGCGGTCCTTTCGTCGGTAGGGTTAAACGGAAGAAAGTGAACTTCTTGGATTCCTGATCGTGCCTAACATGAGGAAGCACACAGAGCATACAAAGAACTTCAGGCGATTTGCAATAGTAAGATACAATAAGCTGCGATTTCTTCGACAACAGCTGTATATAAATTCAATGTAGTGATTCGAGAATACCTCCTTGGGGTCCGCCAACATGCAAACCATTGCTGAATCGATGGCGTCGTGGTTCTCCGATCGAGAAGCTCTCGCTGTCAGGGGGACAACCATATCCTTATCGACATCCTCAATGAAAATCTGCAATATTTTGACTTGTTCAATTAATCCACTTTTTCAATGTGAGAACAACCTTGAGGTGCATCATCTGCTAGTTGCTTAGAATTGGGCATTGGCCCTGGTTGCGTTGAATCTTTCATAAACTGGGCAGGGTTAGTACATATATCACAATTATCTCGATGAGTAGGACAAGTAAATTATCGATGCCTACACGGTAAGTCCTTTTCTAAATGCCATATATCACAATTATCTCAATGAACATCCCAATAGCAATGGAGCAATTGCAAAAATTCCATATTGCCATCATTACTTGAAATTGGAAGCATGAAGATTATAATGGTTCATACCAGAATAGAGGCAACTGACAAAGATGTAATTATATGCGTGATGATAGTTCGATACTATGAATTAATGTCTAAAAAGATGTAATTTTTTATATGCGTAATGATAGTACGATACTATGAATTAATGTCTTGGCTATGGTAATTTGAGTTCGTGTAGTCCAGCAGCCCTACCATCCAAACAATGGAGATGGTAAAATTTATTCAGACATGTTAAATTATGTCTTGGGTTTGATTTTTATGGAAATTTATCTGTAGAAAGATTTTGATTTGTTTAAAATCTGCTATTTCCTATCTGAATCAAATTCGGTTTTCTTATTCTTTGGCATTGGATCTCCGTAATTATCTAGAGTGAAATATTATTATATGGGAATCCAAGTTTGATTTGTAGTCTTGTGCTAAAGGATAAAATAAGGTGGCAGAGAGGACTTTTGTCAAGAAATAATATATCTTCTCTCGGTCTCCTGCAGAAGCCGTATGAAAGGGAAAAAGAATCCTCTTCGGCTTCGGGTTCCTTTAAGCCAAAGAAGAGCCGCACATGCGTTGACGTCCTTGGAGCCGCACAAAGCCGGGGCTGCGCATTAAAAAAGCAAATCGCCGTATGAGCATAGAAGAAAGAACGTAGTTCCCGTCTTTCACCGCACGCAACCCCATTGCTTAGGCTTAAGCACGTGCTTTGATTTTGTGTCGTGAGTTTATATCTTTATTTATGAAACACTTTTAAATTTAGATTTAATTATAGATATACAAAATACTCGAGCGTATAAGCGACTGTAATTTTGATTGACAAACTTTGATTCTCTGATTATAGTAGATTGTTTGCTACTAACTCTTTCTGTGGTATGAATACTGATATTCGGACTGAATCATATAAAGTTTTAGTGCCTTATTATTATTATTTTTTTTTTGGGTCAGTTGGTATTGACTTAATTTACAAGATCCCATCATTTTCGCGTATTATATTATAATAATTGGTAGTAGAGCTTGGATTAGATTTTTTGATTGTGATTTGGGGCTTTTGTTTGTTTAATGCGTGTAAAATTGACAACTCAAGATTTGACCAACGCATTGGATGGGTTGCCGATTATAATGAAAAACTCAAGATTTGACCAAGGCATTGGATGAGTTGCCGACTATAATGAAAGTCTCTGAGAAAGTAGAGGTAATAGAAATAGTAAGGAGCACAATCTTATTAAATTTTTCGAATGATGTGTTAATAAATGTGGCTAAGGAGAAGGATGTTACAGCATTATGGGTGAACTTCATATACTCTATGTAACTAAGGATTTGAACAATTTCTGTCGTTTTTGCGTATCATATTACAACAAGAGAGAGTTGTTGGAAATGGCAAGAGGTGTATTACTCTCGACCAGATGCGCTGCCTTCCCGAAGAAAGTGCAGACACCGGTTGCGATGACAACCGATCCAATTTCTCCTTGCTTTACATGTTGAACCCGAGTACACGCCATCGGCCGGATCTCTTGTCACCGGAAGTCATTCTCCGGTGAGTGCAGACTACAAGTTATAGACATTGCCTAAAGTCATCTTTTACCAGGAGCTACGTCCAAACAAGTAGCAGATGCAAAAACCGTTCAATGAAGCTGAAAGGTTTTACGGGAATCAACTTGCTTTTTACTTTATTTAAATTTTGTGACAGATGCAATTTGAATCCTTTTTAACCTGAAAATCCTAAAGCTTTCACAACATAATACATACATTTATATATATTGACATGAATTTTTTTTCATTTTTTCATTTTAATTTGGTATTTCAAATTTTGACTGGAAAGATTTCTTTTTTAACTCGATCCTTTACAAACAAGGTTAGGACATTAACATTCCGCTTGGAAAAGATAGGGAGGGGGACGCACGAGTGGTGTGGTAAAGAAAAAAAAGGATAAAATTCGAAATTTTTGTTGTGAAAAAATTTAAAAATTATGTCATATTCTTTGCCCACCCCTAAAAAATTTCTTTCCCTATTCCCATTCCAAACAGAGCATAAACGAACACATTGCCTCTCAAATAAATGATTGTCTTAGTGCAATTTTTTTAGTGCGACAGCATGGAAAATTACAATTCAGCACCAACAATTGTCAATTTTCTCCCCAGAAAATTTCACTAAGCCCCCGTCGGAATTTCTTCTGATTAGTTTTTGTCCCCTTAAGAAAGAAAAATTAGTAAAATCAGAAACAAATGAGTTTTCCGTATGCTTCTTTTTCTTGGTGGAAGAAACCATTAGAATTCCGTTTCCAAATCTCCATAGAGAGAACAAATCATTTATACGCTCAAGACATGTTCATAACACAATGACTAAAAAATCATCATACAAAAACCTCTCAATTCGTCCATTACGAGTCCCACTATATTGGAAAAGACAGGACATAGCCATTAAGCTCGTCGGGATCGTGGACAGAGCCAGCCAAGTCCTCCTTTCTTCACTTCGGATCCGGCGAGCTGCTCTCAGCTTCAGGCGAGTGGTGCCGCTTCCGAGTGACCTTCACCGGCTCCACCCCGTCGCACCCGATCAAGTGAGGGAAATTCAGCCTCGCCTTGGTCCCGCGCATCGCGAATGCGGCGCGGTCGTAAGCCAATGCGGCGTCCCATGGCGTCTCGTAAGTCCCGAGCCACCTCCTCGCGCCATTTTTCTTCGGGTCTCGAAGCTCCGCCGCATACTTCCCCCATGGCCGTCTCTTCACTCCCCGGTAGTGACACCCTCCGGGCAGTGCCTCGTTCACTTTGGGATGTCCGTGCTCCATGACCAATTGCCCATCCAACGAGCTGGGGGATTTGAACCCGACGGCGTCTTTCGGAGGGCCACGATTGATGTCCGCATCATTGTAATCATTCACTTCGAAAGGCATTGTCGTCTCCGGCGACAAAGATGCGTCGGAGCTTGAATCTGGACAATGGATTCGAAAATTTTCAGGGATCTTCGCTAGGGTTTCGAAGTCATCGTCGTTGAGAAGATGCTGGCGAATGCACTCTAAAAGAGCAGCATCGGAGTCTGATATTGTCGAACTTCTTGCGAACATGTTGAAACTAAATAGTGGAGAATCATGCGGGGATATGGGCTGATTAGGGTTATGTGCGGACTGAGCAGTTTTTGGGCGACGAGAGTTAACGCTTGACGGCATAAATAATCGCATTTTATGGGGACTCAACTAAAGTCTTTCTTTCAGACCGAAAAAAGAAAAAAAAAAAAAAACTAGAGTCTTTTTTAAATTGGTCCTTCGTCTTTTTTTTATCGGTTTTATTATACACGTCACATGGTTGCCTCGTCTAATCATGTGGCGTGGAATGGTTACCGATCGGTCTTTGAGCCTTTCGCTGCCAGCTTCACTTTTTTTTTAAATACCTAACCTCATAGCATGATGTACATGATGACGTTATTCATCATTAATTGATCAAGAAAGTGAAAAGGGTGAGTGGGGGGACTATTATTCAAATTAAGACGTGCTGGGTACCGTGAAAGAACATCTAGAGAAATGCTACCACAATGCGATTGGATTACAAATTAAAATTGACTTATTAAGTGATGTGTCGGGATTGTAATTGATTCTCGAATATAACTCACTAATTTAAGAGCCCTTACATAATGAATCTATTTTGCAAATCGATCTCGGAAATGTATCATGATGCAAATCTGTCAAGAAAATTATTTAAAAAGAAGTGTTTAATGTGATCCCTTCATGAAAAGGTGATGGGCATCTCCCCTTTATTTTTTTTTTTTGAGAAGGGCATCTCCCCTTTGTTTGCGTGGCTTGTTTGTACACATCAATGATTTCGTAAATTATTTGTGAGCCTCTCTCTCTCTCTCTCTCTCTCTCTCTCTCTCAGAGCTAAAATATCTTAGGATGAATATTACAGAAGTCCAGATGGAAGAAGCATCCAGAAAGTAAATAAGTGGAAGCTGATGAATCTTGCAATTGAAGTCTAATATAAAAAAGAGAAATTAGAGAAATCAATGAGGAACAGTAAAGAGACTGAAAATTTACATTGAGGATCGATATGTACTTTGCAAGGAAAGCCAACCACAAAGAAATCCACTATTAATCTTGATAAATACAGAGTTTATAATCACTCAATTACTCAAATATTTCCAAACTCTAAATTACATTTAAAGAAAATGACCGAGTGTTATCTTACAATCTCTTGTAGAGAAAACATTAACACTTTTCTTGTTTGCTTTAATGGACTCGTACCAAAATTTGTCTCTTATATTTATAATATTTGCATAAAAAAAATATGAAACTCCTGACTCAAATGAAGAATTCAACTCCAACACGGTTTTTGCTTCTTCTGTTCGGTCAACCAGAAATCAAATCAATACTTTCCTTATTTGAATCATATGATCGGGTTACAGATCATGTTTTGTTAACAGGTTTTAACTTGGGACATATTAATTGGAGCAAATCCTTCTTGCAACAACTTGGTCGTCATTTTTCTGGGAGAATGATCACTCATTCTTCATACATATGTTGTTAATGGGATGCAAATAGCTAGGTGAGGTGGCGATTAAAAATGGATGTGAGCATGATCTGGGTTGACCCGGTCCAGTACCTAATCGAAGGATAGACTCGCATAGTGTTGGTCTTCATTTTTAGGATCAATGATTGATCCTGTGGAGCTTAGGACCGAGGATTGGACCAATCCCTATGAGTTTGGTTCGGTTCTGGGGTCAATTCGGAACCAATTGATTATTACTTTTTTTTTTTTTTTTGGTTTCATATTTTATATTCCTTAAAATGACAAATGTACTATTTTAAATTACATATCTACCAACAATGCGGCATTAAGTAACAAAATTATGAGCACCGGTACATATCAAACACAAATAGAAGATAAAATCACAATAGGAATTTACACTTGCTAAAATTAACAAAGGCAATCAACAAGGTGAGTGAGTAGAGGCCAATGACAAGGCAAGTAGGCGAGAGAGGTCAAGGCAGGTGAACGAGGCTGAGTCGAGTGAAGAGGGTCTTTTTTTTTCTCCCGTCGAACGAGGACTGAGTTTCTTTTTATGTTCTAATGTGCACAATAAACTGAACTACGAAGAGAACATAAGAAAAGACGCTAGAATTTAAAGTAGACAAAATCATATAATCTATAACATATTAGATATATAGTATATAATATAAGGTAAATGCCTCGAAAAACCCAAAATTGGCACACTTATGACAAATTTACTCCAAACTAATTTTTTAACCGCCAAAACCCCAAAACTAATACACCTTTGACAAATTTACTCCAAATTGGTAAACTTGTGACAAATTTACATTATGTTAGTTTTCGTTAAATTTTACTGTCAAATTATTAAGTTAAATGACACGTGATAGTTGATTAGTGTATCGATTTGAGATTTTACTCTCCGTTTGTCATGGTTATACAATTTTTGTAATTTTTTGTGGTAGTAATCCAATTTAATGGAGGGTATATTTGTCACAAATGCACTAGTTTAAGGTTTTTGGCGGTCTAATAAATTAGTTTGGGATAAATTTGTCACAAGCATACCGCTTTAGGATTTTTTATGATTAGTTGAGGTAAATTTGGCACAAATGTACCGATTTGAGATTTTTTGTGGTTAAAAAAATAGTTTGGAGTAAATTTGTCACATATACCAATTTGAGAATTTTCAGGGTATTAACCCTATAATATATATACATATATAATATTAATTATAGAATTGGTCCGGGTTAGACTAACCCTAAATTTTTCGGATCAAGGACCAACCACATAGGGAAGTGGGTCCATGGATCCTAGTACCAAGGATCGACCCAGTCACCTTGGGAAGTCAGGCCGCCGGTCTAGGGACGGTTTAGAGTGGACTCAAGATCAATGCTTATCTCTAATTAAAAAGGAGTATAAATTTAAAAAAAAATCATTTGGTCAAATTTTTGCCTCCAAGTTTGACTGAAGTCCCAAGGATTCTTTTAAGCTTTTTGTCACCATGAAAAACGTGAAATTACTGAAAATAGTAAGTCACGCCTTATTTTGTCTCCATTTTTCTTTTCTTTTTTGTCAAATAAATAATTAGCGCTCTGTTTTGAAAGCTCCAGAAAGCACATCTATTCCCTACTTGAAGTCAAATAAAACTTAAGAGCAGTACTAAGCCTCGAAGTAGAAATAGTGTACAACATTGGGGAAAAGTACTAAAAATGTTGTAAAACTATTGCACTTGTGCCAATTTAGTCATATAACTTTTTATTGTGCTAATTAATTCTAAACATTTTTACATTTTACTAATTGAATTTGTCCAGCCTATTAGGTGGGAAATTGCTAATGTAGACATTGGCCGCTTATATGACACGACTGACGTTGATATGAATATTTTTTTAAAAATAATTTAAAAATTTTCTTTTCATTACCTTTTTGTTAGACTGATGGTCGACAAGAGTCGCCGGCACTAGGTTAGGGCCGCAAGCCCTTGCTGGATTTTGGCATCATGGCCTCACTGAGATCAAGCAAGGGATTGTGCACGCCCCTTCTTTGGCCGACAAAGTTGTCAAGACCCTTGTCCAAGCCCTCACCAACCAAAGCAAGGGCGTCGTAGCCCTTGCCAAATTTGGATGAGGGTTGTGATGGCCTCATTGTGGCAAATGAGGGCATCAAACAAGGGCCACGACACCCTCGTCCATTGTTGGCGAGGGTTTTGGCATTTAGTCCAATAAAAAAAGTGAAGAAGAGAGAAGAAAGAAAAAAAAAATAGTGAAAAATGTTTACGGTAATATTGTCCGTTTCACGTTAAGATCATTGACAATCATGTCAATGATTGGTAAAATGTAAAAATATTTAAAAGTTTTAGAATTAAATTGGTATAGTGTCATATGTTTTGGATTTTTTTGAGAACTTTTCCCCCACAACGTATTATACGTGCTTTCATATGGCATCTTTATCGATCAAAAGAAAAGAAAAACCCCATTTTAATATTCACAGTTAGAGGCTTCAATTCGGAACCAAGCACGAAATTTCAACGCGACACAGTGTGTGAAACCTGGCTGTCAACTTGAAATGCCGTACCATTTAGAAATTGTTTTTTAATAATATTGTCTAACACTTGCGTAAAGGTTTATTCCTTCATATTTAATCGAATGATCCGACATGCCTTTTTCATTTCTATCTTGTTTATCATGTGATAGTCAAACTTTTTGTCCGTTTGTATAATTGATTTCATTCGTCTTTCGCGTTTGCACTAGTTTATTAAATTTTGATAAATGAAAAAAAATCTAAATCTGAGACGATGACGACAAGAGAAGCTGTAATTATAATTACTGGATTAACACCTTTAATAGACGTAGTAATTCATAATTAGCGGTGACATGTAGGGGTGTCAAAAACTGAACCGAACAGAAAAATTCGGTTTTTTGATTCGGTTTTCATTCGGTTTTGTTCTCATTAAAAATCGAAATTTTTATTATCGATTTTTATCGGTTAACCGAACCGAACCGAACCAAACCAACAAACCAATAAGAGCTTATTTCTTGGAAATACAACAGAAAAAAATGAAAAAAAATAAATACAAAAACGAAAACTAAAAGTTGAAAACCAAAAACCGAATTGAACCGAACTGAAATTTTTGTTCGGTTCGTATTCGGTTCGGGTCTCTTTTGGTTCAGTTCTGGAAGTTTTTCCTAACAGTTTGGTTGGGTTCGGTTTTTCCAAAAAACCGAACCGAACCGAACCGTTGACAACCCCTAGTGACATGTATGCAAGTTATAATCAAGGATTAAACATGATTATTAGTCATGTGTGAGTAAATAATGTCGCTTGAGTGTATTGAGTTGTGCTTTTAAGCAAGTCAATTAACTCTCGATTCAAGATGTTATTGGTCAATTTTGATTTACTTTTCAAGCAGGCCACTTTGGTGATCGAGGAATTTGAAGAGGATGTAAGCTCCGTTTATTTTGCATAAATATTTCCTTAAAATTAATCACATATATAGCATTCAAAAATGAATAAACTAAATTTTTTTTATCGTCTCAAAAATACTTAATATAAATTTTTATTAATAATGAAAATATTGTTTTATTGGTTAATTATCTTAAACAATACAAACAATTATTTTTAGAAAAATAATTTTCAAATTATTCAATTTCCATTAAACGAATGGAGTAGATAAATTATTTCATCTTCCGTGAACTCCAAAGACGTTATAATAATTGACACGTCTCATTAAACTTGCATCACAAGTAACTTGAAACTTTGTCTATTTTACGCTTTAATGTAATCTAGAACTTAGAGAAAAAAATCAGGATCTTTATAGAATATCGTGTAATGTGGTCAAATATGTGGATTGTAATGTAAGGATCTAGCTCCTTGCTGGCAAAACACACATATATCTATATAGTACTATTTAATATCTATATACGTCATTGTATCTTTTCACTAATACACTCCAACTACAAGAAATCCAGCTTCTAGCGACGGAAAAAAATAGTTGCCACGTTCATCGTTATATCCCGGTCGCTAAATCAGTTTACATCGCCAGAAAGTCGAACGCATTCCACCAATGAGCGACGAAATGCATCAATTTCGTCCGTAAAAGTCTGAACGCGTTCTATCTTTTCCCTGGAAACTCAAAACTTTCGGGGACGAAATTCAAGGAAAAGAAGTCAAACTATTAATGAGAGGATATTTTCCAGGAAATCCTCAAAGCTTTCACGCTTTTTACTCTAAGGAAAAAAATATCAAGTTAACCTTAAAGAGCTTCCACGCAAGGGTGCATCGGCAGGAAGACGTCGCCTCGTTTTATACTAATTATAAACTTTGGAGCTTCCGTCCAGGTGAAATGTGATTAGACGTTTCATATTTGAAGTTATATTCCGACCACATATTGATTGGTGTCCCTTGGGTACTTGTTAAGGTCGTGTAGGGACGAAATGTGCAATTTATGCACCATTTGCTTTCGCATATCACGAGAAAAGTCAGTGTGTCGACAACTGTGATGTTTTGCATCATTTTACTATGCTTAATAAGTATTTTGGAGGCACTCTCTGAAACATCTATTTCGATTTGGGCATCATGCACAGATTTTCATGCTCTAGTTCTTTACTCTTATGAGAATGAATTGTTGAGGATCTTGAATTGAATGTTTTTGCGTTATCCCTTTTGGTCGGAATTAATAATTGGTATTTTCTTTTTCTTGAGTGGATCATCAAATAGAAAATTCTCTCTTGTGAAAATGAGCGTGTTTGAGACAAATGGTTATCTTAGCACTAAAAATATTGGAAGGCGAGAATTATTCTCCATGTACCTTAGTATTGTTCATCTTTAAAAAAGATTAAGGAAAGAATGTAAGGGAAAGTATCCAAAAAAGTCATAAATCTATTATATTGGTATTAATTCAATTTTAAACTTTTCAATTGGACTAATTTAATTTTAAACCTTTTCATATTGGTACCAATTGATCAATTCAGTGAATTTAGATTAGAAATTGCCAACATAGAATCCGATTGTCTTACATGATATGGTCGGTGCTGTTAAAGATAATTTTTAAATTTTTTTAATAATTTTTTTTTTTGAAATTTTAATTTTTTTTTTCCATTTCCTTCCACCAGCCTTTGTGATGGCTGATGGATTGCTGGCTACTGGTGAGGGTGAGGGTTGGGATGGCCTTGCTTGGGCGAGGTTTGTCGCCATCTAGATGGGGCCACCCCTTGTTGACCAAGCTGGGTGAGGGTCCTTTCGCTAGATCTTGCCTGTGGCTAGCAAGGGCCTCTTGGCCCTCGCCCTCGCCGGCAGCCTATGGCCTCCATCAACCATCACGGAGGCTGGTGGAGGGAAAAGAAAAAAGGAGAAAGGAAATAAAAAAAGAAAAAAGAAAAAAATTATTAAAAATTTATAAAATTATCTCATCGGCTCGGTCGTGCAACGTAGAAAGCTAGCACCTACATTAGCAATTTTTCTAAATTGACCGGATGCATTCAATTTTTATTAATATGAAAAAATTTTAGAACTAAATTGATCAAATTAATAGATTTAGAACTAAATTATTACCAATGCAATATGTTTAGGACTTTTTTAGTACTTTTCCCCAAATGTAGGGCCATGTTATATTCTATGTCAACAAGAGAATTATATATTTATATTTCAACATGAACGTCAAAACATTAGATAAACCTTCGATTTGCCAAAAAAAATAAGATAGGAGTATCTACAAAAGTAAGAATGCGACTTTTGCGACTTGATTCAGGGTCTTGATCGAGCAAACAAAACGACACCATCATTCCATCGGTTGATAGATCGTCATTCGCTTAGCACTACTAGAAGCAAAACAATGGCAGTGACTTGTCCATGAGTACACAAAATAATGACTCTTTAATGTTTGGAGGGCATGTATGGATAGTCTTATTGTTTTTGCTTTTTACTTAATCTAAATTGCGCAACAGATAAACTTTGCATCCTTTTTAAACCGGGAAACCCAATATCTTCACAAAATATAAATATTGACATGTTTTTTTTTTTTAATAATATTTCGAAATTTAATTTTTATCATAAATTTTGACGGGAAAGGACACTCTTTTTTTGTTGTTTTCCTTTGATCCTGTACAAACTAGGTTAGGATATTAATAGTCTACTTGGAAAAGATAGGGATGGGGACAATGAGAGGTGTGGTAAAGACAAGGATAAAATTAGAACTTTTTTGTTTTTGCAAAAAATTAAAGTTTGTTTAGGCTTGTTGAAAACCCGTTGTTGGACTTGATTAATTGCTCTTTTGTCTTGAGCCTTCCACCAGCTCTCTAAGAAACTATTTATTTGTCCAATCCTTTTCCTTAATCCCCTATTCCTTCGAGTTTCCAGCCTCTTCTATTTAATAAGGCAAATTGCCTTCATTCCCCTTTCTATTCCCAAAAATTCAATAATTCTTCCTTTATTGATTCAAAAATCCCAATCCCGCAAAGAGCCCATCTTCGTGAAATCCAGCCCATCTTCTCCAGACAGAGCATAAACGAACGCATTTCTTATCATGTAAATGATTATCCTAGGTGGCGACTCAAAACAGTATGAGTGCAAATTTTTTAGTGCGATATCATGGAAAATTACAAATCTGCACCAGCACTTGTCAATTTCTTTCCAGAAAATTTGACTAAGCCCCCGTCGGAATTTCTTCTGATTAGTTTTTGTCGCCTAAAGAAACACAAATTAGAAAAATCAGACATTAGATGAGTTTTTCGTATGCTTCTTTTTCTTGGTGGAAGAAATTATTAGAATTCCATTTCTAAATATCCAGAGAAAGAACATACCATTTATACACATATTCATTACGTAATGACTAAAAACCATCATACAAAACCTCTCAATTTCATCAATTTCAGGTCCTAGTCTGTTGGAACGACAGGACATGGCCATGGAGCTCGTCGGGGCCGCTTGCCAAGCCAGTCAGGTCGTCCTTTCTCCAATTTGGATCCAGCGAGGTGCTCTCAGCCTCAGGTGAATGGTGCCGCTTCCGAGTGACCCTCACCGGCTCCAACCCGTCGCAACCGATCAAGTGAGGGAAATTTAGCCGGGCCTTAGCACCGCGCATTGCGAACGCAGCCCGGTCATAAGCCAACCCGGCCTCCTCCGGCGTCTCGTAAGTCCCAAGCCACCTCCTTGCGCCGTTCTTCTTCGGGTCCCGAATCTCCGCCGCGTACTTCCCCCATGGCCGTCTCCTCACTCCCCGATAGCGATACCCTCCGGGCAGTGCCTCATTCACTTTGACGTCTCTGTAATCCACCGCCAATTGCTCATTAGACGAGCTGGGGAATTCGAACCCAATGGCATCCTTCGGGGCGTCAAGATAGATGTCCACGTCG
Organism: Eucalyptus cladocalyx; assembly: GCA_017140615.1. Lineage (NCBI taxonomy): Eukaryota > Viridiplantae > Streptophyta > Magnoliopsida > Myrtales > Myrtaceae > Eucalyptus > Eucalyptus cladocalyx. The sequence continues at coordinate 23,394,064 of CM029520.1, forward strand.
TCATAGTCGTTTGCCTCGAATGACATAGTTGTCTCCGGCGATGAAGATGCGTCGAAGCTTGGATCTGGGCTGTGGAATCGGGCATTTTCGGGGATTTTCGCAAGGGTTTCGAAGTCATCGTCGTTGAGAAGATGCCGGCGAATGCATTCTAAAAGAGCAGCATCTGAGTCTGACATCGTTGAACTTGCTGTGGACATGTTGATCCTGAATAGCGGAGGCTAATGCCTGGACAAGGACTGACTAGGGTTTTGTGCGCATCGGGCAGTTTGTGTGGTGAGAGTTCGACGCTTGACGGTATTTATAATAGCATTCTCATGGGAGTCCAATAAAATGATTTTCTAAAAACACTTTGCTAGCATAATAATTTTTGAAGAAATATTTATATTTATTTAATTTTTTACAGTTCGAAATAGATTATTATTCTAATAATATGTTAAAGACTCTCGGTAACCTTTCCCCTTTCTTAAAATGGTACATCTCGTTCCTTTGGTATTATTATATAAGCCACATGGTTGCCTTTTCCAATCATGTGGCGTGGCGTATGTACAGACAACCCTTTCGAGGCAATTACTGACAGCTTCATTTTAAAAAAAAAATATAGGGCATGATGGCCGTGATGACGTATTCATCATTAATCAAGCAAAATTAAAAAAACGGGTGTGAAACTATTATTCAAATTAAGATATGCTGGGCCCTATCAAAATACGACAGAATAACAAATTAAGTTTAGTTTACGAGATTGATTATTAAGTAAAATGTCAAACTAATGTGATTGGTTCTCAAATATAATTGACTCACTCATTTAAAAGCCCTCTCATGCTTAACCCATTTTGTAAACCAATTTCAATAAATATATTATAATGCAAATCCGTTCAGTATACGCAACTGATAAATTGTAAATTAAGTGTCTAATGTGATTTCCTTATGAAAGGTTGATGGGCGTCTCTTCTCAATTTGTTTCTATTTTGCATCTTTAATGTGAACATAATTTGTTACGTGTGGCTTGTACTTGTTAAATATTATAAAATTAGCTGGTACATGTTACTCTCCCTCCCATTGCGGACGCATCCCTTAGACCAACTCCACCTTGTATCTATGTTGGTATCTCAAATGTCAATTATTGATATATTCAATCATAAATCTCGCAACTATCCTTATTCACATGGATTAACAGTATGGAACTAGACACATAAAAAAAAAAGAAAGACACGTACGTGGCAGTGGATCTCATCTCGCCTCTCTCACTGACGACCGCATGCCCCCGTCATCCCCCGTTACTGGCGCCCTCCTTCCCTCCCTCTCAACTAGGGTTTACCTCGGATCAAGGCTGATCTTTCTCAATTTAAGATCTTTTGCCTTTGACCTCCAATTTTGAGGTTGCAATATAGTTGATCTAAGAATAAAAGCTAGCTGCGAGTTTCAAATTTCATTTGGTGGACTTGATATGATTTTGGATAGGACAGTTTTTATTATATTCGTTATTTGAGAGAACACTGTATTCGGATATGTCCGAGCATGATCTAAAAAAAAAAAAAAAAATCTCAATAAGAGAGAGAGCGAAAATCATATAGGATATCTAATATGGAAAAACTCAAGGGACTCATTTTGATGCTCGTGGCTATGTTGTCCCCGCTAGGTCTGCACGTCTCACTTCTCGCCGTCAGCTCGTCACCACCGCCCTCAACCCCAATCATCCTTAGATCGCTGCTTCCAACTCCGTCACGCACAGCCATCCAAAGCGTTACTTCCTCCAATAAGTTCTAGTTCAATTTTTTCTTGGTTGAAGGCCCCGTTCTATCTGTGAAAATTTTTAGCGCCTGTTATCGAGAGTTTCGATGAACATTGCTCTTGTTTTCAATCACGCTCTACTTTTGCTTCGATCTGAATAAAAGGATGGCGGTGATGGGTTAGATGGGACTGCTTATCGAAATCTAGTTCTGTTTGTTGGGACCTTTTGGGTCTACGTCTTGTCCGCTTTCAACAAATTGTGAGCTTTATATTTTTCATCTGATTCTCTGTTTAGATCTACTTCAAAGAAGAATTTCATACCGGAAACAAAGGATTGAGTTCAGTTGTGGAGGACTCGAGTATTGGTTTCGCAGTATTAATTCAGAAGCCGACCTGCGAGTAAGGAAAATTGAGTGAACAAAACAAGAAAACAAAGAACTGCAGCAGCGTACATCAGATGCGAAATCGTTAACCTCCCGTCATTACTGGAGGATGAAGAAGATGATGATGATTCTGTGGTGTCTTATCTCCTCCACCAACGACCATGAGATAGACAATGAGAGAGTTGAGTTGGACTATCCATGTATTTCAGAGTTATATCCAAACATTGATTAGGATATTTCAAATCATATCCTTTTGTTATCTTATTCGGTAAAATTGTCCGAACGACCAAACATAGCATTAGAGGTTGTGAGAAGATAGAGGAATGTCACACACTTGTAACTATATCGATCATATTTGCATGTTAGCAACTAAAATATCTCAAGATGAACATTATGCAAGTCGGACCAATTATCCTTCTTCCTAGAATTTTATTAAGGAGAAGCATTCCAAAAGTAAAAATGAGGCAGTCATGACTCCATTCAAGCTCTTCATTGGGACTATGTGAAATATTGCAAAAGCTAATGGACCGTAATTGAAGTCCAACGCCAAAAGAAAACATTATTAAAGAAATCAACAAAGAGCAATAAAGTCTTAAATATTTACATGATTTGATTTGAGCATCATATATACTCTACGAAGAGAACCAGCCACCAAGGAATTCACTATGAATTCAGATAAATATAGATTTTACAATCACTCAATTTGTCAAATGTTTCTCAGCAATAGATTACACTCAAAGCAAAACCAACAAGTGTTATCTCGCACTTGAGGGATGTAATTTCCCAATAGCAACTCATTCTCACAACTTCAATGGGTTTTTCCTAGGTTTCGCGCGATAGGATGCAAAATGAACGCAACGATTTGTCCTTGCGTTCACGGGAGACCGCAAAATGAACGCAACGATTTGTCCTTCCGTTCACGGGAGAATGGTCCAGCGAAGATGACTTTGAATGAATATATCGCACGTTCTTCATACATAATGCTATCAAGGTGATTCACATAGCCAGGTGACAAGGCGATTAATAGGCACCGTCCATGCTTGACAAATGACCCATGGAAATTTTTCTAACTTCTCGTCTCCATAAAAACGTGAAATTACTGAAAACAGTAAGTCAGACCGTATCTCTTCTCTCTTTTTTCTGTTTTTGTGGGTAGTTCTCTGTTTTGAAAGCTCCAGAAATTACGACATCTATGCTCTACTTGAAATTAAATATTCAATTTTCAAAAGTTGTTTTGACTTTAGATTTGCATTTTATCTTGCTGGCTGGTATGAGAATGGAATGAAAAAAATTGAGTTACTAAAGAACTATACTAAACTTTAAATGTGTGTGTCAAAGACAATGTGATACATCTAAAAGATGAAGCATGGTCTCTTCCTTTAGTTTAATTCCATCTCCTGCGTCAATCTAATGCAAGTGTAATTTTTTTTTTTTGCATGTAGACCGACGTAAGATAACACTTGTATTTGAACTTAGGCAATATTTAATCGAGTTTCCTCGTATTTCACTCATCTAATAATGATCGTGCAAAATGTCCATCGTCCAAAGCAGAAATAATGCATGTCGTAGTTATATGTCTTATCGTAGTTATATGTCTTTCCTTTTTTTTTTTTTTTTTCTTTATCAATCAAAAGAAAAGAAAATTATTATTTTAATATTCATAGCTAGAGGCTTAATATCGGAACGTAGCTCGAAATTTCAACCCGACACAGTATATGAAACCTGGCTCTTAACTTGAATTGCCGTACCAAACGGAAACATTATTTTATTTTTAAATCCTCCAAGACTTGTGTAAAACGTTATATTACTTTATTTAATCAAATTAACCCCCATGATGACCTTTTTTAAATTATATCATGTTTATCGCGCGGAGTCATGCTTTTTGTCCGTTTGTATAATGGATTTTATTCGTCTTTCGCGGTTGTCCTAGTTTAGTAGATCTTGATAAATGAAAACATCTAAATCTGTGACGATGACAACAAGAGAAGCTGCAATTACTGGATTAACACCTTTGATTAACGTAGTAATCCGTAATCAAGGATTAAACATGATTATTAGTTACGTTTGAGTACATAATGTTGCTCATGTGTACTGAGCTGTGCTTTCGAGCAAGTCATTCAACTCTCAATTCGAAATGTTATTGAGTTGAAGATTGATGTAGATATTTTATTTTAATTTCATTTGAACAACAAAAATGTTATAATAATTAACATGGCTCACTAAACTTGTATTATACGTAACTCAAGACTTTGTCCGTTTGTAATCTAGAACAACTTAGAAAAAAAAGAAAAAGAAAACCGTGGTTACTTATAAAATTTCGTGTTATGTGGTCAAATATGTGGATTGTAATCCAAGGATTAACTCCTCGCTGGCAAGACACACGCAAATTATATACGTATATGATATTATTTGATATCTATATAGAACGTCATTGTATCTTTTCACTATAGCTCCTCGCGTTCAGCCTTTTCTCTGAAAACTCAACCTAAAAGCTTTTACGCTTTAACTCTTAGGAAAAAATCGAGTTAACTTATTTTAAACTCCCTTTAATGAACTGTTTCAATTAAAAAGGCAAATTAGTAAGCTACTTTTTGATAAAGCAATCTAAATAAAAAAAATACAAAATGAATTGACGCAAGAACAATTAACAAATACATAAGTCGCTAGGAAATAAAGCAAGTTAAACACAATACTTAGCCAACTGATTTAAAAAAAAAATGAAGAAAATGAAAATAAAAATAAAACCATATTAATAGTACACTATGCTACTAAGAAATTTAAAGCCAATATTTACAAGTCCCTATGATCATTTAATTATTTCATATGGAATCATCGTGCATTATAATTGAGTTACACAGAAGTTCAAACTTAAAAAGTTAAGCCACATGCATATAAAAAGTATATACATCTCATGATATGATACCATATCAAAAAATCCAACGTAAAAGCTAAAACTTGTTGTCTGAAGGAGATTACATCAATATAAAAAGTATATAAATTCTGTAAACAAGTACTATAGGATAATTTAACGAAGTTCGTGCTAGAATTGGTAATTCAGCATGCTACTAGTATGTATGTATGTATCCTAAAGAATTTCCCCATTTGTAGTTCTTTTTAACATTTCCTAACTCTTTCTACGAATTCTACTCTAGTTAATTGTCTTAAGGTAAAGCATATTCATTCACAATATGTTGGGAAAGATTATTAGGTGTTTTTGGAATCACCGCGGCTGTCCATTCAAGCAATCATGAAGCAGTGAATATATCACCAATTCATCCATTTTCTTATAATGGAAAGTTATTCTAATGAAATCATTAAAAGAATATTGTGCTCCCTATGATCGATTGGATGGACAGTGCCTTTGAATGATAGGAAGGAAACTTTAATTGACATAATAAAATCATTTTTTTTTTTTTTGGGTCCAATTATTTCGAGATGCGGAAGTTCAATAAAAGAGAAATAATTTTTTTTTTATAGGAAGGGCAGAGAATGCGCATGCCAGTCAAAGAAAAGGACAACGTATTTGGCGCGGGAAAACCTAATAAATGTATACATATACATGTATATTTATATATAGGTAGCGCATGTGACTAGGATTTCTTCAATTTATAAGCTAAGTTTTTTGTCGCTTTGTGATCAAAAAGACGTGCTGATCAAGCATTATTTTTGGAGCGTACTATTAGCGTTGCATATAAGGTATTGTCCCAAATCTAGAAATACACATGGCCGACAGTCTGGAGATACAAAAATTGCAGGGATATTGTATTTTCAAAGGAGAAAATATTGGGTACCTTAATAGCTCAACGTCATCTCTATTCAGAGTGTGCACGCGATCTTAAAGAGATCTTCAAGACCAGCTGGTCCGTACATTCATTGAACTTGTGTCTTTGGCCCCCCTTAAAAAAGGCTATATAAATAACTTCCGAGATAATTAAATTCATCCGCGTGCGCGGCGTGGGGAGTTCTTTATACACGGCTATTAGACCCATCCCTGAAACTGAACATTAAAAAGGATTATTTTTTCCTTCTCTGAGCTTGGTTTCTTGGACCGACCCGATGGTTCCTGCTGATTGGAAAACAGTGGGTGAAATGAAGAGTATCTAGGGCTTTAGATCTGCAGGGCGCTTAGGTTATGTTGACATAAACTTATGCATTTTTTTTTCCACACTAGTGCAAGTTTTGGGGTTTTGGTATCACCAAAATCAGTTTGGGGTACTGATGCAACAACACGGTCTAACTTCGGACTTTTTCTGACACAATAGAAAGTATATTGATGTAACGGGGGACATAATTTATGGTTTTTCTGTGGCCTTGTTCCTATTTATTTTGTCATAAATAAAACTTATTGTATTCCTTTACACAACGAGTGGGTCATTGCGCTAAAAGAGGTCATGGTCGATGAAGACGAAATGTCGCTTAACTTCTCTTGTTCCGGATATGGACACTTGCTGCTTATGATATTTTCATGAGATACTCTTGTTGACCTCTAAGATTTTTTTTTTCGAATATAAATACTTCTATCATAGAAACCCTGGCCAATCTACGTGAAAAGTCGACTTCTCAGGTGCTGACCATTATCATAATCTCGATTTTCTTTTTTAATTGTTTTTGTAATATAGTCTCGCCAGATATTCTCAAATGTTTGGCGCGTTGTGGTTCAAAGTTTTCAGGCTGGAAATTTTCGGCATGCAGGCATGTTGGCATTCTTAAGTTTGAATTGGAGCACAGAGATCATGACATTTTAGATACATTTGCACACATATCATGCCGCCATAGTTTAACGTTGTTGAATTTTGTATTGGCAGCTTTAAATTAATAATAAAGAGCGGAAAATTATTTGTTTAGCATCTCCAATAATGTCACAGATACAGCCAAAGAAACTCGTGAACTATGTGTCAATTTTTTAATTTTTTTTTGGTCGGCGTATGATTAATTCTTGTCGTTGAGTTATTACCGTTCTCATTTTAACAATGTTTCAGTATGTTGACCTATTTATTCTCCTTCGATGTTGTTGTTCTTTCGGTCATCCCATATTGTTTTTTTACTTCCATTTCTAGATGAAAGATGCAAACGTTTGAGTGGTCATAATTCAGGGGCATGGGCATAAAGACCGCTTACTTGAAGTTTCTTAAAACACCCTGCAAATTTTTATGAATTAGTTAAGTCCAGACCCTTGGTTTGCATAGGTAACTCTAACCACAAGCAATTGCGTACAGTATGAAGCCTCATAGAACACCCTGTAGACTTCAGGAACCAGTTGAATCTAAACCTTTGGCTTAAACAACAAACTGACATCCAGAACCATTCGTGTGCAATTTGTGAGATTCAAATGGATGAGCTCTAAATTTTTAGCCGGGAAAACCCTTAGTGTATACATCCAACTGCATCAGTTCTGGGGTAAGTCTGAGGCTCTAACTTAGAGAAAAAAAGTATAAGTAACATTAGGAGAGTGAGGTTATACTGTGCTCTTCATATCTTTCGGATAACATCATTGGGAATATCCAACATTCACCAATTCACTTAGGGGGATAACATTCAAATTTTTGGCATACATCTATTTCTGCTTTGGATCCTTGGTTGCATCCTCTAACCCACATATTAAAATAGGGGGATAACAACACTTGAAGAATCAAAACTCTTCTATGGCACACATTCTTGTACCGAACTTTGGTTCCCAAACTTCTATAAATCGATCAATTTTGATTATTCGTGACCTGACCTGTTGAAAAATTTCGCCTGGCATTATTTTAAGGATAATCATTACATGTTTTTTTTTTTTTTTTTGATAAAAGGTAAGAAGTATATAGACTTTTGCACAAAAAGTTATACAGCTGTATAGCAAGGGGGCCCGGCACCAGCTTACACTCAGAAGATAATCATTACATGTTACTCGACAGAGACATCAATCCTTAATGTGCAAAGCAGATGACGTATTGACAACCCAATCGAGCCGCCAATTAAATTGAGAAATTAGGTTAGAATTACTTCTCAAACCAAAACCCTATCCCAAACCTCAATTTCAATCTACGCGGATCGTGCGATGGTGGAGCGGCCTGACTGTCGGAAGATCTCAAAGGCAGCCTGGGCGCTGGCCAAATTGGACATAAGAGCCCCGAGGTTGCTAGGATTAATCCCGAGGCTAGTCGTGGAGGGAAGCATCGGCGGGTGATCGACTGAGGACATGATTGGAGGCGAGGTTGATGGCGTCGAAGAGGCCCCGATCGGCAAAGTTGTTGTCACTGGAAGAGTAGGTGGCGTTGCAGCTTTGGCTTCATCGGCTATGATGATTGTAATTTGGCAGTAACTTGAATAATTAACTTGTAGAAGTTTTAGAATCAAAGTGGTAGTTTGCAACCTTTTGATGTTAAACTGTATACCGTACAATAATTTTGACATTTCTAGTATCATTTTCTTGTCTTTTTATCCTTATAGTTCTTTCAGTGAGTTCCTCGTCTCGATCCAATCGATAGATTGTACATTATCTTCCACTTGCCAGCTAATCCAAAATATATATATCACCTAAGCGGAAAACAAAAATCAAAAGAAAATATTCGGGAGATCACAATTTGGAAGGTAATTAGTTGTGGATTTTCTTATAAAAATTGGGGTGGAAAAGCGTTGTTTTCGAGGTACAATTTGTCGATTCTGTCCCATGCATATGATAAATAATGATATAACCACACTTTTTCATAAGCGTTCTTTGAATTACTACCTTCATGCATATATCCTTTTCATAGAATTATTTCAACAATGGTGTCAAAGAGTTTTTTTCACCTGGATCTTTTATGCATCTCTTAAAGTATGATTAACTTGGTTTTTTCGTACGACATGCATATCTTTATCTATTCATACTGGATTCTCATTAATTACTTTTAGAGGAAAATTTTTAAGCATGGGTAAAGAGGTATTATATTTACGTATTGACACCATGTACTGTCTCAAGATCTATCAAATAGGTAGGCTGGGTTCAATGGATTTGGATGGATAAAAAATGAGTCTGACTCAAATTGAATCATATAATTTATATCGATATATTACTATCTAATAAAATTTTAATTCATATTTGATACCATCCGGATTGAGCCCATTCCCAACACATGTTATAATTTAGAGTCTAACATATGTCCCTAGAGTCAAACACATGTCCCTTCACACTTTAAGGTGATTATGACGAGGAAAGTCCAAAATTTGTGCACCTAAAATGTGTGGGTAAAAGAATTTTGACCGTTAATGCGTGTAAAAAAAGGGAAATTCAATGTGATGAATCAAATTTGAATATGATCCTCGTAGTTGTTTATTTTAAAAATTGAAGGGCACATTTAATCCATTTAAATAAAATAGAATTATACTTTTTTACTTTCCTATCAAAACATAAATTACTATTTATATTTAAACATTACAAAAGAATTAAATGTCAACTTATATTAACATCTGTATTTTGGGGGTAAGAATGGTATAAGTACTAATACTTTTGTACAATCCTTAGTTGAGGATCAAAACTTTTTTTTTTCCCCTTACTTGAGTGTTACAAATTTGAAAGATCAATCACTTGAGTGCCACTTCCAATTTACCCCACGGGAATATATATAATTTATAATATTTCAAATTTTTAATATTTTATTTTTTTATTGAATTTTGTTTTTGTTTTTTTCCTTTTTTCTTTAGGGTTGGCGATGTGACCCTTGCCGGCCATGGCCACCTTGCCCAGATTGGGCGAAGGCTACCTCACCTTCAGCGCAGAGATCCTATGTGAGGTTGCAATGATCCTCACCTGCTCTGGGTAGCATCCAACTTTGGGTGGCCTTGAGCAACCCCGCCTAGAGTAGGCAAGGGCCATCATGGCCTCGCCAGTAGTCATCGAGGCCCTAAAGGCCCTCATCTACTCTCGGCGACGTCGCCCACGGTCGCCCAGCGATCGATGAGGGCCCTCGCGGCCTCACCTAATTTGGGTAAGGTAGTTGTGGACCCTCGCCGGTCCTTAAAAAAAAAAGCAAAATGTAAATAAAAACAAAATATTCAAATTTTTTTTAAAAAAATTCAATGTAGGACATTTGGCTGGAATTGGTACTTACGTGATCGATTTTTCTATGATATGGTACTCAAGTGAATGGAAAAAAAAATATTTTGACACTCAAGTAAGCGCCGTATGAAAGTTTAGTTCTTATGCCTTTATTTTGTAAAGTTTGAAGTGCTTCGCATTTAAAGAAGGTCAAAACACGTTAATCGCAAGATTTCAATCGAATAAAATAAATAAGAATAAAAGTACATAGAGAGAAATTAGATTATTAGACTACTTTGTAAAGCAGGTTTTTTTTTATTTTATAGGTTAACAGTACGGTAACACGCATTGCTTAGTCAGAGCTTTTTGTCTTATCGGGTGGTTTGGGTTCCCAAATCAAGGAAATCTTAATTTATTTGCCTACTTTAGGAACACCCTCCCTAAGATACTCCAGAATCAATAATACCTTGAATAATGAAAAACATCACATGCACAAATGATTTCAAGAATAACAAACAGCACGCGGAAAATGAGTTGGAAGACGCGACGACTTGGGATAATAAGAGGAAGACAAGAATCACGTGGATATATATCTGGACTTTTACTTTAAGTTGAGCATGCTTGTAGAAAACGTCATCATGGGCTATTTGAAGAGAATTCTAGTTGTGTAATGAATGACTGTCTCGCTACGATAACATACTCGAATGCCATCTAATAACCATCGCAACCACAGTAATTTCGATGCCGTATTGGTAAGAGCATGATATTTTGCTTTCGCACTAAATTGAGCAATGATCGTTTGTTTCTTGCCATACCATGAGATAAATGAGTTACCTAGGAAGAAGTAGTAGCTTATAGTGGATTGATGATCAAAAGGGTTGCTTGCCTAGTCAGCATCAGAATAAATTTGCAACTGTAAAGTAGAGTGAGACGAAAAGGGAGGACTATGAAATAATGTACCCTTAATGTAATGAAGAATCCGAAAAACTGCAACATAATGAGTTGTAGATGGTGTAGCCATGATGTTACTAACAATTCGAACGACACAAGCAATGTCAAGGTGAGTAATAGTAAGATATAAAAGGCCACCAACCAATTGCTGATTGAGTGAGGGATTGAAAAAATGAGTATCATCTTTGTTATTTGGCAATAGTCTTCCATGGGAGTTACAGAGATCATGCTATCAGTTTGTCCTATTCAAATAAAAATATATGTGGCGCATATTTGGCTTGAGAAAAGTAATAATTGGAGGAACCAAAAGCAACCTCCAATCCTAGAAAACAGCTAAGTCGTCCAAGATCATTCTTTTCAAATTGTTCCTTGAGATACCACTAGAACTGTGTAATGTCAATATTACCATTGCCACTAATAATCATGCCATCCACATACAAAAGTAGAAACATTAGATGGTGTAAACATGTAATGAACTACCAAACTAGTATCACTAGAAATACCCACTATATCAAGATTAGGAGGAGAAAACCTCAAAGATGAATGTTCATTAGTATAGCCAAGTATGTCATCTTCAAATAATAAATTCATTGAAGGATTCATAAAGAGGGGATCGGCATGAGAGAATTTTGAAAGAATTGAGAGATCAAAACATCTTGTGTTTCCAATAGTTAAAACGACCAGGCATGCAAAGATAGTTAGAAACAGGATTATGCCATACCAGGGTAAGCAAAATAGTTAGTCAAGAGGTTCTATCTTCGTGTGTTCATTTTGTAGAAGATGCACACCGGATATGCAAAGATAGTTAGAGACAGGATTCCAACATCTATATCATTTGTGCGTTATGCCGTAGCAGAGTAAGCAAAATAGTTAGTCATGAGGTTCTATCTTGGTGCTTTCATTTTGTAGAAGATGCACAAAACAAGCAATGTCCAAGATAAGAGGAAAATTATAATTATGAACACTATCATGTATGCGCCCATAAGGAAAGCTATTACCTATCGTAGATAATAGAGTATGGTTGATGGTGTAAATAGTAATATGGCTAGACTCACCCCGAAATTGTTCAAGGAAAGAGGTTGAGATTAGAAAATTGCATACAATCTACAAATGCTTATGCTTAACTTTGTTCGACCATTTTGTTGGGAAGTTTCTGGACAAAAATGATGAATGATAGTACCATTTTGTGAAAGAATTCTCAAAGGCTTTATTTCTTTATTATGCGAGAAACACCTTGAGATGCGAGAAAATTTGTGTTTTTGTAACGGCAACAAATTCGAAGTAGGATATAAGCAAGTTTAGATTGATTTTTAATGAGATGAAACCATTTATAATGAGAACGAACGTCAACAAAAATCATAAAATAGCGAGATCCTCTCATAATGGGGTGGAGACAATCTAAATATTAGAGCAAATTAGGTCAAAGTAAGCATAAAAAATAGATCTACTAAGATCAATCGGTAAAGCATGATATTTTCCCAACTTAGGTGGCAAGCAGTCAAAATTATTTGCAGCCAACGGAACTGAAGTAACCAATTAGAGGACCTAATCTAGAGAAAGAAGTATGACCTAATCAAGAGTACCAAGTTTTAGATAATATTATAGCAAAAGAGTTTGGAACCTTAACGGCCCATCCTGTTTGTCTGTTAGTCCATGGATCTTATACCTGATAACCCTGAGTTCAGAAGTGAATGTCCAAAATTCACATAATTGTTGCATAGATATCAATTTATAAAAATCTAGGAACCAAGGAATTGTTAGCTAAAGACAATGCAGACGTCAAAATGTTTTCTGTAAGGAAATGTTCAATTTACATAACATTGACGAAGATATCATTGAAATTCCATTTTCTAATCTCCAGAGAAAGAACATATGCTTCTTACACTTAACACATGTTCCGTTGCACAATGACAAAAAGTCACCACATAAAACCTCTCAATTTTTTCCATTTCAAGTCCTACTCTATCGAAACGATAGTAGGTAGCCATTAAGCTCACGGGGTTCGCTTGCCAGGCCAATCAAATCCTCCTTTCTCCAATTTGGATCCGGCGAGCCGCTCTCAGCCTTCGGTGAGCGGTTCCGCTTCCGAGTCACCCTCACCGGCTCCACCCTGTCACAACCGATCAAGTGAGGGAAATTCAGCAGGGCCTTGGCCCCACGCATCGCGAACGCGGCCCGGTCGTAAGCCAGCGCGGCCTCCTGCGGTGTCTCGTAGGTCCCCAGCCACCTCCTTGCGCCATTCTTCTTCGGATCCCGAATCTCCGCCGCATACTTCCCCCATGGCCGTCTCCTCACTCCCCGGTAGTGAGACCCTCCTGGCTGTGCCTCATTTGCTTTGACGTCTCCATAATCCACGACCGGTTGCTCATTTGACGAGCTGGGTGATTCGGACCCGACGGCGTATATCGAGGGGTCATGATATATGCCCAGGTCGTTGTAATCATTTGCTTCAAACGACAAGGTTGTCTCCGGCGACCAAGATGTGTAGAGGCTTGAATCTGGGCAATGGAATTGAACATTTTGGGCGACTTTTGCCGGGGTTTCGAATTCATCGTCGTTGAGAAGATGCTGGCGGATAGACTCTAATAGAGCAGCATCCGTATCCGATAATGTTGAACTTGTTGCCAACATGTTGATTCTGAATAGTGGAGAGAAATGCGAGGTTAGGGACTGAATGAGGTTCTGTGTGGAATATGCTGGGGCGAGAGTCGACGCTTGACGGTATATATAATCGCATTATATGGGGAGTTTAAATTGAAGTCCTTTAAATTGGTACTTGATCTTTCTCGTTAGCGTTATTATATTCGTCACGTGGTTGCTTTTTCTGATCATCGTGGCGTGGAGTATGTACAGTAGGTCCTTGAATCTTTCGCCAATAGATTCCACTTTTTTAAACATAAGATTGCAATCATGATATGTTATATTTAAAAAAGTCTAGGTACAAACTTGATAATTTTTATGCTCGCATGTCACTTGAAAAGGACAATGTTTTTAGCGCGGGAGAACCTAGATCATGTATACGGAGCGCATGTGACTGCAGTCTCTTTGATTTAATAGACAAATCTTTTTTTTTTTTTTTTTGGTAAAGTTTAATAGACAAATCTTTTGTTGCTTTGCAATCAAAAAGGAGAATATAATAACGTGTTCGGTTCATCAATCGTTATTTTTAGAGCATACTATTGACGCTGTAGATATGATACTGTCCCAAACCTTGGAAATACACATGGCCGACAGTCCGGTGATACGAAAAATTTATTGGGATGCCGTATATGCAGAACGCCAATGCGATCTTCAAAGTGAGGACAGCTGATCCGTACATTTGCGTTGTTATTTTTTTCCCTAAAAAAGGCTTCAAATAACTTCCAAAATACTTCAGATTTTCTGCATGCCCTGCGTGGGGGATTATTTACGTATTTCTCAGCGACCCGTGCTTGAAACTGAAAAATAAAAATGAATTTTCTGTTTTCATTCGTGGAACTTGTTTTTTGGGCCTAGCTTGATGTTTCTGTAAATCGTTTCTTCCCTTTCAATTGCAGATGAAGAGTAATTTAGGGGTATGGATATGCAGAGGGCAGTCATTCGATTATGCTGTCGACTTAGATAATCTGGCTTTGGATCTGAAGTTTTGATTAAATGAATTTGCCATCCGACGTTCCTTTTTTAGGCCCATCGTTATGACACTTGATTAATTGAAAAACATTTTAGCAGGGCTGCAATAATGAGGATTAAGGTCGATCAATGATAAGAATTGATACATTATTAACCACATGCCACATATATCTGCATATAACGTACTTCTATTATATATCTATACCAAAGTCCAAAGAAAGCATGTGCTCAACAATTTATGTGGCATAATATCGATACACTCTATTCATATTGTAATCTATTTATTAGATGTTAGTGTATAGTATATTTAAAATGTCACAGGATTCAAAAATGAAATCATGTGTTTGTATATTTCATGATGCATGAGGTGACGTGACATTTTATCTTTATTTTAAAAGACGATTTAGTCAGTTTATTTTGGGAAAAAAAGAATTCTTTATTCCAAGTTGAGTTAGTATTTAATTATCATGTGATTCTCATTTTCCCTAATTAAATCCTATACCTCTATCATTAATTCAACCTCTCTTCTTCCCCTTGAGAGAAGATTTTCTCTAACCACGATCAAGTGTGCACAATTTAGGATATGTTTATTTCGCATTTTCATGAAAAAGTTTTCCTAATTTGCACGAGGGATTAACACAATCTCTCTCTCTCTCTCTCTCTCTCTCTCTCTCTCTCTCTCTCTCTCTCTCTCTTAAAATTCTAAAGAAGTCAACCGGCTAGAGATGCAGAGTAGGTCTCTCTCTTAAAATTCTAAAGAAGTCAACCGGCTAGAGATGCAGAGTAGGAAAATTTCTCTCAATTAAGGATGTAATAAAACAGTCATTTTGTAAGCATGTTGTGGCACTGAAGGCACTTACACTGTGTGCACATGTAATGGTAAATATTTCTAGGATTATGTACAACTATTTTCCACAATTAGGTACACAACTAGCTATAGTAGAATGCTTCTCTCTCTCTCTCTCTCTCTCTCTCTCTCTCTTAAAATTCTAAAGAAGTCAACCGGCTAGAGATGCAGAGTAGGAAAATTTCCCTCAATTAAGGATGTACTAAAACAGTCATTTTGTAAGCATGTTGTGGCATCGAAGGCACTTTTACTGTGTGCACATGTACTGGTAAATATTTCTAGGATCATGTACAACTATTTTCCACAATTAGGTACACAATTGGCTATAGTAGAATGCGTTGTGATGCGTTGTGGCATCGAAGGCACTTTTACCGTGTGCACATGTACTGGTAAATATTTCTAGGATCATGTACGACTATTTTCCACAATTAGGTACACAATTGGCTATAGTAGAATGCTTCTCTCTCTCTCTCTCTCTTAAAATTCTAAAGAAGTCAACCGGCTAGAGATGCAGAGTAGGAAAATTTCCCTCAATTAAGGATGTACTAAAACAGTCATTTTGTAAGCATGTTGTGGCATCGAAGGCACTTTTACCGTGTGCACATGTACTGGTAAATATTTCTAGGATCATGTACAACTATTTTCCACAATTAGGTACACAATTGGCTATAGTAGAATGCTTCTCTCTCTCTCTCTCCCTTAAAATTCTAAAGAAGTCAACCGGCTAGAGATGCAGAGTAGGAAAATTTCCCTCAATTAAGGATGTACTAAAACAGTCATTTTGTAAGCATGTTGTGGCATCGAAGGCACTTTTACCGTGTGCACATGTACTGGTAAATATTTCTAGGATCATGTACGACTATTTTCCACAATTAGGTACACAATTGGCTATAGTAGAATGCTTCTCTCTCTCTCTCTCTCTCTCTCTCTCTCTCTCTCTCTCTCTCTCAAAATTCTAAAGAAGTCAACCGGCTAGAGATGGCATCGAAGGCACTTACACCGTGTGCACATGTAATGGTAAATATTTCTAGGATCATGTATGACTATTTTCCACAATTAGGTACACAACTGGCTATAGTAGAATGCTTTCACAATGTATACTTATTAAACTCAATTTTCCATAAATGAAAAAGATTTTCTACCTAGCTCTACAGCCTCCAACGTAAAGTACTTATATTCAATTTGTCATAAGTGAACTTGATGCACGCCTTCAATCAATCTGTGGGTCATTGCGCCAAAAGGTCTTGTTCAATGAAGACAAAGTGTCGCTTATTTTCTCTTGCTGACCTCGAAGAATTTTATAGTATAAATGTCTGTATTATAAATACCATTATCATAATTGATTTTTGTTCTTTGCTCTTGCCAAATATTCTAAAATATTTGGCTTGTTATATTTCAAACTTCTCGGGCTTGAATTTTTGGCAAGCATGCGCTGTTTTAAACTTGAATTGGGGCTCGAAGATCGTGAAATTATAGACATCTTTGTAGACATTTGATGCCGCAAACGGTTAAAGCTGTTGAATTTTGCATGGGCAGCTTTAAATTAATGATAAAGCGTGAAAATTAGCTGAATTAGCATCTCCAATAATGTCGTAGTTACTCCGAAAGAAAAACATGAACCATGTGTTGGAATTTTGCGAAAGCAAGAATCTTCAACGACGAAAAAGTGGATGTGGCAAGTCAAGAAAATGACCTTTGGTGGGAATATGGTTAATTCTTGCCGTTGAGTTATTAAACTTCTCCTAATATGAGCAATATTTCAATAGATTGACTTTTTTTCTCCCTTGATGTTAGAGTTCCTTCGTCATCCCATTTCTAGATGAAAGATGCAAACTTTTGAGGAATTTTTCTTTTGATCCAGGGGCTTAGACTTGGTGACTCGATTACTTGAAAAGTCGAAGAACACTCTTTAGGGTTCATAAATTGGTTAAGTCTACACCTTTGAAATGTACTGGCAACCATATTCCAAAACAGCTTGCACGTACGACCAACTGCACCTACACTGGAGTTGTTAAATTGCTAAAGGGAGAAGAGATGAGACTGAAACTTCATCTTACGTACAAAGCAACCAAGTCTTTTACAAAAGACAAAACACATCACGTAAAACACACCATAATTACCCATGTTCTCCATAAAGCACTTGCCCCACTAACACCTAAAAACGAGGATAACCAACACACATGACTCCACTAACTCTAATAACTGAAAAACCAAATCAGCAACATGTGAAAAATAAAATAACTATTTTATCAACAATCCCTCCCTTAAACTGATGTTTGCTAACATTCAGTTTAAAGCTTTGACTTCTTTCACCGTGCAAACACCTAGTAACTTTCTGAGCTTCACAAATGACTCCATCTTGAGGGCCTTGGTGAATATATCAGCAACTTGATCTTCACTCGTGCAGTAGATTAGATCAATTGTTCCATCATTGCTAAGATCTCTCAAGAAATAAAACTTCACATCAATGTGCTTGCTTCTTCCATGTAACACTGGATTCTTGGAGAGTTTTATTGCTGAATTATTATCACAAAAAAATTTAGTAGGTCCTGGTTGCTTGAATTGTAACTCCTCAAGAATTCTCCTTAGCCAAATAGCTTGACAAGCAGTAGCTGTTGCAGCAACAAATTCAACTTCTGTACTTGACAATGTGACAATTGGTTGCTTCTTGGATGACCACGAAATAGCACATGTTCCAAACATAAAAACATAACCCGAAGTGCTCCTCCTATCATTTTGATCTCCTGCATAGTCACTATCAAGTAAACCCCAACAAATCAGACTTTTCACCATTCTTGTAAAATAGCCCAAAGTCTACGGTTCCTTGCAAGTAACGAAGAATTCTCTTGGCAGCTAACAAATGCATTTGTGTAGGATTCTCCATATATCTACTGATTAAACTCACAGAATACATTATGTCTGGTCTTGTTGCAGTTAAATACATCAAACTGCCCACAATTTGTTTATAAAGTGTGCTGTCAACCTTCCTCCCTTCATGATCTTTGTATAACTTTAAGCCAAACTCAACTGGAGTGTTTACAGGATTACAATCCTTCATCTGAAACCTGTCCAAAATTTCCCACATATTTCTTTTGAGAAATAAAAATCCCATCATCCGATTGTACCACTTCTATACCAAGGAAGCAATGCATCATACCAAGATCAGACATTTCAAACTCATCCATCATAGATTTCTTGAATTCTTCAAACATGCCATCACAACTTCCAGTAAATATAAGATCATCAACATACAAGCAGACAATAAGCATTTTCCCTTTATCTCCAATCTTGACAAAAAGCGTATGCTCATGAGGACATTTTGATAAACCAACTTTAAGAAAATAAGTTTCAATACGACTATACCAAGCCCAAAGGGCTTGTTTTAGCCCATAAAGAGCTTTCTTCAATTTATAAACTTTATGCTCATTTCCAATCTTGACATAACCAGGGGATTGCTCGACAAATACCTGTTCCTCCAAGTATCCATGCAAGAATGCCGATTTGACATCTAGTTGGAAAATAGGCCAAGAGTTGTGTGCCGCCAATGCAACCACCAATCTGATCGTGTCATGTCTCGCAACTGGAGAAAAAACCTCTGTATAGTCGATTCCATATTGCTGCTTGTATCCCTTGGCTACCAAACGTGCTTTATATTTGTCAACCTCACCATTTTCTTTCAGTTTTGTTTTAAAGACCCACTTTACACCAATGGTTTTTTGTCCATCCGGAAGATCGGATAGCTCCCAAGTATCATTTCTTTCGATGGCATTAATTTCATCATCCATCGCTTTTCGCCATTTTTCTTCTTTGATAGCACTCTCAAAAGTTGTAGGGTCATAGTATGAAAATAAAGCAAAGTGAGTAATTGAATCTCCAATTCCAGTTACCTCATAATCTTCCATCCAAGCAGGCTTTCTTCTAACGCGGCGAAGAGATTGGGCTTCTTCTTCATTGACTTCAGAGCCTGTTGGTGAAATTTCAGCAGCTGTAGAAGTCGTATTTGATGAATTTTGGGGAATACAAGGTGCTGAAATTTGCTCCTGTTCAGCACTATTGTCATAAAGAACTTGGGTAGGCTGCTGCCTATTCCAATCCCAAGTGTTCTCTTCATCAAAAACAACATCCCTGCTAGTCACAATCTTCTTTGTTAGTGGATTGAATAATTTATATGCTTTGGATGCTTCACTTACACCAAGAAAGACACATTTTTCAGCCTTGTCATCAAGTTTCTTCCTTTTCACATCCTTGACATGGGCATATGCGATGCATCCAAAAATTCTGAAGTGATCTACAGCTGGTCTTCTCCCACTCCAAGCCTCTTCAGGTGTCATATTTTGAACAGCAAAAGTTGGACTTCTGTTCAAAACATGAATACTCCAATTTACGCTTCCGCCGAAAGTCTTTGGAACTCTTCCTCTTGCCAATAAATTTCTCACTATGTTGAGAATTGTTCTATTTTTCCTCTCAGATACACCATTCTGCTGTGGTGTATATGCAGCAGTAAGCTCTTTTCGAATGCCATACTCTGCACAAAAAACTTCAAATTCTTTTGAGCAATATTCACCGCCACGATCTGTTCGAAGGGTCTTAATGGTCTTTCTGCTTCATTTTCAACACGAGTTTTGAAGCTTTTAAATGTGGAGAAAGCTTATGATTTTTCCTATAAAAAATAAACCCAAGTTTTTCTGGAAAAATCATCAATGAAGGTAATTAAGTATCTTTTATCTCCATTAGAAGATGGATTTATGGGACTGCAAATGTCCGAATGCACCAGCTGCAAAACATCCTTTGCTCTCCATGACTTTTCTTTTGAAAATTGAGAACGATGCTGTTTGCTAACAACACATTCTTCACGGACTTGAGAAGGAACAATAATTTGAGGAAGACCCGTCACCATGTTTTTCTGTTGGAGGGTCTTCAATCCACCAAAACTCAAGTGACCATAGCGAAAGTGCCAAAGCCATGAGGGATCTTTCTTTTCAGCCATCAAGCAAGACTGAATATTTTCAATCTTTAATGGAAATAATCTATTTGAATTCATAGGAACAACTGCAATAGCACCTCTAATGGAATCATAAATTTCAGACACCCCTACGAATGGAGATTACATAACCCTTTTCTTGTAATTGGCCAGCACTCAATAGGTTACTTTTCAAGTCGGGAACATACAACACATTAGAGATCGTTTCCACAAAACCATTCTTAGTTCTTATCTTAATATCACATTTTCCCATCACTTTCACAAGTAGAATGATCCCCAAAACTCACAGTGGAATGAAAATCTTCATTTAGATGAGAAAAAGAAAACTTACTTCCACTCATGTGGTTACCGCAGCTTTGTATCCACATACCAAATATCTCGACTCGCGCTCCTTTTTATCTTGAACAGCCATCAACAACGTTTCTGCTTCCTTTTCTTCAACAAAATTTGAACTCTCTGCCTTTTCTTTATTATTAGGCAGCCTAGTATAACATTCAGATGCATAATGACCAAATTTATGACATCTAAAACACTCTACCTTGAATTTGTTAGGATCCCGTC
The DNA here is from genome assembly GCA_017140615.1 of Eucalyptus cladocalyx. Taxonomy (NCBI): domain Eukaryota; kingdom Viridiplantae; phylum Streptophyta; class Magnoliopsida; order Myrtales; family Myrtaceae; genus Eucalyptus; species Eucalyptus cladocalyx. Next base: position 23,415,123 of record CM029520.1, read on the forward strand.
CTCTGCCTTTGCCTTGAAATTTGTCATTATTGGCTTTGAAATTTTTGCCAACATCTCTATTTCCTCGATCTCCCCTTCCTCTACCTCTACCTCTACCCCTTCCTCTGAAATTGTTGGAATGAGTATTGGTAGAAGCCTTCAACGCTTGCTCCTCTACTTTTGAACTTTTGTTCATCTTCTGTTCATGGACCAATAAGGAGCTTTGCAATTCATCAAGAGAGAGCGCATCTATGTCTTTCGACTCTTCAATTGAACAGACAACATAATTAAACTTTGGTGTCAAGGAACGCAAAATCTTCTCCACAATGGTAATGTCGTCCATCTTCTCGCCATGGAATCCAATCTTGTTGCTGATCTCCATTGTTCTGGCACAATAACTAGTGACAGATTCTCCATCCTTCATTGCTAGTGTCTCAAAATCTCTTCTCAAGGCTTGAAGCTGTGCACGCTTCACCCTAACAGAGCCTTGATATTTCTTCTTCATAGAATCCCAAATATCCTTGGAATTTTCTTTGCAAAGGATAGTCTCCAAGATGGAACGATCGATAGCCTGAAAAAAATAATTTTTTGCCTTCAGGTCTTTCAACTTTCGAGCTTCCAATTCTGCTTTATGGGGATCTGTCAAAGCCATGCCTACTGGTGGCTCTTGAATTCCAGATTCGACAACCGACCAATACTCCTTTGATCGTAAAAAATTCTCCATCAACATACTCCAATGGTCATAGTGACCATCAAAGCGTGGAATTGCTGGTTGAACAAAATTATCGGTGGCCATTAGAAATATTGCTACTGCAATTTTCTCACGAAAGTTTTTTTTTTAAAACTCTCACGTTTTTCTCAGGCTCTGATACCACTGTTAAATTGCTAAAGGGAGAAGAGGTGAGACTGAAACTTCATCTTACGTACAAAGCAACCAAGTCTTTTACAAAAGACAAAACACATCACGTAAAACACACCATAACTACCCATGTTCTCCATAAAGCACTTGCCCCACTAACACCTAAAAACGAGGATAACCAACACACATGACTCCACTAACTCTAATAACTGAAAAACCAAATCAGCAACATGTGAAAAATAAAATAACTATTTTATCAACAGGAGTATGTTTGGGGCTGTAACTTGGAGAAAAAAGCATGAGAAACTCAGGATAATGATGTTGTAATTCGCCGCCCTTATTTATTAGATAAAGATCATTGGGTATGTCCAACATATACCAATTAATTCAGCAGATCAACTTCAAATTCTTGGCATACATCTATTTCTACTTTGGATCATTGATTGCATCCTATAAGGGACGTATTGAAACAGTGTGGGATAACAACACTAGAACAGTCAAAACTATTGTGCCAAAATTTGTTTCTTGAACTTTTGAAACTTGATTGATTTTGTGAACGGACTGGTTTTGGGCTGATGCTGTTTCACGTCATATCTTTTATTCTTTGTCTGGTAAACGATGTCGTCTTGGGTCGATTTTCTCATCATAATTGCAGCGTTGGATCTTTGTATATTTTATAAAAGCCGCGGAGCGAACGTTAGTGATTTTAATAATTTCACAAAGGATTTTTTGGCTAGCCAAGTTACAAAGTATCTTAAATAACTAATTCTTAAAAGTATTAGATTTAAAACGATCATTTGCAAAGTTTGGACAATAACCATGCATCATACAATAATGTTGACACTTCTAATATCCTTTTTCTGTCTTTAAGGTCAAACCCCATAGTTGTTTTGTGCGGATTCCTTGTCTCAACCCAATAAATAGAGTCTAATAATCTTCCGTATACTGGCTAATCCAAAATAAATATTACCTCAAAATGTTAACACCTAAACTTTGGCTTCAAGTTTAGTTATTTACTGCATAAAAAATTAGAGATTGCCCCTAAACAAAAAAATCATTAACATTAGTTCACATTTGCATTATAGGCATTACCGACACCTTTATTTAATAGAAATAGGTCCACTTAAATTGCAATCAAGTCGGCACGGTCGTGAGTGGCATTGGCTTGATTGGGGATTGCAATGCGATCGACCCAATATTCCCCTTTTGTTTGAATAAAGATTGCATGCAGTGATCATGGATAGCTGTGAATGATGAGCGAGAGCAAAAAGGAAACAAATATGATTGGCAGCCTACTAAAAAAAAAAAAAAAGGAAAGAAAAGCCTAAGCAAACTCAGTCAACATGTATGGATCTCGAGTATTTTTTGATTTTGTATAGGCTCCATCTAGAATTTGTCAATTGGAACAAGTTGATTATTTTTTGGAATTTGAAACTTACCTTGCATACCTTAGATTCTAGAGCCTACCCTATTATACGTTCCAAAGTCTATCAGGTTCCATCTATATTATTAGTTGAATCATTATAGTGAATTAAAACTTTTAAAGACCATCGCTTGTTGCACAATTAATTGATCATAAAGACACATAGAAAATATGAACATTAATAGTAAAAGTTTCAATCATAAAATGGAAGCTTAAACTATGTCACAAGATCGCATGCATATATGAACCGATAAAAACATTAAAACTTGTTTTAGATTCTAAGTTACAGGTTCCAAATTTCAAGTTTCTCTAATTAAGAACCTGTAACCTATTTGTCAAAACACTTTCCTCATTTTTTTGGAATCTAGAACTTACCCTGCACACTTTAGAACCTGAAACCTACAAATTTCCATTAGTCCGATTCTCAGACTAAGTAGCACCGACACTGACACGCAACACGCGACACGACATGACACTATACGCCGACATATTGTTTCTCAAAAAACAGATAATTTCAACATGTTGGGACACGTTGTATATTAAATATATATATATATATAATAATATAATAAATTATCATTTTTATGGTTATTTCAATCAAATTAATTTGAATCAAATTCATAAATAATTAAATAATTAAAAAAAGCCTAGAATGAATATAGACTAAAAACATTAATCCGTCATTTATTAATATCATTCATTATTTCAATTTGATAAATTTAACTCTATTTCAATAATTCATAAAACTTGGAGAAAAAACAAGTGATCACTATGGCATCGGCGTGGTATCCCGGATTGTTGCTGCTGGCGTGAAAGTTCTTTGGGCCAGTTCACTATAGCATCGGCGTGGAACTTCAACAGGAAGAAGAGGACGCGGGTCCATTGGTACTCTTTTATGTGGGACAATGCCATAGTGCCTCGATATCAACTCAATCTTTGGCTCATGGCCAAGCGCAGGCTTCCAACCCAGGATCTCCTTCTGTCCTATGGTATAATTGGAAGTGCTGGCTATGCGTTTTGCAAGAATATGCCCGACTCTGTTGATCACCTTTTTTTTTATTGCTATGTCACGGCTAGAGTTGCTTTCTTTTGGGCTTCCAGATGCAATTTACCTTGGTGTAACATAACTTGGGGGGACAACTTCCGATGGGCAGCTACCTATTTGATGGGTAAAGATTTCTACAAGTGCATAGCATGTTTTTCCTTTGGCGCGCTTTGTCATATCATTTGGAAAAACATGAATAACATCATCTTTAGAGACCAGCCTCTCTCAGTTCTCGCCATGAAGAACCACCTCTTTAAAGTGGTCCGAGACAAGGCTATCACCTTCAGGAATGTCGAAGATAATTTCAGAAATAGAAGGTTGCAGACAAGTTGAGGCCTAAACCTGATTATTTTCACTGGGGACTCGTAGGTAGTTCGATCTGACGGTGGCCTCCTCCTCACATTTGTTGTGTTTGGTAGCCGGTTGACCTAGCCGTGCTTCGTTTGGTCTTGTTGTTGTAGTGTTTGTGCCGTCTTTTGTGGCTTTTACATCTCGTCACCCTTCCACTTCTTTTGTTCCTACATTTGGAGTCAAGTTCCTGGTGTCGAGATCTTTTGTACATTTGACCATTCCTTAATATATTTCTTACCTTTTACCAAAAAAAACAAAAAAAACAAGTGATCAATATTCTGGACTCACATGTTAGATATGTTGAAAGAGGAGAAAAAAACCTCAATAGGTGAATTGTAATCACGGGAAGTGGGAGTTAGAAGATGAGAGAAAACTAGGTTTTTCTTTTTTCTCCATTTACTATTTTTATTATTGCATTTTATTTTCACACACACACACACACACACACACACACACACACACACACACACACACACACACATTTTGACCACTCATTTATTGATCTCGATATCATAATCACGCGTTGGAAATTTGCATGTTAGAATTCTGACTTGAGTGTCGGAGAGTGTCGAGAAAGTTGACCAGGTATTGGAATTTCTGACACGTATTGATCGAGTATTGAAAAGTGTCCAAGAGTGTCAGACACTCTTGGAGAGTGTCGGTGTTTCATAGTTCTCAAATTCTAAATTCTACCTTGAAACCATGCTCACCCCTAGAAACTATGGGCTGTCCTAGGCAAGAAAAGGGTAATAGATGCATGATTGGGGGCGATCGAAAATTAATCTGGCCATGAGATCGCGAAGTTGATGAAATGAATAATAGATGGGATTCACAGCAATATGGAAAGAATAAACACACGGCCGAAATTCAGCCTAGAAATCTTTCATCTTAGTGGCGTATAATGAGATTTCTAGTTGCCATAAGGAGACCAATCAATCTAGCAAATTTCGGTCAACTAGATGGAGGAATTGGTGGGATACTTTTCGTGAATGATAGGAAAGTGAAGCAAGGATTGGTCAGCGTGGTAAGCAAATGAAAGGAAAGCTAGAGGGGATCAATTTGATTGATTATGTGAGGAAGGTGGGAATTCTGACCGGCCATTCTTGCTTTAACAGATATTCAAATCTTGGTGAATGAGGAGCCAAATTTCCAATCAAGGATCAAGAGCCAAGAAAGCAGGTGAATAAGAAGGCAAGAAATTTGATACAAATGAAGGAATCAAAGCGTTTGAAGTTGAGTAGCTTACAAAAAGGAAAGATTAAGCTGGCCAAGAAAAAGTGCGCCAATTTACAGACCGTGAATTAAGGCAATGAGAAAAGGGAACTCCGAAAATTGCTCGTAGAAGGGGATGCTCGGAGCCATTTAAAAGGAGGGGAGAGGAACAAGGCATTGGCATCAGTTTTCTCACATCATTTGTCTCACTATACTAAGCTTTCCAGTGATCTCACGACGCTGTGAATCCCTGCACATACCGTAGCGTAGTCCATTCCTTGAGTCCTAACTCCTCGGGCGAGTTTCCAACAGCATCTGCAAAGCCCTGCCATCACCGAAGACCTCCATTGCCGTTGCTTTTGTAACGCTATGGTTGCCGCTGCCACGCTGCCCTTGCTTGTCGCTTCTTGCTGTTGCTGCGCTGTTGCTGTTTGTTGCTACATTGTTGTTGCTTGTATCAATTTCTGCTGTTCTTTATTGCTGTTTACTGTTACTCGCTGCTGTTTACCACTGCTCGTTTTTATTTACTGCTGTTCGCTGTTGTTCGTTGTTGTTTTGCTGCTGTTTGCTACTGCTACTATGCTATCATCGCTGTTATTTGCTGCTGGTCACTAGTGCTGCATCCTTCTAGTTGCTTCCCGCGACGTTGTGCTTCTGGTTCATACTTGCTTTTCGAGTATAATCATTGGATGTTATTTTAGCACTTGTGCATTTGCGTTGTCATATGTTAGTGGCATAATATTACAAAAATTAGCAAAAGTTGCATGCAAAATGTTTTCAAAATAAAGAGAAAAAATAAAGAGAACATGTACCAAGTGCCTGTGCTCTCATGAATTTTTGGTTCATGGAATTAAAATGTACTCTCACATTTTACTTGGGTGTCTAATTGACCTAAAACTAATTAGTGTTGGTTCCAATAGGCAAGATAATTATTGTAATTGAATTGAGTATCGAGTTGGGATTGGTAGGGCTTGGGATAGTCCGTGCTAAGCCTTGTACTTACATGGAAATAGATCAAAATGACTTGGATCTACTTAGGTCAAACCTTTTTGACTCAATTTAAGTCAAACCATTTTCGACTTGAACTACTATGATCTAATCTAGATTAACAATATGGAATGAGACATAGAAAAACGGCATATATATTTGGCCTAATACCCTTAAAAAAACCCTTTTAGACCTAGTCTCAATTTTACCCTAGAATTTTTTTTATCTCATAAAAAAATTCCCATTTACTCGAATCCCATATCTACTCCTCTTAACCCTCCAACCAAAATCGCCCTTAGTGATTTTACATGGCATTTCCATGTCATTGCTCTAGTTTTTTCCCCCAATTTTATATCCAAGAAGATGTCTTGTGGATATCAATTTTGATGTCCTAAACAACGTTATTAGATTTGAAATTTGGGTAAAGCAACTTGGGTTTGAATTCTTCAATTGCTCTTATTCTTAAGAGAGACTTCCTTCCATCTTGTGCATGGTTCTTTGATTTTGCGCTCAACTTCAATCTCTTATGGTTGGGAGTCTTGAATCTTAGAACACTCATCTTGGGATGCTTGAAGAGCTTGCATTTGATAGTTTTCATCTCTCAGTTGTCAACAAAAAATTTTAGGTGGAGAGCTAGATGGTGTAGTTTCAAGACTCAAGTAAATGTTGATTGTTTTTATGAGACAAAAAAATGTTTAGGGAAGAATTTAGATTAAACGTATAGTTGGAGGTTTTGCGCTCGCTAGTTTACCATCTCTCTCTTGTCAACAAGAAATTTTAGATGGAAGGTTAGGTGGTGCAATTTTAAGACTCAAGTAAATGTTTTTAATTTTTTATGAGACAAAAAAAAGTATATTTAGGGAAGAATTGAGACTAAACCTATATTTGTGGGGTTTAATGGATAAAAAAAATTATGATAGAATTCGGACTAGAACTAAAGTTGAGGATTATTTAGGGTATTAGACAAATTTTTGTTGGTGTGTCATAACTCAACTATTGATATATTCAATAATAAATTTCGTAACCACCCTTATTCACATGAAGTAACAATGCGGAATGAGCTATGTAGTATGGATACTCTCCGGAAGCCTTTGTGTCGTCCGACACTCGACACGTTCCGACATCGACACGTAGTCATCGAGTGTCGAAAAATCCAATACGTTGTCAACTCTTTCCGACACGCTCCGACACGCGAGTCCAGAATTCCGACATGTGATTCCAACACGCACGAGGTCAATTTTAAAAATTTCCAATATCTAAGGGGTCAAAATATAAATATACACAAAAAAAGTATTAAAATTGCTATAAATATACACACAAATGTCTTTTTTTTTTTTTTTCAGTTTTGCTTTTTAAAATTTTTTTATTTTTTTAAAAGTCTTTTACTATGAAAGAAGTAATAAAAAAATGCTATATATGATAAATAAATAAATTTAAAAATATAATTTTAGCATTTTTCTTTAAATAATGTTTTTTTCCTCTAAGTTTTATGTATTATTGTAACAAATTAAAATAATGAATTATATTATTTAATATTTTTTGTGTAAATTAATTCTAGGCTATTATTATTATTATTATTATTATTATTATTATTTATGTATGTATTTATATATAAAAATACATTTAAAATTATAATGTGTCGAAATTCTCTATTTTAAAGAAATGACGTGTCGCCGCGTGCGTGCCGTGACGTGTCGTGTTGTGTGTCTCGTGTTGGTGTTACATAGGGAACGGGATGGAAAGGGTAAAAAAGGAAAAAAAAAAAAAGAACTGTGGGAGCAATAAATCTCATATCGCCTCTTTCAATCACGACAGCATGCCCTCTGGCATCCGCCGTTGACACTAGCACGTCTCTCTCTCTCTCTCTCATTGAATTTCATCGCCAAAAGGTCCAATGCAGTCCATAAATGAGTGAAAAAATGCATGAATTGGTAAAGACCGAATGCATTCAACCTTTCCCTAGAAAACTCAAGCTTTTAGCGATGAAATTTAAGGAAAAAACTTAAAAATTTTACTCTTGCTACTCTAAGAAAAAAAAAATTTAATTTTATTTGGAACCGCTCTGTACATTCAAACAATCACACAGCATTATGTATATCATAAATTCTTCCATTTTTTTTTTTAGTGAAAAGTATATAACTGATTATTTTTAGGAAAATATTTCCTAAATCATTTATTTTTCGCAAAATAAATGAAATCATAATCTTTCCATATATCGTTTCTTTCCTTTCAATTGCAGATCGGGAATATCTAGGGCTATGGATATGCAGGGTAGTTATTCGATTATGTTGTTGACTTATACACTCTTGCGTTGGATCTAGAGTTTTGATTAAACATATTCGCGATTGGATGTTTCCTTTTTTTGATCTGTTATTACGAAATTTAATTAATTTGAGAAAGATTTTAGTTGTCATGCTCATGTTTTGCACTGACATCGAATATGCATCCCCACTTTTTAAAAGCACAATTTTTTTTTTTCTAAATTTTAATAATTTACTTTGAATGGCCTTTGCTGAACCTTACTTTTGTGTATTTTATATAGGATAAAGCTATCACAAGTCACTGAAAATTTTTAACATATGCAATGTCTTTTTTTGACTTGTGGGGGGGGGGGGGGGGTATAATCGGGTCCTTTGAACAATATGTATTAATCTGTTGAAAACTTTAATTGAAATGTTGATATGATCGTTATCATGAATATTCAGCATATTCAGCATATTAATCTGTTAGTTCTCTAGTTGAAAACTTTAATTGAAATGTTGATATGATCGTTATCATGAATATTCAGCATATTTCGTAGAAAGGCTTTTCGAATAACCACCAAACTTTAATTGCTCTTCATATTTTTCGGATAACATCATTGTGAATATCCAACATTCACCAATTAACTTAGCAGACCAACTTCTAATTTTTGGCATCCATCTAATTCGACTTTGGATCCTTGGTTACATCCTCTAACCCACATATCAAAATAGTGGGATAACAACACTTGAGGAATCAAAGCTGTTCTATGGCTCACAATCTCGTCCCAAAATTTGGTTCCAAAACTTCTATAAATCGATCAATTTTGATTATTCGGTACTTGCTGAAAAATTTCATGTGGCATCATTTTAAGGATAATCATTACATGTGACTCGACAAAGACATCAATCCTTAATTTACATAACAAACGACGTATAATTTGTTAATTCTGCCCCGTGCATATGATAAATGATTATAACCACCCTTTTGATACACAGCCTTTGAATTGCTACCTTCATGCATTTATAAATTTCGTTGGATCATTTCAACAATCGTAAGAAAGAGTTTTAATTTGACCTGGACCTTTTATCTATCTCTTCAAGTATGATTAACTTGGTTACTTCGTTCCATATGTCTATCGTTTTTCTATTCATAATTTAATACTAGATTCTCAATAGTTACTTTTAAAGGAAAATTTTTAAACATGGATAAAGGGATAATAATGTCTCAAGTCCTGTTAAATGGGAGGGTTGCTTTGAGTCACGATTGGTTTCCGGTGGATCGAAAATGAATTCCGATCCAAATTAACTCATTTAATTCATATCAAACTATTAATATGAAATCCAATTTTAGCAGCATATGTCCAATCCCGTTCGGAGTCAACCATACCCAACACAATCCATGTTCTTTTTCTTTTTGAATTTTATGAGGAGGATTAGTGGAGAAGATTGTCAAGCATCTGTCTTTTTGTGTGAAGTCAAGCGATCGCTAACTTCACTGGACTTATATATTTTTGGTGGTGCCTCAGAATTTCTGTCAAAATATTAGATGGCAGAATGTTAGGTTTGCGTGGGATGAATTCCTGTATAATTGATGTTTTTATTGGAGGAAAAAGTGGATACACCACAAAAACTTTGGTGGTGTCTCAGAATTAGGGGTGAGCATGGTCCGGGTTAGTTCGGGCCACCCCTAACCCTAGGACCAACCCATACAGTATCGGTCCTCAATTTTTAGGACCAAGGACCGACCCTATTAAGCCTGGGACCAAGGACCGGACCGACCCAATGGGTTCGGTCCCGATTCCAGGGTCAACCCGGAACCAATCGATAATTTTTTTCGTCTTATTTTTTATACTCCCTAAAAAAGCAAACCTACAAATTCAAATTACACATCTATCGACAATGCGGCATTGTGCAACTAAACTATAAATACCAATACATATTTAGCAATTTTAAGATGACACAATAATAGAAATTTCGTAGCTGCTAACCGCTCATCGAGATATGGGACAAGATGGAAAGTTCTTGTAATCATCTATCTTTATTATTCATAACACCGTATGCAAAAGCGTTTTCCTGCATTTGATCATGTAGAGTCCATCCAACTAAAAAATAAACTTCACACCACTTGACTAGCAAATTACCGTAGGCAACTGTAGTACTACTCTACTCTTCAAAAACTTCTACCATTTGACACAAATTGAAAAGCAAAGTGTAGCTGAAATTCATTAGTAAAATACAACTAAACCATAAAAAGTTCAAAATACTTAATATAAAACATGAATATATAACTTCATATCTTGTTAATTCACTTGAACTTCTAAACACCTGAAAACAAAACAAACGACACTTAATTAATACTTAACAAAAGTTTTAAATTGAAATTACTATTAATGCTATTAATAGAACATCTCATAATATAAATATAATATAACAGTATTGGTCATGGAATTTTACTTAAGTTTGAATATATAAAAGAATTATAAATAATATAATATAATATATAGGGTTGGTCCGAACTCCTTTAGGGTTGGACCGATCCAAAACTCTTAGGATAAAGAGGACCACCGCAAATTAATGTTATATGTTTCAATCTAAATATTGGTCATGGAATTTCAGGACCAATGACTAACCCAATCCCCTTGGGAACCGGACAGAATGTTTCAGGAACCTCACTCCCGATCCATTATCTCGCCGTTGTTGCGGCATCGGTCCGGAGGCTGCGCGGCGAAAGGCAACGGCGGGGCGGAAGCGGGGAGAAGCGGCGTCCAGCTTGCGGAGGCTACGGCGAGCGCGGCGGGGATGCCGAAGAGAGAACAAACTCGTGGGCGAGAAGAGGAAGAAGAAGAAGAAGAAGAAGAATGGGGGGTTTCGATCCGGGGAAGGGGGAAGGGAGATTTAGGGTTTTTTTTTTTGAAGACCGTTCTTGTTGCTCACCCCTACTCAGAATGTTTCAATTGTCGACAAATATGGCAAATAATTAATATGATTAGGTTGAGGCTAAAGGACCGATTGTAGAATTTATAGGGTTTTCTATTTGATTAACATTGGTAGCAAGTGAAAATTACCTAAATCCATTAAAACTCGTGTTTAGTTGGGCTTTGTTGCTCTAAACCCATAACAACCTATTCGTTAAATTTTAACTAATACTTATGCAATCTAACGCAATAAATATGAGTTAACAAGTGGATCTTCATTTCATTTTGACACTCCTTATCGTTTCTATTTTATTAGGCATTGAAGTTGTGATTTGAACTCAAAAACAAAAAATCACAGCATGCGTAATAATTTAGAGTCTAACATTTTTCCCTTCACACCTAAGGTAAAAATGACTAAGTGATGCCGGAGCATTTCTAGACGACATCCATTCTACGAAAGTGTTACCAATCATATAGTTACTTATACTTTAATAACCATACCAATACTTCGTTAGCTGTGCATTTGAAGGGTGTCCACATTCACTCGAAGGCCATTAATTCAACACATTGGGACAAGCAAGTCTTAGATACATGCGCCCAATAACATTTATTTCTTATATTTTCAAGATTTAGTAAATGTCATTTAAAGTTTCTAGAATCTTTATTTAATTGTCAACGTCGTTTAGTTTATCTTCCCTATGAGTCCTTTTGTCTTCCCAAAGAGTCTTAGCAATTACTCATGCTTAGATGATTGTTCTAAGTTTGTCTATATAAAACATGCTATGATGAATAAGAAGGTAGACTTGATTTGAGTGATAATCATTTAGCCTTTGGCTTGAGAACAAGAATGATTTCTTGTTGTGCTCTTATCTCTTAAGTGGATTCTTACTAGTGATGAGCGATCTATCCAATTTGATTCTCAATTGTGTTACCTCTTACTTTACAATCTCTCCGGCATCAAATTGGTATAAGAGCTTTGATTCAATGGCTAGTTGTCATCGACGTGGACCAAATTTTGAGTCTTCTACAGCTCGAGAAAGAGACCTACAAGATGTGAAGGTGGATGATTTAAGGAGACAAGTGCAACAATTATAGGAGCGTTTGCAATGCTTTGAACTTCTCAAACGTGATAATTCGCGTCATGATTCAGAAGATGTTCCCTTTGATGAAGAGGACGTCAACCCCTTTGCCAATACTCGAAGTCATGCTTCAAGTAAGGAAGAGCTTTCTCGACGTCAATATTGAAGGTTCCATGGAATTGAGCAAGATTCTTATATAAAGGTTGATGTTCCTGAATTCGAGGGAAAGATGCAATCGGAAGAATTTATGGATTGATTGCATGATGTAGAAAGAGTCTTTGACTATAAAGACATCCCGGTTGATCAAAAGGTGAAGCTAGTTTCTATCAAACTCAAAAGGCATGCTTCTATTTGGTGGAAACACTTGAAGAAACAAAGAGCTTGTGAAGGAAGAAGCCGCATCGTTATGTGGGACAAGATGAGAAAAGAATTGAAGGAGTTTTTACCACTGAACTACCATCAAGATACTTTCCTTCAATTCCACGATTTTAAACAAAAGGAGCTGTCCATGGAAGAATATACCCTGGAATTTGATCCCCATGATGCTTTGCAATGTTTCTGAAGGAGAGGAGCAAACTATTGCCCATTACCTTGGTGGACTTCGATCTGAAATCGATAATGTTATCCAAGTTCAACCTTATTAGACTTACAATGATGTTTGTCAACTTCCACTTAGAGTGGAATGACAACTTAAAAAGGCTCGTGGTCGTACCTCTCAGTATCAAAATAAAAAAGACTTTTCTAAGCGTGAAAGGGCATCCACTTCTAAGATTAGGGTGACCACTTCAAAGTTGACTTCTAAAATGACGGAGCGTCAAGTTCCAAGCGCCCTAACTCTATCCGATGTTTCAAATGTCAAGGGTTTGGATAAGTTGCATCCGAATGTCCAAAACGCAAGATCATCTCTCTAGTAGAATAAGAGCTTGAGGAAGAGTAATGTGAAGATTCCCTTAGTATTGATGAAAAATCTGAGGAGAAAAATGAAGTTATCTATGAAGATCAAGGAGAATCTATAATTCTTCGCCGGGTCTTGAATGTTACTCCTAGTGAGGATGGCATGTGGCTTCGCAATAATAGTTTTCATACTAGTGCACTTCTCATGGAAATGTGTGTAATTTTATCCTTGATCAAGGAAGCTATGAGAATATAGTGGCTACAACAATGGTGAACAAGTTGCACCTCAAGACGAAGAAACAACCACAACCTTACAAGCTCTCTTGGCTTCGTAAAAGGGAACGAAATAAGGGCTGATAAGCAATGTTTTGTTCAATTCTCTATTGAAAAAATATATATTGATGAAGTATGGTGCCATGTTGTTCCCATGGATGCTTGCAATTTCCTTCTTGGGAGACCATGGCAAATTGATAGAAAAACTAAGCATTATGGGTTCAAGAATACTTACACTTTTAAGAAAGACCGAGTCAAAATCACCTTGGGTCCTAAAATGGAGAGCACTCCTAGACTATCTAATGGGGAGGGAAATAATTTATTCTATAAATCTAAGTTAATAAAGCTTTGGAAGAATCCTTAGAGGCATATGCTCTTGTGGCGTTAGAAGAAAATGAAGAACATTATGAAGTCCCTTCTCAAGTAAAACCTTTGATTCAAGAATTTAATGATGTTGTTTTAGAAGAGATTCCACCCTGTCTTTTACCCACAAGAGATATTCAGCATTGTATTGATTTTGTTTTGGAGTCGCCATTCCAAACAAGGTAGCCTCCCAAATGAGCCCTAAAGAGCATGAAGAGCTTCAATGACAAGTGGATGAAGTCATGGCTAAAGAAATGGTGAGAGAAAGCATGAGTTCATGTGATGTCCCTGCTCTTTTTGTGCCAAAGAAAGATGGGTCATTGCGTAGGTGCATTGATAGTCGAGTGGTGAACAAGATTACTTTTAAATACTGTTTTCTATTCCTCAACTCGATGATCTTCTTGACCAACTCCGTAGCGCTACCATATATTATAATATTGATCTTCTAAGTGGATATATTAAATTTGAATAAAAGTTAGAGATGGATGGAAAACCGCTTCAAAACAAGAGATGGCCTCTATGAATGGATGGTCATGCCTTTCGGCCTCTCTAATGCTCCTAGTACATTTATGCACCTTATCAATCATATCTTTAAACCATTTATTGGCATCTTTGTTATTATTTATTTTGATGACATTCTTGTTTATAGTTCTATTCATGAGCAACACTTAAAGCATATTTTCCAAATTTTCAGGGTTCTTTGGGAGCAAAAGTTATATGCCAACTTAAAGAAGTGTCACTTCTTTACCGATAGCCTTGTCTTCCTGAGCTCTATTGTTTATAAAGAAGGCATCAATATGGATTATAGGAAGGTGGAGGCGATCATAAGTTGGCCCATTCCAACATCTATTTGTGATATCCATAGTTTCCATGATTTGACATCATTTTATTGTTGTTCTATTAAGCATTTTAGTACCGTTATTTCTCCTATCACCGAATGCTTGAAAGGAGGAATTTTCAAGTGGACTAAAGATCCACAACAAAGCTTCGAACTCCTTAAAAGGAAGGTAAACGAGGTTCCTATTCTTACATTTCCAGATTTTAATAAAGTCTTTGAAGTTGATTGTGATGCTTCTAATGTGGGAAGTAGTGTGATTCTTAGTCAAGAAGGAAAGCCTATTGCATTCTTTAGTGAGAAGTTAAATAATTCCCACAATAATTACTCTACTTATAATTAAGGATTTTATGCTATTGTTAGAGTTTAAGATCATTGGCAATATTATCTATTGTTTAAGGAATTTGTTTTCTACTTGAATCATGAAGTCTTGAAGTATGTAAATACTCAACATAAGCTCAACAATCGGCATGCCAAATGGGTAGAGTTTTTTTTCAAGCTTTCACCTTTCTTATCAAGCATAAAGCTAGAACTCTTAATTGAGTGGCGGATGCATTAAGTTGTGGGCATTCCTTGCTATCCACAATGCAAGTGACGGTCCTAAGCTTTGACGTGATCAAGAAGTTTTATGAAGATGATCCAGACTTTGGACAAATTTGGACAGATTGTTCAAGGGGTCCAAGTTAGCAATTCTTGTTGCAAGATGGGTTATTTTTCAAAAATAATTATTTGTGCATAGCGGGAAGTTCTCTAAGGGAAGCCATTATCAATGAGCCCATGGCGGAGGATTAGTCGGACATTTTGGAAAAGAAAGACTCTCTCTTATAAAAGAAAATTTTTATTGGTCTCTCATGGAGAAAGATGTTATGAGACATGTGAAGTGGTGTCGAACTTGTCACATTACCAAAAGCTATACTCAAAACACTCGCTTGTATACTCCATTACCGGTCCTAACCGCCCCTTGGGAAGGCGTGAGCCTAGATTTTATGATTGGTTTACCTCGGACACAAAGGGGTAAAGACTCAATTAAGGTGGTCGTTGATCGATTCTTCAAAATAGCACATTTTGTACCATGTAACAAGACTTTAGATGCTACTCATGTGGCAAATCTTTACTTCTAGGAGATCATAAAACTTCATGGTATTCTAAAAGCAATGACATCCATTTGAGATTCAAAGTTTATCAGTCATTTTTGGTGCACGCTTTGAAAGATGCTAGGCCCAATGCTTCATTTTAGCTCTTCTCATCATCCCCAAACAAATGGGCAAATTGAAGTCGATAATTGGATTTTGGGAAATCTTTTAAGGAGCTTAATCAGAAGTAGCTTGCATCAATGGGACATCACTTTGGCTCAAGCTAAATTTGCTTATAATCGGTCTTCAAGCCAGACAACTAGAAAAAGTTTTATTGAGGTTATGCATGGGAAAAATCCTATTAGTCCCTTAGACTTAGCTCCACTTCCCATCTCTCAACATTTTAGTGAAGATGCCGAGGATCATGCCAACTATCTAAAGAAGCTTCATGAACAAATTCGTAAAAGTATCATAAAGCACAATGCGAAGTATCAAGAGAGAGCCAATAAGCATCGAAAGTCTATAACTTTTAAGGAAGGATATTTGGTTTAGCTATATCTTAGAAAGGAGAGATTTCCTCGAGGTCATCATGCATAGTTGAAGCCTAGCGCTAACGGGCCTTTCAAAGTGTTGTAAAGCATTGAAGACAACGCCTATAAGATTGAATTCTCTGATAATATGTTGTTTCATCGATGTTCAATGTTGCAGATCTTTCTCCCTACCAAGAAGATGAAACAATGAAAACTCAAGGATGAGTTTACACGTAGCAAAAGTGTCTAATGCTGGAGCATTCCTAGACGACATTGGTTATACGAAAGTGTTATGTTCACATAGTTATTGATACTTCATTAACCATACCGATACTTTAGTAGCCGCGAGCTTGTAGGGTGTGCACATTCACTTAAAGGCAATTAATTCGGTACATTGGAACAAGCAAATCTTGGATACCTACACCCAATAACATTTATTTCTTCTGTTTTCAAGGTCTAGTAAAGGTTATTTAAAGTTTCTAGAGTCTTTATTTAATTGTCAATGTTATTTAATCTATCCTTCCCATGAGTCCTTATGTCTTCCCAAAAAGTCTCAGCAATTACTCATGCTTGGAGGGTTATTCCAAGTTTGTCCATATAAAACATGTTATGACGAATAAGAAGGCAAACTTGATTTAAGTGATAATTCATTTAGCTTTTGGCTTGAGAATAAGAAGGATTTTTTATTGTACTCTTATCTCTTAGGTGGATTCTTACATGTGGCAAACGATCTATCTAATTTAGTTCTCACTTATGTTACCTCCTACTTCTCTACAATTTCTCCGGTGTAATTAGGAAAGTCTAAAATTTGTGCATCTAAAACGTGTGGGTAAAAGAATTTTGACCATTAATGAGTGTTAAAAAGAGGGGAAAAAATAACTTGAGAGAAACCAAATTATTGTAGAACTTCCTGTACAGCAGTTTATATATGTGTGTGTGTGTGTGTGTGTGGGGTACGATAACACGCATTGCTTAGCCATGTTCGAGATCCTCTACACGTTGGTGGTTATCCAGCAAGAACACGCCCACTAGGTCCGGCGATGAGTCTCGTTGCTTCATCGACGCGTCCACGGCTCTTCCAGCGAACTCCCAGGGCCAAAAGTAGCCCTTTACCGCATTGCGAGTCTTTTGCTGTATTTACATTCCACGCACAGGCTATCCAGCGCACCAGTTCAAACCACAACTTTGTCCAGTCCTGTTCAGCGAATCTCGACGGGTCCAGTGATCATGGTGGTTTTCTATACACCAGCCACTTGTTTCGCAAGACAACCAGCAACCCCGGCGATAGTTTCTATTATACCCAGGGATCCTCTTATCAACATCGGTTCCCTTTCGGCATGCCACCAGCGATTCAGCATGTCCCTCCTGCATCACTGCAAACCCCCTTGTCAAAGTCCTTGTACTCTCGATGTCTTGCAGATCTTTGTTCGAAAATTTTATCTAGTTAGCAGGACGACGAGCTTACCAATCTATCTTCAACCATTGGCTAGTGTTGTTCCGGCTTCGCTGTCCCAGTTTCCTCAAGGAAACTCCATCAACAACCTGCAAAGTGGTCCTCACGTTACCCTCGTGCGGGTAAGTGGAGTTATATTCAACTTTCCATGATAGGTTAGTTTTATTATATATTCTTTAATTGCACGTTATTAGTTGATAGAATCTTAGGTTATCATGATTCGATCGTTTTCCTGCATCAATCAAGGCATATTAGGTTTTTGAAACCTTTAGACATTAAGATTGGATCCTATTATTGTCTTGGTTGGTTCGCTATGTTGATTCGATAAACTAAAAATTCTTCTCGATTTTTTAAATTGATTTTAATGGGAAAATTCCAAAATGGGACCAAGTCATGTCATTTTTCTCAAATAAGGATCCAAAGTGAACATTGTTTCAAATAGGGACCCGAAATGCCTTCACTTTCTCAAATAAGGTCCTGAAATGGATGTTGTTTCAAATGAGGACCTAAAGTTGTTATGTTTGTTTCAAATAAGGACTTGACTTTTCAGTGATCAAGGATATTTTTGTCTTTTGTGATTTTTCGCCTTTTTTCTTTCCTCTTTATTATTTTTTTGGGAAAATTTCAAAAAATGACCCAAAGTGCCCTTATTTTCTTAAATAAGAGCCAAAAGTGGACTTTGTTTCAAATAATAATCTAAAGTGGCTTTGGTTGTTTCAAAATATGGACCCCATCTCGCCGGTTGCCGACTAGCTAATTTTTCGATCGGTCAATGGTATTTTCATCATTTGGCATTTTCCCCTTATTTCCTTTTTTTTTTTTTTTTCTGGTTCTTCTTCTTCCTCATTGTCGATGGCTGCCAGCCATCGACGATGCCCACAAAGGGCTGGGTGAGGGTCGCCTTCGCTAGTGAGGGCCATCCACGCTAGCCACAAGTAAGGGATGGCATCGCTTGGGCGTGGCGACCCTCACCTAGGGTCCATCGACGAGGTTGGCCCTCGCTAGCTACTAGTAAGGACCGGCGTGGGCGGTCTCGCCTAGCCCTCGTGGGCATCGCCGGTGGTCACCGCCACTAGCGAAGAGGAAGAAGAAGAACCAAAAAAAAAAAGAGGAAAGAAAAAAAAGGCAGAAAATGGAAAAACAAAAATATCATTGATCGCCGAAAAGTCAGTCTTATTCAAAACAAACATAACTACTTTAGGTTGCTTCATTTGAAATAACATCAACTTCGCGTCCTTATTTGAGAAAGTGATGGCGACTTCGGGTCCTATTCAAAACAATATTCACTTTAACCCTTATTTGGTAAAAAATATGACTTGAAAGTCTATTTTCAAATTTTCCCTAAAAAATTAACAACTCAATATAAACTGACCCGAGTCGGGCCTCCGGATGGCCAGAGAAGAGGCCCCCTTTTTTGTCCTTTTTAATTTTCTTTTATTCCCTTTTGATTTTTTTTTTTCTTTTTATCTCTCTCTCTCTCTCTCTCTCGTCTTGTCTTGTCTTTTTGTCCCCTGTGCACCCGCCAGACTAGCCAGAAGAGAGGCTGGGGGGGGACCCATTTTGTCCTTTTCCACTTTGTCTTTATTCCTTTTATATTTTACTGTTCTTTCCTTTTTCTTCCCCGCGTGGTCATCCTCTTCAAGCATGGCCCTTGCCGAAGACCGTTCTAGAATCACAAGGCCCCGGCCGGAGCGTCCCTTGCCACGGTCGGCCGAACGCACGCATTCACCGGACCTCCGACAGTTGCCGGCCGATTCCGCCGGCGCGGAACCAACGGCCACCGCCGCCACCCTTCATCTATACCGGCTTATAACCGGTCTCTTGCGGAACACGATGCGCAAGAAAAAAACGACGAAACAAGGTGAAAGGATGGCACCGTGGATCTGTCAAAGCGCATCTAACGAGCAACGAGCACTCACAATGAACGAACAGATCTCATTTAGGCATTTCATCAAATAGGTTGGGTGCGTTACCCGTTCTTAACGTTTCCAGATAAAACGGGACTCGGACTCGCACCGGAACTCATGACGATCAACATGTACAACACGGGTACAGAACAGAGGGGTGACGCGGGCCGGAGCTTGTGCTGGCCGGACGGTCGCGGGCGTTGGTTCGGTGTTGCCTGAAACGGGGCAAACATGAAGCCGCCCTGCCCTGTATTTTTAGGTGAGGAGGCCAGTCGGCGAAGCTGTTCGGACCGCCGGTCCTCAGCGTGCCGACCGAGCCTCTTCCAGGCCAAACCAGCATCCCCTTGCCGTCCACTCACAACAGGTTTGGCCCTACCTCGGCTAGGCCTGCTCTCCTCTGTTCGGCGCCACTGATGGCGCCTGCTCCGCCTCCCGTCCGTCGCTAGTCTACCTTCCTCTCTCTGCCGCAGGTCGACTTGCACGCGTCTGGTCTTCTGCACACGTGGTTCGTAGCGTGAGTAGACCTGTCAAATAGATAGATTTGATCAGATTTGGAGTGAGTTATAAATGATGTCATCTGAATTGGCCCATTAATTTATTTATGATTATTTATTATTAATATAAATTTATTAATATATATTTAATTTATATTATTAAAATATTTTCATATTTAATCAAATCTGAAAAAAATTAATTTTTATAATTTTAAAAGTTAAAAAACTCTAATACAATTACAAAATTTATAATTTTTTTTAAATAAAGATTTCGTTATTTCACAAAAATGTGATATTTCTAAAAATAATAATATTTCTTAGTGTTTTAATTGAAACTTGAAAATAAATGAAAAATTATTTTCTACTTTGGTATGGAAGATCTGATTTGATTTTTTTATGCTTTCCTTTTAAGTATTCTTACTTTATTTTATTTTATTAAAAAATAGATTTTCTTTTCTTTTCTTTTTTCCTTTTTCTTTTTCTCCTTCTTCACATAGTCACTGGCCATGGTGGTCATGGTTGGCAACAGGCAAGTTCTAGCCTTGCTAGATCCACGAGGTTGAGCTTTCTCGATGCTAACAAGCTCGAGCCTCGCCGGCATTGGGCGAGCTCCGCCTCGCTAGATTCGACCAACTCGAGGTTGCCTCGACACCGGCAAGCTCGAATCTCGCCAAATCATTGAGGCTCTAGCCTCGGTCTCACTTGATTATGGCAAGTCAAGCCTCACCGATCTTGGGCAAGGCCCACCTCACCAGATTTGCTGAGGTTGAGCTTGCCTTGATGCTAGCGAGCTCGAGTCTTGCTAGCTTGGCGAGGCCGGCAAACTTGGCTCCCCAAATCTAGCGAGCTCAAACTTGCCTTAGGTCAGTGACCTAATCGATGACATGACCAAACATTGGACATGCAAAGACACTTTCCAATATCTATGTTCTTTGTGCTTTATGCCATACCAGAGTAAGCAACATAGTCAGGCACGACATTCTAACTTTGTGTGTTCATTTTATGGGAGATGCACAAAACAGGCATTGTCCAATAATGAAGGAAGATTGTATTATGAACACTGCAATGCAAGTGCGCAAGCGCTCATAAGAAAAGCTGTTACCTATAGTGGATGATGGAGTATGGTTGATAGTT
This sequence comes from Eucalyptus cladocalyx, assembly GCA_017140615.1. Classification (NCBI taxonomy): domain Eukaryota; kingdom Viridiplantae; phylum Streptophyta; class Magnoliopsida; order Myrtales; family Myrtaceae; genus Eucalyptus; species Eucalyptus cladocalyx. Next base: position 23,436,172 of record CM029520.1, read on the forward strand.
TACATAGCAATATGGCGTGACTCAACCTGAAATTGTTCAAGGAAAGAGGTTAAAATAAGAAAATTGCACACAAGTCTACATAATGCATATGTTTACCCATTGTTCAACCATTTTGTTGTAAAGTTTTCAGACAAAAATGATGAATGACATTACTGTTTCGAGAAAGGATTCTCAAAGGCTCTATTTCTTTAATTTCCCTGGCATTATGTAAGAAACACCTTGAGACATGATAAAATTGTGTTTTTGTGATGGTAACGTATTCGAAGTAGGATATAAGCAAGTTTAGATTGATTTTTCATAAGATGAAACCATTTATAACAAGAATGAACGTCAACAAAAATCATAAAATAGTGAGATTTTCTTTTAGTCGGTTGGAGACGATCTAAATATTGGAGCGGATTAGATCAAAGCAAGCAAAAAAGATAGATCTACTAAAATCAACCGGTAGAACATGATATTTTTCCAACTTAGGTGGCAATCAGTCAAAATAGTTGCAGCCAACAAAACCTAAGTAACCAATCAAAGGACCTAATCTAGAGAAAGAAGCATGATCTAATCAAGAGTACAAAATTTTAGATAACACTGTGCAAACTCTAGTGAAAGAGTTTGGAACCTTTACGGCCTATCCTAATTGTCTATTTGTTCATGGATCTTATGCATGATAACAGTGAGAACAGAAGTAAATGTCCAGAAAAAGTTCACATAATTGTCCCACTATATCAATTTATTAAAGTTTAGGAACGAAGGAATTGTTAGCTGACGACAATGCAGACGTCAAAATGATTTCTATAAGGAAATGTTTAATTTACATAAAATTGACGAAAATAGTTGGTATATGGAAAACCGGTATGTTTTCATTATTCCTTGTTTTACTCAATTGCGAACGAACAGGGTTGGGACACTAATTTTCTGTTTGGAAAAGATGAGTCGGGGGACAATGAGAATTAGTGTAGAAAAATGAAATTGCTTCGGAACACTAGCAAGACATAAATTAGTTTGCGTGTTCTTCTGTTTCTTTTTTCTTTTTTCTTTTTTGGTGGAAGATGTCATTGTAGTTCCGTTCCCTAATCTCCAGAGGAAGAACATATGCTTCATACACTGACACATGTTCATTACACAATGACTAAAAATCATCACATAAAACCTCTCAATTTTGTCCATTTCATGTCCTTTTCTATTGAAACGATAGGAGGAAACTATTAAGCTCGTGGGGGTCGCAGGCCAGGCCAATCAAATCCTCCTTTCTCCACTTCGGATCCGGCGAGCTGCTCTCGGCCTTAGTTGACCGGTGCTGCTTCCGAGTCACCCTCACCGGCTCCACCTCGTCGCAACCGATCAAGTGAGGGAAATTCAGCCGGGCCTTGGCCCCACGCATTGCGAATGCGGCCTGGTCGTAAGCCAGTGCGGCCTCTCGCGGCGTCTCAAAGGTCCCCAGCCACCTCCTTGCGCTGTTCTTCTTTGGGTCTCGAATCTCCGCCGCATACTTCCCCCATGGCCGTTTCCTCACTCCCCGGTAGCGGGACCCTCCAGGCAGTGCCTCATTCGCTCGGACGTCTCCATAATCCATGACAGGTTGCTCATTTGACGAGCTGGGTGATTTGGACCCGACAGCGTCTTTCGGGTGCTCGTGATAGATGCCCATGTCGTCGTAATCAGTTGCTTCGAACCACATTGTTGTCTCTGGCGACGAAAATGTGACGAAGCTTGAATTTGGACAATGGAATCGAACATTTTGGGCGGTTTTTGCCAAGGTTTCAAAGTCATCGTCGTTGAGAAGATGCTGGCGGATACGCTCTAAAAGAGCAGCATCTGTATCTGATATTGTTGAACTTGTTGCGTACATGTTGATCCTGAATGGTGGAGAAAAAAATACGAGGTTAGGGACTGAATAAGGCTCTGTGCGAATTATGCCGTGGCGAGAGTTGAAGCTTGACGGTATATATATAATCGCACTATACGGGGAGTTTTAATTGAAGTCTTTTCAATTGGTCTTGTCGGCACTATTATAATCGTCACATGGTTGTTTTTTCTAATCATCGTGGCGTGGAGCCTGTACAGCAGATCTTTGAATCTTTCACCAATGGCTTTCACTTTTTTAAACATAAGATTGCGACCGAGACGTTTTCCTTATTAATTGATGAATAAAAAACAGTGGGTATGAAAGAATTATAGGTTCCTTAAATCTCTCATTAAAAAAAAAAAAAAAAAAAAAAATCATGAGAAATGTTATATTTACTTATATGGTCGATTTACGTAAAGATATATCGCATTGTGATTGGTTCTCGAATATTACCTAATAAATCAATTTTACACACCAAATATAGCATGTCTAGCATAGTTTATATCTATTAAGAAAACTGTTAAGTAAAAGTAAACGATTGAACAAAAAAATAGACATAACAAGGAAATAGGTTGGATATCAGATTTACATGGTCCAGTCGTAATGATTTAACTCTATGGGGAGAGCAGTAATAAACTTCACTATGAATCAAACGATATAATGAAATTTATAATAGCACTCAAATCACTCAAACACTCACGATATTTCTCAAACTCCAATTATATCTAATAGTTCACATAGTATTTAGCCACACAATTTCTCACTAAATAATCTCTCAATCTCACAAATGAATTACACACAAATTTTTACACAAGATTTAATTGATTACAGACACTTGAATTCTTGGATGTAATCTGTCTAAGAAATACCCCCTCCACGAAGAAGCACACTTCCTATAAGCGTTCATCAACATGCGCCCCTTAAAACTCCCACAACCGACTATAAATCATATATACTCTAGTTGCCCGAAAGGAGAAGAGGACCACCCAACTTGGACTTTCCTATGTCTTTGTGTCTTTCTTCACCGAATACAGGAAGTTGAAATGCGAATATTTCAGTAAAAGTTCTTACTTTCCTTCTTGATTTTCCCTTGCTAATTTCCGCTTCAATCGGGGGAATATTTCATTATCCGAAGTTTAACTAAATTGAGCTTCGGGTCAAAACTTCCTCAATGAATATCTAAAAAAATTAATTCCATGCTTCCCTTCATCTCAAGTTGGACTTCATTTGCAGGCTGAAAATCGAGACATATTTTAACACAAATAATATCTGAAAATTTTAAATGAAATGTCTAATATGATCCATCATAAAAAGATGATGGCCATCTTTCCTCAGCACGGAGTTCGTCGGTAAAGGCCGAATGCATTCAACCATCGTGGCTGTCCATTCAAACAATCACGAAGCATCAAGTATATCATGAATTCTTCCATTGTCTTTTAAAGAAAAGTTATTTAACTTATGCTCCTTACATGATTGGTTAGATGGTCGTGCCTTTGAATTATAGGAAGGAAATCTTAATTGGTATTTTAAAGGAATAATGACAATAATAGTCTTTGAATTTTAATCAAATATGTAACGTGATCCCTGAATTTTCAATTTGTAATACAATGTACCAAAAGTTTAGGAATCACATTACCCACTAGGCTAAAATTTATGGATCATATTGGACGAATTAAAAGTTTATGAACCATAATGCATATCGAGTCAAAGTTTATAGACCATTTGTTTCATTTTCCATTGGTTATTTTGAAACACGGAATCCAAATAATGCTTGTGTGTCCCTTGAAAAAGATAATGTTTTTGTTGTGGGAGAACCTATTTAATGTTGGACCTGAGTGAGTTCTTAAAAGGCTCAGGGAGGCTCTTAATGGGGAAGAACCCCAGAGGGGCGAGACTCCATATAGTAATCCTTTGTCTTCATTCCTATAAGGGAAAAGAAAGAGAGGATGGGAATTGGGGGACCTATTAGGGGAAGATAGATTTTACGTTAGTGCTTCGGTATTGGCTACGATTAGGTAGATGAATGTAGTGGCTCTTTGCGCCTGGGTTGAGACAAGGCGGCTTCACAACCGTTGCAGGGCGTTGAGCTTTGCTCAAGTGTTTCAACCAAGGATACCGACTGCTTTCCTTGGGGAAAAGTACCAAAAAAGTCCTAAACCTCTTGCATTGGTACCAATTCAGTCCTAAACTTTTTAATTGGACCAATTCAGTCCTAAACCTTTTGATATTGGTACCAATTCAGTCCATCCGGCCAATTTTGGCCGGCCGGCGCTGACGTGGACGTCGGCCGGTGACCGGATGCTGACGTGGCAGTTTTTTATATTCTTTTATGATTTTTTCGAATTTTTTATTATTTTTTTATTAGTTTTTATTAACTTTTTTTTTTTTCTTTTTCCTGTTATTTTCTGCCTTCTTCTGGTGGCCGGCGAGCCTCCGGTGAGGTGGCGGGCGAGGGCCGCGAATCCCTCGCCTGCCGCCGGCGAGGGTCGCGGCCCTCGGCCGGCCTCTCCCAGGGCCGCCGGCGAGGCGGCTTCGCCCGGATCTGGGTGGGGCCAGCCTCGCCCTGGCCTTGCCGCGGGAGGAGGGAGAGGAGGAGGGACGGGTTGTGGGACTGGCACCATCGGAAGAAGGAGAGGAGTGTGTTGGGGCGGCGGGCTAGGGTTTCGGAGGCGAAGATCGGGCGGAGGAGCGGCTGCGTGAGGGCGCGGGAGGTGGGGGACCGGGGCCTCGGGTGGGATTTCGTGGAGGTGAGGGCGGCGGTGACGAGGATGAGAAGCTCCGAGGTCGACAGCGGAGGAGTCGCCGAGGACTCAGCAGCAAGGCTAGGGCGAGGCCAGATCTGGGCTAAGCCGCCTCGCCCGCGGCCCTGGGCGAGGCCGAGCGAGGGTCGCGACCCTCGCCGGCGGCGAGGGCGCGGCCCTCGGCCCTCGCGATTCCGCCATGGCGATGGCCGCCATGGCCTCGCCGGATCCGGGCGAAGCCGCCTCGCCGGTGGCTTTGGGAGAGGCCGGCCGAGGGCCGCGACCCTCGCCGGCGGTAGGCGAGGGCCCGCGGCCCTCGCCTAGTGGCCGGCGAGCCGCACCGGAGGCTCGCCGGCCACCGCCAGGAAGAAGCCAGAAAATGACAGGAAAAAGAAAAAGAAATTAATAAAAAATTAATAAAAAATTCGAAAAAATCATAAAAATTGCCACGTCAGCGTCCGGTCACCGGCCGACGTCCACGTCAGCGCCGGCCGGCCAAAATTGGCCGGATGGACTGAATTGGTACCAATATCAAAAGGTTTATGACTGAATTGGTCCAATTGAAAAGTTTAGGACTGAATTGGTACCAATGCAAGAGGTTTAGGACTTTTTTGGTACTTTTCCCGCTTTCCTTGTATCCTCGGTTGAAAGACTTGAGTTTCACTCAAAAGGATTCAATCGTTTTGTCTGGTTATTGCGAAATGCAGAATCCAAAGACAAAAGCAATTTAAATGCTTGCGTGTCACTTGAAAAGTACAATGTTTTCGAAGTGGGAGAACCTATAAAATGTATAAGTAGTGCATGCGAGTGCAATTTCTTTGATTTAGTAGACAAATCTTTTGTTGCTTTGCAATCAAAAGGAAAATATAGCAAAGTGTTCATCAATTGTCATTTTCTGAGCATACTATTGATGTTGCAAATACGATACTATCCCAAACCCTAGAAATATACACGGTTGTGCTATAATGCATGTGTGAATAAGTTGTGTCAGAAAAGTCCCACATCGGATAATTAATGTGATGTAAAGTAGTTAATATATCATAATTGGCTCATAACTTATTGCTTTAAGCTTATGAGTGAAGGTGAGTCCAATTAGATATATTGATAGGTTTGGATTTGGGCTCTTTTTTGGTGATTTCCCTGTTGCGTACTCTCAACAAATGGTATTAGAGTCGATGCTTGCGGTTTCCGGGCAAGTAAGCATTGTGGTGTAGCGATATGGGCCCATAAGGATGACGTTGGACCAAAAGGATACCTATATTAAGGTTAATATAGCGATCGACCTAGATTTGAATATATTGATAGACTCGGATTTGAACTCCCTCTTAGCGATCAACCCGTTATGCCCTCTCAACAGGCCGACAGTCTGGTCATTAAAAGATTGTTGGGATGCCGTATTGACAAATCGCCAAGGCGAGATCTTCAAAGAGATCTTTGAGGACAGATGGTCCTTACGTTAACATGGTTATTTTTTAACCTAAAAGAACGCTTTAAATAACTTCAAAAATACTTCAAGTTAGCTGCATGCACTGCGTTGGGGATTATTTACGTGTTTCTCTGCGACCCTCCCTTGAAAATGAACACAAAAATTGATTTTCTGTTCTTCTTTCGTTGAACTTGGTTTTTGGCCGAGCTAAAGGTTTTCGATACGCAAAATGCAGTAATATGATGTTTCTGTAGATCGTTTCTTCCCATTCAGTTGCAGATGAAGAGCAATCTAGGAAAATGGATATGCAGAGGGCAGTCATTCGATGACGTTGTCGACCTAGATACTCTCGCATTGGATCTGAAGTTTTAATTAAACGAATGTGCGATCGGTATTGCACTGACATAAACGGGCAACCCCGCTTTAAAAAGAGCACCATTTTATTTTATTTTCCTTAATTTTAATAATTTGCTTTGAATTACATTTGTTGTCACTTACTCCTGATTACTTTGTAGGATAATTCTATCGCTAGTCCGCTGAAATTTTTCAATATATGTAATGTCATTTTTTACTTTTTGGGGGGGGGGGGTGGTGGTGTGAAATTAGGTCCTTTGAAGTATATATAATTGTCTGTTGACGGTAGTTCTCCAGTTGAAAACCTTAATTGAAATGTTGACGTGATTGCTAAGCATAACTAATCATAAATATTCAGCATATATTGTGGAAAGAATCTGTGAGGGATGTGAAGTGTAGATTTCATAACTGGAGATACACAGTGGAATCAAGCAAAAATTAAGGACGAATTTTGTAATTCATCGAAAGAAAATTCATTTTCTTGGCCCAAAAAAATTAAAAAATAATCAGTTCACGAGGTCAAATTGGTCCTCACCCCTCATAATGGGATTTGCTCTTCGCTAGATTGAGCTTATGTAGCTGTTTGGCCACTCGTTGAAGCAAGACGATTGCACACCAATGAGTATATCATTATCTAGTGAATTAAGCATACGACATTGATTAGAGTATCCATTCATTAAATTAATTATCCAATGAATTGCCAGAAGAAAAGACAGAGTAATTACCGGAGTAGGGTCTACGAGCACCCTTATAAGAGAGTAGTGGGGGCAGCAATAATGAGGATTAAAGTTGATTAATCATAGACATGCCACATATACAAAGAAAGCATGCGCTCAATAATTCATGTGACGTGATACCGATATACTCTATTCACATTATTGTAATCTATTGATAGCATATAGTAGATTTGAAATGTTGCAAGATTAAAAAATGAAATCACATACTTTTATATTTCGTGTAACGTGATATGATTTGACATTTTATCTTTCTTGTAAAGAATGATCTCTTCAATTTATTTTTATTTTTAAAAAGAATTCTTTATTTCAAGTTGAGTAAGTATTTTATTAACAATGTGATTCTCATTCTCCATAACTAAATCCTATACTTATATCATTAAGTCAGCCACTCTTCTTCCTCCTAAGAGAAAAATCTTTTCTCTAACGATAGGCAAGTATGCACAATTTAGAATGTGTTTATTTTGCATTTTCATGAATAGGTTTTCTAAATTTGCACAAGAGATTAACACACATAATCTCTCTTTCTCTCAAAATTTTAAAGGAATCAACTGGCTGGAGATTCAGATGTGAAAAATTTCCCTCAATTAAGGATGTAATAAAACAGTCATTTTGCAAGCATGTCGAGGAAAATACATCTACAATCATGAAAAGGAAAATCAACCGAGATACTTAAACCTAGTACACATACTATGGTAAATTTCTAGGATCATGTACGACTCTTTTTCACAATTAGGTTCACAACTTGCTACAATAGAATGTTTTTCCACTGTATATTTATCATAAATGAAAAGGATTTTCTATCCAGCTTAACAACCTCTAATGTGAAGTTCTTAAATTTAATTTAGCTTAAAGGAATCAGGTACATACCTTTACCCGACAGATGTGTCATCGCGCCAAAAGGTCTTGTCCAGTCAATCCAAAATGTCGCCTACTTTCTCTTGCTCCAGATGATGGACTTGCTGATTGGATGTCGTTTTCATGAGGTGACCTTGCTGACCTGGCGGAATGTTATAGTATACATGTCTGTATTATAAAAACACCATTATCATAATCTTGATTTTTTGTTCTTTGTTCTGGCCGAATATTCTCAAATAGAATATTTGGGCCGTTGCAATTCAAACTTTACGGGCTTGAATTTTTTTGGCATGCGTACTGGTGTTTTTAAACTTGAATTGGAGCTTGAAGATCGTGACGTTATAGAGACACTTGTAGACATTTGATGCAGCAAACGGTTAAAATTGTTGAATTTTGCACGGGCAACTTTAAATTAATGATAAAGGGTGGAAATCAAGTGAATTAGCATCTCCAATGATGTCACAGGTACTGCGACAGAAATTCATGAGCCTTGGAATTTCCCGGAAGCAAGGAATCTTCAACGCGGGACAACGCGGAAGTGGCAAGTCAAGAAAATGATTTTTTGGTGGGTATATGATTCATTCTTGCCGTTGAGTTATTGATCTTCTAATGGGAGCAATACTTTAGTAGATTGACTTTTTTTTTCTCCTTTGGTGTTATTGCTCTTTCGTCATAACATTCTAGATGAAAGATGCAAACATTAGAGTATTTTCTTTTCTTTTAATTCCAAGGCATACACATGGAGTTCTGGCTACTTGAAGGCTCGAAAAACACCATACAAGCTTTATAAACTGGTTAGGTCTATACAATTGGATTGTACTTCTAGAACAACTTACATGTAATTTGTGCAATTCGAATGGACGACCTCCACTTTTTGAGCTGAAAATCCATTGACACGTACAACCAATTGCACCAACTCTAGGGTAACTTTCAAGCTCTAATTTGGAGGAGAAAGTACCGGAACCTTAAGAGAGAAACTTAAGAGAATGATGTTATAATTCACTACCCATATTTCTTAGCAAAGATCCACAGGAATATCCAACATATACCAATCAGCTTAGCAGACCAACTTCAAATTTTTTTGCATCCATCTGTTTCTACTTTGGATCATTTTGATTGCATCCTGTAATGGACGGATTGAAACGGTGGAACAACAACACTAGAACAGTCAAGACTATTGTACCAAAAATTATTTCTTGAAAGTTTGAAAATCGATCGATTGATGAATGGTCTCATTTTGAGTCGATGTTCTCATCATTTGTTTCACGTCATATCTTTTGAGGTAAGTACACTAGAAGTGCCAAAAGTTGTATATGACACTCACTTTGGTGCCAAAAGTTTATTTTGGATCATTTAAATGTCAAAAAATTTGAAAAACAATCATTTCAATGCCAATATCGATCTAGTTGGCTGAAAATTCGATGTGACGGTTTTGTATCAATTTTTGAAGCTAATGTGGCTCGCCAAAGAGTACAATCAACATGCATAAACGACGCCATTTGACGTCTTTTTCCCCAAATAAGAACCCTAAATCCCCAAATTGAAGAGAACCGAAAGTTCAAAACCCCAAATCTCTAATTTGAGCGTGTACTTCAATTTTCTCCCAAAATTATCAACTTGCTATTGCAAATAGAGAGCATAAGCTTCATCATCAGCTCACATTTGTGCCAAATGTGAAGTAAGTAATGTGAATAAGTTTGTATATTTACCATAGTAAAAAATGTGGAATATGTACTTGTATTAAGTTATTTGTAAGTAAAGTGTGTTATTGGTTTCCTGCAATTTTTGTATGGAACAAAAGGTTTTGTTGCGGTCTATGGTAAAAGTGGAAGATTGGAGTTAGAATTCATTGCACTTAAAAATTTTCTTGCTTAGCTGTGCATCGTCAATGTTTGTCTTGCTTAGATTTTGCTTTGGATGTAATGGTTTGCTGCATTTTTTGTTTGATGATGATTTTCTGCAATTATTACTGCAAACCATAGTGAAATTAAGGGATGATGACAAATTTATGATTAACTATTTCAATGCCATAAGTTGTAAATAATAATGACTTGAATGCAAATTTTTTTATAAAAATAATAATTTAAGTGTCAATTGTAGTTAAAAAGTGATTACTTGCGTTACACAAGGCTTTAAAAAAAGAATATGTTAGTTTCAAATGTCGCTTGGCTTGCATCAGTCGTGGTGCATCTTGTTGCACCTAAGGGTGAGCATGATCCGAGTTGGGCTAGTTTACCCCTTAATCCTAGGACCAACCCGCATAATGTTGATCCTCAAATTTTGAGAATGAGGACCAATCATATTGAGCTTGGGATCGAGAACTGGATCGAACATATACCGACCCAATAGGTTCGGTCCGATTCTAAGGTCAACTTGGGACTAACTAATAATTTTTTTATTTGGTGACCTAGGAAACCCGGCACAACCGACAGCTGGAAGTAAACCCTAGGGAGGCATGTAGAAAATCACCACTCACGCACCCCGGGTAAGTCGCCAAATGATCCACCAGCCTCCTTGCAACTTGCGTTGCAAGGGCTTCGAACTCCAGACCTCCCAAGTGGAAGTCTGGAGCCTACCCAACGGAGCCACCACGGCGGGTGGTTTATTTTATTTTTTGTAATCCTTAAAAAAAAAATGATTGAGGACCAGACTAACTTAATGGGTTCAGTCCAGTTTTAAGATCAATCTAGGATTAACCAATAATTTTTTATTTCATTTTTTGTACTCTTTGAAAATGCAACAAAGGACCGTACCGACCTAATGGGTTTGATGATAAGCAAGGTTAGCTAAGAAAGGCAAGTGGTGAAAGTCAAGTGGGCTGAGTATCGAACAGAATGAGCATTGAATGTCAAGTGGAGAGCAATAAGCCAAGTGAGCATCAAGCGGTGAGTAGCACTAGTGATCCAAAGAGAGCAAGGCGAGTGATGAGTGACAAGTGGAGAAGTTTTTTTTTTTTTTTTTTTTGATTTTAGCAAATTAAAGACTAGAGGACAAATAAAACAGAAAAAAAAAAAAAATTGAATACTAGAGAAGGATGTCATAAGGTGCCTTTTTGGACACCGTGAGGACTCCTCACAAAAACATTTTTCTCATTCGTGAATTATGACTATTAATGCCGTAAAAGACATTAAAAACCTAAGTTATTAAAGAACAATGTAAAATTACTTGAACTCCTTGCCAAAGAGCTGTTTAATGTTGTTGACGGCGTTTATTTTATGGTTTTCTCTATATAAAAAAATTATAAATAATATTATATATATAATGTCAGGGTTGGTCCAGGTTGAACCAACCCGGAACTCTCAAGACCGATGATTGACCCATACAGTGTTGGTCTAGGAATTCTAGAATTAAGGACTGACCCAGTTTTCTTGAGAACCGGACCAGGACCGGTAGGGTTGGGCCGGTCTAGGGTCAACCCTGGATCAATGCTCACCCCTAGTTGCACCAATTGGCTTGCTGGTGCATTTTGTTCTTGCACCAGCCCATACAAATGTTAATGCAACAAAATGCACCAGCACCTAGAATTACTCATGTAAGAAGATGCGGCACCCACAACTGCACTAAGGCTTGCTGGTGCATTTTGTTTTTGTACCAACACATACAATCAGAATCCACAAATTCAGTAACATTCACTACTTCAACCAGCAACAATATATGCACACGACTTCTAAAAACAACATCAGCCTTATAATAACGTTGCACTAGCAGCAAAAAATTTATACAACATAACCATCTTGTTAGCATTACTAGCTAAAATCAAGACAAGAGAAAATAATAAAAAAAAACAACTATTGCCATTGATTGATTCTTTACAAAGAAAAAACATGTCTAACTTCACTTCCTAATAACTAAAGGTTCAGTACCTTCCTCAAAAAGACAATGGCCTCCTCAAAAAACAATGGCAGCAACTCCCATCAATAAAGATACAATATCCAGCACCCTCCTAAAAAGGAAAATATAAAAAGATACCATATCTAGCACCCTCCCATCAGTCAATATGCATAACACCCCCACCTCATTTTCCTTTTAAAGCTTTGAATTAATTCATAATCCGAGTACTATTTTAAACTGGACATGCATGTTCTTTAATTAGCCTTTATGTCACCTCATTTTCCTTGGTATTAGTAGCAACTATTTTTTTTTTAGTACATGTCATGTGTTGATCCTACGGATCACTATTGCTCCCATGATCAATCAGTTGAGATGGAATTGGTGTTGAGTTCTTTTTTTGTGATTGTTTTCAATTTGTACCCATTGTTTTCTTCTTTGGAGTACTCTTCTTTGGCTACGCCTTTGATTCTTGAGTCGGCCCACCTTGAGAGATAATCACCTCCGAAGTTCTCCCATGTTACAAAAACATAGCTATATTGTCAACCAAATGAATTCAAGTACAACAAATTAAATACATGAGTCCTACAAATGTTACATTCAAAATAATCATTCTAGTTCATTTATTTGTGTAAATCTCATAACCATATTGCATTAATCTTTTTTCAAGAGCCCCTCTTGTTCACTGTGGTGCATCACTTTCAGCGGCAACCAATGGGGGAGCAATCTGTGCAACTTGTACAATTGCTCATCTTTTCACCTGAGAAACACATAACTAAATTAAATTTCAGCCCACAAAAGACAAACACAGCGATGTACAATTTACAGGATATTTGTTCCTTGTTTGTTCAACAATGAACTTAGTTATTGTTGATGTTGTCCTACCTGTGCCAATCCCTATCTCTACACTTAGGCCTATAACAAGACCTTTTTCTAGCCTTTAGTAGGCCTTATAGCAGCGCACTATATTAGGACTATGGCTAACCAAAACAAATAATTAAACATCTACTCATTTTCATGGTAGAAACAAATGAAAAAAATTTCTTAAATTAATTACAAGTACATGATAGAGGAAAATGACAAAAGAAGCCAATGCATGGTCAACCATAAAACTCTATCGAATATGAACTGAAAAGTTACTAGGTAAAGAAGATACTTACTTTACAGCAAGGCTCTGCCCTTCAGCAGGCATTACAGTAGGGTCTTCTATCCTCCCTTCAATAGGCCTAATTACAAGCTCTTCAGTTGGCCCTATTCCTGATCATAAATCAACCATTGCATCTTGCTATTGATGTTGTTTTTTTAGCTCACAACCTTTCTTATTATGTCATTTCTTGTGGCAATAGGAGCATTTCATCTTTACTCAAATCCTACTCATTCTATGACTTATTGCATCTTCTTGCTGCATTCTTTGTCTCATTTTTGGCTTTTCTATTTGCTTCTTCAGATAAAGGTAGAGAGCCTTCACGATTTGTTGACTTCCAAAATTTGCTACTTCTAATAGGCTGCATTTGAATTGATACAAAGCAAAGTATGAGTTTTTCTTGTATCAATCATCTAGGTAATCCTTAGGGTTTTGTTGCTTCATCTAAATGGCACAAATGGTATGGGCATAGGGAAATCCATTTAATTGTCAAGCTCGGCATGAATACTTTCTTTTATCTAGGTTGAGAACATACTTATCATAATTTTCAATTCTCTCATATCCATTGTCTCCATTCCAAACTGGATGGCAAAGCCTACTAGTATCAACATTTGCATCCAAATTTTGCACAATCTTAGGACCACAGTTTCTAGTCTACTTCATAGCATCATCTCTTTTCATATGCATTTTAGTCATGACGATAACTCATATATTATCAAACATGCTGATGATTGGTTTGCACTTGACCTTTAAAATTCTGCCATTAAAAGCTTCACTGAGATTATTGTTAATGATATCACATTTGAACTTTTTGCTAAAGAAAGCCCAACACCAGTGCTTAGCTTCTTTTTGGAAAAGTGCATCAAAACGTTCCTTTGTTAGCAGCAACAATCTCTATTTGGCTAATATGAAATTAGTCATATTTGTACTTTTCGTTATCTACTAGAACTGCTTATGCAACTTATCTATTTTGAAATTCTTTGACCAGTTTGTGTATATGTGCCTCACGCACGTTTTATACTCGACATGTGACATCAACTTAGCTAATGTAGGAACAAGTCCCTACAAAAATTCAAACCAACAAATACAAATTAGAACAAAAAATGTTAGTAACTAATATTTAAAATGAATTAATTGATAATGGTATTACCTTCTGTTAGTCACTCATGATTGTCCATCCTCCCCCATTAGTCATCTCAAGGTCAGCCATTAAAGTTTTGAGGAATCAAAACCAAGTATCTTTGTTCTCCATCTTCACCACTACCCAAGCTATTGGAAACATTTGATTGTTGGCATTTCTCCCCATAGTAGTCAACAACTCTCCCTTGCATAAACTCTTCAGAAAGTATCCATCTAATCTTACAACTCTTCTACAACCAACCAAGAAGGCCTATTTGCATGCATCAAAACAGACATAAAATTTATCAAATCTAGACTCAAAATCAGGCAGTGACCTCTCGACAACCTCTATATATAGCCCACTATATGAGTTTTGAAGAATGTATTCACCAACACAATCACATATTTGCGCATATTCTTCATTATACCGACCCATCAATATTTTCATCATTCTTAACTTAACTCTTTTGCATTGATTCCTTGACACATTAACCTCTAATTGCTCATTCACCAATAGCTAAAACTGAGGACTTTTGATCTCGAGTATTACTTTGATAGTATTGAAAGAAATGCTTTGACAACCACATATTTGTTACATTTTTATTGTCAAATATAATTGAACAAATATGCTCATCTCGAAAGGACCTAATCTGGAATAACCACTTTCTACTCAGTGCGCTACAAAGCTTCTATGGACAATTGGGTTGTGAATACTTAGTTCTCACAAATGCATTTATATTTCTAATGAATTCAACGTTCTTCTGTTCAACAATGGAGCTCTTGACAACAGCTTCTTTTAATTGTTTAGGATTGTCAAATTTCATAACTACAAACAAAACAAATTTATCAACAATTAGATTATAGTAAGGGTACTTATGTTTTCTTCTACACGTGGGTTCTTCATCATCATTACCAAGCTTATTCTCCGAACCAGCAATTTCATCACCACAACTTTCTCCATTTTTACATCTATTATCTTTAGCTGGAGCTCCATTCCTATTTACTAGTCCGGGCCTTTCTCCTAAAGTTACAAAATAATTTCTGAGAAATTCCCTTTACTTTTTATCTTGACTATGCGAGTTCATTATCATTTTCGTCACTCGGGAAATTTACTGTTATCAAATATTCATATTCTGTTTCACTAAATAGAACAACTTCTCATTCTAATCCAATGAAGTATTCATCGCCCACATCTTCACCCAAGATTTTAGAACATTTCTTTATTTATTTATCTTTGTCAATATGACTTGTCTCCCTCTCCTCCCTCACTTGCTTCTCATTTTGCCTTCCATCTGACATAAACTCATCTCCGACTTGATTACCCACTTGAGTAGGATCCCTCCCTTCTCCTCTTTCAATGGTTTGCTCATCCATATTCTCATCCTCATCATCACTATAATACTCAAAATATACCTTAGTTTTGTCACCATGAAGATAATGGTAGATAACATCCTTAATATCATTATCGTCATTAAAAAATCTTAAGTCATCATTCAATTCCTTCTTAGGAACATAATAATGCAGTTTTTGCACTTTCCATTGTAAAAAAATACATCAAATCCCTCACAAAATCAACATATGATGGCTTCCCAGCATTGATATAGATAGTAACTTCATTTCCACCAGCATATTCCCAATCCTCGGCACCAATAATAAACTCCCCACCATAACTTATTTGATTCTCATTCATGTCAATGCTGCATCCAAGGAGGAAAAAAAAATCATTAGTTTTTTGGACCACATAGCATAAGCAGCAACTTCACATATAGGTCCTTGTTATTTTGTCGAAAGAAAAAAAAGGCAACTAATTTATTCAATTCAGTCCCCTTACAGAAACAAAAGGAATCTGAATTGAATAAACAAAGTGAGGTCTCCACCATCCATTTTTCAATTTAATCCTCCACAGAAGCATTCAAATTAATTAAACAAAGTGAAGTCCAATCACTGTTTCTCTTCAAGCTGAGCTTTCTTTTTTGCCTTTTGCGCCTCATTTTTCTATTTAGTCCCCACAAAACAAAGCAAATTATGTTAGTAAACAAAAGTGAGGTCCCTATCACTTTTCTCCCACTTTTCCTTTGAGTTGAGCCCTCAATTGCCCTTTACGCCCTAACTTGCCCATTGGAACCCTAAATTTTTCACTCAATTGACTCATGAAGAGAACATAACAAACCCAAGTGAGTGAGAGTTGTGGACATAGCCACCAAACTACAGCGAACAGCAATGCAACTACAACGATGGCCAAGCGATGACGAGCGAGCGAGCGAGCAATAGTGGGTGAGTGAGTGACGATGGCCAAACAACTATGGTCGGTATCGGGCAAGAATCGTAGTTTGCATGCGCCGACGAACCCAATTCCACTCCCCCTTCAGCAACGCCATTTTGGCCATATGAGTTATGTGGCATCATTTTTGTAAAGGAGTCAAGGTATTATGGCAAAATGACATCATTTCTTAGGAGAAAGAAAAACGGCATCGTTTATGCCGTTTCACGTGGATATCCTTCTTAATTTTTTTTTTTTACGTTAGTTTTTATTTTTAAATATAAAAGCCACATAGCCAATTTGGCTGGAATTTCTAGCTAGTGGTATCAAAGTAATCATTTTTTTTTTCAGATGGCACTTAATTAATCCGGCAGAAACTTTTGTACTAAAGTGAGTGTTGTATACAATTTTTTGCACTTCTAGTGTACTTACCCCATATATTTTCATTCTTTGTCTAGTAGATGATGTTGTCTTAGGCTGATTTTCTCATCATATATGCCGTGTTTAATCTTTTACATTATATAAAAGCTGTAGAGCGCTTTTTTGATTTTAATAATTTTATTCGATAAGCCAAGTTACGAAGTATCTTAAATAACTAATTCTTAGAAGTATTTGATTCCAAGTGATCATATGCAAAGTTTTGATAATAAACTATGCATCTTGCAATAATTTTGACACTTACAATGTTTTTTCCCTCCATTTTATAGATTAAACCCAAAGTTCTTTCTTGTGGATTCCTTATCTCGACCCATCGATAGAGTCTACATAAAATTCTGCATGCTAGCTAATCCAAAATAAATACCATCTCAATTGAAAGCAAAAATTAAAATAATGTAAACGGGACGATCACATTTTGGAAGGTGATTAGTCGTGGAATTTGCATAAAAACTTATGGTAAAAAGTATTGATTTCGAATTGTAATTCGTTGATTCTACCCCATGCATAGTATGAAATATTATATAACAACCCTATTCATACACATCCTTAAAATTCCTATTTACATGCATTTACCTTTTTTCATAGAATCATCTAAACATTGATGGGGAAGAGTATCAGTTGCACTAGACCTTTTATGTATCTCTGAAACTACGATAAACTTGGTTATTTAGTACGATATGTTTATAATTTCTAATAATTCTCTTAAAACCAAATTCTTATTCATATAAATGGTTATTTTAAAGGAAAATCCTAAACTTAAGTAAAGGGAGCCAAGTACTAACCACTTGTATCTTATCTATTTTATCAACCATTAAAATTGTCATCGTGTTGATCCAATAAACAATTAAGGAAAAACACAACCATTTATCTATCCTTTTCCTCACCTTAGCCAATGCTAAGGTGACAAAGGTGGCAGCTCTCAACAGCATTTCTATGGAAAAGTGGGGCAATGGTGGGGTGTACTGCTGTGACATCATTGGCAAGGAGTTCGAGTCGGAAGTGGTTTTCTCCGTGCTTGGGTCATGTAGATGGAGATGATCGTTAGAAATTTGTGGAAAATCAAGATCCTGATTATCAAAATTGAATGCGGAAATATGTAAACTTTTATACTAACCTCTAGCCATTAATGATGTTACAAACAAATACGTGAAACTTGAACTATGAAAAATAGGCATTTTTAGCCAATTACCCTCTCGACATTGATGGTGTGTTATACGTTTATTAGATATTCGATTATCAAATAATTAGAAAAATTGGAATTATTGGAATTATAAGAGGGTTTGGTTTAGATGACCTATTTATATTATATGCCAACACAAATCCTAGTAGATATAGTCTTCCATCAAGATATATACAATCTCTATAGTTATCAACAATTATATTTGGATAACAAATCCCTAGTGAAATATAATGCACGCAAATTTTGAAATGAATGTGGGATCACATTAATAAAAGTATTATAATATTTTCCCACTTGATCCCAACATTTCATTTAACAAAATATTTAACCAAATCCACAAAACTTCATGTTGAAAATTAAACACATAAATATGGCGGTAAGTCATCGTAGAACAAGTGTTATCTTCCATGTGCTAACAACATAATGTGTACATAACTTATTGAATAAACATTATATTTATATTCTAGGTCAAAGCTTATTGTTATTTTTAGAAACAACATAATGTGTACACCGAAAATTGAGAATAACATCAAAACTAAATAAGAGTTTCAAATTCGTCCATATGATGAAAATTTGCACAATATGACTAATTTCCATCATAACCACATGATCCTCATAACTTGTTGATGGCATGCCTTTAGTTCAAAAAATAGCTAACATCAATTCAATGCTAAAGTATTCAATGACTACTTTGCTCTCTTTAATATGTTCCCATATAGTTAAATACTTAATGTTGATGTGTTTGCTTCGACCATCACTTTTGTAGTTTTTAGCCAATAAAATTGCAACTAAATTGTCATAAATATCCTTAATGGCTTAGTAATATCATCCACAACTTTAAGCTCTCATAAGAAACTCTTCAACCACAAACCATAGAGGTGGCCTCTAAAAAAGAAATGAATTTAGTTTGTCTATACATAAACATATAACTTTTTGTATCTTGAAGATATCTTATCACATTTTTTGCAATTTTCCAATGGTCAAACCCTGGATTCCAAACACTCACATATAAAAGATAATGTCAAGTTGAGTGCAAACCTAAGCATACATTAAGCTTCCGACAGCGGAAGCATATCAAATATTTTCCATTTGTTCCATTTTTAGATCATTTTTCGAGCACTAGTTCAAATTAAACTTGTTGCCCTTTACAACAAGTGCTACACTTGGTGAATAATCTAAATATCTTTAAGATTTTATTGATATAAGTTTTTGGAGATAATCCTAATATGTCTTAAAATCATCTCTATGGATCTTTATACCAATCACATAAAATGTCTCACTCATATCTTTCATGTGAAAAATCTTAGAGAGAAATTGTATCACTTCATGTAGCAATCTCTTATCATTGGTTGCAAGTAAAATATCATCCACATATAAGGTAAAAGAACAAATTTTATTCCCACTAACATTCTGGTGTATACACTAATCTATGACATCTTCTACAAAACTGAATGAAGAGATGACATTATGAAACCTTAAGTACTATTGGTGAAATGCTTGTTTCAAGTCATATATAGATCTTTTAAGCTTACACACCAAATGTTCATTGTTACTAGAGGAGAATCTTTTGAGTTGTTTTATGTAAACCCCTTTCTCTAATTCTTCATTGAGGAACGCAGATTTCACATCTATTTAATGTAATTCTGTGTCAAAATAAGCAACCAATAACAAAAAAATACAAAAGAAATCTTTCTTAGATATAGGAGAAAATGTCTCCGTGTAAATTAATTTCCTCCCTTTGAGTAAATCCTTTGGTGACAAATCTAGCTTTATATCTCTCAATATTACCCAATAAGTTTTTCTTTTAGTTTTAAAGACCTATTTACAATCAATGGCCCTCGCCCTATTGAGCAACTCTACTAAATCTCAAATTTCATCAAAATTACGATAGAACTCATCTCTTCTTTCATGGTATTGTACTATAAAGTGGATTTATCACAATTCATGACTTGTAAAAATGTTTCAAGATCATTCTTAGCACCAACATTATAGTCACCTTCTTGTAAATACACAAAATAATCACAAGAACTTATTGATTTCTTTATTCTAGTAGATTTTCTTAATGTTGCATAAACATTCTCTTGAGAAACATGTTGTTCAACCGGTTGTTCAACATTTTTTGTAATTGATGAGCAGTTGGATCTACTAGATTAATGTCAGTGGGTTATAGAACTTCAACAATTAATTATTCAATAGTTGAATAATCTAGAGAGGGATTACGAATAATAACCAATCTAATACTTGATGTGAAAAGTTGAGTAATTGAATGATCTTATTCTGAAACAAAGTTCTTGAAGTGATCACCCCCCTAATCAAGTCATTCTCAAGAAATTTAGCGTTTCTTAATTTCACAATCCTAGTAGTGTTGTATTATGGTATTCTCCACCTCTATCTAATCTCACGATCTTAATATGCTTATCGCATTATTTCTCTACTTCGGTTTTGAATATCTTAAAGGTATCTAATGCTTCGTTCTTATTATGAAGCAAGTAAAGATACATAGATCGTAAATAATCATTTATGATAGAGATACAGTACATCTAACCATAAAAATTCATATCCAAATTACAAATATCTGTATGCATGAATTCTAATATTTTTGTACTCATCTTGGTATCTTTCTTTGTTTTGTTGGTCTACTTTTCCTTTTATGCAGTCCACACTAGTTTTACCAATCTTCGAGGCCACAACATAGAGGAATTTTTATTCACAATACATCATTTGATACCAGCGTTATCATTAACATACATTACATTATGAAAGCAATTGTTTTGTAAATTAATATGAAAATGACCATCACACAAAATATCATTCTTAACAATTTCAAATTTAAAAGAAAAGATGAATGTTGAATTTGAAAAGTTGAAGGAATAACCTAATGGTATTAGTCTTGAAACCTAAATCAAGTTTCTAGAGAAACTTGGAATACAAAATGTCTTTTCCAAATTCAAAACCAAACCATTATTGAGAACTAATTTGCATGTTCTAATAGCTTCTACATCCGAATGCATCTTGTTTCCAAAATTGATCAATTGTTCACTTCCCATTAGTTTCCGATGGTTTTGAAAACCTTACAAGGAATCTAAATGTGGATTGTAAATTCCAAATCAATACACCAAGTGTTGTGATTTACATCAACCACATTAGATTCATAACAAGCACATGAGATTAGATTACCTTTTTTATCAAGTCGTGCCTTAAATTTGACACAATCCCTCCAAATATGCTCATTCTTTTTATATAAGAAACATTTTGATTCTTTTTTAATGTCAACTTAGAGAGATATTTTACCATTTCCTTTTGCCTACCATACTCTTTAAACTTCCATGGTGTTGCCAAATGAGTATTCATGCCTGATTCCATATGCAACATTTCTTTTCCTTGAACACACATGGTCATGAGCTTATTAATTAACCATTTATTCTTATGTGCATTATAAGAGATCTTGAAAAATGTATACTATTGTGGAAGAGTTTAGAATATAATACACAAGAAAATATTCAATATCTCAACCTCAAGTTTCCTTAACTTAGTCACAATGTCATTTATCTTTATGATGTGCTTATGCACACCTTTGATATTAGTTGGCTTCAACAAATAAAACTTCATGACTAGAGTCATGGCATGTGTATTTTCAAAAGTTTCAAATTGCGCACCAATAGCCTCTAGCGATGTTTTGGCATTACTATGCTAAGTGATTGAATCATGAATATTAATAGAAAGTTTAGTCATTATGAACATTACATTGAGGCGGTTAGATCATTCCTATTATTCATAAAGAGTGACTTCAGCTGGGGTGCTAGCATCAGTAGGGGCAGGTGGTTTATCTTTTCAAATATCGTAATCAATGTTTATGCACCCTTATTAAAGAAGGATTAATTCTTTCCAAATTTTATAGTCTTCACTATTTGATATAGGATCATTCTTAAATTTAGAGAAATTCAGAGGTTACAAAACCACATATCAAACAATCATGCTTATGTTACAAAATTTGAGGCAAAATTTACATAAATCATATTTTACCAATGTAAAATATGTCACAAAATATGAATCACATAACATAAAAACTACCTATAAGCTAAGTTTTTAATTTGAATAGATTCATAATTATTTCATGAAGAAACTATAATCTTACATTCCTTTTCTTAATCCCTATAAGTAAATTAAGAAAAATAATATGATATTTCATCCTAATTAATAATATTAATAGGGATAAGTGCAATAGAAGTCCTAAAACTTGTAATGAAAATACAATTAAGTCCTAAAACTTATAAAAAGTGTAATTAAGTCCTAAAACTTATCAAATTGGTTTAATTGAGTCCTAAAGTTAACAATGTCAACCTTTTTAATAGAAAATGCTGGTGTAGCGCAACCATGGCATTTAAAATAAATTTTTATTTTCCATGTGACTTTTTTAAATTATTATTTTTATTTAAATTAAATTTAAAAACTAGAAAAGAAAAGCTAAAATTGGTCGCCGGCCCCTCTAGCGATGGGCGGCAACAAAGGAAGCACTGCCATTTTCTTTTTTTTTTTTTTTTGAACTGTTTTGTTTTTAAAATAAATTTTGGCTTTTCGTTTCTAGTTTTTAAATCTAATTTGAATAAAAAATAATTTTAAAAAGCCACATGGAAAATAAAAATCATTTTAAATGCCACATAAGCTTTTCTATTAAAAATTTAAACGGTGTTAACTTTATGACTCGACTAAATAAATTTGACGAATTTTAGGACTTAATTGTACTTTTTACAAGCTTTAGAACTCAATTGCATTGTCGTTACAAGTTTTAGGACTTCTATTACACTTATCCCATATTAATATAATGAAAATTCATGTGGGATAGAATTCATCATATTAATGTGATTAACACAATCAATATCCTCTAAATATGATTCGAAGGCTCTTAATATATAATTTAACTAATTAAAAATGTTGTGGCTACACTTTAATTAGCGTGCGTTTGTTTGTGTTTCTGTTTAAAAATTGTTCTAGGGAACAGAAATAGAAAAAAGTGTTTCTGTTCCGGGGAACAATTTTTGAACAAAAAAACACGTTTGGTAAACTTGTTTCGGGAATAAAAAATAAACAGAAACACGTTTGGTAATTTTTTATAATTTTTTTATTTCTTTTATTTTTTTCTATTTTTTCTTTTTTTTCCTTTTTTTTCTTTTTCTTTTTTTTTCTTCTTTTGGCCGGCGGCCTCGCCCAGCCTGGCGACGCTCGCCGGCCCCGACGAGGCCGAGCTCGAGCTCGCCCGCATTCGGCGAGGCCAAGCTCGCCCGGCCGCGAGCAAGGCGCGGCCTCGCTAGGCCACCGCCGGGCGACGCAGACTCGCCCAGATCCGGGCGAGGCCGAGCCTCGCCGGTCGGCGGGCGAGCTCGGCCTCGCCGGATACGGGCGAGGCCGAGCCCGCCCCGCCCAGCCAAGGCGAGGCCGACCCTCGCCTAGCTACGACGAGCCTCGCCGTGGGCGGGCGAGGCCGCCGGCCCTCGTCGGCCGGTCGCGGCCATGGCCGAGGCCGGCGACCGGCGAAAGAAAAAAGAAGAAGAAAATAAGAAAAAAAGAAGAAGAAAATAGAAAAGTGTTTCTCATATTTGTTTCAGAAATAAGAAACACAAATTTGTTGTTTCTTATTTCTGTTTCTTTTTTGTTTCTGGAAACAAAAGAACAAAAAGACAGAAAAAGACCACCGCCCGCGGTGGAAGCGTTGGTTAGGGCTTGGTACCCCAAACGCACGGGGGGGAAGGGTTCGAACCTCCGTGGAAGCGATGCTTCAATGCATAACGCGCGTCTTACTGCGCTTGGGGGTCGGCGGTGGGGGCCCCGGCGCTCCAGGGTTTACTCTCCCCGCGAAGCGGCGTTCGGAGGTTCCCTGGGTCATCAAAAAAAAAAAAAAAAAGACAGAAAAAGTGTTCAAAAACAAAAAAAAAGAAACACAAACAAACAGCCTCTTAATTAGAATATGTGGATCACTAGACATTTATTTCATGCATAAACTATTCGCAAATAATGCATGAAAAGGACAAAATAGTAAATTAATGCAAAAAGGGCAATACAATCAATGTCCTTTCCAATATATATAATTCAAGATAATTATCAATGCTGTGGCTAATCTCTAATAAAGTTATACGTGGGTTAGTAGACATTTAATTTCTGCATAAACATTCACCATATTGCATGAAAGGGCAAAACAGTAATTATCCGGCCTAAAGGCATAATGTAAAAACAACAGTTCAAGGGCAGAACGTTAAAATCACGTAGACAGTGAGGCAGTATATGAAATTAATGCGAAAGAGGGTAAACTGGTAAAATCACCCGCAAGCTGCACGGGCACGTGCCCCGCGCGCCGGCACGTGAGTTGTATGCGCCCAATCCTTCTCATGGCACGTGTGGTGCACATGCCAAGGATCTTGCATGGGCACGTGGATCACGTGCGTCTATGCACATGTAATTTTTTTTTTTTTTGGTCAGTCCTACTCTAGGCCTATTCTATACTCACTCTTAGACTTTTGGGCACGAGAATGTGGGGATTTCACCTCCCCCTTTCATGTTGGAAGCGGGCGCGGTGGTTATGCACATGTAATTCACATGTCCCAATTTCTTCTTCACGCGTTAATGCATGCGCGCGCATATTGGATCCACACTTGTGGCCGTGCCTTCCGCCGTCCAATTCTCCTCCAGTAGCCCACTTTAGACCAAATAAGCCCTGGAATACCCTAAGACCACGTCGGCACGACCACATAGGTCCAAGAAGATTCGGCAAAAATGACGAAAAAAATTGCTTGAAATCAGGCAAATTTTCACAAAAACGCAAACCCTAGCCATCACGACTTCCGTCGCTCAATCCACCTCCAGCAATCAACATGATGCCAAATTAACTTAAGGCTTTTGTTGTCCATGGCAGAGCGACTGTACTAGTCCGAAAATGGGTGATGGGTTACCCAAATTTTGCTGAAATCACCAATTTTTCTCTCAATCAAATTTTGCCCCGAATTTTTAATTCAATCGAAAAAGCTTCGGAAAAATCAACAAGATAGAGATATAAACAAGCTTTGATACAAACTGTTAGAAATTTGGTGAAAACCAAGATCCTGATTATTAGGATCGAATGAAGGAACATGTAAAATTATGTACTAACTTCCAACCATTGATGAAGTCGCAAACAAATAGGCAGAGCTTGAACTATCGAAAATAGACACTTCTAGCAAATTGCTCTCTCAACATTGATGGCGTGTTCTCCGTTTATCATATCTCCAATTATCATATAATCAGAATAATCAGAATTGTCGAAATTATAAGAGGGTTTGGTTTAGATGACCTATTTGTATTATATGCCCACACAAATTTTAGTAGTTATAGTCTTCCATCAAGACTAATCTTAGTAGATATGGGCAATCTCCATAGTTAGCAACAATTAGATTTGGATGATAAATTCTGAGTGAAATCTAATGTGGGCAATTTTAAAATGAATGTGGGATCACATTAATAAAAAAAAATATTATAACAACAATACCCACCCCTTCACCCCCACTAAATACACATGCAATGCATGAAGAGAGATATGGAAAACTATCATCACCGCTTTGTAGAGAAGAGGAGCGTGAGGTTCTAGAAGTAAATATTAGGTGTGCGGTCATTTTCTCTGAGAATAGTTTGCATACCATCGCTTAACATCTAAGTTTTTTTTTTTTAACATTTCGCAACCCACTTTCGAAACTTCGTACCTAAGGTGGGGTTGAAATGAACCCCCAATGGTTTCATACCTAAGTTGAAATGACGAGGAAAGTCTAAAATTTGTGGATATAATGTGAGGATAAAAGAATTTTGACAGTTGACCAGTGTGTTAAAAAAGGGAAATTTCATTGTGATGTCAAATTTGAATATAACTTTTCGATTTTTTTTTTTGGTAAATTGAGGGCTTGTCGTTTCCACTTAAATAAAAACAAAAGATTTTGTTTTTTTTGTTTTTTTTTTACTTTCTGGTCAAAATGTTGAATATTATTCAAACTTTGAAAGATTATGAAAGAAAGACGTGAATCTTAGCGTTTTGGCACTTCAAAATAAATAAATAAATTGCGTGAATCATAAGATTTCGACTAAATGAAAAAAAAAAAAAAAGTAAATCCAGGAAAACAAGATTATTGTTGTACCCTAGTCGTACGGCAGCTTTTTTATTTTTATTTTTATAGGTTAACAGTGGGGTAACACGCATTGCTGACTCGGAGCTTTTTTGTTTTGTTAGGTGGACTGGATTCCCTAATCCGGGAGATCTCAACGCATTCAGCTGCTTCAAGAACTTCCTAACTTATAATATATCCAGGAGTTTTAACTCGTATTATTTCGACAAAAAAAAAAAACTCCTTGTATTACGCAAAACATGGCATGCACAAATGATTTGACTTTTAGAAAAGACGTGGAAAATGAAGTGGAAGACTCGAAAATTTCATTTAGAAAAGGAAGGGAAGAAGCACTTAGATGCATCTTCACTTTGACTTTTATTCACTATTAAACAAATTGGGGTTGCCTCCATATATATATATATGACAAAAGGTGTTTGGTAAAATTTATTTGGGCCACACGGGGGAAATGGCAGTATTGACAAAGCTAAACGGTCGAGATAGGTGGGGTCGGTCTTGGGCTTTCAGACTTTCTGCTTTCGTCTTTTGAAATCTCTTTTCCTTAATGAGCCCATTGGAGTTACAATTGGATAAAGAGTAGTCGGTGCCAGCTATCATGGAAAAGGGGCCTTTCTTGCCTATCTCTCAAGAAAAGTGGCATACCCCATTAGAGTAGAAGCCTACCAAATCCTTTTTCTTTCCAAATTACCCCCAATAATAATGTTTTTGCCCTTGCAACTATTCATCTTCTCTACAAATATGGAATTCGCAGAAGTGGAGGAGCTAGATGCCAAAGAGGGGTCACCTAGGTTGCGTGACACTAGCGTTGCATCGCCTAGAGTCACACGGCCTTGGCTAGTCGTCACATGACTGGCATGAAGTTGAAGTCTAGACTTGCCGCTTGGCTCTTGCAACATTAGAGTCCAGCTCTAACTCCCCTAAGGTAGCGCAACCTCGCCATTGTGTCACCTAGGGTTGTGCGACCTCAACGGTCCTCACCTTATGTCGTGCTGACCATTAGAGGGCCAGATTTTGGAAGCCCAATCCAAATATTAGATTTAAGAAGTTCGAGATCTCACAAGCTCAACGATGGGCCTCACCTAAGCATCATTGAGCTCTATAGCGATGGTTGGGCTTTGTAGATCTGCCTGCATGAGCTTCGTTGCGATGGTTAGACCTCACTGAGCTTTGTTTCACTTAAGCTTTGTTGCGACGAGGGTCACTGATTTATGCTCGCCTAGCCGACGGTTACTGCCAAAGCAAGGGAAGTATCCTTGCCCTCTTCGTGTGTGGTTGTTGAGTTGCTCCCTCTCTTTTTTCTTCTTTCCTCGTTTCCTTTTTACATTAAAATCGCTTTACACAAAATATATATCAACCAAACACTATTTGTTTTTAACAAATACATCTTTGTTAAAAAAAATTTGGGAAAATGGCTTTATATCCCCCCAAAGTTGAATCAAACAAAATCATTTTTTAAAGAGATTTTAGAGACCCAAAATTCCTTGAGAAAGTTTAACCGAACGCAGGGAATATACATTTGGCTAATTGGCTAATGTTGATGAACACAACCACTTCCCTTTGGGGAATGGCCCGGGTTGGCACTTAACCCTTAATTATGGGGGATGGAAGGGTGAACTGAGTTTGCAATCTGATAATTTAATATCTATAAAAACATGTAAATTTGACTTTTATACATAAAATGCGGTTCTATTAACGCAAGCAAAAGTCAGACCCTGAATAGAAAAATAAGCCATGCCTCCTTTTCGTTTTATTTGTAATTTAAAAACTGACTTTTGCTCATTGAATACAAAAAAAAAAAAGTCGTTGTTCTTCTTTATAAATAAAAAATTTATTTTGCGGATTTAGATTTCGGCAATCTAAAATAATCGTATGAATAATCTTTCCACTTATCAAAGCAAAAGAGAATAATCCAAAACACAATGAAAGTTTATCTTGTAGTAAATGTTATAAGGAAAAAAGCTTTTTCAACTGTTAACCTATTGATAAGCGGATATATTCACCCTAACCTATATTCGATATAATCGACTTTTGTTATCTACGTGATGGTAGACTTTTAGCACGAGTTGAACATAAAAAGATTTTCATCATATATGTTTGTTTTTATAGTATACAACAATAATGTGCTAGAAATAAAATTTTTATGACAAAAAAATATCTGCCTATCTATTTATATGAATCGGTTAGTATTTGAGTAAAAAATAACTCTGATGTGCACTATGTAATTATAAAATAAAGAAAAAGTATCTTTTAATAAACCTATAAATTACTATAGAGAGAAAAAGTGACTTCGTCCCTCGTTGTACATTATGTAGAAGAAAAAACTGACGTTATCTGAAACAATATACCAAAATAGAAAGAATAAACTATAAAACCACAATACTATGCGAATTTTTTTATATGATTGTAAAAATATATATGTAATTACAAACATAAATCGATTCTGTAAGATAAAGAATCAAATTACTTTGATCCCATCCAATGCAATCTTGTTTATTAACAGCTTCACTTTTTTTAGCATATGATGGCCATGGTTACGTCTTCATATAATGATCATAAAAATTTAACGTGAAACTATTACTCAAATTAAGATATGCTGGGTACTGTAAAAAAAAGTTCTAGAGAAATGCTACCACAATGTGAGTAAATTACAAATTATAATTAATTTATGAAATTGATTTATTAAGTGATATGTTAGACTGTGATTGGTTCTCGAATATAACCCACTCATTTAAAGCCCTCACATATTGACCCATTTTGTAAACGAATCTTATTAAATTTGTTAAATATACGATAGTGGTAAACTTTAAATGAAGTGTCTAATGTAATTGCTTTATAAAAAAGTGATGAACATCTCCCCTCAGTTTGTTCCCATCTCGTGTCTCCCATCGTCATATGTAGTTGTACCCATCAGTTATGTCGTTAATATTTTACCACCAACTCTCTCTTTCTCTGTCTCTGTCTCTCTCTATCTCTCTAGATTAACAATAGGGAACGAGACACGGAGAAAAGACACATATGGAGCCTAATACTCTAAAAGAACTCTCAACTTTAGATCCAATCTCAAATTAACAATAGGGAACGGGATAGAGAAAAGACACATATGGAGCCTAATACTCTAAAAGAACTCTCAACTTTAGATCCAATCTCAAATTAACAATAGGGAATGAGGCATAGAGAAAAGACAAATATGGAGCGTAATACTCTAAAAAAACTCAGGAGAATTACCAAAAAAGTCCTAAACCTATTGCAATTGTGTCAATTCAGTCATAAACTTTTTTTTTGTCCAATTTAGTCCTAAACCTTTTATAATTTTGCCAATTCAGTCCATCCAACCAAAATTGGCCGACCGCACTGACGTGGACGCCAGCGGGGGACAGCTGGCCGGCGAGGTAATTTTTTAACATTTTTAAATATTTTTTTTATTTTTTTTCGAATTTTTAAATATTTTTTTAAATATTTTAAATTTTTTAATTTTTTTTTTGGCCTTCTTCTCCCTCCTCTGGCTGGTCGGCGCCGGCCAGAGGTGAGGGTCAGTGAGGTCAGCCTCGCCGGCCACTGGCGGAGGCGAGCCTCGCCCGGCCGACGGCGAGGCGGCCGTCGCTAGAGCCGGGCGAGGCTCGACCTCGCCATGGCCGGACGAGGCCGAGCCTCGCCAGATTCGGCGAGCTCGGCCCTCGCCGGCCACTGGCGAGGGTGAGGCCCCGCTGCGCTACATGGTATGGTCGAGGAACTGCGGAGGAGCTCGATCTCGTCCTCGTCGATCTAGAGGCGCCGGAACGGGGTTTTGGCAACGGTCACGGCCGGGGAGGGCCGCTTGAGCTCGGAGGGGGAGATCGTGCCGACGATCGGGGGACGGGGAGGCGGCGGGGTGGCGATGGCGACGGCAGCCTCACCGCCCACTACGCGAGGTCGACCCTCTCCCTCGCTAGTGGCCGGCGAGGCGCGGCCATCGCCGCGATCCGGCGATGGCCGGTGAGGCGGCCGTCGCCAGATCTGGCGATGGCCGCCTTGCCGTCGCTCGCGAGGCGAGGCTCGCCTCCGCCGGTGGTCGGCGGGCGAGCCTCGCTAGTGGCCGGTGAGGCTGACCTCGCCGGCCGAGGAAGGAGGAGAAGGCCAAAAAAAAAAAAAAAAGAATTAAATTTTTTAAAAAAATATTAAAAAATATTTAAAAATATGAAAAAATTACCTCGCCGGCCAGCTGTCCCCGCCGACATCCACGTCGGTGCTGGCCGGCCAATTTTGGCCGGATGGACTGAATTGGCATAATTATAAAAGGTTTAGAACTAAATTGGACAAAAAAAAAAGTTTAGGACTGAATTGGCCCAATTACAATAGGTTTAGGACTTTTTTGGTAATTCTCCCAAAAAAATTATCAACTTTAGATCCAATCTCAACTCTACTCTGAATTTTTTTTTTTTTCATAAAAAAATTCTCACCTCTACGCCCACTCTCAATCTTACTCTAAATTTTTTTTCTCATAAAAAGCCGCCAACTTTTGATTGAATCTCATTTCTACTTTTGTCAACCCTCCAAACAAAATCACCCTTAATGATCCTATGTGGCATTCCATGTCATTACTCTAGTTTTTCCTCAAATTTCAAATCCAAGAAGA
This sequence comes from Eucalyptus cladocalyx, assembly GCA_017140615.1. Taxonomy (NCBI): domain Eukaryota; kingdom Viridiplantae; phylum Streptophyta; class Magnoliopsida; order Myrtales; family Myrtaceae; genus Eucalyptus; species Eucalyptus cladocalyx. Next base: position 23,466,844 of record CM029520.1, read on the forward strand.
TGTCTTTTGGAGATGAATTTGGGTAAAAATTAGAGTAATTAGGGTTGGCTTTCTTCAAGTTCTCTTACTTTTAAAAGATTCTTCCTTGCATCTCGCTCAGAGAATTTCAATTTTGTGCTCAATCCTCAATCTCTTGTAGTTGGGAATCTCCTATCTCTCATAGTCAGAGAGCTTGTCCTCGAGAGACTTGGCTCAGGATGCTCGAATAGGTCATGCTCGAGAGTTTTTCATCTCTTGATTGTCAATGAGAAATTTTAGACGGAGGATTAAGATGTGTAGATTTGGGATTCAAATAAAAGTTAATGGTTTTTTTATGAGATAAAAAAAAAGTTTAAGGAAGAACTAAGACCGATCTATAGTAGGGGGTTTTTTAATGGACAAAAAAACAGTTTATGGTAGAATTTGGACTAATTAAAGTTGAGGGTTATATAGGGTACTAGACATATCTTTATTAGTGTGTCAAATCTCGACTATTGATATATTCAGTCATAAATTCCATAACTACCACAATTCGCATGGATTAACAATGAGGAACGAGACAGAGGAACGAAACATAGAGGAAAAAAAAAGACGCAGTAGATCTCAGCTCGCCTCTCTCAATCACGACCGCATGCCCCGTCATCCGCCGTTGACACTAGCGCTCTCTCTCTCTCTCATTGAATTTTAGTCGCAAAAAGGTCCAACGCAGTCCATAAATGTGTGACAAAATGCCCGAATCGGTGAAGGCCGAATGCATTCAACCTTTCCCTAGAAAACTCAAGCTTTTAGCGATGAAATTCAAGGAAAAAACCCAAACTATTAATGAGAGTATATTTTCTATTAAAAAAAAACCTTAAAAACTTTTACGCTTTTAACTCTGGGAAAAAAAATATTAACTTGGAACCACTATTACTGTCCATTCAAACAATCATGTAGCATCAAGTATATCCTGAATTATTCCATTCTCTTTTAAAGAAAAGTAAATAACCGATCGTTTTTAAGAAAATATTTTTTTAAATCATTTAATTTTCGTGAAATAAACGGAACTATAATCATTCTAAAGATTTCTTTCTTCACTTTCAAATGTAGATCAAGAATATCTAGGGCTATGGATATGCAGGGCAGTCATTCGAGACTTATACACTTTTGCGTTGGATCTAGAGTTTTGAGTAAACATGTTCGCAATTAGATGTTCCTTTTTTTTTTTATCTGTTATTATGATACATAATTAATTCGACAAAATTTTTAGTTATCATCCTCATGCTTTGCAACGACATAGAATATGCATTTCCACATTTTAAAAGCACTATTTTAATTTTTTCTGAATTTTAATATTTCACTTTGAATGGCCTTTGCTGAATCTTACTTTTGTTTACTTTATATAGGATAAAGCTATCGCAAGTCACCATCGCCCATAACGGCGCAGCTAACTTGGGCTCTCTCCCCCTCACGAAGGGGAGGAGTTCGAATCCCAGAGGCGTCATACGGGATTCTTATTTGGAGTACTGTGGATGGGATTCTTATCTGGAGACCAGACCCTTGCCCAGGATTTGCTTATTTTTCTTGGTCGAAAAATGAAAAATAAATCAATTCATGAGATTCTTATATGGAGACTCTTATATGGAGACCCTCGCCCAGGATTTGCTTCTTTTTCTTGGTCGAAAAATGAAAAATAAATCAATTCATGAGGTTAATTTGATTTTTCCCATGAGAGGAGACTAATAATGTCTTATTCGACAATTGGGACTCTTTCTTCAAATTTTTGTTTCGTCATTGTCTCGGACTTACGAGGGATGATTACATAAATAGTCCTTAAACTTCAATCAAATGTACAATACGGTCTATAAATTTTATTTTGTTCGATGTGGTCTTTGAATTTTATCCAAATTTGCAATGTGACCCATGAACTATTAGTAAATGTTCAATTTCATCCGTAAATTATACTAAATGATCCAATATTATCATTCCATTAATTCAGGTTCAAAGACGACATTAAATAATTTCATATAATTCATGGACTAGATAAAACATTCAAGGACCATGTTGCACACTAGGCTAAAATTTAAGGATCCTATTGAACAAATAAAAAATTTAGAGACCACATTGCACAACTTATCAAACTTCAAGGACCATTTGTGTCATTTTCCCAACTTGTAATGCGATTTATATGTTAATTGCTTTATTGAGTTTACATAGCTGTTTGGCCTCAGATTGAAGTAAAGACGATTCCACACTTAATTAAGCATTATTTGGCTAACTAAGGCTTTGTTTGGCGACATTTCTATTTATCCAAATTTTTGTTCCTTTATTTCCTGAAACAAAAAAAAAAAAAAAAGGAACAAAAATTCATGTGGTAACGTCAACTAATTTTTTTATTCCTTGAAATAGAAAAGTAACCAAATAATAGATTTGGAAAATAAAAATAATTGCTTCATATTTCCGAGAACAATTTCCAAAATAAGTCATGTTTTCTTTTTCTTCTTCTTCCTCTTCTAATTGTTCATCACCACTTGTCACCCACTCACAACTAGTTGTCATGAGCCGCCATTGGCTAGAGAAGAAAGAAGAAGAGAGGGAAAAAAATGAAAAAAATGAAAAATCTAGAAAATATTAAAAAATTAAAACAAATTTCACGTCACAAAAAAATTTGTGGGTCGTGCCAAATTCATCCTGTTCTTTTTCAATTTTAGGAATATAAATTTTATATAGTTATCAAAGACGTTCTTTTATTCAAAAACTATTCTCGGAAATAGAAACAAAAAAAAAATTATTTCATAAAACTGAAATATTACCAAATACATCATAAATTTCCATAAGGAAAGACAAAAAAGTAATTAAGTGAGTAGGGTCTACAAGCATCTTTATAGAGGAGTAGTGTGGCAACAATAATGACAATCAAAGTTGATTAATCATAAGAATCGATACATTATTAACCACACGCCACGTATATCTGCATATGATAAATTATAAATCTATACCAAAGCTCAAAGAAAGCATGTGCTCATATAATCCATTAGGCATGATACCGATACGCTTTATTCATATTGTAATCCATTACTATTTGTTAGTATATAACAAATTTAAAATGTCTTGAGATCCAAAAATGGAATCACATATTTGTATACTTCGTGTAATATGATATAACGTGACATTTTGACTTTATTATAAACGATGATCTATCCAATTTATTATGGAAAAAAAAAAAGAGAATTCTTTTTTTCAAGTCAAGTTAACATCTAATTACAATGTAAAAAATTATCAAAAGAATTCTAAATCTATTACATTTATACCCATTCAATCTTAAAACTTTTAATTTTGCCAATCTAATCCTAAATCTTTTGACAAATTTGCCAAATTAGTCTTAAACATTTTCCAACTTTGTCAATTCAGTCAACCTTTTACAAATTTGCCAATTTAGTTCTTCCAACAAATTGTGGCCAAATATCACCAACGTTGTGGTCTAGTCAAGACTAGCATTTCTATGTGGCATGATTAGCGTTGACATTGACAATTTTTGCAATGATCTTTTAATTTTCTGGATTTTTTTTCTTTTGCTTTTTTGTTGTTTTTCTTTATCTTTTATCTTTCTTTCTTTTTTGGCCTTTTCTTTCCATCAACCATTGTCATGTTAGGCATCATTGATTGCCAGCAAAGGTTGCTAGCCTTAGGCGATAGCCACCCTCACCCGAGGCCAAGGAAGGGGGCCCTCATCAAACCCAACAAGGGTGGCCCTCACTAGTAGTTGACGACCTCCGCTAAGCATGAATGAGGTTTAGCGGTGGTCGTCAAAGGGAAAAAGGGAAAAGGAAACCAAAAGGAAAGGGAAAAAAAATGAGAAAAAATAAAGAAAATTAAAAAGAATTGTAAAAATTATCTATGTCAGCACTGTCATACCACATAAGACCATCAATGTTGACTAGACCACAATGTCAACGACTCTCAACCAAAATTAGTTTGAATAACAAAATTATTAAATCGTCAAAAGGTTTAGAACTAATTAGTAAATCATCAAAATATTAAGATTAAATTGGCATAATTGAAAATGTTATAACTAAATTAATAAAAGTACTCAGTATGTCATAAATTGTTCCATTTTCTATTAAAATTATTTTAATTAAATCCTTCACAGAATTTTGTGCTCCTTAATTATTTGCTTGATGGGAGAAATATTCAATGGTTAGAGATTATCACGTCATCTGTTGATCTGGCATACATGTTTTAGTCCTAGCCACTAATTATTTGATAGATGTCCACTGACATCAAATTAAATAAAAATTTAAAAATTGCCAAAGAGATCTATTCAGCCTAAACCATGGAAGAACTTTGATCGAGTTACAGCACCTCCCCCTTGCCGTGGCAACCAACAGGGTTACCGGAACTGCTCCTGCGCATCTAAGCCAAGCTGCCCCTTCTGGCATTGCTTGATGCCGATGACGAATATGGACGAGGGGCGTGACACCTAAACGCTTTCCGCCATGGAAGACCAGATCTTGAGATCTAAAGAGTGATGTCGACAAAACGACGATGGCCATGGGCGAGCAACACAATACTTTAACACGATTCCAGATTTGGAGGTGACTGGAGAAGTACCGAAAAAAAAGGAAGGAGCCAGAGGTAGCTTAGGTCGATAGCCAGCGATGTCGGAAAGGGTCCTCCATCATCCATGGCTTAGATGGGTTCTTTGCCCCTGTTTTTGGGCCTTGAGGAAAGTGGGTCTCTTGACTTGTCCTCTACAAAAGGTTTTGGGGGCCTTAGAAGACATGGCCACAAGCTTCCAGTCTTGAGTTTTTAGTCTTCCTCCTCTATCATCCATGGCCGCAACTTTCCATGACTCACAGGGTGGCTTGGCTTTGGACGTGGCCTCAACGACTCCACTGGTGGCAACGGTGACCGCAGGTTCTACAACACCCTAAATAGCACCGACATTAGACACGACACGACATGACAAGCCAACACGTCATTTCTTAAAAATAAAAAATTTTGATACGTTGGAACAAGTATATTAAATGAATATTTTTATTATTAATTAATTTGATTCAAATTCACAATAAATAAATAATAAAAAAATAGTCTACAATGAATTTACACTAATAATATTAATAAATCTATTTATAGGAAAATTGAAAGATATTTATAGTTAATGTGTATCTATGTTTGAGGACATATTTTTAACTCTAACAAAAATTATTGATGAAACTAATTACTAACAAGAAATTAGAATTAACTTATTTAAATAAATCCATGGTTTTCTAGGATGACTAAAATTTATCATTATTCAACCTTCGGTACTTATTTTTCGAAATCACTTTATAGCCTCCCTTATTTGTTTTTCCAATAATAAAAAGTCCCCGGGGTTCACCCCTACCCCCCCCCCCCCACACAAAAAAATTTATTTCACCTCCCTCGTTTCTCCATCTTTCCCTTGTCCCCCCCCCCCCCCCGACCTGTCACTTCTTTCTTAAAAATTGAACACCCTCTCATCCACCCCTCCCCTCCCTCTAGAAAGAAAAAATCACGCCAAAGTCCCATTAAAATCCCATTTTTAATTTTTTGAGTTTCCTCACTCACAAACCCTAGTCTCTGCCTCCTTCTCATCCTCCTCCTCACACAACCCTCTTCCTCTTGATCTCTGCTCTCTCTTGGTCGTCTCATCACAACCGCTCGTCGCCTCACCTTTGGCCCTCTAGCCCTTCTTCTTTCGCAGCCACAGCCTCGCCACCGATCCTCCATTGCAGCGTCGTAGTTGCGGCCCTCTAGGTCGCCTCAATCTCTGCTCTTTCTCTAGCCCTCCCTTGCCGTTGCGGCCTTGCCTCCACTCCCTCGCCCTCACCTCCACCCTCCATGGTCTTCTTCAATAATCCTCTCTCTCAGACACGCGTGTCGAAATGTGTTGAGAATGGTTGACCAAGTGTAGGAAAATCCGACACATGTTGACTACGTGTCCGAGTGTGTCGGACACGTTGACACATGTCAAACACGACATGAAACCTTCGGCAACATGTCCTTGCTTCATAGGCAACAACAACAAAGCATAAAAAGCTTCCGTCGTTGGCGTTGCTCATCCTTCAAGAGGTGGTTGGACAGAGGAGAAGGGTAGAGGGGGACAAAATTAAAATTTTTATTTATTTCTATGTTAGCTACTAAAGTAGCAACATGAAATGTGTCAAATTGTGAGTGGTTGGAAGTCAAAACACAAATGCTAGGTTAGTATGGATGCGTTTGGTAACGTTTTTGTTTAAAAATTGTTCCAGGAAACAGAAATAGAAAAAAAGTGTTTATGTTCTAGGGAACAATTTTTGAACAAAAAAACGCGTTTAGTAAATCTATTCCAGAAATATAAAAAGAATATAAACATGTTTGCTAAATTTGTATAATTTTTTTTATTCTTTTAATTTTTTAATATTTTTATTTTATTTTTTCTATTTTCTTATTTATTTTTCCTTTATTTTTTTTTTTCTTTCTTCTTTTTTTCTTCTTTTGGACGGTCGCGCGGCCTCGGCCATGGCCGGCGACCGGCCGACGAGGGCTGGTGGCCTCGCCTAGCCACGGTGAGGCTCATTGGCCCCTAGCGAGGCCGAGCGTCGCCGTAGCCGGGCGAGGCTCGGCCTCGCCTTGGTTGGGTGAGCTCAAGCTCGCCCAGATCCGGCGAGGCCGAACTCGCCCAGCGGCCGGTGAGGCTCGGCGTCGGCCGGGCCACCGCCGGGTGACACCAACAGCGGTGGCCCGACAAGGCCGAGCCTCACCGGCCGCCGGGCGAGCTCGGCCACCGGATCCGGGGCAAGATCGAGCTCACCCAGTCTAGTGCGAGGTCGGCCTCACCGGGGGCCAGCGACACTTCAGTGAGGTCACCGGCCCTTGACGGCGTCACCAGCCCTCGATGGCTGGTCGCCGGCCATGGCCGAGGTCGGCAACCGGCCACAGAAAAAAGAAAGAAAAAAGAGAGAAGAAAATGGAAGAGAGAGAAAAAGTGTTCCAGAAACAAGAAACAACTTTTTTTTGTTTCTTGTTTCTGTTTTGTTTCTTGTTTCTGTTTCAGATGTGTTTCTGGGAACAAAAAAATAGATTTGGAACAAAAACGCAAACAAACGCATTTCTGTTCCTTTTTTGTTCCCATGAACAAAAAAACAAAAAAAAAAATGTTTTTAAACAGAAAAAAGAAGTGAAAACAAACGCAACCTATATGACCAGCAGATGATGTGACAGTCTTTAACCACTAAATATTTTCTCTGATGAATGGGCGATGCCTTCAAATGATATTGGAAGGAATCTTGAATGGGTATACTAGGATCATAGAGAAAGCCAATTTTTTATAGGAAGAAAACTAAAGACAATATGCTTGCGCGTCACATAAAGAGGACATCGTATTTGGTGTGGGATAACCAAATGAATTAAGGAGCACATGTGACTGCAATTTCTTTGATTTAAAAGACAGCTTTCTTGTCGCTTTGCAATCGAAAGGAGAATAACCATCGTGATGACCAAGCATTATTTTTATGGTGTTGGCCCAAACCCCACAAGTACACATGATCGACACTCTCGAGAGATTCAAAAATGTTGGGGTGACCGTATTTTCAGGAGGGGAAGATAATTTAATCTATCTGAACGTGCAACTGTGTGGGGAATTGTTTGACATAGTACTCTTAGACCCATTCTTCAAACTGAACATTACAATGGATTGTTCTCTTACTTCATTGAACTCCGTGTTATCGGTACCATTGAGGACGGATATGGACGAACTAAGGTCAGAAACAGACTTGACACGCCAAAATACCACCGGTACCGGTCCAAAATCTCCAAGAACCGATCAGAAAATAATTGAAGAAACCGATCCGGCAGAATAGTGAACCGGTTTGATCTACTTAAGAGAGAATTGACTGACCTGACAATAGGCTTGGCTGCTGATATGCTTGAGCAGGGGTCGCCCTCTCAGGACTCGTCCAAATGACACCCTAGCTCAAGTGAGCTTGTTAGATCTGGTGAAGGAGACCTCGCCAACACTCGCTCCAACAAGGGCGACCCTCACCTGTGGCAATGAGGGTAATCCTTGCTCAGGCGAGGCTAGTCATTTCCGAGCATGACACCATGTTGACTACCAACAATAGCCGTAGAATAAAAAGAAATGAAAAATTATAAATAAAAAAATATTCGCATCAGCATCTACCTATCACGTAAGTCAACTAACATTAATATCAGCAATTTCCAATATAGATTGATTAAATTGACTTATTTAATAAAAATATTAAAAAATTTATAATTGAATTGATATTAATATAAAATTAGGACTCTCTTAGTACTTTTCCAATAAACGAGGTAGATTCTTGTTAGATCCTTGTTAGATCTTTGTTCACACTCAAAGAGTGATGTCAAATAATCAAATCCAAATTGAATTGATATTAATATAAAAATAGGACTCTCTTAGTACTTTTCCAATAAACGAGATAGATTCTTGTTAGATCTTTGTTAGATCCTTGTTCACACTCAAAGAGCGATGTCAAATAATCAAATCCAAATTAAATTGATATTAATATAAAATTAGGACTCTCTTAGTACTTTTATAATAAACGATGTTAGATCCTTGTTAGATCGTTGTTCACACTCAAGGAGTGATGTCAAATAATCAAATCCAAAAGAGAATTTGAGATCCTTGTTTAAACTGGAAAAAAAAGTTGAGAGTACTTTTGCTCTACTTACCCTTAAAAAAGTGGGAACACCTGAATAAAAAAGTAAAGCGTACATTCTGCGGTCCCCTTTTGCTCAAATTGGCTTCGCACTGCTTTTCTCCGCGGACCGAATTTTGGAACATGAGAGGAAAACGTTTACCAACACTAAATAATAATAATAATAATAATAATAAAATTTTGAAAAGTTACTGCGTGATCCGTAAATTATGGGTGCGAATGGTAACGTTTCTGTTCTTTTTTTATTCTAGGGAACAAAAAAAAAAGTGTTTCGTTGGGGAACAATTTTTGAACAAAAGAACGCGTTTGGTAACGTTTATCTGCAGGAATAAAAAATGAACGAAACACATTTGGTAAATTTTATTCTTTTTTTTGTTTCTTTTAATTTTTTAAACCTTTTTTTTTCCTTTATTTTTTATTTTTTATTTTTCGGCCGGTCCCCGGCCTCCGGCGACCGGCCGACGGGGCGGGCGGCCTCACCCGGCCACGGCGAGGCTCGGCCTCGCCGCTGGCTCGCCAGATCCGCGAGCCCGAGCGTCGCGCAGATCCGGGCAAGCTCGAGCTCGCCGGGGCCGGCGACGCTCGGCCCTCACCGGATCCGGGCGAGGCCGAGCCTCGACACGGCCCGGTGGCCGGCCATGGCCGAGGCCGGCGGACCGGCAAAAGAAAAAGAAGAAAAAAAAGAAGAAAAGAAGAGAATAAGAAGAGAGAGAAGAGAAATGTTTCTTCAAGAAATGTTTCTAGAGCAAGAAACAACAAATTGTTGTTTATTTTTTTTGTTCTTATTTCGTTCCAGAAACAAAAAAATAAAAAAAGAACAGAAACGCAACCAAACGCGTTTCTGTTCTTTTTTTGTTCCCGGGAACACTTTCCGTACGAAGTGTTCCGGAAACGTTTCTTAGAAACGTGCACGCCCTATATGAACCGTTATTATTTTAATTTTCTACATGAATAATGATTAAGATGGATTCAATTTGTTAAATCACGTAATAATCTTCTTCTTTTTTTAAATTTGGAATCCTTTTAAGTGCACGGTCAACCTTCAGTTTAGATTGCTCATGTTGTGCATGTCTTAAAGCTTTGCTTGCGCCAGGCATACATGCATATGCTGCTCTCAACAATGACTAGTAAAATTCGATATGCAAAAACACGGAAATTGTGATGACAACGGTGTAAATTTAGTCTACGAGATAAACGTAAACAAATGAGATTAGTTCTCGAACTTATTTCGTTTATTTAAATATCATTTGGCGTTTGTCACACATATCCTTACTATAAATTCATTTTTCTTCATGCCAAATTATAGGCCTTGTCGGTTTTAAGAAAAACAAACTTTGTTGGATGGCATTTTTTAACGACATTAAATTCTAGGAAATTTTTTTGATTTACTTGTGGTTGGTTGCCTTTTCTCATCATTATCATTATAGGAAAACTATGAAATGGAAATACGAAAAATAAAAAAGTTTTCGAATAGCTAAGACTCGAGTTCAGGCGTAAGGTCTCGAGTCTAGCTACAAAGGGGCCAAGGTCCAAGCATCGGGGATCTAAATCGAGCTGCCCACTGACAAAAAAAAAGAAGAAAAAATCGAGCTGCCCAGCTTCCAAGGTCTGGCCATTGGGACCTCGGGTCCTATTGTCAAGCACTCAGGTCCAATCAATGACAACGGTCTTGCAACAGTGGATGTCAAAGTCGTTTCCGATTTCAAGGTCTTCCAATAAATCTGGGGTTGCCATTTGAAGCCGAAAGTTCATTGGACCTCGTCTCGTCCGCCTATCAATAGACCAAACCTCACTTGCCTTCCCTCCAGCACCATAACCATTTCCCCTGTCTCTTCTTTCATACCCCAAAAGGAAGAACAAGAAAACGATCAAAACACAGAGAAGAGAGAGAGAGAAGAGAAGTTTATTTTGACTGACCTAGAATTTCAATCTTGTCAGTCATTTGTATTCTTCTTGTGAAAGTTTACTTTGGCTCACCTAGGATTCGAAACTTGTCAGTCAAAATTAATTATTTAATTTGCATACGCATTTACCTAACTAGACCAGTAAATTCAAAATGACTCATTAACTATTATGGGTATCTATAGCACATAAGCCAAAGGGAAAACCCCAATAAGTGCGTGTAAATCCTTTTGAGTTACAACACTTATCATATAGGCTAAATGCTTATATCGAACCGGTTCATGGGGCCTTCAAAGTGTTTGGCAAGCCTTCAGATAGCTTTACCTTTATACAAGTGCATTTGGTTTCTCGGATTATTAAAAAAAAAAAAAAAGCACATTTTATAAGCATAACTTGTTTAGACTTAAAATATTTAGTCTAGTATTGCCAGTTTACGTGATAAGAATAAAAGAAAATGACTACTTAATTCATTCCATATAAACTACATCTACCAAAAAGAAGAAAAAAAAAGAAAACTTATCTTGCCTATTGTATTGCTAAGAAAGGATTAAACCTTCAAATAATCTTCATACATTCAGATTTGATAAGAAAAAAAAGCTATATTACCGAATAGAATCAATGCTCGGTATTCCCTATGTTATCAAATCAAATTTTCAGTACCTAAATTATAATAAGAAAGTTTAGAGGAGGGGAGGTTACCACAAGTCTAGAAGGTTGCCAATCAAAAAGGGATTACTAATAGAGGAATTCAAATCTCGACACGGTGCAATGGAATCTTAGATAGTTTAGTTTTGTCAAGCAGACCCTTGATTCCGAATGAGTTTTTGAAGTAGGGTTTCCGACAGTCGAGGAGCCATCTCCAATCCTCAGATCCAAAAGAGAAATCGAGATCCACAACAGCAGTGGTGTTGGGTAGACTTTTGCACTACTTTGCAGCAAGCATTCTGGGTCGCCTTGCTCAAATTTGGCTTCGCGCTGCATTTGTCTTTTTTGTTTCCCCTCTGTGGCCGGAATTTTTAAACATAAGAGGAAAACGTTCAGCAACATTCTTAAAAAAATCACTGTCTATTTTGACAGATCCAGTAGATGCGTAAACGTAAATTTCAAAAAGTTATTGCATGATCCGTAAATTATAGACAAATCACGTAACATTTTTTTCCCAAAATTTTAAATCCTTTTAAGTGTATGATTGACCTTGGGTTTATATTGCCTGTGCCGCGCATTCTATTGTGTATGCAGGTATGCTACTTTCAAAAATGACTTGTAGAGTTTTTTTTTTTTTTTTTTTTTTTGATACCCATGGAACCTAGTCAGCCGTTCGTCGCCTTGCAGCGGTACATAGCCGCCAAGTAAACCCTGGAGTGATGTTAGCGGAGGACCCACCACCCCGACATCACGATTAAGTCGCCGATGCTTCCACTGGGGTTTGACCCCTCGACCTTATGGTAATGACTTGTAGAGTTTGATATGCAAGACATGGGAATTGTAATGATAGTGGTGTAAATTTAGCTTACAAGATGATGTAAATGATTGGAATCAGTTCTCAAACATAATTTACTTATTTGAACATTATTCAGTATTTATCACACATGTTTTTGCTATAAATTTGTTTTTCGTCTTGCCAAATCACCGGCCTCTCTTATTTCAAGGAAAATGAACTTTGATGAAAAGTATTTTTTGTTAAAGTTATTTTAAGGAAAAATTATTTGACTAACTTGTGTTTGGTTTTTTTTTTTTTTTTTCATTATTACTAGGAAACACACATGAAAAAGAAAAATCTCAAATACAACCCTAGGACTGGAGTTCAGGCGCGAGGTCACAGGTCTGGCTAGTAGCTACCAAGGGGCCAAGGTCCAAGCACCGGGAATCTAAATCCAGCCGCCAGCTTCCAAGATCTGGTCATCGGGGACCCCGAGTCCGGCTGTCGCACACTTAGATCTAATAGTAGAGATCGAGTTGTATCCATAAAAAAGATTCTGTAATTTTTCTAGGTAACTACAGATTTTCTACTGATTATAAAAGTCCTTTGTCGACTCATTTTTCTAGATTAGTCGAACCACTAAGAATATCAACCTACACGTGCCAAGAATCAAAAACGAGATTTATTATTTAAATATTTTAATGCCTATCACGTTACTCCCACCTTGTCCTCCACTTGGCTGGAATTTTATAAAAATTTAAATCGTTAAAATGAAAACATGATTTAGTATTTAAATATTTTAATGCCCATCACGTTCCTCCCACGTCGTCCTCCACTAGGCTGGATTTTCATCGTGTTGCATGCCTATTTTAAAAATTTAAATCGTTAAAAATGAGAATGTGATTTATTATTTAAATATTTTAATGCCCATCACGTTACTCCCCCTCGTCCTCCACTTGGCCGGAATTTCATCGTGTAGCCGGCCTATAAGTAGACCAAACCTCACGTGCCCCTACACATACAGGAGAGAGAGAGAGAGAGATGAGGTCGAACGAGATGAGTCAAAAGCCGCATGCAGTGTGCATGCCCTTCCCAGCCCAGGGCCACATCAAGCCCATGCTCTGCCTCGCCAAGCTTCTCCACCACAGGGGCTTCCACATCACCTTCGTCAACACCGAGTACAACCACAAGCGCCTCCTGCGTTCCCGCGGCCCCTCCGCCCTCGACGGCCTCCCGTCCTTCCGGTTCCGCACCATCCCAGACGGCCTCCCCCCCCCTGACACCGACGCCACCCAGGACATCCCCACCCTCTGCCGGTCCTCGCGGGACCTCTGCCTGCCCTACTTCCGGGACCTCCTCCAGACGCTCGACGAGGAGAGCGCCACGTCGGGCTCCCCGCCGGTGAGCTGCGTGGTGTCGGACGGCGTGATGAGCTTCACGCTCGATGCTGCCGAGGCAGCCGGCGTGCCACTGGTCTTGTTCTGGACGACGAGCGCGTGCGGCTTCATGGGCTACGTGCAGTATCGCAGTCTTGTGGACAAGGGTCTTTCTCCACTCAGAGGTATATGCATTAATGAACAATCGTCTATCTCACTTGCAGATTTACAGCTATCGATTCTTTTCCTCTCTTTAGCGTCATATTGTTTAATGGATCAACTGTCGATTTGCAGATGCAAGCTACTTGACAAACGGGTACTTAGACACCATCATCGACTGGATACCCGGGATGAGGAGCATCAGCCTGCGAGACTTGCCGAGCTTCATCCGAACTACCGACCCAGATGACTTCATGGTCGACTTCCTGTCGGTCGAGACCGAGAGGGCGAAGAGAGCTTCAGCCATTGTCCTCAACACGTTCGACCGCCTGGAGCACGAGGTCGTCGATGCTCTCAAGGCCATGTTCCCCCCATCTACACCCTCGGCCCCCTCCATCTCCTCACGGCGCAACTGCCTGATGACGGCACCGGATCTATCGGATCCAACTTGTGGAAGGAAGAGCCGGGCTGTCTCAAGTGGCTCGACTCGAAACCGCCCGGCTCGGTCGTGTACGTGAACTTCGGGAGCATCACGGTGATGTCCCCAGCGCAGCTGGTGGAGTTCGCATGGGGACTCGCGAACAGCGGTCAGACGTTCCTATGGATCATCAGGCCGGACCTGGTCGCCGGCGACATGGCGGTCTTGCCACCGGAGTTCTCGGCCGCGACGGGGGAGCGGAGCCTGCTGGCGAGTTGGTGCCCCCAGGAGCGGGTGCTGGGCCACCAGGCGGTCGGCGGGTTCTTGACCCACAGCGGGTGGAACTCCACGATCGAGAGCATCGTGGCGGGCGTGCCGGTGGTGTGCTGGCCGTTCTTCGCGGAGCAACCGACGAACTGTCGGTACAGCCGCGAGGAGTGGGGGATCGGGATGGAGATCGACAGCGACGTGAAGAGGGACGAGGTGGAGAGGCAGGTGAGGGAGCTGATGGAGGGGGAGAAAGGGAAGGAGATGAAGAGGAAAGCGATGGAGTGGAAGGAGATGGCCCGGGAGGCCGCGTGTCCTTCCGGGCCGTCGTTCTTGAACTTGGACGAGCTGATCAATAGCGTGCTGCGGCTACCCAGGAGATATTAACGCTCCTCTTGTTTCCCTAAAAATAAATAAAGAATTCGAAAAAAATATTTTTCGAAAGATGATTACTTGTGATTTGTAATAATTAATTATTCAATTATGTAAGCAATGCATATCATCATTTTTAGAAAAATATTTTTCGTATTAATCATTTTCTTCGAAACATGTTAAAATATATCTCAAATTTGAATTCCATATCGTAAGAACAATTGGACAGACTTTCATCAAAGTCAGGCTTGGACTTTGTTCTATTATAATTTGTTTTCCTCTTGGATAATCACAAGATCCAAGATTCGGTCAACAAGATACTCAGAGGCCGTGGTTTGTTTAGACTTGGAGATAAATATTCAAGGTTGACCGCGGGGCGAGTAAAATCCAGTTTGACCGCATAGGGGACTTCATACATATTTATTGCCGTACAAAAGAAATCGTGCGGGATCAGGAAGTGGTTAGAGAAAAAGGAAATAGAATAACTAAGGCATAAGGCATTCGCTTTAGAAGAAAAGTTTTTCAGCTGGAAAGTTTTCCGTCTGGCTTTTCTGTAGAGATAAGCTACCGACGATAGTAACCATATTACAGTGGTTATAAATGAGGTAGATTCTTGTTAGATCCTTGACTCGAGGAGCGATGTCAAATAATCAAATCCAAAAGAGAATTCAAAATCACGACAAATTATTTAGGGAAAATGTCATAAATAGTCCATAAACTTTTATTTAATGTGCAATCTCGTCCATGAACTTTTGATTGGCTCAATTTGATCCTTGAACTATTGATAATCGTCGATCTAATCCTTTTGTTAAAAATTAACTATTTTTCCTTCTTCTTTTTTTCTTCTTCTTCTCTCTTCCCTTCGCCGGCCATGGCGGAGGGAAGCCAATGTCTGGCAAGGGTGACCCTCACCTCGATTGACTAGGGCCGCCCTCGCTGGCATCAAGCGAGGAAAAAAGAAGAACAAGAAAAAAGAAGAAGAAAAAGACCAAAATACCTAATTCTGTTAATTTTTAATTAACGGAAAGATGAAATTAGTCAATTTTCGAATAGTCAATGATTAGATCGGACATTTATTGATAGTTTATGGACAAATTGAGTCAATCAAAAGTTTAAATACGAGATTACATATTAAGTAAAAGTTCAGGACATTTGTGACATTTTCTCAATTGTTTAAACTGGAAAAAAGTCAAAGAGTACTTTTGCTATGCTTTTACCCTTAAAAAAAGTGGGAATGCATGAATAAAAAAGTGAAGCGTACATTCTGCGATCCACTTTTGCTCAAATTGGCTTCGCACTGCTTTTCTCCGTGGACCGAATTTTGGAACATGAGAGAAAAACGTTTACCGACGCTATAATGATGATGATGATGATGATGATGATGATGATGATAAATTTTAAAAAGTTACTGCATGATCCGTAAATTATACAAACCATCATTATCTTAATTTTCCACACGAATAGTGATTAAGATGGATTCAATTTGTTAAATCACGTAATAATCTTTCTATGAATTTTGAATCCTCTTAAGTGAACGGTCAACCTTCTGTTTAGATTGCTCATGTTGTGTATGTCTAAAAGCTTTGCTTGCGCCAAGCGTACAATACATATATGCTGCTCTCAACAATGACTAGTAAAATTCGATAAGCAAAAACATGGAAATTGTGATGACAGTGGCGTAAATTAAGTCTACGAGATAAACATAAACAAATGGGATCAGTTCTAGAACTTATTTCGTTTATTTATATATTATTTGGCGTTTGTCACGCATATCCTTACTATAAATTCATTTTTCTTCATGCCAAATTACCAGCCTCGTCAGTTTTAAGAAAAATAAATTTTGCTGGATGGCACTTTTTAACGACGTTATTTCTAGGAAAATGATTTAATTTACTTGTGGTTGGTTGGCCTTTTCTCATCATTATCATTATAGGAAAACGATGAAACGGGAATACGAAAAAAAAAAAGTTTTCGAATAGAACCCTAAGACTCGAGTTCAAACGCAAGGTCTCGAGTCAACCCACCAAGGGGCCAAGGTCCAAGCATCGGGGATCTAAATCGAGCTGCCCAGCTTCCAAGGTCTGGCCATTGGGGACCTCGGGTCCGACCGTCAAGCACTCAGGTCCAATCAATGAACAACGGTCCTGCAACAGTGGATATCAAAGTCGTTTCGGATTTCAAAGATCTTCCAATAAATCTGGGGTTGCCATTTTTACCCTAGTGAGAAAATTTTGTTGGAAGATACGCGGAAATTAGGAAAGAATTGATTGGATCAAATCGAATCAAATCGTAGGGATTTTATTGAATCAATTAAAATCAGATCCAATATGTATACTGTATCTTTTCCTTTTCTTCTACACATACATTGTAATATAATGTAACTCAGTACATTGAATGAAGTAGAGAAAATACAGAAAATTCCTACATTTTTTCCTTCGCTTTTCCTTTTCCCTTCGTATTTTGTCATGGTATCAGAGCTCCAGAGACTCTGACATTGCTTCCGCTGCACCTCGGTTGATTGCCTAGAGGAACCCTATCCTGCAAAAGGGTTGCCGAGAGGAATCAAATTTTTTTTGAAGGGAAATTTTGTCGAAATGAGCCAATCAGAAATTCTTACCTCCAATCCAAATGAACCAGTATCGACCCCCTCGACTTCAAAGCACCATCTCCGTGACCGAACAACAACTCGGCCAGATTCAACATCCACATGCGCATTGGGAGAATGCTCCGGCTCAGTTTAATCTGGGTCAGCCATTTCCGGCGTTTCCCTACCAATGGATGCCATATCCATGAATCCCAGGGTTGAATCCAGTCACATCATCGCCGGGATTTCAGGGTAGTGTGCCGAGCGATGGAGGTCCACCAACCAGTATTGGGGCAAACGCGACCATCGACCCGGAGCAGACGGGCGGATCAAATTATTCTGGAACAGGATCTCAGGGACAGTTTGGTGCGGGGCTTCAAGGACAACCCCAAGGAATACCACCTGGTTTCCTTCCTTTTCCTTTCGCGGCCGCCATGGGTCGACCAGAGCCCGGCGACGCGCTTTATGTTTCCACCTCCGACGGACCGGAGTTGCGGCTTATCAGCCACCCTCTCACGGGTTCAGAAAATTACTCAACCTGGGCGCGGGAATTTCGGCGAGCCCTAATCACCAAAGACAAAGAAGGTTTCATCGACGGGACCGTTCCAATCCCGACCGACGAGAAGATGGGAAAACAATGGAGAAAATGCAATCAATTGGTCAGAACATGGATCAACAACTGCATCAACCCAGAAATCGCGGCGGGGTTACCACCCACAGAAGATTCAAAAATGATTTGGGACAGTATCCGTGAAATGTACGGCAAATTAGATCGGGCCAAAATCTTTTCGCTTCATCAAGCGCTCAGCGAACTGAAGCAAGGAAACACGTCGATAACGACGTGCTTCAACAGGCTTTCAGCCCTCTGGAACGAATTAGAAGCTGCTGAAGAAAAACTGGAAGGGTCCGAATCAACTCTCCAGCAGTACAAGGCTATGAAAGACAGGGAGAAAGCGACTCGGTTCTTACTCATTTTGAACGATTCGTATCTCACCTTCCGATCGCAGATCCTGGCGATGGAACCAGCGCCAAGCCTCGGCCGCATCTTCCAGCTTGCGGTGCAAGAGGAGAATCAAAGGCTTGCTTCTTCGGACAGCAAGATCTCCGAAACCCTAGCGCTGGCGGCAAGAGTGGAGAAGGAGAAAACCCTAGAACGAAAAGGGCAAGAGAAGAGAGAGCAGCTAGGGTTCGCGGAGAACCGAGGACAGCTAGGGTTCGCGGAACAAAAGCCGTATAAATGGGGGGCCGCGGACGGCTCAGATCGGATACCACGATAAGGCGTGCGAGGTTCGGTTGATCTGGACGGTGGAGATGCATCCGTTTTAAGAGGATCCAACGGTCCTCAAAATCCGAAGGGATATGGGCCAAATTTGCGAAATAAGGGCAAATTATACTGTGAATTTTGCAAGCGGCCCCACCATACAATCGATACCTGCTGGAAATTACATGGCAGGCCTGGAGAAAAAGAAAAAAGGGGAAAAGAAATATCTGCAGCAGCTTATCAAATTTCAGGATCGATGAATTCTGTTAATCAGCCTATCACACACGGGGAATATCAGCAACTTATGCAGGCTTTGCAAAAATTGGATATCCAAAAAAGGGGAAGCAGCTTTACAGGTATTTCATATTGCCTAGCAAATGATATTCCTAGAAATACCTGGATTATAGACTCAGGAGCTAGTGATCATATAGCATGTGATAGAATATTATTCTCCGTTATGAATGAAGAATTAGAAAATCATGTCACTGTGGAATTACCGAATGGAAATGTTACCTATGTCACTACAAGTAAAGAAGTAGGGTGAAACTCAATTCCCATTTTGTCCTTACCAATGTCCTTTATATTAGACTTCCAATTTAATCTCGTTTCGGTGTCTAGAGCTCGTAAGGAAAACTCTTGTCGAGTTATTTTCAACACCGATTCTGTTTGTGCCCTTTCGACGGGACACCGATGGGTGGGGTAGTCTCTCGAAGGATTGTTTTTCGGAAAAGCTTGCCTGCAAATTTTAACCCTTCTTGTAATAAGATATTATTGTGTAACTCGATTTCCAATGATAGAAATTTTCTTTTGCACTCGAGAATGGGTCATAGTTCTCAATTCTCTTACCCTCCTTTGTCAAATTTGCCCGCTTGCCAAGCAATCGCGTAATCCTTTTCCTTTAAGCCAAAGTCGTGCGCGAAATATTCTTTCCTTGCTGCATATTGATGTCTGGGGACCTTACCACACAGTAAATCATGATGGATCTAGGTTTTTCCTCACTATTGTGGATGATCACTCCAGAGCCACCTGGATCTTCCTCATGCAGTCTAAAAGTCAGGTTGTGTCTCACTTGAAAAATTTTCTTTCCCTTTCTAAAACCCAATTTGGGAAACCTGTACAAAAAATAAGGACAGACAATGGGAAGGAATTTTTTAATCATGAGTGTGCGGATCTTCTTTCCTCACAAGGGATACTACATGAAAGCTCATGCATTTACACACCACAACAAAATGGAGTGGTGGAAAGGAAGCATCGGCATCTCTTGGAAGTTGCCGAGCTTTAAAGTTTCAAGCTTCTATTCCGATAATTTTTGGGGGGATTGCATATTGATTTGCCGCTTATCTAATAAATCGAATGCCAACCAAAGTTTTGGATGGACAATCTCCTTTCCAGGTACTTTTTGGAAAGAAGCCTAACTTAAACCACTTGAGAGTTTTTGGCTGTCTATGCTTTGCGGCTATTGTTGGACCCAAAGATAAAATGGGTCCCCGTGCTCGCACTACATATTCATGGGATATTCTACTTTACAAAAGGGATATCGAATTTTTGATCCGAGTACTGGAGAATTTTTTAAAACAGAGATATTATATTCCAAGAAACTTGTCTTCCCTTTTGCCCATCAAAACAAAAGTGGCATTGAACCAGGGCATTCTCCAACTTCCCGTTGATGATGGACAGATTATGAGATATGTATTTGTTCCTCCATTTCCACAAAGTGTTTCCAACTCCACTATGAGCACAACACCTTTAGAGGAAGTCCAGGATGGAAGATTGAATGATGATGAGGTTTCTTCAAACCTACCTACTTCCGACTCACTTCCAGTGGAAATTCCAGATAATCCTACATCTTCGGGAGATGAACCACCCAGACGTTCTGGACGTGCCACTCGACCCCCTACCTGGACCAAAGACTATATATGTGGCGTCAGGAATTCACCAGGTATTCCTTTCCCGATCTCATCTTATGTTTCCTTTGATCACTTGTCCCTAATGCATCGATGTTGCATTGCTCGTATTTTTGAAGAACAAGAGCCATCCACCTTCCATGAGGCACAGACTGATCCACGATGGCAAGCAGCAATGGAGGCAGAATTGAAAGCCCTCATGGATAATCATACATGGGATCTTGTTTCCTTACCTCCACATCGTAAAGCAATTGGATGTAAATGGGTATACAAGATCAAATATCGAGCAGATGGATCAATTGAACGGTACAAGGCGCGACTGGTGGCTAAAGGCTTCACACAGAAGGAAGGTTTCGACTATCACGAGACTTTTTCTCCAGTGGCCAAGGATGTCACAGTTCACTCTTTTCTTTCCGTAGCAGCTTTTCACGATTGGTCATTACATCAAATGGATGTCCACAACGCTTTTCTCCATGGTGATTTGGATGAGGAGATATATATGGAAATACCTCCAGGATTACGGAGACAGGGGGAGAATAGAGTATGTCGTCTCCGCAAATCCTTGTACGGACTCAAGCAAGCATCCAGACAGTGGTATGCGAAATTTGCGGAATCACTAATAGCTGTTGGTTTCCAACAATCCAGATTCGATTATGCTGTCTTCACATGGACTCAAGGTACGTCATCTATCTACTTGATGATATATGTAGATGACATACTCATTATGGGGAATGACGAAACATCTATCAAAAGCCTAAAAGGGTACCTGCATTCTACTTTCCATATTAAAGACTTGGGATCGCCAAAGTATTTTCTTGGGATTGAAATTGCTCGATCTGGCCAAGGAATCTCTCGGTTAGAGAAAATTTGCATTGGAGATCATTTCGAGGCGGGATTATCGGATGTAAACCCAAATCAATGTAGTACCAATTGAGCAGAATGTCAAACTGACAACCGCTGAGTATGATGTTGAAGTACCTCAGGAAGCAGACCCTATTCTCAGGGATCCATTCGAATATCAAAAACTTGTTGGGAAGCTCATATATTTAACTATGACCAGACCAGACATAAGTTATGCTGTGCAGACACTTAGTCAGTTCATGCATAAGCCAAAACAGTCCCATATGAATGCCGCACTGAAAGTTGTGAGGTACTTGAAGAAAAGTCCTGGTCTTGGGATTCTTCTCTCTAGGAAGTGTGACATGAGAATGACCGCATATTGCGATGCAGATTATGCAACGTGTCCTATGAGCAGAAGATCGATAACCGGATTTTGTATCAAATTGGAGGATTCTTTACTTTCCTGGAGAACGAAGAAGCAACCAACTGTCTCGTTGTCTTCAGCAAAGGCAGAATATCGAGCCATGGCTAAAACCACATGTGAAATAGTGTGGTTGAGAGGGTTACTTCAAGATCTTGGTGTACAAGTCTAGGGGCCAACAAGGTTGTTCTGCGACAATGATGCAGCCCTCAAACTTGCATCCAATCCTATCGTGCATGAAAGAACAAAGCACATTGAAATAGATTGTCACTTCACCAGGGAGAAAATCCAAGAAGGAATGATCGAGACACAAGGAATTGGAACACAAGAACAACCGGCGGATGTCTTCACCAAACCTCTATGTCAAAGACAGCATGCGTATCTCTTGAGCAAGCTAGGCGTCTTGGACATCTACAAGCCACCAGCTTGAGGGGGAGTGTTGGAAGATACGCGGAAATTAGGAAAGAATTGATTGGATCAAATCGAATCAAATCGTAGGGATTTTATTGAATCAATTAAAATCAGATCCAATATGTATATTGTATCTTTTCCTTTTCTTCTACACATACATTGTAATATAATGTAACTCAGTACATTGAATGAAGTAGAGAAAATACAGAAAATTCCTACATTTTTTCCTTCGCTTTTCCTTTTCCCTTCGTATTTTGTCAAAATTGAAGCTGAAAGTTCATTGGATCTCGTCTCGCCCGCCTATAAATAGACCAAACCTCACTTGCCTTCCCTCCAGCACCATAACCATTTCCCCCCGTCTCTTCTTTCATACCCCAAAAGGAGGACCGAGAGAACGATCAAAACACAGAGAAGAGAGAGAGAGAGAGAGATGAGAAGTTTATTTTGACTGACCTAGGATTTGAAAACGATCAACTTTCAATATTGTCAGTCATTTGCATTCTTCTTGTGAAAGTTTATTTTGACTCACCTAGAATTGAAACTTGTCAATCAAAATTAATTGTTTAATTTGCGTACGCATTTACCTTACTAGACCGGTAAATTCAAAATGGCTTGTTAACTATTATGGGTATTGGTAGCTCATAAGCCGAAGGTAAAACCCCAATAACTATGTGTAAATCCTTTCGAGTTACAACACTCGTCGTATAGGCTAAATGCTTATATCTAACTGGTTCATGAGGCCTTCAAAGTGTTTGGCGAGCCTTCAAATAGCTTTACCTTTATACAAGTGCATTCGGTTTCTCAGATTATAGAAAAACAGCACATTTTATAAGCATAACTTGTTTAAACTTAAAATATTCAGTCAAGTATTGCTAGTTTACGTGATAAGCATAAAAGAAAATGGCTACTTAATTCATTCCATATAAACTACATCTACCAAAAAGGAAAAAAAAAAACTTATCTTTCCTATTGTATTGATAAGAAAGGATTAAACCTTCAAATAATTTTCATACATTCAGATTTGGTAAGAAAAAAAAGCTATATTACCGAATAGAATCAATGCTCGGTATTCCCTATGTTATCAAATCAAATTTTTAGTACCTAAATTATAATAAGAAAGTTTAGAGGAGGGGAGGTTACCACAAGTCTAGAAGGTTGCCAATCAAAAAGGGATTACTGATAGAGGAATTCAAATCTCGACACGGTGCAATGGAATCTTAGATAGTTTAGTTTTGTCAAGCAGATCCTTGATTCCGCACGAGTTTTTGAAGTAGGGTTTTCGACAGTTGAGGAGCCATCTCCTGTTAAAATATGTCTCGAGTTTAAGCCCAATGCAAAATTACGAATATTCCGAATTGGATATGTTGTGGATGTTCGAAATCGAGCAAAGAAGATCCGAAGATCAACTTCCCGAATTTGAATCTGCGTTGGAGAGTCTGGCTATTAAAATAGGAAAGTCCAACTTTGACTAGGACTTGGATTTTTGTTTAAAATATACAAAGATATGTTTTGGATTTGGGAAAAGAATAAGGGTTTTACTTATATATAGACTTAAGGCCGTGAGTGATAGATGTGGATCACAAATTGTTTTGAAGCGCCGCGTGAGTGCTTGGTGTTCCGCCGTTGATCGTGAAGAATTGATCTTGCGTCGTCTCGTTGTCGAGTGCTTGGGAGGGATTCTCTTTGTCGTGAATTACATCCAAGAAGGTTTAGTGTTAAAGCCAATTAAATCTTGTGGTAAGATTTGTGTGTAATTTCTTCGTGAGATTGAGAGATTATTTCTTGAGGAATTTCGAGTCTAAAACTGTGTGTGTTATTGGGTGTAATTGGGGCTTGGGAAACACCGAGAGAGTGTTTGAGTGACTCGAGTGTATAATCTCCTTGTATCGCTTGATCTATAGTGAAATTCGCTGCTGCTCTCCCCGTGATGTAGATCTTTACGACTGAACCACGTAAATCTGGTGTCTAATTTATTTCTTTTTCTGTCTATATTATTGTTCGATCGCTCGCCTTATCGCAACATCTCCAATCCTTGGATCCAAAAGAGAAATCGAGATCCACGACCGCAGTGGTGTCGGGTAGACTTTTGCACTACTTTGCAACGAGCATTCTGTGGTCACCTTGCTCAAAATTTGGCTTTGCGCTACATTTGTCTTTTTTTTCCCCTCTGTGACCAAAATTTTTAAACATGAGAGGAAAACGTTCAACAACTGTCTTAAAAAAATCACTGTCTGTTTTGACAAATCCGGTAGATGCGTAAGCGTAAACTTCAAAAAGTTATTGCATGATCCGTAAATTATGGACAAATCACATAACATTTTTTTCCCTAATTTTTAATCCTTTTAAGTGTATGGTTGACCTTTGGAATTTCAAAAAGTTATTGCATGATCCGTAAATTATGGACAAATCACATAACATTTTTTTCCCTAATTTTTAAATCCTTTTAAGTGTATGGTTGACCTTTGGTTTTATATTGCTCGTGCCGCACATTCTATTGTGTATGCACATATGCTACTTTCAAAAATGACTCGTAGAGTTCGATATGCAAGACATGGGAATGGTAATGATAGTGGCGTAAATTTAGCTTACAAAACAATGTAAATGACTGGAATCGATTCTCAAACATATTTTACTTATTTGAACATTATTCAGTGTTTATCACACATATTCTTGCTATAAATTTATTTTTTGTCTTGTCAAATCACCGGCCTCTCTTATTTCAAGGAAAATGAACTTTGATGAAAAGCATTTTTCGTTAAAATTTATTTTCAGGAAAAATTATTTGACTCACTCGTGTTTGGTTTTTTTTTTCCATTATTATTATGGGAAAACTATGAAACACACATGAAAAAGAAAAATCTCAAATACAACCCTAGGACTCGAGTTCAGGCGCAAGGTAATAGGTCTGGCTACCGAGGGGCCAAGGCCCAAGCACCGGGAATCTAAATCCAGCTGCCAACTTCCAAGATCTGGTCATTGGGGACCCCGAGTCCGGCTGTCGCACGCTTAGATTTAATAGTAGAGATCGAGTTGTATCCATAAAAAAAAATTGTGTAATTTTTCCGGGTTTAACTACAGATTTTCTACTGATTGTAAAAGTCCTTTGTCGACTCATTTTTCTAGATTAGTCGAACTACTAAGAATAAGGAAATTATTTTTTGTCCTTTAATAGTGGAACCAACCAACACGCGACAAGAATCAAGTATGGACCCAAATTTGAATTTCGAGATCTTCCAATAAATATGGATCCGTCACACTCTTCATTCTAATTGTGAGATCTTGCAATATTATTTCTAATTATTTTAAAATTAAAATCGTTAAGATGAGAACGTGATTTATTATTTAAATATTTTAATGCCCACCGCGTTACCCCCACCTAGTCCACTTCGCTGGATTTCATTATGTCGCCAGCCTATTTTAAAATTTAAATCGTTAAGATGAAAACGTGAATTATTATTTAAATATTTTAATGCCCATCAGGTTACTCCCCCCTCGTCCTCCACTTGGCCGGAATTTCATCGTGTAGCCGGCCTATAAGTAGACCAAACCTCACGTGCCCCGACACATACAGGAGAGAGAGAGAGAGATGAGGTCGAACGAGATGAGTCAAAAGCCGCATGCAGTGTGCATGCCCTTCCCAGCCCAGGGCCACATCAAGCCCATGCTCTGCCTCGCCAAGCTTCTCCACCACAGGGGCTTCCACATCACCTTCGTCAACACCGAGTACAACCACAAGCGCCTCCTCCGTTCCCGCGGCCCCTCCGCCCTCGACGGCCTCCCGTCCTTCCGGTTCCGCACCATCCCAGACGGCCTCCCCCCCCCTGACGCCGACGTCACCCAGGACATCCCCACCCTCTGCCGGTCCTCGCGGGACCTCTGCCTGCCCTACTTCCGGGACCTCCTCCAGACGCTCGACGAGGAGAGCGCCACGTCGGGCTCCCCGCCGGTGAGCTGCGTGGTGTCGGACGGCGTGATGAGCTTCACGCTCGACGCTGCCGAGGCAGCCGGGGTGCCACTGGTCTTGTTCTGGACGACGAGCGCGTGCGGCTTCATGGGCTACGTGCAGTATCGCAGTCTTGTGGACAAGGGTCTTTCTCCACTCAGAGGTATATGCATCAATGAACAATCGTCCGTCTTACTTAGCAGATTTACAGCTAATGATTTCCTTTCCTCTCTTTTGGGTGATATTGTTTAATTGATCGACTGTCGATTTGCAGATGCAAGCTACTTGACAAACGGGTACTTAGACACCATCATCGACTGGATACCCGGGATGAGGAGCATCAGCCTGCGAGACTTGCCGAGCTTCATACGAACTACTGACCCAGACGACTTCATGGTCAACTTCGCGTCGCTCGAGACCGAGAGGGCGAAGAGAGCTTCAGCCATTGTCCTCAACACGTTCGACCGCCTGGAGCACGAGGTCGTCGATGCTCTCAAGGCCATGTTCCCCCCCATCTACACCCTCGGCCCCCTTCATCTCCTCACGGCGCAACTGCCTGATGACGGCACCGGGTCTATCGGATCCAACTTGTGGAAGGAAGAGCCGGGCTGTCTCAAGTGGCTCGACTCGAAACCGCCCGGCTCGGTCGTGTACGTGAACTTCGGGAGCATCACGGTGATGTCCCCAGCGCAGCTGGTGGAGTTCGCATGGGGACTCGCGAACAGCGGTCAGACGTTCCTGTGGATCATCAGGCCCGACCTGGTCGCCGGCGACACGGCGGTCTTGCCACCGGAGTTCTCGGCCGCGACGAGGGAGCGGAGCCTGCTGGCGAGCTGGTGCCCCCAGGAGCAGGTGCTGGGCCACCAGGCGGTCGGCGGGTTCTTGACCCACAGCGGGTGGAACTCCACGATCGAGAGCATCGTGGCGGGCGTGCCGGTGGTGTGCTGGCCGTTCTTCGCGGAGCAGCCGACGAACTGTCGGTACAGCCGCGAGGAGTGGGGGATCGGGATGGAGATCGACAGCGACGTGAAGAGGGACGAGGTGGAGAGGCAGGTGAGGGAGCTGATGGAGGGGGAGAAAGGGAAGGAGATGAAGAGGAAAGTGATGGAGTGGAAGGAGATGGCCCGGGAGGCCACGTGTCCTTCCGGGCCGTCGTTCTTGAACTTGGACGAGCTGATCAATAGCGTGCTGCGGCTACCCAGGATAGATTAACGCTCCTCCTGTTTCCCTAAAAATAAATGAAGAATTCGAAAAAATATTTTTCGAAAGATGATTACTTGTGATTTGGAGTAATTAATTATTCAATTATGTAAGCAAAACATATCATCATTTTAAGAAAAATATTTTTCTTACCAATCATTTTTTTGAAACATATTAAAATATATCTAAAATCCGATTCTGCATACGAAATGTGATCCGATTGAAAAATGTTACTCAGTCCATATCGCAAGAACAACTGGACGAGACGTTCATCGAAAGTCAGACTTGGACTTTGTTCTATTATAATTTGTTTTCCTCTTGGATAAGCACAAGATCCAAGATTCGGTCAACAAGATACTCAAAGGCCGTGGTTTGTTTAGACTTGGAGATAAATATTCAAGGTTG
This sequence comes from Eucalyptus cladocalyx, assembly GCA_017140615.1. Classification (NCBI taxonomy): domain Eukaryota; kingdom Viridiplantae; phylum Streptophyta; class Magnoliopsida; order Myrtales; family Myrtaceae; genus Eucalyptus; species Eucalyptus cladocalyx. The sequence goes on from CM029520.1 coordinate 23,494,384, forward strand.
ACCGCGGAGCGAGTAAAATCCAGTTTGACCGCATAGGGGACTGCATACATATTTATTGCCGTACAAAAGAAATCGTGCGGGATCATTGATGTTACTAAACATTTTTTTATTATTCCGAGATGCAGAACCTAAAAAAAATAAAAAACAATTTCCCTATATAACATGCAGTTTCCTTTGTCTGTTTGTAATTAAAAGGAGATCAACCATCGTGCTGATCAAGCATTATTTTTATGGCGATCGGCCCGAACCCTAGAAATGCACATGACCGACCGACACGGTCTGGGAGATACATCAATGCAGATTGGATCGCTGTACTCTTGAGAACGTGAATCACCATCTCCCAAGAAGGATCTTCCTGGAGTAGGCCGCGAATAGCTTCGGTTCTCTGCATCTGGCACTGCATGGGGGAGTTCTTTACGTACTGCTCTTCGACCCATCCCAGAAACTGAACGTGGAAATGGATTTCTTAAACCTCCGTTGAACTTGGGATTTTGGATCTAGCTAAGGGTTTTTTAGATACTTGGTAACAACAGTAAATGAAGTGAAGGAATCTGTCTCTATATCGTAGGCGATCCCTTTGTTTCTTTCTCTTTCACCTGCAGATGGAGAGTATCTAGGGCTATGGATTTGCAGCGTAGTTGCTTGTTGGACTATGTTGTTGACTTCGGTACTCTTGCCTCGAATGTGAAAGCTCTGAGTAGATGAATTCGTGGTGATTCGACGTTTCTCTTTTGGCCGCTCGTTATGAAAATTAATTTGAGCAAATTTCAAATATCATCCTCACTCGCGTGCCCTTTTAGAAGCGGCATTTTAATATATATTTTTTTCCTGATCATTAGCAATACACTTCTAGTTGAATTCGTTGTCCCTTGGACACTTACATTTGTCTATTTTATAGGTTAAAAGATATTAGGTCGCCAAAATTTTTCAATATTTGTAATGTCGCTTTTGACCCTTTCTTTTCCTTTTTGTGTTTCTATAATTAGATCTTTTACATTATATATATATTTGTTTGTTTACGTTAGTTCTCTAGTTAAAAACCTCAATAGAAAGTTTGACGTGGTCATTAACTGTGAATAATCATGAATATTCGGTGCACGCTGTAGAAAGACTTTCTCAGAGATGCAAAATGTAATCAAAGGAAAAATTGAGGATGAACTAGGTAATTCTTCTAAAAGTAAATTACTTTACTTGGCCCAAAATTTAAAACAAAAACGATTCATAAGGTTAAATCGGTCCTCATGATGAGAGGAGACTAATAATGTCTTGTCCGACAATTTGTGACGTGACTTTTTCTTCGAACTTTTGTTTCTTAATTGTGAAGTGCTTTCGTGCGATTGAAATCCTCTTTGCTGTATTAAGTTTATAGAGCAGTTTGGCTATAACGTTGAGTGTCTCATTATCTAATTAATCTAGCATTCGAAATTCATTAAAGAATTCATTCAGTGATTTTAATTAGCCAAAAAAAAGGCCAGAAGAAGAGAGACAGAAAGTAATTACCGGAGTTAGGTCAACCAGCATCCTCATAGAGAAAGTAGTATGGATGCAATAATGAGGATCAAAAGTTGATTAATCATAAGAAATGATACATTATTATCAACCACACGCCACTTATTTCTGTACATAATGTACTTCTATTATATAAATAAGTCCAAAGAAAGCATGTGCCCTTGTAATTTGTGTTGTGCAATATCGATACACTCTATATATAATAAAATTTGTAATATTGTGGGAACTCAAGATGAAATCACACGCCTGAGTATTTCGTATGACTTGACATAAGGTGACATTTTATCGTAATTATAAAGGTCAATCTACATATTGACATTTTTAACAAAATATTTATTTCATTGATTTTGACACAGAATCTTGCATGTAGTTTATTGGATTCTTAAGTATGACCTCCAGTGCTTTGAGCGGACCATGGTGAAGTGTGGTGGTATTAGGGCGGACTGCTGCTACTGCTAGGGAAGAGATGTGATTTGCGGACAAGTGGGGCACATGTGTAAAGGGTTAGACAAATTTCCTGTCAAAATGTAAAATAATATTCAAACTCTAATGGATTATAGAAAAACTCTGAGCATATATATCAACATTTACATTTTGTGAAGTTTCACGTGTTTTGCATTTTATATGGTTCTATTAATGCAAGTAAAAATCAGTCCCTGAAATAAAAATGAGAAGCCATACCTCCTCTTCTTTTTTCTAGTAAATAAATAAACTGACTTTTGCTCATTGAATAAAATTAATATGTCCATATCTTTTTTTCTTTTTTTTTTGGTGAAAAGGTAAGTATTATAAGGGGAGGTCCAAAAGCACAAGGAACCGGTTTCAAAAAAACTTACACTCTAATGAACAGGCTCAAAAGAGTGGATGGAAGCCGTACAAAAAACCAGGCAGAGTAAAGTAACAACGCCCAGACGCAGCGCCCTCGGCACCAACCCTAGACAAAATAGAAGGTCTAACTCCCAGGATTGTTGCAATCTCCTATTCTTTGGGGAATCCTCCACATTCTTGAAGGTGCAAGCCTTGTCTTGGACTACCTTCATAAGATGCTTCTTCATGCCGGATGTAGAGCTCTGCACCCCCCCGAAGAGTATATCATTCATATTCTTCCACACAATATGTCCTTATCTTTTTTAATTAATAATTTTATTTCGTGAATTTTGACTACAACTATCTAAAGTAATCATATGGATAATACATAGCTTATAAAAGCAAAAGGAGAGATAATAATCCAACACACATTGAAAGTTGATCCTGCGGTGAATCATGTGATAAGGGGAAGACCATCAAGAGAGAATTTGACTTGTCCCTTTCACTATATTTTGTAGAAAAATGAATTGACAATATCTGTAGCAATATCTCAAAAAATAGAATAAACTATAAAACCGCAATGAATATGCACATTTCGGTATGTAATAGTGGTAGCATTTCTATAATTATTAACGAAAGTCAAATTTATAACATAAACTATTAAATTACTATCGCGACCTACCCCTTGGAGAGAAAGAATATGTTTAGGGATATTGCCTAAAAGATGGGCCTAAGGCTCATGATTAGGCACGAGCTCTCCCAAACCCGCACCCCGCGTGATATTGTGATTTTTCTTTTACTTTGGAATTTTGCATAAAATGAGTCACCATTAGCCTATTGGGGTCAGCTAGAAACCAAGTAAGGTATGTGTGTGTACCTCACTTCCTACGTAACTAGAGAATCTAGGGTCGGGAACTTAATTACAATGCCATTTCGGTACTTAATCTTGTTCATTATTAAAGAAAATATTTTTATCAGGCAATTTAGATTGATTTTTACACACATCCACTAACATGTGAGGTGATTATGTAGGTGCGCAATAATTAAAGTAACAACCATAGCTACCAAGATCTTAATTGGAGCAAAATTAAACACGTGCAATTAAACATAATTAAATATGCAAATTAAATATACGATATAATCAAAATACAAGCCAATAGAGGTCTAATTACACTAAGAATGCAAAAAATAGCAATTCCTAACTAAACCCTACATTTTTTTGGATTTTCGAAATTTTTTCTAAAAATTAATTTTTAATTTTTAATTTTTTTATATTTATATTTTTTAAATAAATTTTTTTATAAATTTTTTACTTTTATTTTTACCCGGACCGAATCGGGTCCAGTTTGACCGGGTCTGGCCCGGTTGGGTTAGGCCCGATCGTCCCTGGTCGGGCCTAACCTTGGCCCAACTTAGGCCCGAGAGCCGAGCCCAAGCAAAAACAGGAGCTGAGTGGGCCAGATGTGTGATTTGGCCCACTCGGCCTACACACCCTTGGTCGCGACTACCCAATCGTGACCAAGGGTGCCAAGACGGCGTGCGCCGACGACGGCACCACCATGGCTAGGCTGGGGGACGACCCGGCTTCCCTGGCCGCGGCAGCATCTCTCCGGCAATCGGGGGTCCAAGGGCTACACGCTGAGGAGCTTAGGGGAGGGAGAGCTCGCTTAGGCATTATGGCGAACAAGTGGAGGGCATGAGCAGACCGGGGACTTCCGACCTAAACGGGACTCGAGGCGGTGGCGGTAGTGACCAACAAATAACCAACAATAAACAGAGACCCATGGGAAACCTATGGAGGCCGGAGCTCACCCGAAACGGACGGAACGAGCTCCGGCTAGCTTGACTTCAAAATTGCACACCAGGTGTTCGACAAAATACCAACCTGAGTTCCGACGGGAATGGCGGCTAGGAGACGCGTCGGCGGCTCGGAGTGCGGCGGTGACTCGGCGGTGGCGGTCGCAGCGATCGGTTCTCGCCTCTCCTCCCTGCTTTCGGCACCTAGTTCTTTTCTCTTCCTCTCCGTTCTCTCCCTTTCCTTCTCTCTGTTCTTCTCCTTTTCATCCTGCTGTTCCTTTTCTTTTCTCTTTTCTCGCTTAGCTCGCCCGCGTGACTTCGTTCGACCAATCAGCCGCCTTGCCAGCCGGCTTTGACCCGAGGATTGCGCTGCTCGTCTGCCCCTGCGCGATGATGATGTCCCCTGCTGCCCTGGCGACTCTGCTTTCGGCTTCGCCAGTTCCCCGTGCAGACGACGGCTGAGGGAGAAGACAGAGGCGTGCGCCGAGCCGAAAGGAAGAAGGGGACTGGGCCGCGCGAGGGGAAAAAAAAAGAAAGAGGAAAAGAGGGGGGTCGGGCTCAGGCCCATGCGAGGGAAAGAAGAGGAAGAGGGGCGGGCCGGGCCAAGGAGGATCCAACCCGACCTGACCCCCGCGGCTTGAAAATATATATTTTTTCAATCAATTTTTTCAATTTTTTTTATATAGCTATATGTGCTTGAAAATATAAATTAGGTGTCATCAATTACTTTGATTCCCTCCAACATAACGTGTAGCAAAACTCAAAATTGGAGTAAATGCTACTTAAAGATGATGATTGCTTAAATGAAATTGACCAATCAACGGTCTCAATTTAAAAAAACAAAAGCAGCTCGTGATCAGTTCAAATTTAGTGGAACATTATAATTATGATCTTTAATAAGTATATAGTCAATTAATATTATAAGAAAAATAAACCCACATTACTTAACCATCTGTGAATTATATTGTTTTATTACAAATTTCATGGTTATCCTCACAGCTATAGTTCCAAAAATACAATGTTTTCTATACCTTGAATTTGCTTTCATGAAAGGATTGTTAGTAAATATGAAATTTTCCTTAGCTTTCTTAAACCAAACGCACGCTTCGCACGGGCAAGTACACTAGTACTATACTAAAAGTGATTTTTGCCCATTAAATGCATCAAAAATGAATGGAGTCTTTTCTTTTTCATATGAAAACTTAACATTTTTTTTTTCGGAAAAAAGAAAGTCAAAGTTTAGAGGAAAATATTTTGGCAATAAGTAGTAAAATTGACCTATGATGATAAGAAAGTATTTTTAAAAAAACATTAAAAATCGAAAATATTAATATATTATAGATATTACATCTATTCTTTAGTATCTAAAATATTAAGTAGTAAAATTAACTCTACAAGAATGAGAAAGGGCATGTATGTTTTTATTCCTAAAAAGTGTTCCAAGAACACTTTTCTGTTTTTTGTTTTTTGTTAAAGGGAACAAAAAAGAACAAAAATAAAAAAAAAAAAAAAAACTTACTTCTTCTCCATAAACAATTTTGAAGAAACGTTTTTTTCTTCTTCTCTCTCTTCTTCTTTTCTTCTTCTTTTTTTCTTCTTTTTTTCTTTCGCGGTCGCCGGCCTCGCCATGGCGGGACCATTGTTGAGGGTCGGCGACGCCATTGAGGGTCGGCGACCTCGCCGGAGCCTCGCCGTGGCTGGGCGAGGCTGCCGGCCGAATAAAGAAAAAATAAAAAATAAAGGAAAAAATTAAAAATAAAATTAAAAATTATTAAAAAATTAAAAGAAACAAAAAAAGAATAAAATTTACCAAACGTGTTTTTGTTGTTTTTTTTTTATTTAGGAACAAGTTTACCAAACGCGTTTTTTTATTCAAAAATTGTTTAAGAAAACGAAACACTTTTTTTTTTTTTTTATTTTGAGAAATTAAAAAAAAAAGAGAGAAATAAAAACATGCGCGCCCAAAGTAACCATAAATTTAATTTATTGTAAATTTTCTTTATTTATATATGATGTGATAAATTCACAGAAAAAGCATGTTCATATATCAATAGAATAACATGCGAGTATTAATGGTTTTGTAATTTACAATAAATTATTCTGATTTTATCCAATGCAACACAAAGGCAAATATAATATTAGAGTTAGTGTTACTTAAGGAAAATAATTACTAAAAAAGAAATTACCAAATTATCGAGTCGAATTAATAGAAATATTTTCTAATGAATTAATTTTTTTTTTTTGTAAAATATGACTAGGGAGATGTATAGTAAGTCTAGAGTGAATTTATATATATGGCAAATGACCCATAATATTTAATTATCTTCAAGATAATATATTTATTATCAAGTGATATTTTTATATAATTTATTATTATTGTCACTGCTATAATTTAAATATACTATTGAATGTGCAAGAGTAAATAAAAAAAATTATAAACCTAATTTTCCAAAAAATGAAATGACATGAAACATAACAAGAGGAAAACTATGATGCCAGAATTTCCAATACAACCATGCTCTAATATAAATAAATAAAAAATAAAGGTTAATTAAATATTAGTCCTCTAACTTTCATTCTTATATGATTTGGTCCCCTAACTCAATTTTAGGGACCATTGAGATCTTTATTTTTTATAGGAGTAATGACATCGCAAGTACCTAAATTTTGGTCATTTTTATAATTGAGTGCCTAACTTTGTCTTTATTCAATCAAGTACCTCGTCTTTTCAATTGTTGATTCATATGATATCTCCAATAAGATTCGAACGAAATATGTCAATCTAGACACTAATGGACTTATCCGGCCATTACCCATCCATTTTAAAGTCCAATATGGCTTTTTGAGACAATGCCAATTCATAGAGGCCCATTAGACAACTAAAATCGTCTAAATCGATAATCTCTGTGCCCTCGTCACTCAACACCCAAATGGAGATAGGCACAATTTTTACCAATTTGATGATCCATGTCGTCAAATCTTAGTAGAGAGAGAGAGAAGGGGAATGGGGGCAATGACCAAAGACCCTCACGGTGGGGCATCGGCGGAACCCCGCCTGGATAGGGGTGGCTGTCCACTTATCATCGACCGGTCTGCCACTGCCATGACTAGTCCCCCCATCTCTCTGTTTTACGGGATTTCACTTTGTACAATTAATCAATTCCTTAGTTATTTGCTGATCCAACGTCGCATTGGCTCCAAATGTCCATCGCCGTACTGGCAATGCCCCTTGCAATTGGAGATGCCGATGCCAGTAATTGATGAAAAATACTTGATTCACAAAATAAAATATAAGATTTACTTAAATAAACATAATATAGAATTACATATTCGTCAACTGTTACCAATACTTATGAACAAATCATACATGCAGAAAAATAGCCCCCCTCCCCCTCTTTTTAGGAGGCTTTTTAATTGGGGTCTGGCTTAGGGCTTTATCAATCAAACTTGACTCAACTCAGAAAATCAAAATTCATTTTGAGGACTTAAAGTCTTACCAACAGTTATATAGGTTCATTAGGTTGGAACATCATAATGCATGGAGTACCTAATATGCTTAACCTAAGTGTTTTTATGTTCGTAAATATATGGGGAAAAGTGTCAAAAAGTTATAAACCTATTATATTTGTGTCAATTTAGTCTTAAACATTTTAATGATGTCAATTTAGTTCTCAACTTTTTGACTTAGTGCTAATTCAATCATGAACTTTTTAATGATGCCAATTCAATCCCAAACCTTTTGAACTAGCACCAATTTAGTCCTAAATGTTTTTGACTTAATACCAATTTCACAACTAATTTTGGTTGAATATTGTTGATGTGGACGTGATCAACTTACATGGCACCATCAACACTAACATTGATAACTTTTAATAATTTTTTAATAATTTTTTTCTGATTTTTTTTTTTGTTTTTTTTTTTCTTTTCTTCTTCTTCCTTTTGCTTGTGACCAGACAATGACCATGAGCGATAGCTAGCCACTGGCCATGGCTAGGTGCAGGCTAGACCTCGCTGGCCAAGGCAAGGCCAAGCCCTAGTGGTTGGACACAAAAGCAAAAGGAAGAATAAAATAATAAAATAAAAAAAAAAGAATAAAAAAAAATAGAAAAATCGAAAATTTATTAAAATATTATTAAAAATTATCCACGTCAATACCAAGTGGTGTCACATAAGTTAGTCGGCATCCACATTAGCAATATTCAGCCAAAATTAACCAAAATGATTAAATTGGCATGAGTCAAAATGTTTAGAATACTAGTTCAAAAGATTTATAACTAAATTGGCACCATTAAAATATTTAAAATTGAATTGGCACTAAGTTAAAAAATTTATGACTAAATTAGCATTATTAAAAGGTTTAAGATTAAATTGGCACTAATGTAATAGATTTAGAACTTTTTCCAACACTTTCCCAAAATAGATGAGTAGGTTAATCAGCCAATTGAGTTTGAATTTCCCTCTTTTTGATATATAAACTATTTGAAAACAATCAAAATCAACTCATGATCAAGTGGTCAACGAATCAATCTTGGTTGATTTATCTTGAATAAATTACACCATCAAAATCAACTTTAGTTTTTATGTTTCTCAAAGAAGCAGTAGTCTATAGTAGAGGGATGATTTTAAAGTTGGTTCCATTTTCTATATCCCCAATTCTCACTTTTGATTTTCAACTTCCCATCTTTTCCAAGAAAAGCATTAGCGATCGCATATCTTCTCATATGTATGATTATCTTAGGTGGCGATTCAAAGCAGCGTAACAACAAATTTATTAGTACGATAGCATGGAACGTTAAAGATCAGCAGCAGCAGCAGTCAGTGTCAATTTCCTATCCAGAAAATTTGACCAAACCTCCACTGGAATTTCTTCTAATTTGTTCCCCTTAAACCCCCCGCGGCGACCCTTCCCAACCTCCCGGGGCCCAAAAAATAAATTAATAAATCAAAAACAAAAAATATACGCTTGACGCTTGACGCATGTTCATTACATAAGACTAAAAATCATCACGTAATACCTCTCATTCTCGTCCATTTCAAGTTCCAATCTGTTGAAACGACATGACATAGCCATTAAGTTCCTCAGGGTCACCGGCCAAGCCAGTCGAGTCCTCCTTTCTGCACTTTGAATCCAGCGAGCCGCTCCCAGCCTCAGGTGAGTAGTGCCGCTTCCGAGTGACCCTCACGGGCTCCACCTCATCGCAACCGATCAAGTGAGGGAAATTTAGCCTGGCCTTGGCCCCACGCATTGCAAACGCTGCCCGGTCATAAGCCAACCCAGCCTCCTGTGGTGTCTCATAAGTCCGAGCCACCTCCTTGCGCCATTCTTCTTTGGGTCCCGAATCTCCGCGGCATACTTCCCCCACGGCCGCCTCCTCACTCCCCGGTAGAGACACCCTCCAGGCTGGGCGTCACATTCGCGCATCACCGCAGGCATGGCCTCATTTGCTTCGACGTGTCCGTAATCCACGACCGGTTGCTCATTCAACGAGCTGGGTGATTCGAATCCCACAGCGTCTTTCAGGGGATCGTGATGGACGTCCGCGTCGTCATCATTTGCTTCGAAGGACATTGTTGTCTCCAGTGAAGGGAATGTGATGAAACTTGAATCTGGGCAATGGAACCGAACATTATCAGCGATTTTCGCCAGGGTTTCAAAGTCGTCATCGTCGTTGAGAAGATGCTGGCGAATGCGCTCTAAAAGAGCAACATCTGATTCTGATACTGTGGAACTTGCTGAGTACATGTTGATCCTGAATAGTGGACGATAATGCGAGGTTAGGGACTGACTAGGGTTTCGTGCGTACTATGATGTTCTTGGGTGGCGAGGATTGGAGCTTGACGTTATAAATAAACGCATTTTATCGGGAGCTAATTAAAGTTATTTCTCAAATTGGTACTTCATCTTGTTTTATAGTACTATATGTGCAATTTGGTTGCTTTTTTTTCCCTAATCAGCGTGGCGTGGAGTACGTACAGCTAGGTTTTCGAGTCTTTCAATGAAAGCTTCCCATCTTTTGACATGTGATGGCGACGACGATGATAATATATAATTATTAGCAATGTCTTGAGTTCGAATTCATGAACGAATTGCAATTCGAAGCCTCATCATGTAATTTAAATGAGAAAGTCTGGATCTTGCTTTTGATTGATCGAACATATGGAGCTAAAAATCTTTATTGAAATTGGATTCCTAATATAAATCGTTGAAAAGGGTTTCCTATTTTGGTTACAAATACATATAAGAGGTTGATTATGGTTCTAGCATATTAGAGCAAACAAGAGAAGTTAGGGTTTTTCAATGAATTTTCTCAGTGAGTTCTTTGCGAAAGATTTGTCGTGTGGTGTTTATGAGATTACATTGGATATAATCTAGCATTGGGAAATACTTGAGTAATTGAGCTAAAGTAAACTATTTATTATTTGGATTTCTAGTGCAATTCTTAGCGGCTTGTTCTCCCCCATGAAATAGGTGCTAATACTTGTATCTAAGCACACAAATCTCTAGTGTTCATTATCATTCCACATGATTTCTTTGATAATTTCTTCTTCTCATGTTAAACTTGAATTACAAGATCCGTTAGTTTCTAGTTTGCTTAACAACATATTCATCATTAATTGACGGAGAAAAATAGTGAGGGTGCTACTACTTTAGATCCCTCGAATCTTTATTTGTTGAACGATTATTCAAATTAAGACATGCTGGGAATTGTAAAAATGATGATGATGATGATGACGATGAGAAATTCTAGAGAAATGTTGGACTTACCAAGTTGAGCTTATAAAATCGGTTTGCTTAGTGATATGTCAAACTGTGATTGGTTCTCAAGTATGGTCCACTTACTTAAGGGCTGTACTAACCCCTAAAGCAGAAGTAATGCACGGCATTGTTATATATTCTTCCTTCTTCTTTTTTCATTGATAAAAAGAAAAGGAAAAAAAACTCAATGCAATGTTCATAGTTAGAGGTTCCATTTCTGGAACCTAGCTCGAAATATCACGTAACCCTACAGAAATATTCTTTTAAGACCTTCCAACAGTTAATATAAATGTTATGTCCCCAAAATTTTTAATCAAATTATTCCACACGAGGACCATCTTCCAATTATATCTTATTATGCTCTCTCTTTCTATTTGTATAGTTGGAGTTCCTCCATCTTTCGCGGTTGTCCTAGTTTAGTAGATCTTGATAATCAAAACATCTAAATCCGTGTCGATGACAACAAGAGAAGCTACAATGCGTTTAATCAAAGCAGTAATTTGTAATTAAATTAGAATTTATATCAAAAAAAAAAAACTTGGGTCCTTTAAAATTTTTGGAAACGTGGTCAAATTTATGGAGGGTGTAATCTTAGGATCTAACTCCTCCGTCGGGAAATTAAACCAAAAACAAAATTGCCTGATTGAGAGACTGGGTAAAATTTTGTTTCCCAAGCAACCCCGGCTGCCAATGCACAAATATATAATATACTATCATCTTGCATCTATATACAACTTCAAAAAATCGTACACTTTCACTCTAATACTCTAAGCCACCTGCTTCCGTCCAAATATGAAGAAAACGAAAATATAAACAAAGCATATCAAAAGTACAGTATGCTAGTAAGAGATTTAAACCCAATATTAACAAGTTTCCAAAATTATTCGATCATTTCATACGAAATAATATCGTGTGTTATAAGTAAGAGCACAGCATAGATGCTCCAGCACATTACTAACATGTACATCTGCATGCACGTAAATCTCCTAAAGAATCTCTCCCCGTAGTTTTTTTTATTGGCATCCCATACTCTCTCAATAAAAACGTTTTTGGAATCACTGTGACTGTTCACTCGTACAATCACTTATAAAATATATATATATATATATATATATATATATATTATCATTGTTATCATTGTTCCGAGATGCCAAATCTAAATAAAAAAAGCAATTTCTTGATCGCAGCAAAAGGCCAACGTTTTTGGTGTGGGATGAAACTAATTTACAAGTAGCGCACGCAACTTGCGATTTCCTCAGTTTAATATGCAATTTTGCTTTGTCGCTTTGCAATCAAAAGGAGAACAGCTATCGTGTTGCCCAAACCCTAGAAATACACAAGGCCGACCCACAGAGTCTGGGAGATACAGCAATATAGTCTGGATCGCCGTACTCTTGAGAACGTGAGCCACCATCTCTCCCGAGGAGGATCTTCGAGAGCAGCCGTTCCGTACGTGAAAATTGTCAACTTTCCTTAAAAAAGGGCTGGGTATAGCTTCGTTTGTCTGCATGTGCGCTGCGTTGGGGAAGCTCTTTACGTACTGCTCTTCAACCCATCCTTGAAACTGAGGTCGACGCGGAATTCTTTAACTTCCTTGAACTTGGCTTTTTGGATCTAGCTAAGGGTTTTTTTAGATACTTGCTAATGGGAAAGCAGTAAACGAAGTGAAGTAATCTGTCTGTATGTCGTTTGTGGGCGATCCCTTTGTTTCTTTCTCATTCAGCTGCAGATGGAGAGCACTAGGACTATGGATTTGCAGCGCGCTTGCTTGTCCGGTTATGTTGGTGACTTAGGTATTCTTGCCTCGAATCTAAAGATTCTGAGCAGACAAATTCGTGATCCTATGTTTCTCTTTTGGCCGGTCGTTATGAAGCTTAATTAATCTGAGCAAATTTCAGATACCATCGTCACTTCTTGTGCCATTTTGTTTTACTTCTCCTCAAATTTAGTAATACAATTCTAGCTGAATTTGTTATCCCTCGGGCCCTTACTTTTGTCTACTTTTATAGTTTAAAGTTATTACGAGCCCGAAATTTTCAATATATGTAATGTTGCTTTCGACCTTTTTTTTTCCCTTTTTGTTTCTGTATGATCAAATCCTTTGAACTATATATATCTTTGTTTGTTTATATTAGGTCTCTAGTCAAAAACCCAAATAGAAATGTTGACGCCATCATTAAATGTGAATAATCATGATTTTTCGGCATATGCCGTAGAAAGACTTTCGGAGGGATGCACACTGTAATCAAGAAAAAAAATTAGGGGTGAATTTGGTAATTCTTCTACAAGTAAATTCCTTTACTTGGCCCAAAAATGAAAAAAAAAAAAAAAATAGTTCATGAGGTTAAATTGGTCCTGATCGTGAGAGGAGGACACTAATAATGTCTTGTCCGACAATTCGTGACTCTCTTTAAACTATTGTTTCTTCGTTGTCTCGTGCTTGCATGCGATTGATATGCTCGTTGCTGTATTAATCTAGCATAGAAAGTTCATTAAAGAATCTACTCATTAATTTTAATTAGCCAAGAAAAAGCCAGAAGAAGAGACAGAAGGTAATTGTCGGAATTGGGTCAACGAGCATCCTCAAAGGTTAGCAGTGGGGCTGCAATAATGAGGATCAAAGTTGATTAATGATAAAAAATTATAACATTATCAACCACATGTCACATATATCTATACTTAATATACGCCTATTATAAGATAATCGATACCAGAGTCCAAAGAAAGCATGTGCCCTCGCAACTTGTATGGTATGATATCGATATACTCTATTCATATTAAATTCCATCTATTGTTTGTCAGTATATATTAAATTTGATATATCATGGGAACCAAAAAAAAATGAATCACATGTTTGTATATTTCATGTGACGTGATATGACGTGACATTTTAGCTTTATTGTAAATGATCAATTTACGTTATGATATCTTTTTCAAAATTCTTTATTTCAAGTTGCATTGTTATTTAATTATCATGCGATCCTCATTTTCCTTTTTAAAATTCTTATTTCAAATTGCGTTGTTATTTAATTACCATGTGATCTCATTTTCCACTATTAAATCCTATAGCACCATCATTGATTCAACCTCTCCTCTTCCCCCCTTCCCCCTAACTCTCTCTCTCAATTAAGGATGTAATAAAGCAATTAAGGATGTAATAAAACAATATTTGTGTAATTATGACCCGGATGCCCGCTATTAGATTATTTGTGAGGGAAATTAAAATCAACCTAGTACTTCAACTTTGTACGCTTATCGGGGTAAATATATCTACGATCATTATGACTTTTCTCCCCAACCAAGTCTACCACTTGCTACGGTAGTACGCATTTACAATATAAATTTCTTAAGACCCAATGTGTGGTAAGTGACAAAGATATTCTATCCAGCTCCAATAACCAGTAATGTAAAGTTCTTAAATCCAATTTGTTCGATATGAACTGCATGTGTGCCTTTTACTCTGTTAGAATAAGCAAGTATTAAATCACACTTTTATCCAACAACTTAAGCTTTAATTCTACAAAGTCATTCGTGATATCAGAGTAGGAGGTTTTAAATTCAAATTTCTCCAACCCCTATTTGCCTTTCTTATTATATATTGACATGTTCAGTCTCGAGCAAAAGTGCAACCTATGCACGGGTGAAAATCCACTTTTATTTGCCAACTTAAACATTTCATTAACAATTTAAATTTTTAAAACAATCAGCAATGATTTAACAAAATGCTAAAAGGTCTTGTTCAATGAAGACAAAATGCCACCTACTTTTCGTTCTTCCAGATAATGGTACTTGTCGTTAAGTTATTACCCTTCTCATTTCAGCAAAATTTCAGTTGATTGACTTTATTTTTCCTTCATTGTTGTTGAAATATTGTCCAACATCATTTGACAGTATGCCCTTTATATGCATGTGGTCCCCTTCTACTTAATAGTTTAAACTTTTGGGTTAAACTTCTTAACACAATATCGATGTCGATGCTATTCCTTTCATGTGATGCAAACGTTTGAGAGTTATGATATTCTAGGAACTAGATTAAACATTTTGAGGGGCAGCTAAAAAATATTTGAGGGTTTTATTTATTTCTCTACAATTCAGAGGCATAGGTATGGCAACTTGGCTATTAGAAAGCTCGTAAATCACCCTACAGGTATCATGAACCAATTAAGTATAGACCTTTGACATGTATAGGCTACCCAAACTCAGAGCATCTTGCACATAGTATATTGGATTCAAAAGATGATCTCCAATTTTTAGCGGACTATGGCAAAGGGTAGCGATAAGGGGTGAGCATGGTTCTAAACTAAAATTTGGAACTAGAGAACCCAATCAATGGGAATTGGGGTGGGCTACTGTGAGGGGAGAGATGTAATGGGTCCTGTGATTTGCAGACAAGTGGGGCACATGTAAGGTCTACATAAACAGAGACAATAGATGGGTCTGGTATGGAGATAGCAACCCTTCACCCACTAAACATCATGCATGCATGAGAGAGAGAGAGAGAGATGCAATCCATTTCTTTATAAATTCATATTCTAAGACAACAAGCACTTGTTATGATTTAACATTTCCTTTCATGCCTAATGTAAAATGACGAGGATGTGGGTGAAAGAATTTCGACAATCAATGCGTGTTAACCATAGGGAAATTCACTTTGAGGATTCAAATTTTGAATTTGACTCTCGTGGTTGTTTATTTTAATGATTCAAGGGCTTGTTCTTTTCACTTAAATAAAAGCAAAAGGAATTTTTTTTTTTTTTGAACTTCTTGTCAACATGTACGATATTATTTAACGGATTACACAAAAGTTATATGTGAATCTATATATCAACATTTACATTTTATGAAGTTTTGAGGGTTTTGCACTTCACATATACAAGTAAAAATCAGTCCGTCCAAAAAATAGAAGCCATATCTCCTTCTCTCTTTACTTGTAAATAAAAGAACTAACTTTTGTTTATTGAATACAATTAAAATGTCCTTATCTTTTTTAAGTAATAATTTTATTTTGTGAATTTTGACTACAACTATCTAAAGTAATTATATGGATAACCTATAACTTATCAAAGCAAAAAAAAAGGAACATTGAAAGTTGATCCTGTGGTAAATCATGTTAAAAGGGAAAGCCTATCAAGAATGAAATTGACTTCGTCCCTTGCACTGCATTATATAGAAAAATGAACAGACGGTGTCTGAAGCAATATGTCAAAAATAGATCAAATAAACTTGAAAAGCACGATGATATGCACATTTTGGTATATGATAGTGGCAATATATCTATAGTTACTAACGTAAGTCAATACAATAACAGAAACAATTAAATTACTTCAATTCCCACAACATAACGGGTAGCAAAACTCAAGATTGGAGTAAATGCTACTCAAAGATGATTGCTTAAAAGAAATTGACCAATCGATAGTCTCAATTTTAAAAAAGCAAAAGCAGCAAATGATCAATTCAAATTTAGTGGAACGTGATATTTAAGATCTTTATTAGGTATATAGTCAATCATCTGTCAAAATGAATTTTATTGTTTTAGTACAAATTTCATGGTTATCGTCACTGCTATAGTTCCAAAAATGTTGTGCTTTCTATACCTTGAATTTGCTAGAGCATAAAAGGATTTTTAGTAGATATGAATTTTCCTTAGCTTTGAAACACCAAACCCATGCTTCGCATGGCAAGTACACTAGTATAATATTTAAAGTGACTTTTTTTTACATTAAATGCACAAAAAATGAAGTGAGTCTTGTCTTTTCCAAATGAAATCTTAAGAGTTCTACCAAAAGTCAAAATTTAGAGGAAAAATGTTGATAATAAGTTGTAAAATTGACCTATGAGGATGAGAAAGTATTGTTTTTCTAAAATAATCAAAGAAATTTTCTAAAATTAATATATTGTAGATATTAATATCTAAAATATGAATAGTAAAATTAACTCCATAAGAATGAGAAAGCAATTATAATTTTGATTTCGCGCAAAATTGGCTTTATTAAATATATGACGTTATATATTTACAGAAAAAAGCTACTCATATTAGAATAATATGGAAAGTATTATTGGTCTTATGGCTTTCAAAAAATTATTCTGATTCTATCCAATACAACACGTAGGTGAAAAATAATATTAGAGTTAGTGTTACTTAATGAAATAATTACTAAAAAAAATTAGCAAGTTATCGAGTTGAATTATATGGAAATAATTCCTAATGAATTCAATTTTCATAAAATATGACTTAGGAGATATATGGTAAGTCTAGAGTGAATTTATATATTTATATATGGCAAATGACCTATAATATTTAATTATCTTCCAAATGATAAATTTACTACCGAGTGATATTTCTTATACAACTCTATGATTATTATCACTACTATAATTTATAAACACTATTTTCATTTAAGTTGAATGCGCAAGAGTAAATAAGCAATTTTAATATACATAAATTTTTCATTTAGGTGTCGGGTGGCGAGGAAAGAGAGAGTTTCGACTTAGACATTTTTAGCCACCCAATAGGCCTCTACTAACTGGAATTATCTCAAGAAACCACATTGGACACAAAGTTGAAGGTCAAGGCCTGTTCGATAACGTTTTTGTTCCGAAAAACAATTTTTTTTTAGAAATAGTCTTTTTTTTTTTTAATTTTATTCCTTGAAACAATTTATAAGTAAAAGAACGTGTTTGGTAATTACATAAAATTTCTATTCTTAAAATGGAAAAGAATATGAATGCATTTGATACGATCCACAAAATTTTTTTATAACATATAATTTCTTTAATTTTAAAAAAAATTTAAAAAAATTATTTTCTTTTTTTTTACTCTTCTATGCCGCCACCATCTTAGCCGCCGCGCAATAGGCCATGGCGGTGGTAGCAGTTGGTGGTGGTTGGACAATAGGGGGCAATAGTGGCCGGCGGCAAGAACCAAGGAGGGAGAAAAGAAAAAAGAACTTATTTCTAAAAATTGTTTCGGGAACAAGAAACTACTTTTTTTTACTTTTTGTTTCTATTCCAAATCTATTTTCCGGCCACTTTTTTATTCCGGGAATGGAAAAATTAATTGACATTATCAAATGAATTTCTATTCATTTTCTATTAAGGAGAATAAAAGAACTACAAATAATAATAATAATAATATGATGATGATGATGATTGTTGACACCTAACTTTTGATTAGGTTATTAATTAGGTCTTATTTTGTCTTTTTCGAAATAATAAGCAAATAACAAAAAAAACCGAAAAAACAATAAAAACAAGAAAAAAACAAATAAAAACAAGAAAAGCAAAAAGCAAAGCAACCAGCCCCTTTTCTTTCTCTCTCCTTCGCACGACCCGGCCCCCTCTCTTCTTCTTCCTCCTATCTTCTTCTTCCTCATCCGCCCGTGCATCACGCGCGGCGGCCGGCGACGCACTCAAGGCTAGCCTACGGTAGAGAGGCACGAGGTAGGCCGCCGAAGGGGAGGGCGACGCACATGCGCCTTCAATGCGCACCTTTAATGATGAGAAGAGACGTCGGTTCAGCCGGGAGGTTCCGGTCGGCGTGCGGAGCCGACGGCCGAACCTCCGTCGACCGGCCCGCTCCTCGCCTATAAATAGAGGAGCACCTCCGTCGACGAGGAGGCATCGCAAGCTCGGAGATCCTTCACCGAGAGACATCGGGAAGGATTGAAGGGCGAGCGAGGAGAGAGCTCGAGTCGCGAGCTCGGCCCACCCTCCACCGAGAGACTTCGGGAAGGCGGGCGGCAAGCGACCTCGAGAAGGTCGATCCGGCCGGTGGAGGCTCGGATCCGGCCCGAGTGAGAGAAGATTGAGGCCGAGGGTAGGGTTTCGCGAGATCTACGCCTCGGATCCGGTCTTTTTGGCAGTCTTTTGCGCGTCGGAAACCGTGCCACGCGTTCGCCCGACCGAGATCCCGACACCATTTGCCGCGGGCTGTCCCCCACGAACCGCTCTCCTCCGAAGCTCAAAGAGAGAGCCCGAGCCGAGAGAGAGAGCCCGATCAGATCGGCGAGCCCGAGCCTCGCGACGCCGTCGTCGTCCGCCACGGTCGTCGCCATCTCCGCCCTCGCCGTGGCCGTCACCGTTGTAGATCAACTCCGTCGTTGCGTCATCGCCTCCGTTCAAGAAAAGGTAAAACCGTCACCGCCGTGGCCATCGTCGCCGCCGTATCGCGGTCTCCTCCCCCGGCGCCGCGGATTCGCAAACCCTAGGGTTTGCGATTTTCCGGGTCGCGAAGTGGATCCGGAGCCGGAAAATCGGGTAGGGTTTGCGATCCGGGGGGCGGCTGCGAGTCGGGTCGTGTGCCGGAGCCGGGTCGGGTAGGGTTCCTCGCGGGAACCGGGTCATCGCTGGAATTCGGGCCGGATCCAGGTGGGGTTTTTCCGGGTCGACGGGTCGGGCTGGATCCCTCCAAAACGACGGGCCATCGGGCCGTTTTGATAAATAAAAAAAAAAAAAAGACAAAAATCCGAGTCGGGCCCGTCCTCGTTCGGGTTGCCGGCCGGGTCGGACCCAACCCGCGGATCCGACCCGGGTCAGTTTTTATTATTTTAATATAAAATAATATTTTAAATAAATAAATAAATAAAATAAATATTTTATTTCAAAAAATCAAAAAATGTTTTATTTTCGAAAAATATTTAAAAAAATGTTAAAAAATGTTTTATTTTCAAAAAAATAATAAAAATCAAAAAAAATTTTATTTTCCAAAAATATTAAAAAATATTAAAAAATATTTTATTTTAAAAAATCAAAAAAAGCAAAAATATTTCATATTAATAAAAAATAAAAATCCAAAAAAAGCCAAAAATTCATGAAAAATAAAAAAATTCAGGAAAAGCCAAAAAGACTTGTATTTTCCCAAAAAAAAATACCAAAAAGTCCCCAAAAAAATCCTTTTTTTGTCCAAAAATTAGAAAATGACTCAAAAAAATGTTTTTCCTCCCAAAAATACATGGAAAATCCCTCGAACATCCAAAAAGCCTCAAGGTTTAAACAAGATTAGGTACCGAAAGGGCATTAGTGATTAACTAGTGTAATCAAGTCCCCGATCCTAATTTCTCGGTTGCGCAGAGTGAGTATTTCTCCCGATACTTCACTTGGGTTTCTAATCAACCCACCACAAATCGATTAGTGGCGACTCCAATTTAAAATTTGATTTACAGGTTAAAAACTTGAACCATTAAGTCGTGAATTGGTGGACTTGGGAGAGTCCGGGCATAAATAAATGCAGCCGAGCCATTAGCCTCCTTAGGCGCTCGTACCCGATCTCGGGCGCCGAAAAAAAAGAGGTCGCGACAATGATGATGATGATGATAATAATAGAAACGTTGCCAAATAGGCTCTTAATGGTGATATAATTGCCTTAGCGTCTAGATTGACAATTTTCATCCATAAATTTAATGGAGTTCTCGTATCAACCCACAGTTGAAAAGTCAAGATACTTTATTCATTAAAGACAAAGTTAAGCATGCAATTATAAAAATGACAAAAATTCAGGTACTTACGTTGTCATTACTCCAATAAAAAGAATAAAGATCCTGATGGTCCCCAAAATTGAGTTAGGGGACCAAATCATACAATAATAAAAATTAGAGGACTAAATATTAGATTAACATTTTCCTTTTGCATTTTAGGACTAATGCATGTCACAGAGAGTCAAAGGTGAACTCCATGAGTGGCTCAGTAAAGATAGGCTCAAGACAACTCATTACAACATTCTTGGTACTTAAACCCAAAGGATATTGAAATAAATTATCATTCATCCGATATTGTGTTCCTCGTTATACTATTTGACTTGTCTCTATTTCATCCGCTTAACAAATTGTTGATGTCTTCACCAAGACACATCCATCAGGGTATTTATGGATCTTTTCACCAAACTCAAATTGATCTATTTCAAATCACCTTGAGTTTGAGAGGGATATTATAGATTTAATAAGGATATTATAGGAGATTTTATATATTTCCCTTGATTGGTTTGATTGATTGTAATTGATATAGTGCTATTTTCGATAGTTATCTAGTAAAGCACATAAATAAGTTTTATGTGCTCTTCATTTAATCATTAACAGAATATTATATTTTCTTGTCATCTCAATTTTCAACTTGGATAATCAAGACATAGAGAAAAAGCAAATATAGGAACGGTAACTCTCATCCCACCTCTCTCGCTCACAACCCCATGCCCTCCAAGCACTCTCATATCTGCCATTCACCATTTACATGAGCGCCTCCCAATGCATATGTGTGTCAAAGGCCATAACTAGGTTTTTTTAAACTTGGATCAGGCCAATGTTTCCAAATTTGAGATATTTTGCCTTCTACCTCCATTTTCGAGGAGAATAACATAATCGATCTAAGAACAACAGCTAACAAAAGCTAGCCACGAGCTTTAGAGGGTGGGAGAAGGGAGAGGAACGTCACAGACATGTGACCAAATTGATCATATTTCCATATTAGCAGGTAAATTATCTTGAGATGAACATCACATAAGATCTCCCCTCCAATTTTATAAAAAGAGAAGCATCTGAAAAATGTAAGAATGAGATTGTCATGACTTGATTTAAGGTCTACACAAGTGCAACTTCTTTTTACCACTTTATAGAATTTTCCTTAGCTTAACACTAGACCTGTCAAAATGGGTTATAAAACCATTTGTTAACCCCATATTTCATGGGTTGGGTTATTATATAAGTTAGTTAAATTCGGTAAATGAATCATAACTAAGCTTAGAATGGCAAAAGCTAAAATAATATGAATGTTAAATAAGCTCACAGTGTACTTAAACCTAACTCACCTCTATGATTCTCTTCACTCTCTTTCTCCCTCACTTGATCTCATGCTCTCTCAGTTCATGCTCTCACCTTAATTTCAGTATAAGTTTTTCTCAATTTTCTTAAATATAGAAGAGTTTTAGCAAAACATATCGGGTTAGGTATGGATCTAATATGAGTTACTAGATTCGTATTGTATGAAAATTGATCAATTTTGGTGGGACCATTTTTCACCGAGCCCACTTGTTTGATAGGTCTACACAACACTACTTGAGGCAAAATTAGCGTAATAAAATTAGCGTAATAACTTGTATGATGGCATGAAAATTACAGACCAGCGGCAGCACTTGTCAATTTTCTCCCCAGAAAATTTGACTAAACCCCGTCGGAATTTCTTCTAATTTGTGTTTTCCCCCTAAAGAAACAAAAATTAATAGGTCAGACAATTGAGTTCTTCGTATGCTTCATTTATAAGAAAATTATACACTTGATGCATGTTGATAACATAATGACTAGAAATCAGGACACAAAACCTCTCAATTTCTTCCATTTCAAGTTCCACACTATTGGAACGATATGACATAGCCATTATGTTTGTCGGGGCTGCCGGCAAAGTCAGTAAAGTCCTCCTTATTCGGCTTCAGATCCAGCGAGCCGCTCCCAGCCCCAGGTGAGTGGTGCCGCTTCTGAGTGACCCTCACCGGCTCCACCTCATCGCGACCGATCAAGTGAGGGGAATTTAGCCTGGCCTTGGTCCCACGCATAGCGAACGCAGCCCGGTCATAAGCCAATGCAGTCTCCTGTGGCGTCTGGTAAGTCCCGAGCCATCTCCTTGCGCCATTCTTCTTTGGGTCCCGAATCTCCGCCGCATACTTCCGCCACAGCCGCCTCCTCACTCCCCGGTAGAGACACCCTCCAGGCTGGGTATCACATTCACGCATCATTCAACGAGCGGGTTGATTTGAATCGCACAGCATCTTGAGGATCGTGATGGACATCCATGCCATCGTCATTTGCTTCGAAGGACATTGTTCTCTCTGGCGACGGAAATGTGTTGGAACTTGAATCTGGGCAACGGAATCAGACATTTTCGGCGATTTTCGCTAGGGTTTCAAAGTCGTCGTCGTCGTTGTCGAGAAGATGCTGGCGAATGCACTCTAAAAGAGCACCATCTGATTCTGATATTGTGGAACTTGCTGTGTACATGTCGATCCTGAATCGTGGACAATAATGCGAGGTTAGGGACCGATTAGGGTTTCGGGCGTATTATGATGTTCTTGGGTGGCGAGGGCTGACGCTTGAAGGTACATAGAAACGCGTTTTATCTTAAGCTTGTTAAAGTCCTTTCTCAAATTGGTAGTTCATCTTTGTTTATTAGTTACTACTGTAGGTGCAATTTCGTTGCTTTTTTCTAATCACAGCAGCGTGGAGTACGGAGAGCTATGGTTCGTGTCTTTCAGTGAAAGCTTCCCTTCCTTTTGCATATGATGGCGACGGCGATGACAATAATATATATTGACAATACCTCGAGTTTGACTTAGTCAATGAAGTCCGATTGGAAGCCTAATCATGTAATTTAAATCAGGAAAGTCTATATCTTACTTTTGATTGATTGAACATATGAAACTAAAAACCTTCATTGGAGTTGAATTCCTAATTTGAATCAGTTGAGAAGAATTTCCTAATTTGAAAACAAATATTATATAATATATATGAGGTGCATTTTGGTTTTAGCATATTAGAGCAAACAAGAGAAGTTTATGAATTTTTATCTATAAATTTTCTCATTGAGTTATCTGCAAGAGATTTGCAATATAATGTTTATGAGTTCACCTTGGATATAATTTAGGGTGAGGAAATACCAAAGCGATTGCACAAATGAAAATTATGTATTATCCGGATTCATAATGTATTTCTTAGTGGCTAGTTCTCTCCGTCGAATAGATGCCGACCCTCAGATCCAAGCACATAAATCTCTAGTATTCATTATCGTTTCACGTGATTTTTTTGATAATTTTTTCTTCCCGTGTTAAACTTAAATTACAAGATCTATAAGTTTATTAGACTGTGATTGGTTCTCAAATGTGGTCCACTTACTAAAGGGCAATACTAACCCCTAAAGCAGAAATGATGCTCAGCATTTTTACATGGTCTTTCTTTTTTTCATCTCCATTGATAAAAAGAAAAGGGAAAAAAATACTTATTGGAATATCCATAGTCAAAGATTCCATTTCCGAAACCTAGCTCGAAATACTATGTAGCCCTGCAGAAATATTGTTTAACGCCCGCCAACACTTGCCATAAATGTTATGTCCCTTCACTTTTTAATCAAATTATTCCACATGGCGACCATCTTCCAATTATATCTTATTTTATTATGTGATAATTATGCTCCTCCCCCCCGCCCCCAAAAACAATGCATGCATGTTGTTTAGTAGATGAAGGGTTGTTGTCTCTTTAACAGACCCATCTAGTGTCTTCGTTTATCTAAACCTTGCATGTGCCCCACTTGTCTACAAATCACATGACCCGTTACCCCTCTCCCCTCGCAGTAGCCCGCCCCAATTCCCACCAATCAGGTTTGTTTGATTCCAGATTCTACTTTGGAATCATGTTCACAACTAGCCGCCACCCTTTGCCAAGTCCGCTAAAAAACTAGAGGTCGTACTTTTGAATCCCATAAACCACGTGCAAGATGCTTTGGATTTGGGTCACCTATGCATGTCAAAGGTCTATACTTAATTGGTTCATGAAATCTATAGGGTGTTTGATGAGCCTTCAAATAGCCAAGTCTCCATACCTAGCCTCTAACACTTTGTCCCTCTTGAGAAGTAAAGCGGTCAATAGCATTTATCTTCTCTTTGATAGTAGCTATCTTTCTAAACAGGATAGAAAGATGATAGCCCCAAACAAAGTTGAAACGAAAGGAGCCCCCATCCCCACTCTTGCCATTTCATCTCCAGTCGCCCAACTCACCCCTTCATTAAGATTTTATTCTATCTCAACCCTTACCACATTTGAGAGATCCGATATAAATATGTCCTGAAGGTTTTGAAATAGGAGTGAAAAAGGGCTTGGATCAGGTTTGACCAAAATCAAAATGAAAAACCAAGATAGTATTGGAGAAGCGAGAGGAGTGATTATGGCCACCAGTTTACTAGTTAGGATGAGGGGTGATCAATTCATCTATAAATTCATATTATTATACAACAAACACAAGTTATGATTTATAATTCAACATTTCCCTTCATATCTAAGGTAAAATGACGAGGATGTGGGTGAAAGAATTTCGATGGTCAATGCATGTTAATTTGGTTTGGAAAATTGGTAGGCCCACTTTTGGTTGTGCTTTCGAGATCTAAGATGGTTCTATAGACAATTGAAGATGTGAATTGAAGTGTGGTGACATCAGATTAATTTTATGGTCTTCAATTCGATTCAATTGGAAGATAATCAAGTGGAATTGAAGAAATTATTGTACAAGATTTTATGCCCCGGCGGAAAATGGAATTGCAACCATTAGAATAAGGATGTGGGAGAAAGTAGAGTGTGATGTCATCCATGATGTCATGGTGGAGCCAAGCGAATGGGGTGTTGACAAGTGGTAAGAGCCCATTGGCTCTCATAAAGTGGGGTTTTTCCCTCTCACCTATCAATATCATATTCTTCCTTTGGACTTTGGAAGAGAGAGAAACAGGAGAGAGAGAGAGAGAGAGGAATTCGACCTTACCAAGCCCCGACGCCCCCTTCGCCCGTTCGACGCCGCCGCTTGTAGCCGTCGTCGAAGGCCAACGCTTGTCCAGCCGCTCATAGCTCCGCCCCTCTCTCCCCCTGCCATTCGACCGTCTATCCTCCTCCTTTGGTGTGCCTTGAAGGCTTCGAAACCCGGTAGCAAACCCAAGTA
Organism: Eucalyptus cladocalyx; assembly: GCA_017140615.1. NCBI lineage: Eukaryota > Viridiplantae > Streptophyta > Magnoliopsida > Myrtales > Myrtaceae > Eucalyptus > Eucalyptus cladocalyx. The sequence goes on from CM029520.1 coordinate 23,519,930, forward strand.
GCCATGGCCGTCGCACGTCGCTAGCCAGAGCTCCTCGCCGTCACGGTCGCCGCTCGTTCACGCGCGCCCCACGCAGGCCAGCTCGCCGTTCCGCCTCCGCCCAAGTCTCCAGCACCGTCACCTGCGTCGTCCAGCTGCAACTCGTCGTTGCCAAGGCCGCCGGAGGTCTTCCCTGGCCGCCGTGAGTCACCGCCAGTCACCGCCGGTCACCGCTTGAGCTACCGCCGCCTCTCTCCGCCGTTCCTCCACCCGAACCGCCATCGAGCCACCTCCGTTCAGCCTCAACCAGCAGCGAACAACAGCCAAGAAAAGTGGGTTTCACAGCTCGGTTTTGGCCCGTTTTGGCCAGCTTCCCGACTCCAGATGCTTGGCCCGCTTTGAGGAAAGTCGATCCTCGCGTCGTCCCATAGTTTTGGTCCGCTCGGCTTGCTAATCCAGTGAGTTTAACTCACTAAATTTCGATTATATGGTTAATTATGCTTTAGGTGTACTTAACTTAAGTTAATTAAGCTTAAGTGGTTAGTTTAGTTTATTTAATTATGAATTAAATTAAAAGGTTGGTTTAACTTAAAGTATGTTTAGTTAAGGTTAAATTGATGTTTATATTAGTATAATGGTGATTTGACATAAATGAATTACTTTTGGGATTAAATAAATATTTCGAAATTGTTTAATAATTTAATAATATTTTATTATTCGAAATTATTAAAAATATTATTATTTAATTATTTTCGGAATAAATTTAATTACTTATTAAATTCGAAAATTTTGTCATGACCCTAAATTCTCAGAATTTTGTGTCGGTTGCTGCTGTGTAGTCAGATTTTGAAATTGATGATTGGATATTATAAATTGAGTGTGGATCGTGAAAAATATGGATATTATTATTTAATTAATTTCGGAATAAATTTAATTATTTAATAAATTCCGAAAATTATTTCTGGAACTTATTTTCTCATAATTTCATGCTGATCGCTTTGTGTATTTAGAATTTGAATTTGATGAATGGATGTGGTAAATTGAGTGTTGATTGTGATAAATAATTTTATTCATAAAAACCCAAGTGTTGAGTTTTAATATAAAATTTGGATTTTCAATATTATATTAAATAGTGGGGTTTGAAAAAGTGAGATATTGATTTTCTGGATCGAAATCAACGTGCCCCCACACACGTGGTTAATTTCTGGACTATTTTTAATATGAAGAAAAGTGGTTGGGATCACTATTTTAAGTTGAAGCATTTAGTGAAATGCAAAGTGTCCCGGGCCGAATATGAATTGTTGTGTGATAATTAAGAGGAAATCGTCCTGGGCTGTTGAGCCGGACTTGCCCCTATATGGGATGTCCACGCAGTGGTTGCAGGTCGCAGTTAATTCTGGGCACATGCTCCTTCAGGAACGCCGTCGACGTACTGACGAAGCCGCGCTCCAAGGTGGAGAGGCGATGCCTGGCTATATGCCAATAGATAGCCGAACTGCGAGTAGGTTATGCCCTTGTGTGGCAGTAAATAACAATTGGAATGCATGTTGAGTGTGGTTGATGTGCCGAATTATGGGACGGAATTATGTGATTAACGATTTAGTCTTATAATTAGGACCCCGTGGTTGTTGGTTATATGAAAGTGAATGCGTCCCGGTTGTTTATGTTCCTATTACTATCTATGATTGAGTGATTTGAATTGTGCTAACCTGCAGGAAGGAATTGAGGCGAGGTAAGTTTTCTGTGTGATGTGGCTAGGCCACCCTTAGGCGTATTTTCTTTCTAATAGGAGTTTAGGGGGTTGAACTTGTTGAGACATTGTCTCATCCCGGTTTGGGGATTACAATTTCAAGTCCCTGGTGGACGGAGCGGCTAGATAGCTTTGGTTGACCTTGAGGAGTTGCAGAGGTGAAGTCATAAGAATTGGAGAACGTGTCCGACTTGTAGGTCGTAGGATAGTTCCTTTTTAAGAGTCGGTCTTTTGTAGACTTTTGGCTGTAGGCTTCTGTTTGTAATTCTATTGAATTATGAAAGTGTTATGTTGTGATTTTGCTTCCTACTTTTATATCCCGTATTTCATTGTCAGGGGTTTTATAATACGTTCCGCTTGTGAAATAATAAGCGAATGGGGTTGATGACACTACCTGGGAATGTCGCATTTGCATGACCATGATGGGATGTTGGCGCGCTCGAGGTTTGGGGTGTGACAATTTGAAGGCTCGTAAAACACCCTATAAGTTTCATGAACTAGTTAAGCATAGACCTTTAACACGTATAGGTGATCCAGATCCAAAGCATCTTGCATGTAGTTTATTGGATTCAAGAGAGAGAGAGAGAGAGAGAGAGAGAGAGAGAGATGTTCTCGAAGAAGAGGAGTGTGATGTTCTCTTTTCACTTTCGTTCCAAAGAAAAGATAAGCGTGCCAATTTTCCTTACCTTTTTTCACCCAAAAAAAAAAAAGATAAGCGTGCAATCAATTTATCTATAAATTTATATTATTAGACAACAAACACATGTTATGATTTATGGTTTAACATTTCCCTTCATATCTAAGGTAAAATGACAAGATGTGAGTGAAAGAATTTGAAGAGAGAATTATATCACCCACTTGTAAAAAAGAAGAATGGGATGTTCTCCTTTCTCTTTTCACTTTTGTTCCAAAGAAAAGATCAGGTGTGCAATCACTTTATCTATAAATTTATATTATTAGACAACAAACACATGTTATGATTTATGGTTTAACATTTCCCTTCATATCTAAGGTAAAATGACAAAGATGTGAGTGAAAGAATTTCAAGAGAGAATTATATCACCCACTTGTAAAAAAGAAGAATGGGATGTTCTCCTTTCTCTTTTCACTTTTGTTCCAAAGAAAAGATCAGGTGTGAATTCACTTTATCTATAAATTTATATTATTAGACAACAAACACATGTTATGATTTATGGTTTAACATTTCCCTTCATATCTAAGGTAAAATGACAAAGATGTGAGTGAAAGAATTTCAAGAGAGAATTATATCACCCACTTGTAAAAAAGAAGAATGCGATGTTCTCCTTTCTCTTTTCACTTTTGTTCCAAAGAAAAGATCAGGTGTGCAATCACTTTATCTATAAATTTATATTATTAGACAACAAACACATGTTATGATTTATGGTTTAACATTTCCCTTCATATCTAAGGTAAAATGACAAAGATGTGAGTGAAAGAATTTCAAGAGAGAATTATATCACACACTTGTAAAAAAGAAGAATGCGATGTTCTCCTTTCTCTTTTCACTTTTGTTCCAAAGAAAAGATCACGTGTGCAATCAATTTATCAATTTATCTATAAATTCATATTATCATCAACAAACACACGTTTTGATTTATAGTTTAACATTTCCCTCCATATCTAAGGTAAAATGACGAGGATGTGGGTGAAAGAATTTCGACAGTCAATGTGTGTTAGCAAAAAGAAAATTCGCTTTGAGGAATCAAATTTGAATATGACTCTCACGATTGTTTATTTTAAAGATTCAAGGGCTTGTTATTTTCACTTAAATAAAAGCAAAAGGTAATTTTTTAAATAATTTCCTGTCAAAATGTGCAATATTATTCAAACTTTAACAAATTACAGAAAAGCTATATGTAAATTTATGTATCAACATTTACATTTTGTAAAGTTTCAAGTGTTTTGCATTTAATATATGCAAGTAAAATTCAGTTCTTCCAAAAAAAAAAAATGAGAAGCCATATCTCCTTCTCTTTTTACTTGTAAATAAAATAACTAACTTTTGCTCATTGAATACAATTGAAATGTCCTTATCTTGTTTTAAGTAATAATTTTATTTTGTGAATTTTGACTACAACTATCTAAAGTAATCACATTGATAATCTAAAATTTATCTAAGCAAAAAAGAGAAAACATGGAAAGTCGATCCTGCGGTGAATCACGTTATAAGGCAAAGACCTTAATAGAGAAACTGACTTCATCCCTTACACTACATTATGTAGAAAAATGAACTGATGGTATCTGAAGGAAAATCTCAAAAATAGATAAAATAAACTCTAAAACCACGATGACATGAACATTTTTGTATATGATAGTGGTAATATATCTATAGTTACTAGCATAAATTAATATAATAACCTAAACAATTAAATTACTTTGATTTCCTCCAACAGAACGAGCAGCGAAACTCAAGATTGGAGTAAATGCTACTTAAAGATGATGATTGCTTAAACGAAAATGACCAATCAACGGTCTCAATTTAAAAAAGCAAAAGCGGCACATGATCAATTTAAATTCAGTGGAACATGATATTTGAGATCTTTAATAAGTGTAAGAAAGATAAACCCGCAACACTTAAACATCTGTCAAAATGAATTATATTCTTTAGGACAAATTCCATGGTTATCGTCACGGCTATAGTTCCAAATTACAATTTTTTTCTATACCTTGAATTTGCTCTCATAAAAGGATTTTTAGTGAATATTAATTTTCCCTAGCTCTAACACACCAAACCAATGCGAAGCATGGGCAAGTACACTAGTATTATACTAAAAGGGACTTTGCACATTAAATGCATAAAAGATGAAGGGCGTCTTTCTTTTCCAAAAAGAAAGCCAAAGTGTAGAGGAAAATATTTTGACAATAAGTAGTAAAACTAACCTACGAGGACGAGAAAGTATTTTTCTAAAACAATAAACAAATCAAAAACATTAAATCATAAAATTTACTTTACAAGAATGAGAAAGTAACTATAATTTCAATTTCACGTGAACTTAGCTTTCGTATAATATATGATATGATATATTCACAGAAGAAGTCTCCTCATATATCTAAGGAGTAATATGGACAGTATTATTGGTTTTATGGCTTACAATAAATTATTCCAATTCTATCCGATACAACACGTAGAAAATATAATATGAGAGTTAGTGTTACTTAAGGAAAATATTACTAAAAAAGAAATTACCAAATTATTGAGTGGAATTAGATAGACATATTTCCTACTGAATTCAATTTTCGTAAAATATGATTAAGGAAATATTTGATAAGTCTAGAGTGAATTTATATATGTGGCAAATGACCCATAATATTTAATTATCTTCACACTAATATATTCATTATCAACTAATACTTCTTATACAAATTTATTATTATTGTCACTGCTATTATTGAAAAATGTTAGTTTCAGATAAGTTGAATGTGCAAGATCAAATAAAGCAATTTTAATAAACAAAAATTTTCAAAAAGTGAAATGACATGGAGCATAAAGCGCGAAAAACTTTAATGCCAGAATTTTTAATTGACTGAAAATAGGACCACTCGTGTGCATGGAATCAATGCAAGCATACTCCAATATATATACGAAAGGAAAGGTTAATCTAATATCTAATCCTCTGACATTCATTTTTATATGATTTGGTCACGCAACTCTATTTTGGGAAACACCAAGATCTTTTCTTCTTTTTTTCATTGGAATAATGACACAGTTAATACCTGAATTTGTATCATATCTATAATTGGGCATGTAACTTTGTCTTGATTCAATCTAAGTACCTTGACTTTTCAACCGTGACTTTTTAACCATGAGTCAGTTTGAGACTTCCGTTAAAATTACGGATGGAAAATGTAAATCTAAACACTAACGCACTTATACGGCCACTACCTGTTCATTTTAAAGTCTACTATAGCTTCTTGAGACAATGCCGGTATGTAGAGCCCCATTGGACAGCTAAAATTAAGTCAGACAATCTCTATCCCCTCATCACTCAACATCTAAATGGAGATGGCACAATTTTTGTTGGGTTAGTAAGCCATGTCTTCAAATCTTAGTAGAGAGAGAGAGAAGGGGTATGGGGGCAAAGGATCAAAGACCCTCAAGGTGGGCATCGGCGGAACCCTCCCTATACCTGGCAATGCTGGCTGCACAGTCACCATTAACTGATCTCATCATGGCCATGTCTAGTCGCCCCATCTCTCTTTCTTGCGGGATTTCACATCGTTCTTTCATTCAATTCCTCAGTTATTTGTTGTTCCAACATCGCACCGGCTCCGCGTGTCCATGGCCGTAAATGGCAATGCCCATCACAATTTGAGGTGTCAATCTTAGTAACTGATGGAAAAACTTGATCACACAAGGTAAAATATAAGAATATAACATGTGATTGGACAAACATAAAACTGGATGACCAAATTGCACGTATTGTAAAAATTTGAACACTAACTATACTTTATCCAACAATAATAATAATAAGAGCACGCAAGTGTTGTTTTCCTTTAGTTTATTTTTATCTATATCTATCAATCTAATACAGAATCACATGTGTCCCCCTCTCTATCTAGGAGGTAATGAGGTCTGGCCTAGGGTCTTATCGATCCAATTTGACTTAACTCGAGAAATCAAAATTCATTTGGAGGACTCAAGTCTTACCGACAGCTACATATGTTTATTAGCTTGGAACAACGGAATACATAGATTGATAATTCAATAATTCTTTTATGGATAGATTAAGGCTAGCATTAGCATATATAATCAATTTATTTTGATGAAAACACTGATAATTTGCACTTAATGACAATAGAGTTCTAAAGAACCTCGTCAAGCAATTTAACCTGAAAAGAGACTTTGGCAGTCCAAAAGGAAGGGCATTTGACACTTTTTGTTTATTTTTTCACTTGACTTGGGCTGACCGAGCTTGAATTTTAATGCACGACTCAGCGAAGTAGCTGATATGCTTACCCTAAGATTTTCTGTGTTCATAGATATATGAGTAGGTTCATTGGTCAATTGAGTTGGAATTTCCCTCTTTTTGATATATAAACTATTTGAGCATAATCATAATCAACTAATGGTCAAGTAGTCAACGAATGAATCATGATTAATTTATCTTGAATAAATTACACCATCAAAATCAACTCTAACTTCTATGTTTCTGAAAGAACCAGTAATTTGTAGTAGAGCGATGATTTTGAAGTTGGTTCCATCTTCTATGTCCCCACCTCTCAATTTTCATTTTCCAATTCCCATCTTCCCCCTTCCCCAAAAAAAAATTACAAAAGAAAAAAGAAAGAAAAAAGCATCAACATACGCATATCTTCTCATATGTATGACTATCTTAGGTGGCGAATCAAAGCAGTGTAAGTGCAAAAAAAATTTAGTATGACAGCATGAAAATTACAGACCAGCAGTAGCACGTGTCAATTTTCGCCCCAGAAAATTTGACTAAACCCCGTCGGAGTTTCTTCTAATTTGTATTTTCCCCCCAAAGAAACAAAAATTAATAAGTCAGACAATTGAGTTCTTCGTATGCTTCATTTATAAAAAAATTATACACTTGACGCATGTTCAAAACATAATGACTAAAAATCAGGACACAAAACCTCTCAATTTCTTCAATTTCAAGTTCCACACTATTGGAACGATATGACATAGCCATTACGTTTGTCGGGGCTGCCGGCAAAGTCAGTAAAGTCCTCCTTATTCGGCTTCAGATCCAGCGAGCCGCTCCCAGCCCCAGGTGAGTGGTGCCGCTTCTGAGTGACCCTCACCGGCTCCACCTCATCACGACCGATCAAGTGAGGGAAATTTAGCCTGGCCTTGGTCCCACGCATCGCGAACGCAGCCCGGTCATAAGCCAATGCAGCCTCCTGTGGCGTCTGGTAAGTCCCGAGCCATCTTCTTGCGCCATTCTTCTTTGGGTCCCAAATCTCCGCCGCATACTTCCCCCACGGCCGCCTCCTCACTCCCCGGTAGAGACACCCTCCAGGCTGGGTATCACATTCACGCATCACCAGAGGCATGGCCTCATTTGATTCGATGTGTCCATGATCCCCGACCGGTTGCTCATTCAATGAGCGGGTTGATTTGAATCCCACAACATCTTGAGGATCGCGATGGACATCCAAGCCATCGTCATTTGCTTCGAAGGACATTGTTCTCTCTTGTTGGGAATGACTGATCCCTGAAAATGCGGATTCGACACTAAATCGAACCCCTAAATCAATGCGGAAGCGAAGCCCGGGAAAATCACGTATCACCGATCCTAAAGCACGCCACGGATTCGAGCGTACATTGTTAGCCACAGATTAAACACCAATGTTGAAAATCGAGGAAGAAATTCTGATCCGATGATGCCAATTTGCCTTGAAGGGAAGACGGTATCGCCGTAAGCGTTTTTCTTCTTTTTCTTGGAGGGAGAGAAGGAGAGGAACATACGTACGTTCTTATGCCAAAAGGTATCTTCTCCCTCTCTCTCCTCCCTTTATATACGTTCCTCCAAAAAGGAATCGTACCCCTTCATCCATGGGCCCTAATCTAGTGGGCCGGGCTTTTAGGCCCAACATGGGCAGACGGGCCAACTCAGGCCCATCAATAAAGAAAAAATCTATCATCTCCCACTCGCACATGGTGGTCCAAAACCAACATGGGCGGACATTCCCTACTCAGCCCCATCAGAGAAAAATCCATCATAGACTCTCACTTAACATGGTGGGCCGAACAGAATCCTCTTTTCCTCTCTTCAACATTCATACCGGTGAATAATCCGTGCAACCAGCATACTTTGAGAGCTCGTTGCCATACATCCGTTAGGAATATATAGTAGCTCATAATGGGCATCACATCCTGAGTAGATTTAGTATGCAGTACCCTAGATCGATCGATCACATTTATATCTCTCTTGATCTCTTTTAAACAATGATATATATATATATATATATATATATATATATATATATATATATATATGATTATCACAAAGACAGTCATAATTGGTTAACCGGTGAATACAAAACTACAATGTGATTCTCCAAAATCGATCTTCCTCTTTCCTTCAAACTCTCAATTTCAGTTCAACTTGCTTTTCTAGAAATGCCCCATTAGATCGAATCAAACTCATGACCATTGGCAATATCCTAAGATAGCAAACACTAAATAGAAATCTTGAGAATAAGTAAGAGTCATGAGGGGACTAAAACTGAGGAACTCTATTCCTCAATAGTCTCACACGGCATAAAAGTTGAGATCATACTTTTGCCACTCTTATTGGTCGTCTCATGCATACGTAGTATGAAATACGTATTACAGTATTAACTCCTTTCTCATGGAGCGTATGTCTACACCTTTCAATACCGTACAGATGATAGTTCAGACATACCCAATGTCTAACTTGAGTTCACTTATCTACTCATTCACAAAATTCATCAGAACTCACATCGGCATCTTAGACGAGATAAAGTAAAATATGTGGGGTATTTTACTTTCGGACATAGTAAGTATTATATCCTCATCTTAACACCTAGTTAAGGCGACATACGTGTTTTAAGCTTGAGCTCTCGATTATCACCTAGATAATAAGCTTAAAAACAGTCTCATCTCTATTTATCACACAAGTAAATAGAGGCGATTACCCGTGTGAGTGGGCTAATCTTATATCTGTCCGACATACTTCTCAACTTAAAGCAATGCACTAAGCATTAAGATGCACAAAGATCAAACAAAGATTCATAGGCATTAATGATGAAAACATAAATTCATCAAATGTGAACACTTAGGGAAATAACAATATTCAGTACATCAGCCTCTATGCAATCCTAGAGATTTCATATGGCCACAAAACACATCTCTAGGTATTGGCTTTATCATAGGATCTGCTACCATTCTATGCGTAGTATGTACTTTAAGTTCACATCCTTTCGTGCAACCATATCCTTTACAAAATTATACTTGGTATCTATGTGTTCGGTCTTGCCATGATATTTTGGATCTTTGGTGTACTCTTTTGCTGCTTGGCTACCACAGTTAACCAACAATGAATTTGCAGCACTTCCTATAACATCTAAATGATCCAAAAAATCTCTTAAGCCAAACACTTTCTTATACTGCTGCTGATAATGCCACAAACTCAACTTCCATCGTAGACAAGGCTATACACTTTTGTTTCTTACTGCTCCAACATATGGTGCCATTATTCGGTAAGAAAACAAACCCAGAGGTAGATTTCCTTTCATTTAAATCTCATCTCCAATCTTCATTAGAATAGCCTTAGAGTCGCAGATCCTTTCCATAATAACTCAGCATATAATCAGCAGTCCCCTTTAGATACCTTAGTATTCTCTTAACGGCTTTCCAACGTGCTTGACCTGGATTGGATTGGTATCTACTCACCATTCCAACTGCAAAATATATGTCAGGTCTTGTACACATCATAGCGTACATCAAGCTTCTAACAGCACTAGCATAAGGAACATGTTTCATTTGTTCCTTCTCTTGTGGAGTCCTTGGATACAGTCTATGGCTCAACCCTTCACCTTTTGTAATAGGAGTGTCTATGGGTTTACATTCTTGAAATCTTAATTCCAAGAATGTATGCAACATTACCCATGTCTTTCATCTCAAAGATGGAAGACAACCAACTCTTGATATTATTAACAAACTCCATATTACTTCCGGCAATTAGTATATCATCAACATATAATGATATGATCACAAATTGATCCTTGGATCTTTTGATATATGCACAATGATCATCATCTATCATTGTAAAATCATATGTCATTATGGCATTATGAAAACGTATATACCATTTTCTTGACGACTGCTTAAGACCATATATCGACCTCAAAAGTCGACATACTTTTTCTTCTTGACCTTTTACTATAAAACCAGCAGGTCGTTCCATATATATTTCTTCCTCTAATTCTCTATTGAGGAAAGCAGTCTTTACATCCATCTGATGTAACTCAAGATCCAGACTAGCCATTGTTTCCAGAATAATGCGAATCGAGGTAAATTTTACTACATGCGAAAACGTATCTTCTAATCAATTCATTCATGTTGATTATACCCCTTGCCACAAAACGAGCCTTATGCCTTTCTATCGAGCCATCAGCCTTTCGCTTTATTTTGAGAATCCACTTGTTCCCAATAGCTTTATGTCCTTTAGGAAGATCAACCAGTTCCCAGACTTGGTTTGATTTCATTGACTCAATTTCCTCTTTCATTGCATGAATCCATTTTTCCTTATTAGGGCAATTCAGAGCCTCATTAATATTTCTTGGCTCATCCTCATCTTGTGGAGCAACCATAAAAGTTTCCCTTTCAATGTCAAAACATCGACGGGGAATACTTTGGCGACTTGTTCACCGTATGGGAGATTGTACACTTAGCACATCATTCTCCATCATGCTCCCACTTGGATTAGGTAATGATGATGTCGTCACATCAGGTGGTTGCAATTGAGAATGGGTTGAATTCAATTCATCACATCTCATATTACTCTCACTTGGACGAACTCCACTAACATCATTATCTTGATCCAAGGTTTCAAATCGGGAGTAATTTTCCCTTATTTTGCCCCTCTTAGGAAATTCATCCACTAAGGATGTGACATCCCGTGATTCAAATTCAGTTATACTCCAACTTTCCTGCTCACCTATGAACACATACCCTTTTGAGTGTTCGCAATATCTCATGAAAATACTCTTATTTTCTTTGGGACCCAATTTCCCAAACTTGTGAGAAGACTCATGAGTATAGGCAGAACAACCCATGGCTTAAGAAAACTTAAGTTCAATTTTCTACTTGTCCATAACTCATATAGAGTGGAACTAACTGATTTGGAAGGCACCCGATTAAGTATATAGGCAGCGGTTAACAACGCATCACTACAAAAAAGTGATATGTAAGTTAACATGCGCCATCATGGACCTAACCATTTCCAAAGAGGGTTCTGTTTCTTCTCTCTCGCAACACCATTTTGTTGAGGAGTATATGGAATAGATAACTGTCTTTCTATTCCTTTTTCATCACATGATTTTCTGAACTCATCAGATAAATATTCTCAACCTCGATCGGATCTAAATACATTTATTTTCTTGTCTAATTAATTTTCTGCCAGGTTCATAAACCTTCTGAAACAACTTATGCTTCAGATTTATGAGAAATCAAATAGACATATCCGACTCGAGTATAATCATCTATAAAAAAAAAAGTGATGAAATAAACAGCCCCTTGCCTTCCTCTCACATTCATTGAATCACAGACGTCCAAATGGATTAAATGCAGAGGAAATTCAGCTCTTTTACCTTTTTCAAATGGTTTCCTTGTCATTTTCCCTACTAAGCAATGCTCACTTATGGACAAATCGATTTTTTTAATATTGCCCAACAAGCCCTCTTTGGCTAGTCTATTCATATGTTGTTGGCCCATATGACCAAGTCTAGCATGCCACCATATTCACATCATTATCATATAAGGTAGAAAACGTGAAACAAGGGAATAACATATTGACATCATCACAGTCAACATTTAGTACAATAAAACCATTTAGTAAGTGACCACAACCATAGTAGTTTGTATCTAAACACAAATCTACACATTTATTATGGAAGTTCATACCAAAACCAAGCTTAACCAACACTAAGACAAACACTAAATTTCGACGAATCTCCAGAGCATTTAGAACATCAAGGTGCGTCCACCATGCATGTTCAATTGGCAGGTGCCAATCTCTTTAACTTCAGCTCCGGAGTTATTTCCCACATAGATCCACTTAGTTCTAGTTGGTATCGTCGGAATTCCACGAAGGATTCTCTATCCTTCGCTACATGGTCTGTCACTCCTGAATCTACATTCCATAAAGGATTGGATTCAGCTTATAATGCAGAACTTGACACATAAGCAAAGTTCTCAAATGTACAAGAGGTGTATACCTTCTTTGGCTCACGACAGTTGCGAGTATAATGACCTTTCTTGTCACAATTGTAACACCTCACGCTTGACATTTTCTTCACTTGAGGACGTTTTCCTCTCTTGTGTTGGGTAACTCTTAATTTCTTGCAATAAGGACTTGATCCTTTGCATTCACACATATTGAACGAATCAATATGCTTACGCTTAGAACTCAAAGCCCTTTCTGAGCTAGAACCAGCATAGCAAATGTCTATTTTCGGCTCAAATGCCGATAGGCAGTCCTCTACTAGCTCAAGGTGGCGCACGGCATTCTCAAGATCTTCCATAATATTGTTAAGAGCTTCTAGTGCTTCTTGCTTTTCCAACACATATTGAATCTTCATATTCAATATTTCACAATTGTTAACATCGATCTGAACACATCAGACATATATGCACGAATAATTAATGCCTATCGTTTATGCATCCCTATTTGCATAGACCCATCATATTAATGAAAAATTTCAAGTAAGGCTTCAGAATCAAAAGGTCACTATGTTTCCAATCATCCTCCAAAAATCCTAACTCAAAATTATTATTAATATAATTGTCTTATGCAAAATAAATTCTATGAAGTTACAAAAACTTCTATCGTCTACCCACAGCAGTCAACAATAACAGAAAGCAAATAAAATCTTAACATTCAATAAAATAACAATGCTTTCACATGATACAACTAACATATCGGTTGCTACATCAACAACAATCAGGTAGTAAACATTACATAATTAATCAAAGAAATAAATAGGGAATGTCCCTTCTAATCCATCAGTCAAAACATCTGAGAAAACTAAAGGCACATTTGCCAACCATGGAAAAACTTTTGGAGAGTATTCATGTCGCCACCAAGGCGCATTCACTCTGCGCCATGTGGCGCTCAACCTAAGGGTTGAAGTTCTTGTTAACTCAATCCTATAGTACTCTCTTACAAAAGCTTCTACCAGCATCTTATAATCCAGGACCACGTTGACCTCCCATAGCCGACCTAACACTGCTTGCCATTCAGGTGGAAGAGTGTTCATCAAAGCCGGCACCTTCTCAAAATCCGGCATAAGATAACCATTCCGATGATTTCTGTATCATCGATTGACCTTGATCATATGTGATACTAAATCACCATCAAGCCACCGATAATCAGCTAACTCTTTCATCAGCCTTTTCAGTCTAGCTCTTCCTTCGTCCGTTCTCGGGATTGCAGGTATCCGTGCATAACGCATCATAGTTCCTGCAACGAATGCAGAATTTAAATGGATCACTTATAATCCACAATAAACAAAATGGAAAATACATAATTTTCCATGATTCATGCAACAAATGCAAAATCAAAAATGGATTACCTCTAACCCACACAGACATAATTGAAAAAGAAACAAATTCCTTTTTTTTTTTTTTTTTCGGGTCAACGGTCAAAGTCAACGGTCAACGGTGGTCAATGGTTCAACGATCAAGGTCGTCGGTCGTCGAACCGGACGGACGGTCGCGCCGGTCAAGCCGGGTTGGAATGACCGACCGCACGTGCCGCGCGCGTGCCATGCGTCCGCGGGTTGGGTCGGGCCGCCGTCGAGTCGAGTCGCCGGCCGGCCAACGGTCGTCGGCGATGACGTCACCGATGACGTCACCGATGACGTCATCCCGACGGTTACCGTGATGTCACGGTGACGTCAGCATGCATCGGTCCGCCGACCGGCGCGTGCCGGTTCGCCGGCCGCTGGTGCGCACGTGCCGGTTAGCCACCGGCGCGTATGGCGCATGCGCTGGCGAAGCCGGCACACGCGCCGGGCGGCCAGCGCGCTTCCGGCGCGTGCGGGGCGTCACCCGCGGCGCACGACATGTCGCCGGACTCACCTCGATGTCCTCTTTCACCCTATGCATTCAAAAATCGTTTTCAACTTACGAAAACTCGAAAAAAAATCGATGAACAAAGGTGCTCGGGTATCGGGATTTCTCACCCCGATCCGTGCTGGCCGATTTTCTTCGCGAAAATTCAATCAAAAAAACATCAAAGGGGTCGAGAAAACGTGAACTAGGGCTCTGATACTAATGTTGGGAATAACGGATCCCCGAAAACCATATTCAACACTAAATCGAACCCCTAAATCAAATGCGGAAGACGAAACCCGGGAAAATCACGTATCACCGATCCTAAAGCACACCACGGATTCGAGCGTACCTTGTTAGCCACAGATTAAACACCAATGCTGAAGATCAAGGAAGGAATTCTGATCCGATGATGCCAATTTGCCTTGAAAGGAAGACGGTATCACCGTAAGCGTTTTTCTTTTTTTTTCTTGGAGGGAGAGAAGGAGAGGAACGTACGTACGTTCTTATGCCAAAAGGTGTCTTCTCCCTCTCTCTCCTCCCTTTATATACGTTCCTCCAAAAAGGAATCGTACCCCTTCATCCATGGGCCCTAATCTAGTGGGCCGAGCTTTTAGGCCCAACATGGGCAGACGGGCCAACTTAGGCCCATCAATAAAGAAAAAATTCATTATCTCTGGCGATGGAAATGTGTTGGAACTTGAATCTGGGCAATGGAATCGGACATTTTCGGCGATTTTCTCTAGGGTTTCAAAGTCGTCGTTGTCGTCGAGAAGATGCTGGCAAATGCACTCTAAAAGAGCACCATTTGATTCTGATATTGTGGAACTTGCTGTGTACATGTCGATCCTGAATAGTGGACAATAATGTGAGGTTAGGGACCGATTAGGGTTTCGGGCGTATTATGATGTTCTTGGGTGGCGAGGGCTGACGCTTGAAGGTACATAGAAACGCGTTTTATCTGAAGCTTGTTAAAGTCCTTTCTCAAATTGGTAGTTCATCTTTGGTTATTAGTTAGTATTGTAGGTCCAATTTCGTTGCTTTTTTCTAATCACAGCAGCGTGGAGTATGGAGAGCTATGGTTCGTGTCTTTCGGTGAAAGCTTCCCTTCCTTTTGCATATGATGGCAACGGCGATGACAATAATATATATTGACAATTCCTCGAGTTTGACTTAGTCAATGAAGTCCGATTCGAAGCCTGATCATGTAATTTAAATCAGGAAAGTCTAAATCTTACTTTTGATTGATTGAACATATGAAACTAAAAATCTTTATTGGACTTGAATTCCTAATTTGAATCAGTTAAAAAGATTTTCCTAATTTGAATACAAACATTATATAATATATATGAGGTGCGTTTTGCTTTTAGCATATAAGAGCAAACAAGAGAAGTTCAGTATTTTTTATCTATAAATTTTCTCATTGAGTTCTCTACGAGAGATTTTTTTGCGATATAATGTTTATGAGTTCACCTTGGATATAATTTAGAGTGAGGAAACACCAGAGCGATTGCGCAAATGTAAACTATGTATCATCCAGATTCATAATGTATTCTTAGCGGCTAGTTCTCCCCGTTGGATAGATGCGGACCTTCAGATCCAAGCACATAAATCTCTAGTATTCATTATCGTTTCACGTGATTTTTTTGATAATTTCTTCTTCTCGTATTAAACTTAAATTACAAGATCTATAAGTTTGTCAGACTGTGATTGGTTCTCAAATGTGGTCCACTTACTAAGGGCAATACTAACCCCTAAAGCAGAAATGATGCTCAGCATTTGTATATGGTCTTTCTTTTTCTTTTTTTTATCTTCATTGATAAAAAGAAAAGGAAAAAAAGTACTTATTAGAATATCCATAGTCAGAGATTCCATTTCCAAAAGATTCCGTTGGGAATAACTGATCCCCGAAAAACCCGGATTCGACACTAAATCAAACCCCTAAACTCAAGCGGAAGCGCAGCCCAAGAAAACGACACGTATCACCGATCGTAAAGCACACCACGGATTCGAGCGTACCTTGTTAGCCACAGATTAAACACCGACGCCAATGGAGGAAGAGAATCCGGTCGAATTCGATTTGATGAAGCCTTGAAGGGAAGAATTAGAAGCCGTATGCCTTGTTCTTCTTTTGAGAGAGAAAACGCGGGAGAGAAAAGACGTGCGTAAGAATGAATCCAACCAACGTCTTTTTCTCTCTCTCTCTCCCTTTTATACCTCTCCCTTCCCACGGGCCTTATTCCCGTGGGGCCGGGCTTTCTACGGGCCCAGCTTGGGCGGACAGGGCCTTAAGCCCTTTAATTAATTAAATAAAGCTTTCATCTCCCACTCGCACAAGGTGGGGCGAACAGGAATCTCTTTACCTCTCTTTAACATTCATACGGTGAATAATCCGTGCGACCAGCATACTTTGAGAGCTCGTTGCTATACATCTGTTAGGAATATATAGCAGCTCATAATGGGCGTCACACTCCGAGTAGATTTAGTATGCAGTACCCTAGATCGATCGATCACATTTATATCTCCCTTGATCTCTTTTAAACACGATATATATATTGTATTCACAATTATAATTATCACAAAGACAGTTATAATTGGTCGACCAGTGAATACAAAACCACAATGTGATTCTCCAAAAATCGATCTTCCTCTTTCCTTCAAACTCTCAATTTCAGTCCAGCTTGCTTTTCTAGAAATGCCCCATTAGATCGAATCATCTCATGACCATTGGCAACACACTAAGATAGCAAACACTAAATAGAAATCTTGAGAATAAGCAAGAGTCCCGAGGGACTTCAAAATTGAGGAACTCTTTTCCTCAAGAGTCTCACACGTCATAAAAAGTTGAGATCAAACTTTTTGCCACTCTTATTGGTCGTCTCATGCATACGTAGTATGAAATACGTATTACGGTATTAACTCCTTTCCCATGGAGCGTATGTCTACACCTTTCAATACCGTACAGATGATAGTTCAGACATACCCAATGTCTAACTCGAGTTCACGTATCTACTCAATCACAAAATTCATCAGAACTCACATCTGGCATCATAGACAGATAAAGTAAAATATGTGGGGTATTTTACTCTCAGATATCTTTAGTATTATGTCCTCATCTTAACACTCGTTAAGGCGACATACGTATTTTAAGCTTGCGCTCTCGATTATCACTTAGATAATAAGCTTAAAAACAGTCTCATCTCTATTTATCACATAGTAAACAGAGGCGATTACCCGTGTGAGTGGGCTAATCTTATATCTGTCCGACATACTTCTCAACTTAAAATAATGCACTGAGCATTAAGATCCATAAAGATCATACTAAGATTCATAGGCATTAATCAATGGAAAAAAACAAGATTTCATAAATGTGAACAATTCAGGGAAATTACAATTCAGTACATCAGACTCTACGCAATCCTAGAGATTTTACATGACCACAAAACACATCTCTAGGTATTGGCTTTGTCATAGGATCTGCTACCATTCTATGCGTAGATATGTACCGCAAGTTCACATCCTTTCGTGCAACCATATCTTTTACAAAGTTATACTTGGTATCTATATGTTTGGTCTTGCCATGATACTTTGGATCTTTGGTGTACGCTATAGCTGCTTGGCTATCACGAGTTAACCAACAATGGATTTGCAACTTTCTCAATAACACCTAAATGATCCAAAAATCTCTTAAGCCAAACTGCTTCTTGTACCGCCGCGATAACGCCATGAACTCGGCTTCCATCGTGGACAAGGCTATGCACGTTTGCTTCTTACTGCTCCATGATATGGCGCCATTGTTCAATAAGAAAGCAAAACCCGAGGTAGATTTTCTTTCATCTAAATCTCCTCCCCAATCGCATCTCGAATAGCCTTCAAGTCGCAGATCCTTTCCTTGATAATTCAACTTGAAATCAGCAGTTCCTTCGATACCTTAGTATTCTCTTCACGGCTTTCCAGTGTGCTGGACCCGGGTTGGATTGGTATCTACTCACCATTCCAACCGCAAAACATATGTCGGGTCTTGTACACATCATAGCGTACATCAAGCTTCCAACAGCACTAGCATAAGGAACATGTTTCATCTGTTCCTTCTCTTGTGGAGTCCCCGGACACGATCTATGGCTCAATCCTTCACCTTTTGCAATAGGAGTGTCTATGGGTTTACGAGTCTTGCATACGAAATCGTTCAAGAACCTTATTTATATAGGTTTCTTGCGAAAGAGACAACGATCTCTTCGAACGATCCCTCGAAATCTTAACTCCAAGAATGTATGCAGCCTCACCCATATCCTTCATCTCAAAGTTAGAAGACAACCATCTCTTGACAGTATTAACCAACTCCATATTGCTTCCGACAATCAGTATATCATCAACATATAATGATATGATCACAAATTGATCCTTGGATCTTTTGATATATACACAATGATCGTCATCAATCATTGTAAAATCATATGCCACTATGGCATTATGAAAACGTATATACCATTGTCTTGATGATCGCTTAAGACCATATATCGACCTCAAAAGTCGACATACTTTTTCTTCTTGGCCTTTCACTATGAAACCAGAGGTTGTTCCATATATATTTCTTCCTCTAATTCTCCATTGAGGAAAGCAGTCTTTACATCCATTTGATGTAACTCAAGATCCAGACTAGCTACTATTGCCAGAATAATGCGAATCGAGGTAAATCTCACTACAGGAGAAAACGTATCTTCATAATCAATTCCTTCCCGTTGATTATACCCCTTCGCCACAAGGCGAGCCTTATGCCTTTCTATCGAGCCATCAGCCTTTCGCTTTATTTTGAGAACCCATTTGTTCCCAATAGCTCGCGTCCTTTTGGAAGATCAACCGGTTCCCGGACTTGGTTTGATTCCATTGACTCCATTTCCTCTTCCATTGCACGAATCCATTTTTCTTTACTAGGGCACTTCAGAGCCTCATTGATATTTCTTGGCTCATCCTCATCTTGTGGAGCAATCATAAAAGTTTCCCCTTCAATGTCAAAACGTCGACGGGGAATACTTTGGCGACTTGTTCGCCTTACGGGAGATTGTACACTTTGCACATCATTCCCTATTACGCTCCCACTTGGATGAACTCCACCAATATCATTATCTTGATCCAAAGTCTCAAATAGGGAGTGATCTTCCCCTATTTCGCCCTTCTTAGGAAACTCATCCTCTAAGAATGTGACATCTCGTGATTCATATTCAGTTACACTCCCACTTTCCCGCTCACCAATGAACACATACCCTTTTGAGTGTTCTGAGTATCTTATGAAAATACTCTTCTTTCCTCTGGGACCTAATTTCCCAAATTTGTGAGAGGACTCATGTGTGTAGGCAGCACAACCCCATGGCTTAAGAAAACTTAAGTCCGGTTTTCTACCTGTCCATAACTCATATGGAGTGGAAGTAACCGATTTGGAAGGCACCCGGTTAAGTATATAGGCAGCAGTTAACAATGCATCACTCCAAAAGGTGATAGGTAAGTTAGCATGCGCCATCATAGACCTAACCATTTCCAGTAGGGTTCTGTTTCTTCTCTCCGCAACACCATTTTGTTGAGGAGTATACGGAATAGACAACTGTCTTTCTATTCCTTTTTCATCACATAATTTTCTGAACTCATCGATAAATATTCTCGACCTCGATCGGATCTCAATGTTTTTATTTTCTTGTCTAATTGATTTTCTACCAGGTTCATAAACCTTTTGAAACAATTTATTGCTTCGACTTATGAGAAATCAAATAGACATATCCGAATCGAGTATAATCATCAATAAAGGTGATGAAATAAACAGCCCCATGCCTTCCTTTCACATTCATTGGACCACAGACATCAGAATGGATTAAATGCAAAGGAAATTCAGCTCTTTTTCCTTTTCCAAATGGTTTTCTTGTCGTTTTCCCTTCTAAGCAATGCTTACATATGGACAAATCGACTTTTTCAATATTGCCCAACAAGCCCTCTTTGGCTAGTCTATTCATATTTGTTGGCCAATGTGACCAAGTCTAGCATGCCACACATTCACATCATTATCATATTTATTAGAAGATGTGATAAGGGAATAACAAACATTTGCATTAATATACTCAATATCCAATACAATAAAATCATCCAAAAAATAGCCACAACCATAGTAATTTGTCTCCAAAAACAAATTCACACCTCTACTACGAAGTTTATATTGAAACCTAATTTAACCAACATTAATACGAGACACTAAATTCCGACGAATCTCCGGAGCATACAATACATCATGAAGAAACAAGGTGCGTCCACCACGCATATTCAATTGGCATGTGCCAATTCCTTTCACTTCAGCTCGGAGTTGTTTCCCACATAGATCCACTTAGTTCCAGTTTGGTATTCGTCGGAATTCCACGAAGGATCCTCTATCCTTCGCTACATGGTCCGTCGCTCCGAATCCACGGTCCACAAAGGATTAGACTCAGTTAGAAACACAGAACTCGACACATAAGCAAAGTTCTGAAAAGCACAAGGGTGCATACCTTCTTTGGCTCACGACAGTCGCGAGCATAGTGACCCTTCTTGTCACGGTTGTAGCATTTCACCCTTGCTAACTTCTTCATGTGAGGACGCTTTCCTCTAGCATGTTGGTCAAACTTGGGTTTCTTCCCCTGAAGGACCAGCTTCTTCCTTGCCTTTCCCCTTATCAAACCAGCTAGGGCGCTTGCGCTTGGAGCTCGAAGCTCCATTTGAGCTAGAACTAGCATGATAAAGTTCAGCATCCAGCAGCCGCCAACAGCGGTCCTCTTCCAGCTCAAGATGACGCATTGCATCCTCAAAGGTTTTGATGTTTTCATTATGAGTCGAGTGCACCTTCATATGCTCCCAACTCGAGGCAAGGAACGAATCACTGCTTGCACTTGCTGCTCATCTGTGAGGACATGGCCAGCGTCTCTCAGCTCAGTTATCATATTTGACATCTTTCTAAGATGTTGCTTCATGGTCTGACCATGAGGCTTCTTATAGGAGTCAAACCTGATAGTGAGCTGCCTCAGTTTAGTCACCGAAGTGTGACCAAATCTAGCTTCCAATGCCTCCCACATTTCCTTGGCATTGTCAAAACGCCGAAACTCTCGCATGACGTCATTTTCCATGCTGCTCAGCAACGTGATGCGAGCTAGAGAGTTCATTCTTTTCCACACAGAAAAAGCTTCTTTGTCCTTTTTGTGCTGCTCAGTGGTTCCATCTTCAGGTTCAACCATGGTCATGACAAGAGCCTCAAGTGCTTCTTGCTCTTCCAAAGCACATACTGGATTTTCATTTGCCAAATCTCATAGTTGTCTCCATTGAGCTTTTCACCTTTGTTCAGCTCAACAACTATGCTCTTTGTGGCTGAAGCCATTGATCTGAACAAATCAGACAAAATATGCACGAATTATTAATGCCTATCATTTATGCATCCCTATTTGCATAGACCCATCATATTAATAAATAATTTCAAGTAAGGCTTCAGAATCAAAAGGTCACTACGTTTCCAATCATCCTCCAAAAATCCTAACTTAAAACTATCATTAATATGATTGTCATATGCAAAATCAATTCTATGAAGCTACAAAAAACTTCTATAACTACCCATAGCTAACTACCCACAGCAACCAGCAATAATAAAAAAGCAACAGATAATTGAATTCCAATAAAACAATAATGCTTTCAATCAATACAACTAACATATCAGTTGTTACATCAATGACAATCGGGTAGTAAACAATACATTATATGTCCACAAAGCACACTTAACATACATCAGCCAATACAACTAACACATAGTCAGCACACGAACTGGGAAAGATCCTCTTTTGTTCAATTTCTTGATCTTTTCCCTTGTAACAATATAGTAATATTCATTTACAAAATCTAACACAATTTTCTTATAGGAAGCAGCTCCGTTGACATCCCATATGCGATTCAACATATCTTGCCATTCAGGTGGAAGAGTGGTTATGAAAAATCGCACCATCTCTCGATTTGTGACATAGGACGACCATTCCATATGACCTGTTGAATTTTCCCGTTGACTTCAAGGACGTGATCAATTAAGTCACCACTCTCCCATCGATGATCAGTCAGCTCAGCTATCAACTTAGACAGCCTTTCCTTTTGTTCATCGGTCACTGCGCGAATAGGTGTGCGCAACCTCAGGGGAGGCATTGTTCCTGCAACAAATGCAGAACAAATAAGGGATTACATATAATCCACATAGACTTAATTGAAAAAGAAACACATTCTTTTCCTCCTTTTTTTTTTTTTTTTTTTTGGGTCAACGGTCAAAGTCAACGGTCGGTCAACGGTCGTCGGACCGGTCGGACCGTTCGGGCGGACCGCTGGCACGTGCCGTGCGCGTGCGGGATGACGTCACGCAGACGTCATCGGCACGTGCCACGCGCGTGCCATCGCCAGCGGGTCGGGTCGGGTCGGTTCGCGGGTCGGGTCGCCGCCCGGCCAACCGACGTCATTGCTGACGTCATCGATGACGTCACCCCAGCGGTTACTGACCGTTGGGTGACGTCAGCACGCGTCGGTCCGCGGACCGGCGCGTGCCGGCCCGGCCGGCGGCGGCGCGCACGCGCCGATTCGCCGACCGGCATGTGTTCCGCACGCGCGCCGGCGATCGAGGCGCGGCGCGCGCGCCCACGCGTTAGCGCGCCTACCGCCCGCGCGTGTGGGTGCGTGCGGCGTCTCCCGGCGGCGCTCGAGGCATCTCCGGACTCGTCTCGACGTCCTCTTTCTCCCGGTGCTTTCAAAATTTTGTTTTGACATTCGAAAACTCATGAAAATGGTTGAAGAAGTCTCGGGTGTCGGGATTTGTCGCCCGATCCGTACGGCCGAAGTCCCTTTTGCGAAAAATCAATCAAAAACACATCAAATTGATCGGGAAAACGTGAACTAGGGCTCGATACCAATGTTGGGAATAACTGATCCCCGAAAAACCCGGATTCGACACTAAATCAAACCCCTAAACTCAAGCGGAAGCGCAGCCCAAGAAAACGACACGTATCACCGATCGTAAAGCACACCACGGATTCGAGCGTACCTTGTTAGCCATAGATTAAACACCGACGCCAATGGAGGAAGAGAATCCGGTCGAATTCGATTTGATGAAGCCTTGAAGGGAAGAATTAGAAGCCGTATGCCTTGTTCTTCTTTTGAGAGAGAAAACGCGCGGGAGAGAAAAGACGTGCGTAAGAATGAATCCAACCAACGTCTTTTCTCTCTCTCTCTCCCTTTTATACCTCTCCCTTCCCACGGGCCTTATTCCCGTGGGCCGGGCTTTCTGGGCCCAGCTTGGGCGGACAGGGCCTTAAGCCCTTTAATTAATTAAATAAAGCTTTCAGATTCCATTTCCAAAACCTAGCTCGAAATATTACGTAGTCTTGCAGAAATATTGCTTAACACCCTTCAACACTTGCCATAAATGTATGTCCCTTCACTTTTTAATCAAGTTATTCCACATGGGGACCATCTTCCAATTATATCTTATTTTATCATGTGATTATTATCCTCTCCCCCCCCTGCCCCAATGCATGCATGTTGTTT
Source organism: Eucalyptus cladocalyx (assembly GCA_017140615.1). NCBI lineage: Eukaryota > Viridiplantae > Streptophyta > Magnoliopsida > Myrtales > Myrtaceae > Eucalyptus > Eucalyptus cladocalyx. The sequence goes on from CM029520.1 coordinate 23,544,022, forward strand.
AGTGGATGAAGGGTTGTTGTCTCTTTAACAGACACATCTAGTGTCTTCGTTTATCTAAACCTTGCATGTGCCCCACTTGTCCGCAAATCACATGACCCGTTACTCGTCTCCCCTCGCAGTAGCCCGCCCTTATTCCCACCAATCAGGTTTGTTTGATTCCAGATTCTACTCTGGAATCATGTTCACAACTAGCCGCCACCCTTCGCCGGGTCCACTAAAAAACTAGAGGTCGTACTTTTGAATCCCATAAACCACGTGCAAGATGCTTTGGATTTGGGTCACCTATGCATGTCAAAGGTCTATACTTAATTGGTTCATGAAATCAATAGGGTGTTTGACGAGCCTTCAAATAGCCAAGTCTCAATACCTAGCCTCTGACACTTTATCCCTCTCGGGAAGTAAAGCGGTCAACAGCATTTATCTTCTCTTTGATAGTAGCTATCTTTCTAAACATGATAGAAAGATGATAGTCCTAAACAAAGTTGAAATAAAAGGAGCCCTCATCCCCACTCTTGCCATTTCATCTCTAGTCGCCCAACTCACCCCTTCATTAAGATTTTATTCTATCTCGACCCTTACCACATTTGAGAGATATGATATAAATATGTCCTGAAGTTTTGAAATAGGGGTGAAAAAGGGCTTGGATCGAGTTTAACCAAAATCAAAATGAAAAACCAAGATAGTATTGGAGAAGCGAGAGGAGTGATTATGGCCACCAGTTTACTAGTTGGGATGAGGAGTGATCGATTTATCTATAAATTCATATTATTAGACAACAAACACAAGTTATGATTTATAATTCAACATTTCCCTTCATATCTAAGGTATAATGACAAGGATGTGGGTGAAAGAATTTCGATGCTCAATGCATGTTAGGAAAAGGAAAATTCACTTTGAGAATTCAAATTTGAATATGACCTTTGCGGTTGTTTATTTTAAGGATTCAGGGGCTTGTTATTCTCACTTAAATAAAAGCAAAAAGGTTTTTTTTTTTATATATTTCCCTATCAAAATGTTGCAATATTATTCAAACTTTAAAGGATTACATAAAATTTATAAGTGAATTTATGTATCAACATTTACATTTTGTGAAGTTTCAAGTGTTTTGCCAAATATCAAAATCCATTTTTATTTACATTTCATCAATAATTCAAACTTCTAAAACAATTAGTGATGATTCAACAGATTTGCTAAAAGGTCTTATTCAATGGAGACAAAATGCCACTTGCTTTTTCTTCTTCCAGATAATGGCACTTGTCATTGAGTTATTACCCTTCTTGCTCCAGCAGTTTTTCTGTAGATTGACTTTATTTTCTCCTTCGTTGTTGTTGAAATATAGTCCAACATCATTTGATAATATGTCCTTTATATGCATGTGGTCTCCCTCCAACTAATAGTTTAAACTTTTGAGTTGGATTTTCTAACATGGTATTGGTGTCCATGCTATTCCTCTCACGTGATGCAAACATTTTAGAGTTATAATATTCTAGGAACAAAATAAAACATTTTGAGGGATAGCTAAAAAAAACATCCGAGGTTTTATATTTTTATTTCTCTATAATTTAGAAACTAGGTATGGAGACTTGGCTATTTGAAGGCTCGTAAAACACCCTACAGGTTTCATGAACTTGTTGAGCATAGACCTTTGAGATGTATAGGTGATCCGGATCCAAAGCATCTTGCATGTAGTTTATTGGATTCAAAAGTATGACCTCCAATTATTTAAGGAATTGGCAAAGGGTGGTGGTTAGGTGTGAGCATGGTTCCATAGTAGAATTTGGAGTCAAAGAACCTGACCAGTGGGAATTGGGGCGGGCTATAGTGAAAAGAGAGATGTAACGAGTCACGTGATTTGTGGACAAGTGGGGCACCTGCAAGGTTTAGATAACAGATACACTAGATGGGTCTGTTAAGGAGACCGCAACCCTTCATCCACTAAACAACATGCATGCATGGAGAGAGAGAGAGAGAGAGAGAGAGAGAGAGAGAGAGGAGAGTATGTCACCCACTTGCGAAGAAGAGGAGTGTGATGTTCTCCGTTCTCTTTTCACTTTCGTTCCAAAGAAAAGATAAGGCGTGCAATCAATTTATCTATAAATTCATATTATTAGACAACAAGCACATGTTTTGATTTTTATTTTATTTTTTTGTCGAAAATATGTGACGTTCTATTCTTACTTAAAAGGAGTCTTACAAGACAAATAAGGACTAATGTCCGAACATAATATATTCCATAAAGGCAAAGGAGGATTAATCCACCAATTAAGAGGAAGCTTGTTTGCTCGGTGGGTTCGTGCAATCCAGTCCGCAGCACAATTTTCTTCTCGGTGCAACAGCTCATCTTGACATTTTCACATTGATCCAACTCGAAACACATGTTTTGATTTATAGCTTAACATTTTCCTCTATATCTAAGGTAAAATGACTAGGATGTGGGTGAAAGAATTTTGACAGTCAGTGCGTGTTAGCAAAAGGAAAATTCACTTTGAGGAATCAAATTTGAATATGACTCTCACGGTTGTTTATTTTAAGGATTTAGGGGCTTGCTATTTTCACTTATATAAAAGCAAAGGTAATTTTTTAAATAATTTCTAGTCAAAACGTGCAATATTATTCAAACTTTAACAAATTACAGAAAAGCTATATGTAAATTTATGTATCAACATTTACATTTTGTAAAGTTTCAAGTGTTTTGCACTTAATATATGCAAGTAAAATTCAGTTATTCCAAAAAAAAAAAATGAGAAGCCATATCTCCTTCTCTTTTTACTTGTAAATAAAATAACTAACTTTTGTTCATTGAATAAATTAAAATGTCCTTATCTTTTTTAAGTAATAATTTTATTTTGTGAATTTTGACTACAACTATCTAAAGTAATCATATGGATAATCTATAATTTATCTAAGCAAAAAAGAGAAAACATGGAAAGTTGATCCAGCGGTGAATCACGTTATAAGGCAAAGCCCTTCAATAGAGAAATTGATTTCATCCCTTACACTACATTATGTAGAAAAATGAACTGATGGTATGAAGGAATATCTCAAAATAGATAGAATAAACTCTAAAACCACGATAACATGAACATTTTTGTATATGATAGTGGTAATATATCTATAGTTACTAGCATAAGTCAATACAATAACATAAACAATTAAATTACTTTGATTTCCTCCAACACAACGAATAGCGAAACTCAAGATTGGAGTAAATGCTACTTAAAGATGATGATTGCTTAAAAGTAAATGACCAATCAACGGTCTCAATTTAAAAACGCCAAAAGCGGCACATGATCAATTTAAATTCAGTGGAACATGATATTTGAGATCTAATAAGTGTAAGAAAAATAAACCCGCAACATTTAATCATCTGTCAAAATGAATTATATTCTTTAGCACAAATTTCATGGTTATCGTCACGGCTATAGTTCCAAATTACAAATTTTTTTTCTATACTTTGAATTTGCTCTCATAAAAGGATTTTTAGTGAATATTAATTTTCCCTCTTACACACCAAACCCATGCCAAGCATGGGCAAGTACACTAGTATTATACTAAAAGGGACTTTTGCACATTAAATGCATAAAAGATGAAGGGAGTCTTTCTTTTCCAAAAAGAAAGCCAAAGTGTAGAGGAAAAAATTTTAACAATAAGGCTCCGTTCGTTTCGCAGAAAATATAGCATTTCTGGAAAATATTTTCCAAAAAGTCATTTTCCAGGAAAATGTAATTGTCACGACATATTTTTCGGGTGCATCACCTAAAACTAGGTTAATGAACTACTAAGTCTTTAAACTTAGCTCGGGCTCTCCCCAAGCCCATACCAACTCGCGACTTAAAATTCAAATATTTAACATACAAAAGATTATTAACTAGGAGTCGCCACTAATCGGTTTATGGCAAGTCGATTAAACACCTAAGTAAAAGAATGGGATGATTATTTTATTCCTACGAACTAGAGACTAAGGGTACGAGGATTTGGTTACACTAGATTTCTCTAATACCCTTTCAGTATTATTTCTTTTTAATTTTCAAAAATATTTTTGCAAGCAAAGCTTAGATTTATTTTAACTTAAATTTCTATCATGCAAAACTCAATCATTATTAAACATTCAATAAAATAAATTGCATCAAAAGAATCAAATATACAAAGCAAACAATTATTTTTTGGATTTTCTTGAAAATTAGAATTCTTTTATAAAAATGCATTTTTTTAACTAAATGACTTAATCTTATTAATATGCAAATTCTAATTAAATGGGCCTATTATGCAAACTAGTTATTATGCACCTCATGACCTAACTTAACTAATGAACAAATTCTGATTATATGATCCTATTATGCGAACTAGTTAACATGCACCTAGTATTTTTTTATTTTTTATTGAAATTCAGAATTAACAAAAACTCTAATTAAACTATCTAAAAATGGATAATTTTCTAATTTATTCTAGGGATTAATTTACTTAAACCCTATCCTATCTTAGAAAACTTTTTTTTTAAATGAAGTAATTAAAATGTGCAAACATTCCAACCCTAACCTATTTCTAAAAATGCAATCCTAAAAATGTAATTCTAAGAAAATTCTAATTTACTAAACTTACATGTCCGATTTACTAAACCTATATGCTCATGTAGAATTTTGATTTTTTGATTTTTTGATTTTTTTAGTTTTTTAAAAGATAAGTAATTATTAAATAAATATTAAATCTAAGCCATCAACAAAATAAATGATTAAAATAATCGAAAAAATAACATGTTGTCTCACAAGTCAAATTAACGATTATCATAACCCTAATTATCACGACAAAGAGATCAAAATAATTAAAAATCCGATCCGAAGTTTTACGGATCAAATTAACAATTATAATGATTTAATAATTAAAATTCTACCAAAAGTCCAAAAATTAATATAATTAAAAAAATAATCCGATGTCTCTCGAATTAAATTAATAATTACATTAATTCCGGACAAAATCTTAGTGGATAATGCCTACAAAATGCACAAATATTAACATTGATGGACCATATTCTAATTTAAACAATAATAACAAAATTCAAAATGAATAAATAAATGACAATAAAAATTTCAAAAAAATGAAAAATAAACTACCTAGGGGAGGACAACAGTGTCGATAGAGGTAGGCGCGGGCGAGGGAGGCAGCCGACGTCGGATCTCCGGCAAGGGCTGGGCGGCGGCACGCAACGAGGGAAAAAAAAAAAAACAGTGAGCAAGGGCTGTTGCCTGGGTTAGAGGACCGCTGCAAAAAAAAAAAAACAGAGAGCTACTGTAGGAGCGTCGCTCAAAGGAGGGGCGTCGGACGCCGGGCGAGTAGAGCGGCTCGGCAGCAGCGTCGGGTCAGTGGACAGAGGTTGCGGTGGTCAGATCTAGTGGTGCTCGGGTGGAGCAATGGAGCGGACGTTGCAGGTTGGCGGATGAACAGCAGGTCGCTCAGGCTCGGGAGCAGCGCGGTGGTGCGGGCAAAGGCTTCGCGTGGGGCGAGCTGCTGCAATGGAGGTCTTGCGAGGGCGTTGTTCGGCGGTGGGCAGAGACGTCGGGCGGCAGCAGCTTCACGGGGAACGAGCGTCGGTGATCGGAGACTCTGCTGCCGGTGCTGAGTGACGCTGGAGCAGCGGCGGAGGCGTTGGCAGCTACGGTGGGCGTCGACTCAGCAGCAGGGGTCGCCGGGGAGCCTACGAAGAAGAAAACTTCTACCCTTTTCCTTTTTTTTGTGCTTTTCTTTTTTCTTTCCCCTTTTTTTCTCTCACCTGTCTCTATCTCTCTCTGCCAAACCCCCACACGTCTCCCTCGCTCTCACTTTTTTGCTTTGCCTCACGTCATTTCTCTCTGTATCTTCTCTTCTCTCCACCCTTTTTCTTTTGACTTTTCTCCTTACCAAAACTCTGTTTTCTTTTGTGAACTTTTCGAAAACCGAATGAAGAAGCCCCCCATTCGAGGCTTCGCACTCTCTATTTATAGAGGGAAAATTCAACAAACAAGTGAAGATTTCTCAATATTCACTCAACTTCTCCACAAAAAAAGTGGCTCCAAAATCACACGATTGTTGAATCTTTTTTAATTCAAAATATTCTCAAAATTTCCCTTTATAATCAAAGATTATCTTTTATCTCTAAAAGATGAGTTTAAATTAGATGTCAATGGTAATTATTTTCCGGTATTTGGATGAAACCTGAAAATGAAGTTGACAATATTTTTCGCTATTTGGTAAGGAAAACATTTTACTTCATATACTCTTTTTCATTTATTTTATTTTTTATAATGGATTTTTCGTATTTTTTAAATTTTATTTTTAATTATTTTTAATTTTTAAAATCTATTTTTTTATTTTTATTTTTCTTTGTTTTCCATCTCCTTCTTTCTTGGTTGGTCGCCAGCCACGACAATGGCTTGTGACCAGCCACCGTCAAGCCTCAAGCTCACTTACGAGCGCAAGGCTCGATGCTCACCGGATCGACGAGTGCGTGCTTGAGATCGACAAGCTCGAGGTTCACTGGCGACGGCCAACAACTAGCCAAGAAAGATGAAGATGGGAAACAAAGAAAAAAAAGAAATAGAAAAGAAAAAGGAAATTAAAAATAATTCGAATAAAAAAATAAAAGAAGAAGAAGAAAGGGAAGGGAGAAGTTAGGATTTATAGAGGTGTCAGATAAGAGAGATCAAGTGAGAAAAACATTTTCCCCTAATTTAGAAGACTTTTTTCCTTTTATGGAAAACATTTTCCCTAAGGAATTCATTTTCCATGAAACAAACGCCGTAAAATCTGAAAATATTTTTCCGAAAATTATTTTCCATGAAACAAACAGAGCCTAAGTAGTAAAACTAACCTACGAGGACGAGAAAGTTTTTTTCTAAAATAATAAACAAATCGAAAACATTAAATCATAAATTTTACTTTACAAGAATAAGAAAGTAACTACAATTTCAATTTCACGTGAACTTAGCTTTAGTATAATACATGATATGATATATTCACAGAAAAAGTCTCCTCATATATCTAAGGAGTAATATGGAGAGTATTATTGGTTTTATGGCTTACAATAAATTATTCCGATTCTATCCGATACAACACGTAGAAAATATAATATTAGAGTTAGTGTTACTTAAGGAAAATATTACTAATAGAAATTACCAAATTATTGAGTGGAATTAGATAGACATCATTCCTACCGAATTCAATTTTCATAAAATATAATTAAGGAAATGTTTGATAAGTCTAGAGTGAATTTATATATGTGGCAAATGACCCATAATATTAATTATATTCACAGTGATATATTTATTATCAACTAATATTTCTTATACAAATTTATTATTATTGTCACTGCTATTATTGGAAAAATGTTATTTTCATATAAGTTGAATGTGCAAGAGCAAATAAGCAATTTTAATAAACATAAATTTTCAAAAAGTGAAATGACATGAACCATAAAGTGCGAAAAACTTTAATGCCAGAATTTTTAATTGACTGAAAATAGGACCACTCGTGTGCATAGAATCAATGCAAGCATACTCCAATATATATACGAAAGGAAAGGTTAATCTAATATCTAATCCTCTGACATTCATTTTCATATGATTTGGTCCCGCAACTCTATTTTGGGGAACACCAAGATCTGCTCTCTTTTTTTCATTGGAATAATGACACGGTTAGTACCTGAATTTGTATCATTTCTATAATTGAGCATGTAACTTTGTCTTGATTCATTCTAAGTACCTTGACTTTTCAACCGTGAATCAATTTGAGACTTCCGCTAAAATCACAGACGGAAAATGTAAATCTAAACACTAACGCACTTATACGGCCACTACCTGTTCATTTTAAAGTCTACTATGGCTTCTTGAGACAATGCCGGTTTGTAGAGCCCCATTGGACAGCTAAAATTAAGTCGACAGTCTCTATCCCCTCATCACTCAACACCTAAATGGAGATGGCACAATTTTTGCTGGGTTAGTAAGCCATGTCGTCAAATCTTAGTAGAGAGAGAGTGAGAGAAAAGGGCTATGGGGGCAAAGGATCAAAGACCCTCAAGGTGGGCATCGGCGGAACCCTTCCTATACCTGGCAATGGTGGCTGCACAGTCACCATTAACTGATCTCGCCACGGCCATGTCTAGTCGCCCCATCTCTCTTTCTTGCGGGATTTCACATTGTTCTTTCATTCAATTCCTCAGTTATTTGTCGGTTCTAATAACATTTCTAATCAGCAATCTTATCTTTTGTATCTAATTTAAGATATTGTTGATATTATTCCCGTATTTTCTCTACTTGCCTTAAGCATCCTCAATCATCCCTAATTTAGGGCTCTTGTAATATCTTTATATATAGTTTTGTACAAGAGAGATCACAAAACAATTTTCAAAAATTACGATTTCTTCATGGTATCAGAGCTACATTTGGCGTAATTCGCCTTACGATCCTCAAATCTCCTTCTCCTCTCATTCTTCATCGACTTTCTTCTTCCCAAAGAAAATGTCAATAGGCTCTAATCCATCATCTTAGTCGTCTTCATCTATGGCATCTCCCTCACTCATTATCTCAAACATATCCAACTTGATACCCATCAAACTAAGGCGCATGGTAAAATTTCTGAAACAGAAATTGATTTTCGGCCTTTAAATCAATTTCTCAATTTCTATTGACAAGTTTCGAGTAAAGAAACCCGTTTGATAACGACTCAAAATTTCTATTTCTGAAACAGAAATCCGTTTGATAACAGAAAATTTTTTCTATTTCTAGGAATAGAAATTGATTAGATAACAACATAGGAAATTCTCAAATATAAAATAATAGCCGAAATAATACTAAAATAATATAGAAAATCCTCAAATACAAAAAATAATCGAAATAATACTAATACATTAGAAAAGTTGAAAATACAATTTCATGGAATTTATATTACATGTGCTTACGTTTCCTATTACGTAATATTTTCTTTCGAAAAATAAACAACGTGGCAAAAAAAATTGAAATTCAATTGTAGTGAATATGTCGTTGTGTTTTTGCCGAAATTGATTTCACATTAATCAAATAAGTCTAATGATAGCCATGATTATAATAGTCTAATCTCCTAAAAAATCCTAACTTCAAGTCTAATTCCAATTTCTTTCCAAATTTTGTTAAAAATATCCTCACCGTGTTCAAAAATCGTCACCAATTTTTTTCAAAATTATCAACACTAGGATTATTTAAAAATTTATTATCAAAATCTATATTTTCATCAACACTCTTACAAGAACAACATATTTCTTATTAGATCTCTTTTCCTTATAAAAGAAAAATCGGATGAAACCCTAATGATTTGACCCATTTTACCGCCTTAATATGAAGTTTATGATTAAAAAAATAGTTAGCCAAATAGAGTCGTTGGCTGGCATACACGGAAGAGTAGATGAAGAAAGACTCATTAGATATGAATATGACCAATTGACTATTACCATGCATAAAATCTCTTACGTGCAACAAATGAAGCCTTGTTCATTCAATTCTCACCATCTAGCCCAATGGTTAAGATTTTCAATCAATATTGATTAGAATGATTATATTAAAAAATCATTAAAATATTTTGGACTAAATTAACTATTTCTATTTCTATTTCAATATTATTGATCTAAAATATTTTGGACTAAATTGAAAAGTTGAGAAAAAAAATTTCTATTTCTATTTCTATTTCGAAACCGAGAAGCTAAAAATTTCAGCTTCGATTTCTTCGATTTCTCTATTTCGGAATAGAAATCTGTTTCAGAAATAGAGAAATCAAATTGCGTTACCAAACGGATTTTGTTCCAAACTGTTTTAGGGGAACAGAGCAGAAAAACAGAAGAAATTGAGAAACAGAAATTTTATCATGCGCGCCTAAACAGCTCGAACTATCTTCTTTGGCGTTCTCTTTTCGAACCAATTCTCAAAGGTCACAAACTCATGTCTTACATTGATGGAACCTCCCAAGCACCTGCTTCAACTTATGAAAATTACAAGACATGGATCGAAAAAGATCAGATGCTACTCTCTTGGATCAATGCTACTCTATCTGAATCTGCACTTCCATATGTAGTTGGCACTACATCTGCAAAAGCTGTGTGGGATCTCCTCGCTCGTCGCTATGCCTCTCTCACTCCTGCTCATGTAATGTCTTTGCTCATGTAATGTCTCTGAAAAGACAATTACATCATCTTAAGAAGGGCAACCTCACCATGCAAGAATATCTCCAATAATTCAAAACTTTAGCTAATAAACTCGCAATTTGCGAATCTCCAGTAAGTGATGATGATCTCCTAATTTGCATTCTCGATGGATTACCTACTGCTTACCGCTCCTTTGCATCCTCTATTCATGTTCGTGCTCATCAAACTTCCATCATTATTGAAGATTTACATAATCTCCTACTCTCTGAAGAACTTAGCATCACTGATGATTCATTATCCAAAACTACTACTGCCTTCACTGCAAACCAACAACCTCGAACTCTTTCTCCTGGACAGCACTCATTCACACCTCATCTCAATAGGGGTGGCACTAGTTATAGAGGACGCAGCATGGGTCATTCCAATCAAGCCGAACTTCTCCCTACTCCATCATTTCAACCTCAAGGTCGTCAATTGAACACTGGTTAGCTGATCTGTCAGATCTGCAACAAACATGGCCATAGTGCCATTGACTACTATCATCGCATGAACTATGCATACCATGGTCGCAATCCTCTTGAAAAACTTGTTGCCATGGCTATTGCACCACCTACTGATGATGGCATTTGGTATACCGATACTGGCACCAGCCATCATATTATAGCAGATCTGGGTAATCTCTCCATCTCCGCTCCCTATAATGATTCTAATGAAGTTCAGGTTGGAAATGGCCAAGGTTTGTCTATTACTCATGTTGGTTCCACTTCTCTCTCACATCCCGCTTCCTCCATGAATTTAACTAATATACTTCGTTGTCCTCTAGCATCTACCAATTTAATTTCAATTAGTCGTTTTGCTAAAGACAATAATTGCTATTTTCTATTTGATGATTCTCAATTTTTTGTGAAGGACAAGTTAACGAAGCAAATTCGGCACCACGGTTGGACTGAGAATGGGCTTTATCCTATGCGATTCCCCAAACCTTGCTTCAAACCTCAAGTTTCATTTTCTTCTCGCATCAACTCCTTCACTAGGCATCATCGTCTTGGCCACTCTTCTGTAACTATTCAACATCTTATTTTTAAACAGCTTCAAATATCAAATAAGTGTGACAACTCTCTGTGTCATGTCAGTTAGGCAAAAGTTGCAAGTTACCCTTTTCGTTGTCTCACACGCGCACTCAATTTCCACTTGAACTGATTCATTGTGATGTATGGGACCACCCCAGTGTCTTCTATTTCAAAATTCTCTTATTATTTACTGTTTGTTGATAACTTCTTTCGTTACAGCTGGATATTTCCTATGCGCCATAAATCTGATTTTTACGAAATTTTTATGGCTTTCAAACCGCAAATTGAAAATCAATTTAACCATCGAATTAAATTCTTTCGCTCCGATGCTGGTGGCAAATTCACTAGTGATGCACTTGAATCTTATTTTCATACACATGGTATTCATCATTAATTTTTCTGCCCACATACACCTGAACAAAATGGTGTCATCGAGCGAAAACATTGTCACGTGGTTGAAACTGGTCTCACCCTTCTAGCTCAAGCTGATATGCCTTCTCGCTTTTGTTTTGAAGCCTTAAATACAGCAATATATCTCATCAACCGCATGCCTATTATTTCTCAAATTTCCCCATATCAACGATTGTTTCAACTAGTTCCTGATTATTCTCATTTACGAGCCTTTGGATGCCTTTGTTATCCTTGGCTCTGTCCCTATTGTTCTAACAAATTGGAGTTCCGCTCTTCATCTTGTTGTTTTCTAGGCTATAGTACCTCTCATAAAGGGTATCGCTGCTATGACATGCAAAGTCACCGAGTTTACATATCTTGTCATGTCAAATTTGATAAATCTGTTTACCAATTTAGCACAAACTCTAACTCTCCAAAATCTCCTACCACTTTACTCTCACTTGGTCCTATGTAGCTACCATCAACCGCCGCCCCCACGAATACCGCATGGGTTGAGCCCACCATTAGCCCCGCCAACGGTGCTGCCTCTGCTTCGTTAACTATAGATGAACCACAATCTCCTCATTTATCTTCCTCTATACCACCTACCACCATACCACCCCTCCCCCACCACCTCCCACCCACACTCATCCCATGATCACACGTTCTCAACATGGTATTTTCAAACCAAAAACCTTTACTTCTCGTTATCCTATTGCTTTAACTTCTTCTCTTCCCTTGGAGCCAACGTGCTACGCTCAAGCTTCCAAATCACCTGAATGGAGAAAAGCTATGGATGAGGAATTTAATTCATTACAAGAACAACACACTTGGTCCCTTGTGCCATTTAATCCAACCATGAACGTCGTCGGTTGCAAATGGGTTTATCGGATAAAACAAAACCCAAACAGCACTATCAGTCGCTACAAAGCTCGCCTCGTAGCGAAAGGATTTCACCAACAACCCGGCATTGACTTTGTGGACACTTTTAGTCCTGTTGTAAAGCATACTACTAATCGAGTCATTCTCACGTTGATGGTCACTTATGGATGGGCGATTCAACAACTTGATGTTGAATGTGCATTTTTACACGGCAATCTCCAAGAAACTGTATATATGGCTCAACCACCAGGCTATGTTGATCCTGCCGCTCCTCATTATGTTTGCTTATTGCATAGATCCACCTATGGTCTACGGCAAGCACCTCGCACTTAGTTTGAAAAATTTACAGCTCGGCTAGAAGACATTGGTTTTTCAACCACTATCTCGGATCCGTCCCTCTTCATTTACAGCCATGGCTCTACTATTATCTATCTCTTATCTTATGTTGACGACATTATTTTAACAAGAAATGATTCCAAGGCTATGTCTGCTATCGTTGAAGAACTTCGTCACTCATTCTGGATGAAGGACTTAAGCCCATTGACTTATTTCTTGGGCATTTAGTTTGTTCAACGAAACTCCCATCATATCTTCCTTCATCAGGCAAAGTATATTCATGACCTCTTATCTCGTACCAATATGCTGAACTGCAAGCCTGTTTCTAGCCTTGCTACCTCGAATAAACTCGATCATTCAAGCAGTGACCCTATCTCAGATCCTACACTATATAGGAGTGTTGTTGGAGCACTTCAATATGTTACTCTTAGTTGTCTTGACATTAGCTATGCTGTTAATCAGGCTTGTCAATTTCTCAAAGCACCCGAAGAACACCATTAGCGTGCTGTAAAGAGTATCCTTCGCTATTTAAAATGCACAATCTCTTATGGCATGCAGATTCAGCCTAGTCCTATTTCTTTACATGCCTATTGTGATGCTAACTGGGCCGGCAGTCCCGATGATCATCGCTCTACCAGTGGGTATTGTTTATTTCTCGAGGCCAACCTTGTTTCTTGGAGTACAAAAAAGCAACCTATTGTTGCACGTTCTTCTACAGAGGCCGAATATCGTTGTCTTGCTCAAACAGCTGCTGAAATTCAATGGCTCCTATCTCTTCTCCGAGAATTACGAATCTCACTCCCACGTGCTCCCGTATTGTGGTGCGACAATATCTCTACCATTGCTTTAACTCGGAATCTAGTTTTTCATAGTCGCACTAAACATATTGAAATAGATTATCATTATGTTCGTGAATTGGTGGGTCGCCAGTTACTTGACATCCATTACATTAACACCAGTGATCAAATCACGGACATCTTCACCAAAGGACTGTCATCAGCACGGGTTCGTCTTTTACGGTCCAAGCTTCACATTGTTGACAATGCTTCGCTTACGGAAGGGTGATAACGTTTCTAGTCAGCAATCTTATCTTTTGTATCTAATTTAAGATATTGTTGATATTGTTCCCGTATTTTCTCTACTTGCCTTAAGCATCCTCAATCATCCCTAATTTAGGGCTCTTGTAATATCTTTATATATAGTTTTGTACAAGAGAGATCACAAAACAATATACAAAAATTACGATTTCTTCAGGTCCAACATCGCATTGGCTCCACGTGTCCATGGCCGTAAATGGCAATGCCCATAGCAATTTGAGGTGTCAATCCCAGTAACTGATGGAAAAACTTGATCACACAAGGTAAAATATAAGAATATAAGATGTGATTAGACGAACATAAAGCTGGATGACCAAATGCACGTATTATAAAAATTTGAACACTAACTATACTTAACCCAAAAATAATTATAATAAAAGCATGGAAGTGTTGTTTTACTTGGAGATTCCAAGGGCAGAAAAGGCAATGCTGACTACCAACTTTTACGCACGTAAGAGGGGACGATTTTGAGTCCAAGCGAAATGTATCAAGCTATCGGCGAGTCGCTCGAGCTTGACTGATTCCTTGATTATAAATGAGGCAAATTGAATTGAGCTTGATTAAATCTCGATTTTCTGTCTGAGTCGAGCCTGAGCCGAAATTTCAATGCTCGATCGAGCTCGGGCTATGCCTTGAGCATTGAGTGCGCAGGTTGAGTCAAGTTCAAACTCGGCGCTACATCGCCTCATTTCAGCTCGATTATACCTTTAAAAGAACGGAGAACAGGAGACATATGGTACCATAAGGGGCATTTATCATTTCTTTCTTGTACAAGTGCGATATCTAAGAGGCAAAAATTTGCCTCGCTTCGTCCACCTCCAGTATAGATCTTTTGCACTTGCTACTGCAACGATCACATTGCTCATGCATTTCAAGCTAGAGTCTGCGAAAATGAACGCTGTAAGAGAGAGCAGGGGTAATTGCTAGAGCTAAATTGATACGACCCAAATAATCACAAATTTTTAGTAGTCTATATGCCTAAGCATGTTATTTCGATTTTCTTATATGCTGGCTATATCAACCCAAAGAATATCACAAGAAAAATCTTGGCCAATCGTATTCTTTTCCTCTCTTTTTTTTCTTTTCGATTTTCTTATTTGTTTCTCGGGCCATATGACCCATTGCAAGTTGAAGCAGCGTCTCATCTGCACCACTTACCGGAGATACATAATTGATAATCAGCTAGTGAAAGATACAGAAAGAAAGGCAAATTTGGTTACTTCAACTTCTTAGTGAAGTCAGAGAGCTGAAGAATCTCAATCCTGGAAATGCTAGCTGCTTCCTCCCTCTCCTTCTTTGTGTTATAACCCCAATCCCCTGCTCAAACTATTCGAGCTTAGTGTGCTGATAAATGGGCTAAATATCTAGAGAAAGCATACACTAACAAATGCAGAGAGGCAAAATAAGTAATGCAGAAGGAAAAATATAGGCAAAGATGGAGAAGCCAAAACAAGAATGTGAACATGGGGACAGAGGACGGTACCAAGATACAGATTCCATCCATCTAGCTCAGGCTCTTTAATGACATTCTTGAGGGTTGCAAGTCGATCTTCCACAAAGCTGGTAAACAAGAAAAGGACCTTCTAAATAATTTTCCACTTCTTGGAAGATGAAGAATTTGAATGATCATTTACTGTATTGCGAAGTGATAAGATTAGTATGTCATGAATTTGCACTCTTCATTTACCAGAAGCAGGAGAAAATCTTACTGTAATTTTAACCCCTGGTGTTCTGGTCTCTTCTGAAGCTGCTTCAGCACTTCCACCTTGGGTCTGTATACAATTCACAGAATGAAAATGAGAGAAAATGGACATCTCGAGGGTACCTGCACTAATTTAATGCTTCTTTACAACACTTATCGGAGATTCACTTACCCAGTCCCCAAACCATATATTTTTTCATGGGGTATAGTTACCCCCGCAAGTTTCTGCAGCAAAGCATCCGCAAATCGACTCTGGAGTGGGCATAACAGAAGAAAATTTACTAACTTATAAGACAGGAAAAGGGAAAAGGGAATAATCAATTGGATGCTCGGCAACAATAACGACTCAAAGTGTTGATTGGAAATATTCTGCACTTTCAAAAATTCATAGTCCACTAAAGTAGAGTAACCATGATGCTAAGAACCAACCTGTTTCGTTGTAACAATAAATATACTTGAGCTTGCTAATTGAAGAGCATCAGGAACTCCAGGATAAAATCTGCAGGAAGAATGATTGATTACGAGAAAATACAATGAGATAGTATAATCAAGTGTACAACACTGATAAAGTTCTTGAAGTCAACACATCAGACAGAGCACAGAACCAACAGGAAGGTGAGTCCTAGACATCTGTACATCAAGATTCTTATCATTAGGTCAACATATTTCACATCTAGCTGCATGAAGATGGTATTTTGTCCTATAATTTTATTTGATATTGTTCTTGTACTCGACTGATTGATAATCTAAATAATGTGTCACAAACTCAACTAAGAGGAATTCGATAGCACCAGATTCCCAATTTAAGACAAAACTAATCGGTCATTCTCATTGTACAATTTAAGAGGAGAAGCACAATGAGCATGGCTAGAAGAACAACGAAATCAGTCTGATTGGGAGCACACACATCAGTACACATGAAGTAAAATGAAATAGTGACCCTAGAATTTAAGCCTCACAAAATCATAATATTGATCTTACAGTTGAGTTATCACAATGGCAAAAGAAAGTACATCAACATTATAGTAAATTCCCAAAGAAGAAAAATTTCTAATGGCTTTGTTAGGCACCTTAAGACATGCAAACTCTCATCATCACATTCCCTTAAGCAACTACCATCCCAAGGTAGAGCTATATATCAGTAAAAAGTTTTTTTGTTGTGTTATTTACAAATCACATAGAAAGATCAAATGGGATTCCGATGCTCTTTATGAAAATGAAAATCTAGAGAACCTGTTTGCAGCAATCCAAGTTCCCAAGTCCTTATCCATCCATTCATCTCTGACCTTTCCGAAAAGATCCACCAGCGTTTCCCTGTTCTCACCCCACTCTTCCATAATGACAGGTTTGATCTTTGACCAGCTCTCCAGAATCCCATCTATGGTGAGTCCCTCTGCAACCTTGCACACCAAACCCCGTGTCATCAGGTACATCGACATAGAATAGATCAGCTTTAACGTGCTCTAGAAGCATTTAATGAGGAAATATTCATTCATGTACCCACCAAAGACTTGCGAATAGAGCTCATTCTCATCTCCAACAGCAGTCTCACGAGCAGGACATTTTCATATCCAGTCTCCACAATAGGCCTCACCTACCACAGACCATCACCATGAGGACACTGCCACAACCTATTAAATTATCATACCTTACCAACATATTGCAGCAAGTTCAAGATATAGGCTAAGAATAACTCATCTCGATCTGGGTTTGTCAAAAATTTTCGGAGGCTAGAATCAGATTAAGACAAAATCCTCCATACATGTGCCGTTGCATACAACCCACTATTCCATAGAAAGAGAGACATCGCCGTACTTGAAGAAAGAACAACCAGAGCAGGTGCACAACTTCACACGACAGAGAAGCCAATCCAAAGTGATAAATGGCTAATCTTTTCAGGTAAAAATTTGAACTTGAAGCGACTTATACAGCTATCTAAGGACGAAGCAACCATGAGATGCGATCGGAGTTTCGACAATCGAACTCCCCACCCCACGACATGCGCAGTAGCTTTGTTCCCATTGAAGAACGCAAACCAATCCGAATTTTCCATAATTAGAAGTGAAAGGAACCGATCAGTCACTTAATCAAGCCGTCACCGATTCAATCCCGCCAAGGTCAACACGAAGCGAAATAAAAAACGATGCAACTCGGAATCGAACTGATCGGGAGGTGATTTACAATGTGCATCTGGTCGACAATCCAATCCTCGGTGGCGGAATCGACGCCGTCGAAGAGCCCCGGCCATCTCACCTTCGCGGCCTGAGAACGCAGAGGGAAGTCAAACCGCGTCGAGTCAAAACCACTCGAAAGAAGTACGAAAGAGAGAGAGAGAGGGAGAGAGAGAGAGAGAGAGAGAGAGGGGGGGGGGAACCTTGACGGCGGAGAGGGAGCTCTCGCCGCAGCTGTCGCAGAGGACGCCGTCGAAGTCCAGGGCGTAGAGATCCCCCATTTTTCTCGGCGGCGGCGGAAGCGGCGGCGAACTCGCGGGCTTCTTCTGTCGTCTCCTCGATTTGCATTACCCGCCACAAGAACTCGACAGGGAGGGCATGCTCTCGCCTCATTGGTCCACGTGTCGCGACACGTGGCAGCTTCTCCTCCCCCACCCCATCCCATGGGATTTGGATTTTTTCTTTTTTTGGGCAATTCTGATTTTTAAAACATTCATTTCACAAGAAAAATAATTATTCTATTTTTATACATAATTTTTTGTCGAAAATAGATAATTATTTTCCCTATATGAGTTTCTAAGCATAAATATACATTTAATAATAATACAAAGATTCTCTTAGGAGGTGGGCAAATGGCAAGCAATAGTAGGTGAGTGGCTTATTTATAGGGAAAGCAAGTAATGAAAAGAGTTTTTATTTATCATTTTGTTCCGGAAATAAAATAAATAGAAAATTTTTACTTATTATTTCTATTTTAAACCTATTTTTAGACTAAAAAAATTTTTCTAAAAATTTAAAAATAAAATTACATTACCAAAAGAATTTTATTCTAAATATGTTTTTGGGAATAAAAAAATAAATGCAGTCAGAAATATGATGGTTACAATGCATGCCCTCAGTATTATTTATGTACAGCAGTATTTTCAAAATCGTAATGAAAATGAATCGGATTGACATTTTATGCTTAATTGAATTTATCAAAAGATTAGTTCAATGGATCGATGCCAAAAAAGTAAAAAACGCATTTGAAATTGGATCTCTAAGCAATTCAATTAATGAGTACAACATTATTTAAAACAACCTGATTTATTAAGGGTGTGTAAAAAAAATTGAGAATTGCCCAATTCGTTCGGAACCAAACCGAACCGACCTAGGACTAATGGTTTTCATAAAGATTGGTCTGGTTCCCGATTTCAAGGTAGAACCATCCACCTATCTTCCCAAACCAAACTTATATGTATTTCTATTTTAAATTATTTCTACAACTTTTAAAAGAAATTAACCTTCCCTTTCATTCTGCCTTTTTTGGATAAATATCGTTTAGGTTTTCTATCAATTTCAAAATCCCTGACAATAGGCTTGCTTCTTAGATGTCTTAATGAGAACACCGATGCCCTCTTCTTGCTGTCTAAATTGAGACCCATCTCCATTATCATCATCATTCTTTCCACTAAGCCTAGTTTTTTTGTCACCTATTTTTTCAATGCCTTAGCGCTAACATCCATGGCCTGAAACTCCAATATAATCTCACGACAAGAATTTCAATTTAGGGGATAGATTTGCCGACCACACTCCTACAAAAACATAAGAGTCCCCTCTGCATCATCTCCTTCATTAGGATAGCATTTCAATGTGGCATCCATACAACACACGTTAAAAACATTTTAACTTTATTTCTTCCTATAAGACCAGTTCCATTAACCCACTAGAGAGCTAGACTATGACCGCAGAATTAAACAGATGGTTCCTCATTCCCATTTTTCAAAATCGATCTTTAGATTGTTCCGTTAGAGTGGGGCGTCCACTTTAGAACCAATCACCCCTATGATTAAAGTTCCCACTTCATATTTTCTCTTCTTTTTCTTCCAATTTTCCGTCGTAACTAAAATGACCTCCACGTATCAAATTATATATATATATTGGTAAGTAAGTATCAAATTATATTTACCTCTAAAGCCGAGTGAAAAGCAACGTTCGTCTCTTCTTCTCCTCCTGCTGTCGGGTAGCTCTATAACGAATGGAGCTGATCCGGGGGCTAACCGAAGAAAAGAAATTGATGGAGAATAGACCAACACAGCCTATTTTTAAATTCAACGATGGCCGTTTCAATCGCATTTAATCTATGGAATGAGATGTGCCTCGCTACGTGACCAAAAAAAAAAAATCGCAATCAGACGGTCAGGCCAACTAGATGATCTCACCATCGACAAGGTTTTTCGTTCACCTCTTATATTTCACGTCTATATCTGAGGATTTAGCCATCTTTTTTCGTTTTATTCGCCGGTTTTACGCTTCTGGCCAGTTTCTCTCGTAAAGCATTGTTCACTTCCGCAAACCGACTTGTGCACGAAAGATCCTTTTTCGACTCTCTCTAGCCGTACGTCTCCCATCCCTTGAAGGTCTTTCTATACTAACAATATTTCCGAAAACCGGATTGAATTTAGAAATGGGTTTATATATTTATCTTGCTCTGAATAATTCCAACCAAAGAGATCAAGTGTATGACTCGAGCCTACATGACATGACATGACCGATCGATATAAACACTCCGACACTTCACCTTTCCCGATCACTCGATGAATTTTGCTCGCCCCTTACTTCAGCACGAGATCTTAGCCACTTTGTTTCAATTACCAACTTGATTTTCGTGAATAGAAAACGATCGATGACAACATCCACTGGTGGTTTTCCGACATCATGAGCGCACTCTTTGAGTAGAATTGCTGGAAACCTGTCTACATGGAAATTTTCCTATTTCATATGGACAGATCCTATGGTGATGCAAAAGCAAACAAGAGATTCATAAACATGAGAGCCTAAGAACAGAAGGCTGCCAGCAATATTAGTATTCTTTCTTGTATATGTCTGATCGGCTGTTCATACTCGTCCGAGCTTGCGACTGATGCCTGTGACACAGTATCACTCCCAAGACAGCACAATATCCGAACTGCCTCCTCCACATTGACAACGAACCAGGCTAAAATTGACATGATTCAATGAATTTAGAGTATGGTTAATGATCACCCGATAAACGACGTGAATGAGTCAATAGCTAAGGACGTTAGGGGGAAGCACTTGGGACTATCCTCGTCAGTATTTGCCAGAAGAATGCCAAAAAGAGGAGATCCGTCCATACGTAGACGATTTAGTTCCAATATCGAGCAACAACTTTGGGAAACTAACACAACACGGATTGGAGGTTCATTGAAATATTTCAATTAATAATCTCGGCATCAGTAAGATCCAATGAGTTTCCTACTTAAAAAGCTAATCTCAGTATAGATTGTTGAGTTTCAGGTAAGATCACAGAAGTTTCGCACAATTTGTTCCCATTTGGTAGTGCAGTAACAGGGAGAGACAGAGCAGAGATGCTCCAGCGGGATTATCAGGAATGCTAGAACAAACACAGCACGGAAATTCCACCAGTCCAAAACACTAAAAGAACTCAAAGTCCAGAAATTTACCACCAGACTTCATGTCCGTCCCCGGCCCAGCCATCCTTTTACTAGCACTGCCAACACCAACCGGGTCGACTGCCCCATACTTCCCTCGCAGCTCGGCTTCCACTGGCCTTGGCACCTCCGGAGGTGTGCTGCACCGAATCAGGGCCCAATTCACGCCCTCAAAGAATGGGTGCTGCTTGATCTCGGTTGCACCCCTCTTCACCCCGAGCCTATTTTGCGGCTCTTTTACCAACAAACCATGTATCAAGTCCCGGCTTGCATAACTTGTGGCTGGTGATTCTGGGAACTTGAGTTGCTGCCCAACCACATTGAATAACGTGGCGCGGTTCCCAGAGCCTTTAAATGGGGTTTTACCATAGAGAAGTTCATGCAGGAAAATCCCAAAGGTCCACCAATCAACCGCACTCCCATGCCCCTCCCCTTTGATAATTTCGGGGGCAAGGTACTCATGGGTCCCAACGAAGGACATTGACCGAGCTGAAGTGGGCTCAGCTACAAGTTCTGGAAGGGTGCTAGAGGGGAATCCTGGTTCTGCACGGGGTTTCTGATTCTTTTTCTTATTCTTCTGGGGGAAGAACCGGGGAATGAAGCAAGCGGGCTGGATGCACACCGAGGAAGGCTCAATACAGGCCGGCTGGACACAAAAAGCGCCAGCCCTTCTTGGGTCAGAGTCATTTGAGGTTCTTATGAGGGTTGGTGATACAGCACATCTTAATGAAAGATCGAAGTCTGAGAGCATAATGTGGCCATCATCACGAACCAGAACATTTTCGGGTTTCAAGTCCCTGTACACAACTCCAAGCATATGCAGATACTCAAGAGCTAGCAAAACCTCTGCAGCATAAAACCTGCAAAAAACAGACGGTAATGATTATTTTACTTGATGACATGTTCAACAAAGTTCGGGAAATGCTTAAAGAAACCAGACAACAAGACAATTGAACATCCTCTTCTCACTGAGCCTAGAAATTTAGTCCTCCAAATCATGCCTAGAATGCCTATAGATATATCTACAAATAATGAAATTTATCCAGGTCCTACCAAGATGGTATTCACATTACAAGTTACAAGACTTATAAATGCAGCCATTAATTAAAGCAGTTTAAAGAAACTTGAAGTTCCACAGAATACAAGATACTGTAGCCTTCCCTAGGTATATAAAATCACCAACTTTTAAGAATAAAGTCAAGTCAGGTAAATATAGGTAAGAGATCATACTGAAGGAAATGTGCTTTTTCTCACTGCTGCTTCGGACGATGAGGAGAAAAATTTAGTTAAAGGATTCCCCATATCTCGGCATTTTATACTTCACACCAATGAACCAAAAAATTGCATCAAAATTAATAAATCGTAGAAAAACTATCAGTCATCTGAGTAAAATTTTGTGCAGGAACTTCTTTCAGATTATAATCCAATTTTCTTCAGCACATCTATCCGTATGCCCTTCAATGGGTCAGGTGCCTTATACTTAAGTAAGTCATTATTAGCATGAAAAGGAGGGTCTCGCAAGAATGAACTTCAAGGTATGAGAAATTTTAAGTCACTTGTTCCCCTACATTAAGAAAATGGGATTGCAACAACTCTCACCATCAAGAGGATAAGCTAGACAAAATGGATTATATTTGCTAAACTGCTGAAGGTATTCTACAATCAGAAATAACATATTAAAAGATCAAAAGGAAGCATATTTGCCCATCTGAATTATATGCAGCGTCCTTGCCAAAATAAATAATCACACACGAAGTCATCACACTATCATCTCTTTCTCATGCTTAGCAGCACCACCTCTTTTTGCATGCCTATAAACGCAAGTGACCTAAGCAATTCACTTTCAGTCAAAAGTAAACATAAATGGTACTTAACACAAAAGCACCAGTAAGGAAAAGTGCCTCATTGAGGAAGTTAAAAGAGTTCCATGGACTTTCCATTGAAAAACTGTTTCTGGTCACAAACCGTAATACTTTATATTGAAACAAGCACTTGAAGATAGATGTGGCCAATGAGATTTATACTAACACAGGAAATCTAAGATCATACTTGTCCTAAGATCATAGTTGTCCCTGATAGAATAGTCAATATTTCTTCCCTTTAATTTCTGCCAAATATTATTTACTGATGCTAATAGTTTAGCTAGAGGATATGTTCTGCAAATCAAACAATGAACTTGTTAAAATGCTGATGAGATTCATCATAATGATCGGCGACAAAATAGTGTTTCATCTTCAGCAAAGCCAGCAACTGATGCAAGATTAACACAGCAAAAGAAAGAGGCAATTTTTTAATTGTGCCCAAGCAACACTAGTAAGTACTAGCAAAAATATATTTCCACTATGCACTCAGTCAACATTATTAAGCATGTTTACTTAGTGGAATTCTGGATATCATGCTTCCTTATAATCCAACAAGGTTTTAAGAGAGGATTGCATTCAAGAGTTTCAGAAGATAAGCTGCAAGCACACATTTGGTGAAGGGTGGATAGAGGATACTCTAGAACCACTCTTAAAATACCCTATCTGCTTTCTCCCACATGACAGAAGAACAATCCATTCTCAGATGGAAACCCAAAAAAGAAAGATCACTAAAAGAATCTCAGGTCCCCTATCTCAATTTATATCAAAGCAAGCAATATGTACTGTTGGGAAAAAGAACGCACGTTTGTTGCAAACAAAATTACCAGTCAAACCATGCACAGGATCGTGCAAGAAATGAACCTGACAGGTGTTGCTCAATAGATCCCAGATGAAGTGGCAGTTAGTTCTAAATGAAATCATGCAAACTTTTTTACATGCGAAAGATATAATTTCATATGTACTCCTGCCAAATGCGTACTTATATTTTCTCACTGAATAAAGGAGCTTTCACATAAGAAATGCAGAAATTGACATACCCTTCCACAGGGAACCAGCGAGAAAAATAAAAAATAAAAAATAAAAATGTGTACTTGTCTTAAAGTAAAGGAAGGAAACACCATAAACAGCTGATGACACGTAGTTATCAATCTTACCGAGCAGCATACTCAGAAAAATGCTTCCTAGGCTGTCGTTGCCTTAGAGTATGCAGATCCCCTCCCGGACAAAACTCCATGACCAAACATGAAAATCTTTCTGTCTCAAAATGAGTATACAAAGTTGGCAAAAATGGATGATCTAGCAGCTGCAGAATCTCTCTTTCTGTTTGTGCCCTGTTGAGCTTCTTTCTGCTAGCAAGAGATGCCTTATCCATAACTTTCATGGCAAAATAGCAACGAGTACCACTTAGCTCAGAAAGATACACACTGCCAATATCACCACATCCTAGCCTCTCGAGCAATCTAAAGTGACTCATCCCAAGAAGTCCATCTCGCGCTCGAATGGCAAGGATAGCCTTCCACCTAGGATCATTCCCTTTGTGAGGCTTATTGGCACTTCCTGTGATGTTGCTCCAATTACTGTCATCACTAAGGCCACTGCTATCACTAGCTCGACTAATGCTTGTTTTCGCACTCTCAAGTGAATCCCCCCGCACACTCCCTTTCGTACTCTCAAAGTTCCTGTCGACACTAAGCATGCCGTCACTTGTGAACATATCACTGCGGTATGTGCTGGCGCGACTGTTGACAACGCTCATGGCAGTAACAACACCTGTACTATCAATGCTACTGTGTGGACTTACATTGCCACTTGGAGGCAAAGAAGCATCCCAAACACATTCCTTCTCCTCTGTGTCATTTGGAAGGAGAGAATTATCTGTATTTTGTGATGCACGAGGAACTGAAAATGGACAAGCATCACTAGGTTCTTCAACCAAACTCTCTGCTGGTGAAAGAATAACTGGGCTAGGTTTCTTAGCTGGAGGCCTGATTGATAGATCTTCCAGAAAGGGTCCTTTTACAGACAAGCTTTTAATCAAGCATGTGCTCTCAGGTTTATCTTGACCGAGTGGTACATAAACTGCTTTCATTAAATCTGTGTCAATCGGCTCAGGAGGATGACTAGCTCCTGAAAAACAACTTGGGCCACCTTCCTCAAATGAATCATCACCGACCTTAAATAAGACAGCATTGGGCACCGATTGTTCTTGTCCGGGAATAGAGTCTTTGCCTTTCCATCTTCTTACGGACGCATATGAGCGTGACTCTTGTGAGTCGTGTAAAACAGATCGACCAATTTCTCCTCTTACCAACATCGGATGCCCGCTAGACACTTGATGTGCTTCTCTAAAAAAATGCATGTGCGTATCCATTTCTTCTGCGACTTCTCTCACTGTGGGCATACGAATACTGGATACCTGGTCCTTACCGGGCAACTTTGCAGGAAGTACCTTGACTTCTGGAAACCTTTCCATTTCCAGTGATAGGAAAAAATCACATAAATGCTCTCGACAAAGCAACGAAGCAACTCTGCAATAGACCAAACAACCGTGTTACCACTGAACCCAGTAACTTCAAAAGTCTTCTATTAACTAAATAAAGAATACCGATCATTCTTGAGGCTAAATATATAGGAATATCGAGAGGGATCAACTCGACATCTGATCATCCCATAAAAACAACCCAATTCAAGCAAAGGGAGTGATGAGATTTAAATACAATTGCCAAGAACAATTTTACACACGCGGGTTTCGGTCGCAATATAAGCTTAACGATCGGGCGGCACAGTTTTAGCCCCACTCGAATTCGATTCTACCCAGAAAGTATGGGGATAAACTCAGAGCAGATTCACAAACTCTTTACTTATTCTGCACGCATGATTTCTGGAAAACGAAAGCTGCAGAAATCAAGAAGATGGGAAGGGTCAAAAACAACTCAAAAAGAACAAAACCAAGAGCAGCAAAATTCGGTGCGACGTTGCTTCCACATAGATGACAAACCAACCGCTCACGAACTGCAGAGCATCACGATCCACCACCCAAAATGCTATCGAAACAGCAGCCACCCCGACCGACCACACACATCATAAGAGCTTTCGAGCCGCAAGTCAAGTTTTTTTTTTCCTTTTGGGTTCAGGCTGCAAGTCCAGCTCGAGAAGCCGAACCAGCGAACTCGGCTCACCTTCACCGGATCAAGCAGCGAACCGAAAGCCACAAAAGCAAATTCAAACGACGCCCCGAACGGAAGCACCTCAAACTTCGCTCGGCAGCCAGGAAGGAAGCGAGGGAATTCTCAAGAAGAAGAAGAAGCAGTACCACCCACGATTCAAAAAACCAGAAAAAACCGCAAAAAGGCATTCGCGACGCCGTGCTCCGCGGCATTGCCCATCTCTCCGGAACACACGTCACGCCGCGAAACCCAGAAGCGCAGAGAGCAAGGGAGAGAGAGAGAGAGAGAGAGACGACGCACCGGTCAAAAAGGCATGCGGGCACTCGTCCAATGCGGTGGCGCGCGCGTAATAATCCGAATTCGGGCCTTCGCGAGCGGAGCTGGGGGGGCGCGAACGGCTCGCTACAAGATTCCCTGCAGACCAGAAGGCGACCGGTCGACGACCCTTGTCTCCCCCTCTCTCTCTCTCTCTCTATCTCTCTGCCTCTGCCTCTGCCTCTGCCTCTGCCTCTCTCTTGGTTGTCCAGAAGCAGGGAAAGCGAGCGAGCGAGGGAGCGCGCGCCTGCGAGATCGCGTGCTGGGTTTTCACTTAGGGTTAATTCTTCTCCATCTTTTTCTCCCTTCCCTCCGCCCTCCCCGAGCAGAGCGCCTCAGGCCGAGCCCGAGCTCGAAGCTCTGCTTTTTCTCTCTCTAGGCTGTGTCTGTCTCTCTCTCTCTCTCTCTCTCTTCCAGGACAGCAGGGGGGTGTCTCTCTCTCTCTCTCTCTCTAGACTCTCTCTCTTCTCTGTCAGCGAGTGAAAGAAGGGCTCTTTGAAGCAGGAGCAGAGGATGGTTTCGATCGTGCCCCTTTGCTTTTGCTTTAATTCCCTCGCTTTTGCAGTGGGGTGTGTCTCTTGCGTCTAGTCTGGTCTCCGTTACCTTTTCTTTTTTTCTTTTTTTGGTTCTCTTTTAAAAATGAAAAGAAAAGAAGAAAACAAATTTTTTCAAAAATATTAGTTTATACTATTATGAATTGTGAAGTTATATCTTGATTCAGCATCTCTCACTCGTGCCCGACCAAAATTCCCCCGAGACCCTCATTAAATGTACTTAATTATTTTGGAAAATTGCAAAAAAAAATTAATTTGACCCATGGTTTTTGGACATAGGCTAAGATTCCTTTATTTTGCAATATCAATTTACCAATTTCATCACTTTTCATTATGATATATCTTGTTTTGTAATAGCGAAACATCTAAATTATTTCCATAGCTCCCTCCATAAGTGAGACAGCCTAAGTGAAAAGTCAAGTGTGATGAATGATGCAATTTGAGAAGACACACGCGACAATTCAAATTTTTGGAAGAATTGTCACCGGCTTTTTAATTCATGATGATGTCAGCATTTGATGTGCTAACATCAAAATCGAGATATATATTCTTAAAACTTTTATGTAAATTTAATTGATAATTAGAGTAAATCGATCACGTTTTCATAAATTGATTCTGTCCATCCCATCCCATCCCATCGAAGATCGAGTCGACTCCACTAATTTGTCGTCCCGGTGTGAATGAATGAACGAGCGGAAGAAAAGAAAAGGAAAGAGAAAAAAGTAAGTTGCGAGCGTGGGGCCCATAGGGGTGGGCCCAGGAGTGTTCCTTCTTTGGGCTACACAGCTTTTTCAATTGCGATGTCGTGCGCCTTGCGTCTTTTATGGACTTTCTGTCATCATCGCTTGACCCGCCCTACAGTCTCCTCCGGCAACCCCCTCTTTCTCGGCGGCGGCGCGTGTTCCTCACGGCTCCCCGGCGGCGCGAGTTCCGCCGGGGCACCTCGACCCCTTCTTTCTTCCTCTCACAGAAAAAAAAAAAGTAGTTGAAAGATAGGGCGACCAGAATTGATTAAGCCGGCGATGTTACTATCTTTGACATTGGACCGACCTCTGAAGAGGTCTTTCTAGATCGGAGGACAAGCTAGTCGGATTATTTCTTCTCACCCCCCTAATGCAAACCAGATTCTTGATGTCAATTTTGCAGCATCGATTCTTTGGGGCTTTTAATATAGATTCTCGATGTCAATTTTTGTATTCAACTTTAACCCTTTTAGGTAAGCTAAAATGTCAATTGGCACTCAAACCTTTGAGGCTGTCGCTCCATTCTGTTGTAGCTTGTGTGGTTCCAACGAGGATTCTCAACTAAAGTGAGCGCATGGAATTCTATCTTTTTGCAGCTTTGGTTAATGATTCGGTATCTAGAATAGTGAATAGGCTCACGTAAATTTTTTCATTAACCATTAAAAATAGTCTTTCCTTACCAAAAAAAAAAAAAAAAAAAATAGTGGGTCGCATCAAATAATTGCAATTTATGTAAATAAAAGATAGCTAATATAATTAAGTATTTATTCTCCTCATTATAAACTAAATCAGCACATTAGGAAATCCTCAAATACAAAATAATAGTCAAAATAACACTAATGCAAAAGTTGAAAATATAATTACAAAAATCCCTCGCCATATGATTTGGTAGTTTCAAATGCTAATATGCAAATAGTTAATGTATTTATTCTCCTCATTCAAGATTCGGGTTTAAGTCACTATATTTTTTTGCATTCTTTTGAGACCACGAAGTGATTTTATGGTAGGTACTAGTTGACATGGAGGTAGGCGCAATTTGCGAGAGATTTGAAATTAATAAAATGAAAATTGTGCTAGAAATAGAAATTGATTAGATAATAATATAGGAAATCCTCAAATACAAAATAATAGTCAAAATAACACTAATGCATTACAAAAGTTGAAAATATAATTTCATGGAATTTAAGATATTATTATCCCTTGCTATTTTATTGGCAATGGTTTTCCTAAGCGTATTTATTTGGTTTATGCAATGTTTGAATGTTTACGTCATCCAAGACCAAGTACATCGGATCTCCATATAGGGAAAAGTTCCTATCCATCTTGTCTTAATCACGGATGTAATTATGGATGGCACAACATGCAATTACGATATGTGCTTGCTTTCGAAGTACAAATGAGGGCATATGCCTCAAAATGAAAAAGCGATTCTTCAATACCCCAAATGATCTTTCAATGACATTCCTTAAAGAAAAATGTTTATAGTTGAACAATTCTCTTGCAGTTGTTGGCCGTCTCGCTCTACCCCTATACTCATTTAAATTATACCGGTCACCTCTAAAAGGAGTTAAAAATCCCGGAGTTTTGCATAACTAATCCATGACATAGTATTTGCCTACAATAATGTATTTTTGAGGGATTTTCCATACATTTTTGGGAGGAAAAACATTTTTGAGTATTTTTCTAATTTTTTGGATATAAAAGGGATTTTTTTTTACCTTTTTTGGTATTTTTGGAAAAATACAAGTCTTTTTGGATTTTTCTGAATTTTTTTTGGCTTTTTCATGAATTTTTGGTTTTTTTTTTGGATTTTTGGCGAAATATTTTTGATTTTTTGATTTTTTGTGAAAATGAAATATTTTTTAATATTTTTAATATTTTTCAATATTTTTGGAAAATAAATTATTTTTGATTTTTCTCGATTTTTTTTTGGAAAATAAAATATTTTTTTTTAAGGAAGGAAGAGAACTGAAGACATTCCTAGGACTTCTGGAAAAATTTCCAGAAGCCCAAAAGCTCTAATGATGGCCGCCTCGCCTCTCAAGCACTCCTATTGGGCTAATAGAATAGCATATCTTACTTTAACGTATTAGTATTCACACGTCCCATCCTTTAATCGGAGAGAATTATTTTCTCTTTCCCCTCCCCTAGGGAATACCTCATATTTTTACATCCATAATTTAAACATAGTACTTTAACGATTTGATAAGGTTCGACTTCTTGAAAATGTATGCTAAATTATTCGAAACATATAAAGCAAAAAATGAATGCATTATTTTGTGTTCGAGATGGCATCTAGTAGTATGATCAGGGGTAAGCATTCGAGGGCCGAACCATGATTTTCAACAAGAACAATCGCAACTACACCACCAACATATATCATGCAATGAAATGGTGCAACTTTCATATTTTATTACAAGAATTTTTTTTTCCTTTTACACAAAATCTTCAACAAAAAAAAAGGGTCGTTTCCCAATTCCCGATCCTGATCCTTTGGAATTGAAAGTCACCCGATTCTAAAAGTCAGGTACCAACTCGTACCGGGAATCAATCGTCCCTAATTGTAATATCATGTAGCATATCCATCCCATTCCAAGAACCGATTTGGCCCGACGGGGCACTTCACTCACGCGCTTCGTGGTAGCGCGTGAATCAGGCTCTGCTGGTTTTTCAGTAATTCTTTTTATTTACCCTTTGGTTACTAAATGTTGGCCCGGATACGGAAAAACCGTGATCGCTAGGGGCTCCTTTTTAATTTTTCGGGCAAAATCCGATTGGCCGTAGTGGGCCCCACTCGCGTGATTTTGCAATTCCGCCTCATTTGCCTTTTTTTCTTCTTTTTTTGGTCCCTGTGCTCCTCGTTTGACCGCCGTAGGTCTTATGTAGCGTTAAGGAAAAGTGAGTAGGCGGGGAAGAGGAATCGACGAGCACCTATGTAGATTGTACAACGGGCGAAAAAACTTTTTAAAATTATTTTTACCTCAAACCATGAGAAAAAGATAGAAAAAAATAAAGAAAGAATTGTGTAGGTCAATTTTTTTCTTTTAATCTTTGTAAGAAATAGAATGATCGTTGTGTCGACAAGGATTGGACCTGGGGAGAGATCTTTGGATGCTATCGAATGAGTACAATTACGATGTTGAAAGTGAACGAGACGTCGTTTGGACATGGAGAACACCCATTTGGTTTGGTGATACTGATTTTTTTTTTATTGTATAGTTCAATAATACCATTGTTGTAACTGTATTAAAAAAAAAAGGATTTATGTCATAAAAACCCACTCCAAATTGGTACATAGGTGTCGCATTTATCGCAAACTAATTTTTATGTCATAAAAACTCATGCACCAGTATGTTTGTATCACATTTCTCCCAAATTGATGCATCCATGGCACAATTTACTCAAAATAAATTTTTACATCGCAACAAATTTAAATTAATATTTTTTGTCATATTTACTTTAAATTCATGCACCAATATCGCATTTACCAGCAAAAAACCTTAGATTTACTATAATTTTGAATAAATGTAACATGAATATATTAATTTGATGTAAATGTGACACAAGTGTCTCGATTTAAGAGCTTTGGTGATACAAAAATTAATTTATAATATATATGTGGCATGGATGTATCATTTTAGGATTTTTTTTCATGGAAGTAGACAAAAGAAATAATTGCTTGATTTTTGTTTTTGGCCAAGGAGTATTCACGTGTGAATGACTATTTTTATTGCAAACGCCAAGTTATCGTTGTCTTCTTTCTATTATTTTCTTCGTTTCTTTTTTTGATGGAGGATAAATATTAAATTTTTCTTTAAGTAGACAAAAAAACCAAATTCCGAGCCGACAGCGTTCACCTTTCGTTTTCGACCGTCCGCCTCGTTCACACGGACAGAAAATCTTCTCCCGGTCCGGATGCGAATTGTCCAAAATGCCCTTGAAACAGAGGCGAGGGGAGACCGAAATGGGCTGACGACGGAGGGGCAATAGAGACTTTTCGGATGGCGGGTGGACACGCGTGCCTGGTAAAAGTAACAAGTCCTAGCGCCCCTCTGTAAGAACAATGACAAGTGACTGATTAGTCAGCAGAAAAAAAAAAGGACAAAAAGTAATCAAATAAAATTAATGCATGCATTAAAAAATCATTTATTGTAACTATATTTTTTTGGTCGGTGCATTTATTGTACCATTCACTCTTTCAATTTAACGTATATGACATCTGACATCATACTAGGCGAAAAATGGGTTTTTATTTTTTGGGTTAACCGATGGTCTTTAAATCATAGAGAATAAAATAAAATGGCTTTTGATAATATCTGAGCGTTTACGTAGTACGACATTATTGTTATACGAAGCAAGATGAAATGCGGAAGAGGACAAATCAGGGGACCGACAGAAACTGCAGAAATGGTCAAGATAAGTCAGTGAACGGTCGACTTTCGAAGGTCCCGTGCCGACCCGGCCGTGTCGTCGCTCGACGACACGGCGTTCAGCTCAGAATCAAAAGCGTGCGACGCCTACGCAATCCGAGAGAAAGAATGCCCGATACGATAGGTTAATATCATGAAAAAATCTAATTGATATAATTTTAAATTGATACATTTAAAACAAATTTATTTTCTTTTTGTTAAATTTTATCACTAAATTTCTAAATTTAATGATATATAGTAATTGATAAGTGTACCGATTTTGGATTTTAACCTCCATTTATAATAAATATATCAATATTGTGATTTTTTTCATGATATTAATTCAATTTAATGAAAACTAACGATTGTAAAATTATCATAAATATACTAATTTTGGATTTTTTGTGGTTAAAAATTAACTTAAGATAAATTTATCACAATCATATTAATTGAGTTTTCATGATATCAACTATAATATCTTTGATTATTGGTTGCGAGTTATAAAGATCACTGGCATGCAATCTTATCTAAAAGCGAATGTATTCGCAATCAAAGAGGAAGTTAAAGGAAAACATCACAGTCTGATTGGTTTATTCGAGTCGAATTTTGACAACCAACTCTTGTGGTCTGACCAAATTAACTTTAGAGTCGTGTTAATAGCAAGATAAATGAGAGAATTTAGTGTTCAAAACATGGGATCGTTATGATGTGAATCGTAATACTTGTTAACTCCACGCACTTCAATTCTAGATATCTCATTTCATGCATTTTAAGTCCTAAAACTTGTAACTTTTTGTCCACGTCCAGTCGGTTAATAGTAAGTGAATGAGAATGTACCTATGTTCTTTTTTTTTTTCCTTTTAATCGTATGCGATTTTTAAGATTTTTTTAATAAACACAATTTTGTGAATTTACATCATAAAAAAGGAGAAAAAACTGTAAATAAATAAGAATGAAGTCAGAATTGGAAATCGAAAAAAAGAAAAAGAAAAAGAGAAAAAGAAAGAAGAGACCTCAAGGGTGGGGATAATGGCTCCTGAAGGGAAAGGGAAAGGGAAAGGGAAAGGGGAGGGGGGGATTGGTCCAATTTAGTTCCTAGGTGGTCCAACTAAACCAATGCACGATGAGCTAATCGGCCAAGTCGAGAGTCTAAGCCTAGGAAGAAGTCGGAGAGGATGGCTACTAGGCGAGGGGAGGCAAAGGGCGAAGATGATGTGACCTTGCCGAAGCAAACCGACGTCGTAGACATTCTCGACGCTTGGAGTGGAGTTTGGGGCGAGGTGGGAAGGGGAGGACGACAATAGGAGGGGGAAAGGATCTTGGGAGCGACCGACACGGTGAGGGCTTGTCCATGGAAGAAGAGCAAAAGCTCGTGGCCATGCACTAGGCAGGGGAATGGCAGTTTGTGCGAAGGTGGAGACTCCGCGGAGATGAAGGAGACGAGGGTGAAGAGACGATGGGGACGTTGTCGAAGTAATTTGATGTCGCAGACGTTGTCGACACCTGGTGGGAGTTTGGGGTGGGGAGGGAAGGGGAGGACGGGCGTCTGGACGGAGGGTTGGGCGAAGAGGAGAGGGTTCAAGGAGGGAGAGCTTTCTTGGGAGTGACCGACATGGTGAGGGCGAATCCGTGGAGGGAGAGTTGGGGAGCGAGGTCTAAGGGCGAAAGCTCTAAGGGAATGGCAGCACGTGTGGGGGTGGAGACTCCATGGAGATGGATAAGAGATGTTTTTATTGATTTCTTTTTTTTTTAAATAAAAATATTCAGTATAGTCCGAGTAGTCTTGTTCCAATCATGACATTGGAACTTAGGAGCGTGAAAGATAACATTTCTATTTTGCAAAACAACTTATTTAAAAAAAATAGTTCATTTCTATTTCTATTTTTTAGAACAATTTATGAATAAAATAATGTGATTGATAATTATATAAAATTTATATTCTCATAATATAAAAAAATAATAATGTGTTTAATACGATCCATAAATGTTTATTTTTTTTGTTTTTTCTTCTTGCTCGTCGACCATTGATCGTCGCCTACGATGGTTGGCAGGAGGTGGGTTGTCGGTGGTGGACGAAGTTTGGCCGGCGGCAAGTGGCGAGCGATAGGAGGTGGTCGATAGCGGATGGCATATGGTGGATGGAGATGATCGAGCGACGAGTGGCGACTAGCCGTGGGCGGGGGTAAGCAATCAAGCAGCGGTGGCCGCAGGCAGCGGCGAATCCAAGGGCAACGGACGCAGCAAGGAAGAATAAAAAAAATAGAAAAGAAAAAAATGGCTTATTTTTACAAATTATTCTTAGGAATAAGAAATTACTTTTTCCTACTTTTTATTTTTGTTTCAAATTTATTCTCTAGCTACTTTTTTTTTTTTTTTTTTTAATTTCAGAGAATAGAAAAATTAATTGACATTATCAAATGATTTTCCGTTCTTCTTTTTGTTTCGGGGAATAAAATAATATAAATCAAAAGAAATATAAATATTACCATGCAGCCCTACATTGCCCATCACCAATTCCAATTTTGCAGAATTGGGAATGACTTCCCTAAAAACTACCTAGAATCAGCCAATTCTTTTTAAGTTTATGGTTTCATTTTTTTTTTAATTTGCGGACAAAACAATAATATCCACCCTTATCTCTTTTTATTTTTCTAGTTTATCCAATTTCAATTTTTATTTTTATTTTTATTCTAGCGGACAAAACAATAATATTTTGTATTCAAAAGCCATAAAGACTGGGAAAAATATAAAAAGAGTTGCGTGTGAATTTCTATGAATCGAAAAGTGATGGACTTGAAGGAAGAACAATTGTACGAACTAGACAAGTTTTACGTCTTATTCACGTGCATGAAAGTGACAAGTTTTAACGTTTAAACTATAATTTCTCTTACCGACCAAAAAAAATATAATTTCTCTTCAAAAAAACGAATTCATCATATCAATAGAATAGTTGGTGTATAAAAACTTTTCTTTTTTGATTGTTTAAGAAGTATTGAAAGGAAACTTGTTAATAGAATCTATGATTTACCCTAAAGTCTGATACGTTTGTGAAAAATTTATCATCGTTAGTTTTTTTTTTTAAATTTTATCATCAAATTATTAAATTAGATGGCACATAATAGTATATTAATTTGAGATTTCATCTTTTATTAATTACAAATGTATCAATTTGTGATTTTTCATGATATTAACTTAATTTAATAGAAATTAACGGAGAGTAAATTTATCATAAATGTTCTAATTTTTGACTTTTTTGTTTTGACTAATTTTGAAGTAAATTTATCATATATATATTAATATATAGTTTTTCATGATATTAATCCTTATTTAAATGCTTTTATTTATTTATTGAAGTTGCATGCAAAGGAGATGCACGACAAGGCTTAGATCTCCATATTATCAACTTCCCTAAAAATTTTCGGCTCGAGTAATAAAATCGCATGTGTTCTTGGGTCTCTAATTGACTCTAGCGTTAATAAATTCAAACAAATTATAATGAAAAACTTTGGATTTTTTGTAGATAATAAGAATTTCAGGACAAAATTAAAATTCGACCTAAAATAGAAGATTTTTAAGGGAATCGAGCCTACCATTGGACGATAATATAATAATTAGGGGAGTACGTAGCCGTCATGTCAGATCTTAATTTAATCATCCCCCCGACAATTCCAGGTCATTTCCCTATTTCCAAAAGCAATTCCCAGTCACGCTTTAGTCTCGATGCCAATAATAACTTCGATTCACTTTTTGGACGTGCATGTACGAGCCCCTCGGGCAGGCGATGTAGACTTGGGCGGAAAAATCTTTGTTTAATAAGCTTGACCACGTCGGTAAATGCGATTGCAGAAAATGACACAACGATCTCTTGTCTTGTCCCTGTCATAATGCTCAAGTAGAACTTCCATCTTCAATATTATTAACTTCTTTTATGTTTTGGCGAGACCACTTGGAGTTGCGGTTTGACTGTAAGAGCATTCCAAATCCTGAAAACACTCCTTGCAGCCTCCATTGTCTTGTCCTTTCCCAACAAAAACGGCCAATTTTTTCTACGGGGACAAAACGCTCTGCTTGTAGTCAATAAATCATTTGATTTTGTCTCTTTACAACGTCGTGTGACTAATGTATCACAGAAGTCTCGGACGATAAAAAAAAAAATCCGTGCTATCTTTTGTGAGGTCATGAGTTTGAACGGCCTAAAGCATTTGTGACCTCATGAGTCATGTGAAGGGAATCTTCGTGCTCGATGATGGGATTATACGCCTACGAATTGGAATGAATGGGTTTTGATTCAAATTGAATGTCTTGTGATGGGAACGAGAGGCTTTTGTGATAACATCACAAGTAACAATACTATCTATCCCTCCCTCTTTTGATGTATAAAAGAAAGAAAGAAAGAAAGAAAATATGGGGATTTATCTTTCTCTACTCAACTTACGGTGGATCATGCTTACAAGAACTGGACATGATACCCTAGATAAGTTTAATCATCCTCTATTTATCTTGAGATCTTTCATGATTTCCTTAAAACTTCGGATTATTCAAATCACCAAAAAGTGTCGAACAAGATGTGACATTTTTCATACCTAGAGGAGTGCCACGGTCGGCAGAGTTTGATCCAAGTTCATTTGCATGGAGGTACATAATCAAAAGAGGAAAGAGCAGCACATGCATACGTTAAGTTGGAATGCTGAAGTTGAAGTATGATCAGTAAAAATTGTCCATAGAGCTTCAAATTTGCAATGCTCCAAGTCACTGTAATATCAAGGCAGAGAGCAAAAAATGCCCTCAGTCGCTATCCGACTCGGCCAACTGTGGCACACACCAACATGAAAGTGCACTCAAATCACACTCCGAAAAGCAACAAAAAGAGAAGTGGTATAACCCACTCACTCAGTTTTGTTTTCCGCCGAGATCCCAAAAATGACAAATTCAGAGAGAGAGAGAGAGAGAGAGAGAGATGGGGCTAGTTTCAATGTGAAGTGGGATGTGGGATGATGTGGATGATGATTGGGGGTGACTTTCCACTATTGGCGATGAAGGTCCATTGGCCAAAGCTGTCGATGGGGGGAGAGGGACTCCAATCCCATGGAGAAATCAAATAGAAAAAAGAAAAGAGAACAGGGAAAAGAGGAAAAGCAACAGAGTTAGTGACGAACATCATTAGCTCCATATTATTTTGCCACTCATTTCAAGTCACCTGCCCACATTTCCAGAAAATATATGTAAATCAATAAAGTTGCTGTGGTAATCACATGTGGGCCAGGGTTTTTTTCCTGGCTTTTTGAAAAGTTGGTGCAAATTGGAGGTTTTTCCAAAGCGAGAGTGTTTAGAGAGGGAGAGGAGAGGGAGAAAGTGTGTTGGAATTAGCAAAAGGGTGGGCAGTCAAAGGTGGGGCTCTCCCTTTCATCAATTCAATGATTCCTTCCTCACTCCTGAATTTCTTGGTCCACTTAAGGACCTTTTGAAGTGGCATTGCCTGTGAATCCTGCACTAAATGAGGAGCATGGGTTCACTTTTCTGACTCAGAGAGAGAGAGAGATGAATGATCTGGACATTGAGTATGTAAGATTCTGGGACAGGAAGTCATGAATCACCAAACATTATAAAGTATGCTCTGTTCAATCCTTGGCAGTGCAGTGTAAGATGTTTGACTGCTGAAATGCATGGATCTGTCCATATCCCATTCTCCTTTAGGTACATTTCTATATTTGAAGTTACCCTAATGCCATTATATATGCCAGACAACTCCTTTGGAAAATAGGTTCATAGAATATGTATCAAGAGCATAACACTAATCACCGATGGTGGCAGCCTAGCAGTATAACCGTGCTTGCTAATACTCCGAAATATGATGTTGGGAGATTGAATTTGCTGAACTGTGACAATTTGTGTGTGTCACTTGGATGAGCAGTTTTTGGACCTCTAGATACTTGGCGAGATGGCGGGAGGGCTTGCTTATCTCGACCCATTGAATCGTGACTGGTATTGAATGACAATCTTTGTGATGTGTGCGAGACTTGTTCATACAGAATAGTGGCCTCTCTCTATCCATTTCTTTTTAGCAATATACGCTTTTTCAGCATAAGTTGAGTCATGTCGGCAAAACATTTAGTGAAATTAAAATCTCATCGACTAGACCACCCTCAAAATGACAAGATTAACGGGCATAATGAAAACACTAAGATTTTTGACTCTAGACCCTTGCTTTTAGATATACTCGATGATAGTAAGTCCTAAAAGTTTAAGTTATGAGAAATGTGCCAAGCCCGCTGACAATATTTGTAAAGCGACTTCTTCCTTACATCCGCTATTCAACCTGCGGTTTTATTTGAAAGTAGCTAGGATGTGCAGTTGAAAAAGCATTTCTCTCCGCTCTGGCTAATTATGTCCTTTTCTATCGCAGTCCTTCATTTGGAGGAGTACAATACGTTCCAAGATCTATCTATATGAGGAAATTACCATAAACCAGTCCCACAGATTATCCTATGACCACTTGTTCTCTCATCTCCTACCACACCAAGACCCTCCAAAACCAAACCCTAAGCTCAGCTGCCCCCACCGGTTGCCGTCAAAGCCTTCCACGCTCGTGCCCTCCATCACGATGGCGGCGGGAGACTGGTGGGTGATGAACAAGTTGAGCGTTTGTCGTGATGGAGGCTAGGGTCTGTGAGAGACTTGGAGAAAATGAAAATTCTAAAGGGCGGCAATTTGGCCCTTTTAACAGTGAGATTTTGTAAGGGGACGGTAACTGGTATTTTGAAAAGCAAAAGAGGGAAAGTGGCAAGGGAATGAAAGGCAACGACGGTTCTTGGCATTTCTACTTTGATACGTACAAAAAGCAAAGATCTGAATCGTTTCTTCCTATCATTGGGAAGGCAATTCAAATGCCATGAGTCAAGAAGCCCACCACTTTGTCCCAAGTGAATATGAATGCATGTGGGCCTTTTATTTTTGGGTCCAAGTGTCAATCAAGTTCACTTTTTCATAAAGTTTTTGCTCTCAATTTGGGCCATTGGCCAGTGGAATGTGGAGATATGGGCTCCAACTTTAGTCCACATTTCTCTCAATGAAGTTGGGCTCTTGGAAATTGAAGAAACTTAATGGTTGTTTTGCAAATACTTAAAAGGGGTAGAGTAGATAAGTACCAAGGCATCTATACATCTATATATCATATTCCTAGTAGCACACCTATGTGCAAAACTGGAACATATATTTTAGTAGAAATTATTAGTTTAATTTTTGTCATATTTCATATGGATCTCCTCCTTTTGAATGAAATAGAGGCGGGATTCTCAGTTTCAGGTTAAGAAATGTGGTGACTTGGTGAAAATTGCAAAAATTATAATTATAGTTATTATGTGAAATAGGGAATTTTTTATATATGATGAATAGCCTAACTGTAAAAATCAAGAGAAAGTATTGAAAATGTCCTTGATACTCAATAGAAAGAGTTATGGAAAGATGCTAGAATTTTCAACAATGGGAAATTGGTAATTTTGAAACTCATCAAAAGGCAAGACAAAAATCCTAGTTAAAAGCAAAATGAGGGGTGAATGCAAAAAAAAAAAAAAAATGCTCTTTGTAAGAAAAAAGGATTAGTCACTTATAAATTAGAGTCTTATGCATCCCTCTCAGAAAGAATCCTTTACCAAGAGCTAGTTATAAGATATTTGCTAGCCATAAGTTGCGTAGAAGGCATAAATAAAAATTTATTAATAGGAATACTAATAGTTACAACACAACTATGTGAAAAGACGTAGCGCAACAACCAAGAGGGGTGAATTGATGAATCTTAGAAAATTATAACTTCGCGATAGATGTGTAAAATGTGTCATGCAAGAAGTAGAATCTCCTAGCAATGATATATTAAAGGAGTTAAAGGAGATAGAAGAGATGCACGGCAGATTTATTGTGGTTCGACCTTCGACTTGTCTTCTCCACTCTCCCAATATTAATGACCTCAACAAGGTTGGAATCCACTATAAAATCCTTGAGATTTTACAATTTTTGGGGAGTGCTACTTTTACACAAAACTCAGTAGTAGCTTCCTTAAGCACCTCTCACAGCCTTATATCGTTCTCTTTCTACATTACAAGTATTCACACTATCAACGTTGATTTGAAATTGGAAAACCAATCATTTTTCCTAAAAGGAAAGCTAGAAAATTCGATGCAACGAGGAGTTCTTGAATTTGCCAATCTTAAGAAAAACGTAACTTAAGAAAGCCTTCAATCTGCCAACTCAGCAGAATGTGGAATCTACGTCTTATTTATATAAATTTATGTATGAAAGAATAAAATGTTTAATCACTTTGACAAATCAAGCAAAGCGTAATCCCCGCACAAAACTTGTTAACTCCGCAACATTAAGCCAAAATTATACGTAAGGCAGCTGTGATTACGGAGAATACTTCTTTGGCCTTTTGTCTTCATTATTCATCTAGAGATATAGAGAATTATGAAATAGAAACTCGATTAAGGTGCAAAAGTATTAACTAGAAAGAGAAACATACACATTGGTTCTGTTGCGAAAAAGGTTCCGCACCATACCGAATTCCCATTTGTAATTAGAAGGAAAAACCAAATGCACATCATCATCAATCCATAATAAGTAGGTGAAAGTAACGTGAATTAGGAGGAGCCTTGAATCTATGGACGGAGTCACGGCCGATAGGAACAAATGCGTCACGCTAAAAGCCGACGATCTTCCCAAAAATCATACCTAGTTAGCAAATTCAAGCAAAATCGTGTTCTAGTGGCAATTACTTTTGTGGAAAAAGGATCGAAACCCTTTCCCCCCGCCTAGGAGAGGAACGTTCTAACAATCTACAATCCTAGCTGCCAAGCTTAGGATAACCCGTCACTAGTGACAATGAGTCACTAAGGTTTTGTTTGTTACGTGAAATATAAATGATTTGGAAAATATTTTTCTATAAATAATTGCTTGAAATAATTAATTAATGAAAAATATTTTCATTATCAACAACAATTTATATCAAAACATTTTCATGGGCAATGAAAATATTATTTGTTTTATTCATATTTATAAGCAGTATATATGACTATTTTTAGAAAAATATTTTCGAAATCATTTATTTTTCGTGAAATGAACGGCGTAAGTTTCTCTCACATGGATTCACTAGGTTAGAGCTTTGAAGCCGATTAGTTTATTGCCATTTGCTTAACTGGCAATATTAGATTCTTTTATCTTACATAGCCAGCAATTTATTGCCCTGACCCTTACCCTCTATCTTCGTTCTCATTCTATTTAATTGTAACGTATATATAAACATTTTTTATTTTAGCTTTATCACATACTCATAGTATAAGTTTTTTCTCTTATTGCTCATTACGCAAAATCTTCTATTGAGATTATCTTATATGCATTTGAGACATTAGCAAATAATGTACGAAATATAAGTGCATATCATGCTCTTTCATTCCTTCTTGTACGCTAAGTAGTCGGTCCAAATTTAGTAGTTTATTTGTACGTGCAATGCACGGTTTATGTCTAGCAAAACCATTAGACTGAGACTCACGTGGAAGCATGCGCAATTCCTCGTTCAAAATGGAGTTAGATGAAAAAATAATGAAGTTGCCCAAATATGTTCCTCACAAACATAGAGTGCAATTAAAAAGCTTCATATAGCAAGGAGGCATGACCACAGAAGGAAAGCCGAGAGAGGATGATACTGATCCTTTTGTCACCAACAATCACAATGTGGAGATGAAGCTTTTCGTGCCATGTGGAGATTCAATTCAAATTCTGGTCAAGATTCATGCTATGTTTGTGTAATGATAAAAAAATTCCCCCCTCCCAAAAAAAAAGATTAATCTATATAGAAGACTTTGTTTATATTGTGAAAAACATTTTCCAACACTGGGTTTGTTTAGGAAAATGAGTTAGCAGAAAATATTTTCTTAGTTAATAGAAAACATATGCTTAAATTTAAGAAAATAACTTGAGTAATGTGGAGAGGGCACACTCTCATCTTTACACAATTTTCTTTTTCATTCGCCATAGAGAGAGGGTACTCATACTCACTGAACCGGGGTATAGTCTTAGCCAATTGGTTCAGTAACCTTGTTATAAGACATGCTAGTTTTGTAATAGGCCTTTCACCCACTCTTCCCTCACCTTAAGTGTGTGAGGTTACTATACTTACCTACTCGGTGATAGCCATAATTTAAATTCTGACGTAGTGCCTACCTTTCACCACCGTGAGACTTCCTAATTCTCGTATCTATCTTTGTCTTCCTGATAGAGAGGGAATACAAGGGTGACATTGTAAGGTCTCCCATCCTATGGCAATTCTCTCGCTTGTTTCTTTCTCTTGAGCCTGTTAAGGACCTGCTCAAGTCTGTGTCTTCTCGATAAAGTGGGAATACGAGGGTGACATTGCAGGTTCTTCTACCCTAGGGTGGTTCTCTCACCTGTTTCTTCCCCTTGAGCCAGGGCCTTTCATCCTGTTAATTACCTCTTACTTTTTCTTAGGTGGGTAAGACCCCAAAACCCCCCCCTTAGTTTTTTATGGTTGGGAGGGCCCCTGGTTAGCCATGGTGACCCTACCTGGATCAATTAGGAACCCTCCCCTAGGGTTCCCCTGTCATTTCTAGTGGAGCAATTTAACGAGCTACTTAGCTTGACTTAAGGGGCTTCCTCTTACTCTCTTCTTCACACAATTTTCTTTTTCAACTTTCATAGAGGGAGGGTTTGAATTAGATCTCTCCCTTCCTCTCCTTTCTTCTCATTTTGAGGAGCTTTTCTATCTCGATCTAGTTCAAATGTGAAGATTTTTGCAATATAATTTCAACTTTCACTTCCCTCATGTTTTGTTGGTGTGTCAATTCAATTTCAAAGGAGATCAGAGAATTGGAAAATCACCAAAAAAGTCATAAATCTATTGCAATTGTGCTAATTCAATCATAAACCTTTTTTCTTTCTTCTCATTTTGAGGAGCTTTTATATCTCGATCTAGTTTAGATGTGAAGATTTTTGCAATATAATTTCAACTTTCACTTCCCTCAGGTTTTGTTGGTGTGTCAATTCAATTTCGAAGGAGATTAGAGAATTGGAAAATTACCAAAAAAGTCATAAACCTATTGCAATTGTGCTAATTCAGTCATAAACCTTTTTTCTTTTGGCCAATTTAGTCACAAACCTTTTGTTTTTGTTCTAGTTTAGTCCATCCGGCCATGCATAGTCGGAAAAGTCTAATGTAGCATCCTAGTTAGCACCGGTTGGCTTTGCTGATGCTGTCATGGCACTGGAGAGCAAAACATCACCGTTTTGCTTTAAAAAAAAAATAAAAGCCAAAAACAAAAGGCAGAAGAGAAAAGGGCGTGGGTTGGCTACAGGATTAGTGGGGATGCTCCTTGCTTCTTCCTAAAATCATCTAAAAAACCCTAGTGAGATCTCCTCCAAAATTCTTGAAATTTTTAGTTGATTTGATCTCGTCTTGCAATTTCCTCAACCC
Source organism: Eucalyptus cladocalyx (assembly GCA_017140615.1). Classification (NCBI taxonomy): domain Eukaryota; kingdom Viridiplantae; phylum Streptophyta; class Magnoliopsida; order Myrtales; family Myrtaceae; genus Eucalyptus; species Eucalyptus cladocalyx. The sequence continues at coordinate 23,587,786 of CM029520.1, forward strand.
AAGTTGTTTTTTCGTCAATATCCTTCGTGAATTAAGCCCCTTTTTGGCCAACACCATTGTTCGTCGCTTCTCACTCGAATCGAGAAGACTTGAAGACCCAAAGACCCGATTTGGCCACAACTTGGCCTGATTCGTTCGTTGCTACTCGCCTAAATTAAGAAGACAAGAAGACCCAAAGACCCAAAGACTTAATTCGCCCACAACTTGACTAGATTCGTTCGTCCATAGCAAACACAAGCAAGTGAAGTGGTCCCAATTTGATTGTGTTGTCGGCAAGTGGTGAGCTACGTGGTGGGTGGTCGTGAAGTCAATCAAAATCTATCAAAAGGTATATTGTTGTGGTCCTAAACTATGTTTTGTCTCTATGTTTGTCTCTGTCATGTTCCCAAATTATCTTATTTCTTTGCGTGTGTTGAACAAACCAACTATTTAGTTTTAAACTGAAAGTAGATTAGCAATGCTGAGCAAATTAACTTCAAAGTTTAAGCATAGAAGTACACTATTCAGCCGCCTAAACAATGAAACTATTGTCAAATATCCTGAAAAGCGCAAAGACAAAAGAGAAAACCAACAATATCCATGGAAGTGACGGTAGGAAAGAATTGAGATAATATGAAGTAACATTCTAAAATTAAAGCCTGGTGAGCCATGTTGTTTGTAATACATTGACCCGCTAGAAGAACCAAATAAATGCATAAGATGCTTTAATGCTTCTATATCTATATACAAAGAACCTAGCATCATGGTCTTTTTTTCTCCTTCATTAGTTGCAGAAAAAACAAGATCATGTATTCTATGGGAGAAAAATTTCTTTCATCAGCCCTGAGATTTTTGGCATCGGCTTCAAGTAGCTATACAAATCAAATATCTAACTTGAAAGCAAACTAATTATGCGCCACTATTCACCTTGAACTCTCATATCATAGGTACTAGTTATTAATTGACCTAGTTAATTCTCATAAATTAGAGAGAAATTTCACTTGTAATTATGAAACGGAAAGGATTTTGCACTTATGCTCAAGTCAAACTCTTTATATTTTTGTAGCACTTTGGGCCATTCATGTTAAAATCTCAATTATGTTGCTTCTTACAACATATATTGCGTTCTTTTGTGTAAGGCTGAGATGAGCGACAAGTCAGCATGGGCTTGCCTTTTCCATGGTGGAAATTTTTAGTGTCGCCCAATGCTTGAATATGTTGGGGGTAAGATTGATTTGATAAAAAATGATATCAATTCAAGGAGCTATGAAAGCTTCATTAGAGATATTGAGAATTGGGTAAATTGTAAATTTGAAAAACTTTATTTTAAATTTCCTAGAAAGTCTCTAGAATATGGGTTGAGATATATATGGAATGAGAGCAGTGTCATTGATTTACCTTTCAGTTATTTGCATCGTGGGTTAATTGAGATATATGGAGAAAATTTTGCAATTGATAAGGCAGTTGAGGGTGATGGTCAAGGGATTGGTGTGGGTTTGGGTGTGGGTGAGGGTGAGGGTGAGAGTGCTAGTCCAAGTGAGGGTTTTTGTCACGGGGGTCGTGAGGGTGAGGATGCTTGCCCAAGTGAGGGTGTTGGTCAAGGGGGTTGTGAGAGTGTGGGTGAGGGTGTTGGTCAGGGGGTTAGTGTGGGTGCTCGGAATGATATTGGTTTAGCTAATGAGATAGTTATTGAGCACAATGATGACTTAGATCTTAATAACTTAGTTGATGAAGGTAATTATATTAACATAGAGGGAGATATTCTGGATGACGACAATGATGAAGAGACAAATTTTCTTGACGATGTAAGATTTTGGACTGATGATGATAATATTGATAATGAAGAGCTTCTAGAAGCAAGGAAAAATATAATTGAGTTTCGTGGGAGAGGTACAAATGATCTAATTATAGGGGAACCATCCACATCATTGGTATTATCTCAACCATTAGATGTGAATAGTGGAGTTGATGCTGAAGCTAGATACGGACAGAGTATATTATGAAACAGATGCCTATGACAGTTTGGGGTATGATGTAGAGGGAGAAGATGATGATTTTACTAGAAAGAGAAGTAGGTTTCCAAGATATAATCCTAATTGTGCTATGCCTGTGTTTATGATGGCTATGACATTTGATAGTAGTAGCCAATTCAAAGATACTTTGAAAAAGTACACAGTGACTGAATGTAGATAGATAAAATTTACAAAGAATGATAAGAAATTTGTTAGAGCAAAATGTTTTTATAAGAGATGTCATTGAAAGATTTCTAGCTCTATTGATGCTTGTATTGAATCATTTCATGTCAAGATCTTACATTCATAGCATACTTGTAGCATTTACTTCAAAAATAGGAGGGTGACAAGTTCTTAGTTGGCAGATCATTATCTTCCTATAATAAAAACAATGCCAACTATTAAAAATATTGTTTTCAAGGAATTAATCAAGGAACATTTGGGTTTAGATGTAAGCATAGCTCAATGTACGAATGCTAAGTTGTTTGCTTATAAAGTGTTGATGGGAAACTTTAAGAAGAAATATGCAAAATTGTGGGATTATACAGAGGAGCTTAGAGAGAAAAATCTCGGGAGTACTATGACATTGAAGGTTGAAAAGCCATATATGCACTCTAAGACATTGTTTGAAAGAATGTACATTTGCTTTGCTGCTTGTAAGAAAGGGTTCCTTAGTAGATGTAAACAAGTTGTGAGGTTAGATGGTTGTTTCTTGAAAAGAATTTGTCAAGATAAGATCTTATGTGCTCTTGGAAGGAATGCAAATGATCAGATGTTCCCAATTGCTTGGGCGGTTGTCAGAGTTGAGAATAGCGACACCTAGACGTGTTCTTAAGAAATTTGATGTATGATCTTAATATTTTTGACACATATGGATAATGTTGGGTCATAATTAGCAACAAACAAAAGGTAAGTTCTTTATTTAATTTTAGTTTGTTATACTTCTTAGATAGTCACATTTATAAGATATATTTTACATTGCAATCATCTTTTGTAGGGCCTTATAGGAGCTGTGGCTAATTTGCTGCCTGCAGCTAAGCATCGGATGTGTGTTAGATACATTTATGCTAATTGGGGCAAGAAACATAAGAGAATATAAATGCAAATACTATTTTGGTAGTGTGCTAAGAGCAATACTAGGACGGAGTATGATGAACATTTTCAGGCATTGAAGAAAATTAGTCCCTGTGCATATCATGACCCGGTGCAAACAGAGCCAAAGCATTGGTGCAAAGCTTTCTTCAATACTTATGTGAAATGTGACATTGTTGACAATAACTTACGTGAGGCATTTAATAGAAACATTATACATGTTAGGTGTAAGTCTATATATAGTATGTTAGAGGAAATGTGGATAATGATAATGATAAGGATGCATACACAAAGGGATGCGGACTAAGTGGAAAAGAGATCGTGGCCTAAGAATCGTAAGAAAATTAAAAGAAAATAGAATTTGTGCAACATATTGTCAAGTGAACGATGATTTGGGGTCCCTCATCTATGTATAAGCAGATGTCGTCTCCCTAGGTCTTCTATGTTCGTGTCGCCAAAATTGCAATTTCACTTCTGAGGATAAATTGGCCGATGAAGTGGCATTGTTCCATAACCGGTTCTTGAATGTCTCATTGCACCTGACGTTCTCCAAGCCACCCCATCTATTTAGGAAAGTGAGCTACAAGGGCGTATTGCAATTGTTTATGGAAGGCTTGTATGATACCCTCCTCGGCGAAATGTATTTGATTGGTTGCATAAAGGTTGCATCTAGGAGCTCTCTTACTAAACGAGGCCTCGATTGCTTGATTGAATTGAAGATTAAGTACTCTTCTGAGACTACACAGTGGCTGATGCAGACTTTCTTCCTACTTCCTCAGGCCCTTGCCAACTTCATGTGGCAAAATCATGTCAAACCGGTAAGGAAAGTGTATTCCATTGGCTTTACGTTGTTGGGCTTGTTGACCAGCAACTACGACCACTTCCGGGATCCTTTCAACCTCGAAGGCAATAGGCCAAGCTCCAACATCGACGTTGCCTCAACTTTCAAAGACATTGCTTTCTATATAGTCATCATAGTGATGGCGATCGTGGTTCTTATTTGGCGTTGCATGAATTTTTACCAGAAAAAGTGACATTGTTTTGAATGTTTTGAAGATGCTTAGTTTTTTTTTTTTCATGTTTTTTTTTTTTTCCGGATGATCATGATGCTAGTTTCTTCAGAAATATTTTAGGCCCGATGTGCATTAGCTTTCTCTATGGGAACATATATTCTCTGGTGGAAATGATAATAAGATGCCTTTGCCTTGTGAAAACATTTGCAACTTACCATCTCAATTTCAAATGCCTTATTATTTTATTGAAGTGAAAGGATAGATATCTTCATATAGCCTTATATGCTCATTACTATAATTTCACTTTTTAGTACAAAAGTGCGAAATTAGTTCTCGGACTCTTATTCGCATCAAAATTTGGAATGTAACTTCCACATAATGTGGATTTGGATCACAATATAATTACAAGACCAACACACGCTATCTAAAAGTTTGGTGAAAGGCGACTTGGTTTGGGGCGTGACTGGATGGGAGGAGTGTAGTCTAATTACCACGCCAAAGACTTGTTTTAAGATACATCGAACATGTTGATATTTTTTTGTCTAATTATATCAGCCTTCTAGATATGTTCCTTAATCATCTAGTGCAATACCTTTTCCGTTCCAAGCAAAACAAAAGAGATTGCAAAAAACTTGCACTTCATTTATGTTCGAACTTTATGTGGACAAATGCATGACATCTACTAAAACAACTTAATAATACAAATGACATTAACACATTTTATGGCAAGCTCATTATATCATTCATCTTCATATTTCAAAATAACAAGTTTCCTAAAATCACTATAAACACCAATGACACAACTAACATTGTCTTCAATGTGGAATTTTGTTTCTTTAACTTCGACACATCTTGTTCAAAATGTTTCAGTTGTGTCTTGAAAACTCTGAATTATGCATCCACTGAATTGTCATCATCCTCAGTATGGCTTGATAGTTTCTCTTCAATATTGCTTCGATGAAATTTTTTTGACACATTTCTTGCTGATGGACTAATTTCCGCATCAACCTAAGTAAAAAAACCGCAACTTTCTCCAATTCTGTATTTTGGGCAATCTTGATATCTTCTTGCTCGATTCTTGTTCGTCTTTGCTCCATGTAGAGGACATTTCGGGCCACAATAACAAAAGCACATATGTATCGTTGGTGATTAGAGGAACCGATGTCATCAATTATGATGAATTCGTTTGTATCTTCATTGATTGTAATGGTTGTTGGAAATAGGAGCCTCGTAAGCCTATGAATTTGTGCACTTAGGTTACACCTGAAAAGATATATATATATATGATGGTCAACAAGATGTAGACGATGCATTTTAGAATAAATAAGACATCAATATAGTTAACATGTTGTCTTATTTCTATAAACAAGAGTGAGCACTAGTATATAGAAATAGATAATATTAGAATGAAGTCTAATTTAACTAAAACAAAGCTCCAGCAGTAAACTAGTAATATAACTTGACCCAATAAAGTCCATGAGTGGGCTTTCTCATGACAGAATAAATAAACAATGTGAATTGCTTACTAAAAAACTTTGTTAATTATAACAAACTTTGTTGATTCTAAAACTAGAGACATCAACTTAAGGGAGTATATTCTTCCCAAATGAACTAGAGGCAATAACAATAATTTCAGTTTCAATTTTCAATCACTTTTTTGAAGTTGCAATCCTGGGATATGCATATTATATTCAGTTCGAGTCCTGAAATAGAATTGATGCGCTCATGGATGATATATACAGAATCCTCCAAGTATAATATAAAATCCAAAACAAAGGTAGGCCAAAATTGCTGCAATTGCTATGAGATTTAGGTGATCCAGACGAGTTTTGGGAAATCAGAACGAGGAATATATTTGGAACTCCATATACCTAACAAACTTTGTTGATCTAAACCAGAGGCAGCAACTCAAAGTAGTATATTCTTCCCAAACGAGCCAAAGGCAGCAACAATACCAAAAATTCTAGGCGAGATAAAGACATTTTCCACGAGACCATCCGCAAACCCATGTCAGCAATTTGCTCAGCCATTTCAAATGAACCAGTTCAACAACCACAAACCCATTACTACAACAAACCCATGTCAATGGAATTTAAAATAAAATTCAAGTGAAATCAAGATGGCTAAAGCCTCAACATAATTATAAAGCACCACAATTTCAAGAAGACAATGAAGGCGTTGAGTGAACGTCAAGCAAGCGCCAAGCGAATCTGAGCGAGCCTCGGATGGAGGCGTAGGGTGAGCGTCGGACGGAGGCGTCGGGCCAATGCTCACATTGGATGGAGACGTTAGGCCAAGCATCGAACGGAGGCGTCGGGCCAATGCTCACGTCGGATGGAGACGTTAGGCGAGCGTCGATCGGAGGGGTTGGACAGAGGCGTCGAACAGAGGCGTTGGGCGAGCGTCGGTCGGAGGGTTTGGACGGAGGCATCGAACGGAGGCGTTGGGTGAGCGTTGGCCGGAGGGTTTGGACGGAGGTGTTGAACGGAGGCATCCGCCAAGAATCAATGTCGGGCAACCATGAATCGGGGGAAGATCCTCTCAATTTAGGGTTTCTCGCTTGATTTTGGAAAAGAACCCAGCCAACCCCACACCCTTTTCTCTTTTGCCTTTTGTTTTTGGATTTTATTTTTTATTTTCTAAAGCAAAACGGTGACATTTTGCTCTCCGGTGCCATGTTAGTGCTGGCAATGTCGATTGGCGCTGACTAGGTTGCCACATCAGACTTTTCCAACTATGCATGGCCGGATGGACTGAACTGGAACAAAAACAAAAGATTTATGACTAAATTGGCAAATAAAAAAGGTTTAGGACTGAATTGGTACAACTGCAATATGTTTATGACTTTTTTGGTAATTTTCCCATTAAAGAAGCTTTGTGAAAACTTTACTTTCAAACAAGAGTCAAATTTGTGCTTATTTAATCTTGTTACTCTGAAAGACGATAGTATTAAGATAAGCCACACTCACAGTTGAAGTTCTCAATTTGGGTTGATTAATGAAGATCGGTGATCAGTTGTTGATTTTGTCTAAAAGAGTCACCGATCTACTTGTTGAACATGTGACCTTTAATCTTATTCTTATGATTCATCTTGGTCTCTAAAGCTTGTTTTTGTTTTAAAATTGCATAGGATTTGTCTTGGTTTACAATTGGACTATGCGGATTTTTCTTGTATTTATATTGAAATGAATGACATGTTACTTTGACAAAAAATATTTAGGAAAATGACTTCCCCTTAAAAAAATCATAAATCAACTTTCAATATAGTACTAAATATTGAAACTTGGACCCAAAGCTCCAAGCTCGGGCATGAAAATCCCAACACTGGTTGTCGGTATCCAGGACTAGGTCTCCAACGCTTGAGCCCCTACCATGGGACTTGGTGCTCTCACCTAGCTCCTTCTAAGCCGAAAAAAAAATAGCAAAAAATAACTCACCTTAGAAATTCCTCCATTTGACCGAGACTTGTGCGAGGGGACTTGCACTTCCTCTTTCGAGATACAGATTGCTCAAATATTTTTCTCACAAACATAGAGTATAGTTAAAAACCTTAATATAGTAAGGACGCATGGCAACGAAAGGAAAGCGAGATATAATAATATTGATTCTTTTATCACAACAATCAAGATGTGGAGATGAGGCTTTTCATGCTTTGTTGAGATTCAAATTCAGGTCAAGATTCATGCGATGTTTGTGTAATGATAGACATAATCTCCCCCCAATATGGATTCATCTGTTTAGAAGGTTTTGTTTGTTTCATAGAAAATATTTCCCTCATTTTCTAATGTTTAGTTTGCTTCGAAAAATGAATCAACCGAAAATATTTTCTTAATAAATAGAATATCTATACTTAAATTTACGAAAATAACATAGTCAATATGGAGAGGGTAGTGTATCTTCCTTTCCCTCTCACATTCACAAAGCTTTCCTTTTCAAATTCCATGAATACGAGCATTTGAACTAAATCTCTCTCTATCTCTCCCTCTCCGCCCTTTTTCCTTTTTCTATAACTGATTTGGTTTTCTTCTTTTTCATTTTCTTGCTTTCCTCCTATTTTAGTGAGCCTTTTCTTTTTTGTTTCGATTTAATGTAAATTTAGACGTTTCTCTCTCAGTTTGCCGAAGTTTCTATCCCAATCTAGTTTTGATTTGAGTATTTTTGTGGTATAATTCAGGATTTCTCTTCCCTCAGTTTTTGTTGGTGTATCAATCTAGTTTTGAAGGAGATTAGAGGAGCATTGTGAGATTTGCTCTCACAATAGTTAAATCTGTGCTCGCTTAATTTTGTTATTCTAAACGACGATGATGTTGAATACACCGAACCTAGGCAAGCATTGCCAAAAGGTAAAGCTGTATTAAGAGATGGGTTCTCGATATGTTAAGTGTTATAGATAACGGATTCAATGATTGACTACCTATTTTCATCTAAAAAAGTTATAGATTTGCTCTTTGAATATGTGACTCTAATCTTGTTATGATAATTCATCTTATTATTAGGAATTATGTTGTTGCTTTCTTACATTTTTATGTGGAAATGAATGAAATATTACTTTGACTAAAAAACATAAATTCAAGAAAATGATTTTCTTTTAAAAAAATCGAAAATCATTTTTCTAAGTACGGCTAGATATTGACATGTGAACCTAAAACTCCATGCTTGGGCATTGATTGACAAAAAGAAAAGAGAAAAAGGGGAAAAAAGAAAAAGGCTCGGGAAATTCCAAGTCAAACATGTAGGGCCCACGCCGCTTCACCCACCGATCACGTGTACTCAACTCCGACTTCAACTCCTCGAGTCGGCTCGAAACCGACTCGTCCCTGCCGTTGCCGAACGGGAAAAAAAAAAGAAAAAGAAGATTCATTTCGTTTCGTTTCGTTTCGTTTCCGCACTCCCCCAACCAACGAACCACCCACCCCCGTCCCTTTCCTTTGCTCTTCACGCTACTCCTCCCCCTCCTCCGTCCTCCTCGCACCGCCTCCGTCCGAACAACCGCCGCCATCCTCCGCCGCCGCCGCCGCCGCCGACGCCGACGCAGATCTCTCTCTCTCTCTCTCCCCGTCCGTGCCCCCGCCATGGCGGTCGCGTCTCCCTCGAGCGCCGCCACCGTCGAAGTCATGGACGCCGCCGCCCCCGCCGCCGCATCCTCCGATGACGATGTCCTCCTCGGCGGCGTCGTCGGCGGCGGCGGGCGGCCGATCGCTCGCTGACGCCGTCGCCGTCGCCTCCCGCCTCCGGCGCGAACGAGTCGCCCGATCGGTGGGATCCGTCGAGCTCCTCCTCCCCCGCCGCTGCCCAGAGGGACGCCGAAATCCAGGTTCGGCCCCACCCGCACGCGAATTGCGACCTGGTTTTTGTTGTCTTTCTTCGCCGCGTGAGTTTTTTCCTAGTTTCGGAAGTGGACCGCGCGCTTGTCGATCGCCGTTAGGGGGACGGTCGGTCGGTAGGCCATTGACTGTCCAGTCTCCACTTTGGAGTTCGATCGTGTGAGTCGGAACTGTTTGACTACAATTTGAAGTTTGAGTTTTTGCGATGATTCGGGGGAATTCAGCAGTCTACAATGCGAAGGTCGACGTCACGTGGGAATTCAGCAATACCTAACGATTAGTCGCTGTAATCGGCTTAGGATCATCTCTGCGCTCAATTCTGCAATCAGCTTTTTCGGATCATCTCCTCGCTTAATTGCCAAAACCCGCCTTTTTTACTGTTAGGGACGTACTTTTGGTTTTATAAGATTGATGATGCACAACTGCTACCGTGAGTTCTGCTCAAAGCCCTTTTTTTTGGGGGGGGGGTGATTGGGAGGAGCTATGTAGAATGTGCCTCTTCTTTTGTGGTTATTGTGCTTTTGTTGTCACAGAATGCAGCATCACAGAGGAGCGAAGAGTACCGGCAACTGTTCAGACTTCCAACTGAGGAAGTAAGTGGATAAATGTGTTCAGATCACCTAATCTGTCTATCGCATCCTTTTAGAGGTTTTATCGTCGTTCTCTTTGCCAAGACTTGCTTAAGAATTTGACTGGGGTTTTTCATCTTTTTTGAATGGGGGAAAAAAAGGAGAGGGACACCCTGCTGGGGCTTGTTGCATAACTTTCAATCAAGTGCTGGTGCTGCTGCACCCTTTTATCTTGGGGATTTTCTTTTTTATGAAAGTTCCTCCTATATGCCTTCTTGGATATTCCATGCTTACTTAAATTATTGTGTGCAAATTCTGGAGCTTGTAATATGTGTTGCAATGAAATTGCAATATCACTCAAGCTACTGAGCAAGTCGGTATATTCATGCTGATAAGATGTGCATCTTCCTTTGTACTGATTTTGCTCTTATGCTTCTCTATAAGTTATGCACGTGATGGTTATCTGATTCTTAAATTTTGATATGCTTTGTGATTAGTGCTGCTTCTTTATCTTATGAAGTAGCTTACTACTCACATGTTCAATCTAAGGTCTGTTTGGTCCTTGAAATCTCCAATTCTTTCCATCGACATTTTCAATCAAACTGGAGAACTGCTTACAAAGTTGACATGTGGCTATTGTTTTCATATTGAGATTTCCAGAAACTTGTTGCCAAACTTACAAATTGCAAAGTCCACTGGAGTTGAAATGATGGATTAGTAGGAAAAGATTTAGGAGTCAAGATTGATGGAGTTTGATGGCTTGTGTTTGGCTTGGTGGGGAACCACCATTATTGATTAGATGAGGCTTAAGAGTAATTGACCTAGAAGGCTGCTTGGTATGGATGTAATGGTAGAATCTTTTAATTTCCACTCATTGTGTTACAATCCAGCTTTAATCTGGATAATGCAAATTATCTGAGTTCAAAGTCATAATTTCATCTCCTTCTCATGTGGACACATATTGAATATCATATATGCATTATTGTTGATTAGAAGCTCGAGAAGAATTTCAGTGCCGTCCCTTCCATTGTGTACCATTGTATTTTGTTTATTTAGTAATGAACGTTCATTGTTCCTTCGATAAAGCCAGTCATTTTGGTAGAGATTATTGATAACTTTTCTCAGTATTTTATTTGTAGGCATTTAAGATTAGAGTTCTACCTATAGACCCTCATTCTCTTTAACTTTTCAATGCAGGTCCTTGTTCAGGATTTTAATTGTGCATGCCAGGAGAATATACTTATCCAGGTGTGACTACTTCTTATCTATAGGTCCTCCCTTGAGATCTAGTTATTCTCATCTGTTTTCCTATGATACTGGCATTAGTTAATTGACCGTCCTGATTTTATGTTTGGCATGTATTCTGTTGATGCTGGTTTATTTGGACTCTTGTAAAGATTAACATTTTCCATCTTGTCAACTTGATTTTTCTGCTGTTGCAGGGTCATATGTACCTGTTCGTGCACTATCTCTGCTTCTATTCCAACATATTTGGTTTTGAAACAAAGGTATGCTGTTGAACTGATCTGCTTACAATATTTTAGCACTGTGGTTTTTGTGATGAGAATTCTCACTTATTGCACGTTTGTAATTCTTTTTTGATATCGGGTGTTACAGGATATTGATGACCTTGTAGTATCAAATACCCATCATTACTAGACTATCCTAGAAAACATATCTCTATGCAGCACCTCCATTTTGTCAAATATGTAGCGCTTGAATATTCTGAGTTTTCATAAGTTATTTGTGATTTCCCCATATGATCATGCTCGCTTGGTTCATGACGGTTGTCTGTCATAAAACCATTTTGTAGCTCTATGGGGAATTCTTTATGAGCCAATATCCTTTTCTTTGATTTTGGAATGAAGACTTGCTTCTTGTCAATTGCGCTCTGTGTGTGTGTGTGTGTGTGTCTTCTTCTTCTCCTCCTCTCTCTCTCTCTCTCCCCCCCCCCCCCCCTTTTTTTATTCTTTTATTTTTTTAATGAATATCCGTTGTCAGCGAGCAACAGTAGATCCTTCTATGTGATTTTATTCTTTCTACTTTAAGTAGTCTTAAACTTTTCAAACTGTTTATGCTTCAGAAAATAATACATTTCGGAGACATCACAAGTGTAAAAAGAGCGAAGACCGCAGGTATCTTCCCCAATGCAATTGAAATATTTGCTGGAGGGAAAAAGGTAGTCTCGATTTTTGTAATTTCATTTCTTTGCTCACAAGTATGCAATGGGAGCCACACCTTTTCTTGTGGTTTTTCTGTTTTTCCAGTTTTCCTACATCATAAGTCTTCGATTTTTCAAAATAATTTTGCAGTACTTCTTTGCATCTTTCCTGTCCCGTGATGAGGCCTTTAAGCTGATTAATGATGGATGGATGCAACATGGTGGTGACTTCAGTGTAGCCATTGAGAAGCAGGTGATTTACTTTTTCACCTAGTTTGGTTGGTCAATCTTGAGGGAATCATCTAGATACAAATTTCACGGCTTTTTTCAATGCTTCCCTTTCCTACCTTCATTAATACAAAAGAAGAATGAGAAGAAGTGCATATATGATGTGCAACAATCGCTAAGGGAAAATATTATCCAAGAGTAATGCTATAGATAATTTTTTTTTTTTTTTTTGATCAAAGCTATAGATGATTGAGATCAGTTGAAAGAGTAATGCTAAAGATATTGAGATTGGTTTAAGAGAGTGGTTTATGAAGTGAGATGATGAATTGTAAGTGGGTTTTATATAAGAGGTCTCATGCATTTAGTAGGAGTCTACTACAAATCATCAAAACCAATTTTAATGTCTTCAATTAGTCCATACCCACTTGCAATTCGCCAATTTATTGTATCAAATATTACATGGGCCAACAGTGTACATACTTTGGGATATCTGGAAGTGTAAACGGAACTCTATTTGGTTATGTTGTCAACTGTATGCTTAGAAAGAAGAGGATGAATGTCAGATACTTATTTTGACCATGTAGTTATAATTCACTGATCACAGGCATGTACATCTGAGTTAAGCTTCCAGGAAAATGGATCTGAATCTGATTCAGTGAGAAGCTCAAAATGCCTTGATGATATGGACATAAGCAATGGGTAATTTTATGTCCTGTCTGACTTAGATTCTAGCATTATTCCTGAAGTTTATCTAATGTGACATGCATATGAATCAGGAATGTTGATTTTCCTATTCCTGTTGATACTGTTATTGCGCCCAATGCGGAAGATGATAATGCATCTGCAACAGTTTCAGAATTCCAAGATACTGAAGAGAATGACTCCACACCTATTCCAGTTTGTTCTCCAGACTGTAATTCTTCATCTTCAGAAAAGACTTGGTCATGGAAGGTGGAAGATTATGATGCGCCAAAGAGTTAGTTGCTCCTGACTTTTTCCCGTCACTGTTTACTGACTTGTTTAGAAAGCATCTTTTTGCATCAACAAAGTCTTAAGAATTTGAATCCAATACCTCATCTTAATGCTGGTTGAAAGAAGTCCTCTTTGGTAGGTGTTGAAGAAAAAATTTGGTCAAGCTTATTGGCCATCTAGGTTGCTTATAACATTAGTATGGACATCAAGAGTTTCTATGACTAGTAGAGTCTGTTTGGTAAAAGGTGGCTTTTGAGAGAGGTGGATCATTATCTGAATCAATGTTACATTTAAATGAGTAGATAGATCGACATATTTGTCAACTCAATGACGTAATGAACCTCTTCTTATGGTTGATGAGGTCTCTCTGAGTGAACCCAAGCTTTGCAATGAATCAACCTTCAACTTCATACTTTCTAACCTTGAATTGGACGGGTTGATTTTCTTGCTTCGACTATCCTTTGCGATGAGATTATATGAATGCTGGTTTGTTAAAGCGGGGAGGGTGTGGTTTCAGCCTTTTCTTCGACTAGCCTTTTCTTTCTTTGTCTGGGAGGTTGTGGCTTCAGCATCTACATGTCTTTCTACCCAAATACCTGAGCCACAAAATTGACTTTGCCAATTTATAAAGCATTGACAACAACTGATAAGTCTTTTCATGAGTTGGCGTTATTTACATGGATCCTTTTGTGCTAATGCACCCCATTAAGTGTTATTTTCTTTTGTAGGTTTTGCATATGTCTTTCTTTCTAGTTCTTACTCTTTTTCACTCAAGATTCAGTATCTCATTGACATGATTCGGTACCATGAAGTCATGTTTAACATCTTGAGTTTCTGCTTAACCAGTTTAGATAGCCTTCAATAATAAGTTCTGCTTGCTGATTGTTGACTAACCTTTTCAGATACACATTGATCTCATCTTTTCATTTTTCCTGTGCTTTTGGGAGTCGACTGAAGAATTTCATACCTTGTAGTATCAACTAATCAGTGTTTTTCTTTTTTCCTGTTCTGCACCAGAAGGTGAACCTCTTTTAGATTTTCAACTTAGGTTGATTTATGAGGCTTTCCTTGCTTCGTTCGACAATATAAAGTTGCGTTCAACAGAATGAAATTCATAGAGCAGTCAACTGATATGGAATCATCAAAACTTGTTGTCCAGATTGACAATCTTAAAATTTCTTTCTGGTTACTAAGAACCTTAAAGATTCTTCATATGTTAGTTGCCTCTGTTGTCTTTCTCATGGACTCAAAAGGACAATTAATAAAATTCTCATGGTTGGCTTCCTCCAAATATTCTTGAGTATTGTACTTTAGTTTGGGCTGTCCTTTAACAAGAAAGAGAAGTGGGGATGCTAAGGTTAATTTGGATAGGTTTGGTTGTGCCTTGGATTATCCAGAATGTGAGTGGAATTAGACTTTACTCTTAAGTATTTATGTTGTTCCCGCTTCATGATGATTCTCAAGATCTGGCTATGTGGTGTCTTGGCATTAACGAATCATACATGGCATTTTGGCTGGACGGTTGGATGGTTCTTCATGGATTTAAGGATACTGCATGTCCGTGCTTTAGTAAACATGATCTTAGTTTGGCTGGATTGCTTGCTTGCTGTGTGTTCTTTTAGGTAATGGCATATATGGTGCTCTTATTTATTTTTTTTTTTGGAAAAGTAGTTCAAGGTCAGAAAATTTTGAAAATCTGTTTTTCCTTTAAATGGATTCTGAAAATTGATTGTTTTATTGTTTACATAAGAGGAAGTTGATACTTGGATTGACCATGTATGAATCTTCTCTTATTCCATCAAATGCTTTACTGTTTTTGGAGAAGCGATTTATTTCAGACGGTAGGAGATGCCTAAGGTGGGTGCTGGAATTGCAAGATTAGCTTGCTTCTTTAGGTAGAGGAGATTGTACTAGGATGTGTGTGATGGTTCACAAGGTCAATTATAGCCTACTGGACACACAGCTCAACTAGAATTGTTCTTTTATTTTTATGGTGACTGTATCATGTAATATTTTCTGACCTTGGGGCTTCACATGCAGTACCCGATTACCAGACAAAGGTTGCAGAAACCAAGTTCCCGGTAGTTATCTTTCCTCCTTATGGAGTTCTCAGTTTGAAAAGGATTCCTTTTTCTGAAGTGGCCATGATTATTGACTTATTATAACATTTTTTGGGCATTGTCTGATTTTGATTCAGTTTTTTCTAACCATGGTATGTTTGATGTGCAGGTAAAGGTGGAGCAGTTCTTTAACCTGTTTTTCTCGAATGACGCTGTACAGTTTATTGAGTCATTTCATAGAAAATGTGGAGACAAAGGTATGACTATGTGGTCTCTGTATTTATGTACTTTCACCTAGTGTTCAATTTTGGGCTGCATCATCAAAAGTTTCATTTTGTCGAATTCGCCATTGCTATGTCTTTCAGAGCTCAAGTGCTCTCCTTGGCAACCGCATGATCAGTTTGGGCATGCTCGTGAGGTGTCTTTTCAACATCCTATCAAGATATATTTTGGTATGAGTGTGATTCACCTGATTTGTATCGGTCATTCTTCAAGTTTTGAATAATTTTATCCATTTTGTACATCTAAAGATGGATGCACACATATCTTATTTAGTTTCCTTTGTTTTCTGCTAAGGGGCAAGATCTGGTAGCTGCCAGGAGGTGCAGAAATTTCGAGTATATAGGAACAGGTTGCTGAAATATATTTTCTTACCATGTAAATGGCCCTTTTGTAACATATGATGGTCTGTGGTTTTGGTATTATTTTGTCATCACGTTTTTTTTTCTGTTTAATTGAGCCGTGCAAAAACTCTTTCTTGCTTTCTAGATATCTGATTGACAGGGAGATCTTTGATGAGCTTATACTGACATGGCTACAATTTCAAGTACCATTTTTGATATTCTGCCTAACCTTTTGGGCTAGGAAGACTATTTTTAAATTTCTTACCTTTAATCATTAAGACCACTGCCAACCAAGTGGATGGCTGCATATTTTTTTCCCCTGATATGAGTAAATTTACCAATCAAATATATAGTCAAGATCGAGATGCATAACTACAATTTCAACCACACACCACTTCAGAGGTATGCTACCTCTAGAGTAAATATTATCTTTTATTTGCTTGCATTTGTTTTTGTACGTGCTTATTGCATGATATTTTTCAATTCTATTCTTGACTAATTTGATTCTTTATTGGAGGTTTATTATTGTGGAATAACTTTCAGTGACATAATTTGTGTTTCTAGTTATGTTTCTATGCCTACTTCTTGACATTCTTGCTTTTGCCTTTGCCAGTCATTTGGTCATTGAGACATCACAAGAAATCAACGACGTACCATATGGAGATTATTTTCGGGTGGAGGTAGCCATCATCATGCTGAGAAGTTAACTTTAGTTGTTTCTGTGGCTTGTCATACTGGTTTTTAGAAATTATTGGTAGCACAACCAAAGTCACTTTGCTTCCTGTGTGGATGCAATAGTGGAAGGGAAGGAGGGCTAGTTGTCACATTGGATTTGTAGTAGAAAGGAGGCATGCATATTTTCATGCTTATTGAAGTTAATTGGACATATATAAGTAAGGTACATGTACGCATATATGTGCATCCGTTCATGTGCAAGTTATACATGACCATGCACATTGGCATGCTTTCTGTGGGGCTACTTCACGTGTTTACATCTGTTGAACTTAGTCTTTGAAGAGATTAATTTTCTTCTCTCATCTGGTAGATTTGAATTGTGAAGTGTGTTCCACAGCTCATTTTTTTCTGGTTGATCCTCTATGTACCCAGGGACTATGGCACGTCAGAAGAGATGGTGATGAATCAAAACAATGTTGCAGCTTGTGTGTATATGTTAATGTGGCTTTTGTAAAGAAAACCATGTTTAGAGGTTTGCCTTTTCCCTAGTCTTTTATATTCAGCTTGCCAGATCATCATGTGTGATGCATGGATAACTAATATACTTGGTGAAGGCAATATTTCGCCCTTAATTGTAAAAAGAAAATGAGAAAAGGAAATGTTTTTTATTTTTATCTATCTTATGGAACTTGTTTGTCTGCTGCATTCTCTTTATGCGTCTCAGCATATTATGATTAAAGCTTGTTTAAAAATGCAATAGAAGCTTTTGCTATTGGTTTTGTTCTTAGCTTCATGGAAAAAGGGGTAGAAGCTTTTACCATTGTTGAAAAGTTGTACTGGGATTTAAGTACATCTTTCAGAGTCTTGTTGGGTATCCAATGATTGACTATTTGATTGTTATATCAAGTATGGATAATTCCCCTCTTGAGATAAAATTATGGTTTCCTTGATGCTCATAAGAGATGGCGGGCAATCCTTTTGGAAAATCTGGATTGCTACTTAATGGAAGATGAATATATGCCTTTTCGTAATGCTAATTGATTGGTTGACCATCGTCATTTGTTTCATAAATGATTGACTTTCTATAATTGAGTGTTGTTCCTGGATAGGCAGCTTTTGGTACGTTTTGGTGAACTTTTGCTGATAAGATAGATGACGAGTTTTAGTAAGAATTTGAATTTGCAGGCATAGATTCACCTTATGCTAATGTTGATTTGAATCCATCTTGCTTGCTTTTTCTCCATGGTTGATCCGGTCCGTCTGCATCTTTTCAGGAAAAATTGTGCAGTCTACATTAGAGGAATGCCGAGAAGCTTATGCAATTTGGGTGGATATGGTATCACGATACATTTTCATTGTTCTTCCTATTTTGTTTGGGTTAGATTAGACTGTATTAGTGATCTGTTAGTGTTTACTGTGTTTTTAGGCCCATGAATTACTGAAGGAGAGAAATCTTGAAAAACAAGAAGGTAATGAATCACTCTACGAGTGATTATCCTTTGTTAGCAGGTCTAGTTTTGCACATTCATTTAGCTTTACTTGCAAAATACTTGAATTGACCACATATTGCGCAAGTTGAATTGCTTGGCAGAATCATGCCTTGGGAAATTTTTTTCTGATTGGCTTGCATGGGTGATGGATTTCTTAAGTCGTTTTATTAGTTTGCACTTTTGTTCATGTTGTTACTCGTATCTTTATTCAATGTGTTACCCATGTTGACAATTAAAGCAGATAGAGCTCCTGAGTGTAACTTGATTCAGAATGGGGGAGCGAGTCTAGAATCAAAAGAAAATATTGGGAATGTTGCGGAGGTGTCTACTGAGATAACTAACAGTTCAAGGACGCCAAAGATGTCTGATTCCACAAATGTTCAACAGAATGAAGCCAGCTTTTCTCATGGAAATCGGATCGACAGTGCCGCTATGCTTTCTGTGCTGAGAGAAACTCTGGTGAAATTCTTGTCTAACATGAGAAGCCAAACCAATTTTCCACTACTTGTAGCCGTAATATTCGCTGTGATTCTTTTAATGCAGGTAGGCTTTCCATCCTGTAACTTTTAGTTAAAAGCTGAAAGCACCATATTTAATGAAAAAAGTGCTTCATAGGATATTATTACTGAGCATTCTGTCAGTATTATTATATATAAGCATATTTTTCTGTTCACATTATTTGCAAGTTTTGTTGTCATTGAAGTAGACTGTATACATTGTTTCCTTTTATTTTTGTATTAGGCTGTATCCTTAGAAGGAATATAGAATCTGCATCATCTGACCCTAAGCTGCAGTATGGGCTGTTATTGTCGGACAGTGTTATGTAATTTCTTTGCCAGATTATTAAATTGTGCTAAACTTTATAATTTTTTAGAATAACTGTGTGATTACCTACATTTAGTGTCATCTTTAGAAGAGCATTAAATGTGGTAACATGATTTTTTTTAAAA
Organism: Eucalyptus cladocalyx; assembly: GCA_017140615.1. Lineage (NCBI taxonomy): Eukaryota > Viridiplantae > Streptophyta > Magnoliopsida > Myrtales > Myrtaceae > Eucalyptus > Eucalyptus cladocalyx. The sequence goes on from CM029520.1 coordinate 23,606,934, forward strand.
CAATAACCATGTGATAAGCCTTGATTACTCTTTCCCACATGATGGTATGCATATATTGAAGATTTCGGAAAGAAATCACCTGTGCCTTTGCGATAACCTGTTCTGTTCTCAAGATAAAAGGCTTTTGACCCCCTGGTGCAACCTCACCGTATGTTACTTATGGTTAATTGCATAAATTCTCTGATAGTCACACTTAGACCTTTTAGCTAAATATAGGTAGGATAAAGCAGAGAAATTTAGAAAAAAAAAAAAAAAAACAACAGTTGACAACCAGGTATGAGTTTGATTGCTGTAGTTGCTCTTAAGATATCGGAGCTCACTAGTCAACCATAAAAGGAGACTCCCTTTTTAGCCAAGAATCATAAAAGTTGATGGCCAGCTCGTCTGTTGTACGATATACATACATACATACATACATACATACATATATATATGGACATACGCACGCATGCATGTGCTTATTGTAGCTGTTGTATGACAATTCTTGCTTGAAAGTGTAAATGCAGCGAGTTCATGGTATCTATATATATATTTTTTTTATGGTTTACATGTGCTCTTTTGTGTTTTGTAATTCTTAATAATGCGGGTTGTACATCAGCACTTCACATGGTTTTTTCTCCATTACTACTTCACCTTCCCCTATTGTACTTCTCGTAGAACCGATCTGTATTTGTTAAATTTTCGGCAATTATATTTTTTTAAGAATCTTTTTTTCTGGCAGGTAGATTGCAGAAATTTTGGTCGATTATTAGTGAGATACTCACCAATGTGCGGTATACTCGATGCAGGTTAGCATAGTTCTGCTCCTATCCAGGCCACAAAATGTCCATATCATTTCTCAAGCGGACTACCTTGGTGGCTTGGGCAGTGGAGTGGGTGAAAAATCTCCCGAAGCAGTCGCCTGGTTGGAGAAACGATTATACCATCTTAAGGACGAAATGACCATGGTTGAAGCTAGGATTGAGAGGATGCGTTGGGAACATGCACGACTAAAAGAACAGCTGAGAGAGCTAGAACACGTAAATAACCAGAGAAGACAAAAAGGTACATGACGTGGCCATTCTTTTATGATGCACGTTGTACGAGTACATAATTTCTGTAATAAATAGCGAATATCCTGATTTGTGAGGCAATAAATTGCGAAGAGATTCATCCCATCAGCCTAACAGGTTTTAGGGTCCTTTTGATTGTTTATCGGGGAGATGAAGTCTGTGACTTGCGTGGCTAGTAATTCTATTAAAACCATTTCACTGATTACTCAGTGCACATTCGTAGTACCGTTAGGCATCGAACCCTTCATCCGAAACAAGACATTGGTACGTTTCAGCTGAGAGATCTTGAAGGTGTTCGCGGTAGGAGCAAATGCTTGATTAGATATTCAAGTTGGATATGTTGGCTTGAACTACGGATACATCAAGCAAAACAATAGGGGCCATTTACCTTTTCCACGAGTCAGTCGATTGTGTTATAGAATGAGGATGTCGGATGTTATCTAGCATGGTTTCCACCAAGACGATATTAAGAGTGGCAGTGCTTAAAATTGATCCTTGGTACTTTGCACTTATGAGCACAGCCACACCGTAAAAAGAGACTCTCTAGACTGGGAAGATGAAAGATATGTGGACACCAGAAGACTATGTTTATGTTTCTAATAAGTAGATTGAAAGTTCTGTTCTTTCTTCAGGATGACGTCGCCGGTGGATGGTTGGAGTTCGTTATTGACTGGTAGAACTCACGACATAATAACGAGGAAAGTGCCATTTATGGAACAGATGAATGTTTAGTGATCTTTTTAACACGTTTTGAAATATCCGGTTCAACAGGACCGGGAGATAGATTTGTCATCCTACCTAAGCGAAGTAGAGCAGCGCTTGAAGCGCAGAGCGGTCTTTAGCGAGAAAAACCTAAGCCTTCTCCTTATTTGAGTCCCTTCCTGCCTGCCTGCCTTGTTTATCGATCGATAGGGGTCCCTTTGAGACACAAGAAATGTGCAAATCGGCCGCCAATTGGACGCTGCCAAGCAAGCAGCGGAAGGCTTGTTAAACGTGCTTTTCTTCTCTCTTTGAGTGCGATTTCCTTTAGTTGAAACCATCCAACCAAGTACAGATAATCCCTGCAAACATCCTAGTTTGCGAAAATTATTTAACAAGTTTTAAACCTATTTTATTTAGTCATAAAATTTTTAATTGTATCGATTTAGTTCTAATTTTTTTTTTGTCAATTTGCCAATTTTGCTCTAAATATTTTGATGATATGTCAATGTAGTCATTTCAGCCAATTATTGAAATTGTAACTTTAGGACTAAATTAGAAAAAAATACTAAAAAGTCTTAAATCTATTGTATTGATACTAATTCAAATCTAAACTTTTCAATTGAATCAATTTAGTCATAAATTTATTTACTGATGTGAAATGTGTCATAAGTGGTATGACAGGTGTTGACATGAAATTTTTTTTTTTAAATATTTTAAATATTTCACTAATTTTTTCGCTCCTTTTCTCAATTTTTTTTTTATAACTATTAATGGCTAGCAAGGGGTCGCAAGCCATTGGGTGAGGGCTTGTAAGCCTTGCCCAATGGTCGGGGGCACGGGGGTACAGGGGCACTAAGCCTCGGCTGGTGGCCAATGGCTCGCCCTCAACAATTAAAAAAAGAAAAGAAAAGAAAAGAAAAGGTGAAAAAGAGAAGAAAAAAGAATAGGAAAATTAATAAAAACTAATAAAAAATCAAAAAGTATAAAAAAAAAAATGTCTATGTTAATGTTAGTCGTGTCAAGTAGAACAATTGACGTTCATATTAGTGATTTTTGGCATGAATTGGCTGGATGGACTCAATTGGTACTAATGTAAAAATATTTATGATTAAATTTATCTAGTTGAAATGTTTAACACTACATTGACATTAATACAATATATTTAGGAATTTTTTGGTACTTTTCTCGACTAAATTGGCAAAATCTAAAAAGGCTTAGAACTAAATTTACACAATTCAAATGTTTAAGATTGAATTGGCCGTCTTTCAATAAAGCTCCGTTTGTTTTGCGGAAAATAATTTTTAGGAAAACGTTTCCGGATTTTTCGGCGTTCGTTTCATGGAAAACGAATTCCTGGGGAAAATGTTTCTCATGAAAGGAAAAAAAAGTCTTCTAAATTAGGGAAAATGTTTCCCAATGGTCGGGAGCATGGGGGCACAAGGGCACTAAGCCTTGGCTGGTGGCCAATGGCCCGCCCTCAACAATTAAAAAAAGGAAAATAAAATAAAAGGTGGAAAAGAGAAGAAAAAAGAATAGGAAAATTAATAAAAACTAATAAAAAAATCAAAAAGTATATAAAAAAAATGTCTATGTTAATGTTAGTTGTGTCAAGTAGAAGAATTGACATTCATATAAGTGATTTTTGGCATGAATTGGCTGGATGGACTCAATTGGTACTAATATAAAAATATTTATGATTAAATTAATCCAATTGAAATGTTTAACACTGCATTGGCACTAATACAATATATTTAGGAATTTTTTTGGTACTTTTCTCGACTAAAATGGCAAAATCTAAAAAGGCTTAGAACTAAATTGACACAATTCAAATGTTTAAGATTGAATTGGCCGTCTTTCAATAAGGTTCCATTCGTTTCATAGAAAATAATTTAGGAAAACGTTTTTCAGATTTTTCGGCGTTCATTTCACGAAAAATGAATTCCCTGGGGAAAATATTTCCCATGAAAGAAAAAAAGTCTTTTAAATTAGGGGAAAATGTTTTCTACTTTTGAAAAGTGGAAAACATTTTCCTCACTTGATCTGTTTTATCTCACACCTCTACAAATCCTCACTTCCTTCTCCCATTTCTTCATCTTTATTCGAATTATTTTTTTAATTTTCTTTTTCTTTTTTAATTCGAATTATTTTTAATTTCCTTTTCCTTTTCTATTTCTTTTTTTCCTTTTCTTTTTTTTGTTTCTCATCTTCTTTTTTCTTGACTAGTCGTTGGCCGTTGCTAGGCGAACCTCGAGCTCGTCAATCTCAAGCTCGTGCTCTACACTCTTGCTTATCATTTTCTTTATATACTTTACCCTGCAATTATACATTGCTCAAGCAAATGTCTTTACATGCTTTACTTTTTTTTTTTTTTTTTTTTTTGTTTATTAGAAAACAAAAGACACGGATGAGAATAGATCACTCAACTGGAAGATTTTCATTAGGGCTACACATGCTTTGCTTCTTTTCTCTTTTGCTTCTTTTTAAAATTTATACGAACATTTTTTTAGAGTAGATGAGCGTTTGGTGACAATAAATGAACAAAGATATGAAGCAAATTTGCTTAGATTTGAAGGCAAGTTCATATTTGATGGATTTATAGGTCGGTAAGTAATACATGCCTAAGTAGTGAAGTCTTAGAAAACATTTTCTTTATCGAACACCAAAAAATATTTTCCGAAACATTTTCAAGGTTTTAACCAAATATCAGAAAATATTGTCATTTTATTGGAAAATGACTTATGGGAAAATATTTTCTGGAAATGACTAATTTTCTGGGAAACGAACGGACCCCAAGTTTAGGACTTTTCAGATAGTACGTCTTCCATAGACTTTTAAGAGTCTAGGGATACATGTAAGAAATAACGAAAGAAAACCAAGGGGCAAACAGGAATTCTCCAGCATCCCTCATTCTGAGTACCATTCCGTGTACCTCGTGCTCAAATTTCAACAAAGTCACGGGCATGACGGGCCATCAACCAAAGCTTGCCACCGGATTTCACAATGCGCAGGCTCCATTTTCAACACGTTCTATCATGACGATCTCTCTCTCTCTCTCTCTCTCTCTCTCTCTCTCTCTCCCGATCTCTCGATCTCATAGTGCTGTAGGGGCACACACCAGGGAGGGCCAAGTGGTGTTTGATGCTCCTCGTTACACGCTACTGTCGCGTGGCATACTTGCACGATTCCCGGACGATCGACATCGGACGCCAATCGTTCCTCGGCTCGCGTTACGCGGGCATCGCCGTGTCTCGGAAGCACTCGCTAAATCCTCGCCACTGGGTGCCCTGTGACTCCGTAGTGGAGGAACTTCAGAGTCTCCCACCATGTGAGCGGTTCTCCCACCGGCCACGACGAGCGATGGACCACGGCCCTCCGTCCAAAATGCTATGATTGCCACGGCTTGGGTGGAGTCCGTATGCGATACATGTACAATCGATCGCGGCGTCATAATTGACGCCACTCGATTTAGGTGATAAATAGGGGAAAAAAGTACAGTTAGGCAAAGGTAAGTCATGGTAGATATAAGGAATTGGTTTATTAAAATATTTAGATGCTAAATTATACCTTCAGCTTAAACTTTTAGAATATTAGATAATGATTTCACAAAATTTCACATGATATCAAAGTGAGGAGGTCCCAAGTATGATTTTTCCAGGCCCCTTGCTTCCCCACTCAAATATTTTCACGCTTAAGGTTAAGGCCAAAGTCCAACCTACACATGAGAGGAGGTATGAAAAGTTTAAACTTTTAGAACAAATCTTATAGGATCGATTAGTGAAAGATGGAATATGGGCATAGGCATGGCGACTCTTTGCTAATTGCATTGTAATGCAGTGGCACCATATGTGGACGGCTCGATAGTCTCGTGCTTCCCTGTTTTTGACAAGATCACGAGTTCGAGCGTGATTTTATAGAGTGATCTTTAACAACCAGCTGTATTGACCATAGTTTTACCAAAGTCGGAAAACGGCTTACATCATGATTTGTGAATGTGATCTCGTTCCAATAGTCGCCACCTTAACTACTCCTTTTGGAAACTTGACCCATATGTAATGTGCCTAGTTGTTGCACTTGGTATTAGAGCATATCTACATGGTAGTTTTTGGAATCCTACCCGCCTGGTAGGATCAAGGTTCCTACATTGAATGGGAGAGGATTTGTGACATGATATATAAGTGCTACCAACCCTCAAGTGATCACCAACTTTCGGTGGTCATTACTTCTTTCAAGAGCTCGATTCCCGAAATTCAGGCCCGGAGCTCTTCTTTTTCACAAGATACATTATATGGTCATTGAATACGTTACTAATTTCATGAATTAGGTAAGGAAAAAGCAAAACAGAAATCTCCGTGTTTCGTGACCGAGGGTTCTCAAGGCATTAAAGGCAGAAGAGGTGGTCAAGATGACCGGGCATACCTTGAAAGTATTACAAGAATTTAAAAGATTTGTAAATGGTGTAAAGTTACTTTCTTCCTTGGGACCGGAGCGTAGCTGATTCCAACTGCAATTATTGGAAGTTGAAAAATTTGTCCATCTAGGTGGGGGTTTATATGGGGAAAGCATGTTTGACCCCACAATAATTGGTTTTTGAGCCATGTCCTGTTGATATCACAAAAGAACTTTTCTCTCTCTCTCTCTCTCTCTCTCTATCGAAACTGTATCTTTAAGATAACGGTATAGATGACCTACTTTTTGTAATAAAGTTATCACAGTACTTTATAAAATTTTTGTAAATGGTGTTTTAACTGTAAGGTTACCTTCTCCTTCTTCTTTTTCCCTCCTTTTCTCATTATTTTTTTACAGCCTTTATGTACAAGACAAAATGCATTTATAAATGTGATTAGGGTCTGTTTGATGAAAAACCATTTTTGAATTTTTTTTTTTTGGAGACTTTTCAGCATTTGAGTGACAAAAAATTAGTTGATTAACGATAGGTGAGTGCCAAATACCTCAAGTGCCAAAACTTAGTATTTGTGGACACTCAAGTGCTAAAACTTCTAAAAGGTACATTTAAGTGTCAAAATCGGAGAAAAAATGGACACTTAAGTACTGGATGAAAAATTCCGGCTAAAATGTTGATGTGGCATTTTTCAGTGACATTTTTTTTATTGAGGTGACAATCCTTTTTTTAAAAAAGTTATCCACATGGCATTGGCATGGCTAGCTTGTCTCAAAATGATGTCATTTTACCCTAAAAATTGATTTTTAGTATAAATATTAATGAAATTTGAAAAAAATAAAAAACAAGGGTTGCTGTAAAGAGATGAGGGCCTCTATGACCCTCACCACTACTGCCGCCCCACTGTCGCTGGAAAGGGTCGATGATGGTGGATTGAGGGGTGGTTGAGGTTGGCGGGCCTTGGCCATTGGCTGGTGGCCTTGGCCGACTGTTGGAGAGAGCCTACAGGCCCTCGCCCGGATCTAAGGCGAGGGCTCATAACCCTCCACCACATTCAGTGAGGGTTGTCGGATCTAGGGCAAGGGCTAGTGGTTGACCAGGGTTGCCGACCACTAGCTAAGGCCTAGCCCCCCTAGTTGACCCTCGCCCACCATTGCCAGCCCTTTCTAGCGATGGTGGGGCAGCAACTATGGCAAGCTCGTTGCTTTGCTACAACCTTATATATATAATTTAAATAATATTTATTTAAAAATCAATATTCGGGACAAAATGACGCTGTTTGTACTTTCATTGTTGAGTAGACTTTCCGACGAGCCATGTTGACCACTTATAATATTAAAAATAAGTCACCTTGGATTTTCGGCTACCCTTACTGAAGTTGGCATTTAAGTGTATCTTTTAAAATTTTTAATATTTAAGTATCATTTGTGTCAAGTTTTGGCACTTTTGATATAGCTTTGGGAACATGACTTTCCCTCTTGATAAGAAAGAATTCATTTTTCTTGACTTTTTGTAGTGCGTCCAAGTGTGAAGAAGATGTCCCTTTATGTTTACTTCATATCTTTCTCATCAATTTTTTTTCCTATAGGTCTCATATCTTTTATTTTTCCATAAATCCTGTCTATCATAAACTGAATAAACAAAGAAGAAGTCAACTCTACTTTGTCAATCATTACATGTCATTTTTAACAATACAAGTTGCTTCTAGTGGATTCACTCAAAGTCAAATACCATAAAACCAACTTTTTAAACTTAATTTCATCACAAATAAACTTAAATAGAATTTTTTGAAACATTTTCCAAGGATAAGAAGTTTTGAGGGAAACAAACAAACCTTAAGATTCACTTGTTACTCTTAGCATTTCTCACTAACATGTTTACGTTAAATTTACTTACATTGCATCCACTATATGCTTGTCACCAATTTAGGTCGTTGACCTCGGCTCCATGGTCATATGCGGTGGCCAAACTTGAATTTTGATGGCAACCATGGACCTTAGATCCGAGGTCTGAATTTCTCCATTATGTGGCAGCAACCTTGTCGGAGGCCACAACCCCTGACTAGGGTCGCCGGCCATTAGCTAAGGCCTAGCCACCCCAGCAAACCCTCGCCCACCATTGCTAGCCCTTTCTGGTGATGGTGGGGCATCAACTGCGGCAAGCTCGTTGCTTTGCTACAACCTTATATATATATAATTAATTTAATTAATATTTATTTAAAAAAATCAATTTTTGGGACAAAATGACGTTGTTTTGCACTTTCATTGCCGAGTAGACTTTCCGACGAGCCACGTTGACCACTTATAATATTAAAAATAAGTCACCTTGGATTTTTGGCTACCATTACCGAAGTTGGCATATAAGTGTATCTTTTAGAATTTTTAATATTTAAGTATCATTTGTGTCAAGTTTTGGCACTTTTGATATAGTTTTGGGATCATGACTTTCCCTCCTGATAAGAAAGAATTCATTTTTTTTTGCCTTCTTGTGGTGCGTCCAAGTGAGAAGAAGATGTCCCTTTATGTCTACTTCATATCTTTCTCATCAATTTTTTTTTCCTATAGGTCTCATATCTTTTTTTTTTCCATAAATCCTGTCTATCATAAACTGAATAAACAAAGAAGAAGTCAACTCTACTTTGTCAATCATTACATGTCATTTTTAACAATACAAGTTGCTTCTAGTGGATTCACTCAAAGTCAAATACCATAAAACCAACTTTTTAAACTTAATTTCATCACAAATAAACTTAAATAGAATTTTTTGAAACATTTTCCAAGGATAAGAAGTTTTGAGGGAAACAAACAAACCTTAAGATTCACTTGTTACTCTTAGCATTTCTCACTAACATGTTTACGTTAAATTTACTTACATTGCATCCACTATATGCTTGTCACCAATTTAGGTCGTTGACCTCGGCTCCATGGTCATATGCGGTGGCCAAACTTGAATTTTGATGGCAACCATCGACCTTAGATCCGAGGTCTAACTGCGGCAACAACCTTGTCAAAGGCCACAACCCCTGACCAGGGTCGCCGGCCATTAGCTACGGCCTAGCCACCCCAGCTAACCCTCGCCCACCATTGCCAACCCTTTCTGGCAATGGTGGGGTAGCAACTGTGGCAAGCTCGCTGCTTTGCTACAACCTTATATATATATATATATTAAAATCAATTTTTGGGACAAAATGACGTTGTTTTGCACTTTCATTCCTGAGTAGACTTTCCGGCGAGCCACGTTGACCACTTATAATATTAAAAATAAGTCACGTTGGATTTTCGGCTACCCTTACTAAAGTTGGCATTTAAGTGTATCTTTTAGAAGTTTTAATATTTAAGTATCATCTGTGTCAAGTTTTGGCACTTTTGATATAGTTTTGGGAACATGACTTTCCCTCCTGATAAGAAAGAATTCATTTTTTTTTTTTTTGACTTTTTGTGGTGCGTCCAAGTGAGAAGAAGATGTCCCTTTATGTCTACTTCCTATCGTTCTCATCAATTTTTTTTCCTATAGGTCTCATATCTTTTTTTTTTTTTCCATAAATCCTGTCTATCATATACTGAATAAACAAAGAAGAAGTCAACTCTACTTTGTCAATCATTACATGTCATTTTTAACAGTACAAGTTGCTTCTAGTGGATTCACTCAAAGTCAAATACCATAAAACCAACTTTTTAAACTTAATTTCATCACAAATAAATTTGAATAGAATTTTTTGAAACATTTTCCAAGGATAAGAAGTTTTGAGGGAAGCAAACAAACCTTAAGATTCACTCGTTACTCTTAGCATCTCTCACTAACATGTTTAGGTTAAATTTACTTACATTGCATGCGCTATATGCTTGTCACCAATTTGGGTCATTGACCTCGGCTCCATGGTCATATGCGGTGGCCAAACTTGAATTTTGATGGCAACCATGGACCTTAGATCCGAGGTCTGAATGTCTCCATTATGTGGCAACAACCTTGTCGGAGGCCACAACCCCTGATCAGGGTCGCCGGCCATTAGCTAAGGCCTAGCCACCCTAGCTAACCCTCGCCCACCATTGCCAGCCCTTTCTGGCGATGGTGGGGCAGCAACTGTGGCAAGTTTGCTGCTTTGCTACAACCTTATATATATAATTAATTTAATTAATATTTATTAAAGTCAATTTTTGGGACAAAATGATGTTGTTTTGCACTTTCATTTCTGAGTAGACTTCCGACGAGCCATGTTGACCACTTATAATATTAAAAATAAGTCACCTTGGATTTTTGGTTACCCTTACCGAAGTTGGCATTTAAGTGTATCTTTTAGAAGTTTTAATATTTAAGTATCATCTATGTCAACATTTGACACTTTTGATATACTTTTGGGAACATGACTTTCCCTCTTGATAAGAAAGAATTAATTTTTCTTGACTTTTTGTAGTGCGTCCAAGTAAGAAGATGTCCCTTTATGTCTACTTCCTATCTTTCTCATCAATTATTTTTTTTTCCTATAGGTCTCATATTTTTTTTCCATAAATCCTGTCTATCATATACTGAATAAACAAAGAAGAAGTCAACTCTACTTTGTCAATCATTACATGCCATTTTTAACAATACAAGTTGCTTCTAGTGGATTCACTCAAAGTCAAATACCATAAAACCAACTTTTTAAACTTAATTTCATCACAAATAAACTTGAATAGAATTTTTTGAAACATTTTCCAAGGATAAGAAGTTTTGAGGGAAACAAACAAACCTTAAGATTCACTCGTTACTCTTATCATCTCTCACTAACATGTTTAGGTTAAATTTACTTACATTGCATGCGCTATATGCTTGTCACCAATTTAGGTCGTTGACCTTGGCTCCATGGTCATATGCGGTGGCCAAACTTGAATTTTGATGGCAACCATGGACCTTAGATCCGAGGTCTAAATGTCTCCATTATGTGGCAGCAACCTTGTCGGAGGCCACAATCCCTGACCAGGGTCGCCGGCCATTAGCTAAGGCCTAGCCACCCTAGCTAACCCTCACCCACCATTGCCAGCCCTTTCTGGCGATGGTGGAGTAGCAACTGTGGCAAGCTTATATATATATAATTTAATTAATATTTATTAAAATCAATTTTTGGGATAAAATGACGTTGTTTTGCACTTTCATTGATAAGTAAACTTCCGACAAGTCACGTTGACCACTTATAATATTAAAAATAAGTCACGTTGGATTTTTGGCTACCCTTACCGAAGTTGGCATTTAAGTGTATCTTTTAGAAGTTTTAATATTTAAGTATCATCTGTGTCAACATTTGGCACTTTTGATATAATTTTGGGAACATGACCTTCCCTCTTGATAAGAAAGAATACATTTTTCTTGACTTTTTGTAGTGCGTCCAAGTGAGAAGAAGATGTCCCTTTATGTCTACTTCCTATCTTTCTCATCAATTTTTTATTTCCTATAGGTCTCATATGTTTTTTCCATAAATCCTGTCTATCATATACTGAATAAACAAAGAAGAAGTCAACTCTACTTTGTCAATCATTACATGTCATTTTTAACAATACAAGTTGCTTCTAGTGGATTCACTCAAAGTCAAATACCATAAAACCAACTTTTTAAACTTAATTTCATCACAAATAAACTTAAATAGAATTTTTTCAAACATTTTCCAAGGATAAGAAGTTTTGAGGGAAACAAACAAACCTTAAGATTCACTCGTTACTCTTAGCATCTCTCACTAACATGTTTAGGTTAAATTTACTTACATTGCATGCGCTATATGCTTGTCACCAATTTAGGTCGTTGACCTTGGCTCCATGGTCATATGCGGTGGCCAAACTTGAATTTGATGGCAACCATCGACCTTAGATCCGAGGTCTGAATGCCTCCATTATGTGGCAGCAACCTTGTCGGAGGCCACAACCCCTGATATGGGAGTCAATGGCGGCGACGGCATCACAGAGAGAGAGACTTCAACTAAATTACAACGTTGTTGTTGGGCAACATCAATTAAAGAAATTGTGATTGGCCGCATAATGCTTTGCATTAACATACACTATATGCTAAAAAGAGTTGTGATGTGTTTATTAGTAACAAAAAAATTGTTAGATATTTTACCTATATGAGTTTTGAAGTGGTGTTGCTTCTTATGAAAATTATGGTTACTTTTATAGAAAGCTCATGAAATAGGAATAAGTAGGGCCATAATAGTGCCGGGTAAATTGTAGAGCTTTTTGTTGAAACAAGAGGTTACTATATGTGCAGTATATTTGAATCTATTATTGAACTAGTAAGTTTAAAGCTATAGCTACTTGTAATTTTTTTTATATAGAATTTTAAAATACTTTCATTAAATAAAGGTTTGACTCAAAAGAGACCTTAAAGTTTGTATATTAAATTTTATGAAACTGTTGGATGTATATTTTTTACATTTAGTTTTGCAATTTTGTTTTACAAACAAAGTGAGATTGTTCCTAGTTTGTTCCTAGTTTGTTTGTAAAACAAACTAAGAAGCGCCTTATCTTATATAAAAAAAGATATGAGTGGTGGCTACAAACAAAGAGGTGCCTTATCCTACATCGAAAAGATATGAGTACGTGATAATTATTTTTTATTTGTTCAATTGATGAAAAGATATGAATTCGTATCTTTTCAATAATTTGTTTTTGAATTTACAAAGTGGGGTTTTGCTATGTATTAACAAAGTTTCTGGTTCAATAATTATCTCTCTCAATTTTCGTCTCTTTCTCAAAAAAATATAGTAATTATTTTCAATTATTTTCATTTTCGAGAGTTTTTGAAGAAATACCAAAATTGTTATATGGTATTCTCATTTGATATTTGGTTGTGTATTGAAGGATTTTTGTCACGAAACATTAGTAACTGTTAGCTATATTAGAATATTTAGATATCTCTTAAAGATATTTAAGATATTTTCTCTTATTTCAATATATGTTTTGATTATGCATGCTTGATTTGATTTCTTTTGATTCCCTTTGATTTCCTCTATCTAAGCCTATAAATAGGCTCTCCATGTACTCTTTTCAATATATCCAATTATACAAATATTCCTCAATTTTGTCTTTTGCATTATTACTTTTCAATTATAATATTGTGAGACAAATATTTCCTTAAAGAGAGTATATTTACTCTCTTTTTTTGTCATTCCTACTCTACTTTTATTCTAACTTTCACGTTCAGATTTTTACTTTGTCCACTTGCAGGGCGTGTAAGTCGAAATCCACATCTGAAATTAATTCGTCCCCACTCTTTAAAGAAAGTATATTTACTTGACTCCATGCTTTTCCTAGTTGATCATTGCCCAACTCTTCCTAATTCATCTGTTGACTCACCAGAATCGCGACCACAGGCACTGTGGTCGCTGGCCTGAGCAGTAGGACCACTGCAAGTGGTGGTCACTATTGTAGGACAACAATCACGTCACGGTAGGTGCACTTTTAGATGTCCTGCGTCAGAGTATCTCATCTCCCCATATGCACGCGTGGCGATTGCTTTCATCCTGGGCTCCTCCACTTCGGCTCAACGCTATTCGAGCCGTTGCTATATTAGGTTTCTATAAGTTGGAGGCGCATAAAAATAATGGGAAAGTTGAAAAATGCGAGAGAAAAGCGACCCTCTTCACCCATCAACTTCCGCAAAGTTGCTCCTTACAAGGCCCTATTCTCCTACTAAATTGGATTGTCAGTCTTGAAGATCTTAGGGCTTGATGTTTTCTTGGAGACTTGTCTTTAGTTTTGAGACAATCCCTCAGTAGAGACACTGATAGATGTGAAAGAGAAATTCAACTCGATATTTTAATCTATTATATCGAAACGAACATTGATTTGAAAAGTAGTAATTACTTACGGCAGGCAAAATTGTCCAAAAAGTTCTATACCAAAAGTATCGTAGTCAATTTAGCTCTAAACATTTTAATTATGTTAATTTTGTCTTAAATGTTTCGACGACTTACAATGATTCAATGCCCTCGGACCTGCTAGTGTTAATGGCACTTCAACTCATGTTCTCTCTCTCTCTCTCTACACGTGTTTCAAACAATGGATGATGGTCATTCACCCCGCAAATGGAGATATTCCAAACTGATGCAAGAACGCCACCATTAAGATGTGAAGGAAGTGGAACTCAGCAATGACTCCACTCCCCGAATTTTCAGGTTATATGTAAGGCAGAAAATGTCTTATAATGCTCACTATCCATGTATTCATATATGGGCGAATCACACGTTTAACTTTGTCATTTAATCATAGAGAGAGAGAGTAATCACAAATTACATGACGAGAATGACCCCTGTACATTAACAACAGAACACAATATACATATGCAACAGACAAAATATTTTCAACCAGGAGTTGAAAACAACAAGAAGACCACATTTATTTTCTCGCGACACCTTCACTCACTATCTATCTAGTGTTAAGGTAATCATTAGTGAAGCCACTGGGGTTCCTTGAACCCGCAAACGACCGCATGAAATAGACAAAATAATTTCAGCACCTTTTTCGGTTGTGAGAAAGACTTATTGGCATGCGTTTATGCATTATTCTCAAATTAATTAAGATACTGGCCTCTGTCCCTCGAACTACTGTTATTCACATTCAGCACCTTTTTCGCTGTAGCCCTAAAAGGACACTTGGAGCTCACAAACCCACTGATCAACTGAAGATAAGTCTTCAACTCGTGACACGTGGCGAGATTGACGCTGCTGAGGTACGGGCACTCCCTACTACTCAGCCTCAACTCCCGTCCGACGTCGGCGTATGCCGACGGCGCGTGCTCCTTGCTTTCCCGGAAGAGCCACGGGAGCCTTGCCACGTCGTCTTTTAGTCCCGGCACCTTGGTGACGAGGTCGTCCGAGTTCACGATGCGGAGAACGTTCGCCTTGCTCTTCTCCAGTAAGTGTCTGAAGGCTCGGTTCCCGACGCGAGGCCCGCCGAACGATATGACAGTCACCATTGGTGCATTCGAAATGTTGGAGCTTATGTCATATGCGCTGAGGATGGCCAGGGCCGCACCAAGGCTATGGCCGGTGATCGTCAAGCTAAGGGGCCTGTCGCTGTACTTGTTGATGATCCTGGCAACTTCTTCTCTTATTATGTCCTGAAATTAGGCATGACCATTTCGATATCAGGTATGAACACATTGATGCTGTTGTCATTTCTTAAATAGTGAAATATTATGGGATTCATTTAATGAAGTACGTTGAACAAATAGTTACTGTTAACACTGTAAATTTGAGCTTTTGCTAAATTCAAAGCTGGTAAAAGAGTTCAGTATCTTGCGATGGTATGTACTATCAACCACATGACATTTTGCGAGGAAATCATCTCTTGTTTGCATTCAATGATGCGCTCGATTGTAGTCTAGGATAGCATCGTTTGTGAGGACTTGATCGTGCCTATTAGAATTCATGGATGTTTTCTGTGAATCTTGTGTTATCAACAGGATTCTTTTTCCCTAAAGAATACACAATGAATAGAATATAGATATGTACGTGACTAAGCTATCGAACACTTAAGTGCTCATAGTGCGACCATTTTCCCTTACCTGTAAGCTCATGTTAGTGGCTGTTTTTGATGTGTATAAGCTTAAGTACCCACTTCCCACCATAGGCCCCTGTGCTCCGCCGTCGCCATCGCCGCCCACACAAGTCAAGTTGGCGCGTAGGTTTTCGATCCATTCCAAGCACGTGCCGGTGCCCCGAAGCGCGATCACCACGTCCCTCCTCCCCAGCCTCGAAATCTCCCTCCCGTCCTTGCACACCGCCACAAAACCGATCCAGCTCGACCGCGTGCCCATCCAACTAGGGACGTTGGAAGCCCAATGTGGCATTTGGACCCCGCACGTGGCCTGCAGGTAACGCGTCACCCGGTATCCAGTCTCTCGGATCCCGGTGCGGGCCAGGAGCGAGCTCTTGGGGTGCTTGCAAGTGGCATAGGTGGGAGAGGAAGGGTTGAAATCGAACGAGCGGTACGTGGCTTCGACGAACTCCCCGTAGCGGAGTATTTCGCGGCGTAAGTTGTCATCGAGAGGGTCGAGCAGGCCTTCCCAATTGTCGATCCCTTGGTACTCCGTCCATTTCTTTTTGCAAACCACGGCGCACTTGGCGGCGATGGTGGCGCGGCCTGTCTCGCGGTGCTTGAGTTGGCGGAAGTATGAGCATGGACTAGCGGGTTTGACGACGGAGTTGGTAGATGGGGTGCGAGACTTGAAGAGAGGGGCGAGGCGTTTGCTTGGTGATGGTACCGCAGCTCTCATTGTTGGGCAACCCTGTAGCTACAGGCTTTGCCGCGAGTGTTGGCTTCCTGACGAGGCTCTAGGGCTGAAGCTTCTATAAATATGGTTGGGGGGAGGAAATGACGGTAGGTATGCATGCATTGGACTATTGATGTAATGTGACAAGACGGACCAAAACATGGATCCAACATTTTTAAATTGGCGATAGTTGGTCGTGAGCTTGTAGTGGAATTAGTTCATTCACTGTCTCTATTTTGGTGCTAGTAGTATTGCTAACGAAAGAAGAATGTGAACCGTTGATTCCAAAAGCTTAAAATGTCGTACTACAACACGAAATATATTTTATATTGTTGTACTACAATACGAGATATATCTTATATTTTAACACTCTCATTCACATGAAGACCTATTTAATGATGAAGGCCTTAAGCATTCGATACTTGTAGGTGAAAGGAATCATGGAAACCCATCAAACATAATGAAAGGAAAACCCACAGTAAGACAAAGCTTTGGTACTAGGTTTCATTGCATGACCGTTTGTTGAAAAAAAATTAATTTGTTAGGGTATGGTACGGAGCATATCTTATATCTTAGTAGTGCTCCTTGAATGATACAATATTATCATCTTCTCGAATCTAATTGAATTTTCATATTTAACTGCAAACTTCTAATTTTGTCGCCAATAGATTGTTCTTTGTTCAGAAAAGAAGTTGAAAGTAAGAACTCTACCTAAGTCGCATCCAAATAATAATAATAGACTTGCTTCTTTCCTTTTGATTGTAACAAAACTCAAACAAAAATTGGAGACCGAAAATGCGAATTCCATCTCTTTGACATGTCAAATTAGCTACAAAACTGTAACAAATTTACGGTGCCGTCACAAGATCTTCTAGTATGTTTTCATTGTAAATCATGTTTTATATTTCATATAAAAAATGTGTGGCATGACAAAAAGAATGCGGATGAATATTTGGGTAATTTTGAAGCTTGAAACAATAGGGGAACATCAAAAAGAAAAAAAATATGTTAGGGAGGATATCAATATTTCTTCTTATATATGCTTTTAATTCCAATTTGTGTGCATCGGATGATTGTGCGCAAACATTTGTGGAAGGATGGTCGAGCAAGGGACATACTCTGACCAATCAGAATGCCGGCTGTTGCCCTAGGCTGTAATGGGTGTTTGAAAGAAAGAAAGGGAAAAAGGCGGAGGCATATAAATGGGTAATGATTGCCTTTCTTCCCTTTTCTATTTTGTCCTTTTCCGAACTCATAAAAAACAACCATTGTCCTTTCCTCCTATTTCGACTTAAAAAATTAATAATCATTTCATGTTACCTTCTTCACCAATATTCAACGCGTTATTCGACGACATATTCATTTTTTTGATCATTCGCATGCAGAACAACTATCAGCATTCGAGATCCTGGAGAAGACCGAAATGAATACACAAACATTGTAAATTTTGCGCTTTGCTTTGTACATTAAGTTAAAATGAAAAATTCATATTTCAAAAAGATATTTATCTTTATCGCCAAATCGATTCTTTTGAATTTATATCCTTTTTTTAGGGAGAGAACAAAAATACGTATTGAAGCAATATATAGTGAACTTCTTACTAGACCCCCAAGATGCTCCAATCTTTATCTTTTGAAGTGGCAAAAAGTTTTCGACCATAAAAAGTAACGAAAAGTTGGGTGCTCTTGAGACCACCCAATTACATATAGGCACTGACATGTAGAGTTGCAAGATTTTTTTTTTTTTTTTCATTTCATGTGTATATAGACATATACTTCTCACAAAGCACTTGATTTTGCACGTATGGTCGCCATGTGGGTTTTTTTTTTTTTTTTTTTTTGGAGTATAATAAAGTTTATTATCTATTAAACCTCAATTTAATGTTGTCAATGCAATATCTCATATAGGTAAATACATACTGTATTATATAGTGCCTCTGAACCTCATATGGATGATTTCAACGCGAGAAGAAGATCAGATTAGGATCCTCAAGTTTGATGATCTTTCACAAATTAAACCTCAATTTTCGAAAAATAAAGTCAATTTTAATTATACGTTGATTTTGGTCCATGACCATTTTTGTTTGCACCAAACGTGAGTCATAGTTTTTACACATGATAACGTTATTGAAGTTTAGGTAATGTGAAATATCCACATCCATCCTTTATATTTAGACCTTTAGGATGTGTTTGTTTCATAAAAAAAAAAAAAAAATCTGGAAAACATTTTCAAAAAGTGATTGCTTGTATCACTTATTAAAATGAATGAATTTTAAAATATTTTTATTATTGGTGAAATTATTTAGGAATAGATTGTTATGGATGGTGGAAACATTTTTCATTGATTAATTTTTTAGAGAAACATAACCAATCATTTTTTCTAAATTTTTTTTTTCCAAATCATTCTTATTTCGTGAAACAAACAGATCCCTAGATTATTTATGGCATTCATTATCAAAAATCTTCAATTTAGTTTATACTAAGCATTCATGTATTTTAAAACATAATATTTAACCGAAAATGTATTGAGAAAAATTAGTGAAAATAAGCCTCTAGAAACACAATTTATTCTCCCAGTATAGTCCATCGTGTGTACTTCAACAAACACGTGCGATCGCAGATATGAAAGCTAGAGAGCCGATTCACTTAAGCCACTAATCTGGACTTCTGCTTCTTCTAATCTATGTCAACTAGGCATTATTACCTCACGTCAGCTTGGCATTATTGCCTCATTAGAAGTCAAGCATGTTGTAGTGACAGCTTATTCGAGTAAATCGTGCCAAAACGATGATATTTCATATATTCTTTGTGGCATTCTAATCGAATCATTTGCGTGCAAATTAAACATCATCTTGATTTCATGAATCACGTGAGACAATTCATTGCCTATTGTCATCATCGGATTCTAAGACTATGTTATTGCAACTCTTAAATCAACTTTGGGCATATGTTTGATGATAATGAGTGTTGTGGTATAATTACATATAGCATATTCAAGCAAGTTGTAGTGACAGCTTATTTGAGCAAATTATGCCAAAACGACGATATTTCATATATTCTTTGTGGCATTCTAATCGAATCATTTGCGTGCAAGTTACGCATCATTTCGATTTCATGAATCACGTGAGACAATTCATTGCCTATTGTCATCATCGGATTCTAAGACTATGTTATTGCAACTCTTAAATCAACTTTGGGCGTATGTTTGATGATAATGAGTGTTGTGGTATAATTACATCATTATTAATTAAGCACGCCGTAATGATAGCATATTCAAGCAAGTTGTAGTGACAGCTTATTCGAGCAAATCGTGCCAAAACGACGATATTTCATATATTCTTTGTGGCATTCTAATCGAATCATTTGCGTGCAAGTTACGCATCATTTCGATTTCATGAATCATGTGAGACAATTCATTGCCTATTGTCATCATCGGATTCGAAGACTATGTTATTACAACTCTTAAATCAACTTTGGGTGTATGTTTGATGATAATGAGTGTTGTGGTATAATTACATCATTATTAATTAAGCACGCCGTAGCGATAGCATATTCAAGCAAGTTGTAGTGACAGCTTATTTGAGCAAATCGTGCCAAAATGACGATATTTCATATATTCTTTGTGGCATTCTAATCGAATCATTTGCGTGCAAGTTACGCATCATTTCGATTTCATGAATCACGTGAGACAATTCATTGCCTATTGTCATCATCGGATTCTAAGACTATGTTATTACAACTCTTAAATCAACTTTGGGTTATGTTTGATGATAATGAGTGTTGTGGTATAATTACATCATTATTAATTAAGCATGCCGTAGCGATAGCATATTCAAGCAAGTTGTAGTGATAGCTTATTTGAGCAAATCATGCCAAAACGACGATATTTCATATATTCTTTGTGTCATTCTAATCGAATCATTTGCGTGCAAGTTACGCATCATCTCGATTTCATGAATCACGTGAGACAATTCATTGCCTATTGTCATCATCGGATTCTAAGACTATGTTATTGCAACTCTTAAATCAACTTTGGGCGTATGTTTGATGATAATGAGTGTTGTGGTATAATTACATCATTATTAATTAAGCACGCCATAGTGATAGCATATTCAAGCAAGTTGTAGTGACAGCTTATTTGAGCAAATCATGCCAAAACGACGATATTTCATATATTCTTTGTGGCATTCTAATCGAATCATTTGCGTGCAAGTTACGCATCATTTCGATTTCATGAATCACGTGAGACAATTCATTGCCTATTGTCATCATCGGATTCCAAGACTATGTCATTGCAACTCTTAAATCAACTTTGGGCGTATGTTTGATGATAATGAGTGTCGTGGTATAATTACATCATTATTAATTAAGCACGCCGTAGCGATAGCATATTCAAGCATGTTGTAGTGACAGCTTATTTGAGCAAATCATGCCAAAACGACGATCTTTCATATATTCTTTGTGGCATTCTAATCGAATCATTTGCGTGCAAGTTACGCATCATCTCGATTTCATGAATCACGTGAGACAATTCATTGCCTATTGTCATCATCATATTCTAAGACTATGTCATTGCAACTCTTAAATCAACTTTGGCGTATGTTTGATGATAATGAGTGTCGTGGTATAACTACATCATTGTTAATTAAGCACGTCGTAGCGATAGCATATTCAAGTTATACATGTTAGAATAGAGATCCTTCAAATATTCTTGATGGCATCTAATTGCATCATTTGCGTGCAAGCTACTTGTCATCTCAATTTTATGAATTATCTAAGAAAGTTAATTCATTGCCTATCGTCATGATTGGAATATAAAACTAAATCACCGCGATTCTTAAATCACCTTTGGCTTACATGTGATAACGAGTGTCATTTGGTATAATTACGTTATTATTGGTTAAGCATGTTGTAATGATAGCTTATTCAATTTTAAACATGCCAAAATGGCGATCCTTCATAAATATTTTTTGTGCCATTCTTATTGTATCATTTGCGGGTAAGCCATGTATCATCTCAATTTGATGAATCACATGAGAGTATTAATTCATTGCCTATCCTCATGATTAGAACATAAAACTAAGTCAATGCGACTCTTAAATTGACTTTGGTGTATGAGTAATAATGAGTGTTGATTCGGTATAATTACGTCAATTTTTGTTAAGCATGTTGTAGCGATGGCTTATTCAAGTTAAACATGCCGAAATGGCGATCCTTCGTATATCCTAGGATTATAATTGCATCATTGGCATGCAAGCTACATGCCATCGCAATTTTATAAATCATCTGAGAGTTGATTCATTATCCATTGTTTTGATCGGATTATAAAATCAAGTCATTGTGACTCTTAAATCAACTTTGATGTACCTGTGATTAGGAGTGTGGACTTCGTATAATTACATCATTATTAGTTAAGCATGTTACGGTACAGATTATTCAAGTAAATCATGCTGAAATGGCGATCCTTCATATATTCTTTGTCGCATTCTAATTGCATCACTTGCATCCAAGCTAAGTGTAATCTCGATTTATGAATCACGTGAGAGAGAATTCATTGCCTATCCTCATGATTGAAACATAAAACTAAGTCATTGCAACTCTTAAATTGATTTTGGCCGTATGTGTGATAATGAGTGTCAATTTGGTATAATTACATCGTTATTAGTTAATCATGTTATAGTGATAGCTTATTCAAGTTAAACATGCTGAAATGGTGATCCTTCATATATTCTTCATGGCATCCTAATTGCATCATTTGCGTACAAGCTACGTATCATCTCAATTTTATGAATCATTTGAGAGGGTTGACCCATTGCCCATTGTCATGATCAGAATATAAAACCAAGTCACTTCGACTCTTAAGTCCACTTTGATTTATGTGATAATGAGAGTTGATTTGGTATAATTACATCATTAATAGTTAAGAATGTTCTAACGATAGCTTATTTAAGTTAAACATGCTGAAATGATGTCCTTCATATATTCTTCATGGCATCCTAATGACATATTTTGCCTTCAAGTTATGTATTGTCTCAATTTTATGAATCACCTAACAGACTTAATTCATTGTCTATGGTCATGATCGGAATATGAAACCAATTCACTTCGACTCTTAAATTGACTTTGGCATAGGTGCAATGATAATGAGTGTCGATTTGGTATAATTACATCATTATTAGTTAAGCATATTAAGCATGTTATAGCAATAGCTTATTGAAGTCAAACATGCCGAAATGATGTCCTTCATATATTGTTCGTGGCATCCTAATCACATCTTTTGCGTTCAAATTACGTATCATTTCAATTTTATGAATCATTTGAGAGAATTAACTCATTTTCTGTCGCCACGATCGGAATACAAAACTAAGTCAGTGGGATTGTTAGATCTATTTCGGCAATTCATTTGAATTTTGTGCATAAAATCGGAACCCTTACTTGACCTAAACCAAAAGAATTTGAAAACTTGCACCTAAGTTGCATCCAACGCTATTACATCTCATTATTTGACCAGTTACCTCGTGATCCCGACATGCAAGAGAAACGTACGAGGTTATCTAAGTGGTGTTCGAATCTCACTTTCTTCAGAGTCTTCCATGATGTTGTTTCATAGAATATAGCTCTTGGATCGACCCCGGGAACTGGACTCGATGCATGGAATGCGTTTGGATTATTTTTTCCCTTCTGCTTTCTGTCGTGACGGAACAGAGTGCAGAGGAATAGGTCAAGTCAACGTAAACGGCGACAAGATTGATTGGATTGGATACCTTTTTTTCACGTCATGCAAGAACAATCACTAGGGTTCGTTAAAGAAGCACTTACATGAATTTTCCCGCCCACCATGAAGGAAAGAAGGAAATGACGTTGACATATTCTTGGGTAAGGAAAGCCAGGTGCTTGTCTTTCTTTTGCGCTTATTACACTTTAATCACGATCATAGTACCGACGTCCTACGACTTTGGATGTGAACGCCTATGCATTTCTCTTTCGTCCATTGACTTAATTAGGGAGAATCGTTTTGCATTTGCTATTTTGGGTCGATACCGTGCATATCACTAACTCACTTTTCCATTCATCACGTTCTCACCATGTCATTATACATTTTCATTCTTTGCATTGCACTGACATCTTGTATTATCCATAATTTTGCGTTTTATTGTCCGGAATACAAGTTTCCAGAGAAAAGTACTTGACGTTCGATCAAAGGAGTTTCGTGATCGATTGAGATGTTGTGCTGTTGGTGGCATGCTCAATTGTGATGGTCGGAATGCTAAGTATGAGAAGAGAAGAGGATGAAATGAAAGAGATGTATGTGGAACATTGAGAAGAGGAGGCAAAATTTGGTAAAACATAAGCATTTGACTTGCCTCTATAATTGCCGAGTGGAAAAATACGTGACATAATTTTGTTGCATAACTCACAACAACAGTTGTATCTTAACTTATTAAATTTGTCAAGTTGCTAAGTATGAGAAGAGAAGAGGATGAAATGAAAGAGACGTATGTGGAACATTGAGAAGAGGCAGCAAAATTTGGTAAAACATAACCATTTGGCTTGCCTCTATAATTGCCTGAGTGGAAAAATACGTGAATAATTTTGTTGCATAACTCACAACAACTGTTGTATCTTAACTTATTAAATTTGTCACGTCCCAACTTGTTACTTATTGAGTTTTTTTTTTTTTTTTTTTTTTTTTTTTTTTTTTTGGGTAAGATTGTTACTTATTGAGTTTAAACTTGAAAAAATGGATAAAGAGAAAGTATCCGCAAATTTTTTTCTAAATATTATCTCTTACTTTTAAAATATTTTCTTAATAATTATATTCATGAATTATACATTTTTGTTCATGGCCAATTAGCAATAAAGATCTCCCCCCCCCCCCCCTTTTTTATCTCCTACTTTCTATTGTGCCCCCTCCATTTTAATCATCTTTTTGTCATTGTATTTTCACCACCTTTTCCAAATATATCTATATACTTTTAACTTGTCAAACCAAATCCTTCTAGTTTTACAAATTTTCTAATCAAGTTCCTCCAACGCCAAATTAGGTGAAATTCAGCTGAAGCGACTCTAGGATGACGTTGTAGTTTAACCTTAAATTAAAATTTCTAATGGGATATTCAAATCCTCTCCAACTTTATCTACATTGGTTAGATTTCTTTCCACTCATATCCATGTGGCATCTACATATTTCATCGGCATTATACTTTGGCGTCCTCCAACAGCTATGTCAGCGGGACGTGCTAGAAAGTTTGTAAAAACAAAAGGGGTTTTTTTTTTTTAATTATTTGATAAATCAAAAGCACACGAATTTTATTAGAAAAAAACGTGAATATATTTAGATGAAGAGCTGACGTTTTCCCTCTCAATTTTCAACCCCTAACAACTTGGCGTAGTAGCACGGTAGACATAGGGATGCGACGCTAGTGAATGTCACCAATTTGAATTCCAAAATGATAATCGTTGGTGCACAAATTATCCACTTCCCGAGTCCTCTGACAACCAACACGCCACTGACAAGAAATTTGCGCTGGAGTTGTATTTTGAGGACTCTCCGATATCTAAAATCACCGTGCGTTCTATATTTGATAATGCCAAGACATTCGTGCATCTCTCAATCAGCGTGGTAAGGGACCACGCAAACCCTTATACATGCGCAAATATAGAGCATACGGTCGATTTCATTTGGGCCAGAAAACTGCGGGCCATGGCTCGTAAATGGTTTTGACATATACAAAGAAATGGGCCCATTATGTCCTAGGTAGATCTTTCATCTGGGCTTTTGTCCTTACATAGATTTTTTGTGTGCAACAAATAGGTTAAACAAACTGCCTCTTCCCTATTTTTCCCATCCAATGTGAGATGTGAGTGAATTCTTATACATGAATATCTCTAAATACACTTGTCACCCGCTCAAATGCAAATATATGCAAAGCTTTTACATTGGCAGGGAACGTAATAACAGTCCAATTAGGATATGTGAACCCAAACCTTCAAGCTTCAACTTGATTAACTCATGCGGATACATGCCACACAAACCGTCATGTTCATGTTCATCGAGTAAGATTTCATTTAAGATTAGCTGCATTAATGAATCTTTGAAAGTCAATCGATCGACGCCCCAATAACGATTAATTATTAATAAACTTTGTATTGAAAATATTTTATTTTTTCCCCTGCTCATTGCATCCCAAAATATAGGTACTAACACGTCCAAAAGCAAGTGCAATAGCTAGTGTTGTCTTGAAGTGTTAAGATTTCTCATGGCTTATCTTCTGTTTCTATGACGGCTGGGAAACCCAAAAATATTAGAAAATATCTAAACCTAGCTACAAGATGAGTCCAATTTTCTAATCTCATCGTGTCGATCCATTCTGACTTCAATAAAAGATATCTTTAAAAGCCTATGTTTGATTTTTTCTTTCCCTTTCTTTTCTTAGGTTAGACATAGAGGGCACGCATGACAACCATTCTGTTTTTTAAATAGTTTCCGGAATAAAAATATATTTTTCTATTTCTATTTATAGAAGAGTTTCTAAGCAAAAATAATCGTTTAATAACGACACAAAATTTCTACTCTAAAAATAGAAATTCGTTTGATAACGACACAAAATTTCTTCCTTTCTGACGGTGGCAAAGAACGAATGATGACCTTTAATATAAAAAATAAAAATAAAAATGATTTAGTAACAAAATAATAATAAATAAAATAAAATAAAATAAATCATAAAAATATAATAAAAATATCATTTTGTTTTAAATAAAAATATCCTTAAAAATAAATTTATTTTATTGATTCTATTTTATTTTATTTTACGAATAAATTTATTTTAAAATGAATAAAAATAAAAAATAAAAAAATTATTTGGCAAAACACTCAAGGTAAATAAAAATAAAATGATAAATAAAAATAATTTATTTATTTTAATAAATTTATTTTTATTTTTAAATGAATAAAATGAATATATTTCTTTTTATTTATTTTTATTTTTAATAAAATGAGGAGAGGCGAAGGAGGAGGAGGAGGCAGAGATGTAGAGGAGATGAGGGAGGACTTACCGAAATTAGGGTTTAGTGAGAGAAATTATTTTTGATTTCTTTTCCGTAAATCGAAGTATAAAATTTTAACTTCGATTTCTCTTCCAAACTTATTTCGGAATAGAAATCTATTCCATAAATAGAAAAACTGAATAGGTTTATCAAACGGATTTATCTTCCAGAAACAGACCTGGAACAAAAAAACTATTTCTGGAATATAAATTTTGAGTTGTCATGCACCCCCTGTCTTGAAGTGTTAAGATTTCTCATGGCTTATCTTCTGTTTCTATGATGGCTGGTTGGAAACCCAAAAATATTAGAAAATATCTAAACCTAGCTACAAGATGAGTCCAATTTTCTAATCTCATCGTGTCAGTCCATTCTGACTTCAATAAAAGATATCTTTAAAAGCCTATGTTTGATATTTTTCTTTCCCTTTCTTTTCTTAGGTTAGACATGGAGTGTTGTTTTCTAGATGGTCAAACTTTTGGATTGAATTATTAAACATGATATCGGCGCAAAGAAAAACTTAATGCTTCCTTTAACGCTTCCTTTTTGCTTTTTTATAAGTGTCTACTGAGTATACCTTAAATATGCAGGAGTACTATACTTCTTCTACACAGCCCAAGCAAAATTATGATGAAAATATATTGTTAAATGGTGATAGCAAAGTCAAAATTCTATAAACCAACGAGGTGTTGATTTAGACGATAAGGGAGTCTACTTTTCTTCTTGCTCGTTTGGTTTAAGTCTTGTTGGGAGCATTATGAGAGTAAAATTCTAAATACACCATGGGAAGATGCACGCTCAAGATTGCTTTGAGACAAGTATGCTATCCCACAACCAAGGCCTTTTGGCTTTAAACAAGGGACTGCCTTTAGTCTCTAGAAACCATAAATCTATCCCATAAAACTTTTAGATTTCAGAAATTTTCCAACCTATAGGATCCACAAAGTATTTACATAACCCATTCATCATATCAAGCAAACAATGCGGCTCGAAACATCCAATTCTACTCTTGCGTCTTAGTGCATATACTTGCTTATTCATATCAACATACAACAATTTATAGTAGCATTATGTTTAATAACGCGAGGAATTCCACCACGGTTAACAGCATAACTATGGCTTTCATAATTTCTACTCTTGATTCTCTAGGTTAAATAGTAAATCCTACATTGATGATAAGCTTGAATTTGTAGATTAGATATCGGGAAATCATAATTTTAGGGGAAAAAATCATTTTTTTTGGAAAATTATCCAAAAAATCCTAAATTTATTGTGCAACGGCTGGTTTGGTCCTAAATTTTTAAATTTAGCCAATTTAGTTCTAAAATTTTTGATAATTTAATACTCATATTAATATTTAGTTCAACCCAAGATCGAGTGATGGTGAGAAAGTGTTGTTGAGATTGGTTGGGTGCAAGTAAGTTGTGAATCCTTTTAACATTCATGTTATTTTGAGATTTATCTAAACCCACTTATGACCAATTTACTAAATATAACTAATCCATAGAACAAATCAATCCATTAAATATAAGTTAAAAGTGAGTTTATGATCTATTTTGATAGATCTACTATAAACATATAGTCAAATGGAATTACTTCCCGATAACCTAATCTTGAATAGCCAACCTTGAAAATTCAAATGTGTGGTCAATCTAAGTTAAAATCCAGCTGTATACATGCCTTATTGCACGTAAAATCTCTCACAAAATAAGAAATAACGAAAAAAAAAACAATAATTATTGGATTATCGAAGAAGGGACCAATGGCTTCTTTACTCAACCAATCAAGCATTTTCAAAAGGGTCCTATTCCTGGATGTGACCCTTCCACGGCGGCATTGACCAACACTACAATGTTCATGCGCTACAAGATTTGACCGCTCAGTCTGTTCATACGTCGATGTGCATTTAAACGGCCAGAATTTTGGAGCAGAGATGTTGACAGAAGGGATCCTTGGAGGATTAGCTCTCTACAACTATTTTTTATATTCATGCAACCGTCCATTTATTTGAAAAAAAAACTATTTTTGAAAAATTATTTTCCAACTCTTTGATATTTGGATAACGCAAAATTGATTGATTTACAGAAAATGCTTTTCATGGACTGAAAACAATAAATTTAGATTGAAGAAAAACGACTTCCTTTTCCGAGTAAGAAGAAAATCACTTTTCTTGAACCACGAAACAATTTAAAGCTAACCGTTTTTCTTGAAAATGAATTTTATAGAAAATATTTTCTTTTTTTAAGAAATTTTCAGCGAAATAAATACTACATTAATTTAAATTGGAATACCGGTGAAAAAGCTTGCGTGTCTTGCGTTGAGGGGAAAGAGAATAGGAGGTCCATTTCAACCCTAGTGAAGTGGCGTGGTGGAAAAGAGAACGGGAAGTCAAGTTATAGCTCTGGTGAAGTTATATAGATGTCAAAGCTTTGAAGTTTTCGTGATGTTTTTTAGCATGAGTCACGTTGGCTTCATACGTCCGGCACGGCTCTCTCTTTCTAATAGGACGCAATTTCACGAACCTCCCCCAAGCATCAAAACATCGAAGCGCCGACCTCGAAATATATTCCGGTTCAGAACTCATCCTCGTCCGCGCAATGTTCACACCATTCAATCACCATAAGAGGTCGGTTCAACCGGGGTCGGCATTCGAGAACTACTTCCTGAGAAGCAAGATACTAGAAACATTCGAGGCCTCAAATTGGCTAAATAGAAGCAAGTCAACTTTTTTTAGGTATAATAACTCATCGACTCATTATGGTGGGATTGAATTTTGGTCTAATGTGCGATATGACCCTTGAATTTTTTATTTATCTTGTGCCAGCCGACAATTGATCTTTTCTTGTTCCAATGTCCCTTTCTTATGCCACCTTCTTCTACAGTGTGTCCTTAATTAAATACGATATTATCATTGAAAGATATGATCTTTGACGTTGTCTTTTGAGAAGCGTCTGATCATTCCAACTTGGGAAGTCTTGGAAGTTTGGTAGGGACTGTGAGATGACTCCTCGGGTCATCGATTCTTCTATTTTATTAATATATATTTGATTATTGATGTAATTTTAGGGTTTTTTCTTCTTCTTCTCCTTTTTTTGGTGAGCCGCAATTCCCTTTGCTTTCATGCAGGGAGCAGCTTTTGGACGGTTCGTGGATTTCAAGAAACGTACTGAAAACGACCCGATTTGGATCCAAATGGTTCGGAATGATTGGGGGGTTTTTCCAATGGTCCATTAGAATTCGCCATCGGGTGGGGACCGGGTAGGTATTATTCCCACTTCATATTTCAATCAAACTTTATGGTTTCTCTACTTCCTTTTTCATTTTTTTTTAATTTCCAGATGGAAATTATTTTTGAAATTTTTGGCCAATGCAAGTTGCACGGTCCAACTTAGAAAATCGGCTCTCAACATTCCGTTGGCCCTTGTCTAAGGCCACCGACCAATGACCTTTACAATGATGGGAGGAGAAAAAAATCACAAGATTATTGATTGAGATTTCGAGAACGATAATTGCAAGATGATTCATTTATGACTTTGGAGAATTGAAGAATAAAATAAGCCGCTTGCCCTAGAAGCTTATAGATTACCAAGTATGAATAATCAGTCAGAAAGACTTTGAATTAATAGTTAATTGAAATTGGTATGCTATTCCATACACCCTTCTCTTTGCTTTCCAAAGGGATTGCCTATTAGTCTTTGGAGATTTTTTTCCAAAGATTTATTAATTTATACCATGAGGCTCTCGGGCCTTAAGAATTTCTTGATTCATAGCTAGACCAATATAGACTCTTTTTTTTTTATAAACTAGATGTTAAATAGGTCATAAATTCACTAGTTATTTTTAGTAAATGAGTCATACATTGGTTTAAACACAATGCGGATATTACATGGGTCATAAATTGGTTTGCAACTTATTCAAACTTAACCTACCTCCATAACTTTCTCTTTATTTTCTCTCACCCTCACCTGATTTGTACTCACTTAGTTCACACTCTCATCTCAATTTGGATATGAGTTTTAATATATTTAGTTAAATATGAAAGTATTTAAGCAATATAGGTTGGGTCGAGTGTGGATCAAAAATTTATATTACGAATAAATAGGTTATACATGAGTTAATAGCTCAATTTGGGTCGACCATTTATTACTCAACCAAAATTCGACCCGACTCACCTATTTGACATGTAGATTCATAGGATCTACAGTGGCAAGTGAAGCGCTACTCACAAATCTAGCTTATCATATCAAACTAATATTTTAACTGTAAGCTTTTAATAACATCGCACTTTGAAGAAGAATGAAAGTGTTTAGAAGGCCATGGGATAATAGCAGAGACAAGAGAGGGTTTTCGGAACGCTCGTCTCATATTTCAACTTCTTATAGTGGTTACCCTTATACTGGTGGATGAGTCAAGAGTAATAATGTAATAGCACAAACACACTAGTACAATGACACTAGTACACTAGGACCACTAAACTTAAAGGACTATGTGCATTTTGCAAGATGTCTTTTCAGGAGAAGGGATTGATACATTTTTATCTATAGATACCCACACACACGATAGTACCTACTTCCATTATTAATTAATAGGCTCTAAAATGGAACTACATTTTTCTTTTTTTTTTTTTTTTGGGGGGGGGGGGGGGGGAGGCGGCAAATGAGTAGCATTTGATGGGCTAGTTAGAACGACATTGCATGGACCCAAAAATGCCAAATAGTCTACGCCTAATTGCAGAAATCTTGACAAGAATCATGGTTGCTAGGCGTACCGACATTGTAAATTGTATCTTTCATTATAATAACAACAATGATGATGACGTTTGTGATTAGCCGAAGAGATCGTGGCAGATATAAGAGTAAGTGACTGACGTCCGAGCACGACAGTTTGCCTAGAATGAAGCTGAACCTCTAGTTGCTCTTCGGCACTGTCATCTTATGCATGAAAAAGCGGGATACTTTGATACGGTCACTGTCCACTGGTCAACGGACGTACTCCCTAGAAGATAAACCCTAATTGCCCGACGAGAGTAGTCCATCGGGCTACCCTAATCAACCATATTGAAAGCCCACCATGTTGGTTGAGTTACGACGTGATTCCTAAGCTGCCCGCCGGTGAATGTCTGTAAGACAATGTTTCCGCCAAGTTCTCGCACAAAGAAAACTCTTAACTGCTTATCCTTGAGACGGGTTTGCCTTTATAGTCACGCCTCGCACACTGATGCCCTTGTGACGAGAGTTCCTGAATGGGGAGCCAATTGACATTCCCATTTGAAATTAACTAAAGAGTTACCTTTGCACCTGAACTTCTGACATGCGCGGGACATCACCCTTCGAAATGAAAGCGATGATCAATTAGCCAATTTCTCGCAGAGATGCACAACTACAACATCTCCCTTCTTATCCAATAGCCCCAGGCTTGATGAGATATTTTTGCAAAGATTGATCTATGAAATCATGGTGTGGTTGCGCACCGTTCTTCTTGTTAACATTATGAACAGACATATCTTACGATAAAAACAAAACGGACTGATTGCCACGTAAATTTGCGGGCACCAGTCTACGTGATCATCTGGCACACCTAGAACGATTCCTGTCGACCGGACCGAATCTCTGTAACATCATATATGGTCAAGAACCCGGCGATTTGTCATCGGAGTCACATTAGCAGTCGTTTCCCTCGATGAAGGACCGACAAGGGTTAGGTTTGGACGGCGTGCGAGTGGCGATGTCGAAGTACGAGAGGAGTTTGACTCGGAGACCTGAACGCGCGCAGCTCCACCTTCGAAAGAGAAGGAGACAAACTCGGCCTTTCTTTTTTCTTTCCTCATCACAGCATCCGTACTTGGTAGGTGGGAGATTGTCAAAATTGATCACCGAGATCGCTCTCGCAGCGTGATTCACAACGGATACGCACGCATCGTAGTCACTCAACACAGGTGAACACCAACGACGGAGACAGCGGTAGTCTCGCTTCATATGCTCGTTCATCCTCGGATTATTACGCAACGTGTCTGACATGAAACGGGTGAGCCGAATGTTCAAAGACGGGCAGTCGAGAGTCGACAACCGAGGTCATTTGTGTTGAAGTCGATCTGGAGGCCGCTCGTCAGCACGTATAAGCTTAAGGGCAATGTGGATTTTGCAGATGATGGTCCACCGATATGGTAAATTCCATGTTTTCTCGCGAAGGTGCCGAGTGAGACAAGAGGCTTTTACTAAAAGAAGAACGAGTTTCCTGAATTTGTTGACCCTGGCCACATGATGAAGTGTTCTCACGGCTTAGGAGCTATTTACGATAATCTGAATCAAGTTTTTTTCTTTTTCTTTGGTTTTTAAAGAACTAAAGACCGAATTGCCAAGGATTACACAGACTATAGATCGTTTAAGATAGCCCATCTGAGCTATTAATTATGTGAATCAGATAGTGGGATTCGAATAGCAAAAAAATTTAGATGATACCGGGGCACATGATCCGTCGGCTACGCAAAAAAGTACGATCTATTCTGTTTTTATTAGGGGTGGTTGAACGAGACATTGTACATATTTGCATTAGGTATTGCGAGTCATCACCTCAGCCACCACCGCCCCGGATATTTGGTTTGACCTTTGCTTTTAATTTTTGATGTGATTTCTTGAGCAATGCTAGGACTAACAAATTATTTCATGCTGATTCTTTATTTTAATAGATGTTGTGACCCAAGGGAAATTATGGGTGAGTTCGTTTCCCACGTAGCGAATAAGATGTTGCACTATCAGTACATATAGCATTTAAACAAATATGGAAGCACCTCAAGCCTTAGAATCATATAAATACGCGCGAAATCGAAGAGAAGCACTTTCTAGTTTGGTTTAAAATTGATTTAATGCAAGGTCGGACCTTTTCTCTATAAGAATGCCAACTTATTCGATAAAAGCTGCGCTAGTATTTTTCCTTTTTTGACATCTCTTATGTGACGATTTTAAAGGCACATCACCCTAGAAAAGGAAACTCCATTACCATCTATACGCTTCTTCTCAGGTTGCCCTGGTAAAAAGTTTACTAAACCGATCGGCAACGTATATTTCATATGCTTTTCGAGGGTTTCCCCAAAAATAACCCTCCTCGATGTTGTAAAGCAAGCGAATTATCAAGTAACATATACACGTTATCGAATTTTTGGAAAACTACCTTTTTGGCCGGTGCTTTGCATTACTGCGTTTAGGTTTCTGGATAATAGATATTAGAGAAACTTGAAGTCCGTACATTTAAATTCGACATATATATTTTTCTTGAAATAACGATATAAAAAACTAATTAAATTCTATTTTCAGATAATTACATTTAAGTTGACTTAAAAAAGGGAGCGGGACAAGCAATGTGGGATCATCCACTGGTCCGTGCAATCTCCAACTATGGAAATCCAATGTGATTTTCCATTTCGGGGCACGATCCTTATATATTGCCGATCCACGCCTTTCCCCCCGGGCGCCGCCTATTTACAAACGCAGCCATCGCCGGCCCACCCTTCGCCGGAGAAGCCGTCGGATTCACGATTGATTATGCCCCGACTTTCTCCGCCCGAGAGCGGCGGCCACCGAGCACCCTCTCCGCCGTGGCTCGGAACGGGCAGTTCGAGCTGACGAAGCCGTTCACCAGGTGCAGGTAGGTCTTGAGGTCGTGACACGTGGCGACGTTGATGCCGCTGAGGTAAGGGGAGTCCCTGCTGCTGAGGCGGAGCTCCCTCCCCACCTCGGCGTACACCCACTGTGTGTCCGCCACGCGCCGCTGGATCCAGCTCGGCAGGCCCGCCACGGGGACGTCCCGGTCGCTCGCCACGTCGTCGCCGGCGGCCCCGTCGATGACGAACCCGGGCACTTTGGTTATCAGGTCGTCCGAGTTGACGATGCGCAGGACCTTGGTCCCTTGCTCCTCGAGGCAGCACCGGAAGCTCTGGTTCCCCACCCGCGGGCCGCCGAAGGAGATGACGGTGACGAGCGGCGCCGCCTGCCCGAAGGCCGTCTTCACGTCGTACGCGGTGAGCGTGGCCAGGGCCGCGCCCAGGCTGTGGCCGGTGATGGTCAGGCTGAGCGGCTCGTCGCCGTAGGTCCGCAGGAGCCGCGCGATCTCCTCGCGCACCATCTCCTGCAGGCTCGGGCAAGTCGCGGCGCGGGACGTGTACAAGCTCAGGAACCCGCTCTCCACCATGGGCGCGTCCGCCGGCGGGCACGCGCCCGCGTCGGTGGGGCCGGAGGCGGGGACGTGGGAGAGCGTGGCGCGCAGGTTCTCGAGCCACTCGAGGCACGTCGCCGTCCCCCGGTAGGCGATCACAATGTCCCTCCGCCCCAGCCGGGCGATCTCGTCCTTGTCCTGGCACACCGCGACGTACCCGATCCAGCTCGACGGAGTGGACATCCAGCCAGGCGCCCGCTCCGCCCAGCGCGGCAGCTGAATCCCCGAGCTCGCCGTCAGGTTCCTGGTTATGCGGTACCCGGTGCCTGGCAACCCGCACCGCTCGAACAGCGAGCTCTTGGAGAAGCGGCGCGTGGCGTAGGTGGGAGAGGAAGGGTCGAAGTCGAAGGCCTGGTACGCGGCGTCGACGAAGCCGCCGTACCGGAGGATCTCGCACCGCAGGTTGTCGTCGAGCGGGTCGAGGAGGCCGTCCCAGTTCCGGACGCCCTGGTACTCCATCCACCTGTTCCCCAGCCTCGAGGGCCGGGGCACGGGAGTGGCCTGGTCCAGCACGGGGTCGAGGAAGTGGGAGGAGATCTTGGTTGCCTGGAAATGGTGAGAATCCGATTTCAGGCTCTTGACGGGCAAATCCGTGGCGGGTTGGGCGAGGGTGCAGCACCGAGGGGGCCGGTGCTGCTCCGGAAGGTTGGCCACTGTGCATGGCCGCAGCGGCCGCATGGATAGCTTCATCGCCATGGGCCAAGCGCGCTCTGTCGATGCCGCCTCGACGGGGAAATGGAGGATCGAGGATGGAGCTATATCGGCAGCTTTGCCTCCTGCTTTAGCGGAGGTTAAAGTGGCGGAGACTGAGAAGAGAGACTTTGGCAAGTTTCTTGTCCGAGAGGACATGCAACGCGGATTTTATAGGCGGGAAAAGATCTCTCTCTCTCGAGAGAGAGAGAGAGATGGGGAAAGGGAGAGAGGGAAACAGAGTGTCTGGTGCAAAAAGGTCGGGGGGTTCGGGACTGATTAGTGCGAGAGAAAAGAGAGATTTCTTTTTCTTTTTCTTTTTTTTAATAATTTTTTTAACGAATCCAATCGACTCATGAGATGTCAAATCGAAAAATAAATCTTAAAATCATTATCAAATGATAAAATCAATTATCTGTCTAACGAATTATCTCATTTAACATCTTATCACATAATATTATCGCTAGGTAAAATCAATTACTGTTTAATGAACTTTTTTGTTTCTCGCGTGGGATCAATACGAATTTCACACACACACACACACACATATAATATGTATGTATGTATGTAATACAAGATCGATTCGCTCGATATTTTTTTCCCCTTTCTTGAGTGCGTACGCCACTCGGTGTAATGATGTTACGGGCACTGTCATCCGCATACCTCCATGACTTCCTGGAGAAGAGAGAGAGAGGGGGAGAGTACAGAAGTAACGGTAACGTCCGGGACTATACGGTTCAGACAAGGCATCCACGTTGCAACGAGAAAAACCGCTCTTGGGTCCACGTGGACAAAAGAAAACAACACGATTTATCCCGACCGGAGCTCGATTCATGGGACGCAATGCTTCGTACGTAAATATTAGCGAAAGATGTGCGCGATTATAATTTTCTTTTGCCCGTGCACCGACGGTCCTAACCTGCCCGCGAATCGCCAAGCTCATAATCAGGGTCTGCATGCCCCACTATCTCATACGAGACAAACTAAATGGTATTATTGCTAGTAATAGGATCGACCGAGTACTCGAGATTACATTTTTTTCCCTCTCGTTCTAGTTCCTTCTTTACGTCACGTTATTATACGAAGGAAAGGAGGCACGAAAGATGGAGGAAAACCAGAGATGCAAAAAGAAAATTTCTTTTTGCTTATAGTTTAAAATTCGAAGTGAATGCATAGGACAATCGGAAGGCACTAGAACACCTCTGCTCCTTTCGGGTAAAAAGAGAGTGGCTGGGAAGTGAGAACGTTTGTGTTTATAAAGAGCATTTGTGTTCACTTATAAGAAGTCAAAAAAGTGTTTCTTGGCTTTTCCCAAAAATAATATATTAATATATATACACACCTTAAAGGATCATGAGAAAGTTCTCCGCGAATTTAGAGGGAGTGTACCAGTTATTATCTTCTTTATATCCATAAAAGAATTTTGAGATAATAAACATTATTTATGTGCCATTTAGGGCGCATTTGTTTGCACCGTGTTTCGTTCCCAGGAACAAAAATTTCTGTTTTTTTGTTCCGGGAACAAAAAGGAATAAACGCGTTTGAGTGCGTTTTATTCCTTTTTTGTTTTTTTGTTCCCAAAAACAAAAAAAGGGAAATGTAAATAAGAAACAAAAAATTCTTGTTTCTTATTTCAAAACATATTTGAAGAACAAAAAAGAAACAAAATCGTGTTCTCCCCGCGAGCCTCTCCTCCTGCAAGCGTCTCCACCGTCGTCTTCTCCGGTGCCTCCCACTCTCCGGCGCCGATAGCCACCGTCTCGAGACCATCCGCTTCTCCACCGTCGTCCTCTCCGCATCGACCGCCGCGAGCGTCTCCACGCGAGCGGGTGACGGAGATGGGCCGGGTCGCTAGGCGGCGGCGGCGCGGTGCGGGGTATCGGCCGTGGGGTCTCGAGTGGCGGACGTCTAGGAGCGGAGCGGCGAGGATGGCCGGCCGAGTCGTGGGCCGGCGCGGGTCGACGATCGAGCGGATCTCGAAGTCATGGGTCACGGTGCGGTGAGATCCGATGCGGCGGTGGCGAACGGAGGCTCGAGATCCGTAGATGCGTCGATTGGGCGTGAGGCGGAGGGGCGGTTCGCCGGCGGTGCGGTGGCGGCGAGGAGGCGTCGAGCGCGGTCGCCGATGCGGTGGAGGGAGACGATGGTGTGGCTCTGGGTCACCATCGGCCCGGCGCGGCGAGGCCAACCTCACGCTTAGGCGGGCGAGCTCGATCTCGCCCATCCGGCGAGGCCGAGCCGCCGGCGGCCGCCGACGACGGCGAGCCTCGCGTGGCCGGGCGAGGCCGCCGGCCCTCGTCGGCCGGTTGCCGGCCATAGCCGAGGCCGGCGACCGGCCAAAAGAAGAAAAAAAAAAATGGAAATGGAAAAATAAATAAGAAAAAAAGGAAAAATAAATAAGAAAAATAAGAAAGAAAATAGAAAATATAAAAATAAAAATAGAAAAAA
The DNA here is from genome assembly GCA_017140615.1 of Eucalyptus cladocalyx. Classification (NCBI taxonomy): domain Eukaryota; kingdom Viridiplantae; phylum Streptophyta; class Magnoliopsida; order Myrtales; family Myrtaceae; genus Eucalyptus; species Eucalyptus cladocalyx. Next base: position 23,644,715 of record CM029520.1, read on the forward strand.
AAAAATTATATAAACTTAGCAAACGTGTTTCCATTATTTTTATATTTCTAGAAAGACATTTATCAAACACGTTTTTTTGTTCAAAAATTGTTCTTTGGAACATAAACACTTTTTATTTTTATTTTTTTTTTTTGTTCCCAGAAACAATTTTTAAACGGAAATGTTACCAAACGCACCCTTAGTGTCCTGATCTGACACGATTGGTCTGAGCATCAGGACATCTCGACCAGTCATAAGTCGGAGGTCGTATGTTCGAATTCATCAACTTTGTGCAAATGTTTTAGATCGAGCCCATGTGCACGAGCTGAAAGACACAGACTTGATCAGTTCATGAGAATGTGGGATAATTCATTTGCTCCATATAGCATGTTTTTGCACTCATATCCCTGGATTGTTAGGGAAAAAAACATTTGCTAGACTTTGGTCCAAGTTGATTTTGGCTATACTACTCTGAGTGTCCTATCTTAGATCATAAATTATTTTCCAGGCAATTATCTTTGAATCAGTTTAGGGGAAATATGGCTCTAAAACTAGAAACAAAGGTATTTTTAAAAAATAATTAGAAGGAAATAGGATTAAGTCGTGGACCAATCAATAATTATATGTTCATTTGAATTTAAATGTTGTATCAAATTTCAAAAGCTTAAATGATAGGAAAGTGATCCAAAAAGTCCTAAACATATTACGTTTTTGTCGATTTAATTTCAAACTTTTTAACCGTGCCAAGTAAGACCTAAACTTTTCACGTTTTACCAATTGAGTTTATTTGACTAATTTTGGGTAGAAATTGTTGATGTGGATGCTATTGATGTGGATGTTGGCTATCCTATATAAGCGTGATCGGTGTTAACGCGATAATTTTTTAAAATTTTTTTCGGGATTTTTTTATTAATTTATTGATTTTTTCTCTTATTTTTTTAATTGTGGTTGGCGAGGGTCACAAAGCCATTGCCAGATGCGGTTCCCTCTTGCTTGGCCTTGCCCAAATCCAACGAGGGTCGGGCCTCTCTAGAGGCCAGTGAAGTCAGCCCTCATTAGCCTTTAGCGAGGGCGACCCTCGCCCAAGGTCAGCTAGCGAGGTCATCCCCACCAAATCCTAGTGAGGGTGACCCTCACCGATGGTTGCCTTTGGTCGGTCGTCCATCATCAATGTTAAAGGAAGGGAGAAAAAAAATAAAATATAAAATATAAATATAAATTTTAAAAAAACATTAAATTATAATTATTAATTATTTACATTAAGATTTGGCCATATCACGTGCAGGATGCTATCACGTTAACAATTTATGATCAAAATTAACTAAATGGATTTAATCGACAAAATGTGAAAAAAAAATTTAGGACTAATTGTATAATTAAAAAAAAATTTGTTTGAATTGATAAAAGAATAATAAATTTATAATTTTTTGAATAATTTTCTCTTTAAATGGCATAGATATTTTTCTCAAAAGATCGCTAGTGAATGATTTTACCCATGTGGATGTAAAACAAAGCAACGCCATCTCAAATTCTCGCCATTGGAACGAGTGACAAAAGAAGGTCAGGTTGACATCGACAACTGGGGTGGTGGGGGTCGACCGGTCCATTTCGCATGTTTCCAAATTTCTTTTTTTGGCCATAAAGAAGCTTTTAGTTTTTTCCATTTTTCCATTTTTCTATTTTTCTATTATTTTTACAACTATTACTAATTTACCATTATTTTCTGGCCACAAATTTTTGTGTTGCGATTGACTCCAGCCGAAATGGCTTACAGGCCCACGGCTGACTTTCCGACCGCGGACGAATTGACCTCAGGTCGGCTCTTGACGTGTTAGCCGAAAGGCTCCAACCCGAGACTCGCCGACGGTTGACTCCCCAAAAAACTTTTTAATTTGAGATTTAATTTCGATTTTACCCGAAACACTTTTTATCTAGTAAAAATTTTCCAACTTTTATTCTAGTTCTGAATCCACCTACGCGTCCCAAAACCACCACTGTTTTTTTTATTTTTATTTTGAAATTACCAACATCGGGTGGTTGTTGTTGTTCTATATGATAATTAAGGTTTAACGACGAAGCAATATTTGATAATGAACCTTTAGACAATCCTGATGCTAATAGTTTTGAAAAAAATTAGTAGTGCTTTTAGGACGTGCGGGTAGGTTTGGGGATTTTTTAAGACAAAACAAAATTCGCAACATAATTGAAATTACACCAAAAGTTTGGTTTTTTTTTTTTTTTTTGTTACAGTATTAGGTCCTTCATTTATTGGATCCTACGGCTCCTTATTGATTATCTAATTTTCTCAACATACGAGAATAATTATTTTCCTTATCGAAATAGTGACTTTGCAATTTTATAATTTGATGTTCGGTTGCTAAATTCCAAAAATACAAACGAGGTGACATGCAAATTACCTTCGAAAATCGAGGGTAATGAGTGAAAATGACATAAAACGGTTTGTGCACGAGTTGCATAGTGATTGGAATCAGCCGAATTCTTTTTTGCCATTCGTTTAATTCCAGGCTTAGAACGTGTTGCATTAGAGATTCCATTAATTGTTTCGCCAAACTTGTAAAAGGTATAAGTAGAAGGAAGTTAAAGACGTGTTGCAGCTTTCAATTTGCAGACCAAGATTACTACTTTTGGCACTGTGCATTTTGCTTCTTCTTATCGTAATGTAGTTGAATTGAACCTAATAGCATGCGTAAACTAATGCAACGACTTTCTGCTCCCTGTCGAGATCCGGGGCGAGTTCCCGGATAGGAAAAATTGAATACAAAGCATGATTACTCTATGAAGTTGCAATTAGAAAATTAATTAGCAACCTTTATAAAATAGATGAATGTCATGCATGACAAGAAGTAACAGCCTAGTAATTATTTCCATCAATCTATAATGAAATTGTAACAAAAGTCTTAATATGGCATTGCTTTTGTGATAATATCAATTATAAGTACACATCAAAATGAAAAAGAAAGGCATAAATAACGTTGCGAATACTTTGAATTTAGAGAAGCGACATATTACATAACGATTTAAACATTATTATTGAAGTGTAAAAGAGATCATTTATTGGTGAACGTAACATTTTTAGATTTATTATAATCTTGAGGGTAACGGATAGCCGGTAACTAATACAATCTACCCGTTGATATGCTCATGATATCTGTGATCCAAAATTTCGATTAACCTAATACAAAATGGGTTACTTTTTATCCATTACCTATTGAAGGAAGTTCCTCTAATCATATCTTTAATTGGTAGGTCACGAATTGTGAACGTCACTATTTATAAAAGCGGAGGATGTTGGCCGGAGAAAAACAAGATCATAATCCTTAAATTTTGTCTTCTTCGCTACCAAATGAGTTTTAGTAATCTATTCTTCCCCCCTTTTCTTTTTCTTTTTTATCTCTTATCGGGATAGAATTAATCTTTCTTGTGATATTTTGTAGGAAGAAATTCCTTTAGACTCGGCGCATCCCAGTCTTTTAAATGTAGCGGACCCCAAGGGGGGGGGGTCTCTCTCACGGTCCACGAGACCTTATTACCAAAACGAATGAGGACCCCGGACGTGTCCATGTCAAGAAACCCCCCACTCTTTTGCCCGTCCACTCAAATGAGAGAACGAGAGAGATGGCTCAACGAGTAACATACCAAACTCATGGACAAATTCCCATTGCATGTGAAGCTTCACTTTTGAACCCTCAAAATCATCTTTATCTTTCTCTCTCTCTCTCTCTCTCTCTGAACTTTTTTCCGAAGGAGTTAGGACTTTTCCAATGTTAGTTTCTATCCCTTTCCTCTTCATATCCATCACGACGTCTTGTTGTATTGACTTGGTTGACATGCTTTGGCTTGTCCAATACTTGGATTTCCATCTTGCATGTGCCACGGCTGGCTAGTCACCTTGCATGATAAGAAATTTGTTGATGTCGACGCCAGCTGTTTTATATGACAAGACAATGTTGACGTGGACATTTTCTTTAAAATTTTTATTTACTCGTTTCAAAATTTTCTTTTTCTTTTTCATTTCCATTTTTTTTTCACCTTTGCTTTCTCTTTTTTCATTTTTCCTTTTTACCCTCCACCAATCACCAGCCGACCAGCCATTCTAAGAAAATTCGGACCGAAACACACTACTCACTCACCATTGACGACGCTTCCTTGAGTTCTCCTTCGGTCGCCGTCTCCACCGACCTGTGAGAACTAACCAAGCTATCGTCTTCACCACTGAGAACCGACTTACGCTAATGTTTGCTGATTCCTGCCTCTGCTTGTGTTTACGCAACAAGCCTAAGCCGTAGCCGTCAACGCCGAGCTCCCTCCCTCCCTACGCTTGCAATGAATTTCCAATCCTCGCCTTGCAAAAATTGAGATCTCAACAACGGCCAGCCCTCTCCAGCTAACTACCCCTAGCCTCACTAGCCTCACCTAAGCGACGCCCCTCGCAATGGTGGCAAGGCCCCTTGTCGTTTGTGCCAGATTGCCCCCTCACTAGATCCAGCGAGGAGATCCTCGCCTAATCCTCACCAGCCTAAATTGATCGGATGGACTAAATTAATACTAATGTAAAAATATTTAAGACTAAATTGGTCCAATTAAAAGGTTTATGATCGAATTTGTTCAACACAATAGTTTTATAACTTCTTTTTTTTGGTACTTTTCCCCTTTTCTTTTGCGGGAAGTGTTACGGTTATTAAACATAAAATTGTGATTTCATCGGTTTAAGTTTTTAAACAATTAGATACCCACAAATTTTACAAGGGATCTTAAACCGGAGGCCGTGAGTCCAAATTTAATTAGGACTAAACCCAAGCCTGCATGTAAAGGGGATTGTCTCAATACTTAACACTAAACCACGCCTTCATCAATTTCCAAAATAATCAACGATAATCCTACAAAATCTCGCACGGTACCAAAGCAATAGATCGCGAGTTCAGATCCTTTTAATCCCCTCCGTTCGCGGGACTCCGAAATTCAAGCTACAAGTTTAAACTTCGTAGAATTGTCGGCGAAACCAGTCAAAAGAAAAGAGGGTCGCACGCCGAATCTCCTCAGTCGCTCCAAATTTGCCACCCCATCAACCAAAGTGCCTGATTTCGAGCAGCATACGGCGAATCGTTGTCGGAAAAGGACTCCTCGAATCCCATGAAATCGCATGGTCTGTGATTTTAATGGGGCGGTTCTGCGTCAATTCCAGTCATCAGAAAGTGCTTAGGACAACGACCCTCGATTACATTGGCCTACAACGGATTTGCGGTGCTCGCCGTACCACCTTTTTTTTCCGTCCATGAAATAACAAGGAAGTACGCACCGACCAAAACTGAATTTAAAACCTGGCAAAAGGAAGAAGAAACCCTAATTTGGAACAGAAATTAGAGCACTTATTGGAAGGCGATGTAAGGTTCAACTTATGTAAACGCAAAGATCTCTACTTCATTGACTATAATCGTCAGAAATGAAACGAAACGACACTCCTAAAATGTCGAAACAAGTGGGAGAAAAGAAAGAGAAGGGGTTCCTTTTGTTTGGTAAAAAATGAATAGTTTGGAAAAATATTTTATTAAAAATGATCATTTATATCACTTGAAATAATTATATAATAAAAGGAAGACAATTTATATCTAGACATTTTTATAGAAAATGAAAATGTTTTTCATTCATTTATTTTTGTTAGTAATATAAATGATCATTTTGAAGATTTTTTTTCCAAATTAATCAGTTTCCACAAAATAAATGGAGCGAAAGTTTAATTCATTTTTTAAACTTAAATGAACGCATGTATCGATACAGTGCCGAATCCAAAATGGCAGATAATGTGCCCAATTTCTGGATTTTGTTCCTTGAATCTATGTCTTTTATGCTACCGGACTCTCGAACTTTTAATTTATACGAACAAATTCTCTAACCTGCATAGTGGAATGACTAGTGATACTGAGCCCTTTTGTTATTAACATATTTAATTGTACTAATGTGGTTGGCAATTTTAAAGATCCAAAGGGCTTGGGTACAAATTTGGTCCCCTAAACATTGTGTTGCAATTTGGCCCTTAATTTTTTTTTTTAATTTTATATAATCAACTCCTTTTGTCAATCACAGTCACTAGCACAGGAAAATTATTAATGTGACACTGCTGATGTGGAATAAAAGGAACATGAGAGAGAGAGAGAGAGATTGCCGGCATGGTGCCGGGAATCGCCCCGCAGCACGGGTCATAGGAGCCCCGTGCTCTCAATAGGAGCTAGGCGACTCTTGGTGGTTGCACGAGGTGGTGACGGCCCCGATCCACCCATGAGGTCTTGCAGGCCTCGCCTTTTTATGGCGATTGAGGCTATCCAAGCCCCGAGCAGGACACGAATCGAAGCTAAAAAATCTCTCTCTCTCTCCCTCTCTCTGCGCACACTAACATAGTCATAATCACAAATGCCATCGCCATTGAGCACTTGTAATATCCTTTTCACTCGTCAAGCTCAGTCCATGATAACTTCAATTTCGCCCACCCGCGTCATGTACCTAAAACCAGTCCACTATGCTAACTCCACCACCAGCGTGGTCGTCCGTCCGTTAGATAAAGCTATTCGAACCACCAATGTGCACGCTGGGGCTTTGGCGAGCATCAATGCCTGATCGTGGAAAGTCGTGCCCTCTGAGAGAGTTCATTTGCCTAGTTCTACCTATTCAATTGTTAACCAGGCCTCCCGATCCTCACCGTGACAAGCAATCAAACATTCGAAAAAGTAAATAGCAAGTGGAATCTCAAAGACACATGAATTTATATGGGTATGATAATATTGCATATGTCAAAGTATTGAAGAATTTGTCATTTCACTTTACTAATTAAATAAATATAAATAAGCTTGAAACTAGTATGATATATGAGAGAGAGAGAGAGAGGGGTCAACTAATAACTGTTGAAGTGAATAAAAATGTGGTCTAGACATATGATTTGACTTGGTGAAGAGTGGGAAGTATGTCCAAAACTTAGCAAAAAGGGTAGTGACAAAGAGTCGAGCATAAGACAAAAGATACTGAAGGACAATCTTTAAAAGGATCATTCACATGTCTAGGATTGTCGCCATGGTCCTTAATAACTTAATATGATATTTGAGCTCTTAAAATATTACCACGCTTCTACGAGCTATTTTCCTCAATACACTTGATTGGTTTATTCTACCTAAATTTAACCCAGCTGAGAGGTTTTGATCATAACTGTGACGATTGGCTCGTTTCCCATGCTGAGACAAGCTCTTAAAAGAAGTAATTTGAGTAATTATAAAAGTAGTGACCATTTAGGATAGGATAGGTGTTTACTTGTGAATCACTTCACAAGACATCTTCTATCTGATCTGGAACTTTGTGTGCCCCACTTAAATAACTAACATCCCCGTCATTTTTATTGCCCAACAATACTTCTCCTTTTTGATGAGTGGTCTAATTTATCTCTATTTCCTCCACCATCCTAGAAACTTTGTAAGAATCGCATTTTATCCGAACCCTCCCTACCTCTCCATCTGATGTAAAACTTTGGTATGTCACAATAAGTATACTTACTAAGGTCTAAACCTTAGTGATTCCTACGGAATGTGGATACCATTGTACCAGCTATCACTTTAGCAATAGACTCAATGGCTAGCCAAGGTATGCAAGGACATGTGCATGACCTACTTGTACCATCATATTATATGGTGCAATCTGATGACAGCTAGAAAGAGAACTTCTTGCATATAAGTTGAGTTGCCTTTTATAACTTATCAGACATAACTTTTGATTTTTCCCATGCGGGACTAAAGTCTGGGAACTTGGCATGTTACTCCAGTTGTTCCCTCCACAAAATATGATGGTACCTCATTTCAAATGCAAGTAACATGTGCAAATTCTAGGGAACATCACAAAACGAAGGACAGAGTAACACATGATGGGATAATGTCTACTGCACACCAAAAGCCCTTTCCCTCACATTGTAAATGTGATAAAATCTCTCTCTCTCTCTCTCTCTCTCTCTCATCTGTACATACCCAATTGGAATTGCTTGAGCATCAAATAAAGGTCGATGAATTGGAGCATGATGAAAACAAAGCATGCGTGCACTTTCCATTTCCCACTCGCCAATTTGGGGGCTGCCACTATTACTGACCGATTGTGCCCTACAAATATAGGTCTCCTCTCGTTTTGCTCTTTTAGAAGTTCCCACTTTGGTCAAGGCAATCCACATTCCAAACTGGCCATCCTTCGTGCCCTTGCCCTCAGAGCACCTAAATACATTTTTGGCGTGGGACCTATATCAAGTGACCTCATTTCTCTTTTGTAGCCAATCAAAGGATTGAGTGTATGCCCGCTCAGGACAGGACCCACTCATCGTCATTCGCTCCTAGCTATCTCCGTGGGAGTATGTCATGTGACGCTTACCGTGGATTGTAGGCCTGGAGTGAATCTTTTAATGTTTTTTTGAATGACAAGCATTTCGGACTTCTTAGCATGTGAAACCCTAAAGCTCAAATCGCCTCATTTCATCCTTTCATGGGTCGTTCCATAAAGCACAAACTCATGACCTTTATTGGGTCACTCCTAAAAGCACAGACTCATGCAAATAATGAAAGTTTGCCAACTTCGTATCGTGCATTACCCTTCAAAATTCATTATACACAAAAGAGTATCCGATTGGTTCAGCGATATCAGTTCAATATGTATGGTACAAGGGTTACTAATAAACTTTTTCTTATCTCCGATGCCTGTGCTCCCCATAGCGATTAGAACGCCTTGCCATCGAAATCAAAAAAAAAATTACATGACTTTGGTGTTTGCTTCATCCTATTCATCTGTATCTTTGAATCTAATGAATTTAAGGTCCCTAATCGATTTTTCCAGATTCTATTTTGTAGCGTTTGAAATATCTAACCTCGGCAAAAGAAGCGCCGTTTGAAACTCCTAGCTCAAGTTAGCCAAACTGATGGAGAAGTCAAACTTAGGCTGTGACCGTCAACCTTCAGTCGCTCTTTCTTTTTCTTAACAAACCATCAGTCTCTTTCACATACGCTGTACAATTGAACAAGTCTCACTGGCGAATCAATACTATAGAGACGAGACCTCGTCATTATGTTGAAATTCTCTCAATCTTTTATACTTTGATTATATGATTGGCATTAAAGTCTAAGATATTTCAATATTTACCAACTGATTTGTTAATACAACATTTGGAATAAAAGGACATGCATATAGAATTGAAAGTGCGTAACCCAGTTGAAGAATACAAATGACTTTGAAGTCGCATTCTTATCTAGATTATCGCTTACTATATGATTGTAGATAATTTATATTAGATCCAGCTAGCAATGGGGATGACACGATGGATCTGTTCCAAGACAAAGGTTCGAAACTAAGTTTAAGATCACTCGAACATTATGCATAGAGACATGGGACATGAAAAACTGAGAATTATTGGTCATTTACAAAGTTTCACATTACTAACTACCCTTGTATTGTTTCGACAAAGTAAATGTGTGCCGTCACTAAAGAGATGAAATTCGTAATAGAATTCCTTAGAATTATGTCATATACACATGTTTATATAAAGATGCATATGTAGATTTATATTGCTTGTAGCCGTGATTATTCATTCTACCAAGCCTTTTCAAAGTCTTTTGCATGAGGCCCGCGTAGATCTTATCTAACACAGACCAATTATGCATAGCTTTAAGGGAAAAAAAAATCGTGCATCATTTCCCCACTCAACGAGGGTTTCTACAACAGGTTAAGTTCATGGAGTAATATATATTTTTCACCTAGATAGATATCTACTTAACAAATTATCATGAATTGAAAGGAGCCCTCTCGAAACAGGTACATTGCAGGCAACAAACGTGGGTGTGCCCAGAAAGAAACTAGGAACTTTGGCAAATTATTAACAGATAGATGATTACTCTTGATATTTTTAGCTCATCTTCTAAACTTGGCAAATCTACCAACAAGATGTTGCTTACAGAAAGTCCCTGTCTCACCCCATTACTCAAATCAAAACATTCTAGCAATAGTCGGCTCTAGGGTTTCATGAATCGAGACTTGTGGTGAATGGGTTTTCTCAAAAGTGATCATAACGCGCGCCAAAGTTCAAAGATGGTGACTGGATGGAAGATATAGGGGCTGGCCAATGAAATATCTTCAACTTTTTTAGGGAAGAAAAGGAATTATTGATGTAGTGTCAATTTCGATCGGGTACAAGTAATTATTGGCGATAAAGGTGGATGATCCGCCTTCCTAAACTAATCATCATCGCTTGGCAAGTTAGAAAATGGTGTGATTGGATGGAAGATATAGCGGCTGGCGAGTGAAATATCCACCAACTTTTTAGGGGAAAAAAAATGGACAGCTCTCGATGATATTTCTAGGAAATTGTTGATGTGGTGTCAATTTGATTGGGTGCACATAACTATTGGCGGTAAAGGTGGACGATCTTGCTTATTCCCAATGACTGTTGTCAACCCACTTCCCAAAATGTCGGAAAGCATCTTACTTTCGTGCACATTCGACGTGGAAGTATCCCATCATTTTCTCCGTGACATTGACATGAACGCTAGGTGACACGGGTCTTCAAGCAAGAGAAATTCGCGCATGAATCGGATAACATCACAATCCATAAGATCATGCAAGATCCAAATTGAATCTTCCATCATTGCCGTTTTGCTGTTAACTTGGTGATCCATAAATCAATTTCATTTTCACAATTATTTGCTTGGAGTTGTGCAAGCCCAATCGGTTTTAGTATGAGCTCGAATTTGAAGTTGATATGTTAAATTATACGATAGAGTTGCCCTTGAACTTTACAATAGGGTGAATATGAATTGAATTTTATCACATTAATGTAATAAAAAAATCTCACATTATACTCACTGTGACATAAATATCCTAAATTAATTAGTTTAGGAAATTTGAAATTTTTTTTCACGAATACACAATGGATTTGGTACCATAGAAACATGAACACTCATGCAAAATCACAATTTTCTGTCAAACAAATGTTAAAATAAAAGAATGCAAACTAGATGCAAAATAGTTCGATTTGCCACTTGGCCTACTTTGCTCTCTTATCTTTAACAGCATCAACAAGGTTGAAATCCACTTGTAATTCTTGAGATGTTATAACTTGTACCAAATGAGCTACTTCTACTAGAAACTTCTAGTGTTGCTTCTACGAAGCACTCTGTCAACATATTATCACTCTCATTCCATAATACAAATATTCATACACTTTATAAAGATTTATGATCAGAAAAATTCTATAAAGGTTCTTCCAGACTTATAGATACATTTCTTGTTCGTTAGCTTGTTATCCTTCTACATAGCCAAAACATTTCCATGCAATAGACGTCCTGTTATTAACACTCCTGTGCATATGGCTTGTGTGTATCTAAATTGTTCATTCTATACATTCAAACTCACATATTGGTAGCCTTTATTATATAAAAATCTTCAAAATATCAAAAATGATTTTCTTAACGAGCTTTCCTTTCTTTATAATGACAAAACTATCTCTTTCATTATGCAGATGTATTACATTGACGGGGGTTTCGAAATTTGAGTGCATGTAAAACGAATGAGCATTATTATTGTGCGTAAATAATATGAGTTTAGAGCAAGGCACAATATACGAGCATTAATAATCTTCAAGGCATAAGATTTTCAATTTTTTTCAATGTGGCCCTAAAACTTTTAATGAAATTCCAATGAAATTTTTTGACTAGTTGTCATTGGAAAATTGATGACTTGGCATCCAGTCAATCGTTGAGCATCCTACTAGACACAGCTAGCAATCTGATGTCGATAGCTTTACTCAAAATCATGTCATTTTGCTTAATTTTTTTTTTTTTTTGTCATTTCTTGTTTTTTATCGTTCATCTTTTTCAAAGTATCGATTTTCTAATATATAACATCTTCAAAGAATTGATTACCAACAAGCAAGCTTCTACCTCAACACTAGAAAGGTCAGTCTTTGCATCTAGGAAAATTTAGCAACATAGCACAATGGATCTACTCAAATGTAGAAAAACAAATTATTACTTCACTTCATATTTTATTTCTATCTTTTTGGTGTCGAAAACATATGATATTTGAGTTTTTCCATTTCAGTGGCCTTATAAATCAAGTATAACATTAACTAAATCTATTATATTAGGCCAATCATATTTCAAGAATTTATCAGGCCTAGATCGGTGTCCTACTAAAACACATATGTTTTTGTATTGATCCTGCACTTTGTGCTCCACATCATCCCTATTTTCTTGGCCATGCAAAAGCCCCGTCAAATGCTTTTGTCATACATTATGACGAAATAATGGCTAGAGAACGTGAAGTGAATCTTCACATACTTAATTTTATCGTAGAGAATAAAAGTAAATTTGAGAAGACCGGAAAATAGATTTTTTAATTATATTTCTATTTGAAATTCTTCATTTTGCTTTGTGGGTTTATGTTAAACTCACCGTATTCCACAATGTCCATACTGTAAAACGGTGTTTTGGGAAAGGAAATCAGTCACTTCTTCAGAAGCGAAGATGTACAACCTGAGGATGCCCCTCGAATTGGTCTAAAGCATTTGGGTGCATTATGCAAAGTCTTCAGAAATGATATATGTTGAGATTTAAACTGATGATTGAATTTTGTAATTTTAGTGATGATGTATCAATCTTTCAAGGGGTAAATTTTGAACCCTTTTTGGTCTCTAACTCAGGAATACATAGGTTCGTCATATTCCAAAAAAAAAAAAAAAAAAAAAAAAAAAAAAATTCTAGTAGGGAAGACAATTAAAATAGAGAATGTCACATCCTTGAAAAAGAGAAAAGCCATTTGCAAAAGTCAAATTTGCCGAAAAAAGATTCTCATACAGGACATTTCCAATTTGAGGAGGAAGAAGATGGATCCAGAGGACGAGTACCATTGTCAAAAGTACACTTACTAGTCCCCTACAACAAAAGTATAATCATGATGGCTTCGGTTTATCATGACGGCATGGAATGTTCTGTCTCCCACTGACCCTCATTCGATCTTTGGTGAATGATATATAGCAAAAGAAAAGATGAAAATAATTTAGAGAAATGTGGAGGGGCGAAAAGAAAATAGACAAGCAAATGCATAGCTAGGGAAGGAGAATTCATTTTTCGTCTCATTTTATAGACATGTACTCACACTTTTCATTTCTATGTTTTCATCCAAAGACGAGCATTGTGAAGAGCTATGAAACAATGATCCTGTGATATCGCTATATAATTTTGATCTAATTCTCGTGTTATTTATTTATTTTTTTTTTGGTGAATGTAAGAAGAATTCTCGTGTTATTGTTAATACTTGAAAGCATGGAAAATAGACAAAAAGAGAAATACAATGGAAGTCAATTAAAAAAAAAGGTGTGCACAGGACCCCTATCAAATGTTTTAAAAATTTAAGCTAGTAGATGAAGGTGTGGTGTAATGTTTAAATATTCTATCACTCCCCCTTATGCGTTAAAAATGAGACAAATAAGAAGTCTAGAAAGATTTGAATTTAGAATATTTTGTTTTGATACCATTGGCAACTTTTCTACAAGTTTAAGCTAAGAATGAGAAAATAGATTGGAGCATTTGGCAAAAAAAAAAAAAAACCCACTTTACATAAGGCAAAGCGGCTACAATGATTATGAAGTCACTTTCTTTTAAATTGTCAATAGTGGCATTGATAGGACCGCGCGGAGTACTTGTAGATCCACAAATTGATACGATGCGAAATAAGAGCTTGAAAAAGGGAGGAAAATGAGAAAGTGGGAGTGATTGCCATACAATGTGACATCATATGTTCTGATATTTCCCTAAATTGATAAAGGTTAAAAGAACGCCAATGGTCCAATTTTGGATATTGAGAGACTTTTCAATTTGCATGTTTGCCCCCAATTCATTTCAATGGGGGCATGAGGTCCCTTTTTGACTATATGGCTCGATTTTTGGGTGGTCTATTGATTGGATGTGTTACCAGAAGCCATTCATTAGAACAATGGAATACCTCGTGGAGCATGAGACACACATTGTCTCTATTTCGGATGATGTTTTTTTTTTTTTTTTTTTTTGGTAAAGGTAAAGAATTTTATAGCTTGGATAAAAGAACAAACATATGGCACCAAGACTTACACTCTAATTGCAACAGCAAGCAGAGTGGAGGGGAGCCGAAACAAAACAGCAACAACAGAGAACAAAAGACCGAAGAGATCACACAAAAAAACACCAAGGCACTAAACCCCTCAAAGAACTATAGGAGAGGGCTGAGAACCGGTGAGCCAAAAGGCTTGAAACGGGACCGCACAGGAGCTTCCACTTCCGGAGCTAAGTAATGTCAAAGTGATCAGCAAAGATGGAGTGGTCGAAACCCCAACTTCTCTGAAGTCTTCTATTTCTTGGGATATCCGGGATCTATTTCGGATGATGTTTTTTCCTCTTTTCTTCTTTAATTTTCGGTCATAACTAAGGGTTTTCGATTAGGATCGCAACATCACCCTAAAAAATTCTTTATTTTCCCTGAAACATGTTCAGTGAGAACTCGTCTATCTCGGGAAAGAAAAAGCTACTGGGACTACCCTTAACGAAAGCATGTCCGATCCTTCAAATCTCCGAAACATGACTCGAAGGATGTCAGCATAAATAGTTTGGTGGATTTGATAAACACTCATGGTCGACACCAAAAATAAAGAGACGAAATTCGAAAATTTGGTGTGACCGTTGTAATTTCGTTTGGGTGCGAAAGCGATTTCCCCTGTTTGAACTGTCGCTCAAGAGTCCGTGATTACAGAATAACAACGAATAGTCCAGGGAAGCTTTTCCTCCATCCAAAGTATGAAATTGGCTGGACCAGAAAAGGCGCCCATAATGTTGAAAATTCACAAAATAAAAAACAAAAAAATGGAGCTAGAGCCTTCCTTGATGAAGCTGTTTAGCATGCGATTCACGGTGAATCGATCTAACACATCAATCTGATTACATTCCGAATTCCCACAAGTGGATAAAGTGAAAGTGTGATGTAATAGCTCTCTCTAGAGTGCATCGCTTTAGGAAGAAGGGTTTTACTTGCGTGTTTCTAGAGATTTCAGGATCAATGCTAATGATAGAGCAGTGTTGGCAAATGCCAATTTTCTCCAGGCGTTGTTCACTAATCTTAAATCTGACATAGAAATCTAGCAGGTAGAAAGTGAACTCCAAAAAAAGTTAGGGAGCCCTTTGTCTTTTTCTCTTTTGACTTGGGTTGAAACCCGGTTCATATGATTAATTGCTTAGTCAGGATCAACTAATGTAAATGTGAAATCATTCCACCTTTTATCTCTAACTTTACCACGACTAACTAATGAGTACCACCTGTCCACAATAATCATTCACTTTCCTCTTAGGATCCCCTAACTTTTAGGTTCGCACTTTTTGGTTTAACTCAAGCAGGCAGGAGAGGGTCATCGCCCACGAGGAAGCACGGAGATTTACTTTCCTCGGTCCAACTAAACGGCTAATCTATCTATAATTCCGGCCATGATTCTTTTCAAACCTTAAAATGCAGACAAGTAGGAGAGAGATTCTAGACTATTCCAATGCAATGCAATTATTCAAAGTCCGATGCAAAACTTAAGTAATAAGTGGGGGACTCTACATACATAGAACTCATCAAACCTCATATATAAATGATGTAAGATATATTTTAAGTGTACTTCAGATTGCAAAATGGCGGGACAGTTGTATTTAGCGCATAAGGTAAAAGTAGAAATAAGAATATGTGAGATGTGTTGTATGGAGTCTACTCAAGTTGATTTCTATAATCGATCAAACATAGAGAACTGATTTTTTTTTTTTTTTGCTATCTAACAAGATGAGAGGGAGCAACTAGCGAGACTACCTCCCCTAAGCGTTACCATAGGAGGCCCACACCACTCCACAGAAGGTCTAGTCTATAGGTCTGCCAAGTATGTTATTGCATTGCCTGAATTGAATCACTTTGCACCAAAGCCTCAAACTATCCTCCAAATAGCTCATTTTGAATTGGGTTTGCCCATCACCATGACCTCACCAAAATGTCAACTAGATATGTGGATTGGCTCAAAGTTTAGTTCTTAGATTTGCACGACTCAGATCTCTAATTACCTGAAGGAAACCATGAGTAAGCCCTCATCCAGTTGCACTATTGACTTGATGGTATTAGGGGGAACCGATTATTCCCTACTCAAATGACATTTCTTTTCGAAACTAACCATAGTGAATTTAATTAAGCAACACAATTGGTGCATTGCCATGAGCTTGCAAGTTGGCACCACATCAATAATTTGTGCAAGTAATATAACCAAATAATCTGTTCATTCAATAATTTTAGGTTGCAGCTGAACCCCTCATTTTAAGATGGTTAGCAGTTGCTTGTGAGAAGATCCCCTGAGCATTCTACTGAGAAAATGAATCTTCTCAATTAAAAGAAGTAGCGGTTTCCTCTGGAAAATGCATTAAAGAGACAAGAGAGGACCATGCCTAGCTATTCCAAGGAAGGACTCCGATGCTAAAGAAAGAGAAGAATTAGTTTTGTGATGGTTCAATCAGTGAAACCCCAACTTGGCCCAGCTAGTGAAGCCCCAACTTGCTTAAAAGGCCAAGATAGGGATATACATAGCGAAGGATTTGGAAATCGAATCTGACCATTGAACATCTCTAACATGATAGACTTCTGATCCTCGGAGAATATCATGCAATCATTAATGATGTTTTATAGGAGAAATCGAGCTTCGAATTTATTGTGCGAGAAGTTATGGTAAATGACAAGGGGACTACTACACGTTAGCACAAGCTTTGCACAAGTGTCTCGGTTGGTTGGGGGCGAGACGGCAATGGTCATAGAACGAGATGGAAATGACAGATCACCAGCATATGTTTGAGATTTTGTGGTACTGATTCTTTGAATGATTATGTTTTGGACTATCGGAACATGAGATCCATCGAAAGATAATTTTGGTGCATTGCCATGAGCTTGCAAGTTGGCACCACATCAATAATTTGCGCCAGTAATATAACCAAATAATCTGTTCATTCCATAATTTTAGGTTGTAGCTGAACCCCTCATTTTAAGATGATTAGCAGTTGCTTGTGAGAAGATCCCCTGAGCTACTGAGAAAAGAAATCTTCTCAATTAAAAGAAGTAGCGGTTTCCTCTGGAAAATGCATTAAAGAACCGAGAGAGGACCATGCCTAGCTATTCCAAGGAAGGACTCCGACGCTAAAGAAAGAGAAGAAATAGTTTTGTGCTAGTTCAATCAGTGAAACCCCAACTTGGCCCAGCTAGTGAAGCCCCAACTTGCTTAAAAGGCCAAGATAGGAGAAATCGAGCGTCGAATTTATTGTGCGAGAAGTCATGGTAAAAATGACGAGAGGACTCCTACACGTTAGCACAAGCTTTGCACAAGTGTCTCGGTTGGTTGGGGGCGAGACGGCAATGATCATAGAACGAGATGGAAATGACAGATCACCAGCATATGTTTGAGATTTTGTGGTACTGATTCTTTGAATGATTATGTTTTGGACCGTTGGAACATGAGATCCAACGAAAGATATCACACTGTTCCCGGGTATGCGGGAGGGAGGGGTTCTCGGGTGGTGTGTTGGCACGAAGGGACTTCACAAGCTTTACAAGCAATGATCACTTGGTGTGGGAAATGAAGCAGGCCCGGCTCCTGGTCAAATCAGACTACTGAAGAATGAGCGATTGAATGCAGTTTTACAATTCTCAGATGGAGTCGATTATCTCATCCCATCACTAGCTTGAAAGGGAGATTTCACAGCATTGGTATCTCCATGTATAATTCAACGAAAAGAATAGTAGGAGCTGTACGAGAAGAGAATTGCATAGGTAAAAGCTTTGAAGTCTATACACAAGCAAATTTTAATAACTACCTCCACGAACACACATGGTAAAGACAGCTCCATAAATAAACCGTCTCTACGGGACTGGAAGAGAGGCAGGCAGAAGCTGCAATTCACTGGACATACGGGTGAGGGTTGGGGGGCCCATGAGCAACAATCACAAAAAGTCGAATGACTGTTGCAGTTTTATTCAGGCAATTCAATAATGACTTCCACATAAAGCTGTCATTGTTCAGGGACCTCCAAGGGGGGCGCACTGCAAATTCGTGCCCTCCATCTTACTACAAGGATTTTCACAATCCGACTGATGCGCACATTACGGCAGATCCCACATTTGCATTATTTTACATCAGATGAATCGGTCCAGTTGAGGCCGGGATTCAAATGTCCAGGTGGGGCTGAAGGCACGGACAATCAAAAATATCCCGTATGCACTCCCTAGTATACACATAAGGGCATGACAAAAACTCATACTGACATTTGCTCCTTTCGTACTTCTATCCAGTATTAACCCCTAGGTGTAGTGTCTTTCCTAACCCAGTGTTTGCCTGGCTTTCTAGCATTCCTCGCACTGCTTTTACTTGTACCCGAGTTCCTATGATCAATGGTGCCTCGTGTGTTTGAGGATCCAATGGAATTGCGGACAGAAGCAACTGCCTTGTCTCTTCGCTGCTTTAAGGCATTGCTAGAATCGGTTTCCAAAGAGACAGCTTCGTCCCTTGGTTGTTGTTGCTCGATATTGTCATTCATCGCATCAGATGTTGACGAGGTAATTGTTGGGGTTATGTACATGCCTGGCAACACGACCAAGTCCTTCTTGGGTTCAATTAAGCCATTATTTTCTTGCTGTGCTTTTGTAATGGTCTCAAATCTCTGCCTTCTACTATTTTCAGAATCTGACTGGAGAAGCTCCCCATTCTCTTCAGGGACATCTCCCTCAAAAATCTGCCATAACAACCAAGAGAGCGCATTCATTTACTAAACCTGGCTAGGGATAATATCATAGACTCTCAAAAGAATACGCAAAGGAAAAAGGTATTTGACCACCGATTGGAAGTTCCTTCAGCAGGATTTCAACAGAATCCTTAATGGTTGAGTCATTCATGATAAAGAGAACCATTAAGTTAATGGAAAGGAGAACCATAGGTATGCACAAAATAACCAAAATTGAAGGTTTTCATTTCTAGCTGAAGCTGTCAGATGGACACAAATGCCGTGCATGTTAATTTAGACATAAAACGCCTGACCTTTTGAAAGATCCAAATTCTAGGAGTCTCCCCACAAGGGATATAAGGGAATTCTAACTTATGAACTGATATAAGAATGTCAGCCACGACAATATGATAGAAGACCCTGCCAAACCAAAGCACAGAAGTGCAGCCAAAAGGTCACTGTAAAAAGCACAGGACATCTAATCTGATCTCATAAATTGATTTTTGGACATTTAATGCATTTAATTTAATGAGAGGAGCCTTTCTTCTACCAAATAAAAGTTTAGAAATTTTGTAAGTAATAAAACAAGACTTCGGCATATTTAAGAAATTAAAACATTAATTAGACTAGCCTTTTTTATTTTTACAGAATATATGTAAATCCATCATGATTCATAATATACATACAAAGAGTATTTCATTAGGTATACACAACAGTAGCAATATTATTTTCATATAGGTTGAATATAGTAATTTAAATTCACATATTCTTCTAAGGTATATAAATGCTGCCTTTATCTATCTAATCGGTCATCATTCACTGAATTAAGGCTTTGCCTTTTCTATCAAAAAAGCTTATTTGAGAGTTGGTCGTATTTTGTTTTTTAAATATAAACTCATGCTAATTATTCTTAATAATGTGCTAAACCATTTTTATGGAGTGCAAGATATTACTATATTAAAAAAAAATGTTTCACCTGCAAATTCTATATGCATGAATTCATTTCATTAGCCAGAAGAGAAATTGATATTTATTAGCAAGCAACACATGACTTCACCAAAAAACAAAATCAGCAAATAAAAAATCATTTATTATAACACTTATCACCAGATCTTTCTTACATATGACATTTCATAATAATACATAATCAAATATTTCATGACTAATTTATGCCTATCCTAATAAGGAAAATAACTCAGGAAAACATTCATAGGAGAAATGGAAGATAACAAAAAATACTTAATGAACATATTATATTTTTTTCGCTACAACCCAGTGCATGGCAATATAGTTGATTCTATGTTATCTTATATGTGAAATGTATTTTCTAATTAAATTTTAAACTAAAAAACCATGCAACGCACAAGCAAGCTAGTGACAATGTATTTCCCCTCATCATATCAATAATATCCACCAAATAATTTATCTTGACCATTTTTAAAATTTTGCCACTTCATGCTTTAGGCAACAAGTTATGGCCTAAGTCCTGCATAGTCTCCTTTTTCCCCTCCACCAAAGGCCATTATTCATTTGCTGATAGTGGTCAGCCCCACATACTCATCATTTTCTGTAGTCTTTTAACATAGCGTTCTTTCCCTAGGATTTTCTGCACGAGTCATTAGGCCACTATACAGCTGCATAAGGTAAATATACCACTAACCCAAATGAGCAAAGACCACTTCTCTACTATATGATTCTCCCCCAACCAGTTGTTCCTCAAGCTATTTCAAGAACAACCAACTAATGCTGACAATGCAAATTACAGTGATGTATGCTTTAAATAATTCCTCTAGACTGATAAAGAAAATGGCATACCGATTTGGATGAAAATGAGCTGATTAAATTAAGTACATGTTCCAAATCCTTGGCCTGAAAAAACTTTCCTGCAAACTGGACAGTTTCCCCGGCTTTCTAACCCTAGATGCACATGTAGCAGCAACAGCCAGTTAAATAATAGAAAATTATAATTTAAGCATTTATGAGAAAAATTAATGGCTAAAAACAAATTAAGTACAATTAGAGCACATCAGAGAACAACCTCATCAGATAAAGAAAAGGCATGTGCCGAATGATAGTGCTAGTGTCATAATAATGCTCCTTACAGACTACAAGCACAAGAACCATTGAGTAGCCATATAATGACAACTGACTAGATACAACTGCAAAGTGCTCTTCTATTTCAGTAAACAGTTGTAAGCGAGAAAAGGCACCTAATTAGCATGTTACATATTATAGAAACGACCTACTTTGATGAATTACGATGCAAACTAAGGATTATCTGACACTTTATTTGATATCATTAGTCAGCTTGACGATAGAAACCAATGTAAGGAGAGCTGGAACCTTGTAAATGATAAGAAGGAGAAAGTTATTACAAACCATTCAGAAGCAACGTGAAATCATGTCTTTGCATCTTTGAATAATTTTCAAAGGAGTCTTCTCCTTCCCATAACAATTCATATTTTGGCAAAGTTCTCTAAAGATACATTTTAAAGAGCATACATTAATTGGCCCTCAGAGATCAAGCAACATGTAGTGATACTCAATTAATAGAGCACAAACCAAGGATCATCATAAAGAACAATGAGCAAACAGATGATCATCCCAAAGAAGATAAACATTGCATCCAAACGGGTAATAAAAACACATGACCTCAAACGTAGCAATCATTGGACATGTTCTAAATGCAAAGAAAGACTATGGTGTCTTTGCATGACAACCTGAAAATTTACTAGTAGCATTTGTGTGTTAGCCAAAGCAAGTGTTCTTGTAAGATAATAAGTATAAAATGAACTGAAACTACTACTCAGAATCTCCTTAAACTGGTGAACCTATTTTAGATGTCCAAGAATGAACGTTGACAACCTCCTACCCTAAGAAAAATTCAATTTAAAAAGGTAATAAAAGGAGAGAAGAACTAGAATAGAAAAGAAAATCCACCATTTAGTCGAAAGAGAGACAGTTCTTTCAAAAACGTTCATACCTTTTTCATTTCCCATCTCACCAATTTCTGTTTGGTTCTCATTTTGAAGCCAGTTCCACCACCTTATAATGCACTCACTGCCATGGTTGCAGGTGAGGAAAATCAAAGATCAAGGATGGAAAAAAACATAACTATGACAGACAACTAAAAGTGCAAGCAAGAATGCATTCTGACCAGTGAAAGCAATGGAAACAAGACATCAGCTTCATAAATGCCAAATCTCTGTGTTCTGTATCTTCAGGAACCAGAGGATACAAACACATGGGACAGTCACCCTCTGGGTGGTTCATCTTAGAGAGGAGTTCCACTGCTTCCTAAAAGAAAATTCACACAGTGAGAGGATTCAACAACAACAACCATCGATACTAGGCATTATCCAACTAAGTAAATTGGCTATATGAACCTTTCATGCAAACTGAGCTAAATCATGTATCTAGGATGGAAAGAATAGAGACTCAAACTTGCACGGCTGATGTATTTGTGAAGTGCCTCTTCCATTTCAGCAGGTTAACATATAAATGTCTATATTACTTTGTTTATAGATAGTGTTACCCTAGATGACACTAGAGACGCCTGACCGGTTCATAGACCAGTCTAGGTCAGTGTATACAAGCAATTTTATGGACATTTCTCCCACATACGGTATAAATTTCAAAAAGAAGTCAGAAAGAAAACATTTAGGTGACACCATCAATTGAATGGAGCACAGATACAAGGCAAAGAAGGTGATTAAACCTCTGGAATTTAGGTAAGACCTTGAACTCTAATATTCCACCAGTTATGCATTTGTTATACTATTTTTCTACAACATGTTTAACCATTCTATTAGACGTTCAATGATCATCAACATGTTGACAAGCCAATTCCTACCAAAACATCACACCTAGTAGACCATGTACTCATCATGGATGCAAAAATTATAACAACTGCTTTTCTTGACTCAATCTTCACAGATTCCATAATTAGTTTAATGCCACGAGAAGGGACAATATTATACCCGAAAACAAAAATCTCCAGTCCAGGATCATCAAGATCACGTTTTGACCCAAGAGATTTCTGGCCATAGCTCCTCCCACTTTAAAGTAAGAGGAGAAAATTAAAAAAAGAAAAAGAAAAAAATACCAGCAGATTCCTTGTCTGAAGTAATTCTGAAACAGTTAAATACGACATTATTTTTTGTTAAAAATTATGGTTTAAGGAACTCTTTATAGGTTAAAATTTACTCCAACTTATCCGATAGTTTTCAAATGATTCATTTTTATATGGCCCATCCTAATCATTCCAAAGAAAAGCAATTTCAACAACATTGATCTAACAAACTGAGGAACGAACGTTGAATTGAAACAGCATATAAATCTAATCTATTTCCACCAAAATTTCAGTTTTTATGAGCTCTTCCCATGAATATCATCCTCCAATTGCATTAATACCATAAGACTCGGCTATGTAATTCTCTTCTGGAACATATAACCAAGGTCAATCCTCTGTCCTTGTATATCTAATGGTTCTGTCAACACTAACACCAAATGGCATTGCTTTATATGTAAAGTAACAGAAGCTTTAGATTGTTTACTTGAATACATTAAGCTAAATGCATCTAAAAAATATTAATTTCTTTTTTAACTAAATACTTACAAATGAATGGCACTAAATTTCAATTC
This sequence comes from Eucalyptus cladocalyx, assembly GCA_017140615.1. Lineage (NCBI taxonomy): Eukaryota > Viridiplantae > Streptophyta > Magnoliopsida > Myrtales > Myrtaceae > Eucalyptus > Eucalyptus cladocalyx. The sequence continues at coordinate 23,668,165 of CM029520.1, forward strand.
AGACAACACTAATATCAATACAATTAAGACCCCGTGAACCACGTGTCTAAAGCAACTCAAACTTTACTTCTTATAAAAGGACGCGAAAATGTTAATCCTTTCAGATTGTTTCCCTTTTCAGAAATAACTGCATTGGTGCAATGCCATTTTCAAGCATGGTGAATTAATAGAACAACAAGGACACGACATGTATGTCATATGATCTCATGTAGAATCATTAAGTTTGAAGAAATAAGGCTAATAAACAACTGTCTTCAGCAGTCTTGCTAACAAAACTTGGTGGATAAGATTGTTGATATTTCATACCAAGGGACTAAAACATGAACCTGACAAAGCCTACACCCTACTACTAGCTTGTCTGGCATTTTCCGTAGCTACTCCTTCTTCTACCATTCTCAAAACAAGTCACTTTGCAGGAAACATGTCGTCATTTAAAAGGTATCAATTAATGTCACAAAAGCACTCTTTCATCTTTCTTTAGCTGAGTTCTCAGTGCTAGCCACCAAAGGCAAATGGAAATCCCAAGCTTGAGCAGCCACCTACCTGTATGCAAGGTAGCAGCTACTTTGGCAACTCATTCAGCACAGCCCGACTTCTTAACATTGTGGAGAAAAGAGATTTCAACATAGTGGCATATACCAGATGATACAGCAAAAAATCCAACAATTACCAATTAAGCTTCCACTGAGGAGATTTGAGATGCTAAACAAATTGAACCCACTTTTCCATGAGGTCAACAGACATCACATGAAAAATAAAAAATCAAATGAAAAGAAGGACTGCCAGCAGAGAAGACAGTTCAGCCCCTAAAGAGCAAATCAAATCTGTTCTAGCTAGAAAGAAAGAACAAAGGGACAGGAAAGATCCATGTACACGATTGAATTAAGGAGGCCTACAAACTTAAATGAAGTTAAACATATTATTGCATGCGCATGCACCATCAGTGGAGCTAACACAAAGATATTTACAGACAGCCAGCACTAGCTAACATCAAAGAACTTGCGTGACATAATTTACCAGATTTACCTCACAAAGTGCTACGAGCATTGAACACGAGGAAAGTTGATGAGCTTTGTCCAATATGCAATCCAAAAGATATTTTTGCCTTCTATCGTCAAGGCCCTTTGATTCTATAAGCTCAACATCAGGCGGGACATCCGGATACTACATAAGACAACAAAATTAAAGTCATACAAAGGACAAATTACAACAGCCAGGTAAAAGTATAGCTTTTGCACATTTACCAACAATCCAAAAGAGTACAGATTGATCAACTAAATCCCAGACAAAATCAGCTGCCACAATGATGACAACATCCACCAAGTCTCACGCAATGAAAGAGAAATAGACAGATGCCTTTCGTTTCGAATGCCAAATGCCATTTATCGATAAGGCGAGGTTCAAACCTTTAAAATGACAGGCAACAAACTCCGAACCTTCACACAACAACTCACAATTCTCAACATAACTCTATTTGCTAAGACAGTTTCAACTCGTCCACTTCTTCGCTTCGGCGAACAGTGTTGTCTTCGTAAAAGCATCACTGATCTCGAGGATTAACAAAAACGAAAAGGCCCTATCTTGCTTCCAAGCTCTTAAACTATCCAAACAGAAACCAATTCCAGCACTGCCCAATGGTAACTGCAACTCAATCCGTCCCATCAAACAGCAAGCAATCCAACGGTTTACAGCATCCTACGTCACTTCTAACCTAACCGATCGAAACTACGCAATCCGGCAACGGTCCTCCCGATTTCCACCGGAAATTCGCAGAAGTCGATTACCTGCGGGCCTGCGCTTATGCCGATGATCGCTTCCACGAACTGCGAAGAAAACAGAGAGGCAAAACGCCAATGAGACAACGCCCTGCCGAATCGAAATCGGAGAGAAGAGAGCATCGAAGAGGAGAGAGAGAGAGAGAGAGAAGAGAGAGAGAGAGAGGGACCTGCTGAGAAGAGACGTCGGCGGTGCGGGGCGCGATGCGGACGTGGAGCCGGGGGGGACGCCGGTCGACGACGACGCAATCGCCGCCGTAGACGGCCTCCACCGCCTCCACTTCCATCGCCACCTCCTCGTCCTCGTGTCCGGCCATCGGGAGTAGCGCGCGGCGGCGGAAGGCGGTGCTCGTGCGGCGGTGAACTCGAATTACGCTTCTCCTACACCAGTCGTCGCGCGTTTGCTCCCTCTCGACGTGTCAACGGTGGCGTGCAAATATATAATTTTTTTTTGTCTTTTTTTGTTTGTTTTAATTTCCTGTCTATATCAATATTTATTTATTTATATATACTTTTACTTTTTTTTTGTCTTTTTTTGTTTGTTTTAATTTCCTGTCTATATCAATATTTATTTATTTATATATTTATTTATATGTTTAAATAAAAAAAAGATTAGATGCAAGTTTTCCCTTTGATTTTTCTTTTCATGGAAAAATCCGCAAAGGCTAAAATTATAAAACCGTAAAAATAATACTATCTCTCCCATGTTTATTAGAATTCTCAATTACGTACAGTACAACAATACAATATCGAATGGATATATATATATAAAATTGGTAAACATTAATTGCTTGAATTGTAGGTAAACTTATTGATTTACATAAATTTATCAATTCAAGTGATTTAGGTCTTTTTATATATATTTTTACTTTTTCAAAGAATGTAATTTTGTCATGTTTTATGAAATATAAATGCATTTTTATAATTATTGAATAGTTAAAAATAAATTTTGCACTTTATAAGGCAATGGCAAATGATGACACATGATTTGTGATTTGCATTTTAATAAAATAAAAGGAAATTATATCTCTCTTGAACATACACGAAATTAACATTTCCTTAAACAAACCCATATTCTTTACTCAAAATCTTGTATTTTATCAAAAAAATGACTGACAAAAAAAAAGAAGACTAATTCTACAAATTTATATTGAATCTAATGATTTGAATCCAAGGTGTTATTGATAACGGGATTTTCCTGAAAAAGTCTTCTACCAAATAACAAGATTAGGTGCCACTTGGAAGGGGGAGGTGAAGGGTTTGAATTCTCACCTATGCAAATCTGAGTTTTGACTCCAACGTTTTATAAGGAGACATAATAAAAGTTTGAGAGTGAGAGTTATGCCTGTTTGGTATTTGGGGAATGCAAGTGTGTTTGGGAACTCATTTTTGTGTATATTTTGCAAAGTAATTTTGCGGTGAAAAGAAAAAAGGAAAAAAGAAAGGAAAAGGGAGGAGGAGATGCAGTTGCTCGGTAGTGGGGTTGGTGGTGGTGGGGAGGCGGTTGGTGGGGATGGAGAGGCGGCTGGTGGTGGTGGTGGCGGCGGTGGCAGTGGGGGAAGGCGGATCGCCTAAGGTTAGCGACCTGAGGCAACACCTTGGGTCGCGCAGTCTTAGGCGATGTCGCCTGAGGTCGAGCGACTTAGGTGACTTCGCCTGAGGCCACGCGACCTTAGGTGACGTCGCCTGGGTCGATTTCTCCCTTCGATCCTTCTCGACCTCCGGGTAGCACGCTTTTGAACTTGGGGCCGTCGTCATCTTCTTTCGATCGCTGTGGGTTTCGGGAAGGATTTTCTCGTCGTCGTTTTCTTGGGGTGTTGAGTGCCGCCGTTGCCGTTGCCATCGCCATCAGCGGCGTCGCCTGGGTTGCTCAACCTCAGGCACAACCCAGGGCGTCGCCTGAGGTCGCGCGGCCTTGGGCGACGCCGCCGGAGGTCAAGTGACCCAGGTGACACCGCTTGGGTTGCGCGACCCAGGCGACACCCGAGGTTGCCCGACCTCAAGCCACCTCGCCTAAGGTCGTGCGACCTTGGGCGAGGCTTCCTCTGGCGGCCATATCTAGCCCCCCGATGGCTAGATTTGGCCGCACGGCAACTAAGCTTCGTGAGGAAGAAGGAAGAAGACGATGAACAATATTTTTTGAGGGCAAAAAATGAAAACATAATTATCAATAAGGGCAATATTGAAAAAAAAAAATTCATTAAACCCTAGACTAGCATTCCAAATGCTAGCATTTGGCAAATGGAGACTTGAAAAGTCGAACTAAACACAAAAAATTTCTCCAATGGCTTTGGGAGCTCAAAGTCCTTGGGAAAAAGTAAGATAACAGTAAGAAAAAAAAAAAAACAGCAAGACTGGTGGGCGGTCATTGCGTTGCCTAGGGCGCCGGGCCGGGCCGGCCGGGCCCAAAAGCGATCCCTTCAAGGCCCGGCCCGGCCCGGAGCCGCGGTCCGACGTCTCCCCGTCCCGGGTCGGGTCTCGTCTCGTCTCGTCTCGTCACCGCCGCTGCCGCGACGGGCAGAGCATTTTCTGTCCTCCCTCTCTCCGCCTTTCCCGACGACCATGGCTTCCCGACCATCCAACGTGCTGGGCAGCTTCGGTACGATGCGCGGCGCCGCGCCTGCGTTCTTGTTCCTTAAAGTCTCGTTTTTGCGCCCTTATGTCGTGTCCTATTGCAGGGTACGACTTGCTGCTCGGATCGATCGCCGCGTTCTACGTGTTCACGGTGCCTTATACTAAGGTCGAAGAAAGCTTTAATGTTCAGGTAGCTTCAATTCCCTTCGGTCGTGATTGGTTTCGGTGCGTTCGGTTTTCTGGGTGGTGATTAAAAGGGGCAAAGGACCCGAAAGTTTTCAAATTTACTGCCGTGGAGTTGTTTTTGGTTTATGGGTGAACGTTAGGAATTGCAGTTTCTGTTTCCTAGCTGATGAGAGTGTTGGTCGGGGTTGATCTCCTTTGGTCAAGTGCTTGAGATGGTTCTGTTGTCGGAGAGACGGAATGGTGATGGTACTGGTTGGATTGTCGTAATTCTATCTTCTGGCTGACTCTGCTGCCCGTTTGCGATGGTATTTTGTTTTGCAGGCGATGCATGATATTCTCTACCATCGGCATCACCTCGACAGGGTAAGCCGAACATCATGTGCTTAATTTGGTTGATTCAGAAGTGTGTGAATTCTTCCCATCGTGGGCTTTGTTCCACATTACCCACCCATGTGGAAAAACTTTATTATAGACCCCGAGTTCCATGGTTAAAATATTCCTTGCTAGTCTTTAAGAGTTGATGTGCTGGCTATATAGGTTCTTGTGTTTGTTTCCTGGTGTCTTCATGAATTGTTTTCCTGCTGCAATGTCTTTTTCCCCAGCTACTTTCCTTTCTAAGAGATACTAAGGTGAAAATTCTTTGGTTTTGATGACTGTACTAGTATGACCACCTGGAGTTCCCTGGAGTTGTTCCCCGCACTTTCCTTGGTAAGCCGCTTACAAGTGCACATGGCTTATTTTTTTCCCCTAGTCTGTTGATGTCTTCTTTACTTTGGATAAGTTCTTTAGTTGTCGAGTCTTCCAACCATGAAAGTGGGAAAACATTGGAAAAATGTCTCTTTCTTTTTTATGCTCATTCTTCAGACTAGTGTCATGTACTTGCCTGTCATTAAATGTGCTTTGCAGTTTCTCATGTGACATAAAAGTGAAAACATTTCAGTGTAGATATTTTCTTCTAGCATTGCTAAAAAATGCTTCTTTGATGTGGAACATGATGTTACTCTAAACTAAAAGCTTATAGTCTTTCTTTTGCACTTTTGATCTCTTGAAGCTCATCATTTTCTGTTCATTTTCTTAGTAATACAGTCAGCTTTGCTATACGTTGTGCTTTTACTTTTAGTATGAACCATTCCAATTGCATAGTACTATCCAAAATAGTAAAATGCTACAGACTGGTTAAGTCAGATCCCTATATAAATATATCTTTTAATTATTTATCCTTTCCCCTTTTAGGTGCATTCTTGGTATCAACTTTGGCAACACCAGTTGTATTGATAATGAGCTTGCTGCACTTGCCAAAGATTTATAGTCTTTATGCAGGTTAGTTGGTTGTTATTTTGGGGACTTTTATGAAATTATCCAAGTAATCTGGAAATTTCCTCTGTGGTTGTGGGAAACATTGCTTTTTGTTAATACCATTTGTGCTTGACCCCATTGCAATCTCCCAATTAAAATTTTTCTTTTCTTCTTCTTCTTCTTCTTCCTTTTCTCCCTTTTGTTGGTGATTCTAGTTTTATGTCACTACTTTTGTCTACATAGAGTCAATTTCATGTCTCTTGTATGTAGGTGTGTAATGGCCTTATCTACTATTCCTCCACTATGAGCATAATTTTTTGGGTTGAAATTCTAACATGAAGCTTTTTATATTTGTACAAAGCATGTTCATGGGGCTGTGTATATCTTAGAAATTATATAGACATCGATTTATTATACCCTGAGTTGCTTGTCGAGTATCAGTTGCATGTTACTTTAAATAGACATAGAAGGTTCTTTGTTTATTATAGCAAGTACAAGGTCTGTATTTGCAATTCTCTGACTCCTTTATATTTCTCTTGCTCCTATATCTATGATAAATAGACACTTGGCTCATTGCTTACTTAGTTGATCATTCTGAATTAATACTGCATGTGTAATGGATATTGTAAGTAAAAAATTATTATTGTGAAGCCCTTGTGTTATGATATTTGTAGTATCATATTCTCATACTCATGCTGAGGTTTTTGTTGCCATCATCAGTTCGATTGGTCTTAGGTAGCATCATACTGTTGACACTAAGGTTTTGCAGAGTTCAGGTATGCTTTTGATATTTTTACCTTTCTTCTACTTCTTATTCCTTGTTATTTTCCCTTTTTCCTGCTAGTTTGATTGCTTGAACTGCTTCTCCTACTAATGTTTGACCAAAAAGATGTATACAGAATACATTTCTGCTACTTTTATGCATAGAAAGCATTTAGAGAGAATTAAAAAAAAAAACATTTAGAGGTGAATGACCTTGTAGCTTAGTATCTTGCGAGAAGCCTTCCCGTGATATCAGATGGTGTTTTACTGGAAATATCAATTCAAGTAACTATAGTTTCATAATTTGAATTGAGTGATAAACAAATATGTCTTTGGACCGGACCTGATTTATTCTAACTTTTGGATTATGCTTTGTTTGAGATTTTCAAAAATGAAAGAAGAGGACTGAAACTTTTTGAGACTATGCTGTGCTATGACATATATATTGCCGATTGTTTTGGTCATACAATTGGTCTAGTGTGTTTGGTTATTTTGGATTTTGAGTATGTTTTTAGAAGAATTAAGAAAGAAACTGCACTATTTACATGGTTCACTGAGCATACACCGGGAGATGGGTTGTTGTAGGAAAATTCAGTCCGTTCTTTTAAGGAAGCTTTGGTAGATTGCTTATAGGATAATTGAAAGGTATCTAAATCCCCATATGAGATGGTTTGGAGGTACTGGATCCTTATCTATCAATGCTGTGGACTAACCTTGACCAAGGGATTGTGAACACACTAATAAATTTGTCAAGTATGATGATGCATTTTGTTTAGAGGGAGTTAGGGAGTATGTTGGTTCATTGCACTGTGCTGAATTTGCTTCTTTCAAGTATTCAGTATACTTCTGTGGATACAATGCCTCAAGTTGTTTTCCTTAGCCATTCATTGCATGGAAATATTATCATCCAGCTGCACATTTTGTGTAGGATTCTTCACGTTAAATGTTTTGCGATCGTTGCTGTGTCCTTTTCTCTCTCTCTCCTTTTCTTTTGGCTATATCCATGAACATAAACAGTGTTGGCTGGCCTTTTTGGGATGTTTCAAATTTGATAAATGTTGGTTGATATGTTATCCCTAGAGTAACATTTAATCATTGAGCTTCCAGTACGGCTATCTCTGTTTACGTTTATTTGATCCCTATGCGTGGCTCAGTTGATGAGGCTCCTGCTTTATGATGTTTGGGGAGGATCCCATGTACACACTCTTTCTTTTGCAGTTTAGAAAGTGTAAACTGTGATCTATAGATCTATAGAATATCCTTATTGTTGTGACAACTGACTCTTGTGTGTTACAGATTATGACTACTATTTTATTATTCATGCTAGTTGGAAGTAGAGGCAACTACTTTTCTTGGATATGGGTTATCTCTGTATTGTTAAGCCATAACTCATCTCAGGCTGTAATCTTTCCTTTCTGCAATCGCTAAACATTTATATCACCAGTCTGATCTTGGAAGATTTTATTCTGATCATGATGTCTGAACTTGACAATTATGCCTACTGTGACATGTATCTAGGTTCAGTTTTGTCCAGTTGGTGATTTGAGGTCGGAAGCAAGTATTTACTAGGATAACAAAGTTCTTTGTTTATTGTGATGAAATCAGTGCTACAAACCTACTAAACTATAGTTCCTTCATTTGGGCAGGTTAGACATAAATTTGGACCTCAAGTAGAAGCTTTCTTTGTAATCTTAAGTGCGGTTCAGTTTCACTTGCTGTTCTATTGCACCCGTCCTCTTCCTAACGTACTAGCACTTGGTCTAGGTAAATTGACAATTATCATGACAATTTTATTTGTTGCCAGTTAGGAATTGCAAATTGTTCTTCACTTGTCATCTCTGCAGATTCATTGGTCATCCATTGTGAAGCAACATGACTTTCTTAAGATGATTTTATCTGATTGGTAGCTTACAAATGCACCATACACCCCTTTAAATTGGTCACTAGAGTTTCTTTGGCTGGGTAGGCATATCTAATACTTAGTGTGACTCTCTATATTGGTTTAATTGGCCTGTAACAGTTATCTTTGAAATCTGTCTGGATTTGGAACTCTGATATTCAGCAGAACTTTGACACACTATAAGTGGATCATTATCTGGAGGGAGTGATGTCATGGAGAAAGTTGTAGTTGCTCGCGGTAAAATTGTGGATTTGCTGAAGTATTAAACTAAGGATGGAGTCAGGAAAACATGAGGTTACAACTTTGATGGGTTCCTTCACCTGTCTGTTTTTAAGAGAAAGCTGTAGGGAATATTATATTTTTCCAGTATCCAATAAAGTCATTTTTCTGCAAATCAATTTTCCTTTTCCTAAATGAAATGAAAAGAAACTGAAGATGCTGTCTGTCTATTTGACTGGTAAAAGAATTTCCATTGTGATTCCTGTTCTTTTCAAGTAGAGGGGATTGCACGCCTTAGCATCCAGTGGAATCAAAATAGCCTAAATAGGGAGCCTCCAGTAGGGTTTATGCTCTGTGTGTATGTGAATAACCACATGATCTGATCATGAGGAGATTATATGATCTTTGAGGATATTTGCTAGTGGCTACAGAATGATGACTTGCTCTGTACCATTCCTTTTCTCGATCACATTTGCTGTGACTCTGATGCTCCCTCTGGTAGTTGTTGATTGACACCTTTCTATCATGGAAGTCAACATAACTGGCAACTTGTTGCTTATTTATTTTTATGTGTGGGTTATTGCCAGTCTTTGACTATTGTTCATTAATTACCTTGCAGTTAATATGGCATATGCTTATTGGATTAGAGGCAGCTTTTATGCAACGTTGAACTGTCTGGTACGCATTCCATTAAAGCCACTCACGTCTGTTTCAATATTTCTTTTTTCCTTAATTGTGTTCTTCATTTGTTGTACCTCTAGCTTGTAGCTTCTGCTTTGTGTGTCTGAATGGCTTGTCAATCTGGGGTATGTGTAAGGAAGTGAAAGTAAACAATACCATTCTCGGATGGAACTATAATTTTGAAATAGAGAAACCTTAGTTAAAACTTCTTTTATCCATATTATTCTTCTTTGATGTCACTCCATGCCATTTTGGGCACGAGCATGCACACATGATTGTGCTTGTGAACCCATACACCCAGTTGAGTCTCCAGCCCAAACAAAACTAAATCAAACACCCAAAAAAATGCACACTTGCATCCATGCCAAATGCACATGATGCAACATCATTGACACCCTCTGTCACCTGCAAATAGACATAGGCATGTGCCTGCATTTGAGCATTTGGGTATGGTGTTTTGCTTTCATTTATCATTATCCTTGCTCATTCACTACTTTGGATGGCTTAAGGTTTCACCTCTAATTTGTTGTGTGCTGTTCTTATGACTCTTGGCCTAATTATCAGGTGTTTGCAACCCTGGTCTTTCGATGTGATATCTTGCTACTTTTGTGTCCTATAGGCCTTGAACTTCTTTTGGTGAGTACCAAAGTGGCATTTCTCTCCCTTTTCCCTCTCTCTACTATCTTTCCAGTACAGTATCCTCCAGCCACAAAGTCTGGATCATATCGTTATTTCCTTATTTCTGGTTGATTGTCTCTTCTGTTTTTCACTTAAAATTCATACGAATCAGATCACTTTTTTGTGTTCCCTGTGCTGGTGAAAGTGAATGCATTTATCTGTGTTTGGTTTGTCTTGCCAAAGATGGAAATGTATTTTGTACAATATCTTATTGGAGTCTGTCTGATTGATCAAATTATAAGTTCTAGATATTATAGGAAGGAGATAAGATGGTCCTAGAGTTATCTTGTTGAGTCGAATTGCCAGCTTTATAGTTTAGAGATTGGAGATTTGAAATTGAATTCTCAGATACTGTTATGGAATGACATCCTCCTTGTTGTAATCAATCCTGATGAACGTAGTGACTTTTTTCTGTCCATATTATGTCTTGCCAAAGATGAAATTCTGTTTCTTTCAGGATAGTCTTCCGACATCCATAATTTGTGTAACATGAGTACACTTCCTCTTAAATCTTGATTGTCATTAATTCTTGTCAATCACAGACCAGATCAATTTCATTACTTAAAGCTTGTAAATGGTGCATTCCAATGGCCCTTCTATGTGTAGGTGAGCCTAAATTTCTTGGGACTTGCTTTTTTTATAATTGTGAATATGCAATTCAAGATCTTGCAGTTGAGATTTATTTTTTATGATGTATTGTACTTTCGACAGGTGTTACAACATTTGTGGATTCATTCATGTGGAAGAGGATCCTGTGGCCTGAATTTGAAGTTTTTTGGTTTAACTCAGTTCTCAACCGAAGCTCTGAATGGGGCGTATCCTTTTGTGGCAATCTTCATATCTTGTGATGTTTTCCTTTTTTTAACAAGGATCCCTCATTAAAACTTTTTAGTTTAGCAAAATCAGAGGAATTGAAATTCTGATGAGTCTGTGAATTAGATAAAATTATGCATTTTAAGTACAAAATTAAGGTCATTTTTCCTATGAGGCTATGGCCATTGATTGTGACTTGAGGAATTTGAATGTAGAGCTGGAGACAGAACACTTTTTATACTAAGGGTATAGGAGGATAAGTATTGCAGAAATCTGACTCTGAAGATATATTTCCCTCCTTTGACTCTTTCTCTTTATCTGGAGTCGGGAGTGGAAGTCCTGTCAACTGATGAATCATTTCCATCAGGCTTTCAGCTTCAAAAGTTTGCTGTAGATCACTAGGAGAATATGGCGCCTAAAGAGCAATGTAGATTTCTTTCATGTCTTTGCCTAGGGCAAGTTCATATCACTTCATGCTTGTCATACTTTCATTTTGGTTCCAGAGTCTTGCATTTTTGCTCCAAAGCACTGAGAACACATGGTTGTACGTAGCCCATGCATAGTATTCCATCTGCATACACGCTTTGAACTAAAGTTCAAGACTTAAAACTTGAGTATGCCACTTTGAATTTGCATCAGAGAAAATGTAACTACCATGAAGTTTTTTGTCTTCTATTGAGTTGAGATAGCAATTACCTTTCCTTATGAGTTTGCAATTAGACATACCCATTTCATTGGTACTTGACTTCAGCACTACCCCGCGCACTGCTTGGTGCGTATCCTCTTTCTCTGGTGAGTTATGGAGCAAACTATCAGCTGTCGTGGTTGGATCTAGATCCTTATCCTTTTCTCTGAATGGTTCTTCACTGCATTATTAGCTATTATCTTGAGCTATGACTTCTTGTATATGTTTTCCAAAAAAGTCTACTTGACTGTAAAGTTAAATTTGGTCTGGTTGCTCCCTTCTATAATTAAAATGCTGATCTTTTGCAGCTCGGTGTATTACTTGATAGAAGAATGCTATTTTATATCATCCCCATGTACTCTTTTGTCCTACTCTACTCTAAGCTTCCACATAAGGTAATCTCGATGAAACACTGAAAACCCCCCTCTTCATCAAAATGCATGTAAATGATTTTTGTTAACAAATCTTCTGCAGGAACTCCGCTTTATTATTGCTGCTGTTCCAATTTTCAACTTATCGGCCGCAGTTGCAGCCAGCAGGATGTACGTTGCTTCAGATTTTCTCTGAGCCTTTATTTTTTCTCTGTAAGAATACACAAATGAGATGATAACATGATTTTGGTACCAATCATGTTCTTTTGATTCCCTCCCTTGTCTGGGTAAGGGAAATGGGCTATACCCACAGTGAAGAATTTGACTTAGCGAGAGAAGTAGTTAGACGTCCCACTTATGCATTATTATACCTGAAATTTGCGAAGCCTTTAATATTCTTGAGAATTTTCTACAAGCATTGAGAGGTTTCATACCTCCACTTAACTGCTTCATCCTGTTTAGGTGAATGAGCACTCATGGAACAACTTATTTGATCATTCTATTGGATTTTTGCCTTTAGATGGGGCTGTATGCCTATTAAAAAATGGATTTCTCTAATATGTGACTATTGAAAGTAGTGCCACTACAGTACTTATTTTGCCAATGATGGACCTATCGCATTTAGTTGGTGAGTACAACTTGGTAATGATACAACATGATCATACAGGCCTGATGTGATACACTATGTACTCCAGCACTAACCATTGGTGATATACATGATGAACACTTTGATATTTCCTGAATTTGAGTGCTTTCTCATTTCTTCCATGCATGTGATGCTAAACACTGCTCATATTTGTTTGGATCTGCATAGCTATAATAACAGGAAGAAACGTCTATGGAATTTGCTCTATTTCATCATGGTGGGCTCGATTGTTGTCAGGTTATATTTGTTGGTACTTTATCATTTGGGGGCTTTATGGACATTCAATCTTGCACTAATGTTTCATATTGTAGTCTAGGGTGCACGGTTATCACTTTCTTGGCATCGTATGAGAACTATCCCAGTGGCTACGCTTTAAAATACTTGCATACAAGTAGTAAGCTCTCTCTTTCTGTGTATATTTGTATGCATGTAAAACCATGCAAATATGTGTGGATTCATTCTCCATCGCCCTTTAATGAAGAAATCTGCTTATACAGGGCAGCCCAAGGAAAATATGAAAGAGCAGTGGATTCATATAGACTCTTTCTCAGCCATTAGTGGAATATCTTGTTTCTGTGAAGATGACTCTCCATGGAGGTAGTTTAGCTGCTCTGATAACCAGTTTCTTTGTTATCCTTTCTAATTATTATGAGTTACAAGTCAACTAAAATTTACTAGTTTGACATCTCTGGCAGAAAATTGACATTTTTTGGCCTTTAACTCACAATTAGTACATGAACCCACCACAATTGACATTCAGATATATACATGTTTTTGGGCTGATTTGGAGATTAGAATCTTAGAGCCATTTTATTTGTTGAAGATGGGAATTCTTTGAATTTTTGTCATATAAAGCATGCACAGATAAGATGATGTTGCTGTTATTTGCCCTGCTTTGGTATTACTTGGTATTTTGTCTAGCAAAAATGCATGGATTAAATAGATAAGTATTTTGGCCAAAAAAGTAATAAACAAAGTTTACTAGAGGTCATGGTTAATTTGGACAGGTAGTGGTAACCCTTCATTATATCTCTTTAATGAATTTGATTTTACTTATAGGTAAGATATAAGATTTGAGGTGCACTGTTCTCTAACAGCTTAAATTTTAAATAAGCTGGTTTTGGTTTCACAATTTAAAATGATGTCAGGGTTAGAGGTCTCAAATTTCATTCCTTACATGTTCCTTTCACCTAATGTATGGGATTCTCTTCTTTGTTAGTACGTTTCAATTCAAGAGATCTTTCACCTGCATGCCTTAGGTTCTGACCATTCAGGCTTTCTATCAGATATTTAACTTTGCATGAGGTGAAGTGTTAAAATAAAAAAATGTGAGTGCTGCATTCTCTAACTACTAAGGAATTGAATAAGGGTGACAGTGGTTTCATGATTTCAAATTCTGGAAAAAAAAAGAAAATAAAAAGAAGAAGAAGAAGAAGGAAAAGAGTATTACTAGGCAGCATGCACAAGGTCCAAATCACTCCATCTTCACTGACATTTGCAAATGATGCATGATGGCTAGTCCATAGAACAGTTTTGTAAGCTCTGTATATTTATTTTCTATTGTACTATGATTAGGTACTCTAAAGAAGAAGGGATTCCCTTGGGAGACCTTCAGTTCAGAAATTTCACGTATCTTATCAGGTGAGGCTTTTGGTTATGTTTTCTTGTCAAAATGTAAGTCTCATGTTGCTGATGACAAAGTTGAAGATTCTAAGCTGTACCTCTGGAAATTTACCCAGATTCTAGTAGGATTGTTTGTTTTGCCAATGAGAGCACATATGGAGGCTCATGAATTCAATATCTGAATAACGCAAATCTTTTTATTGATACGGGACAGTGAGCATACTGCAGTTGATGGATTCAAATGTTTATTCTACGTTAAAGGCTTCTCAAGAGTCCGTCTTCAAAATGCTCTTCCTCCAATTATAATGGTAAGTTGTTTTTACAGTGCCATAATTGTGGGATGATTATTTGCTAGGCTAAGATTTTCTTTGTGCTTTTCTAGGTCACGGAACCCAAAGTATTTGTCCATGGAAATTTGAAAAACTTGGATCAAATAGATGAAAGTTGGCCTGGATGCTTGTGATTTTATAAAAGTATTCTCTGTGGCGCTTAGGACAATGAGAAAAAAAGAATATTTTTAGCGGAAATGTGCTGTAGCCAGCCCAGCTCATTGTATTCTTGGAAGGCCAGCTTGATTTCCCAGACATGCTACTTGAGAAGGCCAATTTCTTGCTTGAGATGGAAATCTTTCTGGTGTGATGCATGAAAAGAAAGCTTTAAGCATTGGGAGCTACTTTGAGTCAGAAGAATGCACCAGCAGCATCTGGTTTTGTTTCAAGATAAATCGTTGAGTGTCATGTAATATTGATTTGCTTTTCTTGAACATGCACCATGGTCTCGTGGGAGTCAATGATTTTGCTTCTACTGGTGCTACTACCTGAGGAAACAAAGAATAAGATGTGCGGAGATATGCACCCGCTGTGACTATTTTCGGGTCAAATGAAGTCATTTTTCCTCTAATTGACCTCAGCTTCTTCACCATTGCTTTCATGCATGACTGCCTGACCTGCTAGTGGGGTCTCTGTTCTTTGGGGTGAAAGCTTAATCTATTATAGTCAGCCGATTACATCTCCAAACACTTGCCATATTCACATGTAAGATCTCCATCGAGAAACATTATCCTGACCATTGCAGAGGCCTTAATATGCTCTCGGAAGTTTCAAATTTGTCCTTGCTCCAACATATGTTGAGGTGGATTTTCAGTGCCTAATTCACTCATGTTTCTAGCCATTTATGGCGTACTCATGGCAATAGTACGTTTGTTCTTTCATCTTCATTATAGCTCCACTGCATTCTTGGCCGAAGGCAAATATACTTCTATTCGATTCAATCAAGCATGTATAAGCTGGTGCCTGATGCTGCAGACTTAGAACACCTGGACTTGAGATTTTCACCTTTTAAAATGTGAATACAAGGAACCTTGAGTCTGACGTTAGCAAGTAAGCAAGACTTGAAATATCACGGTATAAGATGTGTTGTCTTGGCCCTACTTAATAGGGGTGAGTGGTTCTTTGTTAATCTAAAACCTGCTTGTTGAAATAGGTTTTCAAATTACTAGAAATCCGGAACTTACCTTATAAGGTTTTAAGATCTAATCAAGTTTTACTTATATTCTTAATTGAACGATTATAGTGAATGATTATCTTTAAAGATCATTATTTGTTACAATGCATTGATTACAATTCGTATTTAGACATAAGAAAAATATAAAATATTAACATAGTAAAAGTTTGTTATGAATATCATTGAAAATGAAAGCTCGGATTGATATTTTAGATTAAGCCCTCATCATTAAATGATAGGGAATATTGTAAGATTGCACGAAAATATAAATAAGAAAAACACAAACTTGTTTTAAGTTTCCAATTTCGCTTGCATCTTATCTATTGGAATAGATTCTTTAATTTTTAGAATTTAGATCTATGTTACATAGGTTCCCGATTTTTCCGTAAAATGCTGCTCACCCCAATTGCTTAATGTTGGAACATGGATAAAGTCTCTGGTGCATTCTGTGGCCTTGGTTATATAACCATTGAGAACAGCTGTCAATCGTGCCACCATTTGGAACATGGATAAAGTCTTTGGTGCATTCTGTGGTCTTGGTTATATAACCATCGAGAACAGCTGTCAATCGTGCCACCATATGGTTCCAAATGGCCGACTGGGAACATGGACGCAGTCAATACTGCTTGGGATATATCATCACAATGCGACGCACAAACAAAAAGTCCGTCGATGGACGATGACATCAATTCACGTCAATGCCAAGTGAACGCATGAAGCGCGTGACGACTTTCCTGATCTTGAGAGGCTTCCTGTGTGCCGCAAGAGAAGTCAAGCAGCCTCTTAAGGTCATTTTGTTCGCCATCATAGAAGAACGTCCTTGTCTTGACTCGAGCTCGTCTACTCTTTTATGCAACTTATCTAGTTCGATGCCGTCCCGCTCCCTCCTCCGTTTAACTCTGACCAAGTCCAAAACACAGCACCATATATTCATCGCATCTCTCTCCCATCTTCATTTCATCTCACAGATCAAAGTATGTCCAACTTTGGAGTAACACAGAGACCGTCCTCCACCATCTCTTCATCCACTCCCCCAATGGAAACTCCGCACGAGCCGAAAGGGAAGTCCAAGCTCGTGTTCCCGTTCGGCCTCCCGCCCACCCCGGAAGCTGCGGCCGCCAGGATCATCAAGAACCTTTCCCGCCTCGGCCTGTTCTACATGCTCGTTCTGTGGGTGGGGTTGTCCATAAGCCTTGTGCCGGAGCGCAAATTCTCGCTGCTGCTGCTGATGGGCATGACCATTATCGTCAATCAGTACCTTATTATGGTACGGCTGATGCCAAACTCCATTTGCGGAGACAAAGCTGTCGACAAAATGCTCGTCCTGGTGCCTGTGGCGATTGTTACCATTGTAGGGCTCATCCTGACGGACGCTGCGATTCACCTCTTCGCGACTCTGGGGATCGGAACACCGGTCATTTTGGTCCACGCGGTGCTTTGGAGAGACAGCGGGTTCATAAACGAGGAGGCTTCTGCTTCTGCTCCTGGTGAATTGACTCCTCTAGTAGACAATGTTTAATTGGCCTAATCGATGCCGCAATGATTCCGGAGCCATTCAGGCGATCGATTAAGAGGAAATCAAGACCCACCGCAAGCAACACGATTAGCCGGCATAATCTAGCTACTTTCGTTTTCATTTCCTGTTTGTACTTCCTCTCTACGATTGTATCATGGCTTAGTCTTCGCATGTTTTCAATCATCGGGCCAGAGAGTTCTGATAGCAGCTGAGTAAATAAGATGTTCCCTTCACCGATTCTCCTTCAATGCGGTAATCAACCTTTCTTTTATAAGTTTTATTAGACAAATGAACACAAGTGCGGGTTCGAATGTCAAATTTAGATGGATCAGATTACTTGTCATGCTAGGTTCGACTATTTAGCATGACGTATGTTGAGATTCCTGCCAATAAATTCGGTATGAAGGTTTAAAGTAAATTGGTTGTTTGCCAATAAAATAATAGAATCTGTTTAACATGACGTCCTTTAATTCAAATTAGCTAATGTAATTTATCAAGTTTCACTTGGATCTCGCTTATTTTGTCTATAATCCTAATTATCTTGGCTTGAGCAACTTGTGTGCCAACTATTATAGGCCAGGATTACTTGTATAAGCTAAATGTCTGGACTTAAATCGTTTGTGGCCCTTGTAAGGTGACCCAACGCCTCTGGACAATGGGGCCTCTACGCAATCTCCAACATAGTCTGCACGAACTCACTCTTTTTTGTTTCCAAAAATCATGCTCAATCTTCCATCATTAATAAGATACATCCGGTTTTAATGAGAATGTCAACTGATTTGGATTGTCCTATGTTAAGAATGACCTCTTATGTATGGTAATATTTTGAGACGAGAATGTCCAGACCAAGGCCCTGAAAGTTTTAACTTTGATCCTGAAAATGTACAAACATTTATGAATGCACAATCCGTGGCAATACCAGGAGAGTGTGCTTGAGCAAGCATAGCCATTTCATTATTTTTTACTCTAGACCTCTCTATTCATTTCAACACCTTGATCATGTTTTATATTCCTCTACATCCAAACTAATAGTTGGACAGTCTTCAGCGGATCACTCTCAAATCAATCTATTGCACGAGATTACATAATGAAGACTGAGTAGCTGTTCAAAAATAATATTTGAATTCCCATTAATTTGGTCGCCCATACAAACAAACCTCTGTTTCCATTAGTGGAGTTCTTCGATTAAGAAAGGTAGCTTGTCTTTGTAACGATTGTCAATCAATCTGGATGTTTTGTATAAAAGATTCCATTGCAAAAATATCCTTAAAATTGAAGAATAATCATTACTTTTTATATTGGAAATCCTAACTAGATCACTAGTCATTGTCACACACACGTGCGCACACGCGCACGTTGTCTTCTGAGTGTGAATAGACTTATCGAATAGATGATACTAAGTCTAGATACTTTTTAAGTCTGTTTAAACTTCTTATAGAGTCTGAAGACGCTGAGCATCTCGACAATACCCATGTCCAAGCTTTGCTAATATCTTCAAATTACTCTAATGACAAAGTTGAAGATTCTAGCTGTACCTCTTGCCAATTTACCCAGATTCTAGCAGGATTATTTGTTCTGCTAATGAAAGCACATGTGGAGGCTCATGAGCTGAATATCTGAATAACGTAAGTCTTTCTATCGATACGGGACAGTGAGCATACTACAGTTGATGGATTCAAATGTTTATTCTGCGTAAAAGGGTTCTCAAGAGTCCGTCTTCAAATTGCTCTTCCTCCAATTATGATGGTAAGTTGTTTTTATAGTGCCATAACTGTGAGTTGATTATTTATTAGGCTGAGATTTTCCTTGTGCCTTTCTAGGTCACGGAACCCAACGTATTTGTCCATGGAAATTTGAAAAACTGGGATCAAATAGATAAAGTTGGCCTGGGTGCTTATGATTTTAAAATCTGCTATCTGCAAGTATTCTCTGCAGATATTCTTAGCGGAAATGTGCTGTAGCCGGCCCAGCAGGTTGCATTCTTGGAAGCCCGCCTTGATTTCCAGGACATGCTACTTGAGAAGGCCTAATTTCTTGCTTGAGAGGGAAATCCTTCTAGTGGGATTCATGAAAAGAAGCTTTAAGCATTGGAACTACTTTGGGTCAAAAGAATGCACCAAAAGCATCTGGTTTGTTTCAAGATAAATGGTTGAGTGTCTTGTTGTATAGATTTGCTTTTCTCGGAGATGTGCTATGGTCTCGTGGGAGTTAATGATTTTGCTTCTACTGGTGCGAAAATTTTCTAATTACTAAACAAAGAATAAGATGTGTGGATAAATAATCTTGCGTCTAATTTGATGGCAAAGATGTGCATCCGCTGTGACAGTTTTCGGGCCAAATGAAGTCATTTTTCCTCTAATTGACCTCAGCTTGTCACTACTGCTTTCATGCATGATTGCCTGATCTGCTAGCGGGGTTTCAGTTCTCTGGGGTGAAAGCTTAATCTGTTATAGTCAGCCGATTACATATCCAAACATTTGCCATATTCACATGTAAGATCTCCATCGAGAAACATTATCCTGACCGTAGCAGAGGCCTTAATATGCTCATGCAAGTTTCAAATTTGTCTTTACTCGAACATATGTTGAGATGGATTTCCAGTGCCTAATTCACTCATATGTTTCTGGCCATTTATTACGTACTCATAGCAATAGGACATTTGTTCTTTCATCTTTAATAATAGTTCCACTTCATTCTTGGCCGAAGGCAAATATACATATATTCGATTCAATCTGGCGTGTATAAGCTGGTGCCTGATGCTGCAGACTTAGATCACCTGGACTCGAGATTTTCACCTTTTAAATTGTGAATACAAGGAACTTCGAGTCTGACATTAGCAAGTCAGGAAAAATAAAGCAAGAATGGAAATATCATGGCATAAGATGCGTTGTCTTGGCCCTGCTTAATAGGTGTGAGTGGTTTTAGGTTAATCTGGAGGTTATTTGTCAGAACAGGTTCCCTAATTGCTAGTAACCTAGAACCTACCTTATAACGTGTTCTAGGGTCTAATTAGGTACTACTTATACTCTTAGTTGAATGACTATGGGAATCATTATCTTTATGAATTACTATTTCTCACAGTTCACTGATCACATAATATTTAGACATATAAAAATTATGAAATATTAATATAGTAAAAGTTTCAGTCATGAATATTGTTGAAAATGAAAACTCAGATTGGTGATTCTACATTACAAACTCATCATTGGATATTATAAAATGACGTGAGATTGCACGAAACATAGAACAAGAAAAATACAAAGACTTGCTCTAAGTTCCTAGTTTCATTTGCACCCTACCTGTCAGAATAGGATCCTTAATTTTTAGAACTTAGAACCTATTTACATATCCTATAACTTGGAACTGGCCCAATTCTTAGGTTCTCGATTCCACCCTAGAATCATACTCACCCCTACTGCTCAACATCAGAACATCAATCTATCAAGTCTTTGCTGTATTCTATGGGCTTTGTCATTTAATCATTGAGAACAGCAGTTAAAATGAGCCATGATTTGGTTTCAAATGGACGAATGGGAAGATGGACGCAGTCGAGTCTACTTAGGATATCATCGCAATGCAACGCCCAAACACAAAGTCGGTCGATGGACGGCCACATGAATTCGAGTCAATGCCAAGTTAACATATGAAGCGCGTGAAGACTTTCCTGATCGCGAGAGGTTTCCTGGATGCTCCTTGAGAAGTTGAGCAGCCTCTTGTTGGAATTTTTAAGGTCATTTTTCTCGCCATCATAGAAGAACGTCCTTGTCTTGACTTTAGTTCGTCTATTCTTTTATATAACTTTTCTAGTTCATTGAGCGTGACTGACCCGCTCACTCCTCCGTTTACTTCTGACCTAGTCCAAAACACAGCACCATATATTCATCACATCTCTCTCTCATCTTCATTTCATCTCACAGATCAAAGTATGTCCAACTGTGGAGTAACACAGAGACCGTCCTCCACCATCTCTTCATCGACTCCCCCGATGGAAACTCCCCACGAGCCGAAAGGGAAGTCCAAGCTCGTGTTCCCGTTTGGCCTCCCGCCCACCGCGGAAGCTGCGGCCGCCAGGATCATCAAGAACCTTTCCCACCTCGGCCTGTTCTACATGCTCGTTCTGTGGGTCGGGTTGTCCATAAGCCTTGTGCCGGAGCGCAAATTCTCGCTGCTGCTGCTGACGGGCATGACCATTATCGCCAATCAGTACCTTATTTTGGTACGGCTGATGCCAAACTCCATTTGTGGAAACAAAGCTGTCGACAAAATGCTCGTCCTGGTGCCTGTGGCGATTGTTACCATTGTAGGGCTCATCCTGACGGACGCTGCGATTCACCTCTTCGCGACTCTGGGGATCGGAACACCGGTCATATTGGTCCATGCGGTGCTTTGGAGAGACGGCGGGTTCATAAACGAGGAGGCTTCTGCTTCTGCTCCTGGTGAATTGACTCCTCTAGTAGACAATGTTTAATTGGCCTAATCGATGCCGCAACGATTGCGGAGCCATTCAGGCGATCAATTAAGAGGAAATCGAGACCCACCGCAAGCAACACGATTAGCCGGCATAATCTAGCTACTTTCGTTTTCATTTCCTGTCTGTACTTCCTCTCTACAATCGTATCATGGCTTAGTCTTCGCATGTTTTCAATCATCGGGCCAGAGAGTTCCGATAGCAGCTGAGTGAATAAGAAGATGCTCCCTTCACTGATTCTCCTTCATTTCAACCTTTCTTTTTTTAGTTTTATCAGACAAATGAACACAAGTGCGGGTTCGAATGTCAAATTTAGAAGGATCGGATTACTTGTCATGCTAGGTTCGACTATTTAGCATGCCGTATGTTGGATTCCTGCCAATAATTTCGGTATGAAGGTTTAAGTAAATTGGTTGTTTGCCAATAAAATAATAAAATCTGTTTAACATGACGTCCTTTAATTCGAATTAGCTAATGTAATATAATCTATTTAACATGACGTCCCTTAATTCAAATTAGCTAATGTAATTTATCAAGTTTCACTTGGATCTCGCTTATTTTGTTTATAATCCTAATTATCTTGACTTGAGCAACTCGTGTGCCGACTATTATAGGCCAGGATTACTTGTATAAGCTAAATGTTTGGACTTAAATCGTTTGTGGCCCTTGTAAGGTGACCCAACGCCTCTGGACAATGGGGCCTCTACGCAATCTCCTCCATAGTCTGCACGAACTCACTCTTTTTTGTTTCCAATAATCATGCTCAATCTTCCATCATTAAGAAGATACATCCAGTTTTAATGAGAATGTCAACCGAGTTGGATCGTCCTATGTTAAGAACGACCTCTGATGTATGGTAATATTTTGAGACGAGAATGTCCAGACCAAGGCCCGGAAAGTTTTAACTTTGATCCTGAAAGTGTACAAAACATTTATGAATGCACAATCTGTGGTGATGCTAGGAAAGTGCGCTTGAGCAAACATAGCAATTTCATTATGGAAATAAGCAACTATAAATTTTAAGTTTGATTGATAAATTGCATTATGTTGGAATAAAAATAGGGAAAATTATCCAATTAGTTATAAACCTATTGTATGGATACCAATTCAGTTTTAAATATTTTAATTTTATTAATTTTAGTCCTAAATTTTTATGCAAAATTTCAATTTTGTCATTTCAATCAATTTTTGCCAAAAATTGCTAATGTGATAGGCCAAAAAATTGTCTAATGTAACACATCATCATGTCATCCATTTCCAACAAAAATTAGATGCAGGTGTTGGTGCTAGCAATACCACATAGGGCGAGTGAATAGGTGATTTCAACAAATCTTGACAAATTAAAAGCAAAAGTAAAATAGTAAAGATCTAAGTATGAATAATGATAGTAGAATGATAATATTTACTAGAGTACAAAGTTCAGAGCCTGAACATATAATTGATGTAGTCTACTGGTGTGCAAAAGTCTATGAAAAAAGAATTGATAGGAGTTTAAAGATAGAAGAAATTGCACACAAACTTATAGTGGTTCAACTTATAGCAAGCCTACGTCCACTTTCCTAAATTGATAGTCTATTAGCTAGGTTCCACTAGATAATTAACAGGAGATTACAATTAAGTTGTGCTGCTTATACCCAAGCCAATAGATCTTACTATCTCATGCCTAAGTACAAACTATAATATTGCCAACACCTCTTAAATGATTACAATTGTTAGCTCAAGAAAGACAAGTATTGAAGTACTCTTAGACTATAGAATTTTTTACTCTAGACCTCTCTATTCACTTCAACACCTTGATCTCCTTTTATATTCCTCTACATCCAAACTAATAGTTGGACAGTGAGGATCACTCTCTAATCAATCTATTGGACGAGATTACATAATGAAGACTGAGTAGCTATTCAAAAATAATATTTGAATTCCCATTAATTTGGTCGCCCATACAAACAAACCTCTGTTTCCATTAGTGGAGTTCTTTGATTAAGAAATGTAGCTTGTCTTTGTAACAATTGTCAATCAATCCGGATGTTTTGCATAAAAGATTCCATTGCAAAAATATCCTTAAGATTGAAGATTAATCATTACTTTTTATATTGGAAATCCTAACTAGATCACTAGTCATCGTCACACACACACACACACACGTTGTCTTTTGAGTGTGAATAAACTGATCGATTAGATGATACTATCTAAGACTGGATACTTTTTAAGTCTGTTTAAACTTCTTATAGAGTCTGAAGACGTTGAGCATCTCAACAATACCCATGTCCAAGCTTTGCTAATATCTTCAAATTACTCTAATGACAAAGTTGAAGATTCTAGCTGTACCTCTTGCCAATTTACCCAGATTCTAGCAGGATTATTTGTTGAGCTAATGAAAGCACATGTGGAGGCTCATGAGCTGAATATCTGAATAACGTAAGTCTTTCTATTGATACGGGACAGTGAGCATACTACAGTTGATGGATTCAAGTGTTTATTCTGCGTAAAAGGGTTCTCAAGAGTCCGTCTTCAAATTGCTCTTCCTCCAATTATGATGGTAAGTTGTTTTTATAGTGCCATAACTGTGAGTTGATTATTTATTAGGCTGAGATTTTCCTTGTGCCTTTCTAGGTCACGGAACCCAACGTATTTGTCCATTGAAATTTGAAAAACTGGGATCAAATAGATAAAGTTGGCCTGGGTGCTTATGATTTTAAATCTGCTATCTGCAAGTATTCTCTGCAGATATTCTTAGCGGAAATGTGCTGTAGCCGGCCCAGCAGGTTGCATTCTTGGAAGCCTGCCTTGATTTCCCGGACATGCTACTTGAGAAGGCCTAATTTCTTGCTTGAGATGGAAATCCTTCTGGTGGGATTCACGAAAAGAAGCTTTAAGCATTGGAACTACTTTGAGTCAAAAGAATGCACCAAAAGCATCTGGTTTGTTTCAAGATAAATGGTTGAGTGTCTTGTTGTATAGATTTGCTTTTCTCGGACATGTACTATGGTCTCGTGGGAGTTAATGATTTTGCTTCTACTGGTGCGAAACTTTTCTAATTACTACCTGAGGAAACAAAGAATAAGATGTGTGGATGAATAATCTTGCGTCTAATTTAATGGCAAAGATGTGCATCCGCTGTGACAGTTTTTGGGCCAAATTAAGTCATTTTTCCTCTAATTGACCTCAGCTTCGTCACTACTGCTTTCATGCATGATTGCCTGATCTGCTAGCGGGGTTTCTGTTCTCTGGGGTGAAAGCTTAGTCTGTTATAGTCAGCCGATTACATATCCAAACATTTGCCATATTCACATGTAAGATCTCCATCGATAAACATTATCCTGACCGTAGCAGAGACCTTAATATGCTCATGGAAGTTTCAAATTTGTCTTTACTTGAACATATGTTGAGATGGATTTCCAGTGCCTAATTCACTCATATGTTTCTGGCCATTTATTACGTACTCATAGCAATAGGACATTTGTTTTTTCATCTTCATTATAGTTCCACTTCATTCTTGGCCGAAGGCAAATATACTTATATTCGATTCAATCTGGCGTGTATAAGTTGGTGCCTGATGCTGCAAACTTGAACCGGCAACACCTGGACTCGAGATTTTCACCTTTTAAATTGTGAATACAAGGGACTTCGAGTCTGACATTAGCAAGTCAGGAAAAATAAAGCAAGAATGGAAATATCACAGCATAAGATGTGTCATCTTGGTCCTGCTTAATAGGTGTGAGTGGTTCTAAATTAATCTGGAGCTTGTTTGTCGGAACAGGTTTCTTAATTACAAGTAACCTAAAACCTACCTTATAATGGGTTCTAGGGTCTAATCAAATTCTACTTATACTCTTAATTGAACGATTGTAATGAATCATTATCTTTAAGGACTATTTGTCATAGTTCACTAATCACATCATATTTAGACATATGAAAGTTATGAAATATTAATATAGTAAAAGTTTCAGTCATGATTATCATTGAAAATGAAAACTCATATTGGTGATTCTATGTTACAAACTTATCATTGGACTTTGTAGAATGACGTAAGATTGCACAAAACAGAGAACAAGAAAAATACAAAGACTTGCTCTGAGTTCCTAGTTTCATTTACACCCTACCCATCAAAATAGGTTCCTTAATTTTTAGAACTTGGAACCTATCTTACGTATCCTATAATTTGGAACCAGTCCAATTCTCAGATTCTCAATTATACCTTAGAATCATGCGCACCCCTACTGCTTAATGTCAGAACATCGATCAAGTCTTTGCTGCATTCTATGGGCTTTTGTCATTTAATCATTGAGAACAGCAGTTAAAATGAGCCATGATTTGGTTTCAAATGGACGAGTGGGAAGATGGACGCAGTTGAGTCTGCTTAGGATATCATCACAATGCAACGCGCAAACACAAGGTCGGCCGATGGACAGCGACATGAATTCAAGTCAATGCCAAGTTAACGTATGAAACGCGTGAAGGCTTTCATGATCGTGAGAGATTTCCTGGATGCTTCTTGAGAAAGTTGAGCAGCCTCTTGTTGGAATTTTTAAGGTCATTTTTCTCGCCATCATAGAAGAACGTCCTTGTCTTGACTTTAGGTCGTCTACTCTTTTATACAACTTTTCTAGTTCATTGAGCGTCACTGACCCGCTCACTCCTCCTTTTACTTCTGACCAAGTCCAATACACAGCACCATATATTCATCACATCTCTCTCCCATCGTCATTTCACCTCACAGATCAAAGTATGTCCAACTCTGGAGTAACACAGAGACCGTCCTCCACCATCTCTTCATCGACTCCCCCAATGGAAACTCCCCATGAGCCCAAAGGGAAGTCCAAACTCGTGTTCCCGTTCGGCCTCCCGGCCACCCCAGAAGCAGCAGCCGCCAGGATCATCGAGAACCTCTCCCACCTCAGCCTGTTCTACATGCTCGTTCTGTGGGTCGGGTTGTCCATAAGCCTCATGCCGGAGCGCAAATTCTCGCTGCTGCTGCTGATGGCCATGACCATTATCGCCAATCAGTACCTTATTATGGTACGGTCGATGTCAAACTCCATTTGCGGAAACAAAGCTGTTGACAAAATGCTCGTCCTGGTGCCTATGGCGACTGTTACCATTGTAGGGCTCATCCTGACGGAGGCCGCGATTCACCTCTTCGCAACTCTAGGGATTGGAATACCGGTCATTTTGGTCCATGCGGTGCTTTGGAAAGACGGCGGGTTTTTAAACGAGGAGGCTTCTGCTTCTACTCCTGGTGAATTGGCTCCTCTAGTAGACAATGTTTAGTCAGTTTAATCGACATCGTAACAGTTCCGGAGCCGTTCGGGCTATCAATTAATAGGAAATCAAGGCCCCTTCAAGGAACACAATTAGCCAGCATAATCTAGCTACTTTCGTTTTCATCTCCTGTTTGTACTTCCTCTCCACGATTGAATCACGGCTTAGCCTTCGCATGTTTTAAATCATTGGGCCAGAGAGTTCTGATCTCAGATGAGTAAATGAGAAGATGTTCCCTTCACTGATTCTCCTTCAATGCCGTAATCAGCCTTTCTTTTTTAGTGTTATTAGCCAACTGAACGCCAGTGCTTGTTCGAATTTTTAAATCAGAAGGATCGTAGTACTTGTCATGATGGGTTGGACTATTTAGCATGACATATGTTGAGATTCCTGCCAATAAATTCGGCATGAAGGTTTAAGTAGATTGGTTGTTTGCCAATAAAATAATAGAATTTGTTTAACATGACGTCCTTTAATTAGAATTAGTAATATAATTTGTCAAGTTTCGCTCGGATCTCACTTATTTTGTCTATTGTCCTAATTATCTTGGTTTGAAAAAGTTGTATGCTAACTATTATAGGCCAGGATTACTTGTATAAGCTAAATATCTGGATTTAAGTCGTTTGTAGCCCTTGTAAGGTGATCCAGCGCCTCTAGACAGTTGGGTCTCTATACAATCTCCTCCATAGTCCCGCATGAACAAACTTTTTTTTTTTTTTTGTTTCCATTAATCACCCTCAATCTTCTATCATTAAGAAGATACACCTGGTTTTAATGAGAATGTTAACTGATTTGGATTGTCCTATGTTAAGAACCCCCTTTGATGAATGGTAATATTTTGAGATAAGAGAATGTCTAGACCAAGGCTCAAAAAGTTTTAACTTTGATCTTGAAAGTGTACTAAACATATGAATGCACAATCCATGGTGATGCTAGGAGAGTGCGCTTGGGGAAGCATAGCTGTTTCATTATGAAAATAAGTGACTAGGGGTGATCGGTTTCAGGGTGGGTAAGTTCCAGAGTTAGAAGTTGGAACCTACATTGTTATAACTGGTTCCTAATTTTTAGACCCTAGAACCTATCTTTTTTGCCTAGAATCGATTTTGGAACCTACCTTATTTTTCGGTTTGGTTCCAGGGTCTACTCAATAACCTATTTTTTTTTTTGTTCCTTTTTTTGGCTCATTTTTATGATAAAATCATATGAGGCTATGAGTAATAAAATGATTCAAAGTAAAAGATGAACAACGAAAATCTTAATCCACCAAAAACAAAAATACATAAGATAAATACAAAATCCGCAACCGGCTGGAGGAAGAAGATGAGAAGAAAAAAAATAAAAATAAAAATAAAAAGAGAAAAAATAAAATTTTAAAAATATTCAAAAATATTAAAATATTATTAAAATATTATTAAAAATTGTACACGTCAGCGTCGATCGGGTCACGTCAACGGCCGGTGTCCAATCAGCAAAATCCGGCCAAAATTGGCTGGAAAGGACTGAATCGGCACAACGTAAAAAGATTTAGGACTAAATCGCACCAAAAAAAAGTTTAGGACTAAATCGGCACAAAGCCAAAATGTTTAGGACTTTTTTGACACTTTTCCCATTATAAATGATAAGAAGTTTAAACACGTGACATAAAACATAAATTATAAAACTTTATATACCCATTCATCCATAAAAATTTAAGGGAAGAGGAAAGACTGGAGGGGAGTTCTGAGGAAGAACAAATGATGAAAGAGTGCTGTCGCGACCAATTTTTTCGGGGTTTGAACCACCTAGGGTTTGGCTAATGGATTGTTAAGCCTAGACTTAACTCGGGCTCTCCCAAGCCCATACCAATTCGCGACTTAAGTTCAAGTTTATAACATGCAAATGATTTTCAATTAGGAGTCGCCACTAATCTATTTTTGATGGGTCGATTAGAAACCCTAGTAAAGTAACGGAGATTTACTTTACTCTTACGAACCAGAGATTTGTGAGTTCGGGGGACTTGGTTACGTTAGATTTCTCTAACGCCCTTTCGGTACCTTTCTCTTTTATTTTGAAAAATGTTTGGCAAGCAATTTGATTCATTTTAAATCTATTTTCCTAACATGTGAGGTGTTCATGCAAGTGCGCAAATCACCAATTTAACACCCAAGAAAATAATTAAATGATGTAGAACTTACCTCAAAGCAACGAAAGCATCTGCAGCGTTAAATTAAAATCCACATCAACAATCCTAGATATGGTTTCTAATTAACACGCAATTTCTTTCTTTTTGTTTTCACTTATTAAACGAGAATGCAATGCTTTTAATCTAATATGAAATGATATGGCATGGCAACATGTCCTAAACATATGAATAAAAATTTTATGATCTCTTAATGAACATGCAATTGTTAAATATGCAATTTAAATTAACCAAAATGACTTAATTCTAATGACGTGCAATGCAATGCAATGACGTACAAAATTATTTTAACTAAAATGACATGCAACATTGCAATTTAATATGCGAGTTATATGTCACGCGACATTTATTAAATGACCTAATCTAATGACGGACAATTTCTAATTAGAAATGAACCTAACAATAATCACTAAAATGACATGCATTTCATGAATCTAATTCTATATGACATGCAAATGACATTTTTTATTTTAACTAATGCAATCTATCATAGAAATTGCAACTAATTTATCCTAAGACAAATTTTATGAAATTTGAAATGATCTAGCTAGATTAAGATTCTATCTAATTTAAACTAGGGATTAAGTCATATTAAATCCTAATTTAAACTAAGACATTATCTAAATCTAAAATGTAATTTATCTAAAAAGATTATCTAAATTTAAAGTGAAACATGCAATTCTAATCTAATATGCACAATGATCTTTTTTGTGTTTTTTTCTTTAAGAAATTCGAAATTAAAACTAACACATAATTAAACATGCAATTCAAATAGAAAACTAACAACCTAAATAAATGCACTTTTTTTGGATTTTTTTTTATTTAAAAATTCATAATAAGATTGCAATCCTAACATGCAAGATAACAAAAACAAACCTAGTCCTTATTCGGATTTTTCTTTTTGATTTCTTTTTATTTAAAAATTCGAAATAAGATTGCAATGTTGACCCTAAACAAGAAATATTATAAAGCAAATCTAATCCTAACTCAAATATTTTTTCGGATTTTTCTTTTAAAAATCGATCGACTCAACCAACTTGACGACAAAGAAATCAAACAAGATGAGATTGATATCCAAAAATTGATTAACCATATCTCGCGCATTTGAGATCGGGTTGGCCAATTTTAAATTAAATCGCGAATCGAATCTCGAGCGAGATTGAATTGTCGATTTTTTGAAGTGATTCGAGTCGGATTGGTACAAAATCGGACTGTCAATCCCTAGCTTGAGGAACTATTTCATGTTGGAATTTCAATCATACCTTAAGGAATAATCCCACTAAAAGACAGAATAAGTAAAATAATAATGAACAATAAAATAGATAAATAAGTAAAACTACCTAATTGGATTTTTTTCTTTTTTCTTTGTTTTTCCTTTGTTTCTCCTTCCCAAACGGAGCAGCAAAGTGATGGTGATTCACTGGTTCGGCAAGGGTGTCGCGGTCGGGGCTCCGGCGAAGGTCCGGCGAGGGGCAGCAGCGTTGCAGGGGGTCTCCGTGGGTGTTGATCGCGAGTCGTCGAGTAGTGGACTAACGGCTTCGAGCGGGCGGAGCGGGGCAGGAAAAGCTCCGGATCGGCAGAAATCGAGGCAGCGCAGCGAGGAAACTCGGTGATCGGCTTCGACGAGCTTCTGCAAGGCCGTGCTCGCGGAAGGGCTGGGTCGGCGGTGCCGGTGTCACGAGCTTATGGGCGATGGCGTCACGGACAGGGGCGCTGCAGATCGGCGACAGCAGAGGCGGAGTCGGGCCGTCGTGGGTCGGTGCGGTGGTGGAGCCTCGGGCTGAGGGCAGAGCAGAAACGGCGTCGCGGGAACTCGGGATCCGGTGCTCGGGCAGAGGTTCGGTGGTGGAGCGCGCGGTGATGCGGAGGAGCTTTTCGGGTAGTCACGGAT
Organism: Eucalyptus cladocalyx; assembly: GCA_017140615.1. Lineage (NCBI taxonomy): Eukaryota > Viridiplantae > Streptophyta > Magnoliopsida > Myrtales > Myrtaceae > Eucalyptus > Eucalyptus cladocalyx. The sequence continues at coordinate 23,699,193 of CM029520.1, forward strand.
GGAGAAGCAACGCAGGGGCAGCAAACTTGGAGAGAAGATGAACAGTAGGAGTCAAATCACCCCTGCTTTTCCGCTTCTCTTTTTTTATTTGCTTTCTCTCTCCTCCTGTCTCCTCTCACGTCACTTTCTCTCTGTATTTTTTAACTTTTCTTGGCACTCTCTCTCTCTCTCTTTCTCTGCAGAAGCAAAACTCCTCTTCACTTTCTCTTTTCTTGTTTTTTTTCCAAAAAGAAGCCCCCCACGGATGGCTTCTCTCTTCTCTTTTCTTTTTCAACGAAGAGAACCCCCCCGAGTGAACTCTGTACATATCCTTTTATAGGCGAAACAAAACGTGATCTTTTTTGTTAATATCTTCATGTCACGAATATTGCTTATAACCTCTTGATCACAAAAAATCCCTATCTCACGAATATTCACCCCGATTTCATCATCTATTGATAAAAATAAGATTACAATGCGATTTTCTTAATTTTTGAAAAATATCATAATATCGCATCAAATCTTAATTTTTTTCATAAGATAATTAATTAAGCGAGTAACGACGGGCTTGGGTTAATTTTCTCCTTTCGTAGGCCTAGCCCGATTGTTAACTTAAAACTCAAAAACACCAATTCACCCATCCGCCATGGTCCGGTCAAAGTAAATAAAATGCAAAATATGCAAACTAAATGTAGCTATGCAATTAATATTTTTTCAGGGATAAAATTAATCACTAATTTTTTATGCCATAAATGACTAAATGGATCGCCAAAATTTAGGTGTCAACAAGTGCTGAGGTTATAATTTAGGAGAAAAAGAAATTATGGTTTTGGTTTTTTAGCTTATAAAACATGTTTCAAAACCGGTTCTAAACCAAGGTAGTTTGGTCCGGTTCTTGAGTGGGTATTCACTTGAAACTTGCTCTTGAACTGATTGCAACCGGTTCTAAAAATTTGGAACTTGTTCCTGAACCTTTTTTTTTGCCGGTTCAATCTAGTTCCTGAGTAGAACCACTTTAGTTGCACACCCCTACAAGCAACTATTAATCTATAGGTTTGCTCAATAAATTGTGGCTTAATATCACGATAAACCCAAATTGACACGCTTGTGACAAATTTGCTTTTTACTAGTTTCTGTTAAATTTATCATCAAAATATTAAGTTAAATAACAAGTGATAGTTAACGGGTGTATCGATTTGGGTTTTTACTCTCTATTTGTTATAGGTGTACCGTATTGTGGTTTTTCGGAATATTAATCCAATTTAATGAAAACTAAATGAAGGTAAATTGGAAATTTATTAATTTGAAGTTTTTAGTGGTTAAAAAATTAGTTTTGAGTAATTTATTACAAGTATACAAGTTTGGAGTTTTTTATGATAAAAAAAATTAATTTGTGATAAATTTGTCATGTGTATATCGAGTTTATTATTTTTCATGGTTTTAACCCTCAATTGTATTACTTTGGAATAAAAATTTGGGAAATTACCCAATTAGTTATAAACACATTGTACACATGTTCGGCCTCCCGGCCACCCCGGAAGCCACAGCCACCTGGATCATCAAGAACCTCCCCCACTTTGGCCTCTTCTACGAGCTCGTTCTGTGGATCAGATTGTCCATAAGCCTCGTGCCATCGTGCCAATTCTCTCTGCTGCTGCTGATGGCCACGATCATTGTCACTAATCAGTACCTTATCATGTCACGACTGATGCTGAACTCCATTACATAGACAAAGCTGTCGAAAAGATGCTTGGCCTGGTGCCTCTGGCAATTGTTACCACTGTGGCACTCATCCTGACAGAGGCGGTGTCGCGACCTCTTTTTTCTAGCGCCCGCAGTCGAGTACGAGCGCCTAAGGAGGCTAATGGCTCGGCTGAAATTGGTTATGCCCGGAGTCTCCCAAGTCCACTAATTCACGACTTTAATAATCTAAACTTTTAACCTGTAAATTAATTTTTAAAATGGAGTCGCCACTAATTGATTTGGAGTGGGCTGATTAGAAACTCAAGCGAAGTATTGGGAGAAATACTCACTTTTGCGCAACCAGAGAAATTAAGATCGGGGACTTGATTACACTAGTTAATCACTAATGCCATTTCGGTACCTAATCTTTGTTTAAACCTTGAAGTTTTTTTTTTGGATGTTCGAGAGATTTTTTATGCATTTTTTGGAGGAAAAACATTTTTTGATTCTTTTTCTAATTCTTTGGACATAAAAGGGATTTTTGGTATTTTTGAAAAATACAAGTCTTTTTGGCTTTTTCTGAAATTTTTTGATTTTTCATGAATTTTGTTCTTTTTATGGATTTTTGGCATTTTTTGAAAAATATGGAATATTTTTTTATTTTTTTATTTTTATTTTCGGAAGATAAAATATTTTTAAATATTTTTAAATATTTTTGGAAAATAAATTATTTTTGATTTTTCTCGATTTTTTTAAAATAAAATATTTTTTAAATATTTTTTGAAAATAAACCATTTTTTGATTTTTTTTCGAAAATAAAATATTTATTTTTTTATTTATTAGAATATTATTTTATATTAAAATAATAAAACAAAATAAAATCGACCCGGTCGAATCTGCAGGTTGGGTTCAACTCGGGCCGCTCGAAATGCAAACAAGCTCGCTATGCGGGCCCGACTTTTTAAAAAAAAAATTATTAAACAAAACGACGCCATGGCCGGCGTTCGGGGACACCTGGCTTGGCCCGACGACCCGCTCCGACAACTCACTCCATGGCGAAACCCTACCCGACCCGGCTCCGGCACCCGACCCGTCCTCCAACCGCCCCCCAGATCGCAAACCCTACCCGATTTTCCGGGTCCGGATCAGCTTTGCGACCTGGAAAATCGCAAACCCTAGGATTTGTGAAACCGCGGCGTCGGGGAGGAAACCAAAGCACTACGGCGGCGACGACGACTACGGCGGTGACAACAACAACGATGGGGACCACGACAACGGCGACGGCGACATAATGGGGTTGCAATGAACGGCAACAGGTTTTTACCTTTCCTCGAACAAGGGCGGCGACGGCGACAATGCTAGATCGATCGAAGGTGGCAATGGCAGAGGCAAGCGACGGCAATAAGGGCAAGGACAGACTGACGACGGCGACGACTGCGGCGAACAACGATGGCGACGGTGGATCTTGGACGATCAGATCTGGCCAAATTCGGCGCTAGGTTACCCTCTCTCTCCCTCTACTATCTTTGCTTTCTCCTTCTCTATGGCCTGCCTCCTGTTGACGGTGGCCCCCCTCTATTTATAGGCGAGGGGGTGGCCGGTTGGCAAGGCTCGACCCGCTGGTTGGACCACCGTCCCATCCGCCATGATCTCCTCTTCCGGTCACGTCCCATCGATGCCAACTACTCCTCTACTCCACGTGCGTTGTCGTCCGTCCATCTCCCTTTGGCGTCGCGCCCCCCGCGCATGTGCTGCAATGGCGCGAGGAAGAAGAAGACTTGGTCGGGCTGAGCCGAGGCGGAAATGGGCCGAGGGCCCATGCGGAGGCTGCTTCTCCTCTTTTTTTTTGGTTATTTGTTTATTCATTATCCAAAAAACATAAGATAAAATAAAATAAAATAAAATAAAATAAAACCTAACTAATTAAAAGGGAATTTTAGGCGTTAATAGCTGCCCCTCTTTGAAGGTGAGCTCACAGAGGTTGCATTCAAAGACAAACTGATGCCTAAATTTTATCCATACATGCGTAGCAAATTATATTTTAATTAGGACCTATTATTCCATGCAGAAAAGAAGTAATATAACATTACATATACTAAAACAGATAAGAAGATACCTGTAGTTACTTACCGGGAGTGAGTGAGATGGGGTGTGAACCCCGAGTTTGGCAAGTATCAAGGCGTCATCCTACCTGGTGATATGAGGAGGTTGCTTTTCCAGGGCTCGAACCATTCTTCGGTCGCCTGTTAAAACAATCAATGATTTGTCTAGGACCTGAACCTTTCTTCGATCGCCTTGATGGGAAATTGCTCTTCCAGGACCCGAACCATTTTGGTCGCTGTTGGAGCAATCGTGGTTTGTCTGGATCCGAACCAATTAGTGGTTAAAACAATTAATGATTTTTCTTGGACCCGAACGTTGGAGCATTCGAGGTTTGTTCGGGAACCATTATTGTCGTTGTGTGAAACGGGACCCGAACCATTCTTTGCTTAAAACAATTAATGATTTGTCTAGGACCCGAACCTTTCTTCGGTCGCCTTGACGGGAAATTGCTCCTTTAGGACCCAAACCATTCTTCGGTCGCCTGTTGGAGCAATCAGTGGTTTGTCTCGGACTGAACCACCGGGAAATTGCTTCTCCAGGACCCGAACCATTCTTCGCTGTTAAAACAATTAATGATTTGTCTAGGACCCGAACCATTCTTTCTGTTGGAGCAATCGTGGTTTGTCTCGGACCGAACCATTTTTTGGTTAAAACAATTAATGATTTGTTTAGGACCGAACCTTTCTTCGATCACCTTGACAGGAAATTGCTCCTTCTAGGACTCGAACCATTTTTGATCGCTGTTGGAGCAATCAATGGTTTGTCTGGACCCGAACCATTCTTCGTTCGCCTTGACGGGAAATTGCTCCTCTAGGACCCGAACCATTCTTCGTCGCTGTTAAAACAATTAATGATTTGTCTAGGAGAATCGCCTTGGAAATTGCTCCTCTAGGACTCGAACCATTCTTCGATCGCTTGTTGGAGCAATCAATAGTTTGTCTAGGACCCAAACTATTCTTCGGTCGCCGTGACAGGAAATTGCTTCTCCAGGACCCAAACCACTCTTCGGTCACCTGTTAAAACAATCAATGATTTGTCTGGGACCCGAATCTTTCTTCGGTCGCCTTGACAGGAAATTGCTCCTCCAGGACCCGAACCATTCTTCGGTCGCCTGTTAAAACAATCAATGGTTTGTCTCGGACCCGAACCATTCTTCGGTCGCCGTGATGGGAAATTGCTTCTCCAGGACCTGAACTATTCTTCGGTCGCCTGTTAAAACAATCAATAGTTTGTCTAGGACCCGAACCTTTCTTTGGTTGCCTTGACGGGAGATGCGCCAACCTTTCTCAGGGCATCTATTTTGTGGGGGTGTCTGACCTCTGTCAAAGACACTAGTTGCTACCCGACTTTTCTCGGGATATGCACTGACCTTTCTCAGAGCATTGATTCTAGAAGATACTTGGACATTCACAAGCATATCAAAGAGTACCTGGATATTCACAAGTACTAACCTGAAAGATATTTGGGCCTTTGGAGTTGTCAAAATGGGTATTTGGGCTGACCATAGGCATTGAAGGGTACTTGATAATTGGAAATATTGAGAACACACTTTGGATATTTGTGAAGGTGTTCCACCTCTTAGCAATTGGGAAATATCGAGGGCGTACTTGGGATATTTGTGAAGGTATCTCACCTCCTAGTAGTGGGAATATCGAGGATGGGTCTTGCATATTCGTGAAGGTCTCTCACCTCCTGGCAACATAAACTTGAACGTAGCATAAGGCTTACCTGGATGGCTCGTGGGTACTCAAAAGGGTTAAAACACCTGGGTAGCTGTAGGTGTACAAAGTACTGGAATACTTGAATGAACACAAGTATTTAATGATATGATTTGGGACCACTTAGATAGGTCCATGTGTTCTGATGATAAGAGAGCATACCTAGATAATCGCAAGTACACAACGTAGTGGAGTACTTGAATGGCTATTAGTATTCAATGATACAATTTTGAGGACAACTCGGACAAGTCGAGTGTCATAGAAAGGGAGTATTCAAATGGTGGCCGGTACTTGAAGACAAGAGGATACTTGGACAATCACAAGCATCCAAACTCAAGGGACGACTTGAACAGGTCGAGTGTCAAGATAATAGTACCTGGACAGTGGTAGGTACTTTCAGACAAATGGGGATGGATAGGAATATGCTTACTTGGCATTATCTCTGCCCTATGAGAGTAAGTCTGTTATTTGCACAATATGCACACATGATTGTCTATGTTGTAAATTTATGAGTTTAAATGTGATTTATGCATGGCAATTTTGTCAGTTTTGCATCATCTGAGTTCCACTGGGGAAGATTTTGAGAGACAACCTTTATTCAGAATATAGATGTCTTGAGCATGCCAGGTGAGGGACTTTCAGTCTGAAAGGACTTTTCGCTCACTCTTATGGAAAAGGCTATCCTGACCATTAATGCAGGATTTATAAGGACCACACTATCTCACTGTCGTCATGTCAACAGGGGTTCGAGTATTCTCGCAAGTGGTACGACTTTACCATTGTGAGAGATCTTTGTTGAAATTGTGATGAAGGCTTGGTCACCGGCTCATCAAATGGGACCGTCGAGATCAAGGCTCGTGAACGAAGTGCCGCACGATCATCTTCGGATTTGCAAGTCAAGAATCCTGCGAAAAGAGATAGAGTAATCTTGCTCGTACTTCTTCGAGCGATGCTTATGAATATATGAAATCCTACGTTAATTAAAGTGCCCCTAGTTTGAAGAGACTTTTACAATTGGAATGTAACGTAGACTTGGCTTACATGTAAGAGGGTGAGAGTTTGTGACTATCTCGGCATCTGTCACTGGTCTTTCTTGTCAAATGGAGGTTTTATGGACCACAACAACTTTTTCTTGGTTGTATTTTTGACTGGAAGACATTGGCCTTGCTTTTACCAGGCACACTGTTTTTTTTTTTTTTTCATTCCCCTATTTTTATTCCAGTTCTTCATTCATGGGCATTGACCTTGCTTTTACCGGGTACACTGCTTTTTTATGCCCCTATTGTGTTCTTGTTGCTTGAGAGCTGATCTTGACAGGTTCAAGAAAACGCCTTTGTTAGACTATTGAGTCTTCATCTTTTGTCGGCGTTTCTGATTATGTTGCTCAAATGGCAGCAGCTTCTACTTTGCCTCCATGTGAGGGTGAATTTATAGACTCAATTAAGTTGTACAATGGATACAAGTGTGTAAATAAAGAATTGCTCTTCACGACTCTAAGGCACTTAAATTAACGCGAGTGTTCATATGCAATAAAGACACTCGAAGATTGATGCAAGTGCAAGCAAGAGAATTTCTATCCCTTTTCTCACCTCGTGATGTTGACTTGCCTTTGACTTGCCCTAGTGTGAGGTGGTTCTTCGACGGGTGGTACGACAGAAACTTCACCAATGTAAGGAGCTCAAAGGGGTGAGCAATGAAATGCCTCTCCCTGTCTTGGTTATCGTACCATTCGCGAGAGAACTCTTTACCCTGTAGTCATGGAATTTTCTGCACTCATCTCACAAGTGTATAGATAGGGGACTGTGTGTAGGATATGATTTGCATGTCATCATTCTGACACGCCTCATCCAACATGCTCAATTAACCTTGTATTCTTCACTTAGCTGTCTATTCTAATAATCCTTAACAGAATCAAAGATTTAGACGGACAAAACCATCATGCAAAATTCGCCTGGAAAAAGGTATGCAACAAATGATGTGAAAGAGTTTATAAAAACAAATGAATGGCTTTTATTCAAAAAAAACCTATTAACAGCTTTAGGGGTATTTACTTAGGTGGAATGGTATTCACAAAAGTATTGAATTTTGAATATCAAAAGTGCTATTCACAAACAGCTATTAGCAAATGGGTGTTGATAGATTGCTCATATTGGTTAGGGACGTGACACGTGAACAATCAGCTAAAGGTCAAGAATTTGATCGGGCGCCTCTGCTCTTGTCCCGGGTTTGGATCACTTGGTTTGCCCCATTTAACCATTAAGCCTAGCCCTTGAATCCCAATGTTGCCTGTAAATATAAGTTTAGAGAGTGAGTGCTAGAAATGACACCAAGCTACATTTTCCCAGAGTTTATGTGTGCTGGCTTCTAGGGATACTTGAATGTCGATGACAGTCTCTTTACAGTTCCATGCTTCCTTCGACCGGCCTTTCTTACTTGTGGCCACGTAGGCATGATTGCTAGTTGTTGATTCACTTTCAACACCTTCCTTTTGTGGAACTTTCCCTTCTGTCTTTGGTTAGCAGCATTGGGCAAAGTCATGTATCTCAAGCTTCTATGGAATTTGAGATGGACAATCAAAACTTGCACCTTTCTAATAGCAATTGCTTCTTGCAAGGGCATGCGTCTGGAACAAGAAGTGAGGCTTCTAGATTCTAAGATTGTTGACTAGGATAGAAGGTTCCTTCTAACCAGACTGGTTCCTGAATGACACATCCTTTACACCGAGCTGAGTGAAATTGACATGGATTATTCTTATGCATCTGCCTGGGTAATATCGATTTGCTCAAGTTATGCCATCGAGTTTGCTACTTGATTTTTTACACTTCCTTAAATGCTGGTGATTACCATTCATTTTTCTTCATTGAGTCAACCAAACACACACTTTTTATGATGGTGTAAATACATCACTCATATATAAAAGGTGCATAGGCATTTTCAATCTGATAGAGAAGTGTTGGGCAATGCCATACAATGAACATCTTTCAAGGGTAGTACTTTTTTACAGCATCGAAATTAACTGGTTTAGAGAACTCTCGTCCATCCATTTCAGTTAGGATCAAGGCTCCTCCGGGGAGTATCTTCTTTATTACATAAGGACCCTTGTAATTTGAGGTGAACTTGCCTCCAGGCCTTGGAAAGATTAGCAGCGTCTTTCTCAAGACTATCTCGTCTACCCCGAAGTGCTTGGGTCACACCTTTTGATTAAATGATCGAGCTACCTTCTGCTGATAACACTAACCGTGACAGAGGGCTTTCAGTCTCTTTTCATCGATCATGTTTAGCTGCTCGAGCCTTTGTTGTGTCCATTCCTCCTTAGATAATCCAGCCTAGGATAAAATTCGTAGGGAAGGGATTTTTACTTCCAAGGGTAAAACTGCCTCCATACCATAAACCAGGGAAAAATGGGTTGCCCCAGTAGAAGTTCGAATCCAAGTTCGATATGCTGTCAGTGCGAAGGGTAGCCTCTCGTGCCAGTCACGGTAATTTTCAGCCGTCTTGGCTAAGTTCTCTTGATGTTCTTGTTGGCAGCCTCTACAGCCCCATTCATTTGCAGATGATAAGGGGATGAGTTCAAATGCTGGATTTTGAACTTAGAAAATAATTGATCAATCAGTTTGTTGTTCAGATTTGTCCCATTATCGGTGATGATGGAATCTAGCATGCCATATCGGGCGATTATGTCACGTTTGATAAACTTCATAACATTCAGTGCAATTACACTTGCATATGATGTGGCCTCAATCCATTTCGAAAAGTAATCAATTGCAACTAAGATGAACCGATGCCCGTTTGATGCCTTTGGGTTAATTGGGCCAATTACATCGATGCCCCACATTGAAAATGGCCATGGCTCAGATAACTGATGCAGTTTAGTTGGAGGGACATTTATCTTATCCCTGTGAATTTGACAATGATGACAACTTCGTACATGTTGAGCACAATCATTCTCTAAGGGGAGTCAATAATAACCTGGTCTCATTATCTTCTTGGTCAACATGCATCCATTCATGTGAGGGCCACATACTCCCGCATGTATTTCTTGCATTATTCGTGTGGCTTCAGCTGCATCCACACATCTTAGCAGGACTGAGTCATATGATCTTTTGTACAGATTTTCACCGCTGACGAAAAACTTTGAAGCCATTTTCATTAGATATTTTCGATCAGAGGGAGTGCTTTGTTCAGGGAACTACTTCTGGACGTATTTCATGATATCGTAATACTAGGGCTTCCCATCGGGTTCTTCAGTTATGGCCATGCAGTAGGCTTATCTTGCTAAGACTTCTATTTTTAAAGGCTCTACTTCTAACCCTTTCATTGCTTGCAACATAGATGATAGCGTTGCTAGTGCATTAGCAAACTGATTATGAATTCTAGGTAGGTATTCAAACGAGATGTCTTGGAATTTTCCCGCCAACTTTTCTAAGTAACCATGATAAGGCACAAGTTTGGCGTCTTTTGTCTTCCATTCGCCCAATGTCTGGAGGATTATTAAGGTGGAATCACCGAACACCTTTAGCTTTGTCACTGCCATTTCAATAGCTGCTTGCAGGCCGAGGATGCAGGCTTCATACTCGGCTATATTGTTGGTGCATGGAAACATCAATTTTGCAGCCACAGGATAATGTTGTCCATTTGGGGATATCAAGACTGCCCCAGTGCCGGAGCCTGACAAATTTACAGCTCCGTCGAAGAACATAGTCCATGTGCCTTCTTCTACCACGGAAATTTGATCATCCAGGGGATTATCCTCGCGTACTTCTTTAGGACAGTCTGCTAACATATCGACAATCACCCACCCTTTAACTGATTTTTGTGACATCACTTGAATGTCGAATTCCGAGATCAGGATTTGCCATTTGGCCAATTTTCCTACCAATGCTGGGCGACTGAGCAAATACTTGATCGAATCACTTTCGGTTACGAGGAAAGTTTGGTAATGCAAGGTATATTGTCGGAGTCTATGCAACACCCATACTAATGCGGCGCATGTTTTTTCTGATTTGGAGTAGTTTTGTTTTGACGTGGTGAACTTTTTGCTCAAATAGTAGATGGCTCGCTCCTTCTGGTCATGGGGCTCCTTTTGTGCTAGCATTGCACCTAAGGATTCACTGTTGATGGTAAGGTAGAGAATTAAAGGGTGCCCCGGGATTGGAGCTACTAGAATCGAGGGTTTCATCAAGTACTGCTTTAGGTCTTCAAATGCCAGTTGGCAATCATCATCCAATTTAATTTGTGCATCATTCTTGAGAAGTTTAAAGAAAGGTTTTGCAGTTTCAGAAAGCTGGGAAATGAATCAGGCAATGTAATTTAATCTCCTCAGGAGGTTTCGGACTTCTTTTACAGTCGAGGGAGGAGGCATCTCAAATATCGCCTTGGTTTTTGATGGATCTACTTCTATTCCTTCACAGCTCACAATGAATTCAAGTAATTTGCCAGAAGTTGCCCCAAACACACATTTCGCTAGATTCAAGCACAACTTAAACTGGTGAAGTCGCTCAAATAGTTTCTCCAGGGTCTTCACATGGTTTTCTCCATGTTTGGTTTTAGCGATCATGTCATCGACATATACTTCAATTTCTTTGTGCATCATGTCATGGAAAAGGGTGACCATGGCTCGCTGGTAAGTTGCTCCAGCATTTTTCAGGCCAAAAAGCATGACCTTATAATGGAAAGTTCCCCATGGAGTAATGAATGCCGTTTTTTCCTTGTCTTCCTCTTTCATCTTTATTTGGTTGTATCCGAAAATCCATCCATAAAAGAGAACAGTTTGAACCCGCAAGATCTTGTCTACCGAGAACGTATATGTGGGGTAATGGGAAATCATCTTTTGAGCTTGTTTTGTTCTAGTCACGATAGTCGACACAAACACGTATTCGACCATCCTTCTTCTTCACTGGCACAATGTTTACTACCCAACTGGGGTATCGCGAGACTTTGAGGAAACCCACTTCGAGGAGCTTCATTACCTCTTCTTCAATATTTTTTGACAATTCTGGCTTGGTTCTTCTTAGCCGTTGCTTCTTGGGGGCTATATCAAAGTTGGTTGGCAAACTATGCTCCACGATCATTGGATCAAGGCCTGGCATATCCGCGTATGACCATGCGAATACGTCTTGATACCTCTTTAAAAGAGCAATCAGGTCTACAGCTTCTTCTTCAGGAAGATTGGCGCCAATCTTTATCTTTCTTGGACTTTCTGTGCTGCCTAAATTGACAGTGACGGTTTTTCAGTGGTAGAGGGCCTTGTTTCTTCATGACGCTCCCAGTCTCGTTGAATTTCATTGGAATTATCAAAGTCATCATCTGAGCTATCATAATTGCTATCATGGCTATCCATGATGTTGGTTTGGACTGTTCCCATACCCTTGCCTGCCACTAGATCATTCCTGTGTCATAGAGTAGATAGGCTAAGGGGACAAATAAGGTTAGTAGTATGCATGCTTTTTTCTTTTGGAAATGTGATAAATTGTTCTTGAAGATTTAGGATAAGGAAACATGAGGAGACCCGGGCCTCAGATTTCTTCTTTCATTTGATGGCTGGTTATCATCAACGGGCCGGTTTGGTGTGTCTCCCCATGCCCTCAAAATGTTTTCAACTTTATTTATTAGTAGACGGATTTAGAGAATGATTTCAAAAAATGGTTCCCCAGGTGGAACTGATGTTGAAAACAAAACAAGCCAGACTTTAAAAAAATATGTACAGGCTCCCACGTAGGGGAGTATGCGGAGAAAATAAAAAAGGATTCTACTCGAGCGGGTCTGCACCAATTTCCCCTGACAGTCATTCATTGATAGCGCCCATGAAGAAGTCTTCAAACCAGTCGCCAACCACGTCTCCCTGTGCTCGCGGCTTTGCAGATTCCATATCATCCATGCCTTCCCATCCATCAGAGACGATGTGGTGGTGATGATCATAGAAACTTTGGGGGATTGAATAATTGACATAGTAGTCAAACTTACCACTTGGTTGGCCTAAAGTGTCCATGATCACCTCTCCTCTACGTGCTTCCTTAGCATGCTCAAGGAACATGGTACGAGTGCTAGGTATCACGAGGAGGTGATCCTTGCCAAAACACAACCACGGAGAGCGGAACGTTAATACTCCAGCATCCAAAAGATCCTGAACCTTGTCTCTCAAGATGGTACAGTCATCGAGCGAGTGTCCTAATTCCCCCGAATGATAATCATATTGCTTGGATGGATCATAATCAAGGAAGTATTCGGGAGTAGGATGGCTCAATTCCCTGCCGATTATCCTTTGCTCTAAGAGGATGGGGAAAATGATGGCCATTGATTTAGGAAGAGGCAAATAAGGCCGTGCGCTTTTTAAGGACTGAGATAGCCGAACCCCTTGCCAGATTGTATCAGTAGGGTCTTCTTCATTTACTACCAAATCTCATTATGACGAGAGCGGAATGCACGGGCAGCTGGAGAGAAATTTTCTGTTAAATGGTGCACTGTCTCGCGTAGTTCATCAACTTGGCATTGAAGTTGGATGAACGAGAAGTTATCGCCTGTTCCTTCTAACTGCTCTTCCTCAATGGTACCTATAAAAATGTCTTCAAACATGGTGGTCATGTCATCCAACCCCTCTTTCTTTGAGAGCCAAGTTGTGCCTTCTTGGATTACGGGCAGGTTCGAGCTTCGGGGTTGAACCATTTTGGGGTATTGATCACTTCCTTTTCCTCATGCATCATCTGGGCTGGGCTTGGGAAAGTTTTCTCGAGATTGGGGTATACAAGGCCGACTTTTTTTCTTTGCTTTTCTATCCGGGGAATATCCTAAACTGACAGTATAGGGTCTCCTCAGGGTTTCAATAGGTTTACAGATGCCTTGGCCTTCCCTACCAAGCCCTTGTCCTGGAATGAAACCGTGTCCCACCATGATTTTTCCTACCATGATTGTAGCGCTTGATACCTCGGGGATGAGGGGTAAAGTCCCACGAGTTTTGTGTATAGTAGATACAAGCTCGAACGATTGATAGCTGGCTTCGTTTTTGTCACTAGGTTCAACATAAGGGATGGCCGTCTCATGGTAAATGCGGTGATCCTCTTCTCCTCGGACTGTGATCAGTTTTCCTCCAACCATGAACTTCACACTGTGGTGGAGGCTTGAAGGTACTGCTCCTGCGACGTGGATCCACGGGCGCCCTAAGAGGAAATTGAATGCAATGGAGATATCCATAACCTGGGACAGAATTTTGAATGCGGTTGTGCCAATTTAAACTTCGACCTCGATCTCTCCCACTGTTTCCTTCTTTGTTCCATCGAATGCTCGAACAGAAGTTTTGGGTACTTGGATCCGTGATCTATCTATTTGAAGGCGACAGAGTGTCGCTAGTGGACATATGTTAAGAGCAGATCCATTCTCAATCAGCACTCGAGCGACGTGAAATGCGTTGCATTTGACTCATATGTAGAGGTCTTTGGTGTGTCCTCTACCCTCCTCAAGGATTTCTTCATCAGAAAATGCCATTTGATCCTTTAGAAGGATGGTGTTGACAAATTCCTTGAGTTTGTCATGCTTAATCATTTCAGGGACATGTACCTCACTTAATACCTTAATGAGGGATTTTGATATTTAATAGATGTCTGAAGCAATTTCAGCAGAGAGATTTGTGCTAGTGATTTTCATAACTGCTCCACCACATTGTATTCACTGGCCTTAACTACGACCAAAAACTCCTTGGCTTCTTCGTCAATGACGGGCTTAGCAGACTGCGTATTTGCATGAGCATAGGTTCGCCTAGATCTAGTGACTAAGCCCACATCGAGGTCATAAGACCACGGTACCACATTGTTATGTTCATACTTGTAAGGCTGGGGGATTTCAATGACTATAGCTGCTTTCGCTATCGATGCTTCGATTATGGCTCCTTTTCCTTCAGATATATCCTATAGTGTGGTGGAATCTTTCTTCTCCCTTTCTGCATTTAGTGCGGCACATTCCTCATCCCAGTTGATGAGGACTTGCGATATAGTGGAAATTATGCTGGTGCGATCAACGTGCACAATTACTCCAGCCTCTATCATTCTTAACACCCTTTCTTCCATTGTCGCAAAAGGTGGTATTTCATCATCTGAATAATACCCGGTTTCTACTAGCCCTCGATAGATGTCAACAATATGCGCATTGACATTTTTTATTTGACTGGCTTCATAACCGAATATCGCATTTACTTTGTTAGCATGATCAGGGAGCGGATTGCTTTGGACATTTGGCTTCGTAGTTTGGAATGAGAATGCTTTAGTATCCAGTAGGTTCTAGATCTGATGTTTAAGGATGAAACAATCATCAGTTGAATGGCCTACTTCTCCCATGTGATAATTGCATTTTTTGGACGGGTCATAGCTAGAGAAGCTTTCAGCATTGGGTTGTCTTGGCTCAATCGAGAGGAGATTCTTGTTCTGGAAGATCAACAAAACTTGGGAAGGAGATCTAGGAAGCGGAGTGAATTGTCTTCGGTTGTTGTAGCGTTGAGGCTGGCGGCTATTGGTCTGCTATTGGCCTATGCTTGTCTGAACGGTCGGGAGGTGACCGGTATTCGCAGTGTAGGTGGCATTGACATCAATCAGGGGCTCTTTATCCTTTTTCATGCTGAACCTTTTGCCGATAGGTGCAGGCTCGGTGAACCAGCCATCCCTTAATCCTATCTCTATCTGCTCTCCCACTGGAATGAATTAATTGAATGATTCAGTGATCATAGTCACCATATGGTTGCAGTATTCATAGGGGAGGGTTTTGATGAACATTTTTCTTAATTCAAAGTCAGTTGGTTCGGGATTGATCTAGGCAGCGAGATTCCTCCACTTGATAGCATACTCTTTGAAAGATTCTTGCTTTTTCTTTTCCGTGCAATCGAGATCCTCACGAGAAGGGGTAATGTCCATTATGAATTGGTACTGCTTGAGGAATGCTTCACTCGCTTCACTCCACGTTTCGATGAGGTTTATGTTTTTCTTGATGTACCACCTCAAGGCGGGACTTACCAGATTTGACTAGAACAACTGGATCATTAAAGGCACATTACTAATGTACTGGATCATTCGAACCAAGTACATTTGCAAGTGAACCCTTGGGCATGTCGTGCCATCGTATTTCTCAAATTCAGGCATCTTAAACTTTTCGGGCATTTTGACTTTGGAGTAGATGGAGAGGTCTGTTGGAGTAGGATCTTGTAGGCCTTGCGCAGTTGCTTTAGCCTTTTTTCAAGCTTCTCCAGACGCTCATCATGCTCAGTTTTAGACGAAATGCTGGGTTTTACTTTCTCAATTATGATTTGGTGTGCGTCGTCCTCCAATTCGGGCATGCTATCATCGGTTTCTCTTCCTTGTTCTCCTTGGGTGGATGATTGCGGTAATACTACTTCGATTGAGGCCGGGGTATGAGCCAATTTGCCCTGGATGGAATCTATTTGTTTTGAGAGCTGTTGAAGCACATTGAAGACTTGTTTCATTTCTCTTTCCATAATCTCGACACGGCTTGGTACATTTTCTTCAGCCATCCTAGCTTTTGGATTCGGTGAATATGGCTATGTTGTGATTACCCGTTAGCACAGGAAATGGAGAAAATGTAAACAAAGGAAACACATGGAACACTGGTTCATGGCAAGGGTCGAGTCATTCTTATTTATTAACAAGAGATTTATACAATGCCAAAATGATTCACATTAAAATATTCACATAAAAAAAAGCCACAATGCCCATTTTTATATGCGATGGGAAGTCTCGATCTTGCAACGCTGCTTGTTCCTTTGAGATAGCTTTGATATGTGTCTCTTGCTGTTCTCCAAACTTTCTTCAAGAGACTTGATCATTTCTTGCTTGGTAAGTTTATTACTTAAATCAGGGATTACCGGCTGCAACTCCTCAGGAATCCCATGGTTGAGGATGTAAAAGGTGGATGCATGATAGGCTTTTTCCTGTCCCTTCAACCTTCTGGGTATGATAATCCTCTCTGGGTGGCATCTATCCCAGGCATTCTGAATTATGCTGATTTCCTCTGAGTAGTCATAACCGGTGGGGTTGAAAGAAACCCGAAACAGTCCTGACTTGAGTGGTGGTGGGACTTCTTAAAGGATCCTGTATTGGCGAGCCACCCTATATGGATAGTACGAGGTAGCTCCGGAGAGGCCCAGCAGTGGAATGGGATCATAATAATTAAGCGCAAAATGTTCCTTGTCCGTGATGAACCATTTAGTTCGCCATATGAATGTCTCTAGGACCGGGTTTTTTAATAAGTCAATCCATCCAGAGTATTCTTCATCGGGAGAATATTTCTCCAAGCTTTGGAACTTTTGCAGTGGGTGCTTGAACTCATTAATTTCAAATATTTGCATGAGGTGCCCAAATCCTTTGACATGGGAAAAAAACAACATTTGTAAAATTTATGGGGCGGCTCTCATGATCTTTTCTTTTTGATCCTTGAAACGATTAAGGGATAAAAACGTTTCAGCTAAAACCATGTTTACATATCCCGCTCCAAATGTGATTTGATTTATTATCCCCGCGATTGAAGGATTTATGGCATTTTTTCTATAGGGGAAGATAATAAATCCAAAGAATGCCAAAAGGAAGATCTTGGTTTTTTAGGACATCGACTGTTTTTCAAAGCATTCGGTTAAGGATGATAGTGGGAAAGCATTGTTGTTGGTTCTAACAATTTCTCTTACTGAATGATTTTTTAAAAAACGTGATAGACTAACTATGGGGTCGATACTAATTGGTGGCTTAGCAAGCTCCGCTCCCAGGGGCATTCCTATGGCGAGATTGTATTCCTCCAAAGTGGGGGTTAGTTCAACTTTGCCAAACACGAAGGTGGATGTTTCCGGACACCAGAAATGTGGTAGGGCTTGCATGACCCCAGAGTGAATATTGATTTGGAGCAATGGGAGGAGATGACCAATCCTTATTTTGACACGCTCTTAGCCAAGCTGATCTAACTGATTTCACCACCTGAGGAGTTCTTTCTTTGGGGCAGGAATGAACTTGATATCGATTCTTCCCATCGCATTAAAAAAAGGAGGGCTACACAACCTGACCCTATTTTGCCATGAGCCAGAAAAAACTAAGTAAAAGTAAATAAATTACTTTGCTTTTAAATAAAATGGCAAGCACAAAGACATACAGATGGGACGTGCGGCTCGATTTCAAACTCAGAAGGCTTGATGAAATTAAAAGGGTATTCGCCCGTCGCAATCTCGTGTTAGCAGCATACCCCCTTAACCTCGGCTAAGAAATTCGGGGAAAAGAAAGGCAACCTCTACATTGCAATCTCGCATTCGAGATCGTATCTTTTTTAACACCATCCTAGAAATCCTATAGCGGCTCAGGTTCGACGACCGGGTTGTGTGTGCCATGTGTAGTGTTAAAACAATAAAGCATGCATAACAGTTTATAATCACAAGATAATCTATTTTAAGCAAAATTAAAATAAATTTCTAAGCTTTTGACCTGCATAAAGAAAAAAACCTAAGTTAGTAAAGAATTTAAACAAGACAAAAATGGCCTAAGTTTTCAAAATCGCCAACGGAGTCGCCAAGCTGTCGCGACCTCTTTTTTTTTGCGCCCGTAGTCGAGTACGAGCGCCTGAGGAGGCTAATGGCTCGGCTGAAATTGGTTATGCCCGGACTCTCCCAAGTCCACAAATTCACGACTTTAATAGTTTAAACTTTTAACCTGTAAATCAATTTTTAAAATGGAGTCGCCACTAATCGATTTGGGGTGGGTTGATTAAAAACTCAAGCGAAGTATCGGAGAAATACCCACTCTTGCGTAACCAGAGAAATTAGGATCGGAGACTTGATTACACTAGTTAATCACTAATGCCCTTTCGGTATCTAATATTTGTTTAAACCTTGAGGTTTTTTTTTTGGATGTTCGAGGGATTTTCCATGCATTTTTTGGAGGAAAAATATTTTTTGAGTCTTTTTCTAATTCTTTGGACATAAAAGGGATTTTTGGTATTTTTGGAAAAATACAAGTCTTTTTGGCTTTTTCTGAATTTTTTTGATTTTTCATGAATTTTTTTTTTTTTTTTTTTTTTTTTTTTGGATTTTTGGCATTTTGTGGAAAATATGGAATATTTTTTGTTTTTTTGATTTTCGGAAAATAAAATATTTTTTAATATTTTTCAATATTTTTGGAAAATAAATTATTTTTGATTTTTTCTCGATTTTTTAAAAATAAAACATTTTTTAAATATTTTTTTGAAAATAAAACATTTTTTTGATTTTTTCGAAAATAAAATAAATTATTTATTAGAATATTATTTTATATTAAAATAATAAAACAAAATAAAACCGACCCGGGTCAAATCCGTGGGTTGGGTCCGACCCGGGCCAGCCCCAAACGCAGACGGGCCCGACTTTTTTTTTTAAATTATTAAACAAAACGACGCCTTGGTTGGGTGTTCGGGGACACCGGCCCGGCCCGACGACCCGCTCCATGACCCGCTTCACGGCGAAACCCTACCCGACCCGGCCTCCAAAGCACCCGACTCGTCCTCCGCCGCCCCCAGATCGCAAACCCTACCTGATTTTCCAGGTCCGGATTCACTTTGCGACCCGGAAAATCACAAACCCTAGGGTTTGCGAATCTGCGGTGTCGGGGAGGAAACCGAAGCACTACGGCAGCGAGGACGACTACGGCGGTGACAACAACGACGATGGGGACCACAACGATGGTGACGGCGACAGAATGGGGTTGCAATGGACGGCAAGGACGACGGCGACGGGTTTTTACCTTTCCTCGAACAAGGGCGGCGACAGCAACAATGCTAGATTGATCGAAGGTGGCAACGGCGGAGGCGAGCGACGGCAATAAGGGTAAGGATAGACTGACGACGGCAACGACCGCGGCAAACAACGATGGCGATGGTGGATCCTGGACGGTTAGATTTGGCCAGATCCGGCGCCGAGTTACCCTCTCTCTCCCTTAGCTATCTCTGCTTTCTCCTTCTCTGTGGCCCGCCTCCTGTCGACAGTGGCCCCCCTCTATTTATAGGCGAGGGGGTGGCCGGTCGGCGAGGCTTGACTCGCCAGTTGGACCGTTGTCCCATCCGCCATCATCTCCTCCTCCGGTCACATCCCGTCGACGCCAACTGCTCCTCTGCTCCATGTGCTTTGCCGTCCGTCCATCTCCCTCCTGCGTCACGCCCCCCGCACGTGTGCTGCAATGGCGCAAAGAAGAAGAAGACTCGGCTGGGCCGGGCCGAGGCGGAAATGAGCCGAGGGCCCATGCGGAGGCTGCTTCTCCTCTTTTTTTTTTTTTTGGTTATTTGTTTATTCATTATCCAAAAAAGATAAGATAAAATAAAATAAACTAAAATAAAATAAAACCTAACTAATTAAAAGGGAATTTTAGGCGTCGACAGGCGGCGATTCACCTTTTTGTGACTCTGGGATTGGAATACCGCTCATTTTGGTTCATATGGTACTTTGGAGGGATGGCGGGTTCATAAACGAGGAAGCTTCTGTTCCTGCTTCTGCTGATGCTGATTTCGCTCCACTAGTGGATAAGAAGATGGAAATTTTGAAATGACCCAATGAACATTGGGAAGTAACTTGAATAAGAGCGCACAACCTAAAACTAACTAGTAATTTAATTGGAAAAAAAAAGTTAATAAGTTGCTCAAATTTGGGTCAACAATTATATATAACAATTTGTAGTTTTTAAAAGTTGGTAGTGAAGTAAATAAATCTTGATGATTTGTTGGAATAGTTGGTAATCTCTAAACAATTAAGCAAAAAGCTGGCAATATGATATAAAGCAAACCCTAGGTTTCACATGGTTGGTTGAGGCATCGAAGCATTTTCAGCTCAAAAACTGAGGACCACATGTTCAAATCTCATCAATTACATGCCAATTACTATAGGTTAGGATCATTTGCATAAGCCAAATGTTTGGGCTTATGTCATTCATGGCCTTGCAAGGTGGTCTCGGCCTCTAGAGGGAATCAGGCCTCTTTGCAAACTCCTCCGTATTCCGTCCGAACAAACTCTTTTAGTATCCGATAACCGCGTTCAATCTTCCATCATTAAGAAGACAGGTACGTTTAAATGAGAATGTTTAGTTGATTTAAATCGTCCTATGTTAAGAACCACTCCTGATGTACGGTAATAATACGAGAAAAGAGAATTACCGGACCAAGGTCCAGAACGTTTTGCCTTTGATCCCAAAAGTGTACTGAGCATTTAGTAATGCACAATTGGTGGTGATGCCCGGAGAGTTCGCTCGGGAAAGCATAGCCGTTTCATTATAGAAATAAGCAACGATTAATTTTACAGGTTTTTTTTTTTTTTGTCAGTCCTACTCTATTCCTATTCTACACTCACTCGCAGACTTGTGCCCTGCCTCTTGTAGGGTGTGGGAGTCGCAACCCACTCTCGAAACTTACGCGTTCCTATCCCCCATCACTCCCTAAGAAAGTGGGGATTTGAATCCCTCACCTCCCACTTCCATGTTGGAAGGGTGGCCACTGGGGCGAACCCCCAGTAGTTTAATTTTACAGGTTTGATTGATAAATAATATTAAGTTGGAATAAAAAAGAGGAAAAATTACCCTATTAGTCCCAAACTTATTGTACAAATGTTAATTTAGTCGTAAACTTTTTGATTTTATCAATAAAACCATAAATCTTTGTACAAAATTTCAATGTAGTATTCTAATTAATTTTCATTGGAAATCGCTGATGTGACAGTTTAGTTATCGTTGGTTGTTCTATGTAACACACTATTATGCTGGCGACTTTCTATTAAAATTAATTGAAAAGATTATATTCCTAGATTATTAAATAGATATCAATTCAGTTGTGAACTCTTTTGATTTTGTCAATTTAGCTCTTACATCTTTGCACAAAATTTAAATACAATCTTTCCAATCAATTGTCATCGAAAACAATTGACGTGGCAATCTAGTCATCATTGGCCGTTCTATGTGGCACACTACTACATCATCAATTGCCGGCTAAAATTAATGGGAATGACTACATTGGAATTTCGAGCAAAGTTATATAATTAAATTGATAAAATTGAAAATTTTAAGACTAAATTAACATCTCGAGAGACTTTCAAGAGTGCTTGACGAAAAGTTTTAGCAGTCTCTTGTTGGAATGTTCAGGGTCATTATTCCCGCCAACCAAAAACGAACGTCCCTATCATGACTCTACCTCGTCTGCTCTTTGTATTATCTTAATTTACAGCCCGATGCCGTCCCTGACGCTTACTCCTCCGCATACCCTCGACCAAGTCCAATACACCGCGCCATATATTCATCTCCATTCTCACACGTCTCTCTCCCTCGTCTTCCTTTCATCTCCCAAATCAAGACATGTACGACCTTGGAATTACTCACAGACCATCCTCCATCTCTTCATCGACTCCCCTCATGGAGACTCCCCACAAGCCAAAGGTGAAGTCCCTGAACAACGCCAAGCTCGCGTTCCTGTTCAACCTCCCCGCAACCCCGGAAGCGGCGGCCACCTGGATCATCAAGAACTTGTGCCACTTTGGCCTGTTTTATGTGCTCGTTCTGTGGGCCGGCTTGTCCAAAAGCCTCGTGCTGAAGTGCGAAGTCTCTCTGCTTCTACTGATAGCCACGACCATCATCACTAATCAGTACCTTATGATGCTGCAGCTGATGCCAAAAGCCATTTGCATACACAGAGCTTTTGACAAAATGGCCATCCTGGTGCTTATGGCGATCGTTACCACCGTGAGGCTCATTCTAACGCAGGCTGCAGTTCACCTTTTCGCGACTCTGTGGATCGGACTACTGGTCATTCTGGCGCACTCGGTGTTTTGGAGGGACGGCCTGTTTGTAAATGAAGAAGTTTCTGCTTCTGCTTCTGCTCCTGGTGAATTGGCTTCTCTGGTGGATAATGTCTACTTCGTTTAGTCGATACTGCGGACGATTTCTGAGCCATTTGGACGATTCATTAAGAGGAATTCAAGACCTCCTTCAAGCAACAGGATTAGCTGCCGTCTTATTCATTTCCTGTAACTCTTCTTTCTACAATCGTATTGTGGCCTTGTCTTCACATGTTTTCGATCATCGAGCCAGAAAGTTTCTGATCTTAGATTAGTGTCTTCACTGATTCTCCTCTAGGGTGGAAATCAGACTTCACCCTACTGAATCAATCAAGAAGGATTATAGTCCGTCATGACACGGTTTACTAAACAACCACTCGACCTTCATAAAGTCTAATGTAATTCATTGAGTTTCGCTTGGATCTCACTTATTTTTTCATGGCATGTTATCCTAATTATCTTGGTATTGAGCAATCTGTGTTCAATTGATGTATTTAGTAAGATAATATGGATTATAATTTGAGCACAATAGAACGGGTGTCAAGTAATTTTTTAAGGAGTGTCCGAGTAATTTGAACAAATTTGAAGGGGTCTCTAACTAATTTACCCTACCGAAAGTACTAGAGATGTTCGAGTAATTCAAGCAATTTTATTTTGATATTATAACTGTATATCGTGCAAACAAAGATTTACGACTTTCCCTTATTCATGAATTAGATTAGTACAACTTGATTTTGAATATAATTTAAATGATACGTTTGGTTTATCACGGAGTTTTTGCTAAAGTTCGATTATGAAAAAGATATAATAATAGAGTTTCCAAAAGTTCGCCTCCCGTGATAAACATAGGACTCTATATAACTTGAAAAATCTCCTTATTACAACTATTTTAATTGTTGCATTCTCCTCGAAAAATGCTCCACCTAACCACACCATGAAGCATTCATTTTTATCTCAATCTAGGTCGATGAGGTTCTCATCCTGAGAAGTGATGTGGTTCTGACATGGGTGGAGAGTTGTTTTGAGTGATAATCGATGATGGGTAAGTGTATGGAGGGGAGGATGTCGATGGATGAATATGAATGTAGGATAGATTATGATCCGAAGCAAGGTGTATAGGATGCACCACCGGCCAAGGATCAAGATCGGGATTGATAAAACTCACCACCAATGCTTACATAAATCATCAGTCAAGGATATAGGACTTGAGATTAAACAAACCCACCACCAAGGACTATAGGAAAATCACTAACCGAGGATACAATGCTTCTTTGGCTCGCAACCGAGGAAGAATTCACTTTCCAAGGATCTAGAAGCCAAGAGTAATCCTCTCTCCAAAGATGTTCGCTTACATAGAGAAAAATCTCATATATTCATGTACTCAAACTTCACTATCTTACATTTGAGTATGCATCTCAATATATAGAGGGAATATTACATAGAAAATAAACTAAACATTGAAGACAAGAAACTACCTAGTTAATTAAAGACATAGGAACTAGAAAAACAAAACAAAGTCCTAGGTACTATAAAATGCATTAAAACAATCAAGACTATGTTTGGTCATTTGGATTTCTGACCAAGATAGAATTAGGTAGGATAGGATTTATCCAGGGATTTTGTTATATCTTATTTACTATTTGGTGATTACAGTAATAAAATTGAATATATTCACATTATATCATATATATTATTTGATATAAACGACATATTAGTGCAAATGAACCAAAAATTTTATAAACAAAGATGGTAAAAGTCTCTTGCAACACTCTTGTCTACATTATTTTAATTTTCTTATTTTATTTTATTTTATTTCCTCTCTTTTTTAATTAATTTGTTTTTTTATTTCTTTCTTCCCTTTCCATTATTCTCTGATAAAAATTTATTAAAAATTAAACTGTACTTATATACCTAAAATGGTAAAACACCTAAAATACGTAATAAATATAAATATATATTTTATATATGTATATTGAATTTATATTATATGATAGAATTAAATTTGAAATAAGATTAAATTAAAAGAAAAAAACTAAACTATTTTTTTTGTTATGATGAACTTCTCATATTAGAATTCAAATATTATTTTTTTAAATGTTAATTTAAGAATTTTATTATTCAAGAGAAATAAATTTTTCATTACGGATATTAGAAATCTTATTCACTTTTATTCTACCTAGGGGATAGTTTTTTTCGGCTTATATCCCCATTATATTCAACTTTATCCTATCTTAAGTAAATATCAAATACAAAATATGATAAATTTTATCATATATCGAATTTTGTCGTAATTGCCAAATGTAGCCTTAGAGCCTTGAACTTTTGATAATTGAAACCTACAACACGATTAGTACTAAGACTTAAAACATTGGACCAAATGCAAGTAATTAAAGTTATACTCTAAAATTAATTCTTTAGCTTGGGCAGCCTAATCGACACCTCGAAAGTTCGTTAAAAGCAAAGAAAATTGTCCAGAATAACCGTTGACTGCTAGATAGTCAATTAATAGTCTTGAAATCGATAACAAGCTTGTAAATTGATATCGATAACCATGAAATCGATAACTTGTCCACCCTTACATAATCGACATCTTCAACTTGAATCAATTGACAAAGCCTGCTACTACCGCATCAACAAGGCACATAGAGACCTCTCTTTCCATCAAGTCGGTTTGAATTCAATGTTGTGAATTTATCTCGAGTTTTAGTCTAAAACGAAACTTTCATAATATGAATGGGTTTCCTAGTTGAAGTTGATTTCCTATTTATAGAGTTTAAGTAGGTTTTTGTCTTTTAGATCCAATTCTTGTCTATATATAAAAAGGATTTTCTTTGTAAAGAGTATCATAAAGGCTTTTTTTTTTCTTTTTTTTTGTGAATTGCACCCTAAAGCAACAAATTGTTGAGAACAATAAATCTTATAGTAAGATTCGTGATTTTTTTTTTTTGCAAGATTGAGAGATTATTTTGTGAGAAATTAAGAAGCTAAATACTATGTTAGTTATTATGTGTAATTGAGGGTTGTGAATACTAAGAGTGTTTGAGTGACTTGAGTGTAGTTATAATATTTCTTGTATTGTTTGATCTATAGTGAAATTCTATACTATTCTTATAGTGGACATATGTTACATAGACCAAATTATGTAAATTTGGTATTCAATTTATTTACTTGTTCAACCTATTTTAGTTAAACAGGCCAAACTACGTAAAGCAAGTAAAACAGACATGTCTCTTTAGTTCACTTCCTTTCAATTTTCTATAGCAGTGTCTTTGCCTTTAAAAGACACGTACATTCATGTCTTTTTAATTTTCTATAGCAGTTTCTTTGCCTTTAAAAGACATGTACATTCATGTCCTTTTAAATATGTCTCTTCAGTTCATATCCTTTCAAGCTTTATAAATTGAAATCAATTATTCTTCAAAGAAAAACAAGGAATATACAACGCTTCTATGCGTAGATAACTGTTTTAATCTTTAATTTTGCTAGTTTGAGAAAAAGTTCAATCAAGTCATATTTGCAGGGTGTTTATTGCAAACATATTCGGGGAGTTATCTTTTGGGAAACATAGTTTGTAAATTTGCAAAGCATTTTCAGCATAAACTAATTGCCTTAAGAAGATTTGGTAATTTGTACCTCACCTACTATTTAGTTCTATTATGATTTTATAGCGATTTTGTAAATCTCTATTTAATTTGTAATTTTGTCATCTTCACTTGTTAAGAAAATTTTCAATACATTTGTTCATTGACTTGATCATTATTAAATTTGTTATCGCATTGTCATAATTATATTTCAGTTTAATTTTACTGATTACAACAAATAATAATATATTACGTTTACAACATTTTTTTGTTCGATTGATTGTTTTCGTAGTAGTCGACAACCTAGGAATCCTCCGATGCTTGGAACTTTGAGTACATACCCACACTTCTGGCTCTTCCACACGCTTGATCTATGGGTCGGGTTGTCCATATGGCTCGTGCTAGAGTGCGAATGACCGCTGCTTTTGTGGATGGCCATGACCAATAATTCTAAACAATACCTCATGATGTTGCAGTCGATGCAGAACTCCATCTGCATGCAGAATAATAAGATTCGATACAGAGTCTCAAGTAAATAAAAAGTAAAAACGATAAAGAGAATTCGAAACACAAGCTTTTATTTTGATTTGCTCATAAACTAGGGCTATATCTAACAGATGATTCTATTATAATTAGAATCGCACACATCATTGTTACATTTTTCAATTACAAGAGAAAAATATTATATATACCTAGTTGTTATTCATAAGGTCAAACTCAAGTTATCAATAAAATATAAACTCAAACTATAAAATTTTTCTAGTAACTCGGGAGTGCTATCCCTGAATCCCCGCCCAGTCACCAGATAGAAGGATCCCCGTGCCATCCTATCGATAGGGAGTATGAACCACATCTTAACATACAATGACACTGATGCCAGTCCTAGTTTGGGCTCCATCTTTTCGCAACGCTAGGATCTGTGGTGCCGATCGTTTTTGTGAACAAGGAAGCTGGCGCTTCGGCCCTAGTGATTGGGCTCCTCCAGTGGAAAAATGTATAATGCGATTTGGACGATCCGGTTCAATCAACTTCGCAACGATATAAAAAGAAGGATTACGACACTGCTCACAAAGTTTACCTTTCAGCACGACGCATGTTGAGGATTATACCCGCACCTAAATTATTTGTGATGGCTCCTCGTTGGTAAAACTATTGAAGTTTTATGATATTAGGGTTTCCCTCTCCTATCTCGTCTCACTAAGTAATGAAGGTGGCCGCAATAACAACCAAGCTACAAGGAATGCATAGGCATTTCGTCTTGCGATCATATTGAGTCTTTTGATTCTTCGAGTCGTTCATTTATGAAATTAGACAATGCTAAACATAATTGAAAACCTCTCGATAATCCTCTCTTACTGGAAGATGTGCTGTAGACTCATTTTTCTAAGTGAGGCACTTTTTCTGGTCCATTACCCAAAAAATTCCCAACTTTAGTTTTAATTCCAATTTTATCCTAAACTTTTTTTGTCTTATAAAAAATATAAACTTTAGATCCAGTTTCAATTTTACCATAAATTTTCTTTTTGTTTCATAAGAACCACCTACTTATAATTGAGTCTCATATCTGCCCCATGAACCCACAGTCCAATATCACCCTTAATAAACTATGTGTTATTTTAAACTATGTGTTATTTCCATGTCATTACGCTAGTTTTTCTCAAATTTCAAATCCATGAAGATGTCTTTTAGAGATGAATTTTCACGTCAGCCTAAATGATGTATTCTTGCATCTAAAATTTAGGTAAAAACTAGAGTAGTTAGGGTTGGCTTTCTTCGTCGATCTTACTCCTAATAGAGTCTTCCCTCCATCTCACTTGGTGATCTTCGATTTTACGTTTAATATTTAATCTTTTGTGCTCGAGAGTTTACAATCTTTTGCGATCCAAGAGTTTGCACTCAAGACATGCTGCTTGGGATGCTCAAATAGCTCGCATTAAGGAGTAATCCATCTCTCGGTCGTCCATGAGAAATTTTGGAAGGAGGTTAACAAGGGCAAATTTGGGACTCAAACAATAGTTGGCGGTTTTTTACGAAACAAAAGAATTTATGGTAGAATTGGGAATGGACATAAAAGTTGTGAGTTTTTCAAGGGACAAAAAAAAAGTGTTTAGGTTAGAATTGAAATTAGACCTAAAGTTGGGTTTTTTTTTTTTTTTTGAAGGCTACTAGGCCTAATATATTCTTAATTCGTTTGGCATTTATGTCTGCAAATTAGGGTTAAGTAAGGAAGCACGCTCACTTGACAACCTGCCTCACCACCTTCACTTCTCGTGGTGCGATGTGGGCCTGTTGTCGATACGCGAACCGAATCCCACGTCTAAAGAAGATCCGATTTGTATCACTCACCAATTTGTGTCGGTGACGCTTTCAATCCGACGTGCATCCATGG
This sequence comes from Eucalyptus cladocalyx, assembly GCA_017140615.1. Lineage (NCBI taxonomy): Eukaryota > Viridiplantae > Streptophyta > Magnoliopsida > Myrtales > Myrtaceae > Eucalyptus > Eucalyptus cladocalyx. Next base: position 23,727,456 of record CM029520.1, read on the forward strand.
ACTCCGGAGGCTTTTTGTCGTTCGAGCATTACATTTGACTCCTTGTTTGGTCCCCCCCACGTCTTTGGAGAGGAAGAGCCCTAGATTTCACAGCTAATCCTAGAAATAAGAACACAAAAATAATTGCCTCGAACATTGATCGACATAATTGACCCGATCCTAATAGGACAGAGCCAAAAAATAAGCCGCCACCCATCACCGTATATGAATTGTCGATATGATATGGGAATTTGGTCGAAGCTCGAAATCCTTTTGCAAATTCGACACTTTTCTTATGAAAATCGTGTTTTCATCGCACCTAATGAATTTCAACCTACCCACTTACTTCCGATCTAGGAAGTATTAAAAGAAATTATCGATTATTTTCAAGTGCCACTTTTCACGCAATGATTCAAAAATAAAAAGAAGATTAAATTGAGTCACAAAAGAATTATGCAAAAGCAATATCCAACTCCGCGCGAAATTATTTATTGATTTAAAAAATTTCTAGTATTTCAAGTTAAGAAAAAAAAATATAAACTTTTCAGTACGTAGGCTACGTATTTGGTCCCCTACGTGAAGGGGTCACCGTCGTGAAAAAAGGCAAGAAAAGCCCCCCACCGGCTCTCATTCATACACGACAACAACACCACCGCTCTCATTTTTGGACCCACGCATTTATCCGACCAAATTCTCCCATTATTATTTCTTGGAAATTCGAAATTATATAATACACAGTAAATGCAAATATATTATATGCTTATTTATTTATATTTATTTTTGCAGTAGGCGGACATCACTCCCGGGACGGTTCTTTCTCAAATTTCGCATGGAGCGATCACATGGGACATCACATGGGGTTTAGAGCATGAGGTTGCATGAAGCGAAAGCAGCAATACGCAACAAGCTTTTGGATCCCTATTAAATTACTTTAATTAGAGGAAAAAAATAAAGAAGAAAATAAAATTGAAGAAAAAGACATGTCCTGTTGTCCTCAAGACATGCTTTGCTCCTGTTTCACTCCAAGAGGAGCATGGGCTCCAGGTGGGCAGTTGAATTTATCTTCCCCACCACTAATTAATTCCCTGGAATAATAACTTTTTCTTTTTTAAAAAATTGGGTTTTTTTAATTAATTGTGTTTTTAGATAATGTAATATGGTACCACGAGATTCACTTTTGAGGGTACCACGGTTCGAACATCTGGGACAGCTCATATCCATTAGGGTTTTTCCTAAGGCAGGAACAGTGCTTTGTTACAACTGTATCGTTGAGGGAGCAAAGTTGGCATTTTTTTAGTATTGAATTCGTTTTTGGGAAAGGAGGAAAAAAAAGGTGAATTTAGAGCTTGGGAAAATTCACTTGTTCTCCTCTTTAAGATAACATATATAAATGGAAAAGCGGATGTCTTGTGGGTCCAATCTGTATTGCATGAAGCTCCTCTTTGGATAATCTCATAAGAAAAAACCTTCAAGTTTTCACCGTGGGACACCGACACCAAAAACTTTTTCATCACTGCCGCATTAGTTTTTTAATGGTCATTATGGACGAAGAGAATTCCATTCTTTTCTTGAATTTTGGAATGAACCATGGCCGAAGGTAATTTATGGATTACTCATATAAGTTTGGGATATGAGAAAAGTTTATGATTTTCTATGCAATTTTACTCTCAGTTTTTGCTCCCCTATAACTGAGAAAGAAACCTATACTAAGCTGAGACACTAAAATAATAACTGATAATAATTAAAATCTTTGTGAATTTCCCGACATAATATCCTAATTTTGTAGGAGCGGATCTAGACGAAGCTAGCGGTGACGATCTCCTTTTCCAATCACCAATCCTCAAAAGAGAGTCGAGGGCAAACTAATTGTATTATTTTCATATATTATATAATTCATGAGGTTAATGAGATGCTTCTATTTATTAAAGATTTACTTGAGATGATTCTTGTCGTGTTCATAAGAAAGAGGGATTTCTTGAATTGGGATGAACTCAAACAAACAATTTGCACATAACCCTTTTCACTGATAGTGACCCTAATGTTCCCTGACTTGACCCAAGTAGGAAGCAACCATGTGGCGACGGGCCTCCTAAGTTTTTAAATTACGAAGGAAAACACCCAAGCTTTCCACATCATCACGATACCATTTTCCTTAGTGAGTGATTACTTTAATGATGTCCCATAATTCACTCTATATTTCAAAATTCAAACTTGGAAGGAAAAAAAGAAAAAAAACCCATTTTCCAAAATTTATATATTTTTTATTTTTCTTTTGGGGGTTGTATCAGGCCATCATACAAAATCACAACAAAATCCAATTCCATGTCGCGCAAATTGCTCCAAGATTCACAGAACACATGCGCAATCGAACATCGTCCCCCTTTATTGGGGGTCATGACACATGCAAAGATCTCCCAGCTTTTGTCATTTCACCCCAAAACAAATGAAAAATGAAAAATAAGAAAAAAATAAAAATAAAAAATTGGAAATTTCATGAGGGTCGTAAGGCATGAAAAGCAGCCTCTTTACACCAGTGGGTCCCAACACTACAATCGACACCCAACACTCACATGTCGTCACATGATGGGTATTTGGGTTTTTGCCGCTCTCGTGGCCTAATTTCTCCCAATACGAAAATGTTGGATAAAAATAAATAAATAAGTAAGTACATAAATGCTCGCGCTTTATTTTCATCCCATCCCATGTTCGGACAATCCTTACAACTTTGAATCCGGCGTATTATCTCGTGTGGGGTCCACCCTTGATTCAAGATAAATTCTTACCTAATTTATAATTTTTGACACCACTAATAAGATAATTTATTTTTAATCAGGTCAAGATCCGTAAGAGATGCGAGATCGATTTGGGATGCAGAATGCGCGAGCCATTATTAAAACTTGAGTGCTGTGAATGGTAAATAATATACTCTTTTTTTTTTTTTTTAATCTCAATCCAGATATCTGTGAGCGTACGATTAAATTTTCTAAGATAGTAAGTCATCTCACTATCTTGTCGTTTTCCCCCCCTCACTCTCTAGTCATTACCCTCTTTTCCAATTTAAAAGTTTGAAAACCCAAAATAAAAAAAGAAAAAGAAAAATTTAAAAAAAAAAGAAGAAAACGGCGTGAAAAGCCAGCCATGATTATAAAATATAATTCCAACTCAGACCCCACAAGCACCCGAGAGTCCAAGGAAACGGCAGCTCAAAACCAAGGGACACGATCGCCATAACATGCACATTTTCAGGGGTATTTTCGCCAATCCGACAGATCGCCCCATTAACTACCACCTTACCACTTCTGTTAAACCTTATATATAATCTCGATCTCTCTCTCTTTTTCTGTCTTTCACCCTCAAAAAAATCAGTTCAAAACAAGAAAAACACGGCACGACACGAGCTTCATGAGCACCGCCGGCGAGAAGCATCACTAGCGGAAGGACTTCCGACGACGGCGGCGGCGGAGGAGCGGCACGGCGCGGAGGAGGAGGAGGACGACGACGAATTGTTCGCGATGACGGATCTCGAGAGCCCGCACGCGATGCCCCGGCTCATCGCCTTCCTCTCCTCGCTGCTGCAGAAGGCGGCGGAGTCCAACGACCTGGACCACCAGATCCACCAGCAGCCCCAGAGGATCTCGGTCTTCCACGGCCTGACGCGGCCCGCCATCTCGATCCGGAGCTACCTGGAGCGGATCTTCAAGTACGCCAACTGCAGCCCCTCCTGCTTCGTGGTCGCCTACGTCTACCTCGAGCGGTTCGCGGAGCGGCAGCCGACGCTCCCGCTCAACTCCCTCAACGTCCACCGCCTCCTCATCACCAGCGTCATGGTCGCCGCCAAGTTCTTGGACGACATGTGAGTTGCCTTTGCCGCTGGATTTGGAGTACTGGTGTGAATTCTTGATTTCCAAACGTTTGAAAACCGGTCTGAATTCAGCTCGCATTGCCATTTTCTTTAAATTGAATAGAGTTTTTTTTTCTTTTCCTTTGTTGGAGGGAGTGTGATTTTGTGGATGCTTTGCTGGTTCCAGTTAGCTGTTCAGCTTTCTGTGCAACCCCTTTTGAGATAATTCTGTCCATTTAGGAAAGAAAAAAAAAGATTCCAAAAGAAAAGAAAAAGAGAGAACTGGAAATAGAAGAAAACCTGGGAGAATCTACTGAATTTTGGAAAACTAATGAATGTTTCATTGATTCTTAGTAGACGATATTAAAAGGGCATTGCTTTAAGTTGCATTTTCTCTCGAAGTTGTCAAAAAAAAAAAAAAAGGGATGGAAGGAGCAATGTATTTCCTTCTATTGGTACAAGGTATCTCATAATTCGTATGTTTTTGAATTAACTAAAAATTACACTTAATTCTTTGGATTATGTAAAAAAAAACTTCCATTAACTTTTCAAGCATTGACTTATTGAGATTTGATTAGGGTAATTTATTAGGATTTTTTTTTTGAAACGATAATTAATTTGAAGCTGATGTGTCGTGGATATCCAATTCAAATTTTTTGGAAAAAAAAACTGTCATGGAGTACTGATTTGAAATTCTTAATGATATAAACCCTATTTGAAATCTAATCATACCATTTCAAGATTTAATGACAAACAAATCAATTTCATGACACAATTGCTGAAAACTACTTATATTTTGGTGACGCGTACCGAAAAAGATAAGGGAAAACCTCATCCCTTTCATGTTACGTATACACAATTATCATTGCCTAACTAAGAATGACCCTTGATGATTCAATTACCCCTAACTGACTTCTTTTCCTTCCTTTCTATTTTTCCCTTTTTTTTTATTTATTTATTAACAGTTACTACAATAATGCCTACTACGCAAAAGTGGGTGGGATCAGCACGATGGAGATGAACTTCCTGGAAGTGGACTTCCTCTTCGGCCTGGGGTTCAACCTCAACGTGACGCCCAGCGCATTCCAAACCTACTGCTCCTATCTGCAGCGCGAGATGATGATGCTGCAGTGCCCTCTCGGCACGGTGGAAGACGGCAGGTCGCAGAAGCTCCACCTCATCTGCTTTAACGAAGACGAAGCTTCTCATCAAAAGCAAGAATTAGCTGTCTAGTTCTTTCTCTTTTTTTTTCTTTTTTAATTTTTTTTTTTGGGGTGTCAGCAATTAACATGTTAATTAGACTGTGAGGAAGAAACGCTCTCTGTTTCTTTCTTATTTGGGTTATTTTTTTAGGCCTTTTTTTCTTTTTTTTCTTTTTTGAGGTTTTCTTTGTGGGTTTTTTGGATATTTCAAAGGACAAATGATTTTGTACAGATCGAAGACTCCTCTTCTTCTTCTTCTTTACAGCCTGGCTAATGAAGTCTTCTTCTTCCATTTCTAAACCCCAGAATTGATGATGTTCGTTTTTTTTTTCTTTTTTGGGTGGAATTCGTTATTTATTGACTTATTAGACATGCTGATGTCCCTAACTTGCATACGATTTATGTGAGTACCGTGTGAGAACCATCGATCTCAAAGATTATGATGCACTAAATTAGATGTAATGAATTGTAAAATTATGGAATACAATATATTGCAAATGGGTTTTCAAAGGGACGACCATATTTAACATCTAATACAAAATCTCGCATGTTATCTAATGTACTCATTCATCGTCACACTTGATATATCTGGCATTATTCATAATTTCTCCTAGCTTTCGAGGTACTCCACAAAAAAGTGCATATAGATGGCCCCCGATTTGCTGTCTCCTAATAACAACCCATCTATTATCTCCTCTCGTGAGATGACAGCGCATGGCAGTCCATTTTAGCCTAATCCTCGAGTTTCCAAACCTAGAGCAACGTCTCTAGATCCGGCAATTGTGGCTTGTCCATAAACGTGGAATTCAATCAAAAGGCCGAGATCCTGACGGCCATGGAAGAGCCGTGGAGAAGGAAAATTGGCTTCAAGGGCAAAAAAGAAAATCAAAAGGGAAAGACATGGGAGGGCCATAACGGACAAGAGGGAAAGAAGATGGATAGAGATGATTGAGGGAGGTGGAGGAGGGAATAGGTGGTAACTTGGGGTTGGAGGGATTTGAATTAGTTGTAATGAGAAACAAAATTAAAAAACATATATCGCAATGCCACAATGAAGACAATAAATAAGTCCACAATAGGGGACATCAAATCTACATCCATGTTGAGAGTCGACACTTTATTTTGCGATGTTCATAACGATCCGAAAGGAACGAACGTTTGATTTCTCTATTATCATTGCATAAAAAAAGAGGAGAAAATCTAAAGTTTTGGAGTTTTTATACGTTATGATATTTTGTATAGGATTTAAAAAAATGATAAAAGAAATACAAAGGATTATTTCCATCCAAAGGATGCGTCCAGGATAAATCATGGAACTGTCACAGAGCTGTCACATGCTTGGAAAGAAATCGGTGAAAAGCTAGACTTGAGTGGCTTATTGGCAAAGTCCTACTCGGTGGTGACAGTTGACAGTGGGGTGTCTGCTTGCCCAAAAAAAATTAAAAAGAAAATATTTAAAGAAAAACGAATTAGGAAGGGACAAAAGAAGAATATGGTAATTATATTTTTGGAGGTATGTTGGGTCGTGGCTATTTGTGGCACTTATTGCGGTTCTTGTTATAACTTGACAGTTGTACTGAATCTCTTGCAGCAGACATGGAACATGTGCAATCATGGGCAACTTTGGAACTGGTCCTGGAGCGAAAGGAGAGAGAGAGAGAGAGAGACTGGCGTTTTGTCTCTTACAGCCTAGGTAGTTTCATTTTTTTTATGTTTCAATTTTCTACTGTCCCTTCTTCTCTAATCTGTCATTAAAAAGATGTTTTGCTGACGTACTTACAGCATAATTATCTAATCATGTTTAGGAAAACAATGTAATGACGAAGACTCTATGGGAGTGGTTAGGGATTGAAATAGGACGACAAAACCTTGTATCATCTCTTGGATTTTGGACGCATTCACAAATAAAACGCGTAAGTTATTTTGCCGGCAAATCATTTACTTTCATAACTTATCTAATCAAGGGTATTTTATATTATATTCAACTGGCCGATCATTGGACCTTGCTAAAGTATAATGTGGATAAAGTTTAGTTAATGTGGACAACTTATAGGGACACCTCCGTTGGAAATTCAACCAGTGTGAATGTCAAAGTATGAAAAAATAATGCGGACACCCACATGGTTGCCCATGTTGAAAAAATTATTTATGTTATCCCCAAAAGCCACGTTAACTAGATTTTAGATTTAGTAGGATTTGAGATCGAAAGAATTAGATTAGAAAATTTATGAAAGTGGAATGACTTGATTAGATAACTTAAAAGAAGAAAAATTTGATTAGACATATCGTGAAAGTATGAATCAAGGATCATTATTTTTTATTTAATAAAAAATTCAGGTTTATTTTATAAAAAAATTAACTGTAGCGTCTCGTTAAAACAGTGTCATTATCAATAAAGGAGCAAAGCGGTTATTTATAATTTATTTAATTCGGTCAACGGTGTTATTATTTATTTAATTCCGACTGGCACGTGCGTGGCACGCGCCAGGCACCCCATGCATGCGTTGCACACGCCTGGGGCCAAAATGACGCGTGCGTCAACAAATTGCTAAAATTTATGTGCTTGGTGATACATATTTCAAAACTCCAAAATGTCAAAGTTGAATAAGACTAGATGCGGATCCTCGGTTGCCTATCACTAGTTAAGTAGATTCTAGATTTAATAGGATTTGAGATCAAAAGAACTAGATTAGAAAATTTATGAAAGTAGAAGGACTTGATTAGATAAATTAAAAGAATTGATTAGACATATCGTGAAAGTATGAGGACAAAAAAAAAAAAAAATGCAACCTAAGTCTTACCACGTAATACATTGGCATTATCCTTGGAAATCCTTTTAACAGTGCTACTTTGATTGAGGCATTTATCTATATGGGAGACAAAGTGTGCGATGGATCTTTGTAAACATTTAGTGGCGTGGCTTATAACTTTGGGATAGTCTCCCCTGAGCTATGTGTACAAAATGTGAGAACAACTACTGGTGGATCTAATAGTTAGTCCATAGCGAAATTTCTATGGAAGGAGTAGCAATGATTTCTACACTTGTAATCGGGCGATATATGCTATGTAGCACGGACGGCTCTCTGGAAGCGCCGTGTCGTGTCCGACACTCCGACACGTCCCTACACGCGGTCAACGAGTGTCAAAAAATCCGACACGTGGTCAATTCTCTTCAACACACTCTGACACGCGAGTCCAGAATTCTAACACGTAATTCCAACACGCACGAGGTCAATTTTAAAAATTTATAATACTTGAGGGATCAATATAAATATACACAAAAGAAGTAATAAAAGAAGTAATAAAATTGCTATAAATATACACACACGGGTCAATTTTTATTTTCAGTTTTATTTTTTTATAATTGTTTTAGTTTTTTTAAAAGTCTTTTACTATGAAAGAAGTAATAAAAAATGCTGTATATGATAAATAAATAAATTTAAAAATATCATTTCAGCATTTTTCTTTAAACAATGTTTTTTCCTCTAAGTTTTATGTATTATTGTAACAAATTAAAATAATGAATGATATTATTTAATATTTTTCGTGTAAATTAATTCTAGGCTATTTTTATTATTATTTATATATGTATTTATATATAAAAATATTTAATATATAACGTGTCGGAACGTGTTGAAAATTCTCTATTTTTAAGAAATGACGTGTCGTTGTGTGCATGTCGTGTTGTGTCGCGTGTCACGTGTTAGTGTCGGTCTTACATAGGATATATGTACTACTAGTGTAACTTGTAGAATTAAGCCTATTTGGGCTATTAGTGGGCTATTAGAGTTAGAAGATAGAGAACTAGGTGCATTTAAACCAAACCTCTATAAATCTCGTTTGTAACTAATCTTTCCTTAAATATGTAAATTTCCGCTGTTTGTTATTGCTCGTTTACTCTACATTGTGGTCGGTTCTACAAAAATAGTTTGTGCTTCCTTGAAAAATCGATTCATTTGCTCAGGATTGCTTATGTGGACCTAACAACTAAGATCGGATCAAGTTTTCTTTTTCCATGAGGTTGCTATACTTTTGTGATGAAGATCGGAACAAAGATCCACGACAATCACTGTGGGAACTTAGCTTGAACGAAAGCAACTCGATCCCCCCTCCGTTGTTTGGTGGTGCTAATTATACATGCTGAAAATGTACGATGGCCATGTGCGCCCACCCAATGGTGGGGAAGTAGAGCTTCCTTAGGCTCGGGGGGAGGTGTTTGGTCAAACACCGTTTAGGTCCCCCTGCCGTTATCCCTTCCGTTTTTATTACCCAGAATGGGGCTCCGATAAATGGGGCCTTTGTTTAAGGTCCTTAGGCTGGACCAATGTTGTTTGATTGCTGGAATACGAACTTTACAGTCAATTTTGCAATTGGACCCTTTTGTGAAATAAAGGAAGGTGGGTCCTCTATTTGATTGCTGAAAGTTTCGTTAAATGCAAAAGCAAGGCGCGTTCAAAGCTGTGCGCTTGGTCCGCCGAATTCATCAAGATTTCCGTGTGTAACAACAGAAGAAATATAACCACCGGCCGGTGGCGTGGATGGTAGATCCTTGGCCCTACGGTGGAGGCCAAGGTTCAAAGCGCGGAATAGGGAGGCTGAGCGTTTGTGTGGTGACTTAAGCATGACGTCGGGGTGGTGGTTTTCTAGCGTCACTAGGGGGTTTAAAGCGTTGCTGTCGGTCACAAGTGGTTCCTCCGTTAAAAAAAAAAAAAACAGAAGAAATATGGGATCGATTGGAGGTCACTAGACCCGTCAAAAGGGTCTTTGGCCCATTTTTAAACTATGGATGTTAAATGGATTATAAATGAGTTTAAACATGTTATGAGTATTAAATGAGTTATAAAGGATTTACAATTTATTTAAGGGATAAGTGCTTATGAAGTCCTAAAATTTATCAAATTGTTTCAATCAAGTCCTAAAGTTAACGCCGTCAACTTTTTTACGGAAAATGTTGATGTGGCATTTAAAATTAATTTTTTTATTTTCCATGTGGCTTTTTAATTTTTTTAAATTTAAATTAGATTTAAAAATTTTAAAAAGAAAAGTGAAAATTTATTTAAAAGGGGCCGGTGACGGTTGCGGCCCCTCCAACAATCGGCGGCAACAATGGCGGTGGCAGCGGCTGCAAGGGAGGAGCTGCTTTATCTTCTTCTTCTTTTTTAAAACAATTTTAAAAAATAAATTTTCTTTTCTTTTTATTTTTTAAATCTATTTTTAAAAAAATTGAATAAAAAATAATTTAAAAAGCCATTTGAAAAAAAAGAAAAATTATTTAAAAGGTCACATCAGCACCCCATCAGCATTTTCCATTAAAAGTGCTAATAGTGTTGACTTTAGGATTTGATTAAAATAATTTGACAAATTTTAAGACTTGATCGCATCTTCGTAACAAGTTTTAGGATTTTTGTAGCACGTAACCCTTTATTTAAATACACCTCATCTCTATCTCTTTATTCATCATTTTTTTTCGCTTTCACTCAATCTCATATTCACTCACGTCACACTCTTTTTCTTTTTTTGTCGTCTCTCTTTATTTCTACGCTATTCACTTATTCTCGAGACTTTGCCTTGTCTCTTACGGGCTTGGGAGTCAAAACTTACTCACGAAATTTACGTGTCACCCCAGCCCCCCTCGAAGGTCACCTCCCTTAGTGTTGGAAGGGTGGCCCGTGGGGTGAAGCATTCTTATTTCAATTTGGATATAATTGTTCATAGATTGAGTTTAATATAGAAGTGTTTTAATAATATAATTTGGGTCGGATTAAGTATGTATTGGTATGGGTCGTGTCGATTATGGGGCATTCGTTTATATTAAGCGAAAATGAGTCAAAATAGGTTAAATGAGTTTACCAATTAAAATTCGACTAGATGCATTTGCTTGACTGGTCTAGAGGTCACTTATCATCTTTTATCATTTTCTTAATTATTGGTGAGTTTGGACAAGAGTTTTTAGGCTTTATTGGGGTGGACTCTTTTGGATCCGAATGTTGGGATTATGATTTTCCTCGGCAGACCGGGCTCGAAATAGATGGTGATCGGGTTTCGTTGTTAAAGCTCTTTGGATAGCCCAAATGTTTTCGGCTCAAATTAGATGAGCCCACTTGCTGAATCCAAAAATTTAAAACTAAAAAGGAAAGAAAAATAGATTTTGAGTCAATAATGCATTGGCTCGTAAATTCATATGGGTCTGCCAGAACAACCAGCCCAAGCAGGAGACCGCTCTAATGGAATGTTTGTTAGCACACATTTATCGGCCAACATAGACGGATTTTCATCTAATCTTTTTTGAGAAGTCAATATCATTATCCAATTTGCATATTAATTCATTCATCATACTGTTCCACTTCCTTGTAATTTTTCCAAGATGAACAGCAAAAAAAAAGGGAAAAAAAAAGACGAGAAATTAAAGAAGTCTATCACTAGCTAGACAAATAACATGGTAAATTGCCTAGAGAAGCAAGATATGCTTCAAATTTCCCTGTTTGTAAATTGCTCGTTTACTCTAGAAAAATAGTTTGTGCTTCCTTAAAAATCGATTCATCCGTTCTTGACTATTCATTTGGGCCTAACAATTAAGATCGAAGCAAGTTCTCTTTTCCCATGAAATGGTTATACTCTTGTGATGAAGATCGAAGGTGACCTTTGTTGGAACAAAGATTGATGGCAATCATTGTTGGAACTAGCTTGAACGAAAGCAACTCGATTACCCATCATCCTCCGTTTTTTTGGTGGTGCTTACACATGTTGGAAATGTAGGATGCCCATGTCATTTGATTGCTGGAACACGAACTTTTGTTGATTTTGCAAATGTACCCTTTTGCGACAATAAAGGCGGCTCCTCTAGTACACCCGAAAGTGAACAGAGTATATGAGGGATGGCAAGAGGAAAAGTTTCGTCAAATGCAAAAGCAAGGGACGATATACACCATGCGCTTGCTCCGCCCGAATTTATGAGAATTTCCACGTGCGCAACAGCAAAAGAAACATGGGATCGATTGGAGGTCACCCATTAGAATTTTCTCCGGTTTGAATGTCGAGATTACTTTCTCAGCAGACCCAGCCTGATATAGCCAGTGGATCGGGCCTCGTTTTTAAAGCTCTTTCGATAGCCCAAATTGGACGAGCCCACCTCGCTGAATCCAAAAGTTAAAAATTAAAAGAGAAAGAAATAGAATATGAGTCAATAATGCATTGGCTCCGAAATTCATATGGGTCCGCCAAAACAACCCAAGCAGGAGATCGCTCAAATGGTAGCAATACGTAACTGAACGAAGCACACTGAAATTACGTATTGCTGTCTTTGGAGATTACCAATACAGTTAAGGACTATGAAGCACGGACACGCTGTCCATGCTTCGTGTCGTGTCCGGAAGACGCGGTCGGAGCTTGCTCTGACACGTCGACACGCTTTGGACACGGCCTATTACTCGGTCAACGCTTCCTCGGATTTTTCGACACGCAGTCAACTCTTTATCGCACGCGTGTCGACGCGTGTCCGAACACCGATGAAGGGTGGAGGTGAGGGAGGGAAGTAGGGAGCGAGGTCGCGACGGCGAGACGGAGTAGAGGCCGCGAGCGCCGACGAGACGAAACCACGAACGGACCACCACGACAGTGAGAGACGGCTAGAGAAAGAGTCGAATGTAGAGAAAGAACAGAGAAGACAAACTCCCGCGGCGAGACGAAGCCACGAACGGACCACTTGCGACGGTGAGAGACGGCCAAAGAGAGGTGAGGGCGGCCATTGTTGCGATGGATCGGCGACGAGAGGAAGAGGAGAGGAGGGAAGGGCGCGTGGGCGGCGCGGCAAGGAGGATAGGAAAAGGTGGGTTCGCGGCTCGTTAGGGTTTTTCATAAAGAAATCCAAAAGAAAATAATAAAGGAGGTTTGATGGCGCTGTGAGAGGGGCGAAGTGGAGGGCGACAGCTCACCTGTCATCATTGTCAAGCGGGGAGGGAAAAAAGTAAAATAAATGTGGGTGTGGAGGGCAAGGACTAACGTAAAAGAAATAGTGGATTTTGAGATTGTTTTTTTAATCGGAAAATTAAATAAATGAAATTAAAAAAATGATTTCGAAAAATAAAAAATATTAAATTTTGAATAATGATAAATTTTGGTTATTGTAGGTACTGGTGAATTTATTTAAATAAATTGATTCGAATTTTTATTAATTTTTAGTTTCATCAATAATTTTGTTAAAATTAAAAAAAAAAATTTTCATTAATTATGAATATATTTTTTGAATTTCAAATGAATTGATTTGTTAATATTATTAGTATAAATTTATTATAGGCTCTTTTTTAATTAATTATTTATTTATTAATTAATCAAATTAATTAAAAATAAAAACATTATTTAATATATAATTGGCCGCAACGTGTCGGAATTCTCTATTTTTTAGAAATGACATTTCGAAGTGTCGTGGTCGCGGTCGGACACTCGTGTCGTGTCCCGTGTCGGTACTACATAGGTTAAGGACCGTAAAAGTACTAATTTTTTTAAGCAACTTGCTTTTAGCTTAACAAGTTACGTACCAGTGAAATAATAAATTATCAACTTTTTCGGAGATTGACCACGTATATGATGAACCCACTTGAAAAATTTTAAAGCGCTTGAGAGTTCACTACTTGACGTAGGGGTGATAACATCATGATTCCACTAGAGAGTAAACCACGCTCCCTTCAAGTTCATCCATCTCTAATCTTCATCACCCAAGCCACAGGCACACAGACTTTCACTTATCAGGAGCTTCAAGAAGCGACATGATGGATTCAAAGAACTAGGTAGGGTTGCCTTTGGAGCAGTGTATAAAGGTGTTCTTGGATCCAAGGATAAAAACTTTGTGGCAGTAAAAGTGTTGATGGCATGGACCGGAGAAAGTGAAAAGGAGTTTGAAAGAGAAGTGAGTGTAATTGGCCAAACTAACCACAAGAACTTAATGCAGTTGCTTGGATTCTGCAATGAGGGTCAACACCGACTACTGGTGTATGAATTCATGAGCAACGGCTCATTGGCGGATTTTCTATTTAGCTCTTCAAGGCCCAGCTGGTACAAAAGAGTAGAAATTGCCTGTGATGTTGTGCAGGGGCTCTCTTACTTGCACGAGGAATGCACTAGGCATATAATCCACTGCGACATCAAGCCGCAAAATATTCTTCTCGATGGCTCTCTCATTGCAAAAATATCAGATTTCGGATTAGCTAAGCTCTTGATGGCGAACCAAACACGAACCACCACCGAAGTCAAAGGAACCAGAGGTTATTTAGCGCTAGAATGGTTTAGGAATATGCCTATTTCTAGCAAAGTAGATGTTTACAGCTTCGGCATTTTGTTGGTTGAGCTCATCTGCTGCAGAAAGAACTATGAGCCGAAAGCGGAAATTGAAGCTCAAATTGTAATGGTTGACTGGGTTTATGACTGCTACCACGACGGGAGCGTGCTTCAGCTAGTGGAGAGCGATGAGGAGGCATCAAGGGACATAAAGATGGTGAAAAGATCTGTGATGATAGCATTGTGGTGCATCCAAGAAGATCCAGCTTTGAGGCCAACCATGAAGAAAACTACTTAGATGTTGGAAGGAGCTGTTGAAGTCCCAGTACCACCAGTTCCAAGCTTTTTTACCACCAATATGACTTATTAAGACAAGTGTCTGTAATCATGAAAAATATCCGTGTCTCTATAAGTGCTATTACGCCAGACAAATATTTTCATAATGTGGATCCCGCTTAAATAAGCTAAATCTTCCTAAAGTTTGACATAAGTATGAACAGAGAACATGTTGACGATTGTCAGCAGAAAGGATTGCATGCGAGGCCGCATGCAACTTTGAAGAGAGATTTATATTGTTGAATGATCAAGTAACTATATGAAATGATGCAGAACCAGTCACTGGTAAATTGAAAGTCACGGGCATTCTTGTGTTGAATCTCTTAGGAATTCTACGTGGATCATATTCCTGTATGTCACGAAAAAACTAATGCGGCTCCATCAAAGCATTTTCCAATCGATGATTTTGCTTCATAAAATTGCATTCGACGCAGTAGAACAGTGTTTCAACCTGACCCAAGCAAAGTAGATCTTCTCTGCTAAATTAGATGATGAGAACCGTATGAAAGTTGCCGGTCCTCAAGGCGTGCATCGGGTGCCCGGAAATCCCAATTTCAATAGCTCTGCTGCTTTTTTATTCATTACAGAAGGGACTCTCACTTTCTTCGGGCGACCAACTTGTCATAGCCCAAAAAATCACAGTCCGCAAATCACGTAGTTGGAAGCATAATCGGACGAATCTTCTCTCAATTTTTCCATTTGAGAACTTGCGGGAAGCAACACAAGGCAGACAATTTTCTAAGCATACGTATTCCCTTCTAAAATGATCATTGGAGATCTTGTATATATATAAACAACTCGGCTACGGTCATGCCATTCAATAACGGGTCCAAACAGGACGGGACTGGACAAAGGAGAGATCTCGTAGATCCAAATCCAATAATCAATCTAAACCGGAGAAGTGTTAAAGGGATCGATTTCATAGTTGTCTTAGTCAGCCACGGCGTCTGCCAGCTCGTCACCATCATTTTCATGTCATATTCTCGATTCGATAGGACGGACGATGTTTTGGTCAAGGGCTTCATCTTTCGTTTATTTCGCTCCGGAAAAAGTCTGCTTGCGCCAATTTCATAGAAGTAGGTGAATGCCCCTGTTCATGCAGCTGGCGAAGCAGAAAGTCATTAGACAATTATGAGCTTGTTCCCTCTGCATGCATGCATGAGACCATTCCATTCAAAGAATATACTTCCTCCTTGTCCAATGCACGCTTAATTTAAGAGCATGTGGCCCAATATCATCTTCATGTGGCCGGCCCCGGTTAAATTATCTGGAGTTAGGGTTTGGCGTTGCTGCTTGGTTCGGCCACAACTTGGTTCATTCTCCTTAGGATTTTTTATGATGCAAATTAGAACTAAAAACAATCCCCAAGGTGAATATTTGTAGACCGCTGTGTTGATGATGTATGAGTGAAAATGATATCAAAGGCTTCAATGTTCTCGTCAAGTCGAGTCTCCCATGATGTAGCAAAAATCACAATCCCCTTTATTTGCGATGAAATGTAGTGAGAAGCATGAATTTTGTTAAATAATGCAAATTCACACACGCATATATATAATTTTTTTTCTAAGTATCAACCGATTAAATCCCTAATTATAGGCGTCAACAATGAGTCCCCAAGCAAAAACCATGTCTATCTAGCATGAGTAAACCAAGCTCCGTTTAAATCCATCCATCTCTAATCTTCATCACCTTGATGGCCTAGAAGGTTTTCGTTTATGGTTCGTTTATCACATACAGAGCACTAAATCGAAATTTAAAGTCGAGTATTTACCTTACCTCTCTCTAGTGGACATCCATAAGATTTTTTAAAAGTTGTTGACTTGACACTTCATTGATCTTCGATAAGCTCTAAATGCTCTATATAGAGGATAAGTCTACCGAAAGTTCTAAACTTATTACAAAAGCGCAATTGGGCCATAATGTAAACAAAATAGCTTTTAGATGTGCTACATTTTGCATACTGTTGTTAAGTCCATGAGAATAGGATAGTCATGTCACCGCAACATCCATTTAATCAAACATACAGGAGTTTCGAAACCTAGAACTACTGCAAGCAAACTTTAGTAGAATATCTGCAGAATTACGTTCATTCATCATTACTGTAGCCATTCCTCTCCATGTTGCACAAAGACCTATCTCATTCTAAGCATTGAATCACCACAATGCCATAGACAACGGTCCGCAACTATTAATTGATTAGAGTTTAATTGCAACATCCAACATTTAGCTTTAATATCTTTTAATATTTTTATTCTAAATTAGCTGAGGTGACATCCATATCAACACATTACCTTTTGAGCAACAATGAAAAAATTATATCAACTTTTTTCGATAGTCAAATTTAACGGAGTTAACAAACCAATTTAATGTACACAAATTTGATGTATGCAAATTTCTGCAGAATATATGCTGAATTATGTCCATCGATCATTAATGTAGTCATTCCTCTCCAAGCTGCACAAGACTCAATTGCAGTCTACGCAGCAAGCATTAGGTCATCCCAATGACACGGTTCACAATCGTGTGGAGTACGCCGCTCACGTCGAGAACATTCCTCTCTCGCCTACCTCCGCCGGCAAAGCACAATCCAGCGGCGTGCTTCAGAGCACGAGGAAGAAGAAGGAGAAGGAGGAGGTAATTATTTGCACGGGGAGAACCTCCATCGCACGAAATGGAGCGAGAGCAACGGACGGTGCGGGGAGCGTGTGCTGACGTGTCAGTTGCCGGGGTGGTGTTAGGAGTGCTGTGTACGTTTCGCCGGTCGCGGGGGGATTGATTAGGAGGGTTGTTTTTTTCTTGTGAAGTCCATTAGCGATCTGATTAGAGTCAAAATTAGCGGTGATTAGGGAGTGGGGTGGCGGGGGGAGAAGTATTTCAGACGCTTTTCTTTTGCTTTTTCTTTTGCTTCTTTATTGACTATTTTGAATATTTTTTCTTTTGAGATTTTTTTTTTTTTTTGGGGGAGGGGGGAATTGACCTGCAATCGCTTTGATTTCCGCGGCAATCTAATCTTCGTGTTTTGGTCAAGAAAACATTTTCAACTCCCAAAATCTCCTCCCTAAAAGACGTTTCGGTTAAAGTCTTCTAAATTTGTCTGTTTTTCCTTGGGAAATTTCTGGGTCGCGGCCGAAGCTTAATGGCTCCGCCCAAGCAAAGAAACCTACTCCATTCGTGTTTCGTGCACGGCACATTTCCAATATGATTAAAATTTATAAATTTTGTTGGTTATATCATGTAACTTGTTGGTCCAAGTTCCAACCTAAGTAGCACTGATATTGGCAGCGACGCGATATCTGACATAACGACACGTCGATAAGTCATTTCTAAAAAAAAAATAGAGAATTTAATACGTTAGAACACGTTATATATGAAATTTATATTTTTGATAATTTATGATTATTTCAATCAAATTAATTTGATTCAAATTCACAAATAAATAAATAATAATAAAAGCCTAGAATAAATTTATACTAAAAATATTAATTTACCATTTATTAATATCATTCATTGCTTCAATTTGACAAATTTAACTCCATTATAATAATTCATAAATCTTGGAGAGAGGAAAATACAAGCCATTCACATTTTGAACTTGCGTCAAGACTTATGAAAGAAAAAGAAAAAAATTTTTAAAAAGTGAATTGTGTATCATAGAAAGTAAGAGTCAAAAGAGAAAAAAGGAAAACTAGATTTTTTTCTTTTTTATTTTATTATTATTTTTTCCCATTTTATTATTTTTATTATTTTTTTTATTTTCGGATATATACATTTAGAAATCATTTATTGAAAATTTTTAAACTTGATCCCGCGTATCAGAATCATGTGTCAAAAACTCAGATATCAGAATTCCAACTCAAGTGTTGGGAAAGTTGACCAAGTGTCGAATTTTTCGACACGTATTGATTAAGTGCCCAAGAGTATTAGACACGTGTTGGAATGTTCAACACAATACGAAAGCTCTTAGAGAGTATTGGTGGTTCATAAGTTTCAACCAAGTGATGTTGATTTATAGACAATGTTAGCAATTCGCCAACATTAAATCAAAGAGTAAATTATCACCTTTCTCAGAAATTATCACTCAAAGTTAAAAGCTTAGCAGTGAAACTAGTAATTTAAGAGTGAATATGATAAGTTACCAATATGGGTCTCGCTATAAGTTAAGCTATTAAGAAAGTAAGGAATTTGCCATTGGAAATATAACCTTGGTTATTAACTTACCGTGGTAATGAGTAACTCACTAATGTAGACCGCTTTTAGCATAATAAGTTGCAACAATTTGAGAGATTTATTAACACTGATGCAATCTTAAATTGTAAAACTCCCTCATTAAAGTTAGTAAGTAGCAGTGAAATTAGCAACATGTCTGCTCTCTCTTAAGGTAGTAAGTATCACGTAAAGTGCGAAATTTGCCGAAGGTCTTACTTAACTTATTTAGGAGGTTGTCTTTGGAGATTACCAGCACAGTTACGAACTGTGAAAGTAGTAATTTTTCGAAGTAAGCTTGCTTTTAGCTTAACAAGTTACAACCGGTGAAATAATAAATGATCAACTTCTTTAGAGATTGACGACGTATCTGATGAACCCACTTGAAAAATTTTAAAGCACTTGAGAGTTCACTACTTGACGTAGGGGTGATAACATCATGATTCTACTAGAGAGTTACTAATTGCTTGACGAGCTCACTTTGTAAAATTTTAAATCACTTGGTGATCTGCCACTATATACCAGATTCTAACAAGATAAAATCTTCATTTTGTATGTTAAAGCACTGGGTAATCGAGCTAAAGTTACCATTTGAGGATGATAGCATCATTTTATCTTTGGTTACTTACTAATTGACCGAAAGGGCCTCATTGTAAAATTCTAGAAAACTGTTTTGTATTTTCCTGATAATTTACCGGTTAATTGATAGTTTCCCTTAAAAAATATAACTTGCTAATCTACTGCTAGGTGTCGAGGTGCTGGATTTATAATCTTGTTGACAGGTGACGAGAGACGCTCTCGAATTCTATAAAGAGCGCTGGTTTTCATCCTTGAGGCTGCAGTAGCTTGACTCAAGGACCACCTCCAGTTTCCATCTCATATGGCTTCAGTGATGCTCCGAATCCTTCTGCTGCTCGTTACCCTTCCACTTTCCGCCAAAGCTCAGATCAACGGCAACCTCACCTTGGGCTCCTCGTTAACGGCGGATGACCAGAACTCTTCCTGGCTGTCTCCGTCGGGCGAGTTCACCTTCGGGTTCCGGAAAATGGGACAAGGGGCTCATTTGCTGGCAATATGGTTTGAGAAGATAGAGGACAAGACCATTGTCTGGTCGGTGAATGGTGATAATTTAGCGCCAGAAGGCTCGAAGATCCAGTTGACCACCGATGGCCGACTGGTGCTGGCCGACCCAGATGGAAGAGAGTTGTGGTCTCCTAGCCCGATTGTCGCTGCTGTAGCGCATGCGGCCATGCTTGACACGGGAAACTTTGTCCTAGTTAGCCATAACTACGTCAACTTGTGGGAGACGTTCAGCCAACCGACCGACACGATGCTTCCTACGCAACAGTTAGATCAAGGGACTAAAGTTAACGCTCGCTACTCTGAAATGAATTACTCCACCGGGAGATTCCACTTCAAGCTAAGAGATGACGGAAATCTCGCATTCTATGCCACTTCTAACCCGTGGCTTGCCTCAGATACTTACTGGGTCAGCAACACCAATGATAGCGGCTTCCAATTGATATTCAATCAAAGTGGTCAAGTCTACCTCACGGCTAGGAATGGAATAGTACTCAAACTCGTCACCTCAAGCACAGTCCTGGCCAACGGATTTTACCAAAGAGCGATCCTTGAATATGATGGGGTCTTCAGGCACTATGTCCACCCCAAGCTGGCAAGTTCAAGTTCTGGCTCGGCAAAGGGCTGGTCGATGGTCTCTTCCCCGGTCCCTCCAAATATATGCCACAGCATCACGCAAACTATCGGTTCCGGAGCTTGTGGCTTCAACAGTTACTGTGCTCTTGGAGATGATCAGAGGCCCCGATGCCACTGCCCACCCGGATATACTTTGCTAGATTCAACAAACGAGATGAACGGATGCAGACAGGACTTTGTCCCGCAGAGTTGTGATGGAAGTAGGCCCGAAACAGACCAGTTCGCTTTGCATGAAATGCTTCGTACAAACTGGCCAAGGAATGATTATGAGCGTACTGCAGCACAAACCGAGGATAGGTGCAGAGAGGCTTGTTTGGCTGATTGTTTTTGCGCAGTTGCTATTTTCAGCGGCAACGGAACTTGCTACAAAAAGAAAATCCCTCTTTCCAATGGAAGGATGAATCCTAGTGGGGTTGTAAAAGCTCTGATCAAGGTCAGGATAAATAACTCGACTTCAAAATCTATGGGAAATGGAAACAAGAATTCCACTCTGATTATCATCGGATCGGTGCTGTTGAGTAGCTCTGTGTTTGTGAACTTGCTTCTACTCCTCATTACCTGTTTAACTTATAGAAGCTTCCGATCTAGGGATTCTAAGTTGTCACGGCCAGTCCAGATCAACCAAGCCACAGGCACACAAACTTTCACTTATCCAGAGCTTCAAGAAGCGACAGATGAATTCAAAGAAGAACTAGGTAGGGGTGCTTTTGGAACAGTGTACAAAGGTATTCTCGGATCCGAGGATACAAACTTTGTGGCAGTAAAAGTGTTGGGGACAAGGACTGGAGAAAGTGAAAAGGAGTTTGAAAGAGAAGTGAGTACAATTGGCCAAACTAACCACAAGAACTTAGTGCAGTTGCTTGGATGCTGCAATGAAGGTCAACACCGAATACTGGTGTATGAATTCATGAGCAATGGCACATTGGCAGATTTCCTATTTTGTGCTTCAAGGCCCAGCTGGTACAGAAGAATAGAAATTGCCTGTGATGTTGCGCGGGGGCTTTCTTACTTGCACGATGATTGCACCAAGCACATAATCCACTGTGACATCAAGCCACAGAATATTCTTCTTGACGGCTCTCTCACTGCAAAAATATCAGACTTCGGATTAGCTAAACTCTTGATGGTGAACCAAACACGAACCACCACAGGAGTCAGAGGAACTAGAGGTTATTTAGCACCAGAATGGTTCAGGAATATGCCTATTTCTAGCAAAGTAGATGTTTACAGCTTCGGCATTTTATTGGTTGAGCTCATCTGCTGTAGAAAGAACTATGAGCCGGGAGCGGAAATTGAAGCTCAAATTGTACTTGTTGACTGGGTGTATGACTGCTACCAGGACAGGAACGTGCTTCAGCTAGTGTAGAGCGATGAGGAGGCATCAAGCGACCTACAGAGGGTGAAAAGTTTTGTTATGACAGCATTGTGGTGCATCCAAGAGGACCCGGCCTTGAGGCCAACCATGAAGAAAATCACTCAGATGTTGGAAGGAGCTGTTGAAGTCCCGGTACCTCTGGTTCCAAGCTCTTTTATTAGTTCAATGTGATTTTGCTTATTCAAACAACTGGTGTCCGTAATCTTGAATTGTACTCTACCTTATTTGCTAAATTAGATGATGAGAAGCATATGAAACTTGCCGATCCTCAGGTCGTGGATCGTTGACTTGGAATCCCAATTTCAACAGTTCTGCTGCTTTTGTATTCATACAGGAGGGATACTCACTTCCTTTCGGCAACCAACTTCTTCTAGACCAAAAAGATCCCAGTCCGCAAGTCACGTAGTTGGAAGTATAATCTGAGGGTGGCTAGCATGTTTAAAGTTTGAAGAGGTGATATTACAAAATCTTGACAAATTAAAATAGAATAGAATGAGTCAAGATTAAAGTTCGAATAAGGGTAAGATTCTAGAATACAGTAGCACAGACTTTGAATCACCCAGTAAGTGTGCAATAGACAATAGCAATAAAGAATAAGAGTTCAGAGAAAAGAAAATTGTATGAAATTTATAGTGATTGATCTTAAATTAGGCTTATGTCAATTCTACTACGTTAACAGCCTACTTGCTAGATTTCACTAGAAAACCAATGAATGGTTACGGTCAAGTGTGTCGCTTATACCCAAGCGCTCTATCCAAAGCTAGTGTTGCTTATATTCATGTCGATAAGACTCACTATTATACACCAAAACACACACTCTATTATACACCAAAACACACACTTAACACTGTCAACAAGTGTCAGATAATAATAAATTTAAGCTCACACGGTCAAAGTTCGCTCAGATTTCAGAATTGTAGATTCAATGCTTTGTCTCTTACTGGCTCCTCCCGCTCTTGTATGTGATTGAAGTTTGCTTCTTTATTTACTATTTTGAATTTTTTTTTTTTAATATTTTGAGTGTTTTGCATGATGATCCACTGGGTCCCGCTTCACTTTCATGACAAACACATGAAAAAGGCGGTCAAGCGATCGTGATCCGTAAGCAAGCATGAGATCGTGTTCATACAGCATGCGTGCTTCATGCGGGACACCGCTGCAAATTTCCACGTCCGTACACGCACCGAAACGTTCAATTTCCACGGAGTGACCTGCAATCGCTTTGATTTCCGCGGCAATCGAATCTTCGTGTTTTGGTCGAGAAAACGTTTTCAACTCCCAAAATCTCCTCCTCCCTAAAAGACGTTTCGGTCAATTTAAAGTCTTCTAAATTTGTTCTATTTCTCCTTGAGAAATTTCTGAGTCGCGGCCGAAGCTTAATGGCTCCGCCCAAGCAGACTTGCCTTTTTCAAAATTTCCACGTACGGGAGAAAGTAAGAAACACGCCTACTCCAGTCATGCTTGTGCATGGCACTTTTCCAATATGATTAGAATTTGGTTATATCATGTAACCTGTTGGTCAAAGTTCCAATCTAAGTAAAGACTAATTACATGGCATGTAATACGCGACAATCTGAAAATACCATTAACAAAATTATTATTATTTTTAAATAAAAAATTAAGGCATATTATGATATCGTTATATATTAAATTCATATTATTATATATACATAATAAATTATCATTTTTATGATTATTTCAATCAAATTAATTTAATTCAAATTCACAAATAAATAAATAATAATAGAAGCCTAGAATGAATTTATACTAAAACTATTAGTCCACCATCAATTAATATTATTCATTACTTCAATTTGACAAATTTAACTCAATTCGGATAATTCATAAAACTTGGAGAGAGGAAAAACAAGCCATGCACATTCGGACTTATGTGTCGACTTGTTGGAAGAAAATAGAAAAAAACTTGGAAAGTGAATTATATCATGGAAACTAAGAGTCAACGAGAGAAAAAAGAAAACTGGATTTTTCTTCTTTCCCCATTTATTAATTTTATTATCTTTTTTTTTTTGGATATATACATTTAGAAATCATTTATTCAAAATTTTTAAAATTGACCGCATGTATCGGAATCATGTGTCAAAAATTCAAATGTCGTAATTTAACTCAAGTGTTGGGAAAGTGACTAAGTGTCGATTCTCCGACACACGCTGGGACTCGGTGTCTAGGAGTGTCCAGAGTGTTAGACACGTGTGAAGTGTCCGACACCACACCTAAAGCTTTCGGAGCGTCATGGTTTTCTTAATAAGTGCCAACCAAGTGATGGTGATTTACAGATAAATGTTAGCAATTCGCCAACATTAAATGGAAGAGTTGATTATCACCTTTCTTAGAAATTATCACTCAAAGTTAAAAACTTAGCGGTGAAACTAGTAATTTAAGAGTGAATATGATAAATTACCAATATGGGTCTCGCTATAAGTTAAGTTAATAGGAAAGTAACGAATTTGCCATTGGAAATATAACATTGGTTATTAACTTACCATGGGAATGAGTAACTCACCAATGTAGGCTTGCTTTCGGCTTAATAAGTCGCAACAATTTGAGAGATTTATTGACACCAATTCAATCTTGAATTGTAAAACTCCCTCATTAAAGTTAGTAAGTAGCAGTGAAATTAGCAACATGTCTGCTCTCCTTAAGTTAGTAAGTATCACATAAAGTACTAAATTTGCGGAAGGTCTTACTTAACTAATTTAGGAGGTTGTCTTTGGAGATTACAGTACAGTTAAGGATTGTAAAAGTAGTAATTTTTCAAGTAAGCTTGCTTTTAGTGAAATAATAAATTATCAACTTCTTTAGAGATTGACCACCTATCCGATGAACCCACTTGAAAAATTTTAAAGCACTTGAGAGTTTACTTTGACGTAGGGGTGATAACATCATGATTCCACTAGAGAGTTACTAATTGTTTGACGGGCTCACTTGTAAAATTATAAATCACTAGGTGATCCGCCACTATATATACAGATTCTAACGAGATAAAATCTTCATTTTGTATGTTAAAGCACCGGGTAATTGTTGACACCTAATTTTTTGTTTTCAAATACATAAAAAAATAGAGAAAAAGAAAAAAAGAAAAAGAAAAAAGAAAAATAACAAAACAACAACAAAAAAGAAGAAGAAAAGAACAAGAACAAGAAAAAAATGCCTCTTTTCCTTTGCACGGCCTTTGTGCCTTTTCCCCTAGGCCTGACCTCAAAGATCCTCTTCTCCTTTGCAGCCCATCCCATCTATCTTCTTCCTCTTGGCGTGTGAAACCCTAGGAAGAGGAAAAAAACCGAAGGAGGAAGGAAACGGGGAACGAAAACAAAAAGGAAAAAAAAACGAGAGGGAGAAATCAAGAGAAAGGGGAGCGAAAACGAGGGAGGGGAAGAAGAAGAGGGACGATAAAAAGAGAGAGGAACAACGGAGAGAAACGGAGCGGGAGAAACCGAGCAGAGAGTGAGCAAGAGTGGAGGAGAAACTAAGATAACCAAAGAAGAGAAGGAAGGAAAGGGGAGGAGGGCGTGGCGGTGCTACTCGATGCCATCTGCGTGTTGCGCGCCGTTTCTCCGAACGCCACTTCCACAGCTCCGAAGATTGCAACGCTATTGCCGTAGTCCTCGCCGCCTCAAACCGACGCATCCGAGCCGCCGCCCTCCGAGCTTTACGCTGGTCGAGCTCCGTCATCCGACTCCCGCACTCGACGCGCTTCGCGACGCAAGCATTCTAGACACCCGTGGCCGTTGCTCCCGACGCCGAGCTAGCCGAGACCGGAGGGAGAGAGAGACGAACGTGAGCTCCTCCGATCCGAAGATCCGAGAGCAGGGGAGGGCCAAAGGCCCAAATCTAGGAGAGATTGAGCTCCGCCGTAGCCCACTTGCCGCGCTCACCGTTCGATTAGCCGCCTCGCTTGTGTCTTCACCGCTCGGAACCTAACGCCGGCCACCCCGCCCAAGCGTTGCCTAACTCCGCGACGACCGGGACGCTTCCCGCTTGCCTCCGATGCAGCCACCGCCCATCCTTGCGCACCCCGATGTTGTCGTTGCCATTCGCCGTGTAGCCGCCGCCACCGCTGCATCGCGCCGCCGTCAAGCCCATCATCACCGTCATTGGTGCCGCTGTGAAACCTTGTGAGAAGAAGGTTATAAGTGGGTTGGGTGCGAGTTGAGAACCGAGAGGTTTGAACATTTCGGGCTAGGTTATTAAGGCTGGGCTTGGGCTGTTTTTGCATATGGGCTTGTGGTTTGTGGGCTTGTGGGCTTGTGGGCTTATTATGGGCTTCCTTTATTTTAAAAATTAGACTTGATTGGGCCTCGAGGTGCGTGCCCAATCCAATTTGGTTTCGCACGGCTCGGTCGGGTCCGGCTCGAGCCCTTTTAACGAACCAGGTCAGACCTAACCCAAGATCCGACTCCGAGTCGTTTTAAATATAATATTATAATATAATATTTCTTTTAAAATAAAAAATATTTTTAAAAATAAATTAATTTTCAAAAATTTAAAATTTTTTGAAAATTCAAAAATGTAGGTTTTGACTAGGAATGGCCATGTATTACCTTTATAGTGTAATTAGACCTTTATTTGCTCGTATATTAATTATGTTGCATGTTTAATTTGCATATCTAATTATGTTTAATTGCATGTGTTTAATTTTGCCGCAATTAAGATCTCGGTAGCTATGGTTGTGGATCCGCATTATCACCTCACATGTTAGTGGATAGGTATAAAATCAATTTAAATTACTCGCCAAAAAAATTATTTTGATAAAATGAACAAGATTAGGTATCGAAATGGCACTAATTAATCGATTAGTGTAATTAAGTTCTCGACACTAGTTTCTCCGGTTGCGTAAGAAGTGAGGTACACCTCCCATACCTCACTTGGTTTCTAGCCGACCCTAAGTGATGGCGACTTTTTTTCAAAATTCTAAAGAATATCACAATGTCACGGGGTATGGGCTTCGGAGAGACCTGCACTTGACCATGGGCCTTAAGCATGTCTTTTAGATAATACCCCTAAACATGTTCCCTCCACTTGAGGGTAAGTTACGACAGCTTGGCGACTCCGCCGGGGAGTTGGTTTTAAACCTTAGAGGACTTAGGTCAAAATTAATCTTGTTCAAAAATATTTTTTTATTTGATAGCGAGGATTCCAAGTACGCCCCTAACATTGTAAATATTAAATGTTTTTGCAGAATGTGAGGTATAATGAGAAGTGTTTGCTCACATTTGTCTTGTAGGGATGTGTAGGAATGTATGGTTTATTCTTCATGTATGAAGTGATGATTGCTTATAAATTGTCATACTTGCATCCCCTGCATTGCACTACACTTTAGCACACACAACTTGCCGTCGGACCTGGGCCGCATAGGATTACTTAGGATGGTGTTGAGATGGATATCAGTCCGACTACAAGCATGTAGTACGAGTCGCCCATCTCAACCCTGAAATTTCTTTCTTGATGTCAGAGGTCCCCACCCTGGTTTGCGAGCATGCGACATGGATTGGTTCTTTGACAAAGCTGGAGTCATGGGTACGGAGGGACCTAGCCCGAGCTTGTTGGTTCGGCCTGTGATCCCATGGCTCCATTTTGAGCCAAATAGGGTAGAAATTGAACCACATCCCATGTGCATGTCTCTGCAATGTAAAAAAAAAGAAGAAAAGACAAAGGTCGGCACCCATTGTAAGTGTTATTTCCCTTTTTATCTGCTCATTTTATATTGCATTTTCATCTTGAAATTTGCGGAAATCAATCGAATGCCCCGAGTGATGTAGGCTTATGATTGAAAAATTGGCAATCACTTTTGACAAGTGAGCATTTGAATGCAAGCTCTAAATTTTGATTTGGCCTCGTTGAACACATGACTTTATTTAAATTCTTAGTTATGGGCTCAAAATCACATATTAAGAAAAATGCCAAAAAAATGGTTTGCAAGTTGCGAATTATATATTGGGGCACAAAAATTGAGATTGCAATTTTTTTTATCAAACTCTTTCCTTCTTACATTTTGGGACTGAAATGCAAATCACATTTTGTATAGATTTCTCAAAATAGAAGTCACTTCATTTTTTTTGCAAGAGTAAAATCATAAAATCAATATCTTCAAAACAAAAAAAATCAATGCCTCTTTTGCATACGAAACTTTTGGAATTAAAGTAGACATTCGATTGATGGCCGTGGATTGATTTTTATAATGATAAATTCTCTTATGATAAAATCTTGGCAAAATACTAAAATCCTATAATAAGGACTATGAGGGCATGTGCCGTCATCTCGATTTTATTGTAAGAAGTGACCTCATTGAGATATCATTTTCTCTCATTCACGTCTGCATTATCGTCTCTTTGCGGGTAATGCATGGTGCTCCTTGACATTAGGACAAGATTTGATTTTTACTCTTATCTATACAATAGTATTTTATATGTTATCATTGTTTTTTATTCTTGTTAAGAATCATGTTTTTCATTTTGAGTTTTGATTGCGAATCCAATTGTTGCTTTTGTAAATTGTGCGACTCAAATTTTTAATGATGGAATTCAGTTTCATGAAAATCATCATTTAACAAAAAAACACACAAAAAAAAAAGAGCAAATTCAGAAGTGTTTTAATTGAACCTATACGTTTATCTTCCAAAATGAATTTCAAGAAAACTTTGCTTAATGCCCTTTCTTCACGTAGAAATGCGTTTTCTTGGCTCATGGAACTCAAGGAGTAAGGATGCGTCGATACTTCGTCAGCGCCAATTTTTCAATAGAGGCGAAACGAAATGGAATTCCATTCTGAGAAGTTTTGTTATTCGTAAATGCCTTACGTGCCAAAATAACCGTTGATCTCGCTCACTTTGCATGATGAGACAAATGAAGGGAGTTACCAAGCATCCAAAAAAGTGAATTCGAAGAAAGAGTAAATTGCATTGATTCCAATTATCCATTTATGATATCATTTCTGACATGACTTTCTTTTCATTGTCAAGGAGACATCAAGAGCACCGAGTTTTGTAATGTTCCAACAAACGCGTTGAGCATTATTGAGTCATGTTAATCTTAAATAAAGAAAGATTCAAATGATGAAACGGAGGCGCAATATTATCCCTTCCTCCATGAGAGATACCTTGGGATGTTGATCGCTCAACTTTGAAAAGGATGTATCTCATTCCTAAACTTGATTCTCTTCAGCATAAAAAATGACATGTCCTTTTCTTTGATACAGGATGGGTTCGAACATAACAAAGGATTGTCAAATAAAGAGTGACAGAGCGACGTTTGATTTAAAAAAAAAAAAATCTCTCATCTTCCCACCAATAAAGTATGCTGGAACAACATTGTCTAAGTCATCAAGAAGGATGTATCATTTCCTTAGTTGAACCTAACTAAGAATGGAGATAACTCATTTCATCTCCTTCTTACAGGGTGATAAATGAAAAAAAAAAAAAAAAAGGTTGCACTGGGACCGTAGAAGCGGCGACGCCTTCTACCAAGGAATCAAGAAAACATCAAACACTTAAAGGCGAATGCAAGGGAAGGGTATTGTTTAGTTACTAAATATCCATGAGGGTGAATCCAAGAGATGTTAACGCGCATAGGATGAAAGCGAATGAAGGGTAATAATATATCGTTTCCAATATTTCAATCCCTAAAGATCTTTGCACTAACATATTCTTTTACATCCTTTACAGGATTACCGGGTCACCATGCTGCAGGTAAGTACCCCTCTTCTCAGTCTTTTTTTTTTTTTTTAAGTAAAAAAAGAAGAAGAAGAGAATTTCCATTACAAAAGAGAACTTTTGGCACTTTCCTAGAGACAAGCAAAAAAAAAAAATGAATAATTGAGAAAAGAAAAAAAATTTACAAACCTTTTGAGCATCTTTTCCATCTCAAAATTGCTTTCTCGTTTTGTGGATTATTCATTTCGAATCAAATTTCCTTATGGAGATTAATCTACTCAGATGATCTCGACAGAGTGAGATGAAGACATTAACCATGCCAAATAAGAAGCACTTAGGATGAAGAAAGGCAAGCCATTTCCAAACACATCCTTTAAACACTTATGAGAGTTGAGTGAAAGGCGACCTTCCGTTAGGACGATCGATTCATTCGCATTGAGGTGCAAAGATCGAAATGATAAAGGCATTTCTTTCATCAATCTCAAGCACTAGGGATATATTGCTAGGCCTTTGGGCCAAATAGAGATGATCCTCCAAAGTACCTCTATCGAGAACGACCTACTTTGGGGTAGCGAGAGGTTACGGTCGTGTTGTAGAGCGAATGATTGGGAAAGATCTTATTACTTTCACTTGCATCAATCTTCTAGTGATAGCTTCAAAGGAATTCTCATTAGATCTTGACTCATCCTAATGTGAAGAAGAGCATTTCATTCTCCACCCAAACACGATACCCATTGCTTTAACCAATTTGGGCTTGATTATTCATTCCGAACCCGAGCGGTGATCATCTCCTTTCACTCGGGGAAATGCATAAGAATTGATCAAATACAATTGACAGTTACGAAGAAAGTGTGAAAAACATCTTGAAAGTCATAAGAGCTACAAAAGTTCAAAAAGCAAAAAGTTTGACAAACTAAGGGTATAAAAAAAAATAGTGTGCACGATAAAAGCAAGGTCGATGCCCGTCAAGAAAAAGAGCCAAAAGGCTGCATCTTATGTTAAAGAAAAAAATTATCAAAATCTAAGTGCCCGCAAAAAAAAAGGTATCGCAAAGGCCAAAGGAAATTAGAGAAAAGAGCAAAGCTCTTATACAAAAATGATTAGTCAAAGGCACTTCCGAGATGTGCGGTGTTTCAAAAGCCAAATGCTTTCGAAAGGTTGAGTGACTTGGTCACATTCCTATGATGATCATTGACTTTTAAGAACCCTCTTGAAAATTTTAAGCCTTTCGAGCCTTTCCCGCCCAACATTATAACCATTTTTTCTGAAGCCTCTTCTAATTGAGATAATTTGAGTGAAAATGAGAATACCACCAAGAAGCACGTTGAAGGAGGAAGTAATTTTATCTTGTCTTTATCTTCCAAGTTCTTGACTTGTAAACCACGTTGGAGATAGTGACAAATATTCCTTTATTGGTCTCAAAGCAATAATTCCTTTGTGTAAGCCCTAACCGAGCCTATATTGTGGTTATTTCAAAAGACCTTTTTGATTGATCAGATTGTGCTCATTGCGAATGTTTCCGGGAGCCTTCGACGTAGGTTATGTGAGATAACTTCAGCAACCAATTATCTCCCACATGAATGGATGTGATCAAGTAGCCATTTTATCGAGTGTGTGAGATACCCTTTTGACTAAGAAGCTCTAGTTTGGCATGCTTAATGAGCCTTTTTCTCGAGTCGTAGCTGCCTGGTTCTGATGAGAACTTGTCTCCTAGAGAATTTGATGATTAATGATATATCCACAAGCAAGATGATAGTTTTGCACCACATGATGCTAATGGACATCGAATGTTTTTCTAAAGCAAATGGACTTAGCTTGATTATTTTGTTCAATTAATGCTATGATATTGCCAATACGTCTCTTGATGACGTCTCTAATGACATTTGCTCAAGTTGAGTTTGACAAAGATTCATTAGTGAAGCCATGCAGTTTTCTAAGGGATTCACGGGTGCTTCCCTAAAAAAAAAAAAATGTTCATGGTCAACCTTAAACCATGTCATCTCCAAAGGTTTATGGTTAACCTTAAACCATGTCATTTCCAAGATTGGTGGGTTCATCTGTAAACTACACTTGCCCGCTCCCGCCTGAAACCCGTTCATGCATGGTGAGACTATCATACTCGATCAAAACTCGCTCTTACAATGATGAGACCCCACTATTCCTCTTTTCCGATTCGAGAGCCTTGTATCCTGGAGTCTTTCTCACTCTTATGACCCGTGAGAGCCTTTGTGTCCCGAAGTCTTCTCTACTTCTTATGACCGGAGAGCCTTGTATCTTGGAGTCTTCCCTCACTTCTTATGACCGTGAGAGCTTTATATCCCGGAGTCTTCCTCACGTTTTATGACCGGAGAGCCTCGTATCCCGGAGTCTTCCTCACTTCTTATGACCTCGGAGAGCCTTGTATTTTGGAGTCTTCCTCACTTCTCATGACCCGGAGAGCTTTGTATCCTAGAGTCTTCCTCTACTCTTATGACTCGAAGAGCTTTGTATCCTAGAGTCTTTCTCACTTCTATGACTCGGAGAGCCTTGTATCCTGAAGTCTTCCTCACTTCTCATGACTTGGAGAGCCTTGTATTCTTGAGTCTTTCTCACTTCGTAGGACTCGGAGGAGAGCTTTGTATCCTAGAGTCTTCCTCACTTCTTATGACCTAGAGTCTTGGTATCCTAGAGTCTTCCTCACTCCTTATGACCCGGAGAGCCTTGTATCCTGAGTCTTTTCACTTCTCATGACCCGGAGGGCTTTATATTTTGGAGTCTTCCTCTACTTCTTATGACTTGGAGAGTTTTGTATCCCTGGAGTCTTCCTCACTTCTTATGACTTGGAGAGCTTTGTATCCCGGAGTCTTTCTCACTTCTTATGACCCGGAGAGTTTTGTATCTAGAGTCTTTCTCACTTTTCATGACCGAGAGGGTTTGTATCCGGTGGAGTCTTCCTCAATTTTCATGACCCGGGAGGGCTTTTGTATCTTGGAGTCTTCTTCACTTCTTATGACTTGGAGAGCTTTGTATCCGAAGTCTTCCTCACTTTTATGACCTCGGAGAGCTTTGTATCATGGAGTCTTTCTAACTTCTTATGACCCAAAGAGCCTTGTATCCGGAGTCTTCCTCACTCCGCTATGACTCGGAGAGCTTTGTATCATAGAGTCTTCCTCACTCTTATGACCCGGAGAGCCTTGTATCCCTGGAATCTTTCTCACTTCTCATGACCTAGAGGGCTTTGTATCTTGGAGTCTTCCTCACTTATGATGACTTGGAGAGCTTTGTATCGGGAGTCTTCCTCACCTCTTATCACCCGGAGAGTTTTGTATCCTAGAGAGTCTTTCTCACTTTTCATGACCGAGGGCTTTGTATCCCGGAGTCTTCCTCACTTCTTATGACCCGAGAGCCTTGTATCCTAGAGTCTTCCTCACTTCTTATGACCCGAAGAGTTTTGTATCATGGAGTCTTTCTAACTTCTTATGACCCCGAGAGCCTTGTATCTTGGAGTCTTCCTCACTCCTTATGACCGGAGAGCCTTGTATCCTGGAGTCTTTCTCACTTCTCATGACCGGGAGGCTTTGTATCTTGGAGTCTTCCTCATTTCTTATGACTTGGAGAGCCTTGTATCTGAGTCTTCCTCACTTCTTATGACTTCGATAGCCAGATCCCGAGTCCTCGACTTTGCGACTCGAGAGCCTTATATCCGTGAGTCTTCCTACTTCTTATGACCCTAGAGAGTTTTGCATCCCGGAGTCTTGCTCCTTCTTATGACCCGGGTGGGCTTCTAGCTTGAAGTCTTTCTTCATCTTATTAACAAGACATGTTTCCATAAGCTATGAGTCCTTTTTGTCGACTCATTACGTGCATATGCACCTAGGGTTTTTCTATCACCAAATAATTTAGATGTCTTCTATCTTGAAATACAACCTCTTCGAGATTACATTCAAAGAGAACACACACCTAATTTTTTCTTTTTCAAATACATAAAAAAATAAAGAAAAAAGAAACAGAAAGAAAAAAATAACAAAACAACAACAAAAAAAAGAAGAAGAAAAGAACAAGAATAAGAAAAATGCCTATTTTCCCTTTGTGACCCGCCCAAGCCTTTTCCCCAGGCCCACCAAGATCCTCTCTCCTTCAATTTCATCCCATCTATCTTCTTCCTCTTGGCGCAGAAACCCTAGGAGGAGGAAAAAAAGAAGCAAGGAGGAAGGAAACGGGAACGAAAAAAAAAAAAAAGAAAAAAAATGAGAGGGAGAAACCGAGAGAAAGGGGAGCGAAAATGAGGGGAGGAAGAGAAGAGGGGACGGCAACACGAGAGAGGAACTACGGAAAGAAACGGAGCGGGAGAAACCGAGAAGAGAGTGAGCAAGAGTGGAGGAGAAACTAAGAAAACCGAGAAGAGAAAGAAGGAAAGGAAGGAGGAGGGCATGGGCGGCGCGCCCGACGCCGTCTGCGCGACCGCCCTCCGAACGCCGCTTCCGTAACTAAGTCGCGACGCTGTCATAGCCCCTCCTCAACCGACGCCATTCGAGCTGCCGCCCTCCGAGCTCGACGCCATTTGAGCTCCCGCCGTCCGACTCCTTGCATTCGACGCGCTTTGCCGACGCTTAGCAGAAGATTCGCCGTCGGGCCGCTCTCGACGTCGAGCTAGCTGAGACTAGAGGGAGAGAGAGAGACGAACTCAGAGCCCCTCAGATCCGAAGATCCGAGGCAGGGGGTTGGCCAAAGGCCCAAATCTAGGAGTAGATTGAGCTCCACTGTAGCCCCACTTGTCGTTGCTGGCGTTCGACCAGCCGCCTCCGCTCGTGCCGTCACCTGCTGGAACTGGCGTGGCCACCACGCTCAAGTGCTACCTAACTCCGCCCGCGACGACCTAACTTCCACTCGCCTTTGACTGCCTCGCCGCTCATCCTCGCACCCGAAGTCGTCGTTGTCGTCCACCGCGTAGCCGCCGCCATCCGCTGCATTGCCGCCACCATCAAGCCCACGCCACCGTCATTGGTGCCGTCAGAAACCCGAGAAGAAGGTTAGAAGCCACGTCGGGTGTGGGTTGGAATCGGGTGGGGTTTGAACATTTTGGGCCAGTTTATTATTAGGCTTGGGCTGTTTTCGCATATCAGCTTGTAGTTTGTGGGCTTGTGAGATTGTGGGCTTATTATGGGCTTCCTTTATTTTTAAAAATTAGACTGATTGGGCCCGATGTGCAAGCCCAATCCGGTTGGTCATAGCGGCCGCCCAATTCGAGCTCCCCTTTCAATGAATTGGGTCGGACCCAACCCAGATCTCGACCCGAGTCGTTTTAAATATAATACTATAATATTATAATATTATAATAATATTTTAAAAAATAAACAAATAAACAAATAAACAAATAAATTTAAAAAATTAAAAATTTTGAAAATTTAAAAAATGCACGTGTTTAAGTTTTGCCGCAATTAAGATCTTGGTAGCTATGGTTGTTACTTTAATGGTTGTGCACCTGCATTATCACCTCACATGTTAGTGGATATGTATAAAATTAATTCAAACTACCGCCAAAAAAATTATTTTGATAAAATGAACAAGATTAGGTACCAAAAGGGCACTAAATTATTGATTAGTGTAATTAAGTCTCCGACCCTAGTTTCTCTTGTTGCGTAGGAAGTGAGGTACACTCACATACCTCACTTGGTTTCTAGCCAACTCCAATAGGCTAGTGGCGACTCCTTTTGTGCAAAATTCTAAAATATCTCAATGTCACGCGGGTTATGGGCTTGGGAGAACTCCGCGCTAATCATGGACCTTAAGCCCGTCCTTTAGGTAATACCCTAAACCCGTTCTCTCTCCTCGAGGGTAGGTCGACAGGGTAATCTAGATAACGTTACTATTTGAGGAGGATAACATCATTTTATCTTTGGTTATTACTAATTGACCGAAAGGGCCTCATTGTAAAACTCTAGAAAAATGTTTTGTATTTTCCTGATAATTTACCGGTTAATTGATAGTTTTCCTTAAAAAAAATATAACTTGCTAATCTACTCGCTAGGTGTCGAGGTGCTGGATTTATAATCTTGTTGACGATGACGAGAGACTCTCGAATTCTATAAAGAGCGCTGGTTTTCATCCTTGAGGCTGCGGTAGCTTGACTCAAGGAGCACCTCCAGTTTCCATCTCATATGGCTTTAGTGATGCTCCGAATCCTTCTGCTACTTGTTACCCTTCCACTTTCCGCTGAAGTTCGATCAACGGCAACCTCACCTTGGGCTCCTCGTTAATGGCGGATGACCAACTCTTCTGGCTATCTCCGTCGGGCGAGTTCACCTTCGGGTTCCGTAAAATGGGACAAGGGCTCATTCGCTGGCAATATGGTTTGAGAAGATAGAGGACAAGACCATTGTCTGGTCGGCGAATGGTGATAATTTAGCGCCAAAAGGCTTGAAGATCCAGTTGACCATAATTTAGCGCCGAAGGCTCGAAGATCCAATTGACCACCGACGGCCGACTAGTGCTAGCCGACCCAAATGGAAGAGAGTTGTGGTCTCCTAGCCCGACAGTCGATGGTGTAGCGCCCATGCTTGACACGAGAAACTTTGTCCTAGTTAGGCAGAACTACATCAACTTGTGGGAGACATTTAGCCAACCGACGGACATGATGCTGCCACGCAATAGTTAGATCAAGGATCAAGTTAACGTCGCTACTCGAAATGAATTACTCCACAGGAAATTCCACCTCAAGCTTGGAGATGACGGAAATCTCGCATTCTATCCCACTTCGACCCGTGGCTTGCCTCGTATACTTACCGGGTCAGCAACACCAAAGATAGCGGCTTGATTGATATTCAATCAAAGTGGTCGTGTCTATCTTACGGCTAGGAATGGAACACCGTCAAACTTGTCACCTTAGACACATTCCCGACCAACGAGTTTTACCAAAGAGCAATCCTTGAATACGATGG